>OU618555.1:15972914-18372914 GCA_914829495.1 Eilema sororculum
TTACACACACCTCTCTCCGACGCTTCCGCCGTCAATGTGATGACGACGGCCGTCGATCGAGGGACGCGGAGCCTCCTCGGCGCTGTTGCCATCGTGGCAGCCTTGGCCCTTCTGGCCAATTTGGCTGCTTTTTTAGCGGCGCTCCGTCTCTGTTTATTTGCTCCGGCCACCTCCCAGCCCCCTAACGGGGCCGGAGCCAGAGCCCGGGCCGGGACTGAAGCCCGGGCTGGGGGCGGGGCTGAGGCCAGGGCTGGGGACTTCTTCCCCTTACCCTTGCCCCTCCCCTTACCATTGCCCTGGGTGACCTGGGCGCCCTGTGCGGGACCCGGAGGTCCTGGAGGGGTGCGGCGAGCTGGCACCGACGGGGCCGCCGCCGCCGCCGGGGAGGCAGTGCCGCCTCTCACTGCGGTGGCGTACCCGGCTGGCGTCGCGAGAGGAGGACGGCGGGCGATGTCCAGGATCGCCTCCAGCCGCCGGTTGGTGCGCTCCTCCTGCGCCACCATCTCAGCGCGTATGGCCGCCATACAATCGGCCAACGACGCCGGCTCTGCCGGTCGAGTCGGCGGCTGCACCGGTTGCCGTGGCGACTGCGCAGTTTGCGCTGGCCGCTCCGACTGCACCGGCCGCCCCACCGGTGCTGAGTGCGCCGACCGCTCCAGTTGCGCCTTCCGCATCGACCGAGTTGTCACCCCCGGTAACTCGGTCAGGTGCTCGACCCGCCTTTTGAGGGCCTCCAGCTCCGCTGTGACCCTCTCGAGCTGGCGCCGGGACTCTGCCTCCTGTTTTTGGGCCTCGGCCTCCCTCGTCGCCTGCTCGGCCACCTGCTCAGCCAGGCCCTTGCTGGCGGCAACGATTTGCTGCACGACCCCGAGCATTGCGGCCTGCTCGGGAGTCGGGGACTCCCCCTGCCCCGCCATCATCATCCGGCCAAGCCGATGGCCAAGGATCATGGTCCTTCTGCAGTTGGCCGGGACCAACGGCACATCCATCCCCGGGTTGGATCCAACCCACGGGGAGGAGTCCCGAGGGAGGCGGGCGGCCTCTCCACCGCTCCTCCTGGCCCTTTCGCGGCCAGTGGCCTGGACTTTGAGCTCCCGCTCCTCTTCACTACTGCTCGTGCCGCTGGGTGGGATGAATGTCTCATCAAGCTCGGCCACCCGGGGCAGGGGAACCTTTTTCCTCCCCTTTCGCTTCTTGGCTGCAGACCTCGTCTGCAACCCAGGCAGCGCCTGCCTGTTTTTTTTTTTTTCGGTGGTGACGCCAGATTCCTCTGACGTCATCGCCGCCGCTGATACGGACGCCGCATCGTCCATGTGTAGCGCGACCTCCGCGCTACTGTTTTTGTTGGGGCCGGATTTAGAGCTCGGCGCCGGGCTCAGGCAATGAGTGTCCCCCCCAGAATACGGATAGGGACTGCCGTTGCCGACTGGCAACGGGAGGGACTCCCCAGCTAGGCTGGGACCCTCCTGGGTAGATTTTCCGGTATTTTTGTCCATTGCATTTTTTTTTTTTAGTTTTATGTCCTCCGACATTGACGCCCTTGGGACTGGACTCCCTCCAGCCACTCATCCCATCGCCAGGCGTCAGAGCTTAGGATTGGGGATTTTTTATAGAGGTTAACTCCTCGCGGATCCGAAGATCCACCGGTCCTGTCCGTTCAGGGTTACGGCCGGGCCGAACGGGGTCTGCACCAGACCGAGTCCGTCCGCCCCTGGGGGTAATTTTTTATAGAGGTTGTCTTCCTCGCAGCCCACTAGAGGCCACCGTTCCTGACCTAGGTCAGGCTTACGGTTTGGCCGCACGGTGGTCTGCATCAGACCATGTCCCCCACCTCTGGACGAAGCCAAAGGTGGAGAACCCGTCCGCCCTAGAGCACCCTCCACTACGTCCTCTGCAAACAGAGGGCCATGTGGAGGGCCCACGAGTGGCCCCTGACAGGGCCACTCCCGCCTGGGTTGTCTAAGCGTCTCTCGCCTGTCTCCTCTGAAAGCAGAGGGATACTGGGAGAGACGCGGACGACCACGGGCCTTACAGGCCCGTCATCCCACGACCCCACCTCAGTGGGGTCCGCCGATGGGTTATTTGTCAACGGCCAACAGAACTCCCAAGGTGGGAGTCTGTTAGCCGTTGTCCAGGGTGCACCAGCCCTCCCGCTTCCGCTCCCCAGGACCGCGGTCCAAAGGGGGAAGAAACGGAAAGGCCAACGTGGAGGTTACCCAACCAGCACCCCATCATCATCTGTGCTTGGTGAATTTGAGCTCGTCCACCGCAGTAGCACCCCGTGCTATCCTTAAAAGACACCTAAGAAACGTGTACTGCACCTAAGAGCACATTTAAGGTCCAAGATATATGTCTTGAGGTATACCGGGCCTTTGGGTTGATACGTTGCGAAGAGGAGTGAGGATTCGGGTAAGATCGGCTTGAATCGGTTTTATAGAGTAGTCTCTCTGTCACGGATTTACTTGAGGTTTAATAATACATAGATATCCGTTGAAAACAAATGATTAAAAAATAAATAGGTAACCCGATTTGCCAATCATAAACCGAAATAAAATTAATGGGTACCGCCTGCTATCAAACTTATTTCGATCTTTTCAGTGGCAGTCGGGTTCTTTTTATTTTTTAATATATTTTTTTTATACCACTTAGGTGGCAGACAAGCACACGGACCACCTGATGGAAAGTGGTTACCGCAGCCTATGGACGTATGCAACACCAGGGGCGTTACACTCGCGCTGCCTAATTTATTTTATACTTTTTAGTTATATATCTTTTTAATATACCTGGTGTCACTCACACAATCACGACGAATCAAATGACACCTTGCATGTCAAAATCCGTCAAGCCGTTCAGGCTGTAGGGCGGGCCAAATTAATGGACATACATACATATATAGTCCCGAAAAACATTAGGTACCCTCCTTTCTTCGGCAGTTGGGTAAAAAACAACTTATGATGACCTACAATTTTACCATATCTCTCCAGCTGTTCTTGAGTTATTAAGTAACATATAAATACTTTGTCATAACCGCTAACCATTGGCGATGGGTTCCTATAACACGATTCCTGCCAGCTCCCTAATGGGCCGCATCATGCGTGACAAACTAGATCAAGATAACTTCTTTTCAACCATCTAAATTTCTCAAAATTCCCACTTCGCCACTGCCACTAACCCGTTATCCTCTCCAGAATTCGAACCCGGGACCTACCATGAAGTCGATTTTAGTTGCAACAACAGATGGCTACTTTCCCACGAACCCGCTTTTGCCCTCTAAATGGGGTAATTCTTGTACAAAACATGCAATGTTACCAACTAATTAAGAAGCTTGTTCATTGTTTATTTAATGAGAAAATGTGACTTGCAGTAACATGCAGCGAGCAATCATTTATTGCTATGCTATATCCAATGACCTCATTTTAAAACCGGAAAAATCATATCGCCTTTTTTTAGATGGCACTGCAATCGGATTATTTTTTATATAATACACGTTAATATTATCTGAATATATATATATATATATATATATTGTATAAGCTATCCCGGCGAACTTTTTATAAAAGGACATGTCACTTTGACTTCACCTCGCCTGATGGTAAGCTAAAGGTCACAGAGTAAGTAATAGGCTCGGAAAGAGGGTCTGCATCGTAAACAAGTACCATGTTAAGAATGGTGGCACTCAGCTTGACGGCCTCATCAGATGCCATTTCACGCCACGCTTAAAGGACCCGGGACTGTAGGAAGAAGAAAATGATGAAGGAAAGAGAGAGAAGGAAAGAATGACTTGGGCTCCAAAGATTTTCGTAGGCCCCATACCTCCTAAACATACAATATATCACATAAACAAACAAAAATTTCCATTTCAAATATATTCAACCCACACATAAGATTATAGAGGCACTCAGCTCAGGGGGATTTAGGAATATCGAGATTATTATAAAAACTGAGGGCGACGAGGGAGAATGTTGGTAGATGGCTGCACCGTCGCCCTTATAGACGGATATAAAGAGAAGGAAAATTTGGAATGATTCAAGTGGTGCTCAATAGCTCAGTTGGCAGAGCAGTCGCCCTGTAAGCGAAAGGTCGTGAGTTCGAGTCTCACTTGAGCATTTCATTTTTTCCAATGTTTTTCGAACTTAACAGTTAGCATAATAAATGCTATAAAAAAAAAAATCATTCAAACTTATACATTTGCCTGTAAGAGATCGCTCTTACCGATAAGGCCGCCATTTGTACATAATATCATGTATTGTCCATACATTTACTGTATTACTGGTGTGCAATAAAGATTTATCTATCTGTCTATCTATCTACTTAAACTCACGCCTATTTCTCCCTTTTTTTTCCGTGCGGAAACCCCTTCGGATACCCCCCCTGCCGGAGCCGGAAGGGGAGGTTATGTCGGACTCGAACCGACTAAAACCGCACGCCGACTGTGGGTCTTGGTGCTAGGCCGGAGGTGAGGTTGTCATAGACATATCCCTCGCACCCCGGCTGACCCAGGGCCATCCCTTACGGTCTGGCCCTCCTCAGGAGGGAGGACAACGGTGTCCCCATCTCGCCCCCGGAATGGGGAGGCGCGCTATTCAGCGCGCCGCCGCCGTGGCCTGCTTCTGCTGGGGTGACAGGCGGCTCCACCCGTCACCCCCAGGCCCGCGCTCATGGGGGACGGAGGTCAGTCAGTGCCCTCCGACGCCCGAGTTGCCTGCGTGCGCGGGCGGCGCGATCCGCGAGTCTTTCTCGCTCGCGCCGCCTCTCCCGCTCCGCCGTCTCCTTCACGACCATTACCTGCTCGCTGAAGGAGACGCCAGCCGCCCACGCGTCCGCGCAGCGGACCTTTGCTGTGAGCAGGGTGGCGAGGGTGAGAACTCTCACTCCCAGGGCCGCCACTAGCTCCCGCCTCGGTCCGGCCCGTGCCGGACACCGCCTATTTCCCCCGGGATAGGCAGAAACAACAGTATATGTCCACCGGTGTGTTGCTTCTGATCAACCACCTAGACCAGTGGCAATTCGTTGCCCGACATGTTTTAGAATAAAATAATGAATCTTGATTAACATGCATTTTATAAACGTCATAAGAGGCCTATTGTTTCTTCGCTAGTCAGACAGGCTGGCTGGTTTTATTTCGAGTTTTCCTTCTCTCAGTGATATCGTCGGCGTATTTTTCCGTTAGCTTTAGCTTTAGCCCATATAAGGACAATTATACCTACAACAAATCGGTTCATTGGTGTGATATTAAGCAGTCTTCAATGAAGGAAGCAAAATCAAAAATCGTGGGATGGCTAACCTCTTTGACCTACGATTGTACTGAGGACCTTCTCTTGCACTTGTTGTGATCAAGGTACAAAGTAGGTAGACTAAATTAAAAATTGGGCACACCACTTCATACTTGTGTTAATTATATTTTTATTTTGTTAATTTTTCAATATGCATGTTTAGTTAAGCACTTTATTTCTATTTCTTTTTGTTTTGTATTTTTTGTATGATCAGCCGTTGGACAGTGTTGTTAATTTTTATTGTAAATCGGACTAGGTACCCACAGGACAGGCTTGCCTCGTGTGGGGCCACTGGACACAAACAAATTTGTAGAAATATGTTATATAATATACAATACGATGACGATACGATACGAGACGACGGAAATACACAATTTTTTTTTTTTTTAATCGCCTCTTACGACACCCTTCGGATGAGATGGGGTGATAATACTTGTATTCTTTCTTCGTCACCACGCGGGTAATGTAGCATAAACTAACTTTAAACTTCCACCATCGTTCCACGCGACAGCAGTTCCACACTCAAAATCTGGACAGTTGGCAGTCCACAACTGTCCATATCTCGAGAAACTTTCTGCCTCGCACAACTAAACTGTGGAATGAACTGTCACCAGCGGTATTTCCGAACCAATACGACCTTCAAACCTTCAATAAAAAGGGTACTCTCTATTGAAAGGAACGCAACGCACACAACGTCACATGCGGTTAAGCCCGGGTCTCACATTCCCCTCCTACATAGATTTTGTCTAGACCGACTTAGACTTAGACCGATAGAGATTTAGAAACGAAAAATTTAGGGATCGGGATTTGAACCCGCGATCCTTCTCTTATATGGATGCTTTTCACCACTAAGCTACCAGACCCACCTCTAAACTAATCCAAATCTTTCCTCTCTTTATATAATCGTCTTTGAAGCAATGAGACCGTGGAGTACAGTGGACCAATCACCAAAATTTTCCTTTCTAAATCGATCTGAAAATCATAGTTGAGAAAACCACCACTCTGCCTACCCCATTGGAAATATTAATAGTTAGATATATTATGTATGTATGTACAAAGAATCCTCTTACTTAAAATAAATTCCATTGATTACAACACATACACCAATATTCCGAAACCGAAGCAAAAATACAAATACGGTTAGGGTAAGACTTAGCGAGAATACATTTATGTATTGTTCATGTCTACAGTGGTCACAAAGGAGCCGCCTGTCACCCTAGCAGAAGCAGGCCGCGGCGGCGGCGGCGCAGAGTGCGCCTCCTCGTACCCGGGGCTAGGTGGGGGCACCGTGGACCCCACAACCCGAAGCGGGCCATCTCGAAAGAGATGGTCCTGGGTCTGCCGGGGTGCGAGAGATACGCTTTCGGCAATCTCACCAAAGACCCAAGATGACTTGCGTTGTAGTCCGTTCGATTCCGACATAACAACTTCCACCGGCTCCGTGAGGATGGTATCCATATGGATTTTTCGCACGATAAAAAAAGGGTAAGACTTAGCGAGAATACCTACATTTATGTATTGTTCATGTTCACATGTGGTCACAGTGGCTAAAATACAGAGAATACATTATATATCCACACACAGTGGTAAAACACACAGTGGTCGCTGTGGTGAAACTTCAGAACAATTTACCCTGGACCCTTATACTGAGTGTCATACCGTGTCGTAACTACCCGCGTTCGTTTATTTAGATGCTAAACAAGCTTGGAAATGAGCTGTTCGCTCAGCTATGCTACTCAAGCAAAACATTGTATCTAGACCATAAGTATTAGACTAAGTAAATTTTTGTAAATAGACCAAAAAATACCCACTGAGTTTCTTGCTGGAGTGTTCTCAGGTCTGGGCCGCGTTTCGAACCGGTGTGGTCCATTTGCTAATATTTACTTTACATTGACGTGTTGTCTATGCAGAATAAACGATTTTTGATTTGATTTATTTCATTCGTAAAAGCCAACACATTAAAGTTGGTCCACTTTTACTCCAGTTCTCTGTTCTATGTTAACGAATTGTAATTTACCGTCCTCTCACGGTATGATTGCTTTTGAAACTCCTCATAGAGATTGTTTTCCCGCTTGCATCCAAGACCAAGGTGAACTCCGAGCTCAGTTTCCGCCTTCCAGCTCTTCCTCCCCCACTTCGTAAGATCTTGGGCGTCCATAGCTGTGAGACCGTTCCCACGTATGTCACCCTCTCCTGACGAGGGCCAGACCGTAAGGGATGGCCCTGGGTCAGCCGGGGTGCGAGGGATATGTCGAAGACAACCTCAGCTCTGGCCTAGCACTACGACCCTCAGTCAGCGTGAGGTTTTAGTCCGTTCGAGTCCGACATTTATTTATTTATTTATTTAATACAGTACAAGCTAACAGTGAAAAACACCAAAGCGCTTATATTGTTATGCTAATTCTTACTTACTAAATACAACTAACTTAATCTACTAGGTACATGCAAATATTACAGTTTATATTAATTAGGCTGGACAATAAAATAAGCCACTCATATGCACACCTCATGAGGGTGCGTTCAGATACGCCAAGATGTTTCTCGTCATTTGATGTATATTGTCAGAGAACACATCAACATCAGGATTCGATTTTAGGATCCCATTTATCAGTTCGACCGCCCTTGCGGTGGGACATGCGGCAGCCTGAGCCACGCGCCATGTCGGCGGCGTTACGAAAAGGCGATGCTGGCGACGCCCAATGGCGCGCATATAGTTATTTGGAACATATAAATTAAGGCATGCCAGGACGGATGGGTTATCTACTTTATGATTGAGTAACAGGTAGTAGTGTATTGCATTCAAGAAATTTCGTCTAAGCTCTAGGGTTTCAAGACCTACCATCCCTGAGACAAACAGGGAGGGATACAAGAAAGGATAATATCCGTATGAGCGCTTGTAGAGATACCGGGCGAACTTGCGTTGTATTCTCTCGATCATCAAGGTATAAGTTATTTCGTAGGGACTCCAGACAATAACGTTGTACTCTAACTTGCTTCTTACATATGCATTGTATAGAAGCTTTACCGCAAGTACATTATTGAATTGGGATGCTGTCCTTATTATGAACCCCAGAGACCTGTTTGCTGCCATACATGTATTTCTCATGTGTTCATGGAAGTTCAGTTTTGCGTCAAGCATCAGGCCAAGATCTCGAATGGATGTAACGCGGTCAAGCTGCGTCCCACCTAACGTATACGATACAACTATTGGAGCATGTGATCGAGTGAAGGTAATCAGTTTGCATTTCGAGATATTCAAGGACAGTTTATTAGTTACACTCCACTCTGCAACTGCATCAATATCTCTTTGCAGAGCCTCACAATCATTAGTTTCTCTAACTGCTGTGAACAACTTAAGGTCATCAGCAAACATCAAACATTCTGATCGGGACAGGACAGTAGGTAGGTCATTAATCATAATAAGAAACAAGGTTGGTCCTAGGGTACTACCCTGACTCACCCCGGACCTCGTGTAGTAGTCGTGTGATCTATGGTTACCCAGCTTGACATACTGTCTTCTGTCTGCAAGATAACCCGCCATAAATGTCATAAGTTGTTTATCAAATCCAATAGAAGACAGCTTAGTCAAAAGGATATCATTATCCACACGGTCAAACGCCTTTTCAAAATCAAAATATGCCGCATCAACCTGACAGCCAGATGTTACGTTAGTTTTTAGGTAGTCTACAAAGTTGGTATGATTTGTAATGGTAGATCGCGCAGGACGAAAACCGTGTTGTGAGTCATTTAACAGAGTACGGAGTTGAACCGTTATATACCTATTGATAATAGCCTCAAATAATTTACTAAACACTGACAATATTGCAATGGGTCTAAAATTGGTAATATCTGTTGACGTCCCATCTTTGGGCACCGGCGTAACCCGCGAAACTTTCCAAGTATCAGGATAAGTACTACACTGCATGGCGAGATTATATAAATACAGTAGAGGTTCTTCTAGAGCTGGTAGACAATCCTTAACCAGAAAAGGAGGTACGTTGTCTGGCCCATAAGCCGAAGTCGATTTAAGACGACGGGCTGCAATTTTCAGATCTGAGCTATTAATGTAAGGGATGCTAATGTGGGACCCTTGTACATGCGCAACACGTTCCGCCAACTGAGGATCCAACTGCGGTATATTTTTATGGAAAACTGAGCTAAAATAACGAGCAAAGGAGTCGATAGCTTCTTGTCCCTGTACCGGTCTACTTTCATACGTGTACACGTTGTTTTGCTGTCTGTTCTTTTTCTTATCCCTAACATATTCCCAAAACTTAGAGGGATCGCTGATAATTTTGTTTCCCACTGACTTCAGATACTTTTGTGAAGCACTATCTATAAGTGCCTTGACTTTGGACCTATAATATTTAAAAAGCTCTTTGTTAAATTCTAATCTCTTTTCCTTGAACATTTTTAAATTATAATGCTTTAGTTTAATATAATGAATGATCTCTCCAGTAAACCATGTTGGATATACATATTTTTGATTGCGTGGAATACTTTTTTTGGGGACGTGATTGTTAATGGCGCTATTTAACTTTTTGTAAAGAGTATCCACTGCCACATTGATATCAGTCTGCAGAAGTAAGTCGCTCCAATCTATACAAGCAATTTCAGCATACAGCCCATAGAGATCTGCCTTGCGAAAATTCCACTCTGGGTTGGGGTTATTCGGGTTATTACTCTCTGTTAGAGACGGTGGAGAAAATATTATATTAGTTTTAAATAACGTTGAGTATATTTCTAGAGCAGGGTGATTAGCGCCGATATCTAATCGTACAAGAGGCTCAATATCGGATACTATTTTGAAGTTTTTTGGCTCGTCATTGGTTAAAACCAGGTCCAAACTGTACTTTCCCGTGGTTTTATCATAGATTTGATTACAAGGCCGCAACTTACAAAATTCTAAAAACATTTCGAATTGTGTTATTACAGCGCTAGTGCAGGAATTAAGATTAAAGTCCCCAACAACTACGAATTTATAATTACTGTATGCACTAATAGCGTTTTCTATACAAGACAATACATCCAGATATTGACTAGCCCTATAACTAGGAGGCAGGTATACAATACAGATAAACACGTTAATATTTTTCTTAGATAGTATCGCGAATAGTAGTTCTTTATCCACAGTTAATCCGTCTACATCTGTTATCCTTTTCACTGTGTAACAATCTTTGACAGCCAATATCAATCCACCATATCCAGTATCACCATGTCTGTCCTTTCGCAGTACTATATAATTTGACGGGAATAATTCGGCATCATTTATAGAACTATTCAGGAATGTTTCCGTGAGAGTTACAATATCATACGAATTACACAACATATTATTGTAGAAAACTGTGGTTCTAGTACGCAAACCTCTCACATTTTGATAGTAAATTACACTTTTGATAGCATGTATTCTATTTCTGGGCTTTTGCTTCTTTAAAATATGTATACGTTTAACAGGTTTTTGCTTACATACAGTGTTACTCAAGAAAAAACTGAGAGAGAGTTTGCTTACCACCACCAAGTGCAACAGGAGTGGGCGTATATTTACACATGTCAGTTTTTATGTTATCCATTAATTCCCGGTATATAGTTCTTAAGCCATTTCTATTAATTCGCCCTGTACTATGTGAGAACATGTCAAAGGAGAGGTATCTGTTTGTATCAAAGTAATAAGCGTAAGTAGAGCGGCAGAGCTCTTGATATAGCTGACTGTTAAATAACTCAATTTTATAGTTATATATAGGGGCTCCGCAGATATAGGTTGGAGTACATATTACAATATTTGTGTAGTTAACATGCTTTAAAGATTCTCTTATAGAGTTTATTAGACCCATGCAGTCTGATTGTTTAATTTCATTACCACTCAACATAATAATACAGTAGTCATTCATATTAAAGCCCTGCAACTTACTATTTATATTATTCAGTAGTTGTTTTATAGAACAATTCGTATGTATATACCGACAATAATCAAAGTGATAACCGAAAGTATTATCAACCATCTGTTGCGTACCATAGGAACTAACATTAGTCAAAATACATAATTTATTTTTTGTGAAATTGTGTGGATATTTTGAAGAATCATTGTTAATAGTTTGCATACACTGAGATGACAGTAGATCATTGTTAATACAAGCCTCTTGGATAGACTGTTCGAGAGCGTGAATTTTTTCACAGAGGACCTCTATTTCTTTCCTGGCTTCATTCAGTTGTTGCTCCAAATCTGCGATGGTATCCTGCATCAATGCAACTGCACCACTGGTGTCTGTCTCTGTTGTTTGCGAAGTACTTCGTCGTGATGGTGTGCAAAAGGCACTCACTTCCACTTGCCGTACGGAGGATCTACCTTTCTTTAACGGAGTATTACTCGATGGTTTAGTTAACAGCTTTTTTAATGTGGAGTTGTCCTTACATAGTTTTGTGTTTTGCTCACGAAGGTCATTGTTTTCAAGAATAACTATTTCCAGCTCATTCTGTGAGCTACTCAGCTCTAACTGAAGTGCTTTCATTGATTCCTGCATATCCAGAAATTCCTGTAGCGTCAACAAATCCAACGTATTGCAATCCATACTTTTTGACAAAGGCTGATCGATTATGCCAATAGTATCATTCACTGTTAGACACGTCTTCTGTTGATTATTTGCTACACTAGTGAGAGAATTCTCTGTCTCAACAGGGGAACTGGTTATCGGTGTATTTTGCTTTTTCCTCATAGTTACAAATGACTGTTCCGGAGTAGTTGTAGGAGTAGGTGTATTTTGCACTTTTTTTTGTTTACAGTTGTTACAAGTCAAAATACACGTTTTAGGGTCTTTTCTGAGTTTTGTCCCATTGCATTTATTGCATTTAACTTGCGGCAACATCTTGTTGTTTTTGTTTTTTAAAATATTGGTATCCAAAGGCATCTTTCTAAGGCTAGATAATGACTAAGTCGACAATTCTTTAAATATAAATTTCCAAAAAGAAATTCCGTTGAGGGGGTTCGAACTCACGTACTCAATTTTACAAGTCTTTTACACTATCCAATCGGACACAAGTAGTTATGTTTCCCTGGCGAAATATGATATTCTGTTTATAGGTCTTCAATTTGCATGTAAAAGTTATTATTAGATTAGTTGTTTAAAATATTTATAGTAGAAATTGACTGGTTGAAGGTATTTTTAAATGATAGTGAAAACTTTTGATCTACGAGAACTTTAAAAATTTAATACATAACCTCCCCTTCCGTTTCCGGCGAGGGGGTATCCGTGGAGATATCCGCACGAAAAAAAAAGTATGTCACCCTCCACGACGTCAAGCGGGGACTTCTTGGGCCTATCCCTTTCGTGTTTTTTTTTTTTATCTTGCGAAAAATCCCCACGAATACTATACTATAGTGTCACCACTGCGACCACTGTGTGTTTTACCACTGTGTGTGGATATATAATGTATTCTCTGTATTTTAGCCACTGTGACCACTGTGAACATGAACAATACATAAATGTAGGTATTCTCGCTAAGTCTTACCCTTTTTTTTATCGTGCGAAAAATCCATATGGATACCACCCTCACGGAGCCGGTGGAGGCGGTTATGTCGGACTCGAACCGACTAAAACGCACGCCGTCTTGGGTCCTTGGTTGCCGGAGGTGAGATTGCCAAAAGCATATCTCTCGCACCCCGGCAGACCCAGAGCCCCCTTCGGGTTGTGGGGACCACAGTGTCCCCATCTAGCCCCGGTTACGAGGAGGCGCATCTTTGCGCCGCCGCCGCGGCCTGCTTCTGCTAGGGTGACAGGCTCCACCGGTCACCCCCAGGCCAGCGCTCATGGAGGACGGAGGTCGTTCTGCGACCTCCGACGTCCGGTTCGCCTTCGCTCTGCGCGACCCGACCGGCTGCCTCCTTCTCGAGCATTACTTGCTCGCAGAAGGAGGCAGCCGCACCCCAAGCGTTCGCGCATCTTACCATCGCTGTGAGCAACGTGGCGAGTGTGAGGACTCCCACCCCCAGAGCCGCCACTAGGACCCGCCTCGGCGTGTCCCACGCCGGGCACTCGGTCAGCGTGTGCAGCTCTGTGTCCTCGCTCGCATCACAGTGATGGCACTCGGACGTTGGCTCCTTCCGGATCCGACACAGGTAACTCCCGAAACACCCGTGTCCGGTAATCACCTGCGTCAGCCGGTACGAGAGGCTGCCGTGTGGCCTCTCTAGCCACTCCTCCATGATGGGTCTTACCGCCGCTATTACGGCGTGCCCTATCCCTTCCGTGTGGATCCAGCGGAGGCACCGTTTCAAACTCGATGTCACTCAGAATCAGAATAATGCCCCTGGTGAGAAATGTCTTACGTCACCGATACTTAATCTCGACGGCCTTCGGAAAGTTGTTTGTGCTACGATTTTTTTTTCTACTGAAATGTCCAGGTGAATATTGACCAAGTAATTGGCAATGACAATAAATTGTTCATTTCTATTATCCTAATCATTAAATTTCGTAGTTTGTGAGAATGGATAGATTAATGTATGGATTAAAGGATGGGTTCGAAGTTAATCGATCATGGATTGATTAGTGGATAGATTTGTGAATGGATTAATATATGGATAAATAGGTGCATTAATGGGTGGATTAATGAATGTAATAAAGAGGAATTAATGGGTGGATTAATGTGAGGATTAATACATCATTCGTTGATAATTACTGAGCCTCGTCTTGCATGCAGCTCAAAGACTTCAGTCTGAGAGACCCGTGGGTAACAAAGTAACCTATAACCTTCAACCGTATTTTGTTATACATACATACATATAATCACGTGTTTATCCCCGGAGGGTTAGGCAAAGGATTAGAGCCCTGACTCAGCCTCAGATGCATTTGTTTTATCGTGTGAATAATGCCCATGGATACCACCCCCAACCGGTGCCGGTGGAGGTGGTTATATCGGACTCGAACCGACTACAACGGTCAAAATGCAGGGAGCATATCTCTCGCACCCCGTCAGACCCAGGACCGTCTCATTCGATATGGGCCCCTTCGGGTTGTGGGGACAATAGTGTCCCCATCTAGCCCCGGGTATGGGCCGCCGCGGCCTACTTCTTCTAGGGTGACAGGTGGCTCCACCAATCACCTTCAGGCCCGCGCTCATGAAGGACATTGGTCGTTCTGCGACCTCCGATGCCCGAGAGCCTCAGATGCATGGCTTGAGTCAACCATAGTGCCCGAAATGTGGCAATAGGCTCACCCCCTATTACGTGCTACCGAATCCAATGATTGGTAAAATGTGGGTGTTAGTTCACCTCTGCCTATTTTGTCATACTTGCCTAAATGCACACTATTGAGGCAGATGTCAATGAACCATAATAACACTTAACAGAATTTATAAGCATTACAACCGATTGTGGCTAATCGGGATAGTTAATCGGAAAGGAAGAATATAATTTTATTATGCTGTAAACGATAACGATATTATATTCTCTGGAGTGCTATCAACTCGACAGGTTTATGGAAAACTTGTCAAGATAACTGGTGCCTACGTAAATGAAGTCTGGTATCACCTTCGGAATCAATATCGATTGGACTATCCCAAGTTAATACCGGTGTTATATTATTAGATTTATAAAGAACTATTGAAAAATTATATATTATGGAGAATATAGCTCAAACAATTACACTTTTTATGCTCAATTGCATAGTTAATACTGTTATACCTTTCATATCGGGAATAAAATAACTTATTATAATATCTTACTATTAGTTAATAATAACTTACTATTAGTTGATAAAATAAATGTGGTGGCGAGCCTATTGCCATTAACCGGGCACTTATAAACCTGCGATAAATACACACATAATTTCGAAAACATCGAAATGTCATTGGTGTGTGCCATGGTAAATGGGATCGAACCCGAGACCTCGTCTCAGCAGTCCATTACCCTTACCAATAGGCTACTGCAGAATTAGACCATTATATTCCTTATTGCCTACTATACTGTGTCCATCAACGACAGGGTGTTCAAATATTAACAAACCATCAAACTTCGATGCAGTGAACAAAGCTGACGCCGCGTTGAATAAGTCAATGTTCACTTATTTAGTTTTTCAGCTTAAAATAACAGTTCGGAAAAACCACGAATTGAGGTAGTATTTTGTAATTGGATAAATATTTTACATAGAACGGCTATATTTATATAACGTGGGGGTAAATTGGAGCTATATTTTTTATAGTTAGATAGTCACATACTGTATCATATATATACATCTAATATTTATTTTTTATTTTTTTTATCAATAAGGATATAATAAAATTAGTGTAATTTAAGATAGATAGATAATTCTATAATGTACATCTACATTATTACAGATAGTAGTACATGGATACAGTTATAGTTAAATAAATAATGGGTGGCCTTATCACTAAAAGTGATTTCTTCCATGCCTGCTGAACGGCAATAAGCTCGCTCTCTATGACGTGAAATTGAAAATCATAGTTAGCAAAATGTGAAATACACCTCTGCCTACCCCTTCGGGGATTTAGTGGCGTAAGTATATTATGTATATATAATTTAAGCTGTTGTCAAAAGTTTTCGTGCATTATCTCAAGTAACCCAATACTACGAGAGTACTATTCTCTATTCGAATACATCGGAAAAAATGAAATGCTCAAGTGGGACTTGAACCCACGACCTTTCCATTATAGGGGGAATGCTCTGCCAACTGAACCATTGAACCACACCTGAATCACTTCAAATTTCCCTTCTCTTTATATCCCTCTTTAAGGATGGTCTTGTGGAGCATAATAAATGCTATAAAAAATTCATTCAACTGCCTATTCTCTATCTGCAGAGGTCTCTGCGAGATCTAATCCAATGTTTTCTAACCTACATCTTACCAAATCAGGGGGCGCGAAGTTCTATTCTGCGGCTAGAAATATTTGGTGACAGATCTATCCTACCTCTCCTTTGCTTCACAGGACAACACGTGTAGGGCTAAGATGCCATCCGTATACGGTGCAGAGTATACCAGCTAGAACCAAGCGTTTCAGTGACTCATTCCTATGCCGCACCATTAAGACTTGGAACTCCCTGCCAGCTCACGTGTTTCCTTCTTCCTACAGTCCCGGGTCCTTTAAGCGGGGTGTGAAAAGGCTTTTGATGAGGCCGTGAAGCTGATTGCCACCACTGTTAATATGGTACATGTTTACAATGGTCTATCTTTCCGAGACTTTGCCTTTAGCTTACCATCAGGCGAGATGAAGTCTATACATTGTTTAGTTTATCATCCCACACATTCGCCGGGTCTGACATCACAGACCCGGCGAACTTCATACCGTCATTTTTTTCCGCCCGCGTGGCATCCGATCCCAATCCCGCTGCGTCCTCTACTATATTAAGCATTTATCATACATATAAACCTTCTTCTTTAATTACTCTATCTATTAAAAGAAACCGCATTAAAATCTATAGCGTATTTTGGAAGATTTATGCATACATAGGGACGGACAGACGCGGAATACGACTTTGCTTTATACTATATAGTGATGATCCTTCTATTATGCTATATCAAATGGTAGTAAAGCTGCAATATAAAGTATACAATGTCACTTTGAAGATTGTAGATTCAGTAGAACAATCGCGGCAGTAAACCGCTACTCCAATCAGCTTTTACGGTTGTGTGGGATGATAAACTACACGGTGACATTTTATTTCTACATCAATGTATAGAATTCATTTCATAGACTACACTGGTGGTAGAAGAATGGTCGGAACTTCACTCGATAAATTTTAGATTATTTGCTTTTGCTGAAGACGACGAAAAAAATGCTCCCCACACACCGCGTGACGCTCGCAGGCCACGTCATTTCGTCATGTCGTTGTCACCACGGGTGTAGGCTGTAACGTCGGCAAAAGTAAGTTAGCAAAAATTTATCGCGTGAAGTCCCAAACCAAGTGCAAGAAAAACAAAGCAAAAACACCCTTTCAACGCCTAAATCTTGCTCCTTTGTTGTATAGTTCGGGCGTTATACCAGTCATTTGTAAGCTAATGGACGCATGAAAGTGACCCATGTGGTGACCGAGAAATAATACAAGTATCACCACCCCATCTCCTTCGAAGGGCGTCGTAAGAGGCGACTAACGGAAAAATATGCAGACGATATTACTGCGAGAGGAGGAAAATGCGATCGCGACTCGTGGAAGCAAACAAACAAACAACGTGTTTAGGCCAAGGCATCCCAACATTGGGAGAGGCAAATGTGTCCAGCAGTGGACTGTGATACGCTAAATGAGATTTCACTCCTAATATCAAGTACTGTAGGTTAAAACACACAGCACAGCGCTTACAGCACGTTCAGAGCGTACTCTCTATTGAAAGAAAGGTAACGCTCTTGTGACTCCTCTGGTGTTGCGGGTGTCCATGGGTGACGGTGATTGCTTACCATCAGGCGATCCGTCTGCTCGTTTGCCTCCCTATTATATAAAAAAAATAGACCCATCGTCTGAAATACTCAAAAGAATCTCGCATCTAAATTTATTCGTATCATAAATTAAAGTCAAACTTAAAACCATCATTATTACTTTACAACAAATCTATATGAGTAATTTAACTTAAACAAACTTTTGTATATTGTTCGCAAACTCGTAGACATATAGCCCGAAGAACAAAAACAAAACTAAGTAAAACATAAAGTAACTTTTCCATGTTCACTCGTATTTGTTTTATATCAAGTTTGTTAGATTTTGTTTTCTGTTCGTAAAGTTGCATCTAGAAATGCAAGTTGTTGCGTTGGTGTATTACTGAAAGTACTTGCATTTTATTTAGTATACATTACCGGCAAGGTACTCGTAACTCGGTGGTGTAGTAATGTAATGAAGCTATAATAAGCTCGGTGAATGATGATCCCTATGACAGTTCGTTAGCGCTTAACATTGTACTGACGTCCTATCACATCAAATCCTTTAGAGGTCCATTAAAAAGACGAAAAAATCATAATTGTGTACAATTGTAAATTATAAAAATGAATATTAAGAAATTATTACGTAATGTTCGGAAATAATAGAAAAAAACTCAATGCAAATGTACATGGTACGTGCTGCAAAAGTTACGTCGTCAAGCTGTTATCGACTAAGAAGGGACACATCGATAAACAAAATATCGATAATTTGTTGGAAATATAAAACAAATGCTTTGAGTTTGTATTTTATTTATATCAATCTGAATCTGATACAGGGTCAATCGGATCTTCAAAATCTGAGTCTGAACTGCAGCTATCCGTGACGTTTATTATTAACGGTTGGTCAATGATATTGTCGTATTGTACATCTCGATCCCAGTCTTGTAAGCAAATTTTCTTCGTTCTTTCGACCACTTTTCGCCAATCGTCAGCTGTCACTTGAGCGCAAGCTTCTTCCAATAAAACCATCATTTTATTTGCCGTGAATGGCGGAGTTGTGTTATGCCTAGCTGCATGACCTGAAAATATTTGTACATTCAGTAATTATTTTTAGAAATATATGCATATACATAATATTATATAAATAAAAAATATAGATACCTTTGATCTGCGCCCATATCAACTCGATTGCATTATATTGGCAGTGATAGGGCGGTAACCGAATTACCGTGTGTCCATTTGATTTGGCCAATTCATCCAAAAAATATGATGGGTGCGTCTGTTGTTTGTGAAAGTTCAACAGTCTAACCAACTCTTTTTTTAACATCTGACTGTCAGTTTCCACACCATTGCCGTGTAACCACTCTATAATTTCAGCTTTTTTGTTATTGCTGCTGGGGGGTTTGTAAATTTGAACTGAGTGATATGAAGCATTGTCCATTAAAATATAGTGAGGCTCATTCAAATTTTCTAATAGTTTTATAAACCATGTCTTAAAGTTTTCGAAATTCATTTCCTCGTGGTACTCCGTTGTTTTCACTGACTTAAAAGCCCACAGGCAATTCGGCACAAAACCTGTAGCTGTGCCAGCGTGGCAAATGATTAAGCGCTGGCCCTTTCCTTCAGGAGTTTTTGTGCTGGATTTCGCTGTGTCATCCGTCCATGCCTTACCTACAGTATGATTGGCGTTCAGCCATGTCTCATCAAGGTATACTACCTTCTCCCAGTTATCAATTTGTTTGATTTTGCGAAGAAAATCGCATCGTAGTAAAGCTATGTCAGTACGCTCCATTAATATTTTTCTCTTGTCACATTTTTTATAGCGGAATCCACATTTTTTCAAAACAATTCTAAGGGAAGTAGCACCGCCTTTGAAGAGTTCTGCAGCTTTTAATGAAGATAATAACTTCTGGCAGGTCGGTAGTTCACCTCGTAGGTAGTAACCATAAATATGATTGCGTATAGCATCTAAATCAAATTCATCAGGTTCTGTTATATGACATAACCTTTTCTTTTTCTTTGGTGTTAATAGTTTATTGTCCTCCATGGACGACTCCCCAATTGCCAGCTAATTATGAATTCTTTAAAATTCAATTCAAAAAGAATTTTAAATTCTTTAAATTATGCAATTTGAATAAAAATTAAAGTATAGTAAAATAAAATATAATAAGGCTGTTACTTTTTTATCTAGTGTTTTATGTCCATCAATGCGCGTAGTCTTTTTTTCAAAATAAATAAATATTGCTTATTATGTTGAATGACCTGGCTGAATGACATGACATTTGCCTGAAAAAACAGTATTTTATCGAAATTGTTTCGCATCACTAATACAACTGTCAGTTGAAACGTCATAGGGATCATCATATAACGCTCGTAGTATAATGAACTGCTATTCTCCTATTCATATACAGGATGGAACATTTTCATGCCCGCTTGAAGGAAAGTAGGTACTCGAAATACTGGAGACAGGAAATGTCACTCAAAGGTAACATACCTTTATTTTTTAAAGAAACAAAACTGCCTTAAACGATTTTCGATTAAACGATTTTATAATTTTAGATTTCAGGGATTTCCTTTCATTTTATTTACCATGTTTATTAAACAGATTTGATTGAGTATTGAGTTACGCCATGTTTTTTTCTGGTTTTAGTCGGTGTGATAGAGACGTTAGTCCTGATTCCATCCGAGGCCACGGTGCCCTCGGAGCTCAGGGTCCGCCTTCCGGCTCTCACTCCTCCACTCCGCACGATCTTGGGCGTCCAAGGTAGTGAGACCGTTTGCACGCATGTCACCCTCCACGACGCCAAGCCAGCACTTCTTGGGCCTACCCCTTCTACCTGGACCCGGTGGGGGCGCCATTGCCAGGCATTTGTTACCCACGTAGCTGGGCGGTTTCCGCAAGACGTGGCCGCACCAGCGGAGGAGGCTCTCTTGCATTTTATCTGCGATGTTACGGACATGATGGCTGCCGCGGATGCGTGAGTTCCTCACGTGATCTTTACACGTGACTGTGAATGTGTAAATGAATGCAGTTTTGTTTATTTTATTATATAAAAGATTTCGAGTAGGTACTTGCCCTCCAGGGGAGCATGAAGATCTTCCACCCTGTATATTTCTAAGCAATGCAATGTGAGGAAGTAATTGAAGCTACATAAATTAGAAATAAATAATTGTTTAACTATAAAAGAGATTTTGTTACAAAAAAAATTTTACAATTATTTTTCTTATTGTTGATATTGATCGTCAAATTGGCTGCCCACCTGATGATTAGCTGGGGTGCATTTCAGATGTTTCACTTAAAAATGGCGGTCACTACCTTAACTCTCCATTCTCCGCTCTCAACTCATGAGAGGTATTGGTGCTTGAATGCTAATGATATTTATTTGAAAATACAAAAGGTACTAAACCCAAAACTGTCAAACATAAAATACGCGAACTCCCGCGATCACGGTGTACAGTATTTTGCAGTTACGCGTCTAAATTCATAGGCAGTCAACGCAGGTGTAGTCAAATATGAATGATATACGATGACACAATGTTTGCGTAGCCGACCGTGTAGGCCGGGAGCTTGGTGCGTCAATAGTGTAACAAATAATTCAATGAATAATCTGAATTCCTTATTTCATTAAAAAGATTAATACATTTCAAATTTGTGGATGGATTGCAAATTATAATTGTAATAAAATATTACTTTAGAAAGGTGGAAAATCTAAACTGTGGCATAATGCGTGAAGTGGCGACGTCAAGGTGAATTAGTTGCTATTGGTAGACCATAATATAAGTTTATTACGCTACCGTAATCCATACTTCCATACTTAATATTATAAAAGAGAAAGTGGCTCTGTCTGTCTGTAAGTTATACTTTCACGCTGAAACCACTAAACCGATTTTGATAAAATTTGGTATAGGGGTACATTAAACCATTAGAAAGGACATGTGCTATGTTTGGTCGCGATAACCGACATCCACGCGGGCAGAGCCACGGGCAAAAGCACTTACATTGTGACTTATGTCTGTGTGTGTCTTTCAAATAAACAGGTTCATCGGTGGATATCCTGTGTTTGGAATATTAACAAAGTGCTTTTATTTGAAGAGTCGATTTAATTATTGATACTAAATGATTTCTATTAAACTCTCCTACTTAACTAAGTTACTCCTATTAGTTAGTATGGCTTCACGTATGGCCCGGATTCAAACCGCAACCATCGCAAATCCAGCTTGTTAGTCGCCAGACTACTGACCAGATCTGAATACTAACGTTTCTTAAAAACTTCTATATTTTTAAATCATCTCCTGCACTATAGCAGCACCTCTTTAACGCGCGGACTTTACACGCATACAATTAACCGACACACCAGCTCAGAACAATTTTCTGTAAATGACGCAAGTAATTGTCCCACGTGGGCACATAACCTGTGGAGGTACTGGTTGGAAACTTATGACGTCACTATGATACAATATGAACTTGTGCTTGATACACGTTGAGCAGCTATTCCGGTGAAGAGTATTGTCGCTTCTACATAATAGCGCCATTTACACGAACAGTCTTTCTCGAGGAAATACCGCATTTGTGTTTGACAGAGCGCGCACCTAAAGACTTCGCACTTTCTGGTACAGTTCAAGATTGTGGCTATTTTCTAACTTTTTGGTAACAATGGTAATAAATTGTTTAGACTGTACGTATCAATTGCAACGCACCACTTTACTGTCTCCGATTCAACCTCTTAAAAAGGCTGACGAGCACAACCTGGGGGGCCGCACCGCCGCCGGTGCTGTGAACGACGGGGCTGGCTTTGTGTTATTCTGCGGGTGAATATGCGTGTCCAACATGGGGCCGGATGTAGCACTAAATGAGACCTGCCGCATAATAACAGGTTGTCTCAAACCAACTCCGGTACAGATGCTGTATCCACTAGCCGGTATAGCACCTCCCAGCGTACGCAGAGACGTGGCGTCATCCATGGAGAGGGGCAAGCTGGAACGGGATCAGTGACACCCCATGCACGGCCACCATCACGTGCCAAAAAGGCTGAAAAGCCGAAAGAGTTTTTGGGCGTGCGTTGCAGCCGCCGATGGCGATCCCTCCCCGGCCAGGGTGGACCTATGGAGAGCGCGGAGCTCACCACCAACCCCATTCGTTCCGCTGTCGGAGAGTTTGCCACCTGGGCACGACCTCTCCTGGATTAAGTGGAACTCCCTAAATAGACTTCGGACACAGGTCGGTCGAAGCAAGGAGAATCGGTCAAGATGGGGTATCTCGGACGGCGCGGACCTGCGGTGTGAGAGTGGAGTTACTCCACAGACCATGTCCCACCTGCTGACGATTAAGACAAAAGCCGTATAAGACTTACTGCGTTGATGACAAATCGCGTTCATGACAAATCGCGTATGTGACAAACTGAGTAAATCAAAACGTTGGTGTCGAACTGCGTATACGACGAATCGCGTTTGTGTCATACAGCGTGTAATCCACATGTGCTGCATGCCCGTCCACTTGTACAGCGGAGGAACTTATGACCGCCTCCAAACATGCAATCCAGGTGGCGGCACACTGGGAACACAGAATTTGAGAGTTGAGGCGCCTTCGATTTGACAGAAGAAGAAGCATACCATGCTACGGATATTAATAACTCAAACGCAAAAATCGCTGATCAGATCTAGACTTAATTTGGTACACAGACTATAATTTGGAATAGCAAAAAGGTTTCCATCCCGCTAACGGGATGGACACCTTTTTGCTCCCGCTGCATTCCCGCTAACGTTCGAGAATCAGTATTCATTCGAGCGGAATTCATTCGAGCGGAATTCATTCGAGCGGAATTCCAGGCAACAGCTTTACTTTATAATCAAAATAATACACAAACAGCTCACAATGCACCACCAAACTTAAAATTATTGAACAACCTCAACATGCAACTCACAATAAATAATACAGTACGTTTCTGTGCTCCGAGCTCCCGGCTCACATCAAACTTCGTGGGAACCGAATTAATATACCGTGATTGATGTAATACGCCAAGCGAGGAACAAACATGGGCGTAATTAATTCAAAGTAGTTTACTTTTGAGCCGAGACTCGATATGGTACAACCCGGTTGTGGTATGAACATAGAATTGGAGTACCCTAGATCGCGAATATGTATAAAATAGTGAGCCGGTTAAGAGCGGGCTGATTACGACATGCGAATCATCTACAAGGTGGAAGGTTTTCATGCCCCCTGGAGGGAAAGGACTCAAAATATTGGAGATAGAGAATTTCATTCAAGGGAAACATTCCTTTACTTTTTAAAAGAAACAAAACTGCATTCAAAGATATTCGTAAACTCGCTAGACACATCTCAAAAAAAAAAAACATCTTGTATCTTTATGGCTTCACGATAGTGGCAATCTCATGGATCAAATCTGTCTAACCAACATGGTAAAAAGTAAACAGACCATGTCCCACCTGCTGACATGTGCTGCATGCCCGTCCACTTGTACAGCGGAGGAACTTATGACCGCCTCCAAAAATGCGATCCACGTGGCGGCACATTGGGAATACAGAATTTGAGAGTTGAGGCGCCTTCGATTCGACAGAAGAAGAATTAAATAAAAGGAAATCCCAGTAATCTAAAGTTATAAATTTAATTTAGGTATATTATATTATACTATTATATTAACCTATGGACATGTACAACACCAATGACGTCACACTCGTGCTGCCGACCTGCACTTGCTTTTTACTAGCTTTTGCCCGCGACTCCGCCCGCGTGGATGTCGGTTATCGCGAACAGACCAGCCTATGTCCTTTCTCAAGGTCTAATCTACTCTTATACCAAATTTCATCAAAATCGGTTCAGTGGTTTAGACGTGAAAACGTAACATACAGACAGACAGAAAGACAGACAGAGGACAGAGTTATTTTCGCATTGATGATATTAGATTAGTATGGATTGTAGGTACACAGAAAAAAACATCCATACTAATATTATAAATGCGAAATAACTCTGTCTATCTGTCTGTCTGTATGTTACGCTTTCACGCCTAAACCACTGAACCGATTTTGATGAAATTTGGTATAAGGGTAGATTAGACCTTGAGAAAGGACATAGGCTGGTCTGGTCGCGATAACCGACATCCACGCGGGCGGAGCCACGGGCAAAAGCTAGTGTTATATAAAATTTATGGTACGCAGAGCACCACTAAAATAAAATTATATAGGTACTAGCTTTTGCCCGTGGCTCCGCCCGCGTGGATGTCGGCTATCGCGACCAGACCAGCCTATGTCTTTTCTCAACGTCTAATCTACTCTTATACCAAATTTCATCAAAATCGGTTCAGTGGTTTAGACGTGAAAACGTAACATACAGACAGACAGACAGACAGACAGAGGACAGAGTTATTTTCGCATTGATGATATTAGATTAGTATGGATTGTAGGTACACAGAAAAAAACATGTTAAATAAAATGTATGATACGCAGAGCATCACTAAAATAAAATTATATAGGTACTAGCCTTTGCCCGTGGCTCCGCCCGCGTGGATATCGGTTATCGCCACAAAACATAGCCTATGTCCTTTCTCAAGGTCTAATCTACCCCTATACCAAATTTCATCAAAATCGGTTCAGCGGTTTAGGCGTGAAAGCGTAACATACAGACAGACAGACAGAGTTACTTTCGCATTTTAATATTTGTATGGATATAGATAAGGCTAGCAGCATACCTTTAAGCTATAGTGGCAGAGAAAAAAACTTCACCAGTTTAGTGACACGCTGCCGCTGGGACGGATGGCTCGCCGCATCTGGCCTGCCATAAATCTGTGGCTATAGAATATATTTAGGGACTGAACAAAGTCTAGTAAGTTTCATATCGTCATTCAAGATCTGTTCTAATAAAGTCAGTCTGTCGCGAGTGTGACTGTTATGTATGAGGTTCGAGCCTTGAGAAAAGACGGATTGTATATTTGAGCAACTGTAGGTATTAAAATTCGAATACATCGGGAAAAATTAAATGCTCAAGTGGGACTTGAACTCACGACCTTTCCCGTACAAGGGGAGTGCTTTTCCAACTGAGCTATTGAGCCACACGTTAATCACTTCAAATTCACCTTCTCTTTATAACCGTCTTTAAGGGCGACGGTGGAGCCATCTACCAACCTTCTTACGAACTGTTGGAACTAATGAATGATTTTTCAACTATTTTTAAACATTTTTGTCTTTTTGATGACTCAGTCCAAACATTTGGCTCAATAGCTCAGTTGGACGAGCATTCTCCCTGTAGGGAAAAAGTCATGGGTTCAAGTCCCACTTGAGAATTTCATTTTGCCCGATGTATTAAAAAAAGAGTAGTTTGGAAAAATCACCCAATTACGTCAAATCCGCGTTGCAGGTACAGTTGAGACGAGACGCCAATTAATTACTTGCCCAAATTCTGTCGAAGAAAGCATAACTCCAGTGACGCCGTACGGATTAAATGATAAAGATGCATGGTTATCCTAATCTCATCTCTTGCTCGCACTGTAAAAAATTGCTACAAATAAAACCATATTTAAAATAAAAAAAAGAAGGATAATCGAGTTCACTGAGTTTCTTGCTGGTCTCTTCTCAGTAGAACCACCTACCGAACCAGCGAAAGAATCATTTTCCAATGTTTTTTTTTTTTTTGTGATTGACATTACCTACTTGTAAAATTCTGACGTTCATATGTGCTCTTTATGTGCCTAAACTGAATAAATGAAATTGATTCTTTGATTCTTTGGAATTCATAACTTTGGAGGCTTTGACACTGTTTCCACGCTGACCAAGTTGGTACGAGGTTTAATTTCGAGTATGCTTTCTCTCGCAGTTATATTGTCTACGCATTTTTCCGTTAGTATGATAAACACATTCCAGCAGCCGTGCCATATGCCTGTCTACCATCTAAGAGGTATAAAAAAATTGTTAATCAACTTCTGTCGTTGACTGTACAAATAAATCTATAGAAACTCAAACATCATCATCATCCACATAGAGACGTTAGTCCTGATTGCATCCGAGGCCACGGTGCCCTCGGAGCTCAGGGTCCGCCTTCCGGCTCTTCCTCCTCCACTTCGCACGATCTTGGGCGTCCAAGGTAGTGAGACCGTTTTCACGCATGTCACCCTCCACGACGCCAAGCCAGCACTTCTTGGGCCTACCCCTTCTACCTGGACCGGGTGGGGGCGCCATTGCCAGGCATTTGTTACCCACGTAGCTGGGCGGTTTCCGCAAGACGTGGCCGCACCAGCGGAGGCGGCTCTCTTGCATTTTATCTGCGATGTCACGGACATGAAGGCTGCCGCGGATGCGCGAGTTCCTCACGCGATCTTTACGCGTGACTCCACACATCCACCGCAGCATTTTCATCTCCGTGACACGCAGCATCTGCTTGTGTCGCTCCAACAGCGGCCACGCCTCACAACCGTGTAAGAGGACAGGTCTAATGATTGTTTTATAGACCTGCCCCTTCAGCCTGACTGGCATTTTAGTGTCGCAAGTGACGCCAGTCATTTCCCGCCACTTAGCCCACGCGGCGGCAATACGTGCCTTGACGTCGTGGTCGATGTCACCAGTAACGTGAAGTACAGATCCCAGGTACTTAACCTGATCCGTGCGCTCGACCAAGTTCTCGCCTATGCGAACGGGTGTGGGATCTGTCGAGTTTAACGCCAAGTACTCTGTCTTCGCCACATTTAGCTTCAGACCGCCGTTCTCAAGCGCCTCCTTCCACACTTTCACACGTCGCACCAATCTGTTCCTGTCTGCGTCCATCAGCGCAATGTCATCAGCATACATAAGCAACCATGGAGGCTGCTCATGTGAGTCTCTGATACTGTCCGACAAAACGTCTAACACCAAGCTGAACAGGTAGGGACTAAGTACGGATCCTTGGTGTACCCCGACGGTGATGGGGAAGGTTTTCGTGTCGCCAACAGCGGTCCGAACCACGGAACCGGAATCTTGGTACATGTCTCGGATGGTGTCGATGTAAGCCTTTGGGACTCCTTTGGACCGCAGTGCCCACCAGATCATCGCGCGAGGCACACAGTCGAAGGCCTTCTGCATGTCTAGGAATAGACAGTACAGGGGCGTGTTCCTCGCCCTGTATCTCTCCGCGACTATCCTTAGGGCGAACGACGGATCCATAGTCCCGTGTCCGGGGCGGAATCCATACTGGCACTCCGAGAGGGTACTCTCCTGTCGGATCCGGGAATCGATTATCCGCTCGTAAAGCTTCATGGTGTGGGACATTATCTTTATACCTCGGTAACTACCACACTCTTGCACCGATCCCTTGCCCTTGAAGACTGGCGTAATAACACTCAGCCTCCACTGGTTTGGGATTTTACCGGTGAGGAGGATACGGTTATAAAGATTAGCGAGGATGCCCACACCACGGGCACCCATTGCCTTCCAAGCCTCGATGGGGACTTCGTCGGGTCCGACAGCTTTCCGGTTCTTCATGCGACGAATGGCAGTCTGAACTTCAGCAGGCGTTATCGGTGGCACTAGTCCTTGATTTGGAGGGAGATCTGGTGGCTGCACCTCTTTATGCTGCTTATTCAGCAGATCGTGGAAGTATGAGCGCCATCTCTCCTTCACCGCGACTTCCTCGTACAACAGGTTTCCTCCAGGGTCTTTGATGCAGCGGCACTTGGTTATAGCCTGCACCGCTTTGGCCCTGGAGCGCGCCAACTTGTAGATGAGCTTTTGCCCCTCAGACGATTCCAACTTGTTGTATAGCGGTTGCAAGTGGTCTCGTCTGGCCCTGGCTACGGCTCTCCTAGTGGCGCGTTTAGCCTGTTTGTACTCGTCGTGGTCTTCGGGAGATTTGGACGCTTGCCACTTTTTAAAGAGGGCTTTCTTCACCCTGATCTCCTTCTGGACTGTGTCGTTCCACCACCAGGTGTCCTTGTCACACTTGCGTCCACCCTTAGACGTGCCGAGCACTGCCTTCCCCGCCTCAAGGATAGCTGCCTGAATCTTGTCCCAGCAATCTTGCACTGGTTCGTCTACAGCATTAGTGCACTTATCACCGATAGCTGAGACGAAACTCTGGGACTTGGCTTCATCAAGCAGCCACCACTTGATTCTGCGTTGGCCGCGCTCAACTCGTTTGCCTTTGGGTTTTACGCGGAGGTCCATGACAAGGAGACGGTGTTGCGCAGTGAGACTCTCCCCGGGTATAACCTTGCAGTTGGCTACCCTACTGATGCTGTGCCTCCTAGTGAGCAGGAAATCGATCTGGGTAGCGCGCCCCCCACTCTTGTAGGTGATAAGATGTTCGGGCTTCTTTTTGAAGTACGTGTTCACGATGGCAAGATCAGCAGCCGCACACGTTCTGAGGATATGCTCACCCTCTGGGTTACGGCTACCGTATCCATAACCACCGTGGACACGCCCAAACTCCTCACATCCACCACCCACATGACCGTTCAGGTCACCACCCAGAACAATCTCCTGCGACAGCGGAATGTCACGGAGCACTCCCCCGAGTTGGTTCCAGAACGAGATCTTTTCGGCTTCGCCACACCCAGACTGTGGAGCGTAGGCACTTATCAGGTGGGTTACAATCCCATCGACAAGCACCCTCACAACCATAAGTCGGGCGCTATGGCGTTTCACCTCCAAGACGTCATCCTGAAACTCAAACATAACATGGCAGTTTCATTTTACACAGAAGTTCCAATTTAGTTTCATTTCCATTGTACTCTGATTCCGGTCTTCAAATAGAAACACTAAAATAACAGAGCCGGAATACATTCGTCGATTTTTGGAACATATTCCGAACACCATTTTTTTGGAACGCACATATGTTTTGCGATATTTCAAGGATATTTTTTGAGGCTCGACACCTTTTTTTATAAAGTTTGTTTTTCTAGTTTTACTGAACAGATGTGTATCATGCTTTTTTTGTTAATGAAACAAAAACTGGGGACTTATCCGCATTAATGCCACTTATGGATTATACACTGCTAAAATTGATAGATACAGATGCAGAATTTTACGTAACATCTAACAAAAGCAAAACACATTATTACATTTACGCAATCGAGTACATCTAATGTTACATCACTAGTTTGCTCAAACTCAAAACTCATAAGCAAGTTGTGACAAGGTGTGTTGGCTTCGTGTCACTGAGTAATGCAACTAGAAGGAGTCAAGTCAAACGCGGTTGGAACTAAGCAATGTATGCTAAACAGCAGCTTTGGTACACTTTGTACTGAAACCACTTGATTACTTTGTTGCAAGAGTAACGTTTGTTGGGAACACGTATAGGATCTAGTTCGTTGAAAAAACTTTACTAGCCTTTGCCCGTGGCTCCGCCCGCGTGGATGTCGGTTATCGCAACCAAATATAGCCTATGTTCTTTCTCATGGTCTAATCTACCCCTATACCAATTTTCATAAAAATCGGTTCGTTGGTTTAGGCGTGAAAGCGTAACATACAGACAGACAGAGTTACTTTCGTCATGTTATCGTCATGAAAATCTTATATATATATAGAATTATTATTGTTCAAACTAAAGGTATATATTAAATATCAGAACAATCACTCAACTAGAAGGGTGTAAAAAAACTAAATTAAGACTATTATTAATTGAGTAACATCTTTCTGATGCTGACTATACAAAAGGTACTTTCTCTTAAAAAGGGACAATAAAGGAAGTGCCTCGACTTAAAGCCCTATAAGTTTCAAAGCTTTGAATTAACATTCTCAATTCTAACTAATTTCATTTTGATTTCGAAGGTGAATAAAACGCAAACTTTCTTCAAAATGGATCATCATTTTAAAAAAACTGTTAGCTATTAATACATTGATCGGTAACGATACCACAACCTGATGCAGAAATTCTGCACAGCGCCATCTATCGAGGCGTCATGCAATTAATTTCAATATTTTTTAAATGCAACAACTTGCATTATACAGGAGGGTTAATAAATGTACACTTAGAACACGAGCCGCCTGTCACCCTAGCAGAAGCAGGCCGCGGCGGTGGCGCAAAGTGCGCGTCCACGTGCCCGGGGCTAGTTGGGGACACCGAGGTTCCCACAACCCGAAGGGGACCATCTCCAAAGAGATGGTCCTGGGTCTGCTGGGGTGCGAGAGATATGCTTTCGGTGATCTCACCTCCGGCAGCCAAGAAGACGGCGTGCGTTTTAGTCGGTTCGAGTCCGACATAACCGCCTCCACCGGTTCCGTGGGGGTGGTATCCGTGGGGATTTTGCACACGATAAAAAAATCCCTTAGAACATAACATTCTCATACAATACTATTAGACAGGTCCAGACTAATCTACATATTTACGCTGTCACACATATTCTTGTAGCCAGTCAGAACTACAATGGCGAACAATTAAAACTTTTAATTAGGTCACGTAATTAGGTGTGCGGTGAAATTAATAATCACAACATTGTGGCAGTAATGTGTGAGTTATATGTTAGCTTGGAGTTGAGACCGTTAAGTTATAAGCGAGTAGCGATTCATAGCGCGTTCATATTAATTTAAAAAATCATAAAAAATCCATATCCATACTAATATTATAAATGCGAAAGTAACTCTGTCTGTCTACGCTTTTAAACCTAAACCACTGAACCGATTTTGATGAAATTTGGTATAGGGGTAGAATAAACCATGAGAAAGGACATAGGCTATGTTTGCTCGTGATAACCGATATCCACGCGGGCGGAGCCGTGGGCAAAATTTTGTCATAAATAGATTTAGATCAAGTGTTGTAGATATTTTGTCAAAATATCTGCCGTTCGTAAAAATATTAACCCTAGCAGACTGATGCGGCGGCGCATTCCTCACCTCCCTATACCCTAGGTATGAGAGATATGTCCTGCCAATCTCATCGTCGGTAACCTACTACCCATAGACCATGTAAATTTTTATCGGTTCGAATGTATCATAATCACCCCCGTCTCCCGCGGGTGTGGGTGTACCCACACCCACACCCGCCGGAGACGGGGGTGATTATGATACATTCGAATTATGATAACCGTGATTAAAAAACAACCACGCCTTTTTTTAGTGATGAAATCCCTTCGGATACCTGCCCCGCTGGAGCCGGAGGAGGAGGTTATGTCGGACTAGAACCGAATAAAACCACAAGCCGTCTGTGGTTCGTCGTGCTAGGCCGAAGGTGAGGTTGTCTTCGACATATCCCTCGAACTTTGGCTGACCCAGGGCCATCCGTAACAGTGTGGCCTTCCTTGTGAGAAATTTTTGTATTTCTATTTGCATTGAACGGTATGTTTGTTTCCGTACCTCGAAGAACAGGTTAAGCCATCAGTCTTCATGGCGTCCCCACTGGCGCAAGTAGTAGTATCTCGTGACTTGTACCACACCCAACACCTGGGAATCAACAAAGTGTAACTTGTATGGCACAGTTAATAATAAATATATTAATTTAACTTGTGGCGACACTATCGCGCTAAGTCTCCACCTGCGCCGCTAGGGGGCGACACCTTCGTTAATTAGTTTTGCTGTTGAAGCTCAATGACCAGATGTTTTTACTATTAATGCTATAGTCTAGAACCTTGACTAAGTTTGTAATATGTGTTTTAGGGCTTAGACTCAGAATGTCCCTTTGTCCCTAGGTTTCAAATGAACCCTTTCCCGACATGTCCCTTTCCCTTAATGTCCATTGCCCAGATTGTCCCTTTCTCGAAACGTCCATTTCCCAAAATGCCCCCAAAATTTTTGGAAAAGGACATTTTGTGCCTGAGCGGTTCTAGATATAGGTTTTTTTATAAAAATAAACTCACACCTGTAAATCCCCGAAGGGGTAGGTAGAGGTGTATTAACCCCCACATCCCACATTTCACCAACCATGATTTTCGATCCCATGTAAGAGAAGGTGAGCCTATTGCCGTCTGGTGGGCACTATGTCGTAGGCTTGGAAAACAACTCTATAGTTGTACAACAGAATTTCGAATGCTAATGACGGGCCCGACTGACTGGTCCCGGGTTCAAGTCCCATCTTAAGCATTCACTTTTCCCAATATAGATCTATTTATATAGTATATATAGTGACCAGAAGGCTGGCCTCTTTTTAGGTCAGAGATTAAGCATTGCCATACAACGTGGCAATGCTACCAGCCTTCAAGGAACGCTACCGCAAGAGGCATGCGATGCGGAGGAATTTCATGACGCATATTAATAATATTTTTGCATTATTTGTAAATAACTATTAATAATAAACTCTGTGGCGTGGCGGTAGTGCACGCGACTGCCACGCAGGAGGCGCGGGTTCGATTACCGCTCAGTGCAAATATTTTTATGCATGAATATGGCTATTTGCATTGGTCTGGGTGTCCCTATGTATAATATGTATATATTTACAAAAAAAAAAGTATATAAGTATGTTCATCCGCTGTATAATTAATACTACTTTCTATTATTTGAATAAACTAGCTTAAGTAAAATTAGTTACCCTGTTGCGTCAACAGATGGCGCTGTTAGAAAAATTACATCGCGCTAACGATATGTTTTTGTTAGTTTATAAGATAAACTGATACGTTGATTAAATAACAACTTTTACGGCTACAACTAGCTGTTTCATTTGACTCCTCCTTGGGTACCTTTAGTAAGAGTTTGTACATGGTCCTTGTGAGCCGGAAGTCAACCGCGATATCCGCGTTTCCGGGAACTTCAACTTGCGGGCAGTGGATCGCTGTTGCAAACGCAAGTAACAGGAGCCTCCGAGGCTAAGTGCAGCATCGGCGAGCTTCAGACCGTGTCGTCGGTGGACGACCCTGGTCAGGTCACGGTGGGCGGCGCCCACCCATCATCAGCAAGCAGCATCAGTGGCGCTGGTACATCACCTGGACGTCGCAAGTGCAGATTCCTGAGGTGGAAGGGGAGTCAGGGCTTCCCTCCCTCAGAGCACGTCGTTTCAGTGCGTGAACGGTAACGTTAACATTAACGTTAACGTAAGTGAAGTGTTCACTAGTGTAAAGTGTGATCATAATCGTAGTGTGAGTAAACCAAACCTTGGAAAAAACTGTAAGTACTTTGAACCTTATTTGTTAGAAAGAAAATAACTTGAAGAATTTGGCGATAATTTTAGAACTTTGAACATTTTAAATCATTGGGACTTAGAAAAAATTGCTTTAATATTAACTTAGCCATATTGTGCATGATAGAAATTAAGACTTAGAATAATTTACAAAAAACGAAGGTACGGGGAACCTATGCCCGACTTCTGTCAGAGTTCATTTGCATTTTAAAACACTTAGAAAAGTTTAAAATTTAATTCATTCTAAGTTGTTAAAGTTTCATTGTAAAAACTCATTTATACTAAAAAGAGTTTTTAGCTGGACACAAAGATCTAATGAGAAATTATGCAGTTAAAGATATTAAGGCCTCATCATATATAAAGGAAGAGGTCTATGATAAAGCAGAAGAAGTTTATTTAGATTTTAAATGTGAACTCAAAACTTCATGTAACAATTGAAGGAATTTTTATAGCATTAAGTATGCTAACTATACAAATCGAATACATAGGGAAAAAGAATCTTCTCGGGCGGGACTCGAACCCGCAGTCTTTCCCTTACAGGGGGAATGCCTGACCAATTCGTGACTCACACACACACACAGTTCGTGAGAAAATCGGTAGATGACGCTACGTCGCCTCAAAGACGTATAAGGTGGGAAATTTGAATCATATCGGGCGTGTCTCGGTAGCCGAATTGGTCAGGCATTCCCCCTGTAAGGGAAAGACTGCGGGTTCGAGTCCCGCCCGAGAAGATTCTTTTTCCCTATGTATTCGATTCATGTAACAAGTTTGAATCTCAAACTAATGAATCGATTTCCTGCTCTTCAAGCAAAGCAAATACGAATTATCCAAAAATAAACATTCCGCAATTTTCTGGTAACCATCAGGAGTGGACGTCATTTAGATCTCTTTTTAAGTCTCTTATTATAAACAACCAATCTTTCGACGACGTCCAGAAATTACATTACTTGAAAGCATATTTAAAGGGGGAACCAGAACAGTTAATTAGACATGTAGCTATAGAAGAGGGTAATTTTGATAGATGCTGGGACGTTATTAATGAAAGATACAATGACAAAAAATGGTTGTGCCACAACGTTTTAAAACGATTCATGAGTCAGAAAAACCTGACTGCAGAATCTGGCAATGGGTTAAAAGATCTGGTCGATACCACCAACGAATGTCTTGCATCGTTGGAAAGTTTAGGTGTGAAAACTAGCGATTGGGACGTCATTGTTATCCACATTGTAAATTTAAAATTAGACCCAGAGACACGGCGACAGTGGGAATTCCACGTCACCGCGAAAACAACTGCTACTGAATTGCCTACTTACCAATTATTTGAGAGCTTCCTTAAAGAACGATTCTCCGCTATTAACCGCCTAGATTCAAAAACACAGTCAAATAACAAATCCAATGTAACTGCTAAGATAAAAACCTTACACATTGCAACAAATTGTTGCACCTTTTGTAAAAATGATCATAAAATTAATCAATGCACTAATTTTCATATAACAACGGTGGATGACCGCCGCAAATTTGTATTGGAAAATAAATTGTGCTTCAATTGTTTGGGCGGCAATCACTCTGCAAAAGAATGCCGCAGTAAAGTTAAGTGTAGAGTGTGCAAGCGCGCACATAACTCACTCTTGCATCCCGGGAGCGAGAACCCAACCGTAAAGAGCGATACAGATGAGAGTGTTGCCTCTTCCAGTCAGTCTTCAACACAACTAGTCTCATGCGTGGCATCAAGTAGAATCATGCACCAGCGGGTACTACTTGCGACGGCATTAGTCGGGGCAGCTTCTCGACGCGGAGAGAACGTCATACTACGAGCCTTGATAGACCAGGGCTCACAAGCCTCTTTCATCACCGAATCAACGGTGCAGTACCTGGGGCTGAAAAAGATGTCAGCTACAGGACGGGTATCAGGCTTGGGCGGTGGCGCAGCCGTCGTTTCCAAGGCCATAGATGACATTCAACTAAGGTCCCTTCATGATCCTAATTTTACCATGACTGTGAAGGCACACGTGATCAACAAGTGCATCACATCCTTTCTACCCAGCAAAAGGGTAGAAATCCTACAATGGGACGAACTACAATCCCTAAACTTAGCCGATCCTGAGTACCATACTCCAAACAGGGTCGACATACTTTTGGGCGCAGAAGTGCACGCGCAAATCATTCAAGACGGTATAAAAAAGGGTCCGCTTGGTACACCACTTGCTCAAGCCACAAGCTTAGGGTGGATCATATCCGGTGTAGTCAACGATTCTGAAAATGCAAGTGCTCAGTTAAAAACTTTTCATTGTTATAGTACCTCAAATGCCGACAACAATTTCTTAAAGAAGTTTTGGGAACTTGAGACCGATATTCCAATGCCTAAGCAACGATTGTTTACAGACGAAGAACAATATTGCGAAGAGCACTTTAGAAAAACAACTTGCAGAGATGTTGACGGCCGATACATCGTTAGACTTCCATTCAAAACTGAACATCCTCAGGTCACGTCGTCTCGAGAAATTGCAGAAAAAAGGCTGAAATCACTAGAAAACAAATTAAACAAAGACGAAACTTTAAAAAGCAAATACATAGAAGTAATCGAGGAATACATAGCACTAAATCATATGGAACTTATTCCAGACAGTGAAATTGACACAGAAAGTGCAATTTATTTACCTCATCATGCAGTCGTACGAGATGATAAAACTACGACAAAGGTGAGAGTCGTGTTCGACGCCTCCTGTAAAGGAAAAAACAACTTGTCACTAAACAATCAATTGTTAGTTGGACCAACTATTCAACCAGAACTCAGACACGTCATCATGAAGTGGAGAATGTCACCTATTTGTCTGTCAGCCGACATCGTCAAAATGTATCGGCAAGTGAAAACAGATGAACGAGACAACAACTATCAGAGAATCCTATGGAGAAAAAATCCTGACGAAGAAATCCAACATTACAGACTTACTAGGGTTACATTCGGTACAGCTTCCGCACCATACCTGGCCGTTAAGGCACTTCAACAAGTCGCTCACGATCACGGTGATGAATACCCTGTGGCAGCTCAAAAAACATTAAATGATTATTATGTAGATGATCTTATGACAGGAGTTCAAAGCGTAGATGAAGGGATCAAGCTATTTACTGAAATGAACGAACTACTAAGCAAAGCACGATTTGAACTACAGAAGTGGAATACTAATAATGATGAACTCATGGAAGCAATGAAAGGGAAAGGAATGGATAAAGTGGTAACAAAGGGAAAGGATAAGGAAATAAGAGAAGATGAATTAATGAAAATTATGGGACTTACCTTTAACCGCAGCGAAGACAACTTCCGTTTCGTCGCAAATCTTCCTCCATTACTGGAACCTGTAACGAAAAGAAAGGTTATATCAGACATAGCACGTCTGTACGACCCACTAGGATGGGTAGGACCTAGTATAATATTAGCAAAAATAATGATACAAAAGCTGTGGCTTGCAGGTATAGACTGGGACGAAGTCGTGCCAGACCATTTATTAAAAGAATGGTTAACTTACCGTGATGAGCAGATAAAACTTTGCGAAATTCGAATACCCAGATGGGTTAGCGCTTCCAACAGCGATCGCGTAGTCGAATTGCATGGTTTTTGTGATGCGTCTAAGTCGGCTTTCGCAGCAGCTGTGTATATTCGAACTATTAATTCCGAAGGCAAAATCAACGTTTCATTGGTCACTGCTAAAACCAGAGTAGCACCTGTTAAACAAGTGTCAATACCAAGACTTGAACTGTGCGGTGCAGTACTACTTACCAAATTGTTGATGGAGGTCGCAACCTTACTAAACATCCCCAAACACAACATACACGCTTGGACTGACTCGATGGTCGTTCTGGCATGGTTAAACAAACATCCTAGTAAGTGGAGTGTGTTTGTCGCAAACAGGGTTTCAGAAATCCTAATTAACTTAGATCCACAAAACTGGTCCCACGTCACTTCAAAACATAACCCTGCGGATTGTGCATCGCGAGGTTTACGTCCTTCAGAAATGGTTAACCATACAATGTGGTTCAACGGACCAGAATTCTTGTATAAGGACCCTATAATCTACAGTAAACCTAAATCAATAGATACAGAACTTGAAGCTATAAAATATCATTGCACTACTTTAGAAGATGACAATTCATTGAACAGATTTTCCACCTTAACAAAAGCAAAGCGAGTAATGGCTTATTGCATGCGATTTATAAAGAACGCTAAGAGGACTACTACTAAAACTATAACTACTTACCTTAACACCACAGAACTAAATGAAGCATTAAACATATACATTAGAAATTGTCAGGCTATTAACTTTAGTGAAGAGATAAAGAGAATTAAAGAAAAACATGACTTACCAAGAAACTCTAAAATCGTCACTTACTCCATATCTTGATGAATACGGACTCTTGAGGGTAGGTGGAAGATTGAACCAATCTGATCTGCTGACGTTTGATCGAAAGCATCCAATCTTGATTGCCAAACACTGTCAGCTAGCTCGGCTTATTATAGCTGATGCACACAAAACCACCCTTCATGGCGGACCACAAGCCACTTTAGGCCACGTTCAGAGAAAGTACTGGATTATCGGTGCAAAACAGTTGGTCAAGGCACATTATCGCAACTGCGTTATATGTGTCAAAAACGCTGCCATTGTTAAATCGCCTTTGATGGGTCAGCTACCTCCTACCAACAGCGGCGTCGATTACGCAGGTCCGATACAACAAGGGATACATAGCTTTATTTATTTGCATGGCAACAAGAGCCATCCACTTGGAAGTCGTCAGCGACTTGACTTCAGAAGGCTTTCTACAAGCATTCAAAAGATTTGTGGCCAGACGTGGTCATTGTTCGCACCTCTGGAGCGATAATGCACAAACTTCATTGGAGCGTCAACGGAGCTCAAAAGGAATTGTATTGCAGAGCAAAAACAAATGCTTACAGAAGTTGCCGATGCATTGGCAAACAATCATTGCGAATGGCATTTCATACCACCTCATTCTCCCAACTTTGGAGGGCTATGGGAAGCCGGGGTCAAGTCGGTGAAATACCATTTGGCCCGGGTCATCGGTAACGCTACATTGACGTACGAGGAAATGGCTACAGTCCTCTCACAGATAGAGGCCTGCCTCAACTCGCGCCCACTGTCCGTTGTCATGGACGACCCAGAAAACTTAACCGTTCTCACACCCGGGCACTTCTTAATCGGTGAAGCTCTCTTGACAGTGCCCGACCAAGGTTTTGAAAACTCAAACGTGAGTTCGTTGAGAAGATGGCAACACACTCAACGTGCATTCCAATCGTTCTGGCGACAATGGTCTCAAGAATATCTCAATAAGTTCTTGCAGCGGTACAGTTCAAAGTCGATAAACACACATCAACCCCAGGTCGGCGACATAGTGGTTATAAAAGAGGACAACATGCCTCCATGCCGTTGGCTCTACGGCAGAGTGACTGCCGTCCATCCGGGTTCATACCAAATAGTCCGAGTAGTCACTGTTAAAACCAAATCGGGTTCTTTTAAACGACCCACATGTAAATTGTGTATCTTGCCAATTTCCAAGGAATGATTCACAACATCCTTATGCAATGTCTTTGTTAAATTAGAGATAAGAAACATTTAAGTATTTAAACATTTTTATATTGTGCAGCTTGCACGATAGATGTAAGCTTTATACCTTTATACAGTCCATTAAACTTTAAGTAATGCATCTATGGTGTAAGGCCAAAGGTCAACTTTGCTCTTGGTGGGCGGTATGTATAATTAATACTACTTTCTATTATTTGAATAAACTAGCTTAAGTAAAATTTGTTACCCTGTTGCGTCAACAGATGGCGCTGTTAGAAAAATTACATCGCGCTAACGATATGTTTTTGTTAGTCTATAAGATAAACTGATACGTTGATTAAATAACAACTTTTACGGCTACAACTAGCTGTTTCATTTGACTCCTCCTTGGGTACCTTTAGTACGAATTTGTACATCCGCATTCTAGATTCCATAACACAAGCTATAAAAGCTTACCATGGGTCTAGATAGCGTTGTGTTGAATGTTGTGGAATATTTATTTATTATTATTATTTATATATGTATTTTAGGTTTACTGTATTTAGTTTTAGTTTTACTTTAATAATTAAATTCAATTCCTACGTTTATATAGTTCGCATACTAGACCATAAGCTCCTTAATTCTCTGCTAAGCACATACGAATGTAACCGCTTTTCTCAAATAACCTAAAACTCTTTGTTTTTATCTATTAAAAATATTCAGTTTCAAAAGTTTACAAGTAATTTCAATAGCATATTTTTTTTTATTTTTTATATAAGTATATATAATTATAATTATATAATTATAATTATATAATTATAATTAAAACATATCATTAACTGAAACCCTATATTTTTTAAACGTACTATTAAGTTAAAGTTAAATACGTAAATTTACAAATTATTAAACTTAAATTATAATAGTTTTACGTTTCGTTCCAATCGTGCCAAGTTACCTTCTATGACTTAGGGCATTTGTCATATTGCACCTATTAAATTATTACAACTACAATGGCTTTAAAATGTCATTAAAAGTAGACTTTTTGTTTATTATGTTTACTGTGTAACCTTTTTGGGTGGAAAGGTCACCTCACCGGCTCACCCAGCGGGGAGACTCTCGAAACTCTTTTCCCAGGGCGCCTTTCCTAAACAGAGGTGTGTGCAGTTGTGGGAACGCCTTCAATGAAACACCAACACCTAAGTCCATACATATATTTGGCCAAGATATATACACAATAAATTATACAGAGATATCACAGTTAGTTCATATAATCACACAAGCAAAAAAAGAAGTCAACAAAAGTTCCAACTAGAAGTACACAGCATGTACGGCTCTTCTGAGCTCACTCTCAACGATCACTAGCTTTGGCAAATACGAGTCTTAAATATTAAAGAATATTGCACATGACCTGGTCTCCCGCCTGAGGCAGTGCAGGGTCGGGCTGCGTGGTGAACCGCAGGCTGCTCACACCGGGTGCACCAAAGCCAATATCGCCACGCCAAGGTTACGCCAAAGGTGGAAATCTCCACACAGGGTTCGCAACAGCTCTCAGCGACTCAAGGTAGGTCTTGGCGGTACAATTGGACCCTGTATTACAATACGAAACACTAAATTCACTACCAGACCTAACAGCACAGATTTTACCTATAGGAATTGAATGATATTTCTTACCAGAATTACTGGGCGAACTTCACAACGATTTGCTCAGAGTTTCGTAAAGTAAATTATTAACACAGAGCGACAGTCTTCACAAGCACAAGCGTCAAGAGTTTCTTCAAAGGTTTTCGGTGACAGCCGAAGCACCCGTATTTATATTAACTATTATCGAATATTCCAGCAAACACACAAACGGAAATCCTCTTTACAATCTAGCAATCTGCATTAGACGACACTGGAATGGAAGGTGCTAGAAAATTCTATTAGATCACACTCGCGTATGATTTTTGTTCCCATAGAATGAATCCTTGACAGGAAGTCATAACAGATGTCCTAGAAAGGTCTATGCACAGATTATATATAGATTATTACTCGATAAATATATTAAACCGCCATCTAGTGTCGGAAGGACAAGAAAATCAATTTCACTTCCCTACAAAATCGGATAGGTGTCGCTACTTGTTCCGAAACGGAATTAATAACGTTACAACTGACGGCTATTATTAACGTCAACGGGATAATTTTTATGTATGTGTTCGCAAATGTAGTAGGGACTACAGGCCGTAGTTTTTAATGGAAATTGGTTTTCATGTTGTTTTCCAACGCTTGTTATATAAAACAAGTTTGCGTTGCAGCAATTAATTAATAATTTTGCAATTTGCAAATGCAATTATATTTAAATTGAATTGAGTCTGTTATAAACTACCTACATCTTTATAAAGTGAAGCTTTTACGGCTACGTCGTAGTACTTCGTAGATGGTATGTCCGTAGACCATCTACGAAGTGCTACGACGTAACTTTAAACTTTAAAGAAATGAAGGACTAATATCGAAGAATCTATACTACGAAAATAATCCTTACTATCCATACTAATATTATAAATGCGAAAGTAACTCCGTCTGTCTGTTTGTCTGTCTGTCTGTCTGTCTGTCTGTCTGTCTGTCTGTATGTTACGCTTTCACGCCTCAACTACTGAACCGATTTTGATGAAATTTGGTATAGGGGTAGATTAGACCATGAGAAAGGACATAGGCTATGTTTGGTCGCGATAACCGACATCCACGCGGGTGGAGCCGCGGGCAAAAGCTAGTATCGAATATCTAATCTATCCTACTAATATTTGAAACGTAAAAGTTGCCTTCTTGGTTCCCGGTGGAGGAAAATGGGGTCACCCCATCTCTTCCTGTTGGGTGTCGTAGAAGGCGATTTATTTTACAGTAATCAGAAAGACAAGCCATCAAGTGGGCAGCTTGACGGCCTCTGTGGCGTGGCGGTAGTGCACGCGACTGCCACGCAGGAGGCGCGGGTGCGATTCCCGCTCAGTGCAAATATTTGTATGCATGAATATGGCTACTTGCATTGGTCTGGGTGTTTCTATGTATAATATTATTTACAAAAAAAAAGTATATAAGTATGTTTATCCGCATTCTAGATTCCATAACACAAGCTATAAAAGCTTACCATGGGTCTAGATGGCGTTGTGTAGAATGTTGTGGAATATTTAATAGGTTCATGGGACCAAAAATCATAGATAGCAATATTGAGATATTAATATACCTCTGCCTATCACATTCAGGATTTACAGACGTACTTTTAAAAATGAAATTCCTCTCAATCTGCATATCAAAATTGTAATCACTTCCCAAAACACAGCCTCTGTGGCGTGGTGGTAGTGAACGCGACTGCTACGCAGGAGGTGCGGGTTCGATCCCCGCTCAGTGCAAATATTTGTATGCATGAATATGGCTATTTGCATTGGTCTGGGTGTTTCTATGTATAATGTGTATGTATGTATTGTATAATAAGTTAGAAGCATGAAACTTCGTACACCTATGTCTTTTGAGAAATGGTTTGTCGCGATAACCGACATCCACGCGGGCGAAGCCGAAGGCAAAAGCTAGTTGTATGTACTTAGAAAAAAAAGTATCTAAGTATGTATATCCGCATTCTAGATTCCATAAAACAAGCTAGTTAAGCTATGCTTACCATGACTCTAGATAGCGTTGTGTAGAATGTTGCGAAATATTTATTTGTTTAAACAAGTACAAATAACAATCCACCACATATCTTGAGCAAAATCAAATAAAAAAAACTTCCCAGACTTTTTCTCTCGAACATACCGAACGAGGTTTTTACTTTCGACCTGTATCGCATAATGGTCGTTATTATCCAATTCACTGCCATAAGCCTCGGAAGCAATCAGGTAAATACGTCTGTATGCGAATGGTGATGATGACAGTTAAAATAATCTGAGAGGCGTTTAAAAGACAGTTTTAGCCTAGGGTTGGAGTGTCTAAAATTGATTGTGAGACTAATAGACTCAGGTAACAAGTGATTTATCGTTTAAAATATATCAAGTATTAATATTAAGATTGAATAGTGAATTCATGAATTGAATATTAATAATTTCTCGCTGTGTGTGCTACTTTCGCTTTTATTACCAAAAACATAAAAGTCGTTGTGTCTAGTATTTGATACGGCAAAAGTAACATTGAACACAAAAAAGTAACGAGCATAGATGAACTTCATACGATTAAAATATAACAAACTGAGATACAGAGCCACAATACTAAAATTAAAAGACAAAAAACATAGTTGTCTTAGGAGGTCTTGCAGGAATAAAGAGTCAAGCCACAGTGTTTTTTTTTTAAATTTAAACATATGCATACATACGTAACATAAACTCACGCACGTATTCCCCGAAGGGGTAGGCAGAGGCAGCACCCACATTTCGCCAGTTTATGTTTAAGTCCCAATGTAATAGGCGGCGAGCCTATTGCCATTAACTGGGCACTTATAAACCTGCGATAAATACACACATAACTTCGAAAAGCATCGAAAAGTCATTGGTGTGTGCCATGGTAAACCTGGGATCGAACCCGAGACCTCGTCTCAGCAGTCCATTACTCATACCACTAGGCTACCGCAGCTTTAAACATATTGACTTAAATATGTCACACTATACTTTTTAAACGTACTATTATTGCCTATAGTATATAAGTTATTGCCTGTTTGCAAATTATTCAACTTAAATTATAATAGGTTTGTGTTTCGTTCCAATCGTGCCAAGTTACCTTCTATTTCTTAGGGCATTTGTCATAATGCACCTATTAAAATATTTCAACTACATATCATGGCTTTAAAATTTCATTAAAAATAGACTTTTTGTAAATATAGATAAAAAAATATTCCACAAAATTCCACACAACGCTATCTAGACCCATGGTAAGCATAGCTTAACTAGCTTGTGTTATGGAATCTAGAATGTAGATAAACATACTTGGATACTTTCTTTTGTAAATACTTACATACTATACATAGAAACACCTAGACCAATCCAAATAGCCATATTCATGCATACAAATATTTGCACTGAGCAGGAATCGAACCCGCGCCTCCTGCGTAGCAGTCGCGTTCATTACCGCCACGCCACGGAGGCTCGTACTTAACTGATTTTTTACTACTAAATAATAGAGATGATAATAAATATTATTATATATATTATTTCTATATTATCTATAAGTTATTACGTATTTACAAATTATTCGACTTAAATTATAATAGTTTTACGTTTCGTTCCAATCGTGCCAAGTTACCTTCTATGACTTAGGGCATTTGTCATATTGCACCTATTAAATTATTTCTACATATAATCACTTTAAAATTTCATTAAATATAGCCTTTTTGTTTATTATGTTTGCTGACGGCTATTAACGTCAACGGGATAATTTTTATGTATGTGTTCGCAAATGTAGTAGGGACACAGGCCGTAGTTTTTAATGCAAATTGGTTTTCATGTTGTTTTCCAACGCTTGTTATATAAAACAAGTTTGCGTTGCAGTAATTAATTAATAATTTTGCAATTTGCAAATGCAATTATATTTAAATTGAATTGAGTCTGTTATAAACTACACCTTTATAAATTGAAGCTACGAAATTTTACGGCTACGTCGTAGTACTTCGTAGATGGTATGTCCGTAGACCATCTACGAAGTACTACGACGTAACTTTAAACTTTAAAGAAATGAAGGACTAATATCGAAGAATCTATGCTACGAAAATAATCCTTACTAATATTATAAATGCGAAAGTAACTCCGTCTGTCTGTCTGTCTGTCTGTCTGTATGTATGTTACGCTTTCATGCCTAAACCACTGAATCGATTTTGATGAAATTTGGTATAGGGATAGATTAGACCTTGAGAAAGGACATAGGCTATGTTTGGTCGCGATAACCGACACCCACGCGGGCGGAGCCGCGGACAAAAGCAAGTTATATATAAAGCCTATGACAAAGACAAGCTCCAAGCGGGCAGCTTGATGGCTATAGGGTCATGGGACCAAAAATCATAGATAGCAATATTGGGATATTAATATACCTCTGCCTACCACTTTGAGGATTTACAAGCGTGAATACATGTACTGTTAAAAATGAAATTCCTCTCAATCTGCATATCAAAATCGTAATCACCTCCCAAAACACAGCCTCTGTGGCGTTGCGGTAGTGAATGCGACTGCTACGCAGGAGGCGCGGGTTCGATCCCCGCTCCTCCAAATATTTTGTATGCAAGAATATGGCTATTTGCATTGGTCTGGGTGTTTCTATGTATAATGTGTATGTATGTATTGTATAATAAGTTAGAAGCATGAAACTTCGTACACCTATGTCTTTTGAGAAATGGTTTGTCGCGATAACCGACATCCACGCGGGCGAAGCCGAAGGCAAAAGCTAGTTGTATGTACTTAGAAAAAAAAGTATCTAAGTATGTATATCCGCATTCTAGATTCCATAAAACAAGCTAGTTAAGCTATGCTTACCATGACTCTAGATAGCGTTGTGTAGAATGTTGTGAAATATTTATTTGCTTAAACATGTACAAATAACAATCCACCACATATCTTGAGCAAAATCAAATAAAAAAAACTTCCCAGACTTTTTCTCTCGAACATTCCGAACGAGGTTTTTCACTAAATGCAGCGAATTTCGAGCACATTCGAGAAGGCAGAACGGCATTTGTCAGTTCGCCGCGGGGCATCCCCGTGTTTACATGCATCGGCTCTTGCGCCAGACGGGGCTGTTAGCATCTATAATGGGGAATACGAATATTGGAAATATTGTGAGATTCGTAAAATTTTTCAAGCTTTGAAATCTTTTCTACCAATCTAGACTATTACAAAATTGTAGTGTTTTTTATACCACTTAGGTACGCATTTCATTCATCAAACTTCACTCACAGTTCACCATCACATCAGTGACTCATTCCTATGCCGCACCACTAAGACCTGGAACTCCCTGCCAGCTCACGTGTTTCCTTCTTCCTACAGTCCCGGGTCCTTTAAGTGGGGCGTGAAAAGGCAACTAATGAGGCCGTCAAGCTGAGTGCCACCACTGTTAACATGGTACATGTTTACGATGGTGACCCTCTTTCCGAGACTTTTCCTTTAGCTTAACATCAGGCGAGGTGAAGTCAAATTGACGTGTCCTGTAAAAAAAAAGAAGTAATATTGATGTGCTTCACATAAAAACAATAATAGAAAAACGGGGACATAAAATGTAGTATGGAAATGGCGATTCTGATTTATGTAATTCATGATGCGAGCCCCGCCCTGCGCCCGTCAGCCCGCATACAAGCCGTGATTAATGTACTGAATTGATATTCTTGTGTGGGATATTCAGAGCTTGTTAGTGACAATACTAGGAAAAGCAACTTTAAATATATTGAATAACACACTTGTACTTTTCCACTGAGTTTTAGCATAAAAAAAACATCAATGTAATCCTTTGAGAATGCCGTAAGGCGAAACCGGTCAGGTTCAGATATAAAATTAAACTCAGTGGAAAAGTTTTTTTTTTTTTTTTGTTCAATATGTGTAGCAGATTTCACCAAGTGCCATCAATCTCTAGTATAAACCTTAAATAATTGAGGCTTCCGGCGTGTAGTAGTCTCAATTCAAGTATAATAAAAAAATAGATCTGGAAATCATCATTTTATTTGATATTATTATTCTTGTGTCAACAATCTAAAGGAATTTCGATTAAATCAGGAAAAATGAATTACTCAGGTGGGTACCCACGACCTTTCCCTTACAGGGGAATGCTCTTCCACCTGAGCTATTGAGCCACACCTGAATTACTTCACATTTTGAGAATGCCGTAAGGCGAAACCGGTCAGGTTTAGAAATAAAATAAACTCAGTGGAAAAGTACAAGTGTGTTATTCAATTTGTGTAGCAGATTCCACCAAGCGCTATCAATCTCCAGTATAAATAAGTTATCAAATATTACGGACCTATTAATTTTAATAAAAAAAATTGAATACAAGGGACATCCCCTTTTTCCCCGTGGGTTTCGTTATAAAGTAACTAAAGCTTTGTTTTATTCGATATTATACAAATAGAATTTGAAAAAGTGACTCTTAATGACCATTTGTCAAGAGATTCACGCCCTATTACAGAGCATGACAGAGAGACTAAAATATTACAAACTAGTAGACCCGGTGAACTTCGTACCGCCAATTTTTTTACGCCCGCGTGGCGTCCAATCCCGTTCCCACTGCACCCTCAAGTATAATAAACATTTATTATACACACTAGCTGTCCCGGCGAACTTCGTACCGCCAATTTTTTTACGCCCGCGTGGCGTCCAATCCCGTTCCCACTGCACCCTCAAGTATAATAAACATTTATTATACACACTAGCTGTCCCGGCGAACTTCGTACCGCCAATTTTTTCCTACCCTCGTGGTGTCAGATCCCGTTCCCGTTGCACCATTTAGGGGGATGAAAAATAGATAATAATTAAATGACGATTGATCATTTTTCTACTGGAAAGAAAAAATGATTGAATTACTAAAATGGCTATTAAAAAATAAGGGTTGATCGTAGAAGGGTGAAAATTGAGGATTGTATGTATTTTTGTATGTTGTATCATAAAAAAATAGAAATTAAAAAGTTTGTCTAAAAAATAAAAATAAAAAATTTAGGGGTGGACTACCCCTAACATTTAGGGGGATGAAAAATAGATGTTGGCCGATTCTCAGACCTACTCAATATGCTCACAAAATTTCATCAAAATCGGTCAAGCCGTTTCGGAGGAGTATGGCAACAAAAACTGTGACACGAGAATTTTATATATTAGAAGATAAACCTAGAAGATAAAAATTGAATTACTCTATCAATTAAAAGAAATCGCATCAAAATCTGGTAGATTTGAAGATATAAGCATACATAGGGACGGTAAGACGCGGAAAGCTTACTTTATACTATGTAGTGATAACTGAATTGGACACTGCTGGAAGTTATTAAGCATTTAGGCTGGGTTGCACCATCTTACTTTAACATTAACAGGTGCAGCCATCTACCAACACTTTCCAACAGTTCGTAAGAATGTTGGTAGATAGCTGCACCGTCGCCCTTATAGACGGATATAAAGAGAAGGAAAATTTGGAATGATTCAAGTGGTGCTCAATAGCTCAGTTGGCAGAGCAGTCGCCCTGTAAGCGAAAGGTCGTGAGTTCGAGTCTCACTTGAGAATTTCATTTTTTCCAATGTTTTTCGAACTTAACAGTTAGCATAATAAATGCTATAAAAAATTCATAAAAAAAAAAATAATTAACAGTGCTGTTAAAGTACCGGTCAGGTACAAAAAAAAGTTGCACCATTTGACAACAGTTAATGTGACGTCAATATTTGACGCTAACCGTAACCGGCCACGGTCGGCCGGTTATTGTAATTGTTAACGTTAAATTCGTTAAAATCTGTAAAAAAGAAGGTGTCTATAATTATAAGTATAAAACGAAGAAGTTTCATTTGATGTCTCAACTGATCGGCATAAGAAATGACAGCTAACGTGTAGTATTAACACAATCAAAAAAAGGAATTTGACGTAAATAATGTCAACCCTGGTAACTTTAACCAGGCTACTAAATACACTGGTGCAACACATTTAGCAGAAACCGGAATATTCATTGTTACTGTTAATGTTAAATTTGTCGTTGACCTCTTACTTTAGCACCTAGTATGGTGCAAGTGCAACTAAGCCTTAGAAATGTTTCTATTTATTGTCTACTAGCTATACAACAATGTTAACAGGAATTAACGCGATCATGGTTTAGGTACATACGTACCTATAATTTGCCTGACGTTTCGACCAGGTTACACCGGCCGTGGTCATAGGCTGACTGGCTTAGTGGTGCACACCCGCTGCCTTCGAGTCCGTGATGTAGAAGGTTCTTTATCTACCCGCATATTCTCGATATTTTATTTTCGCCATGTACCGTCACACACCAGTTCACACCACACTCAGTGTCCCTATTCTATAATTAAACTGTCCGATGGTTATCCGACTGTGCAGAAAAGCGAGGTTGGTGCTGCATGTATCACTGGATTCAAATGGAAAGCAAAGTTCTATCAAAAACCACTGAGACCAAAGGGTAATTTCAAGTAAATATGTACCTACTTCCTATCTATAGACTCTTTCAAATTGAAAGTTAAATACATTATAAATTACAACAGCACATGCAAATGAACTGTAATCGAGATGGAACCAATGATTCATGTGCGTACTCGCAGGTATTGACAAAAAGCTCGCCTCTATAGGACGGTGCGAGGCGTGATCCAATGTGCATTTATATTATGTTATTGAAACATACGGGTGTTGGTTGTGTCGAATTTGTTGGATGGTAAAATATTCCCGAGGAGAGCCAGACCGTAAGGGATGGCCCTGGGTCAGCCGGGGTGCGAGGGATATGTTGAAGACAACCCCATCGGCCTACGACCCTCAGTCGGCGTGCAGTTTTAGTAAGTTCGAGTCTGACATAACCTCACCCTTCGACTCCGGCGGGGGAGGTATCCGTAGGTATTTCTGGACGAAAAAAAAGTATGGTAAAATATTCTACAATCTTACTTAGACATAGGGAGTGTCACTTAATACATACGTCGTGTGTTGCAGTTTTGAGACATATGCATTATTTTGAAGTCATTTACAAACACTGCATACACGCAGACCATAAAACGTCCTGTGTGAAACCATGTTTTAACTCTGTTGAAGATATTCTATCATGAGAATTTTATACCGGGGTCAGGGTATAAACGGAATAGAAACTACCCACGGTCATATTTACCGACAGTGCAACTGACTTTTTTTAAATATGTGTGAATTTTACCGCCTGTTTAACTGAACAACAGCTTATTTTTTTTTCTTTTTTCTTACGGATATCCCCTAGAATAGGTATTTCCGACTCCAGCGGGGGACCTTCCCGGTCGGAGTCCAGAGTCGGAAAGGGAGGTTATGTCGGACTCGAGCCGACTAAACGAACAGACGACTAAGGGTAGTGCTAGGCCGGAGGTGAGGGATGAGGTTGTCTGCGACATATCCCTCGCACCTCGGCTGACCCCGGGGCCATCCCTTACGGTCTGGCCCTCCTCAATCTCAACCAGATACAGCAGACTTCTCCGTGGAGTATAGTGTTATATATGGGTGAATTTCTCAAACGTAAAATTTTCGCGGCGTGACTGAAAATCATACCTTAAAGTTAACATATAGTAATGATTATTTTTTGTAAGAAAGATATCGTTTTTCTCTATATGCACGTATAAATTATATTATTGAAACTATTTTTGTGAGTGTGTAAAAAATTTCTTTTCACCTAAATTCTAAGCTTGGTGGCGCGTCCACAACCTGTTTTCTTGGGAATGATCACAGTTTAATCAAAACTTCATTAGTTTACTGATTATACTTAATAATAATTCGATTCGGCATTATTTTAGCTATCTTCGATACTGTCATTCGTAGTATTTAGTACTATACTTTATCTTAAAAATAATTTATAAGATGCGTCCGCGGCAAATGTAAAATTTTGGTGGGATTTATAAAATCATCGAAGGAGTCGTATTGAAAGTACCTAAGGACGACACTATCATCATTGGAAACGTTCAGTTGGGTGTTAATCAGCACCAGTGGCAGTTGTCCCCAGTCCCGTTTCGTTTTTCTGCCAAACACGTAAGTAGGTCGTTTCATAAGCCTCGGACCAAAATATTGTAATTTTTGTGTTGATTATTTGAAATTTGAAATTTATTTATTCATTTAAAACATTTAAAACGGTTTATTCTCATTGTATGTTTTAATATTTAAGTATAGTGTACAGGTTCAGTGTGTGTATTAAATTTTGGTAATGTAACCACTATATTCTAAATACTATTTTTATAAATAATTTTTTTAGACGTGAAACTAATTTTGGTGGAGCAATTTTGGTGAATTTGGTGGGGTTTTACTAATCATCAAAATTGTATATTTACACCAAAATTAGTTTTCATAGTTATTTGATTAAGCTCCTACGTAGTCCGACGGGCTACTAGGTCAGGTTGCCTCTACGTGGTATACCCTGGGCAATGGAGAAAGCACCGCCTCTCTCCCTAGGTGGGAAAGAGGTTGTTGACTGTTGAGGGTTGTTCGGAAGCTTTCCTAATTTTCTCTCAGATTAACCATTAGCATATGAACTACCCATACAAAAGACAGGCGAGTAGTTGGGTGAAGTCAGCTGATGCCGCAGTAGGGACAGGCCGGTGCAGCATCGTGCGCTCTTTCCGTCACCTGCTTCTACTGGCGTGAAAGGTGGCCTCACTCTTTACTATCAAGCCTACGCCGTTAAAACCTACCCACCCTTCTTCCCTCCTCTTCACTGTCAACATCATTTGGCTTTTCTTCCTCTGCTTTCTTACTTACATGACAGCTACCGTGGATGCAAGAGTGTCTCATGCAATCTTTTGCACGTGACTCCACGCAACAAAGCGATGAAGTCGAAGATGTAGGTGACACGCAACTCCTGCTTATGTTGCTCCAGCAGCTAGCACTTTGCTATTGTGTAAAAGGTACTAAATCTTCTTCACAGAAGGCTTCTGATCTCTACCGTCCTCAAGCTCCTACATCCCCATCCTCACATGTTGCACCAATCTATCGGCGTCCACCACCGATATTAATAGCATACATGGGCAGTTATGGAGTGATTGTCTGATGCTATCCAACCAAAATACCACGCTGAATGGGAATGGACTAAGGACAGATCCTAGATGTACCCCGACAGTGATAAGGGAGATTCTCATATTGCCAACAGCGGTTCGAACAACGGAATCAGAATCGAGGTACATATCTCGGATGGTGTAAACTTCTGGAACCCTTTTGAACCGCAATGCCCATCAGCTCACCGCGTGAGAAACTTAGTTGAAGGACTCTTGTAAGTTCAGAAATAGACATCACACTACCAACTTGTCTTGCCACTACCAAGTGTCCATGGCATATCTGCCGTCCACCCTTAGGCATACCGAGTACCACCGAACCCACTTTGAGAATAACTGCCTAAATCTTTTCCCAGCAATCTTGAATAACTTCGTCGGTAATATTGGCGCCATTAGAGTAAAATATAATCCTTGCTTCTAAACAATCAAATGTTTTGCTTTTATAGTGATACTACTAAGAAATAAAAAGGTTTTGCCATATAAAAATGAAGTTGGTAATAAAAGGGTGAAAATTAAGGGTTATATGTAACTATTAAGTGCCAAATTCTAAAAAAAAAACAAAGAAATAGTATAAGTAATAAATAATAAATAAAAAATAAAAATAAGTTGATATGCAATTTTGGTGTTAGACACCAATTTCGGTGTATTGGCAATTCAGGTGTATAAAATAACTAAGTAATTCCCAGGGCTAATTAGACTATTCAAGCATAATAGGCATCTAAATATGTATTTCTAGCTAAATATTGAAAGAGATTACCTAAATACCTAGAAATAAAAAAAATCACCAAAATTAGCTAAAAATTCATAGATGTTGAAATTCACCCATATACAAGTCATATACAGTATATAGAAGTCATTTATTTATATGTACGCAGTCACAAAAGCGATGCGAGTATAGTTTTATATACTCGCATCGCTTTTGTGACTGTGTACTTATGATTGGCGCGCAATTCACAAAATTGCACACGTATTACATACATACGCATATTACAAGTAAATTCTAAGAGGTCAGTATGTTGAAATTTATTTATTTATTCATTACTGGTGTACAGTAAAGTTTTATTCATTGATTCATTCATTGTCTCAATAGGACCCGATAAACGCGAAATCGTATTATTAACCTGAAACAAATACGTAAAAAAAGGGAAAATGATATAATGTTCTAGCTCGATGAAATACCAATCCGTATGTTTTCATAAGTCTGCCCTGTATCTCGCAAAGTTTATGTGCGTGCTATAAGCTGCCGGCTGAGCGTAATGTTTCGTAAATCCAACCATTATGTGCCGCTGTTGCTCGGGCGAGTGTACTGACGTGTTGACATCACATATTCAATGCTAATATGTCTGTAAACGAACCCGCATAAAAGATAAACGTTAAATAATTGGTCGGAAGTTCAGTATACTACTAAGGTAGCAAATGAATAATTATAATCTCAATAGTAATTAAAATGGTATGAAGGTTTTACCCACTCTCTCGTTAGAGGAGAGGAGCAGCAGTGGGACATAAAGGGGTTGCTATCATCATTTCAATTCCCCTATCTATGTTTTTTCCTATTTTCTGCCTCATAATTTTCATAATGAAAATTCCAGATGCTAAAATGATGGTTCATAGTTTGTTAACCTTAATATATGTTCTACGTCTCACTTCAAGAATCTGGGATTACTATTGTGTTGTAAATATCTAAGGATTTACAAGATTGTGTTGTGTTTCCTTTCAATTAATTACGATCTTGCTACATTTACTTTTTACACTAAAACCATCCATTACGATCTTATTTGTCATGTTTTCGTTCACACAAAAGGTGACAGTAAGAAATGGCTTTTGGCAATAAGAACGTAATTTGTACCTACACATTCTACTTAATGTTAGTTATTTAAGTTAGATGTTAAATTAGGCTAATATTAAAAAAAACAACCCATATGACGTCACACAACAACAAATGTCCACGTCACTAATACCTACACCATATCTGAGAAGTATTTACCGCGTTGATGACGTAAGCATTTGATCTAGTCCATTAGGTAAGTGACGCATGATCCTTTAAGGTCTCAGTGAGCAGGCGGACACAGTCACGTGCGACCGCCTTAATTATTTAACAAACGCAGAGTAGTGAAGATTTAGAGGTGGCATTCGGTCTTTTACACACTCTTGTGCTGTGGGTTTTCCAAGCGACTACAATATGGGCTTCTTCGAAAAGGGCATTAGTAGATTCTTACAGGGTGGGCAGCTCCTGTATGACGCATTGGGGTGAATTTCCCGGGACCAAGAATTGCGTGGCATCGATGAAATCGGTGCTAAAAATCATAGTTATAATGCTCTAAAATTTTTTGCTAGTTAGGTGAAATAGTGATGTATGTGTAGCACTAAATATTATTTTAAATAGGATTATAGGTAATTCAAAAAAAAACAAAATACACCGAAATCTTTCATTGCCGTGTTTGTCCACACGTCACCTATTGTGTCGTAATACCTCATTGATAAAAATCTACTGGTTATTTTTATTAATACCTATTTTTATTTGATACGTGAATAGTTAAAGTATTGTTACGAAATACATTTATTCAAATATTTAAACAATACAACGAATGGTTAACAAAAATACATTTGTCCCAGAACTACCTTTCATCGCCGTGTTCTAAACATGTTTTTGAATATTGTTTTATCTAACGACTTGCGTCCTCCCTTACATGCGCTAAACGTTGCATATTGGTGCCGCCTAAGTGCTCGACGCGGAAGAACGTACACACGTACCTGCGTTTTGGCGCCATAGAGGTAAGTATACCATTTTTATGTTACTGGACATTTTTTCTTTCATCGCCGTGGATAGGGATAACTTTCTAATTTAATAAGTTATCCTCTTGATTAAATATTCAATATAACGCCATTTCTCTTGTTTATTTTTGTGAAGTGATTAAAGCTTCGAATAATTATTAGATTTTTTGTTATTTTATATTTTTGTCTCGTTTTTCATTGCCGTGCTTTCATTGCCGTAGTTTCCGTGGTCAAAATTTGCTATGGCAATGAAAAAAAAAACACGGCAATGAAAAAAAAATCATTGCCATGCATTGTAAAACAATTTAGTTTCATTGCTGTGACTAGATGTTTCATTTCCGTGACTTATGTTTTCATCGCCATAGTATGATTAGGCATTATAAACATCATTACCTGATAAAAAGGTAGCACCGAATAGTGACATTACAGGATTCGAAAACTTACATACTTACATATTATTGTATTGTTAATTTCTTTTTTGTGTGACAGAATTTATATAAATGATCGGACAACTTTGATTCTATTATATATTTGTTTAATTGTACCTACTCCTGTTGCAGATTTTTAACCTATGAAATTTGTATAAATTTATTGCATGTAAGTTGGTATTTAAAGTATTATGTTCTATATGGATTTTCATTTCTGTGGTTGATTCTTTCATTCCCTTGGCATAATTCTTTCATTGCCGTGGACGCTTGTTTCATTGCCGTACACGCATGTTTCATCGCCGTGGCATGTAATTTTTAATCTTGTATATCTCGTTAGTTTTTTTAGTTATCTGCTAGATATTAAGCAAGAATACTTAAAGTATCAAAACCTTTAATTAACGCTATGTTTTTTTATTATAACACTTAAGGTAAAAAAATCCACGGAAATGAAGATTTTAATGGACTTGTTGAAATTCACCCATTGACACCTCTGGTGTTGCACATGACCAGAAGCCACGGGAATGTGCTTGTCTGTCACCTAAAGCGAAGCGAGAGAAAAAAGGTAAACAAAGTTTCTGCAGTTCCAAACATTTTAATTCGAAAATTATTACGTATCACTTCAAGCGAATTCCAGACAGGAATAAAATTGCTCATAAGATGGCGGATCTGACAGTTTAGAACCGCTGTGCTTTACTGTACTACGAAACACGCAACGACAGCTGTCGCTCGGACGTTGTCGCGTACGTGTGACGGGTGCGACAAGGACAGAAAATAATCGCTAGTTATCGCAACGTAACGCAGTAATGGTCGCTTTGTTTACCTTTTTTCTCTAGTCTCGTTGGCTTTACTTTAGCTGGGTGCCACCATTGTTAACATGATACATGTTTATAATGGTGATCCTCTTTCCGAGACTTTGCCTTTAGCTTACCATCAGGCAGGTGGTAAGGTAAATTGACGTCCTTTTATAAAAAAAAGTAGTATAAAAAGGGAGATGCTCCTTCCAGCATTTTTTTTGACACTTGGGTGGCCGGCTAACCACAGGAAACGTGCTTGACTGCCACCTAGCTTAGTGCCACCATTGTTAACATGGTACATGTATATAATGGTGACCCCTTTCCGAGACTTTGCCTTTCGCTTACCATTAGGTGAGGTTTTATTTTTTAATTATTTGTTTTAGATTATACTTTTTAGTTATGATATGACATAAACATATCTTTTTGTAATCTCCTTTTAATTTCCTTCATTTTGATACCCTACTTGATAAGTTTGAGTTAAAAATATTTTTGACACAACATACGTTTTGGCGCCAAAAATCCGCCATATTGATTTTCTCCAAATTTTAATATATCTGGTGTCACTCACACAATGACGGCGAATCCAATGACACCTCACATGTCCAAATCCGTCAAGCCGTTCAGGATGTAGGCCGTGCCAAATAAATAGTCATACATACATACATACATAGTCTCGAAAAACATTACCCTCCTTCCTTCGGCAGTCGGGTAAAAAGTGGTATAAAAAGGGAGGTGCTCCGTCCAGCATTTGTTTTATGACACTTGGGTGGCAGGCTAGTACACGGCGTATCTGATAGGAAGTGATTACCGTGTCCTATGGTCATGTGCAACACCCGGGTCATTGAGAGTCGGAGTTGATTCAATTGGGTATCCATACTAATATTATAAATGCGAAAGTATGTCTGTATGTTACGCTTTCACGCCTTAACTACTGAACCGATTTTGATGAAAAGCATGAGGAAGGACATAGGCTATGTTTTGTGCGATAACCGACATGCACGCATGCGGAGCCGCGGGCAAAAGTTAGTAATTCATTAATCTCAGCATTTGTTTACATTGCGATAGGCCCATCTATTTATTAGCCACATTGCCGTATTTTTTCTGTTTTTTCACCCGCTCTTAGCAGTCACATGAGTTTTCCCTTTCTTCTCCATCTCAAAAATTCGTAACAGACACGGACATGCCAATACTGACTTTATGGATAAAAGTGGTTCTGAGCCATCATATATATACACTGACGGACTCATAAACTGCATCAAAGTTCAGGTTTACTCTAAAAGGATTTTTTATAATAAGTATGCAAACTTTTTAGATTAAATTATATAAATATGGAAAGACTGGCTCTTAATCTTAAAAAAAAATTTAATTTAAAAATAGAACTGCAGTAAAACAAATGAATATAGCCGGGAAAAGAAAATTTACTTGTAGTATCAGATTTGCGTGTTATTTATAGCAAAGTTTTAAATTGATTCTCATTGATTTTTTTTATTTTGTCAATTGAATTATTGTTACCAGCATAATTGTTGGGTTAGTTTTTTAACACATCGAGAGTTTTTGAACCATAATATGGATACTTCGTCCGAACAAGCGGCACAAATTGTAGCATTGGTGCGGGAGGGCTTGGATCAACGAACGATTGGTAGAAATTTAAATTTAAACCAGTCTACGGTTTCTAGAATATACAGAAGGTTTGTAGAGACAGGTTCTTACAGGAGGAGACGTGGTACAGGCAGAACTCGAGCAACCACAGGTCGTGATGACCGATTTATTGTTATAACTTCCCTGCGAAATCGTTTGCTCACGTCAGTTAACATCAAAACCGAGCTTAATGAAGTGCGTGGAGTAAACGTGTGTGCACGAACAATAAGAAGAAGGTTAAAGGAAGCGGATATCACCCCTTTTAGACCAGCAAATGGTCCAAAGTTGTCTACAGCTCACAGACAAGCTCGCTTAAGATTTGCGCGTCATCACCTGAATTGGACAGAAGAGCAGTGGGCCTCTGTATTGTTCACGGACGAGTGTAGGACATGTTTATATGGTGCAGATGGTCGCAGAAGAGTCTATCGTCGACGTGGGGAGCGATATGCTCAAAGTTGCATTGAGGAGCGTGTTCCTTTTGGAGGCGGTTCATGTATGGTCTGGGGTGGCATATCGATGAACGGGCGAACAGAACTTGTGTTCATAGACATGGTCCGTCAAAACGGTAATAGAGGGGGTTTGACAGCACATCGCTACATAACAGAGATATTAGAAGATCACGTGGTGCCTTACATGGGATTCATAGGCGAAAATTTTACTTTAATGCAGGATAATGCCCGGCCGCATGCAGCTGCACAAGTTCAACATTATTGCGAAGAGGTTGGGATACGTACAATGAATTGGCCAGCACGCAGCCCGGATCTTAATCCCATCGAGCATGTTTGGGACAATTTAAAAAGAGCTGTATATGCGAGAAACCCTTCGCCCACGACAGTGGCAGCACTAAGAACAGCACTTTCAGAAGAATGGGACAATATTCCGCAAGATCTTTAAAAAACCCTTATAAAATCTATGCGGAACCGATTAGAATCCGTAATAAGGGCACGTGGGGGTAATACACCTTATTAAAACACAAATAAACCCTTGCATAAAGTTTGTGTCTATTGTTAAAACCAATTTTTTAATTAAACCAATTTTTCTTAAATTTCTGTTTTTTCTTCAAAAAAAGTCTTAAGGTCCTTTCCAGTACATAAACTTAAACTTAAAGATATGACCCTACGCTGTTTTAAAGTTCACGAACCAATCTAGAGGTTTCAATTTAAATCTGTATAGAAAGTATGCATACTTGGTTAAAATATTTATTTCAAAGTCGTCTATTACTTTGATGCAGTTTATGAGTCCGTCAGTGTATATAGCCTCTGTGGCGTGGCGGTAGTGCACGCGACTCCCAAGCAGGAGGCGCGGGTTCGATTCCCGCTCAGTGCAAATATTTGTAAACATGAATATGGCTATTTGCATTGGTCTGGGTGTTTCTATGTATAATATGTATGTATTTACAAAAAAAAAGTATATAAGTATGTTTATCCGCATTCTAGATTCCATAACACAAGCTATAAAAGCTTACCATGGGTCTAGATAGCGTTGTGTAGAATGTTGTGGAATATATTTTAAATCTAGGTATAGGTACTTTTTGAGGAGCTGTTCGCTCAGGCTATGCTACTCAAGCAAATCACTGTATCTAGACCATAAGTATTAGACTAAGTGAATGTTTTGTAAATAGACCAAAAAAAAATGCCCGCTGAGTTTCTTGCCGGAGTCTTCTCAGGTCTGGGCCGCGTTTCGAACCGGTGGGTGGTCCATTTGGTGAATGCCGTCAAACGGGCAAACACGTAAACATACAGCCCATGACTAAGTAGTCATGGGCTGTATGTTTACTGTCGGATGGAGAACAGCCCTACCCCAAAGGGTCGGTGCACTTCTGACGGAAAATACGTTGTGTATGATCAGTCGCGTAACGCCAAAACAGACAAATCCATACTAATATTATAAATGCGAAAGTTACTCTGTCTGTCTGTCTGTCTGTCTGTATGTTACGCTTTCATGCCTAAACCACTGAACCGATTTAGATGATATTTGGTACAAGAGTAGATTAGACCTTGAGAAAGGACATAGGCTATGTTTGGTCGCGATAACCGACATCCACGCGGGTGGAGCCACGGGCAAAAGCTAGTTTATTCTTATATTGACGTTTTGTAAATTCCGATTTAATGGTCTATGCAGAATGAATGACTTTTTAATTTGAATTTGAATTTGTCCATTAATTGAATACAAAGGCGTTATTTCATTTATTACTTGCGATAACAATTTTATCTAGCTCAAATGAATAGCACCCTCATAACAATTTGAAGCACAATTTTTACGTCACATTTTTTCAATATTAGCCGGCTGTAACCATTCCCTACTCTGTCTGTCGCTAATGAGTTCAGTTAATGAACAAACATCACAGACAAACGGGTTCGCTAATAACGCTGCATTATTTATTGATTCGTCCGTTTCATTACCAACGGTCCTCATTATGAGCAGATTATGCAGTAAGAAGATCATATCGGTGATGTAATTGTTTGTTTTTGTTTTAACTTCATTCCTTCGTTCCTGCGTGGAATACTGCTCACATCTCTGGGACGGCTCCGCAAAGTACTTACTAGATGCTCTCGACAGGTTGCAGCGACGTGCGGTCCGCATTATTGGGAATCCTGAGGTCACGAACACCCTCGAGCCTTTGCAGATGCGTAGAGATGTTGCGTCTGGCAGTTTTCTACGGTCTCTGCCATGGTGAATGTTCTGACGAGCTCTTCCAATTAGTCCCACCCTCTCCTTTCCTACACAGGACGACACGTGCAGGGCTAATATGCCATCCATTTACGGTGCAGAGTATACCAGCTAGAACCAAGCGTTTCAGTGACTCATTCCTATGCCGCACCATTAAGACCTGGAACTCCCTGCCAGCTCACGTGTTTCCCTCTTCCTACAGTCCCGGGTCCTTTAAGCGGGGCGTGAAAAGGCATCTAATGAGGCCGCCAAGCTGAGTGCCACCACTGTTAACATGGTACATGTTTCTGATGGTGACCCTCTTGCCGAGACTTTGCCTTTAGCTTAACATCAGGCGAGGTGAAGTAAAATTGACGTGTCCTATATAAAAAAAAAATATATACATACATTATACTCACGTCTGTGAATCCCCGAAGGGGTAGGCAGAGGCGTATTAGCATCCATGTTTTGCCAATTATGATTTTCAGTCCCACGATGTTATAGGAGGCGAGACTATTGCCGTCTCGCGATCCCTTTGTCTCGGGCTGTATGTTTACTGTCGGATGGAGAACAGCCCTATCCCTTAGTCGCCTTTTATGGTACCCACAGGAAGAGCTGGGGTGCTCCTATTCTACTCCACAGGGAACCAACACGGCATTTTTGTTTTTGTTTTTCTTTTGATCACTGAGAACTGGTGAAAAACTAAACATACGATATATATACAATATTTCATACAATACTAGCTTTCCCTATCCCTACACCAAATTTCATCAAAATCGGTTCAGTGGTTTAGGCGTGAAAGCGTAACATACAGACAGACAGACAGACAGAAAGAAGAAAGATGGATAGACAGACAGACAGACAGAGTTACTTTCGCATTTATAATATTAGTATGGATTTTTAATCATATTCATCTACTAACATATGAAAATGAAATAATACTTTTAACTCTAAACTGCACTATTACGAGAAAGGAAATAGCTGAACCTGATTGAAATAATATTGTGTCATTATTAAAAGAGAGTAATTTAGAGAAAATGATATGAGACAGAAATGTATGGAGTAGAATGACAAGATGTGCCAACCACAAATAATTAAGACAAGAGCTGGTAGATAGCTAGATAGACGTTAGTATATAATAAGTTTATGAGATAGATTGTTTCTCTAAATAGAAAATGAAAGGCTTTAATTCATTAAAAGAGCTCACCAACCCTTACCACGATAAAAGCTGTTATAACACCACCAAAGACCCGCATAACAAAGTTATGCAAAGTCCATAGTTAACCCTACCACCGCCGATACAAAACAAACGAACCCTCAAATTCCCAAGCGGTACTGGGAACTATAAAAAGCAAATTATCATAACTCTATACTTTCCCACTTTACGGAGCCACGGAGCCCTAAATCTAGTCCACTAAACACAAACTAATATAACTTTGGTGAAGGCTATTGGCGAAAAAATAAAAGTTGCTTAACTATGCCCTGTTGACGTATAAATAGGGGCTGTAGAGTGTACCTACTTGTGTTTGGTATTTGTAAGGATAGTCTTGTTATAAAAAATAGGTATATTGGTGTTTTTATATATATAGTGCAAAAAATCCCCACGGATACCACCTTCACGGAGCCGGTGGAGGTGGTTATGTCGGACTCGAACCGACTAAAACGCACGCCGTCTTGGGTCTTTGATTGCCGAAAGCATATCTCTCGCACCCCGGCAGACCCAGAACCATCTCTTTCGAGATGGCCTCCCATCGGGTTGTGGGGACGATAGTGTCCCCATCTAGCCCCGGGTACGGGGAGGCGCACTTTGCGCCGCCGCCGCGGCCTGCTTCTGCTAGGGTGACAGGCGGCTCCACTGATCACCCCCAGGCCAGCGCTCATGGAGGACAGAGGTCGTTCTACGACTTTCGACGTCCGGTTTGCCTTCGCTCTTCGCGGGCTTCCCGGGCCCGGTAGTCTAGCTCAGACCCGACCGGCCGCCTCCTTCTCGAGCATTACCTGCTCGCAGAAGGAGGCGGCCGCATCCCAAGCGTTCGCGCATCGTACGATCGCCGTGAGCAAAGTGGCGAGTGTGAGGACTTTCACCCCCAGAGCCGCCACTAGGACCCACCTCGGCGTGTCCCACGCCGGGCGCTCGGCCAGCGTGTGCAGCTCTGTGTCCTCACTCACAGTGATGACACTCGGACGTCGGCTCCTTCTGGGTCTGACACAGGTACTTCCCGAAACACCCGTGTCCAGTAATCACCTGTGTCAGCCGGTACGAGAGGCTACCGTGTGGCCTCTCTAGCCAGTCCTCCATGATGGGTCTTATCGCCGCTATTACGGCGTGCCCTAAGTACATTACCTTGCTTTCAATGGAGAGTATGCTCTTTTCTTGAAGGTTTGAAGGTCGTATTGGTTCGGAAACACCGCTCATTCCACAGTTTAGTTGTGAGAGGCAGAATATTAGTATTATTCGTTACCAATCTATGTTTACTATCCACGTCTCCGCAATACGTGAAAGACCTAAATCATGGTTCCCCTACTCAAATCCCGCGGGATATAAATTGACTGTATAATGTGTTTCGGATAAAATGTATAAGTAGTGTGTTTACATAGTATTAACTTTACAATCCCCTCGTGAGTTTCGCGATTTTATCTGCATTCATTAGGAGGATTTTCTTGTTAGAAGGCTGTGATTGATAGGTAATTATAATATGTAACCTCTTCCTATGTACTACGTAAAATTTTGAATTGTAAAGTCATACTTTTGATATTTCAAAGTTTACTGAGTGTAGATATTAGTAGACCTTAGTAATAGTCAGGTCATAACAGAGATTTTTGATCCATTTTTTGCTGTTAATTTTAAATAAAGAATATTAGCAACCGTAAATTACTATAATTCCCTCTAATCCCTCCAGCTAAGCTAAATTGCTTGTGCTAGCTTGTGTTTTTTAGTTTATTCGTAACATAAAAAAATACAAATCCTTCTTTTTTCATAATATTATGAGCTGTTGCTCGCGCCTCCGCCCGCATGGAATTCCGATCCCTTTCATCGCTGATAGAAGCATGATGATAATAATTATATTAGCCTATGTTAGTACCTGATAGCAGCTTTCTAATAGCGAAAGAATTTTTGAAATCGGTCCAGCAGTTTTTGAGTTTATTCGTAACATACAAAAATGCGAATTTACCGAGTATCTGTGAGCCTAGTACTTCATGCAAATTTACCAGGGTCATAGAAATACCGATCCCGTGACCGCAGCCCACAGGAAACTATACACGGGATAAAATAGAGGTCGAACGGGATGAAAAGTCCTATGTCTGTCTCCTGGTACTAAGCTACACCCTCACCAATTGCCAAATCGGTACAGCCGTTCTTGAGTTATAAATAGTGTAACTAACACGACTTTCTTTTATATATTTTTACACCGGATTCCGAGGTTTCTAGAATGTGACAGATGAACGTAAGGATGGTAATGATTGTAAACCAACAGCTTTTACTTATTTACAAGTAAAACCACAATATTTCTAAAGCCTTATCATAAAACTCGAAACCCTCTCAGACAACTGCGCAGTCGGTTAAAGCACTCCTCCGTGAGGACGAAACTTTTTCAATTTTCTCGACGCTCCTCCATCGTAAAGTACCATTATCCTAAGCCAACATGGCGTTTCCTGGTTCAACTACTGAAGGTGCTCCTTGAGAATATAATGAGTAATGATATGAGAATATAAATCTCAATAAGTAATTCAAAATTCTGTAATAAACTACATTAGCTTTTAAACTTCGGACGTTCCATGATGTATAATAATGTTAACGGGAATTAACGCCATCATGGTATCGATACATCAAAAATATCCTCACTTTTCACGCCGTCGGATACACAACGGACAGTTTGTTTTGAGAATATAGATAGACACTGTGAGTATGTTATGTAACGGTACGTGACATTATCTAGTCCTAAGCACAGACCAACAAGCATTCTACATGATTTCTAGAATACAAATCCATACTAATATTGAAAATGCGAAAGTAACTCTTCCTTTCTTGTCTGTCTGTATGTTACGCTTTCACGCCCAAACTACTGAACCGATTTTGATGAAATTTGGTATAGGGGTAAATTAGGCTATGAGAAAGGACGTCCACGCGGGTGGAGCCGCGGCCCAAAGCTGCACCTTCATGCATATAACCACGCCTCGTTCCTGTTGACATCTTATCTAGCATTCACCTTTCGCTTCTTGTACTTTTATATTATGTTTTCAGTAGGTATGTATGTGATCTGTTCCTCAGTCCGTCAATCGTCCATACTTTCTACGAATAAAAACCGGCCAAGTGCGAGTCGGACTCACCCATGAAGGGTTCCGTAGCAGCAAGTAACATAATATAAAAGTTCTTGTATTATTTTTGACTTGATTGAGTGAAAGGCGAAAATTGCTGTTTATGACGAATTAAAAAAAAACTACTTACTAGATCTTGTTCAAACCAATTTTCGTTGGAAGTTTGCATGGCAATGTACATCATATATTTTTTTTAGATTTATCATTCTCTTACTTTAGAAGTCAGAGGGGGGGGACACCCATTTTTCTACTTTGGAAGTGTCTCTCGCGCAAACTATTCAAATTAGAAAAAAATGGTGCTAGAAACCTCAATAGCATTTTTGAAGACCTATCTATAGATATCCCACACGTAGGGATTGGATGAAAAAAACATTTTTGACTTTCGGTTCTAAGTATGGGGACCCCCAAAATTTATTTCTTTTTTTCTATTTTTGTGTGAATTACTAATGCTGTTTACAGAATACATCTACCTACCAAGCTTCAACAGAATAGGTCTTATAGTTTCGGAGAAAAGTGGCTGTGACATACGGACGGACAGACAGACGGACAGATAGGCATGACGAATCTATAAGGGTTCCGTTTTTTGCCATTTGGCAACGGAACCCTAATCATCCAATCATCTATTTCTCTATCTTGCTTACTTCATTTTTTGCCTTACAACTACGTTCCATTATCTTTTTTTTCGTGTGGAAATCGCCACGGATACCTCCCCCGCCGCAGCCGGGTGGGGAGGTTATGTCGGACTTGAACCGACTAAATCAGCACGCCAACTGAGGGTCGTTGTGCTAGGCCGGAGGCTCGAACGTTGGCTCCTTATCGATCAGATGCGGATACCGCGCGAAGCACCCGTGCCCGGTGATAATAATCTGCGTCAGTCGATACGGAAGTCCGTATGGTATTCCGAAATACTACTCACCGAATAGGACGGTTGTCCGATAACACTCTACTCCGATGTTTAGTTGAACGAAAAAATACTTGGTCGATGGAACGTTTCGCCGAAAATATTATTCATCGACGGTTGGTAGTCCGAATGAATCCTTCACCGATGGAACGGTTCGCCGAAAACAGTCTTCAACGATGATTGGTTAAACGAACAAATCTTTCGCCGATAGCCTTCAGTTTACGCTAGCTATTATATTTTATAATTATGTGCAATGCAGCTAAACAATACTTGAGTCCTATGTCACAGAATAGATAATAGTACCAGCGTACCCATGTTTAACTTTATCAGTATAGATAAATACCGCTGTGGCCACTCTAGCCACTACGTCGCGTCGGCGTATACGTTCAATCATCGAGCAGTTCAAAAGCATTTAACAAATAAATTCTCAAAATATGGATAGGTATAAAAAACCGGCCAAGTTTCACAACATTCTACACAACACAACGCCATCTAGACCCATGGTAAACATAGCTTAACTAGCTTGTGTTATGGAATCTAGAATGCGGATAAACATACTTCGATACTTTTTTTTTGTAAATCCATACATATTACACATAGGAACACCCAGACCAATGCAAATAGTCATATTCATGCAAACAAATATTTGCAATGAGCGGGAATCGAACCCGCGCCTCCTGCGTGGCAGTCGCGTTCACTACCGCCACGCCACAGGGGCTGTCGAACTGCGAGTCGGGCTCGCCCATGAAGGGTTCCGTAGCAGCAAGTAACATAATATAATAGTTCTTATAGTTCATTAAATGTTTTTTTTATCATTTTTGAGTTAAGTAATTGAAAGAAAGGCGAAAAGGACGACGGCCGCGTTGTATGGAGCCTCGGCTCACGCGTGTGCATTTTTTTATCTACATGAAAATACTGCTATTTGGTAGCTGAAGCTATGTATATACCAATAATATAAATAGTTTAGTAACAACTTAATTGAAATTCCACATTAACAGAAGAATCGGGTTAACCATGTTCAAGCGTAAGTCATCATGTGAGCGGGTGCAGTCGTGCAGTGCTAGGGTCAACGTTTATAGAACATACAGGGTTCAAAAGCAAGCCAGGGTTATCGTAAGAGTTATTGCAACCCATTTTGTATCAAAATTATTCCATTAGTAACTAAAAATGATAGCAGCTGTACACGTCAGCGAATGACATAACAGTAGTTGAGTGTTATTAGAGTAAGAAAATAAAATACCCATGCGCTTTATAATTTTTCAATTTAATTTAATTTTTAGGCATACATTCTGGTCTCAAATAAAAAATATTTTGATAGTAAATGAAAAATAATCATAAGCCTAAAATATCTTATAAAGTGCCTACATTTTAAATAGGTACCAAGCTATATTAAATTTATTACAAAGTTTTCGTAACTGACTGTACACAAATACGTCACTTTTGACAATCGCGCGAGTTGACGACACGATAATAATCAAAAATTGAAAGTTGCCAACTCGCGGTTTCCCGCAAGTTTATTGCCCGCGAGTTGATGAATGACTCTAATGTGTTGCAGCCTTTGACAATATCTTGTTAATTATATTTTTATTTATTAGTCAGTGGTTTTACATTATTTTTTCCACAGATTTTTTATGTGTGCAACAATGACTGCCTTTTTGATAATGAATGTATCCATTTATTGTGCTTAATCATATTAAATACTTCCAAATACTTTTTCAATATGGGTTCGCTTGATACTATACAATATTGTGCCTAGTATTATTTCACAATAAAAGAAGACTATAACCCTTTTCATTTTGCTACAAAACAGCTGCACAGCAGAAAGCCGACTCTGGCCGTCCTCCTTTATGATTTATTGCTTTTTGTGAAATTCACAATGCCGTTCACAGAATACATCTACTTACCAAATTTCAACAGAATAGGCCTTGTTGTTTTGGAGAAAAGTGGCTGTGACATACAGACGGACAGACAGACAGACATGACAAATCTATAAGGGTTCCGTTTTTACCATTTGGCTACAGAATCCTAAAAAGCATAGGTATCTATTCACAACGTTTGTGGCGGGCCTCAACCCATTAAAGTACTCAGTTGATAATAAACCTTAAGAGAGTATCCCCACCCTGTGTGTGGCATTCGATGGCTAACATAATGGCTTTTGTTCTGAATACTTAATTGTTTCAAACGATACCCATGGATGCTGCGGAGCAATTTACATGTTACGCGCTAGACGCTCCCTTGGAGAACGATTTAAAAGAAAAGATTCTAACATTTATATCGCGGAATGCATTATTTAGGTACAGTAACCGGGTTTTATTTTGGCACATCGGGAAGAATATTCTACAATAATAATATTCTACAACATTCCACACAACGCTATCTAGCTTGTGCTACGGAATCTAGAAATGGGGATAGATATAATTAGATACTTTTTTGTAAATATACAGGGTGTATTTTTGAAACGGGGCAGTAAGGGCAAGTACCTTAACCGTTGCAGTTACAGCAAAACGTTCTTAAAAGACCTTCCCTAACTTTTTGGGACATTTTGAACTGCATTCACAGATTTTGTAAAAAACTTACAGTTAGCGAATACATAGGGAAAAAGAATCTTCTCGGGCGGGACTCGAACCCGCAGTCTTTCCCTTACAGGGGGAATGCCTGACCAATTCGGCTACCGAGACACGCCCGATATGATTCTATTTCATGTGGGGATCAAAAAACTCTATGGGACCATTTTAGCTTTCAGTACTAGAAAAGACAGAAATCGCCAAAAACGTTTCCCATACATTTCGTACGGAAATATGATAAATCAACTCGAAACTCATAGGTCAGGTAAAATTTTGAACTTTTTTAAATAAAAAAAATCATTTAAACATTTAAGAAATTGGTTTATGAAATAAATTGCTCAAAATGATTTCCATTTTCACGAATACATAAGTCTATCCTTTTTTGCACTGAACGAATGGCGGCTAATAATGTTCTGGGATGAATACTACGTAAAATGGTCATTAATGCATCCGTGAGCTCTTGAACACTGGCGTACGTCGTCTTATACACCTCGTTTTTCACTAAGCCCCATAAAAAAAAAATCAAGTGTTGTTAGATCGGGGCTACGAGGTGGCCACTGTGTTGGACCATGTGTACCTATCCACTGTGTATCGAATAGGCGGCTCAAATTGGAACGTGAAAGGTGACTGTTATGTGGTGGAGCACCATCTTGTTGAAAATGAACTTTTCGCAATTCCGACAGGGGCCATTCGTCCATCTCGTTTTCAAGATGGTGTAAAATGACTTCATTATACATGGCAGAATTCAGTTTCATTATACCACACCAACAGTTGAATGAGAAGCGAACCTGATTATGACTTGCCGTAACTCTTAGTGGATTTTCTTTGGACCAATAGTGGTGATTTTTTCTGTTGTACATACCGTTATTGGAAAAATTCGTTTCGTCTGACCACAGTATGTAATTTAAAAATTCATGATCTCTGCTTATTTTTCCTCTTAGCCATCTGCAAAAAGTAAGCCTTCGAACATCATCACCCGGATGTAACACTTGAACTCATATCGATAGCACTTGTAGCCGTATTTCTTCCATATCTTTATCACAAGGGAGTGGGATACACCTACTTCAAGGGCGACTTGCCTGGACGATACCTCTGGATATGCTTCGACATAAGTCAGAACCGCAATCTCCGTGTCCATGTCCACACGAGGCTGCCGCTTTCTTTTGAAAGTACCCTGCAATTCCAGGTTTTTCAAAAGATTTGTAATAACCTTTCTTGTTGGCACATGCCGCAACGGATACTTATTGCGGCACCACACTAATGTAGCATTTCGATTATTGACAAAATACGCTTCTAATAAGTCAATTTTTTCACAATTAGAAGACACTTTAGCGAAAATCCTTAATTAATAACTTATACGAAGTTTCTCAGCTGAAACTAAGTATAACACACAGATTTTCGAATCAAATTCGAAATTTGAGGGTAAAAATTCTTTTTATTTACTTTACAGTCAATTCTACCCACTTCCTGGCCATAACAAAAAGTTAGACCATCGTAGAAATTTGTTTCTGTTGCCGAAATGTATGGGAAACGTTTTTAGCGATTTCTGTCTTTCCTAGTACTGAAAGCTAAAATGGTCTCATAGAGTTTTTTGACCCCCACATGAAATAGAATCGATTGGCATAAAAAAAAATTTTTGGGCTTTTTTTTGCCAACTGTAAGTTTTTTACAAAATCTGTGAATGCAGTTCAAAATATGTTAAAAAGTTAGGGAAGGTCTTCTAAGAACGTTTTGCTGTAACTGCAACGGTTAAGGTACTTGCCCTTACTGCCCCGTTTCAAAAATACACCCTGTATACATATTATACATAGAAACACCCAGACCAATGCAAATAGCCATATTCATGCATACAAATATTTGCACTGAGCGGGGATCGAACCCGCGCCTCCTGATTGACGACTCCAGTTAGATTGATTTAGTTTTCGGTTAGCTTTAGTTTGCGCAACGTTGCGCAGTAATGCGGGATAATGTTGTCTGTCACCACACATATCGCAATCATCATACAAACAAGCCGCGCGACTGCTGGCAACATCGCGTGTGTTGCGCAACGTAGCTGAACTTAATGAACAACACCATTCAAGGCTGTAATGTATTTGAATTAAATTGTTTTTAACCTCGAATACATTGTGAAAATTGAAATGCTCAAGTGGGACTTAAACCCACGACCTTTCCCTTACAGGGGGAATGCTCTTCCAACTCAGCTTTTAAACCACACCCTAATCACTTTCACGGTCCGCAACATTTTTTTTAATCGTTTGCAATATCCCCACAGATCTACAATACAGATCCACAGATAGACTCGAACCGAGTAAAACGCACGCCGTCTGTAAGTCCTAAGTTTCTGGAAGTAAGTATCCCGAAGCAATATCTCTCGTACTCCGGCCGTGTATTTCACGATACTTTTATCTGTATTATGATTGAATTAATTCCTCTCAACATCGGTGTATGTTTTACGCTAAAATACTGCTTGTTCTTTATCCCGTTCATAAGATATAAGTGACATCAAGACAGGCACTTTCCTCATCGTATATTTTTCAACCATTTTTATAACCGGTTTACAAGGATATTGTATTCAAAATTTCCCGTACATTATTTTATTCCCACAACACTGGAAGTGACAAAGTGCTGGCTTCACACAATTTATCAACACGTCACTCATACGCCACGCGGTTGCGACGTTATACTTGTGACGTCACACATATTGGTGACGCACACACCTAAACAATAAAATATTTAGAAGAGTGAAAATGTTCGGTTTATTAAGTGACATTTTGTAAAACAATGGAAAAGATCTTGTGAAAATTATATTTCTTGATTGATTTTAGGGTTCCTTACTCTAAGTGTAAATAACACTTTTTTTTTTACGTGGTGGAATGCGTTTAAGCACTTCGCTCACCCCCCACGGGGGCAGAGGGTGGGCTTCGTGTGGGACTCCTAGCCTCCGAAGGAGGCCAGACTACCCACTAAACCACCACGGTGTCCGTCGTCACCACATATCGACGATGGCAGGAACAACATCTTCCGCCATAAGTGTAAATAACCCTATGACTAATACTAAAAGGAATATTATAATAAAATTTCGATTACTTAATATTCTTTTTAAAAATGAAGCATTAATGTTTCCATTAAAAAAAAATTTTGTACACATACTTTCTTAATTAATTTCAGGCTTTTAATATTACGTATTCCTGGCAGAGTAGAATTTGGGCTACCCCATCTCTTCCCATGCGGTGTCGTACAAGGCGAGTAAGAGATAGGGCTGTTTAACATCAGACAGATATATACAGCCAGACTAAACCTCAGACATAGGCTTGAGTCAACAAAAGATACTAGCTTCTCCCCGCGGCTCTGCCCGCGTGGATGTCGGTTATCGTGACCAAACATGTCCAAACGTGTCTATGTCCTTTCTCAAGGTCTAACCTACCCCTATACCAAATTTCATCAAAATCGGTTCAGTGGTTCAGTCGTGAAAGCGTAACATACAGACAGACAGACAGAGTTAGTTTCGCATTTATATTATTAGTATGGATTCTAGGCTATGTTATAGAATATAGTATAATAGAATAATTCGAAAAGCATCGGGAAAAATGAAACGCTCAAGTGAGACTTGAACTCACGAACTTTCCCTTACAGGGGGAATGCTCTTCGCCCTTATAGACGGATATAAAGAGAAGGAAAATGAAATGAATCAGGTGTGGCTCAATAGCTCAGTTGAAAGAGCATTCCCCCTGTAAGGGAAAGGTCGTGAGTTCAAGTCTCACTTGAGCGTTTCATTTTTTCCGATGTTTTTCGAACTTAAAAGTTAGCATAATAAATGCTATAAAAAAATCATTAAAATAATAGAAGAAGTTTGTAAGTGGTATCAAGGAATGAAAAAAAAAGCGAGTGACTGTCGTGGTATTATATTTTCCGCCATTAAAATTTTAACTTTATCATCTTACCAGGTTTTTATGACTTCACTATACATTAATTTCATAATTTTCATTATTAATTTTCTTCTGCCTCCGTACACAGCAATCTAAGCCTCTCAAAGCGTCTCTGTCTTTGTCAATGTTTCATTGTTCCGCTTCCTTTTTACCTAGAGCCCTACTGAAACAATGCCTTTAGGGAAAAATATAACAAATTCTTCCATCAGATTAAAATCAACCAGTTAAGTACTTTTAAATATTTTTAAACAATGATGGAATACTAGCTGCTGCTTTCGGTTCCACCTGCGTGGAATTCTGATACCGTTATTCTTATACCTATGGAACCAGCGAAAGAATCATTTTCCAATTATTTATTTTAACTACTCTTGATATATCTGCCACTCTCTAGGTGCCTAAACTGAATAAATTAAATATATTCTTTGATTATTGATGGATTCTGATTCGGTCCCATTATCCATGTGAAGCTATTCCAGGGGATAAAAGTAGCAAATATTATATGTTATCATCTTCTTATTCTTATTATTATTATATTCAGTAATTGTATACATATCATGAATAAATTCATGTATTTGTGAAAAAAAAACTATTATAATTTTTTAGGCTTATCCTGTAGTTAAGCTTCCCATGAGAAAATGAAGAAAAATTAAAATATTTACATACATAAGCTTCCCATGGGTCTAGATAGCGTTGTGTAGAATGTTGTGGAATATATATAAAAAAATTATAAAGCAATTATGTAGCAATTGAAAAAAATAATGGAATGTTATACTAACGATACAGAACACAAAAAATATATATTTAGAATTTTTGTCTGTTTGTGTACGATGGACGCGAAAACTACTGAATGGATTTTGATGTTTTTTTTTGAAAGGTCAGGATCAGACTTCAAATCTTGCTTAAGTTTGATCGCAATCGGTTAAATAGAACCGGAGATATGACCAAAACTTGCTTCAATCGACATACATGCGAGCAAGGCCGTGGGTATTGACCTATTTACAAGAATAGTACAGTTAGTTACTGACTAGTTTTTGCCCGCAGCTCCGTGGCTCCGCCCGCGTGGATGTCGGTTATCGCGACCAAACATAGCCTATGTCCTTTCTCAAGGTCTAATCTGCCGCTAAACCAAATTTCATTAAAATCGGTTCCATGGTTTAAGTGTGAAAGCGTAACATACAGAAAGACAGACAGACAGATAGACAGACAGAGAGACAGACAGAGTTACTTTCGCATTTATAATACTAGCTTTTGCCCGCGGCTCCACCCGCTTGGATGTCGGTTATCGCGACCAAACATAGTCTATGTCCTTTCTCAAGGTCTAATCTGCCGCTAAACCAAATTTCATTAAAATCGGTTCAGTGGTTTAGGTGTGAAAGCGTAACATACAGACAGACAGACAGATAGACAGACAGAGTTACTTTCGCATTTATAATACTAGCTTTTGCCCGCGGCTCAGCCTGCTTGGATGTCGGTTCACGGCAGTTATTCAAATTTTGCTCGCCGTAAAAACCATCCTTGAACTTCAACGAACATTTAAAAAAAGAATTGGCCAAATTGGTCCAGGCGTTGTTAAGTTATGCGCTTACCAACACATTTAGCGATTCATTTTTATGTTAATATATAAATAAATAATAAATAAATATTATTTGTTATCCTAGGGTTCAGCAACTACTAAAAGAGACTGTTTATCCGCCAGTCCATATGTATATACATCAGTGAAATCCAAACTTACTCAAACAAGATCGGTATAACCTCTTCACTCTGAACCGCCATCTTGAGATATCGATCCATCAATCCTTCCTTCCGAACAATTGCAGACAGTTCTCTAGATTGGCCCTCAAGACCCAAGCTTTAGACATTGACCTTTATTTGACCTTCACCTCGCAGTGGATTCACACTTTAAGGGAATGAATTTGAACTCGTGACTCCATATGAAAATTATTTTGAAACATAAAAGGGTGTAAGTAAGAATGATAGTTTATAGGAAAATCACTTTGTTGTTAAATGTTTTAGATGCTGTTTAGGACGTTTTCTCATTGTAGAGTTGATGTCGGTTGTATTATTTTCTACTGTCGATTAGTAGAATGTTGTGGAATATTTATTTATTGTATAACACTTTTTTTTCGTGCGGAAATCCCCACGGATACCTCCCCCGCCGGAGCCGAAACGGAAAGTTATGTGGGACTCGAACCGACTAAAACGCACGCCATCTGTGGGTCGAGTGCAAAGCCGAAGTATCCATCGCACCTCCGTAGACCCAGGGCCATCCCTATCGGATTGGCTCTGCTTGAGAAGAGGGAGGTTGCCTTGAGCTCCAGAGATCTTGATATAGCCCATACACAGTTCAGGGTCCTCTAAGTGGAGCGTGAAAAGGCATCTGATGAGGCCGTCAAGCTGAGTGCCACCACTGTTAACATGGTACATGTTTACATGACCATGTCAACAGTGACAGCCTCCGTGGCGTGGTGGTAGTGAACGCGATTGCCACGCAGGAGGCGCGGGTTCGATTCCCGCTCAGTGCAAATATTTGTATGCATGAATATGGCTATTTGCATTGGTCTGGGTGTTTCTATGTATAATATGTATGTATTTACAAAAAAAAAGTATTTAAGTATGTTTATCCGCATTCTAGATTCCATAACACAAGCTAGTTAAGCTATGCTTACCATGGGTCTAGATAGCGTTGTGTAGAATGTTGAGAAAAAAAATATATTTGAGAAATATTACGATGGTGACCCTCTTCAGAGACTTTTTAGCTTACCATCAGGCGAGGTGAAGTCAAATTGCCATGACCTTTTATTAAAAAAATACACCCAACTACGTCATTGTATGTTTGTATCGATCTTACCAATCCAACCATCTCATTAATATTTCAAACCCATCAACAAAAGCTTTCCCTTTAATAAACAAACTCTGCTAAAGTGATAAAACAAAGGCATCTAAACCTCACTTTTTCAAAATTCACGTGCAATTTTTTTATATCAACATTAAAGCCGTGCGGGGAATCCCCGGGGAAATTATGTTACCGTACTTCAATAATATCAGGCCTTGTGCACATAAGAAATGCAAAACTATGTACTTTATGAACGGATCGCATGTTACGATTAAGTGTGGACTGCAAAATAAAAATGACGCAAAAATTGTATGGAAATAGAAGTTAAATTAAAATAGGGAGTATGACACCCCGAGAGCTCAAGAAGATATCTTACCTGCTAGCTGGTACACAGGTACACTTGCCTCGGACGAGATTATGGTGCAGGCTTTATTATCGGGATCAGGGCCTCGATTCTGCTAAGCCAAACTACCGTGGTGTGGCACCACGGTAGTTTGGCTGCCACTGTAAAAAACGGCATTAGAAAATAGACTTTAAAACAATGAATTAAAGTTCAAAATCAAATGACTTTTTGCTATTTGCAGAGTTTTTGAAAATGTTTAATGAAACTGTTTTCATTTCATTTTGGACTATAGACGTATAGAAATAAAGTCTAAAATTTAATGTCATTTTTTGGAGTGACTGCGGCACCACAGTGGTTTAGCTTAAGTAGAATAGAGGACCAGATAGCAGTCACTCCCATAAAAACCAAAAGGTCTCTGCCTACCCTCATGAGAGAGGTGTGATTACATCACGTAAAATAAACCTAATAATATATTTTACAATGCACTTGCTCATAACATCAGATTGCTTTAATTTCACAACAATTAAAGCACATAACGACACCTGTTATCAAACTGACTTTTGCATCTATAAAATGAAAAATAGGTCAAAGCATCGTTTTTTTAGTTTAGTTTAGTTTAGTTCAGTTAGTTTTGTTTAGAAAAGGATTCTTAAAATACGACAACAAGCCGAGGTGATGTTTTATAGCATATCACACGAGAGCGTTTGAGCGCGTCCATAGATTACATAAAAAACAGGTGAAGTTTTAAAAAATATTTTGATATTCTGTGCGTAAACATCGTCATCCACTTATGACAAGGCCGCATGCTATCGTGCTTCCTTCGCCTATTCCGAATGATACAAGAACCAAAAAAGTAAAGACCGCCATCAATGTTTTTTTTAATTTAAATTTCAGTATTAGAGTAAATAAAATTATTTATAGGATTATTTTAGTCACAAATTACATTGAAAAAACGTCGTATGATACACTTGTGTATTGCTGATTACCGTCTTCGGCTCTATTAGGCTCTCAATGACGCCTCAGCGGTTATCACCAACTTCACACACTTGTACCATAATGTACCTACTATAACAGAATTATTGTCTAACTAGCTTTTGCACACGGCTCCGCACGCATGGATGTCGCATATCGCGACCGGGTGTCACCAAATTTTATTAAAATCTCTCTAACCGTTTAGACGTGCATTAACAAACATCCATCCATCCATACTTACAAACTTACATGTTTATAATATTAGTGGGATAAGGGGGCTTAATAACCCATAAATTTATTCCCTTTGAGTCAGAAGTAGAAGTCATTCTGGTCAGTAATCTTAGTAGGATAAGGGATCAGTTTGCCTTTGACTGGTGACATTTGATGGTCAGATCTTCACCGTTTCGGACACGATGTGCGTTCTAATTGTTGGCAGAAATCCCTCTCTGTCTCTTAGATTATTATTGCTCCTATGTAGCCACATTAAACATAGATTATTCCTATTATTATTTATTTGCAAATTTGGAAACCAATACGTCCGTAGACCATCTACGGCGTAGAAATCTACGCCGTAGATGGTCTAAACGTGGAAACTTTATATACAACTAGCTTTTGCCCGCGGCTTCGCCCGGTTATCGCGACTAAACATAGCCTATGTCCTGTCTCATGGTCTAATCTACCCCTATACCAATTTTCATCAAAATCTGTTCAGTGGTTTAGGCGTGAAATCGTAACATACAGACAGAGTTTAGTATGGATTATTCTTTCTATCATCTAATTTACAAATTCTAATAGATTTCCACGACGCTCGAGTAACCCCAAATTTAGCTTTTTTTTTTTTTTTTTTTTTCGTGCGGAAATCCCCTCGGATACCCCCCCTGCCGGAGCCGGAAGGGGAGGTTATGTCGGACTCGAACCGACTAAAACCGCACGCCGACTGTGGGTCTTGGTCTTGGTGCTAGGCCGGAGGTGAGGTTGTCAAAGACATATCCCTCGCACCCCGGCTGACCCAGGGCCATCCCTTACGGTCTGGCCCTCCTCAGGAGGGGGGACAACGGTGTCCCCAACTCGCCCCCGGAATGGGGAGGCGCGCTATTTAGCGCGCCGCCGCCGTGGCCTGCTTCTGCTGGGATGACAGGCGGCTCCACCCGTCACCCCCAGGCCCGCGCTCATGGGGGACGGAGGTCAGTCAGTGCCCTCCGACGCCCGAGTTGCCTGCGCGCGCGGGCGGCGCGATCCGCGAGTCTTTCTCGCTCGCGCCGCCTCTCCCGCTCCGCCGTCTCCTTCACGACCATTACCTGCTCGCTGAAGGAGACGCCGGCCGCCCACGCGTCCGCGCAGCGGACCATTGCTGTGAGCAGGGTGGCGAGGGTGAGAACTCTCACTCCCAGGGCTGCCACTAGCTCCCGTCTCGGTTCGGCCCATGCCGGGCACTCGGTGAGCGTGTGCAGCCCCGTGTCCTCGCTCGCGTCGCAATGATGGCACTCGGACGTTGGCTCCTTTTCGATCCGACACAGATATCTCCCGAAGCACCCGTGCCCGGTGATAATCTGCGTCAGTCGATACGAGAGGCTGCCATGTGGCCTCTCGAGCCATTCCCCCATGATGGGCCGTACCGCCTCTATGACGGCATGCCCTGCGCGTCGTTGCTCAAGTCGTCGCTCCCACTCCGCCACCATGATCCCGTGGAGCCGGGACCTCTCGGCCCGAATATCTTCGGGCTCGGGATCGTATCCCCGCTCCCGCACCTCCTTACGGTACCGATACAGTGCCGCAAGGGTTCTCGCTTCCAGGATCCACGGTGGCGATCCGGCTAGGAGACTCGCCGCTTCAAAGGATATCGTGCGGTACCCCCTAATGGCCCTGCAGGCCATCGTCTGCTGCGGCGCATGCAGCAGTTGCACGAACCTGGCCCGCAGGGCGTCCGCCCACACGGGGCACCCGTACAGGGCCATGGACCGCACGACACCCGCGTAGAGTCTCCTGCAGGAGTCCTCTGGGCCCCTCAAGTTGGGCAGCAGCCGCATCAGCGCGTTAGCTGACACCAACAGTTTGGGGCGCAGACTTCGGAAGTGCTCTCCGAAGTCCCACCGACCGTCGAGTACGAGCCCCAGGTATTTCAACCGGGGCTTGATGTCGATGGGAGTACCTCCTACTGTCAAGCTGGATCCCGGGGGTGGCCTGCGCCGAGGACCATGAAAGAACAAGGCCTCGGATTTGTGCAGAGCCACCTCGAGACCCAGCCGCCGGATCCGATCCACGACTTGAGCAACAGCGGTCGTAGCCCTCTGGGTCGCCTCGCGGTGTGTAGCGCCACTCACCGTCACTAGCGTGTCGTCCGCGTAGCACGTGACGGTGGCACCGAACGCGAGCTCACCGCGGAGCACCCAGTCGTATCCGATGTTCCACAGGAGCGGCCCCAGGACCGATCCCTGTGGGACACCGCACGACATCTCACGCCTACCGACGCCGGTCGCACTTGGGTAGATGACGGCCCTCTCCGTCAGGTACGCCCCGACTATGCGGCGGAGGTAGAGAGGCACATCGTGGTACACGAGCGCCTCCCTGATGCAACTCCAGGGCAAGGTGTTGAACGCGTTGGAGATGTCCAAGGACACCGCCAACATCACCTCGCCCCGGGCAACCGCATCCTCCGCCAGAGTCCTCACGCGCATGATGGCATCCACAGTGGAACGCCACCGGCGGAAGCCGTACTGCGTGTCCGCTAGGTCCGGCCCCACTCTAGAGAGGTGCTCGACGAGGCGCTTGGCAATCACTCTTTCGAAGAGCTTGCCCACCTCGTCGAGCAACACTATGGGCCGGTACCCGGACGGCTCGTCCGCCGGGCGTCCGTCTTTGCGGATGAGGACCAGTTTCCCCGTCTTCCACATCTTCGGAAACTGGCCCCGCTCCAAGCACGCGCTGAGGAGCCCTCGCAGTCGGGGTTCGAGACCGTCTTCTCCTAGAGCTAGGACCCACGCACGGCCTGGAATGCCGTCGGGTCCCGGGGCGGTGTTCTTCTTGGCTCTAAGCCGTCGCACCGCCAGCTCTAGTTCTACCCAAGTGACCTCGGGCACGTCGTCATCAATAACCACGCCGGGCGCATCAGGCGACCGAGGTGGCGGAGTCATCTGCGGCGGAACGTGTTCCGCCCGCGCCGGGAACAGGGATTCCACCACTCCTCCAAGCAGAGCCGGCTCGAGAACCTGGGTCAGGGGAGGGGCCCGGGGGCGCAGCTTTCCTCTTACCAAGCGGTAAGGCCGCCCCCATGGGTCCCGCTCCAGTGTCTCCAGCAGCTCCTTGTAGGAAGCTGCCTTGGACCGCTTGATCTCCGCTCGGAGGGCATTCCTGGCTTCCCTGTATCCCTCTTGTAACTCCGCCACTAGGGGATCTGTGTCTGCGGGGTGGCTACGCCTCCTACGGAGCCTGGCCCACCGGCGGTGCGCGATCACGCAGGCTTGACGCAGCCTCGCGATCTCCGCAGTCCACCAGTAGACCCGGCGCCTCGGACTATAGGCTGGAGCCCTAGACATACCCGCATCGCAAACAACAGTCATGGCCTCCCGGAACCACGCCGCCTCGTCATCGATGTCGTCAGGCCTGTCCGGCACCATGGCCCAGGCCTGCACGGAGGCGGCTTCCAGGAGAGCATCCCTATTCAGTCCCCTTCGGTTTGATGTCTCACCTCTCGGGAGGTGAGACATCAAACCGAACGTATCGGTGATCCGCAAGTGTCTCCACCTCCACGACGACACGCCAGTCCCGCACACGTTGCGACAGCGAAGCGCTCGTGAACGAGAGATCTACGATCGAACTCGCTTCGCGCTCCGCCGCCCAGAACGTGGCTTCGGCCCCGCGATTCTGGAGAACCAGACCGAGAGTAGCGGCCCAGCTCTCCAGAGCCCTGCCTCGCGGGTTCGTGTGCCGGGACCCCCAAGCCTCAGACCAGGCATTGAAGTCCCCAAGCACCAGAACCGGGCGAGGGTGACAGGCATTGACGACGTCGGTCAGCCGCTCCAGCGACCGCCGATACTGCCCTATGCGTCGGTGTAGTGCTGGCGTGAAATAGACAGCCACGACCGCAATCTCCCCCACACGCGCCGCTACGATGCCATGCTCCCTTGCGATCACCACAAAGGGAGGGGCACCCGCAGCGGCGTTACGCACCAGTGCCGCCGATCCATCCAGGTCGACCACCCAGGCAGGCCCGGGGGGGCGGTGGGTGTATGGATCGGCGACAGCGGCGACGTGTATGGACCACTGTGCCATGCTCTGGAGCAGAAGTGCCTGAGCATCGACACCATGGCCCACGTTCGCCTGCAGGATGCGGAGCTGGGGATCCATTATGGAACCATCTCCGCATCCCGCTGCGAACAGTTGGCGGAACGCCCGCCTCGCGGCTTCGGCTCCCCTCCGGTGCAGGCCTTGCTGCCAACCCTATGGTCGGCCGGTTTGCCCCCCGCTGCACACCTGAAACAGTGCAGCGGAGCTTCGCAACCACCGGCCTTGTGACCGGGTTGGCCACAGCGGAAGCAGCGGTCACCGACCGTCACCTCCGCCGTGCACTGCACCCCCACGTGCCCGACCGACAGGCACCTGAAGCACCTAGCCGGCCGAGCCTGCAGGAGCTGGACCCGCACCCCAATAACGCCGTCCACCGCGAGGACCCGCCGATCGACAGCCTTTTGGGCTGCTGCGATGGGGCAGCCGACAACTACCGCCCCCTGTCCGCGACGGCCGTAGCGGATCGCTCCGACCTTTACCGCCTCCAGGGGGCAGCCCCCGGCCTCCGCCACGGTGGCCCGAATTTCTTCGGCCGTGATGGAGTCGTCCAGGTCCGAAATGCGCAGTTCTGCGCACTTAGTGGGCCTGGACACCCGGACGTCGGCTGCATCCAGCGTCTCCCTCAACTTGGCCGCAATGGCATCAGCCTGGGGTCCGCTGGAGGCACCTGGGACCTGGATAAGCCGGGCACCCGTCCGAGTTTGTGTCACTCGGAGGGGCCTAGCCAGGTTGAGGGGCCTCATGTCTATGAGGCCTCTGGCCCGCTTCACCAGGTCGGGATACTGCAGTCCCCTCTCCGACGCCTCCGGCGTCATCGTTAAAACGACGGCCGTTGTGCGGGGGACGCGCAGCCTCCCCGGTGCTCCCTTTGCAGCAGCCTCAGCCTTCTTGGCCTTTTTGGCTGCCCTTCTCTTGGCGTTCCGCCTCTTCCGGGTTTCGCCGACTACCTCCCAGCCTCCTGCCGGTGAGGCGCCTGTAGAGGCAGTCGGGGCCGGGATCGAACCTGGGGCCAGGGCTGGGGCTGGGGCAGAGGACGTCTTCCCCTTGCCCTTCCCCTTTCCCTTGCCCTTGGACTGGGCGCCCTGCGCGGCAGCGGCCGGAGCAGATGGCACAGCGGATGGGCTGCTGGCCGACTCCTGCGGGGTCCCCGTCGCTGCTGGGCGACCCCTTTTCACTGCTCCGGCATACCCTGTAGGCGACGCCAGGGGCGGACGGCGGATAGAGTCCATGATGGACTCCAATCCGCGCTTTGTCCGCTCCTCGTGCGCCGCCTGCCGCGCCTCCTGCGCCGCCTGCGCCGCCTCCAGCCGCCTTTCCATGGCGGCCAGAGCCGCCACGACTGCCGCCAGTGGGTCCGTAGGCTGCACCGGCATCGGCACTGGCGGCCGCGGTCGGACAGGCGGTGACGGTGGCAACTCCGGCTGCACCAGTGCCTCCAGCCGCAGCGGCGACCTCGACCGCACCGGCGACACCGACCGCACCGGCGACACCGACCGCACCGGTGTAGACGGCCGAGCCGACGGCTTCGGTGCTGCCGACTGCGCGACCGGCTTCCGCCGCGCCGACCGCGTGACGCGCCCCTCCGGCAGCCCGGCGACGACCTTCTGCAGGTCCGCAAACTCGGCCGCCATCTTGGCCATCTCTTTGCGGTACTCTGCCGCCTGCCGCTCCGAGGCATCGATTAGCTCGACCTGTCGTCTGCCTAGCTGAGCCCGCTCGTCCCGCGACTCAACCAGCTCCGCTCTGAGCAGGCCGAACTCATCGATAAGGCGCGTCGTCGCCCGTCGCAGCCGGACTTCCTCCGGCCCCATAGACCCCGCACGGGTCCCTATCACTTCCTCCAAGGCCTGCAGTACCTCCCTAGAAGTAGGGTCGGTACGGGGCATGGGCGTGGGCGCCGCCGAGGTGGAGGGACTCGGCGGCGCTACGGCATCTCTCAGGGCCGGGGCCCGAGAGGAGGGCGTTTGGGGGATGGCCCTCTTGCCACCCCGCGTCTTCCCCCGACCAACCATGGCAACCTTGGGCGGGGGGGAGTCCTCGCTGCCGTTGTTGGGCTCCTCGTTGGAGGACGAGTCGGTCAAGATGACGGCTGCGTCCGACTCAGTCCTCCGTGGAGGAGGAGCAGCCTTTTTGCCGCCGTTCCTCCTCCGTGCAGATTTTCGGGTCTGCAGACCCACCGGGCTGTTCGCCCTGCTCTTCTCGGTGGCGGTGTCGAAGTTTTCCGACACCGCCGCAGTTGGTGACGCGACCTCCGCGTCGTGGCGCTGCGCGACCTCCGCGCAGTCTATTTCGCTTGGTAAAGGGGGGGGTTTTATGTTATTTGAAGTATGCATAAATGTTCCCACGAGCATGAGACGAAAGGTTACACTTCCCGGGTGACGCTCTTTCCGAGAAGCGGGGTACATACTGTGGAGGTCCCCTGGTGTCCACAGGTTTTAATCGACTTCGCTGTCGGGTTTTTAAGACTTTTCCTTGTCGCAGGCCGGCCAATTAAGGCAAGCCCCGCGGCCTCCAGGTTACCGGCATACTGAGTGTGGCTAGCACTCAGATCGTTGTCGATATCTAGGAGGTTACGCGACGCGGGGGAGCAGCCAACTCTCTCAACACCGACGGTGGCACGAGTGCCTGTCAGCCCCTGCGCGAGCAGTGGGCCAACCCGTCCCTGGATCTCACGGAACCCTTGCCTCTCCCCTGTCCCCTCTGAGAGCAGAGGGATACTGGGAGCGACTAGCGGGAACCGGATCTCTCTCCGCGGGCCTTGAAGCCCCGCCACACCACGACCCCCTCTGGGTCAGCTAGCCCTCAAAAGGGCTGTTTGAATAGAAGGGATCCTACGGATCCCTTCCCGCGGGCCTTGCAGGCCCGCCATCCCACGACCTCCTCGTACAATGAGGTCGGCCGTTGGGTTATTCGTCAACGGCCAACAGAACTCCTAAGGTGGGAGTCTGTTAGCCGTTGTCCAGGATGCACCAGCCCCTCCGCTTCCGCTCCCCAGGACCGCAGTCCAAAGGGAGAAGAAACGGAAAGGCCAACGTGGAGGTTACCCAACCCGCACCCCAACCCCAAATTTAGCTACGTTGTCTCCCTACCTATAAGAGCTGGTTCGACCAAACGCGAGTAAAGTTTATTCCTAGAATAAACAGCCAATATGTTGGTGATACAGCCTGTTTATTCTAGGAATAAACTTTACTCGCGTTTGATCAAAATTGTACCATAAGTGGGACTAAAATCATGGTTAGCAAGATGTAGGTATTACTCCTTTAGGGCCATCTCGTCCACTCTATCGGAATGTCCACTGTATCAAAATGACCACTGTATCAAAATGTCTACTATAGCAAAATAAATCAATTTGGTTAATAAAAGGACTTTGCTAAATGCAACAGATTTATTATCCCTATAACATAAACAGGTAATCAACTTAGTAGGTCTGTATACAACAACACTGACTAATAAATGTAATTCTATAATTAGCAAGTTTTAAATATTTCGTTTATAATATCCTCTGTTTACACATTTCGGGGAAGCCGAGACCCCTGATATTGAAGTCAATTGCTCGGAGCACCTACCAGGCTATCATAACTCATACCTAACAAACTAATCAGAAGAACTGATTAAGCTATAAATATCAAAGTACACTTATTAACTAAACTGCTCTTCACTGTGTGACCCCAGAGACCTTGACCTGTACCTCAGCATCATTTGACCTTTATTAGAAGGTTTACATGGAAGAAACTTTTTATGTAATGGTAGAAAGTTTTTTAATAACAAAACTGATGTTCAAAACGTGGTACAGTGCCAGATGTTTTTTTTAATATTAGTTTTGTTTTGTGGTTATGTGTAGGTGACCATGGAATATAAAATCAATAGGAAATGTTATCAGACATAATTAAAGTACTAGCTTATTAAAACCATCTGCCATCTGTTCGGCTGCTATAGTAACTGTGTTTCGTTTGTTTGTTTATTTATTCAAGAACAATTTACATTATAATTGAATTCATTTCAGTCACTAATACAATATATAAATCAAATTATCAAAAATTAAAGAAAAACACATATAAAATAAAGAAAATATACAGTAATAATCATCACAACGTCAATAATAATGTCCATAATTATTTACGATCGAAATCTTTTCGTCCGTGGTGGTAACTAGTTGCGATCGAGGATGTGCTCTTCCTATTTCGAAACCAGTGACTATAATCGCTCGGTATTTGCTCGTGGTCCACGGTGGGTGGTGTGTCGACTAGTGAACGACACACGTACAATGGCCCAAGAAGAGAGGCTATGTGCGGAAAAAAAGAGTCCCCTATCCTAGTGAACGACAAATGGACCAGATGAAACCTACTATAAATATATACCTACAACCTACCAACTACCGATATTGTCACTTTACATAGAAAACTTTCATAAAATTGAAAAGTTTCGATAAAAATTAACTAAACCTTATAGTTACTACCTTCCTGCCACCATGAACCTTTATACTAACTGGACTGCGCACTATGAACAGAAAAACGAGCCGAAAGAGAGGTTCCAAAGAAGTAGTGCGTCTCTTTCTAATAGTTTTTATCATGTTTTGATTGGTCTTTATTACAAACAGTGTTGCCGCATAAGAATTTTGAAAGGCTACCAATGTCACTCTCATAACATTTAAAATAAAAGTATTACTTTGTACAACTTCATAATACTTTGTACAACTTCATAAAAGATGGTCAACCATTGTATATTGATAGTTTAAGTATTTTTATGCAAAGTTTCATCACAAAAACATAACGCACAAATATATGCAAAATTAAAAAAAAATACCATTTACAACCAAAAAGAATTTACATTTACTATGGCAAGTTGTTAGACAGGGACAGACTACTACTTTTTGGCCGTCTCGCTCGGCTCGATTTTTCTACTTTCACCGAGACGATGAAAAAACTACAAAAATTTACACCCAACTGTAATGACATAAGGTATTATGTCATTACAGTTGGGTGTAAATTTGTAATTATTGTATTTTACAGTACGCAATCCAGTTAGTATACAGATTCATGCCTGCCACACCAAGGCGCCGCAGTCAATGACGTATTATTTTATAGATACGTCATTCAGGAACATTGTGGCTATCAAAAACTAAGAATAAAACAGTAGGATTGCAACTTACTATCAATACGTCAATATTATTAATATATATGCATTATATTATGTATTATTTATATTAATATTCTTATTACTAATTTATTACTAAAGACGTATTTTATTTTATTTTTTCTGTCGCGTATCTTATTGATGGAAAAATGATGACTGAATGATGGTGATGATGATGATGGAATGAATTCATAGTATTGACGAATTTTGTCATCATTTTTATGTGGACATTTTACAGTGTGAACAACCTATCTTTAGTTTATAATATATCATTGGCCGCAGTTCATATCATATGGGACAAGTTAATGTGATATACCTATATCGACAATTTGAAAAATACTCATAAGTAGTTGTATTGAATAACACACATGTACTTTTCCACTGACTTTATTTCTAGACCTGACCGGTTTCGCCTTACGGCATTCTCAAAGGTTCACATTGATGACAATGCCGTAAGGCGAAACCGGTCAGGTCTAGAAATAAAGTCAGTGGAAAAGTACATGTGTGTTATTCAATATGTGTAGCAGATTCCACCAAGCGCCATCAATCTCCAGTATAAACAGTCACTCATAGTTGTGTGTACCAGTTCGGGACTTGCCACTATAAAATTTTTGGATCACTTACTTTTGCCGAAGTTCAGCACCCGTGCAGTTACACGCAGCACACTCGCCGGCCAGTCAAGTCGTGACACTCGTGACTTGACTGGCCAGCAAGTGTCGAGATGTGTGTGGGAAACATTTTTTGTGCGACTACCCTCCATTACTTTCACAATGAATATAAGGCTGGTGACACACAACACTCACCACGTCAGTTCTAGACAGCACAGCGTTCTTAGGTTTTAGTGTTTTAATCACGGGATTCCAAGTCGCGGATGGTTGAAAAATATTCATAGCCCACGCTGCATAAACCGCTGAAGATACTCGTATTTTACATAAAAAATACCACCGTCATGCACCAATGTTTTTCTTTAATAAAACGGTGGCATACCATCGCGTGGGACGAGTTTATGCGAAAGTGCACAATCCGTTTCTTTTCGTACGAATTTGCATGATCCAATTATGTGAAATATTCTTGCATCAGTAATTTTTGCATATTGTTATTGATTTCAGTATGAAGTTCTTCAGTAGACAGTGGCTAGTAATTAAGATAGCGGAGCCTTCACAAAGGTTTGGGTATTAAGTATCATACAGGTTTGATTCCCGGAGCGAGTAGAATAGCGCCACTCCATCTCTTCCTGTGGGTGTCGAAGGCGACTAACGGCCGTTCCCAATAACATACTTACAGTTAAAGATAGATCGCAATAGTCAAATATGGCATATCGGCTGTTTAAATTCAAAACATGGTAACCGAGCTTTTTGCGGGAAAGCGCATCGTGGTATAATTTTATTTTCCGAAATTGGTGTGAAATAGGAGTTACTATGTTTTGAATTTATACAGACGAGCACTTTATCCGTAGATGCAATCCATCTTTAACTGTCAGTATGTTATTGGGAACGGCCGTAAGTAATAGGGCTGTTATATATCCGACAGTAAACATACAGCCCATGACTAAGTGCCCACTAGACGGCTATAGGCTCGCCCTCTATTACGTGGGATCGAAAATCATAGTTGGTGTAATGTGGGTGTTAATACACCTCTGTCTACCCATTAGGATATTTACAGGCGTGAGTATATATATGAACACAGTTCACCTTGAATTTTCCTTGGGTGACACCGCGTGATTGCACATTAACGAAAGTAATTCATTACACCAAAAAAATCCAGAGAAAACGTTCGACAAAGAAACACAATACAAGTTATTTCAGCAACTATTCCAATTTTGCGTGGAATTCAGATACTCGTATTGAAAATAAAATCAAGAACTCAATTTATTTTTATAGTAGCGGTCAGTTATTAGAAATTCTGAAAATTCTAAAAGTTTTGTATTAAAATAACAAAACCGTACATTACACTATTATATACGGATATGCTATGATATAGCCGCTTGGTTGCCAGCAGTGAAGAATTTGGGCCACCCCGTCTCTATCCATGCGGTGTCGTACAAGCCGCCTAAGGGATAGGGCTGTTTAACATCAGACAGATATATACAGCCCAGACTCAGCCTCAGAAATAGGCTCGAATCAACAATAGTGCCCGGAACATTATGGCAATAGACTCACCCCCTGTTACATGTGACCAACGACAGTTATTGGTGAAATGTGGGTGTTAATTCACCTCTGCCTAACCGTTCGGGTATAAATGCGTGATTATATGTATGTAATATTTATGGTACGCCAGACTATGTGGGTAAATAATACCTGGCAATGGCACCTCCACCGAGTCCTGGTAGGAGGGGTAGGCCCAAGAAGTCCTGGCTTGACGTCGTTGAGGGTGACATGCGTGCCAATGGTCCCACTACTATGGACGCCCAAGATCGTGTGAAGTGGAGGGGGAAGATCCAGAAGGCGGGCCCTGAGCTCCGAGTTAGCCTTGGATGCATTCAGGAACTCTAGCACTAACTAAAAAACCTATATAATTATAATTACACAACTATATTCGCTCGTTCCGTTCGTAGGAGTTTAGTTTTTGCAAGCGCATTCAAAACTCCTTCCGACTCGACTTTATAGAATAATACGTATTTATAAAATGTACTGTACCTATAAAATGGTGCGTGGCGTCAGCGCTACCTAGTGGCCCCATCTGAAAACCCGCGCTGTGCATACTCAACGAAGGGTGTGCGCAGCATTCAATGCTGAGATGGAGCCCTATTTGGGTTCGCATAGTGTGGAATGTTACACCCGTAGCTTATTTTAATATACATACTAATTAGAACTATTATAATTTACCTACCTATTTGTACTTAAGATGCCCACTGTGTAGAACTTAAATAAAATATTTTTCTTTCTTTCTTTCTTCTTTTTTTTCTTTCTATATTAACAGTCAATCTTAGCGGCTCAGCCAATGTGAAGAAAGCTTTGTGTTACATGTATGCCTCTCTTTCTCCCTGGTAGTCCACCTAACAACGACCTTCACCCATCTGTTTAACGAATGAAAAATATATTTTAGCAAATAAAATGTGTTTCTCAACTTATTGACCATTTTTTTTGACAACCGTATTGATATAGAAGAAATAAGACCGCAAGAAATGAATTTGTTGCGGTCTTCTTTTTTGTTAGAATTTTAAATCTAACGTGCTTTTTAATCGCAATTGATTGTAGAACCGAAAATATGACCTAAAGTCGCGATAACCAGCCGGAGCCTGGACGTGGTTGGTCTATAAGGAAACCCTATACCTCTATTGCCCATGGTCCACCCACAATGTCCACCTAGGTAGACCACGGAAAACTATTTTTCCCCGTAATCCACCAGAAGGTCCATCATCATCATCATATCAGCCACACATAGTCCACTGCTGAACATAGGCCTCTCCCATAGACCTCCAGAATGACCGATCTGAAGCAGCCCGCATCCATCGCTTCCCGGCGACCTTGATGAGGTCGTCCTTCCACCTGGCCGTTGGACGTCCTACACTACGTTTGCCCGTCCATAAGCTACTCTAATAATTATATTATTTGGTCATAATTTAATTATACACAACCCGATAATATCACCGAGTCCCTTACAATTAAGTACTCCATCACGATCCCGGAAAGGTGATTGTATCGCGGTACCTCAAATCATAATAGATCTTAGCAATAATAAAATTCCTTACTCATTGTTTTTTGAACCTATGTACACTCAAAGACAAAAATGTATTTACATTCCAGTTTACTGATTAATTAAGTTTAAAACATTTTATAAAATAGTCCTTCTTCATCTTGTCGTTAATCCTAATCGAATCCTAAGCTTTCAGCTTGGATTCTGGGGTCAAAGGCGATATTGAAACATTGCAGTTAAACCCAGTTCTTGGACTTTTGGAGGACTCCAACTAGGCGTAAAGACTGCCATAGATGTTCGTATGGCAACCTAGGCCGACGGCTTAACATGCTCTCCGATGCATGACCAGAACAATGCAAGACCCTTATTCATGCATAAAAATATTTGCACTGAGCGGGAATCGAATCCGCACCTCCTGCGCAGCGGCCGCGTTCACTACCACTACGTTACGGAAACTGTCAAAGTCTGTAAAATAGTAATTAAATAAAAAAAGCAATCAACTATGAGCGATTCTAAAAACTCAATAAAACATTTTTAGTTTTTCTTAATCGATTTAAGATGATGACGCATTTTGAATCTTATCTTTTTATTGAAGTTTAAAAAAAAAGTAGAGAAAAATTGTCCCCTGCATCTTTTGTTGTAGGTATAGGTTAAGTTTAATGTAAAAAGGGTGAGGCTGAGGCTAAGGTTGTCTATCATGATATATGTGATGAATTAGATAAAATTAAGAAATTTTTTATAAGCATAATATTTCTGTCAAAAAATGTTTTTGATTTGGCACTTTTATCGTCGACTGTACAACGTAAAATTAGGTCAATGAGGTAGGTAGGTATATACGAGACGACAAAGCCATAGCCCTTTTTTAAGGTAAACGGTCGAACAGGAAGAATCTGTACAAGGGCTTTGATATTTTTAAACTGTGCAGGTACCGTAAAGATTGATGAAATATGGTTTCACTGTTGCTTTTACTTTTGTTTTACCGACTTATAAGAAGGAGGAGGTTCTCAATTTGGACGTTTTGAATGATTTTTTTACAGCATTAAGTATGCTAACTATACAAATCGAATACATAGGGAAAAAGAAGAATCATCTAGGGCGGGACTCGAACGCGCAGTCTTTCCCTTACAGAGGGAATGCCTTGACCAATTCGGCTACCGAGACACGCCCGATGTGATTCAAATTTCCCATCTTATACGTCTTTAAAGCGACGGTGGAGTCATCTACCGATTTTCTTACGAACTATCGGAATCAATGAATGATGTTACAATCATTTTTAAACATTGATTTTTGGTAACTGCGCCCAAACAATTGAATGAATTTTTTACAGCATTAAGTATGCTAACTATACAAATCGAATACATAGGGACGTTTTTTTAACTTAATTATGTTGCAGCATTTACCAAAAAAATCTAAAATTAAAGATGTTTTTTTTATGAAGGACACATCAATTTCTATTCACTTCACCTGATGGTATTTTTAATTTGGTAAGCGAACCCAATAATGTTCACCCCTTCTCCTGGTTTTGGTAGGACTTATGTACCTTTTATGGGAGTGATTGTCACCTGACCTCAAAACAATCTTCTGGTTCTTTGTTCTGGTCCCCCATATAGGCCCCATTTAGACCCACCATTTTTTTTTTCCAATGTAGCCAGCAGCCGGGATAACTTACCTTCCTAGGCGATCACCAATCCAAATGACACGCGCCTAGGTAGTTTTATGCACTGATCATTATGTCCTTATTTTTTTTTTTTTTTTTCCATGCGGAAATCCCCTCGGATACCCCCCTGCCGGAGCCGGAAGGGGAGGTTATGTCGGACTCGAACCGACTAAAACCGCACGCCGACTGTGGGTCGTGGTGCTAGGCCGGAGGTGAGGTTGTCATCGACATATCCCTCGCACCCCGGCGGACCCAGGGCCATCACTTATGGTTTAGCCCTCCTCGGGAGGGGGGACAACGGTGTCCCCGACTCGCCCCCGGAATGGGGAGGCACGCTTCTCAGCGCGCCGTCGCCGTGGCCTGCTTCTGCTGGGGTGACAGGCGGCTTCACCCGTCACCCCCAGGCCCGCGCTCATGGGGGACGGAGGTCAGTCAGTGCCCTCCGACGCCCGAGTTGCCTGTGCGCGCGGGCAGCGCGGTTCGCAAGTCTCGCTCGCTCGCGCTGCCTCTCCCGTTCCGCCGTCTCCTTCACGACCATTACCTGCTCGCTGAAGGAGACGCCGGCCGCCCACGCGTCCGCACAGCGGACGATCATTATGTCCTTTGCTCACTAGGGTGCCAAAGTGATGTGCGCTGGCTACATATCCAAGCAGTTCATATTGGATCTAAATGTATGGTATCTGTCTTGCGACAAATTAGCAACCATACATTTCAATACTTACTAACTACGAAACGAGAGAAAAAAGGTACACAAAGCGACCATTACTGAGTTACGTTGCGATAACTAGCGAATATTGTCTCTGTCCTTGTCACACATGACACACGTATGCGACAATAGCCGAGCGATAGCTGTCGTTGCGTGTTTCGTAGTACAGGAAAGCTGTCAGCACAGCGGTTCTATACTGTAAGATTCGCCATCCTATGAGCAATTTCATTCCTATCTGGAATGCGCTTGAAGTGATACGTGATAATTTTCACATAACAATTGAGCGACTGTCTTCTAACCTCGGAACCCCGACAGGAAAATCTGTGGCAGAGCTTCATTAATCAACAGGTATCCCGGCTTGCCAATGAGGTTGGTGTGGCCTCAAAGACTGTTTATATTATATAACAATCAAATTGTACAAAAAATCTGACGTTTAGAACCCAATCCAGATTCAATCCAATTCTGTGAGACATAAAATAGTCCATAAAAAGTTAAAGAAAGTAATATTGTACGCGAGAATATTCCATATTCGAAGGTGGTTTATGGTTCCCTAGGGAATACAAAGGTTTGATTAAATGTGTGTAGCTATCTACATAGAAGAAGAAATACTTAAGTACTTAGTTCATTGTTTGGTTGATCGTCATTGTTAAGGACCGAGTCCGCGGAGCGCACGACTCAAAATCTGTCAAAATACAGACGCAGCCGTGCACGCACACATCACCGAGATGCACAGTGGGCTGCAAGACGCTCTTTACCAGTCAAAATAATGGTGAAAATTGTCTTACCAATGATGAAAAAACTATTGTAAGCCTTGTGGTTAGAGTGCATTTTTGAGTAATATGATTTATTGTGACGTATTACGTCTGTCAATTACATTTCGTATCTCTTTTCTTCTTATACATTCATCCCTGTCATATTATGTTACGTGACGTCATTGGCATGTCTTTTGTTTCAGTGTCATACATAGCATGTTAAACTTTTTACAGAGATTATGAGATTTCGAACAAAATAAGGCTGGGGACATACCTACACCTAATTGTTGATATGGGTCACAATCATCTCGTCTTAAAAGCAACTGGTAGAAGTAGTATCTGGTCTGAAACGCAGCCGGTCTAAGTATTATCTCGTCTTAAACGCAACTGGTCTAAAATGCAGAAGATATGCAAAAACTTCCATCATTATGTTAACAGACAATGGCTGTCTTTGCCAATGATTAGCTCTGCTCATGAAAAGCACCGCACGACAAATTACCTAGTGTTGAAGCATGGCATCGTAGATTAAATAGTCGAGTGCCCTCAAAGCCCACGTTTATTCAATTTTTGGAGAAATTACTACGAGAGGCGAAAATACAAGATATTTTAAGGCACAGTCAATAATAAAAAAATGGGAGATAAAATATTCAATGCTGAGTACTCGAAGTTATTGACTGCTTTTGAAAATGGATTGGTTACAGCATTCGATTGTCTAGAGAAAATATCGGAAGCAAGAAATAAAAAATATACATATAAACAATAGTGTAGTACAAAGATTTGTTTAAAGCAGTCTTCCCTTTTCTGTGCTTTAAAATATCTAGTATTTTCGCTTCTCGTAGTAATTTCTCCAAAAATTGAATAAACGTGGGCTTGGAGTTCTGTGGTTTAAAGTAAGGGACATTTTTAGTTGTACAGGGAGCATTTTTAGTTTTATAGTTTTCCATAGTATTTGATTATTCCTATGTTTTAAGGTAATAAAATACATAACTATTAATAGCTATTGCTCTTCTTTTATAATCGACAATGAGATACTATTTTGCCCATTTTCCTCAGGTACAACTACGTTAGCACAACTGGTTGTGCCATTGGCATTTTAGACCAGTTGCGTTTCAGGCGACTTGTATATTTCGACTAATTGATACTTAGACAAGCTGCGTTTTAGACCGGAAGCGTTTTAGACAAGGTGCGATTTAAACCCAGTGACCAGCTGCGTTTTAGACCAGTGGCTACTTCTACCAGTTGCGTTTAAGACGAGATGATTGTAACCCGTTGATATCTGAGGATACTGAAAATACTCATAAAATTAAAATGCCCACCGCGCGTAGACAGACCATACCTGCCAGTTACGTACAAAAGAAACGATATTTAAAAGCCCTAATTACAAAATTTCGAAGTTCAAACCTGTACGAAATATCAAACTACGAGATACCGAAGATCACATTAGTTTATATTTTACTAGCTGTCCCGGCAAACTTCGTTTCGCCTTAGAAATTAGAATCAATTAGCTGTATCAAATTATCCTAATTATTTTGACAACGGAAAGCATTTCGATTCGGGCCCCATACGCCCACGGAGCTCCCGACACTAATAGGTCACCGGGGCCCATACTTACACCTACGGAGCCTATATACCTATGGGACCCATACAACTATATATCTCTAAGCTCAAGGGCGTTCATACTACCATAAACCATAAATTTTTCGACCTAAATAAAAAAATAGCCACCATAAATATTTTCGCGGCCCATGCAACGGGCATTTTGTTCATTCAGAAGAATGTCTACTAATCACCCTCTGACGATATTTGCACGCATAATATCAATTCTATATCAAACGTCAGATAACATAGAAGAATATCATACAGCAGTATTAGAATAATAAACACATTTTTTTCCAATTCGTATTCCAAATTCAAAATTTAAACATGGCGTACCTATGTCGGATTAGCTATTTTATATGGTGGTTATGTATTCTTAAATTTTCTAATTTTCCGCGCAATTTTCTTCATGTTTTCTTTCATAAGAACCTTCTCCTAACAATAACGAACACATCAAAAAAAAAATTAGCGAAATCGGTTCAGCCCTTCAGGCGTGATGTCGTGACCAAGGGAAATAGGGGTTCATTTTTATATATATAGATGTATAGAGCGCGCATATTAATCTAAATGTATAGGAGCCGAGCACGACAATTTGACTTCTCGTCGCCTGACGGTAAGATAAAGGCAAAGTGTCAAGAAAAGGCCACCATTACAAACACGTACTTAGTTAACAATGGTGGCAGTCAGCTTGACGACCTTACTACGAGTAGATGCCGATCCGATTGTCGTTTAGTGGTAGTGGCGTGCTCTGAAGAGTGGAATGGTGTAAGAAAAGAAAATACCTTTGCTGTGCCTGCGTCTTCTTAGCATTGTACTCCACCAAGTTCTCAGAGCGCCATTGCAAAATGTGATCCACGATCCGGACAATCTCAGTGACAAGAAGCTACCCTTTTTCATCGATATCAGACTGTGTAGCCACAGGATTTCCGTGATAACTCTCGTGTAAGGTGCTATCATCTGCATAGCAATGAAAGCTGAAGAAAGAGAGTCATGGGGAGAGAGGACACGAATACGGCGCTCCTGCAGGCACCTAGCAACCCAATTGCACAGTTTCAGGGTCCGTCTTGTAGCTCTTCTTCCTACATTTCCTCCCCGGCTGGAGCCGGGTGGGGAGGTTATGTCGGACTTGAACCGACTAAAACCGCACGCCGACTGAGGGTCGTGGTGCTAGGCCGGAGGTGAGGTTGTCTTAGGCATATTCCTCGCACCCCGGCTAACCATCAGGGCCATCCCTTGCGGTCTGGCCCTCTTCGGGAGGAGGACAACCAGGACTCGCCCTAGAGTGGGGAGGCGCGCTTCTAACCACGCCGCCACCGTGGCCTGCTTCTGCTGGGGTGACAGGCGGCTCTATCCGTCAGCCCCAGGCCCGCGCTCATGAGGGACGGAGGTCAGTCTGTACCCTCCGACGCCCGAGTTGCCTGCGCACGCGGGTGGTGTGATCTGTAAGTCTCTCTCTCTTACGCCGCCACTCCCGTTCCACCGTTTCCTTCACGACCATTAGAAAGAAGAAAAAAAGGAGGACGCAGAAGGAGACGCTGGCCACCCACGCGTCCGCACAGCGGACCATCGCCGTGAGCAAGGTGGCGAGGATGAGAACTCTCACTCCCAGGGCCGCCACGAGCTCCCACCTTGCCGGCCACTCGGTGAGCGTGTGCAGTCCCGTGACGTCGCTCGCGTCGCAGTGATGGCACTCGGACGTTCGCTCCTTATCGATCAGACGCAGATTGACGTGATCGTACCGACGAAGGCGGCTCTCTTGCGTATCTGCGACATTGCGATACATAAGGCTTCTAATACAGTGCACCAGGTCTACTGGTGGTCGCACTAACTGATACCCGCGACTCCTGCGACTCTAGTGATGCTGCTAAATATGAATCAGTATCTTTAATATAACATAAGCCAACGAAACTTTTTTTATTACTAATATGTACGGAAACAACTACTTTACAATATACATATATACTTACCTATACAATCATATAAAATAGACCGTGAAGTTAGTATCTAATTATAATTTCATTACAACAGAACCTAAAAATATTGTTTCTACAAAAAATATTTTAACTAGGTATATCCCCAACTTTACAGTTCAAACCTTAAAGCAAGTATGTCAAAATCTGAAACATTATGCTATAAATGTACCAACGAAAGTGTGAAATGGCAAAAATCGGAACTATGGTTGTCACTGTAAAATGCATACTATTTTATTGCCGTCCAAATGATTAATGAAGACGGTGTGGTGCCATTTTTCATTTCATATATTTCTTGGTAGGCCTATTTGTGTATGCATGAACTGTCATCACGCGCCAAAGAGACGTGCTCCTGCTTCAAAGGCCCGTGGGCGACTGACGGGCGATAAGAAAAAATATGGCAGAAAAAAGACACTATTTTACGCGTTTTTCAGTAACTTTGAAGTGGTTTTTTAGATTGATTACTAAATGTATCATCAAATAAGTTTTGTCTTCCCTATCAAGAAGTCTTTGACTTTCAAATGTATACCGGTTCATTGCTAAAATCACTCATTTTCAATATGAATTTACTCAAAAACTGGAGCCTATTTCACTTAGCCTGTATGGAGAATTCACGTAAAACATATCTAGGTTTTAGGGCTTTAAAAGAGGAAGTCCTTGTTTGTAAAGGTACAAAAAACGTACACGCTATATTTTATTGGTTTCTTCAGTGTTCAAAAAGTGTTTCTTTTTATCAATTTGTGTTGATTTATTGGGTTAAATCTGAAAAATACGAAGGCATGTTTTTGCATTTTTTTCTCAATTTTGTGCGTTTATTGACGTTTATTATATAACAACTATTAGGTTTTAATATAAGCATACCATAATTTTTGGTCTTTGATTGTAATATATACAAAGTATCATTGATATCAATCATATCTAAATAGGTTAAATATGAAAAATTGTAACACTCTTTTCGGTGATTTTCACGATCTGGCCCCTTAATATTTAATCCTCAATCTGATAGCCCTTATTTTATTGGGTGAAATAAATGATCTCCGTTTTCCTTTCGATAGATCACCAAGGCTATACACCTACGATGGAGTCCATAGGTCAACAGAACTCATATACCCTGGAGCTTATATATCCATAGGCCCCATACACCTATGGAGCCCCCAACCCCCACATGTCATCAGGGCCCATTTGCCTATGGAGCTCATAAACTGCAAAATAATATTAGGAGTTTAGGACATAATATGCTATGTAGATAAATTACCTTAAATTAAATTGAATTGTGACAGATAACATATTTCATTTGGTTGGGTTATAGGGCAGTTTTTTTTTTCTTGAATTTATTTTTCACTGTACCATCAATGGTACAGCTAAGGATATACAAGAAAACAAGCACTTTTTACCACTTTTTTATAGAATAGGTACACTAAATTAACATTGCAATCATTTTTTTTATTAACACAAGAAGTTATTCGACTGGTAAAAAAACCCTAACATAACATAAACTCACGCCAGTATTCCCCGAAGGGGTACGCAGAGGTGCTAGCACCCACATTTCACCAGTTTATTATTAGGTCGTAACCGGGCACTTTATACCTGCGATAAATACACACATAACTTCGAAAAGCATCGAAAAGTCATTGGTGTGTGCCATGGTAAACCTGGGATCGAACCCAAGCCTCGTCTCAGCAGTCCATTACCTACTAGGCTACCGCAGTTATTAGCTTACCTATTAAAACCCAAGATTATACTAAATGTCTTCTCACTGTCCCTCATAAGCACGCCGATAAAATATGTAGGCTAGACGCTTAGCAGAGCTATATTTCATCGATTCCCACGGGGCACATAACACTTAGCTTCTCGAAGTGGATCGTTCGGCCGGCACAATTTTAGTGTTTTGATACCTACTACAACCTACAATATTCCGATAAAACAATTCTAGTTTTGTTCTATAAGTAATCGGAAACATTATGTAAACTCTAGTATCCATACTTCCATAAATATTTTTATACTTACATTTTTTTTGGAAGAATATCATAAAATATGAAAAGGCATTGATTTCTTTTTGCTTGCTTTAGTAGAACTAGTGAGAAAAAAAATCCCATTAGTTCTACCGTAGAACTGTGCAGTAGAACAAGTGGGAACTAATGAAATTCAGAGTGGAGTCATATCGCGAGTGTAATGTTGACTCAAATTTTTTGGGCTCTATTATAATACGATTATAAATGCTAAAGTCACTGGCTGTCTGTCTATCTGTATGTTACGCTTTCACGCATAACCACTGAACCGATTTTGATGAAATATGGTATAGGGGTAGATTATTGAATGAATTTTTACAGCATTAAGTATGCTAACTATACAAATCGAATACATAGGGAAAAAGAAGAATCATCTCGAGCGGGACTCGAACCCGCAGTCTTTCCCTTACAGGGGGAATGCCTTGACCAATTCGGCTACCGAGACACGGCCGATGTGATTCAAATTTCATCTTATACGTCTTTAAGGCGTTCGTAAGAAAATCGGTAGATGACTCTACCGTCGCCTTAAAGACGTATAGGATGGGAAATTTAAAGACATAGGCTATGTTTGGTCGCGATAACCGACATCCACGCGAGTGGAGCTGCGGGCAAAAGCTAGTTTTATATAAAATACAATTTTAAGTACTTATCTTTTAAAATTCATATAATCTTCATCTACTTTTAACGTGACGCTCCACAAATATAATAAAATATGTCTGTATGTGTGTCATCGTAACTCTTCGTTCATAATTGTAAATCAAACTCAATATTAGTTGCGAACATTAATTTTATTCATGACGTCACAACAGGGGACTGGTCCATCACCATTATTTCTTTTCTTTCTGCAACACCTGCTACCCACTTCGGAATTTCTGTTGATATTTCATTCTCAATGCTTGAAAGACTAGAAGCAAATAGTTCATTTTAATTGATAAGTTAGTCCTACACTCTAAAGAGAAATGTCAGTTCTAGAACGAAACTCAATTCCGAATCTCGATTGAAGACAAACAGATTTGACAGATTTGACAGATTAGAGAGTGGTAGGACGTGTAAATAGTCCGACCACTGGTGTGTTTGCACACAGAGCGTATAAGAACCTGTGACCTGAAGTTTGGTTGTAATAGAAAGAAAATACACATGTGACCGCTTCTATGAATGAAAACGCAAGAGAACCGGCACTGACCTGAGTTCCACCTCGTGAGGATTCAGCTGCAGACAGGCGTGGTTCCTGGCACGTTCTGGTGGGTAGGTAGGTTTCGACCGGCCGGTGATTTTCTTGAGTTTGTCGTTTTCTTCCGATACACTTCACTTATACTGACTTGAGAATGTGGCCAAAGGAACTTATAGAATTACGCAGAAAAAGAAACGAGGAGTTGAAGTACTCAACTTCCGTTCGGAGCGGCAGCGGGTCAGAGACAAGTAAAAAGTGCGGGGAGATCGTCCGCCGTGAAGCTTGAGAGTCTCGCTCGTAGGAACTTCATTCTCAATATATAGTTCGAAAAATCCGTGCACAGCGCCATCTATTGGCCTTCTTCAACACTAAGTGGTCAACAAATGAGCGCCAATACTCAAACATTATTCTGTCACAGAAGCGGTTTTTTTAAATTACAAAAATTGAAATACAATTAAATTATGTGGGAAATAATTAAGAAAGTACCTACATAAGCGCTCCACCAGAGAGATTAGACAGATTTGACAGATTAGACAGATTAGACAGATTAGACAGATTAGACAGATTAGACAGATTAGACAGATTAGACAGATTAGACAGATTAGACAGATTAGACAGATTAGACAGATTTGACAGATTTGACAGATTTGACAGATTTGACAGATTTGACAGATTTGACAGATTTGACAGATTTGACAGATTTGACAGATTTGACAGATTTGACAGATTTGACAGATTTGACAGATTTGACAGATTGTTAGGGTTCACAACTACCGAATTTTTTTTAAGAATATTAGCAACACCCCTCCAACTAACCTAAATTGCTTGTGGTAGGAGTGGGTTCACGTCGGTAGTGATAATGGCATGGATCGAACCCGGGACCTCTCGACCGTTTTTTTCCATCTTAAGATCGACTTGGCTAGTGTTGCTTAACCTTGCAATGTGTCATGACTAAGCCATGAGCCCTTTTTTTTTATCGTGCGATAAATCCCCACGGATACCACCCCCACGGAGCCGGTGGAGGTGGTTATGTCGGACTCGAACCGACTAAAACGCACGCCGTCTCGGGTCCTTGGTAGCCGGAGGTGAGATTGCCAAAAGCATATCTCTCGCACCCCGGCAGACCCAGGACCATCTCTTTCGAGATGGCCCCCTTCGGGTTGTGGGGACCACAGTGTCCCCATCTAGCCCCGGTTACGGGGAGGCGCATATTTGTGCGCCGCCGCCGCGGCCTGCTTCTGCTAGGGTGACAGGTGGCTCCACCGGTCACCCCCAGGCCAGCGCTCATGGAGGACGGAGGTCGTTCTGCGACCTCCGACGTCCGGTTCGCCTTCGCTCTGCGCGGGCTTCCCGGGCATGGAGTCTAGTCCGGACCCGACCGGCCGCCTCCTTCTCGAGCATTACTTGCTCGCAGAAGGAGGCGGCCGCACCCCAAGCGTTCGCGCATCGTACCATCGCTGTGAGCAACGTAGCGAGTGTGAGGACTCCCACCCCCAGAGCCGCCACTAGCACCCGCCTCGGCGTGTCCCACGCCGGGTACTCAGTCAGCGTGTGCAGCTCTGTGTCCTCGCTCGTATCACAGTGATGGCACTCGGACGTTGGCTCCTTCCGGATCCGACACAGGTAACTCCCGAAACACCCATGTCCGGTAATCACCTGCGTCAGCCGGTACGAGAGGCTGCCGTGTGGCCTCTCTAGCCAAGCCATGAGCCCTTTAAGTCTCCCAAACATTATTTAAATGCGGATGAGAGTACCGGTAAAAACGGAGTGAATAAGATCTCTGGGTGAATCGAAATAAAATGGTCGCTGGATTTTTATTCCAATAATGGCTCAAGTGGGACTTGAATCCACTACCTTCTTACAGGAGGAATGCTCTTACAATTGAGCTATTGAGCCACACCTGAGTCAGTTCAAATTTCTCTTCTCTTTATATCCGTCTTTAAGGGCGAATAAATTATATAAAAAATGTAAAAAAATATTTGTTGACCATAATAAGTATAATTTCTTCCTATGAAACTTATTCACCCTGTTTTACGGAGAAGTCTATATATACCTTCGGACACATACCTTAGACCTCAATCACGAGAGAAATGATGCCCTGGCACGCATGGATTGTTTTTTAATAACCTATGCTTGGTGAATTTGAGCTCATCCACCGCAGTAGCTGTACTATCCTCAAAAGACACCCAAGAAACGTGTACTGCGCGTATAGATAAGTCCAAGATATATGTCCCGAGCACTACTTACCTATTAAAAAACTATAGACGAAATATATTTACTTAAAAAGATCGCTTCTTGGTTAGACGTCGGCACCAACCTTTTTTATTTTTAGAAGCAGCGGTGGTTGAAATCTGCTGCGCCGGAGTAGTGGGGACACTCTGTAAGGTAACCATTTATTTATGTATATTTCGTTGAATGTAAAGCCGCCTATAGACTGACGGCGAGACGTCTCGCCTTGAATTGCGCGAGAAGCGAGAACGTGTCTACACTCAGTGACCTTCTCACTTCGTTCCCGGCCGTATTGCAGAATGGAAAACAGTGCAGAGGCTTTATTACTGGGCGGCATTATTATCTTTAGAATCAAAGACCTGGCTGAAATTAGGTATTAGGATAAGATTAGTCTAGTTACCTAGTGTCACACAAAGTCCTGTCACATTTATAACGACAAGGTTATGGCTGATGTGCACATTGAACCAACGTCTAGACCGTCCCACACATTGGAGGAACCGTCCAATGTAGACCGGTCATCAGATAGTGGCCCAGCGCGCCTAAATCATTTGATGGTGCACGAAAAATTAACACTATTCGATAAGCTCACCAGCGTTGGCGCCAACTACCAACATACCGCCAAGTACAGATGTTCACGTTGGCCCAATGTTTAGGTACATCGGCCAATAAACGTAGACTAAAGTAGGAACATGGAATACAGGTAATTCAAATAATGTTGGTTGAATCCTCGACAATTCAATTTCAGTCCATGATTAAATAAATTCCCATAGACATAACTTTTTATTGTCCTATTTCTTACAACGGAAGTTTTATAATAAATACACAAAAATACCTACAATGGATCACATATTTGGCTAAGCTTTTTTCGCGGATACCACCCCCGCCGAGCCGAAGAGGTTATGTTATATTCAAACCGACGCAAAACGTACACCGTAGTGGATCGTAGTACGAAACCGTAGGTGACGTTAACGAGCATATCCCTCGCACCTCGGCCGATCCCCCTTTACAAATAAAATTTAAACCACGAATGCGAAAGCCTATTTCGCGTACTAAGTAACAGGCACGTTAGACCATTAAAATAGCTACTAATCAAAGAGCTATCGAGTTCGATCCTAGCATTCTTAAAATAACTTTTTGGTATTCGTTTGTTATTTTTATAGTGTTATTTTTGTAGTGTTTAGCTATTTCGTCGTGTCTGCTATGAGACTCGTTAGCTCAGTAGTTTAGAGCGCTGTTTCGTTAAGGCTCGGTCACCCATCTTGTGTTATTTAGAAACGGCCTTTCAGACTTGAACTGTGGACCGTTTCGGTTTCGGGGGCGAGTCTTACCGACAGAGGACGGAGGTGCAAATCCTTCACGAGTCAGATGTTTTTTTACTGCGATATCCACTGGTCAACTATTTTTCTTGGTATGACTTTTGCATAGTGTTGCGTAGTCGTTTGCGAAATATAAAAAAAATCCACAAAAAAATCTGGACGGGCCGGACATCGTTCATTTTGGCCGGCCACGCAATCAAAAAGCCTAACTATGTCTAGATTTATCCGGACGCCTGGTAGCCCTACTTGATAGTGAGGCTGACTTGCGTTTGACAGATGTTAATTGAGCCCTATACATACATACATAACATTTATAATAACTTTTTTGAATGATCTTATAACAATCTCTTGACATTTAACTTAAATAGCAATTGTACAATTCACACAGACCTTGCAATGTTTGCGAAATATTAAGAAATTTAACCCACTAGTAGGCTCCTTAGGGATGAGCCCACATAATGCTTACAGACAAGGGTCATCCCACAGGACAGCTGCAAATAATTCAGTTCTATTATAACAGATAACAATTGATTTTATACTCGAGTTTATTTTTATGTGGCAATATTTGGGATGAAAGGATTTTGGAATTGTTGTGTGTATGTGCTAACGTTTTTATTAAACTGGATAAGCTTAGAAAGACTTTTCTGATCAGTGATCCTCTCGCGATTATCCATACTTCCTTACTAATATTATAAATGCGAAAGTAACTGTCTGTCTGTCTGTCTGTATGTTACGCTTTCACGCCTTAACCACTGCACCGATTTTTATGAAATTTGGTATAGGGGTAGATTTGACCATAAGAAAGGACATAGGCTATATCGTCGCTCACATGACTAACTGTCCTATCTCATTTTTGCCCGTTTCTCAAAACAAGCGTTTTTCATTTAGGAGATTTCAAACTTCGATTTTATTTTAATTATACTGACTCAATCAAAATTAATTTGAATACATTTATATAGAGTTAATCTTATACTTTCATCGTACGTATTCCGTTTTTACTTATTTTTGATGTATATATTTATTTTCATTTTTCAAAACAGATAGGAGACTTTGTGAAAACGTTGTTTTTCAATATTTATTAAATTTTTATAGATACGACCCTATGATTTACACTAGGTATGAAAAATTAAACACTCAAATGATCATTTAACTAAAGTTTTATTAGAAAATTAGAAATGTTTAAGGGTATCACGACATTACTTATGTATTATAATCACAGATCTTGGAATATCTAACGTTTTCAACTTTAACTTCAAATACGTAATAAAAGCCTACATACAAATTTCTTGAAATTCAAAAAGTCGTGATAGTTCAAAGCTGCAACTTTGTAAGGCTGTCGTCTTCGAGCCAATTTTATAATAGGGATCAATTGGGAGGGTAAGAAAATGTCACCACTTTTTTTATGGCATAATCTATGGCACTGTGAGCAGAGTCGCCTTCATTTTGACCGTGGCAAGGAACAGAGATGCTTAAAATGATGTCCTCAATGGAATCAAAATTGTTTACCATGTGCAGAAGAGCAGATGCTACTACAGAATTTTTGTTTTGGCCACTGCAGCCATCTGCAAACAAATAAACTTTCTTAATACCATCTTCATCGCATTTTTTCAGGAACAAATATAGAGCAGTAGCAATTTCTGAAGCACCTCTTTTACTTTGGCCTTCGTGCCACGTATAACAATAGCAGTCATGTGAAACCATATCATAAATCGTAAAATTGTATACTGATAATCTTCGCTTATAAAACACCGCACTTTCACTGCTAATGGGTAAACTTATGACTTGCTGCATGTCAAATGTAGCACAAACTGTAGACGATGAATTTTTTTGAGCTTCTTCTTTACGTCATGAACGTTTATTGCGGAATGACTGCTTTTGCTTTTGTTCTATATGGGTAGCGTACTTGTCCTGTAAATTGCGTTTGACTTCTTCACTTCCTTGACGGTATGTAGAGCAGATACTGCATTGATCTTTCTTGGGCCGATGGAAGGACAAATTTTTAGATTTAAAAAAAAAAATTGCATTATTTGTTTTTTCATTAGCACGTTCCTCATCAACATATTCTATCGCAATGTCAACAGCGTTAGCTAATATGCTTTCAGAGCAATCTGTTTTATCACTTGACACGTAGAATGTGGCCTGGAATTGACATTTTGTTGAACTGTTGACTCGTCTGCCATGTTCATTATTATTGTGTCGTCAGTGGCGTTTCCTATATTATCGGCGCAAACTGTTACATCACTTGAAATAGAAGCCCTGCTAATGGTCATTGCACTTTGTTCAATCAATGTTTCGTCAATATCCATTGTGACTGTTTTGAGTCTGTTGTTTGGCACATTCTGAATACTCACGGGGGTAATCTGGACTTCTTCAAGATTATCTTCGTCATAACGGGTAAAATCACTCAAATTCCACAGTTTTCGTACTTTCTTAGGTTCAGGATTATAATCTGCGTCATTAGAATCATCTGAATCATAAAATGGGTCGTCATCCTTCGATATCATTTTGGTCGATGCGATATTTGCTAGTATTTCATCAGAAGAAGACGCTGCGTCATTGTCTGTGGCTTTCTGTACTGAAAAATTGTGTTCGGTCATTACAATGATTCCATAATACCATTTTCGTTTAAATAACATTTTAACTGGAGCTCCAATACGCATTTTGTCACCCTTTCGCATACATTTTAGTTCTTTCGTTGACACGCAATTTTCAGTCCCATCTCGCCACTTAACGATTACATCCATTTTCGGTTATTAATTTAGGTATTTATCCAGGTAGCATTAAACCTACAACAAAGTGATTATAACACGACAATATAATGCATAGGTTTCAACAAAATCGTATCTTAGTTACTTTTCTTAGTCTTAGTTATTTTGTGAAATCCACTAAAAATCCTATCTGACTTAGGACATAAATATTTTAACAAAATGACAGCTTTGATTTTGACTAAAAACCCTAAACGAGTTACAACATTTAGTGATATTTTTTTCCGAATTATTTTTAGATACGATAGCTAGATAAATGTCAAATCTTGAGAATTAAAGATCACACAGATACGGGAGTTAGAGGAAATCATAGAGGACGACTACACGATGTTAGTAATGGTTCTAACTGAAATCGTCAAAAAAATGAGATAGGACAGTTAGTCATGCGAGCGACGATATTTGGTCGCGATAACCGACATCCACGCGGGCGGAGCCGAGGGCAAAAGCTAGTGTTATATAAGTTGTAAAAGTGATCATGTTTTGTGCTGCGATTCAGACGGAGATGGATGGAGTTATACACCCTATGCCGCTCCATTAAGACCTGGAACTCCCTGCCAGCTCATGTGTTTCCTTCTTCTTACAGTCCCGGGTCCTTTAAGTGGGGTGTGAAAAGGCATCTAATGAGGCCGTCAAGCTGAGTGCCACCACTGTTAACGTGGTACATGTTTATGATGGTGACCCTCTTTCCGAGTTTGCCTTTAGCTTATATCAGGCAAGGTGAAGTCAAATCGTAGCAATCAAAGTTCCTCGCACTCTGGATTGCGGCCTACAACACGACCGCCTATAGTACGTCATGATAGCGCCACTTTTTTTATAGGATATAGTATCCGAAATTACTATTATTCCCTCTAACCCCTCCAACTAAGCTAAATTGCTTGTGCTAGGAGTGGGTTCACATCGGTAGTGTAATGGCCAGGATTCAAACTCGGGACCTATCTATCGTAAGGCCGACTCCTTAACCACTAAGCTACCGAGCTACTGACACTGAATTATACGTCAAGTAAAATTCAGCTTTTATAGACGTTGGTCTAAAGGTGGTGTGTATAATTTAGGTGATTTTCTGACAACCATTTAGACTCGAGAGTCACCTCAAGTAAGAGATTAGATTAGAGGTAGGTATATTCTAGATGCATCGCTCATGAAAAATGTGATCTAACCCCATTTTATTTTTATTTTTTTCGTGCGGAAGTCCCCTCAGATACCTCCCCCGCCGGAGCCTGAAGGTGATGTTATGTCGGACTCTAAACGACTTAAACACGCACGCCGATTGAGGATCATGGTGCTAGGCCGGAGGTGAGGTTGTCTTCGATGTATCCCTCGCACCCCGGCTGACCCAGGGCCATCCCTTACGATCTGGCCATCCTCAGGTGATCTAACCCCCAGAAATTCTTGTTATCTCAGTCAGATAAAGAACTAGACTAATATCATGATTTTCTTTGTTAAAATATATAAAGATAGAACGCAAAAACACCGGACCGGTCTCCTTTCAAAGTGTACTATATTTTTTGTTAGTTGAAGTCACTTTATCCCTTTTAAAGAGTATATTGTGAAGCATAATCCATAATCTTTCGATACCTAACATAGAATATAATACAAAAAGTTTTCAACCTCAACGCAGCGCCGCCCGGGGCTACACGAGCGTCTGTGTTCGAAGTCTGACGATACGGGTTGGTTGCTTTATTTTTACAACTCCTTAGAGTTGTCGCGGCTAAAGAGAAATGTTGTGCAGATAGTGAATAATGCGGATAGGTTAAAGCTAGGGTGTGCAACATTATTGCTCTTTCTTTTTGTAACAAAACAATGCTGTATATTCTTTTCTTTTTTTATATCTAGTATTTAGTTCATAACAAGATGTCAGCGATAATATATCTAATTTCGACTTTCCTATTAGGTAGGTAATCATTTTAAAAGACATCAAAATAGGGGGCAGTTATCAATTCGCATATTTGCACTCACTCTCATAAAAACCAGTTCATAACATGAGGAGAAGTAGGAAAGCGTACCTTGGACTCCAAAGCGTAAGCCTTAGATGCAATTAGAATCGGCACTATCCATACTATAATATTATAAATGCGAAAGTAAATCTGTCTGTCTGTCTGTCTCTCTGTCTGTATGTTACGTTTTCACGCCTAAACCACTGAACCGATTTTGATGAAATTTGGTATAGGGGGTACATTAGACCATGAGAAAGGACATAGGCTATGTTTGGTCGCGATAACCGACATCCACGCGGGCGGAGCCGCGGGCAAAAGCTAGTGGTAATATAATGATGATGACTTAGATATTAAAAGAGATACTTACCCTGACATTCTTTTTGATAATAATGGCGACGCCTCCACCACGGCCGGGCTTTGCCCCCGCGGGCCGAGGCACACGCCCTACGAGATATCTCGACTGGTTGTGAGGCTTAGGAGCTGGTTCACTATCTTCTTCATCATCGGACGCTAGAAGAAAAATACTTACAGTCAATTATAGTTGAAATCCAATTAAAATATTATAAATGCGAAAGTAACTCTGTCTGTTAGCTGTTAGCTTTCACGCCTAAACTACTGAACTGATTTTGGTAAAATTTGGTATAGGGGTAGATTAGATCATGAGAAAGGACATAGGCTATGTTTGGTCGCGATAACCGACATCCACGTGGGCGGAGCCGCGGGCGAAAGCTAGTAATTTAATAAGTACATAATGACAGATGTCCTAAGCCATAGAATGTTACTTAACACGATTGGAATGGAACACATACATAACTAAGTGATTTTTTATTACTGCGAGACCTCGTAAGACAGCTACGTTAATGACCCTTATGCGATAGGTGTCGAAAGTAACGTAAAATATTACCAAAAGTTACATTTTGACAACGATGCGATTACTCTTTTGTAACCAGAATCTATTATTCCCACAATTGATTTAGGACACTCCAACCCTAGACTACAACTGTCGTAGTGCACCTATTAAATTATTTCAACTTTAACATGGCGGAAATTACGCACTAGCAAATGGAAGCAGGATGACCTAAAAAAAATGACTGGGCGTGGAAGCAAAGTATTCCTTTAAGAAACGACTGTTGATTGAGTTTTAGACTGATTGCGCCCACTTACGGCCGTTCCCAATAACATACTTACAGTTGAAGATAGATCACAGCAGTCAAATTTGACGTATCCGCTGTTTAAATTGAAAACTTGGTAACTGATTTTTAACTGAAAGCGCATCGCGGTATAATTTTATTTTCCGAAATTGGTGTGAAATAGGAGTTACTATGTTTTGAATTTAAACATCCGATCACTTTATCCGTAGATGAGATCTATCTTTAACTATCAGTATGTTATTGGGAACGGCCGTTAATGTGGACACTTAGTGGACACTTAGTCATGGGCTGTATGTTTACTGTCTCCTTCTACTACACCCGCAGGAAGAGATGGTGTGGCCCTATACTACTCCACCGGAAACCAACTCCTCAACCAACTCCACAATAAAAAAAAATACTACATTAAAAAATCATCAGCTCCAACTTACAATCTCTGACGTCATTATGCTTCAAGATGCCAGGCAGTTTGTACTTGACCCGACTTCGACTCCTGTTCCTATAGTCGGAGAGCCCAGAGTCCTCCGGCTCCGACTTGCTGTGCATCTTGCATTTCTTCTTTTTCACGTTGCTGTGTGTATATTTGAGGATACTGTAAATAGTAATGATTCTGAATAATAAATTACTAAGTGATAGTTACCCACGGGAACCTATTACCGGGATAAAAAATATATGCCTATGTGTTATTCCAAACTATAATCTATCCCTGTACCAAATTTCAGCCAGATCTATTCAGCCGTTAGAGCGTGATTGAATAACAAACACCCAAGCATCTAAAGATCCAAACATCTTCATAAGCTTTCGCATCATTACATAGGGGTTTCTAAAATCTCTAGTACCTGTAACACAGTTAATACTAGCACAGGCACTGACGTTCACTCTGTCCGCGTGGACGGTCGGCCTTCTGCGAGCAAGTAATGGTCGTGAAGGAGACGGCGGAACGGGAGCGGCGGCGCGAGCGAGTGAGACTCGCAGATCGCGCCGCCCGTGTGCGCAGGCAACTCGGGCGTCGGAGGGCAAAGACTGACCTCCGTCCCCCATGATCGCGGGCCTGGGGGTGACGGGTGGAGCCGCCTGTCACCCTATCAGAAGCAGACCACGGCGGTGAGGGTATCCGTGGGGATTTCCGCACGAGAAGAAGAAAAGACGTTCGCTCTGTCTCCAAAAATGTGCATGCTATATTTTATTTAATGCTTATGTTTGATAGAGATAGATAAATTGCTTATTGACAATAAAATAAATATATTTATTTAATGTCGTGTGTGGCGACAAGAATGAATAAGAATAGGAATGAATTTATTAGAGGAAGTTTGAAAGTTGCACCATCACGGAAAAGCTACGAGGAAATCGTTTGTCCTGGTTCGGTCATGTAATGCGCGGGGATGAAAGTAATATCGTAAGGAAGGTATTAACTATGGAAGTGGAAGGCTACAAGGGGAAAGGAAGACCTAAAAGGAGGTGGATGGACTGTGTGAAGGATGATATGGTTAAGAAGGGAGTGAATGTTTAAATGACTGCAACTAGAGGTGAAAGGAAGAAACACACATGTTGCGCCGACCCCAAATAAACTTGGGATAAGGGCAGGTAAGGATGATGATTTATTTAATGCCATTCTTGAAGCCTTTACTTTTCACAGCCTTCTCACTTTATAGAAATAGTAGGACTTACAATAAAAATAATAAAATAATACTCACGAAAATTTATTTCTTTTTTTCAAATTTTCTGAAGGGACAGAGCTGCAGGATGTCTCCTCAGTCTCCGAATCCGTGTACGTAATCGGGGGCTTCCCCATTTTCTTGAATTGAGCCACCGTTATAATGTTATCTATACCAATATCTAATTGTTACATTTTTTATGTTACTGTTACATCGAATATTACTTTAAGGAAAAGTAATTTTCGGCGTTATTTTATCATTTTTAATAGCGACGACCATGACATTGAAAATTTTGATAATGATTTTATTTCATTTATGGTTTACTCTAGAATATTTTAAATTCTATGGTTTAGCTGATTTTTAAATACCAAAGAGTTTTTCACTTAAAACCTTCTTAGAGCAAGTCTAGTAAACAATAATATTAATCCTTTATTGCGTGTGGGAATTCCCGAACCCGTACCCGAAGCAACTAAAACCGTCGGTCGTCATCATCTACTTTTAGACGTCAATCCTGATTGCATTCAAGGCCATGGTACCCTCGCCTTCTGACTCTTCCTCAGCCACTTCGCACGATATTAAGCGTCCATGATATTGAGAACATTTTACGATTTATCCATACTAATATTATAAATGCGAAAGTAACTCGGTCTGTCTGTCTGTCTGTATGTTACGCTTTCATGCCTAAACCACTGAACCGATTTTGATAAAATTTGGTATAAGGGTAGACTATAATCCGCACGCCGAATGATGATCCCTATGACAGTTCGTTAGCGCTTAACATTGTACTGACGTCCTATCACATCAAATCCTTTAGAGGTCCATTAAAAAGACGAAAAAATCATAATTGTGTACAATTGTAAATTATAAAAATGAATATTAAGAAATTATTACGTAATGTTCGGAAATAATAGAAAAAAACTCAATGCAAATGTACATGGTACGTGCTGCAAAAGTTACGTCGTCAAGCTGTTATCGACTAAGAAGGGACACATCGATAAACAAAATATCAATAATTTGTTGGAAATATAAAACAAATGCTATGAGTTTGTATTTTATTTATATCAATCTGAATCTGATACAGGGTCAATCGGATCTTCAAAATCTGAGTCTGAACTGCAGCTATCCGTGACGTTTATTATTAACGGTTGGTCAATGATATTGTCGTATTGTACATCTCGATCCCAGTCTTGTAAGCAAATTTTCTTCGTTCTTTCGACCACTTTTCGCCAATCGTCAGCTGTCACTTGAGCGCAAGCTTCTTCCAATAAAACCATCATTTTATTTGCCGTGAATGGCGGAGTTGTGTTATGCCTAGCTGCATGACCTGAAAATATTTGTACATTCAGTAATTATTTTTAGAAATATATGCATATACATAATATTATATAAATAAAAAATATAGATACCTTTGATCTGCGCCCATATCAACTCGATTGCATTATATTGGCAGTGATAGGGCGGTAACCGAATTACCGTGTGTCCATTTGATTTGGCCAATTCATCCAAAAAATATGATGGGTGCGTCTGTTGTTTGTGAAAGTTCAACAGTCTAACCAACTCTTTTTTTAACATCTGACTGTCAGTTTCCACACCATTGCCGTGTAACCACTCTATAATTTCAGCTTTTTTGTTATTGCTGCTGGGGGGTTTGTTAATTTGAACTGAGTGATATGAAGCATTGTCCATTAAAATATAGTGAGGCTCATTCAAATTTTCTAATAGTTTTATAAACCATGTCTTAAAGTTTTCGAAATTCATTTCCTCGTGGTACTCCGTTGTTTTCACTGACTTAAAAGCCCACAGGCAATTCGGCACAAAACCTGTAGCTGTGCCAGCGTGGCAAATGATTAAGCGCTGGCCCTTTCCTTCAGGAGTTTTTGTGCTGGATTTCGCTGTGTCATCCGTCCATGCCTTACCTACAGTATGATTGGCGTTCAGCCATGTCTCATCAAGGTATACTACCTTCTCCCAGTTATCAATTTGTTTGATTTTGCGAAGAAAATCGCATCGTAGTAAAGCTATGTCAGTACGCTCCATTAATATTTTTCTCTTGTCACATTTTTTATAGCGGAATCCACATTTTTTCAAAACAATTCTAAGAGAAGTAGCACCGCCTTTGAAGAGTTCTGCAGCTTTTAATGAAGATAATAACTTCTGGCAGGTCGGTAGTTCACCTCGTAGGTAGTAACCATAAATATGATTGCGTATAGCATCTAAATCAAATTCATCAGGTTCTGTTATATGACATAACCTTTTCTTTTTCTTTGGTGTTAATAGTTTATTGTCCTCCATGGACGACTCCCCAAATTTTTCCTTTGTTATTCGAGAAACAGTAGCCTTTCCGATTCCTAGAGCATCGGCTACACGATCGCGAACATTGTCAAGCGGTAACAAGGGTCCGCCATTTTGTTGTTCACGAGCAAAATAGTCTCGCAAACGAACTACAAACTCGCGAACTTCACTGTTGAGAACAGTTTTCCGCTGTCTTTTCGGCATTTTGCAAAACCGAAAATCAACAAACAGGTAACAGAAAATCAACAAATAACACAAAACAGCGAAAACAGAAACAAAACTCAGCTAACAAAGAAAGACGTGGCGCATACAAGGCGTTAGAGCACTCGTATGACGCGGTGTGATGCGGTGTGACAAGAAGACAAAACAGACTGACAAGACATGACATGACTGAATTAAAAAAATATGGTAGGTCTATGGCCTCCATTTAAATACTTTTCCATGTAATCCATAATTGCCAGCTAATTATGAATTCTTTAAAATTCAATTCAAAAAGAATTTTAAATTATTTAAATTATGCAATTTGAATAAAAATTAAAGTATAGTAAAATAAAATATAATAAGGCTGTTACTTTTTTATCTAGTGTTTTATGTCCATCAATGCGCGTAGTCTTTTTTTCAAAATAAATAAATATTGCTTATTATGTTGAATGACCTGGCTGAATGACATGACATTTGCCTGAAAAAACAGTATTTTATCGAAATTGTTTCGCATAACTAATACAACTGTCAGTTGAAACGTCATAGGGATCATCATTCGGCGTGCGGAGTATAGACGTTTAGAAAAGACATAGGCTATGTTTGGTCGCGATAACCGATATCCACGCGGGTGGAGCCGCGGGCAAAAGCTAGTAGGAGTATATTTCCCTAAAACAGCACGGAAACCACGACAGAAATGAAGGACCGGATCCCATCTTCGGATATGAAGACCTTCCGAGCCTCCTGCCGCGAAGAAAGGTCGGCCTTAGCTGAAACTAGCAGATCTTTGTGCAAGAGGTGTAGATGGTTATGCAGGGGCAAGAGCAGCTCCACAACATCTTCCACAGCATCCGCCGCAACACACACAAGCCAGAACTTCTTGGGCCTACCCCTTCTCGACTAAAACCGCTCGGTAAACCTGTCTAAATTCATCTTGGCCACTAACATTGGTGACCCCAGCGAACATAGTTCGGGAATAAAAATCAAAAGGGTAATAGGAAATATTAATCTTCATAATATAAAAGTATTTTCTCTTATTCAGGTGTCGTTCTATACGGTGCGGTTCTGCTCGCGTTAAACCCTTTTATTGTGGAAAATTGCTATTCAAAATTAATATTTAAACGAAGTCTTTTTCAAACAATAAACTCATTTAATGCAAAACAATAAAGCCCAAATATCAATCATGGACCGCACGAACTTCGAGATTCAAATTCAAAATTTGTTCAAGTTCTAATTTTGAAAAAGGTACTGTTCTGTATTCAAAATGGATACGCTTTAATTGACGGCGATTCATTTTCGCGGGAGAGTCCGTTATTTTAAAAGGAATTGAATTATTCAATAGAATACTGTGATTATAAGTCTATGGTTCTGTGGCTGGCGACTAATAAGTACCTACTTTGTTAATTTCACGCTTTTCAGAATTCCGTGTGAAATTGGAACGTTCGTTGAATATTAATTATAAACCAATAAATTAAAACAATGAAGTACTGTAATAATCCTCAAAGTAGGTTAGGGCCGCACCGTTTCAGGAAGTAGGCAAAATAACCTACTAGCTGAAGCGATGCAACCTCCTTTTCTTTTGAAGTCGGTTAAAATAATCCCTATCGATAGTTTCTTATAAAAAACTAAGTGACGATATTTTTTTGCAACACAATGATATTTTATACAAGATATGTTACGTTCATAGTAACTGACTCCTCAAATCTGATCCAGCAGTCTGTCAGTGCACAATAGTTGACGATTAGCCTTAAAGTAGTACGAAAGATGGGATAAGCATGTGAGTAAAAAAGATGGCTATAATTCGGAATAATTCGGACGATTGCACTTCTAGGATGGCTTCGAAGCATAGATTATGATTTTGTTGAACAGAAGGGGTATTTCGTTGGTAGGCAAGAACTGAAATTCGATGAAAAAATAATACGTCATTATTTACTTCGGAAAATGATAACAATTCAAAAAGATAATTAAGAAACTTCTCGAGAATAAAACCATACTGACGCAATGACGTTATAATAAAAAAATAATCGCCTTCAAATGAATTTAATTTATTTCTTTTCTGCCTCTTAGAAAGTTTTTTTTTTATTTCGAGATTATTTTTATGAGCAGATTGAAGCTGAGCAGTGGTATATTCGTCAATTATTAAATTCTTGCTCAGGAAGAATTTAATAATTGACGAATATACCACTGCCCAGCTGCTCGACCTTATTTCGAAGTATATCTCTCAGTGGCTTCAAAGTGATTGCTACAAATTCTGCTGCTTTTTGAAGGTGTCTAGTCAAACTCATTTCGTTGTTCCCTAACAATTGCAATCCACTCTTGAAGTCGAACTTCATTAGTCGGAAACCTTGAAAAAAAAGTTCGTTTATTACAATTATTTAAAGGATAACAAATAAATAAAACAAAAATTTTGTTACTGAATTTTAAATCCATACTTCTATACTAATATTATAAATGCGGAAGTAACTCTGTCTGTCTGTCTGACAAATAAAACTGAACAACAGGTCAATTATTACTTTAGTAGGCAGTAAAGTGAAAATTACCCTATGTCGCATCTGTACTGATAATCTATGCAAGCAGTATTGTTGTGTCCTTGTCGTACTCATATCAAAAAGTGTTTCTGTCTTTTTTCTTTGCCGCCATTATTTTAAAAATATTATTAAACTAATTTTAATGAAATACACTAATAAATCGGTAATATTGTATATACTTACATGTGATAGGAGATCCCTCGTGTTTTATTAATTTAATGTCGTAATTTGTAATTTTTTAAGAACACACGTTGGCGATTTTTTTGCAATTTTATTATGCGCTTACATACGTGACAACTCGGCGTTTGCCAGACATATACTAAATGCGATACGTCCCAATTGGGACGTTTTCGCGTCTTCACCAGGCGCAGTCTAATAACATATCTGCCTCTTTTTTAAATGTAATATCATTGTTGCAACAATAATCTCAGACTTATCGCAAAAAATATCGGCTCAGCTACGGTTATTCCCAGTCGTCCCCGCCCTTTCGTCCCCACTGGGGACGAGTGGGAAAAAAAGTTTCGTTCGTCCCCAGTGGGGACGATTGGGACTTTTATAGACCAAAAGTCAAAAATGACGAAAATCCCCGCGGATACCTACCAAGCCAAGAAAACTTATTTCTTTTCTTCAAATTTTCTGTAGGGACAGAGCTGCAGGATGTCTCCTCAGTCTCCGAATCCGTGTACGTAACTGGGGGCTTCCCCATTTTCTTGAATAGAGCCAACTTTATAATGTTATCTATACCAATATCTAATCTTTACATTTTTTATGTTACTGTTACATCGAATATTACTTAAAGGAAAAGTAGTTTTCGGCGTTATTTTATCACTTTTTATAGCGACGACCATGACATTCAAAATTTTGATAATGACTTTATTTTATTTATGGTTTACCCTAGAATATATTTAAATCTATGGTTTAGCTGGTTTTTAAATACCAAAGAGTTTTTCACTTAAAACCTTCTTAGGACAAGTCTAGTAAACAATAATATTAATCCTTTATTGCGTGCGGGAACTCCCGAACCTGTACCCGAACCGAGGAAAACCGCCTGATCGTCATCATCCACATTTAGTCGTCAATCTTGGTTGCATCCGAGGCCACGGTACCCTTCGAGCTCAGGGTCCACCTTCCGGCTCTTCCTCCTCCACTTCGCACGATATTAGGCAAAGTAGTTTTCGGCGTTATTTTAGCACTTTTTATAGCGACGACCATGACATTCAAAATTTTGATAATGACTTTATTTTATTTATGGTTTACCCTAGAATATATTTAAATCTATGGTTTAGCTGGTTTTTAAATACCAAAGAGTTTTTCACTTAAAACCTTCTTAGAACAAGTCTAGTAAACAATAATATTAATCCTTTATTGCGTGCGGGAACTCCCGAACCTGTAACCTGTACCCGAACCGAGGAAAACCGCCTGATCGTCATCATCCACATTTAGTCGTCAATCCTGGTTGCATCCGAGGCCACGGTACCCTCGGAGCTCAGGGTCCACCTTCCGGCTCATCCTCCTCCACTTCGCACGATATTAGGCGTCCATGATTGTAAAAACATTGGCACGCATGTCATTCTCCACGACGTCAAGCCAGGACTTTTGGCCTACCGCTTCTTGACAAAAACCGCCCGGTAAACCCACCTAAAGTCACCTTGAACTGTGTGACCAGGGAATCCAGTATCTGCACTCTAGAAAGGATATCCTAGAGACCCCGAACGTCCTTGGCCACTAACATTGGTGACCGCGGCAAACATATGGTTGGGAATAGAAATCAAAAGGGTACTAATATTAATCTTCATAATATAAAAGTATTTTCTCTTATTCGGGTGTCGTTCTATATGGTACGGTTTTGCTCACGTCAAACCCTTTTATTGTGGAAAATTGCTATTCAAAATTAATATTTAAACGAAGTCTTTTTCAAACAATAAACTTCATTTAATGCAAAACAATAAAGCCCAAATATCAATCAAGGACCGCACGAATTTCAAGATTCGAATTCAAAATTTGTTCAAGTTCTAATTTTGAAAAAGGTACTGTTCTGTATTCAAAATGGATACGCTTTAATTGACGGCGATTCATTTTCGCGGGAGAGTCCGTTATTTTAAAAGGAATTGAATTATTCAATAGAATACTGTGATTATAAGTCTATGGTTCTGTGGTTGGCGACTAATAAGTACCTACTTTGTTAATTTCACGCTTTTCAGAATTCCGTGTGAAATTGGAACGTTCGTTGAATATTAATTAAAAGAATGAAGTACTGTAGGTACTTATCTTCAAAGTAGGTTACCGCCGCCGCTTCAGTAAATAGCTAAAGTAACCTACTAGCTTAAGCGATGGAACCTCCTTTTCTTTTGAAGTCGGTTAAAATAATCCCTATCGATAGATTGGCACACAAAATTAAAAAAAAAACTAAGTGACGATATTTTTTTGCGACAATAATCTCTCAGACTTATCGCAAAAAATATCGACTCGGCTAGTCGAACTAGTGCAACTTCCGTAGTAAAGGTTGACGTCATCATCCCTTATTCGGCTTGACCAACCTTAACGTGCGTAGTTACGTTACCATTGGATCTTATTAAATTGAAAACTTCTTTATGCCGTTATGCCGTTTCATAGAATAATCGTAGTAAATTTTGTGTGAGCAAAAATCATGTAACTCGCCTCGTTTTGTACAGACTGCTTTCACTTCTGTAAGCATTCTTGGAGGGCCACAATATTTTTAACCGATACATTTAAGTGTTTCGGAATTACAATACTTAAAACATCAATGTAAACCTTTGAGAATGCCGTAAAGCGAAACCGGTCAGGTTTAGAATTAAAATAAACTCAGTGGAAAAGTACAAGTATGTTTTTCAATATGTGTAGCAGATTCCACCAAGCGCCATCAATCTCCAGTATAAACGAATACATTATTTTATACATTTTATTACATTATTTATTATTTTATTACATTTATTGTTTGCATTTAAGTTTATTTAAAATTACTCCATTTCTTATTCTGATCCTATCTCTTATGATATAGGATCCCCTAGTATGTATAAGAGACAGGGTTAAATAATAAAATCGTGCAACTTGTTTCTAACATGTTATTCACATTATAATTGTGTTCAAACATTAAATAGTAAATGTTAAGCGCCATTATCTGTAATTACCTGTATACGTCTATAGAATCAATAAAGCTATTTATTTATTATGTTCCTCTTTATTCATTTTAATAAAACATATAAATTATATTTTTAAATACATGTAAAAAATTAAATATATATTTAAAAATATAAAAAACAGTGCTCCACCGGTATCGGATACAGGGACCAAGCTACCGGTGGTTAGGGCTCCAGAAAAAGGAAATTCCTCACGATGCGCGCCGTATCAAGGAGCACTGCCTTCTGCATCTGGCCCTTGACCCAACCGTCCAAGCCGATTATTATTATTAGATCCACCGTCTACTCACGCTACAAATGGATTTAAAACTCATTGTCAAGTAGAATTATACCCCAGATTATACACAGACAGTTATAGTAGTTAACCAAGCAAATACACCGTCTACCTGCGCCTCGATTTGCCGCAGTCGACAGCCCCTATTCGGTTTGCGTCTAATTTCAATTGAATGACGGTCTCCGTAGAAATCAATTGGTGGAACCACAATAGATATGGGAGATATCTCGATAGGTGTACACTTGAACTAGATCTGAGTAGCTAGGACGAGATAAAGCTGGTAGTAAAGTGCTAAGCGATACGATAGTGAAGATAGAAGTGGAATATTAGTGCTATCAGTAAATTTTTAGGTTATAACTAGCTGTCCCGGCGAACTTCGTACCGCTAATTTTTTCCTACCCTCGTGGCGTCAGATCTCGTTCCCGCTGCACCATCTTTCTAAGAAACCGCAACTCCAAAAAGTTGGGTATAAAATAATTACTTTGCCCGGATCGCTATTAAGAAACTTTCCTGAAATTCCATGCTAGAAACTTAATAATTATCATTTATTAATTTAATGAAGAATAGATAGAAGTTACTTATATGAATATTGATGAAAACAAATTAGGTATAACTTGAGAATCTTCAAAATAAACAAATAAATATTAGATAGGTAAAAGGGTAAAATACTTTTTTTTTTTATCCGTGGGGGAAAATCCTTCATAGATGTCATGCCGGACTCCTACCGACTAAAAACCCCCACGGTAACGCCCAGAAGCCTATGGATGGGAGCCCCGGGTAAGCCCTCGGAAGGATGTCCCAGGACTCGAAGGGTAAAATCCTGCCTGGAACAACCAACCTATTCGTGAAATATGTAAAAGCATCGGTTCTATACAATAATAATAACGGATTGAAGGAATCTTTACAGCATTAAGTATGCTAACTATACAAATCGAATACATAGGGAAAAAGAACCCTCTCGGGCGGGGCTCGAACCCGCAGTCTTTCCTTTACAGGGGGAATGCCTGACCAATTCGGCTACCTACTACGTCGCCTTAAAGACGTATAAGATGGGAAATTTGAATCATATCGGGCGTGTCCCGGTAGCCGAATTGGTCAGGCATTCCCCCTGTAAGGGAAAGACTGCGGGTTCGAGTCCCGCCCGAGAGGGTTCTTCTCCCTATGTATTCGAATAATAACGGAAATTAACGCACTCATGGTATAGGTATACCCGACCTTTGATTTGCCTGTCGTTTCGACCAGGTTACACCGGTGGCGTAGTCACAGGCTGAAACGATAGCAAAATCATCTGGGAGTATTAATTTGACGAAAGAAAAAAATATTTGAAGGAATTTTTACAGCATTAAGTATGCTAACTATACAAATCAAATACATAGGGAAAAAGAATCTTCTGGTCTGGAAAAAGAATGGTCAGGCATTCCCCCTGTAAGGGAAAGACTGCGGGTTCGAGTCCCGCCCGAGAAGATTCTTTTTCCCTATGTATTAGAAAAAAATATTTTCGAGCCCCCATACATTTTTCCTTTCACCTGAACATTATTCCCATACATTATCAAACAATTTTTTTTTCTTTCGCCAAATTAATGCTCCCAGATGATTTTGCTATTGAAACTGTGCCCAAATTCTTTTTATCCGACGACTATCAAATCACCCAGTATACATGGTTACCTATACCATAATCGCGTTAATTCCCGTTAATATTATTGTAAGACCAATAGAATTTAAAGCTCTTCCTAGCATAGCATTAACTAATCAACAAGCCCTATATGAGCACATAGTTAAACACTATTAGATATTCGGAATGTAAGCGACCGGCGGCCGTGAGCAGATCTATTGACAAAGTGCATTTTATAGTGTGTTGTAGTTTGGATGATTAGGGTGTATTGCCCCTAAAACTACATCATCTGCAAGCCTGTACATCTGCTGATTGATAAGCTTTGGCGTGGGCTTTACTCTCAGGTTGTGGGGTCATATGAAAGACGCTCTTGTAAAAGTTATAGGACAAGCCAAATCAATACGACCTCCAAACCTTTAAGAAAAGAGCATACTCTCTTTTAAAAGGAAGGCAACGCACTTGTGACTCCTCTGGTGTTGCGGGTGTCCATGGGCGGCGTTGATCGCTTACCATCAGGCGATCCGTCTGCTCGTTTACCTCCCTTTCCATAAAAAAAAATCAAGAGAGTAGGAGAACGAACCCCGTACTCCGTATGAATACTGATGATTTTGTGGCGATACCACATGTACCCAGCGCCATCTAGCGACAGCAAGCCGAACTACTAGGTTACTACAAATCCTGCATCGCGAAAGTGAAATTCTCGCGCTGGTACAATACTTATTACATCATCCCAATGACAATCGTTGGGCCGCGGCCCGCCAGGCGTGATCACCTTGCCTGGTAGGAGGATCCTCCCTTTGTGTTGGAGGAACATCACACCTCGTTCCTCCACAATTTATAGAAAATCTTTGATTTCTTATTATTTTTTGATTTGCAGAAGATTTGAGAAAAGGAAATCTAGACATAAAACCCTGTTCCAACCCGTCTAGCCAGCGTGGAAATAGTAGGCCACAGCTTCTCAACATCGGGAGAGCTCTTAATACTTTAGTTTTAAGATCATTTAGCAGTCAAGATATTCCTGATGCCGACTGTACCTTAATTTAGTTTACTTTATATGTTTTTTATGTAATTAAGTTATTTTTTTTTTATATAGGACACGTCAATTTGACTTCACCTCGCCTGATGTTAAGCTAAAGGCAAAGTCTCGGAAAGAGGGTCACCATCGGAAACATGTACCATGTTAACAGTGGTGGCACTCAGCTCGACGGCCTCGTTAGATGCCCTTTCACGCCCCGCTTAAAGGACCCGGGACTGTAGGAAGAAGGAAACACGTGAGCTGGCGGGGCGTGAAAGGGCATCTAACGAGGCCGTCGAGCTGAGTGCCACCACTGTTAACATGGTACATGTTTCCGATGGTGACCCTCTTTCCGAGACTTTGCCTTTAGCTTAACATCAGGCGAGGTGAAGTCAAATTGACGTGTCCTATATAAAAAAAAAAATAACTTAATTACATAAAAAACATATAAAGTAAACTAAATTAAGGTACAGTCGGCATCAGGAATATCTTGACTGCTAAATGATCTTAAAACTAAAGTATTAAGAGCTCTCCCGATGTTGAGAAGCTGTGGCCTACTATTTCCACGCTGGCTAGACGGGTTGGAACAGGGTTTTATGTCTAGATTTCCTTTTCTCAAATCTTCTGCAAATCAAAAAATAATAAGAAATCAAAGATTTTCTATAAATTGTGGAGGAACGAGGTGTGATGTTCCTCCAACACAAAGGGAGGATCCTCCTACCAGGCAAGGTGATCACGCCTGGCGGGCCGCGGCCCAACGATTGTCATTGGGATGATGTAATAAGTATTGTACCAGCGCGAGAATTTCACTTTCGCGATGCAGGATTTGTAGTAACCTAGTAGTTCGGCTTGCTGTCGCTAGATGGCGCTGGGTACATGTGGTATCGCCACAAAATCATCAGTATTCATACGGAGTACGGGGTTCGTTCTCCTACTCTCTTGATTTTTTTTTATGGAAAGGGAGGTAAACGAGCAGACGGATCGCCTGATGGTAAGCGATCAACGCCGCCCATGGACACCCGCAACACCAGAGGAGTCACAAGTGCGTTGCCTTCCTTTTAAAAGAGAGTATGCTCTTTTCTTAAAGGTTTGGAGGTCGTATTGATTTGGCTTGTCCTATAACTTTTACAAGAGCGTCTTTCATATGACCCCACAACCTGAGAGTAAAGCCCACGCCAAAGCTTATCAATCAGCAGATGTACAGGCTTGCAGATGATGTAGTTTTAGGGGCAATACACCCTAATCATCCAAACTACAACACACTATAAAATGCACTTTGTCAATAGATCTGCTCACGGCCGCCGGTCGCTTACATTCCGAATATCTAATAGTGTTTAACTATGTGCTCATATAGGGCTTGTTGATTAGTTAATGCTATGCTAGGAAGAGCTTTAAATTCTATTGGTCTTACAATAATATTAACGGGAATTAACGCGATTATGGTATAGGTAACCATGTATACTGGGTGATTTGATAGTCGTCGGATAAAAAGAATTTGGGCACAGTTTCAATAGCAAAATCATCTGGGAGCATTAATTTGGCGAAAGAAAAAAAAATTGTTTGATAATGTATGGGAATAATGTTCAGGTGAAAGGAAAAATGTATGGGGGCTCGAAAATATTTTTTTCTAATACATAGGGAAAAAGAATCTTCTCGGGCGGGACTCGAACCCGCAGTCTTTCCCTTACAGGGGGAATGCCTGACCATTCTTTTTCCAGACCAGAAGATTCTTTTTCCCTATGTATTTGATTTGTATAGTTAGCATACTTAATGCTGTAAAAATTCCTTCAAATATTTTTTTCTTTCGTCAAATTAATACTCCCAGATGATTTTGCTATCGTTTCAGCCTGTGACTACGCCACCGGTGTAACCTGGTCGAAACGACAGGCAAATCAAAGGTCGGGTATACCTATACCATGAGTGCGTTAATTTCCGTTATTATTCGAATACATAGGGAGAAGAAAAGAAAGAAATCTAGACATAAAACCCTGTTCCAACCCGTCTAGCCAGCGTGGAAATAGTAGGCCACAGCTTCTCAACATCGGGAGAGCTCTTAATACTTTAGTTTTAAGATCATTTAGCAGTCAAGATATTCCTGATGCCGACTGTACCTTAATTTAGTTTACTTTATATGTTTTTTATGTAATTAAGTTATTTTTTTTTTTATATAGGACACGTCAATTTGACTTCACCTCGCCTGATGTTAAGCTAAAGGCAAAGTCTCGGAAAGAGGGTCACCATCGGAAACATGTACCATGTTAACAGTGGTGGCACTCAGCTCGACGGCCTCGTTAGATGCCCTTTCACGCCCCGCTTAAAGGACCCGGGACTGTAGGAAGAAGGAAACACGTGAGCTGGCAGGGAGTTCCAGGTCTTAATGGTGCGGCATAGGAACGAGTCACTGAAACGCTTGGTTCTAGCTGGTATACTCTGCACCGTATATGGATGGCATCTTAGCCCTGCACGTGTCGTCCTGTCTAGGAAAGGAGAGGGTGGGACTAATTGGAAGAGCTCGTCAGAACATTCACCATCGAAGAGACGGTAGAATACTGCCAAAGACGCCAATTTAATTAAGTTTTTTAAGAAAAGAGCTCCACATTATTTTAAAATAAATAAAAATGAAGAAATTATACTGTCTCTGTTTGTTCATGCTGCCGGTGGCTCTAAAAGGAAGGAAAATTTAATTTAATGTCGTAAGAGGGCGTCCCTTGTAGACACAGCCATTCAGCGAATAGCATTTCTAAGAACTGCATTATTCTGATTGATAATATTATTCTAGGACATTCTACACAGCTCTATATATATGGTGCTACGTATAGTTTAACTAGCTTGTATTGTGGGCTATTTAATGCGGATAAACATACTTCATCTAATATGAAGCGTCGGTAGCTTAGTGGTTAAGGAGTCGGCTTTACGATCGAGAGGTCCCGGGTTCGATCCAGGCCATTACACTACCGACGTGAACCCACTCCTAGCACAAGTTTTTCGAATAAGTAATTTAGCTTACTTCGAGAGGTTAGCGGGAATATTAATAAATTCGGTTGCTAGTATTCTCTTAAAAAAATATTTTTAATGAATTTTTAAGGCATTCAATATGCTAACTATTCTAATTGATTAACATAGGAAAAATATTGGGATTTGAATCCACGATGCTTCTCTCTAGCGAGAATGCTCAGAACACTGAGCTACCGGAGATTTTTTCCTGTGTCAATCAATTTTAATAGTTAGCATATTACGGGCCGGTTCGACCAAACGCGAGTAAAGTCTATTCCTAGAATAAATAGCCAAAATGTGGGTGACATTGGCTGTTTATACTAGGAATAAACTTTACTCGCATTTGGTCGAACCAGCCCTAAATGCCCTACGGTGGAGTAATCAAAAATCAATGTTTGAAAATTATTAAAAAACCATTCATAGGTTTCGATAATTCGTAAGAATGTCGGTAGATGGCTCTACCGTCGCCCCAATAACCGCGGGTTCTAGTCCAGTATAGTCAATTTATGGGATTAACGTTATGTTTCGGACTATCTTAAACATCACCTATTCGTTCATTGTCATCAAAGTCTTTTGCAACTGATTTGGTGTCGGCTTCCCGATATTTACCGTGAAACGACTGCCATCTGACCTCTATTGGTGATATTGAAGTTCTGCAGTTAGACCAGTTGTAGAACTTTTGAGAGCCCGTTACGAAGTATATGACAATTGGATCAAACGCGACGGGACGGCTAGAGTAACGAAATACTTTTTATGACTATAATAAAACGGGTCCGGCCGTTATGCTCCCATTCCGGGTTGCCCCCGGCCGGTATGCCACCACATTGAAAAAATTGTTATTCCGCTTTGCCCCCGGCCGCGTTGCTCCCATAGTTTCTCCTTTTGTCATGATATTCGATTCAGTACGGTTGAGCAGACAAGTGTTAAAATAATAAATGGAAATTAAGAGTATAATCATGACTGATGTGTGTAGCTAATGTAGATAAGAGTAGATTAGGTAGATGCAGTGATGAGGGGTTGTCTACATCCGTCTACAATGTTTTTAAATTTCTTACTAGTAAGAAAAATTCACTTTCTTTTTTGTATAATCATCTTTATTAATTTACAGTAATGCGGTAACATTACCAATGAAATGAAATGAATGAACGAAATGAACAATCGACATGGTATATCAGTTATAATCTTTACACAATCAACATTGATAAACGTTTATAGAGAAAAAAGTGTAGTAAAATTATAATACAAAAATCAACAAAGATCAAATATTGCGGTAACATTACCAATCAAACAAAATACTACATTTCATTAGAAAAACATTAGCCACCAGAGATCTATCAAACAGAATGTAATTCCTTACGTAATTTAAGTTTCCAAACCCACCCAGGAGATTTGTAGGCGGTGTGGTCCGTCGGACCCGGCCCGGTGCGAACGCCCGAATAAATCTAATAAGCGCTGGACGGGTTATTTATGTGCCACGGTTTGGTGATCGCATTACAAGTGTTAAGTCTCTAGTGTTGCCAGTTTTGGTGGGTAACGAACTTTGTGGTATAAATAATCTTGTTCTATTCGAAATTTAAATTGTAAAATCTACCTATCACAAAGACTCAACTGAGTTCACTAACAAACTGTTCAAAACAGTTTTATGAACCAATAGTAGATGCAATACTCCAATGCTCCGTGGGGGTGGTATCCGAGGGGATTTTGCGCACGATAAAAAAAATAGAAGATGCAATATCTACTTATAAATTGTATCGAATACATAGGGAAAAAGAATCTTCTCGGGCGGGACTCGAACCCGCAGTCTTTCCCTTACAGGGGGAATGCCTGACCAATTCGGCTACCGAGACACGCCCGATATGATTCAAATTTCCCATCTTATACGTCTTTAAGGCGACGTGGCGTCATCTATCGATTTTCTTACGAACTATCGGAATCAATCAAAAATGATTGTAACATCATTTTTTAAACATTGATTTTTTCACACATTCCCCCTGTAAGGGAAAGACTGCGGGTTCGAGTCCCGCCCGAGAAGATTCTTTTTCCCTATTTATTCGATTTGTATAGTTAGCATACTTAATGCCGAAAAAAAATCCTTATAAATTGTTTGCTAAGTAAACAAACAAAAATAAAAAAAAACATGTGGTGACGGTGAAAAAATACAATAATCACCACCACATCTCATCCGAAGGATGTCTTAAAAGGCGTGTAACGGAAAAATACGCAGACGATATCACTGCGAGAGAAGGAATACTCGAAATAAAACCCTGTACCAACCCGTCTGGCCAGTGTGGAAACAGTAGACCTAGGCCTCCCAACTTTGGGAGAGGCCTGTGTCCAGAAGTGGACTGCGACTGGCTAATTAATGGATACCTGTTCCTAGTTGCATGTGAGGATTTCACTTTTGAGCCTGTGGTTTTTTGAGCCACTTATTACTTCTTTTTCGTTTGGTTTAGTTTATATGGCTGTTATTGGAACATAAGCCGTCTGACCTGCCTACACTGAAAGGCAAGCCTGCACCAGAGCATCGTTCATCAATTAGGAGGTGTATCTAATGCTTGCAGGTCTTCCTCTATCGTGGCGATGGCGCCTCGGCCCTCAAATTATCTTCTCCCAGTGTGCTGCCACCTGTATGGCGTTCTCGGAGGCGCACATAAGGTCCTGTGGTGTACATGTGTACGGGCATTTAGCGCATGTTAACAAATGGGCCATTGTCTGTGAAGTACCTAACTCCACATTCACATCGCAGGTCGCTTGCTTGCAGGTGGGAGGTGGGGTTGACTTGGGCCAAAAAAATTCTATGAAGGGTTGGGTTGAAAATCTATGAAGTGAAGTTCCCCAATAGCATTCACGATAGCTTGGTAATTGGGTACTATAGTTAAAATAAATTATCTAACCGAGCTTATTAAATTAAGAATGGTATAAAAGCGGCAAAAATTGCATCAGTTCTTATTTTATAGTTTTTATTTATTTTTAATCATCCACCCAACTTATAATAGTACCTAACTGATTTGACTATTAAATTTAATGATGTCACTAAATCTTTTTTCATACAAGTCACCTTGTAATTTATCGTTTTGACGTTTAGTAAAAAGTTACTATATTGACTAATCAGTAGAATACCCAATTTTTTATGTAAACTATAATACCCTACAGCTCGTGCGAGTTAACATGGCACCTGCCTCGAAGACACCCACCTCCCGCTTCCCCGCGCGCGACCCCGCTCTCGCCGTGCGAGGCTAGTAGCGTCAGCGTACACGCCTCCAGCTCCCCCGCGCAAAGCCCCGAGCCAGGTGCCATGTTAACTCGCACGAGTTGTACATTTCAGTTGATTTCGGGAGCACATAATAATGGCAAGACACTGTCTACTGGAGACATCTTCAAACTTGTACTTTCTTTTCCTAGTCTCTTTCTCGGAAGCACCTAATTGTACCTGCTTCTTGGTACAAAATATATTTCAAACAGTGGCAACACTGAACTTAGAATTAGTAGTTTACATGTTTCTTTATTAGGTCGTACATTGTAACCCATACATTTTAGAATCGGTAAGTGTATTAGTGAAAATTCGATATATCTTGTAAGGGTAGATATTTACGGATATTTTATCGCCAATGGGGTGAACAGAAGCAGTACGTTTTGCCTTTAGATTTTGTAACTCTTTAAGAACACATTCTACTGTTACAGTAAGAGCTCCTTTCATTCTATCGTTGAGCCTCTGGCAAGCTCGCTAGAAGATATTTTTTTTATGCTACCTAGGTATATTTTATTGGAATATTAGTATTATTATAATGAAATTAATAAGTCTGAAAATGAATAATGTATGTGACCTATAATTTATATGACTAGCTAGCTGTAAGCATAAGTTGGTTAAATAAATAAATAAATCATTGTAGTTTTTTTCTGACTCTACTAAAATAAAGTTTTATGAAGTGACCCGAAACGAGAATAAAAAATAATGCGAGACGAAACAAGATTTTTTAGGAATGTGAGACTAAAACTTGGGACGAAACAGGAATAAATCTAAGTTAACGAAGTTAATCTCTATAAGTAGTACCTAACATTATAACTGCTACGGAGGAGGTGCGGGTTCGATTAGCGCTCGATGCAAATATTTGTATGCATGAATATAATCTATTTGCATTAGTCTGGATGTTTTCTTGCCTTGGAGAGTACGTTAAGCCGTCGGTCCCGGTTGCCATATGAACATCTATGGCAGTCTTTACGGGTTGTTAGAGCCCTCAACGGGGCCGAGTCGGGGACACTGCAGTCCCTCCCCACAAGGAGGGCCAGACCGTAAGGGATGGCCCTGCGTCAGCCAGGGTGCGAGGGATATGTCTAAGACAACTTCAACTCCGGCCTAGCACTACGACCCTCAGTCAGCGTGTGGTCTTAGTCCTTAGTCGATTCGAGTCCGACTTAGTCCGGCTCCGGCGGGGGAGGTATCCGTGGGTATTGCCGCGCGAAAAAAAAATGAGGCCTCAAAAGTCCGACTGCTCTGACTACAGAACTTGGATATCGCCTATTGGTTGTGGAGGTCAAACAGTAGTCGCTTCACCGAAAATATGTAAGTTAACCCAGAGTAGGGAAAAGGCTCAGAATATATATGATAATTCGAATTCATGAAAATAAACATGAGATGTAAATAAACTTGCATAGTTTTTGAATAAACATTGTTATTTTAATAAAAGAATTCACAGTATTCATAACGCAACGGTAGACGGACGAGTATTCGCAAAAATAACGTTACCTACCGTTATTGAAATAACTGGTTTCAGTTATTCTACAATAACACAATATAGTATTTATAACGTTGAATGGGGGAAGAAGGAATTTCTATATTGCTTGGATGTTTCGTCTTACTTTTTAATAATGTCCGGGCTGCCGGGTATTTAAGTATATTTATCTAAATATATTTCTACATTTAGCAGCAAAATTACAATAAGGAATTTTGGTATGTAAAGTTATTAATTTGATCATGAAATAAGCTCAAATTTACGATGAATTTAGTGGTATATATACTACTGGCTTTTCCCGCCTCTATGTCCTTTCTCATGGTCTAATCTACCCCTATACCTAATTTCATCAAAATCCGTTCAGTGGTTAAGGCGTGAAAGCGTAACATACAGACAGACAAACAGACAGAAATAAATAAATTAATGGATACAGCTTGCGAATAATCATATATTTGGAATAGGTAGTGCATTTTCGATACAATAATACCATAAGGAAATAATAGACCATAAGAAATTGATCTCCAGATTCTGTGGGATAAAATATGAAGCCAGTACCTACAGTTCTACCTACCCCCTCCGAGACATACAGGTCTAAGATTTATTTTTAAACCATCATACCTCGCGATACATGCGCTAACCAACTTAAAGAATCGATGGTTAGAAATACTCTAAGTTAGCGGGCTTGCATGGAAGGTAACCGTGCGTCGGTAGCTTAGTAAAGCGTCGTCGGTAGCTTAGTAAAGCGTCGGTAGCTTAGTTAAGCGTCGTCGGTAGCTTAGTTAAGCGTCGGTAGCTTAGTTAAGCGTCGGTAGCTTAGTTAAGCGTCGGTAGCTTAGTTAAGCGTCGTCGGTAGCTTAGTTAAGCGTCGGTAGCTTAGTTAAGCGTCGGTAGCTTAGTTAAGCGTCGTCGGTAGCTTAGTTAAGCGTCGGTAGCTTAGTTAAGCGTCGTCGGTAGCTTAGTTAAGCGTCGTCGGTAGCTTAGTTAAGCGTCGGTAGCTTAGTAAAGCGTCGGTAGCTTAGTTAAGCGTCGGTAGCTTAGTTAAGCGTCGGTAGCTTAGTAAAGCGTCGTCGGTAGCTTAGTTAAGCGTCGGTAGCTTAGTTAAGCGTCGGTAGCTTAGTTACGCGTCGGTAGCTTAGTTAAGCGTCGTCGGTAGCTTAGTTAAGCGTCGGTAGCTTCGTTAAGCGTCGTCGGTAACTTAGTTTAGCGTCGTCGGTAGCTTAGTAAAGCGTCGTCGGTAGCTTAGTTTAGCGTCGTCGGTAGCTTAGTAAAGCGTCGTCGGTAGCTTAGTTAAGCGTCGGTAGCTTAGTAAAGCGTCGTCGGTAGCTTAGTAAAGCGTCGGTAGCTTAGTTAAGCGTCGGTAGCTTAGTAAAGCGTCGTCGGTAGATTAGTAAAGCGTCGTCGGTAGCTTAGTAAAGCGTCTTCGGTAGCTTAGTAAAGCGTCGGTAGCTTAGTAAAGCGTCGTCGGTAGCTTAGTTAAGCGTTGGTAGATTAGTAAAGCGTCGTCGGTAGCTTAGTCGTCGGTAGCTTATTTAAGCGTCGTCGGTAGCTTAGTAAAGCGTCGTCGGTAGCTTAGTAAAGCGTCGGTAGCTTAGTAAAGCGTCGGTAGCCTAGTAAAGCGTCGGTAGCTTAGTTAAGCGTCGTCGGAAGCTTTGTAAAGCGTCGGTAGCTTAGTAAAGCGTCGTCAGTAGCTTAGTTAAGCGTCGTGGGTACCTTAGTAAAGCGTCGGTAGCTTAGTAAAGCGTCGGTAGCCTAGTAAAGCGTCGGTAGCTTAGTAAAGCGTCGTCGGTAGCTTAGTTAAGCGTCGGTAGCTTAGTTAAGCGTCGTCGGTAGCTTTGTAAAGCGTCGGTAGCTTAGTAAAGCGTCGTCTGTAGCTTAGTTAGGCGTCGTCGTCGGTAGCTTAGTAAAGCGTCGGTAGCTTGGTAAAGCGTCGTCGGTAGCTTAGTTAAGCGTCGTCGGTAGCTTAGTAAAGCGTCGTCGGCAGCTTAGTAAAGCGTCGGTAGCATAGTAAAGCGTCGTCGGTAGCATAGTCATCGGTAGCTTAGTGAAGCGTCGTCGGTAGCTTAGTAAAGCGTCGGTAGCTTAGTAAAGCGTCGTCGGCAGCTTAGTTAAGCGTCGGTAGCTTAGTAAAGCGTCGTCGGTAGCTTAGTAAAGCGTCGTCGGTAGCTTAGTAAAGCGTCGTCGGTAGCTTAGTAAAGCGTCGTCGGTAGCTTAGTAAAGCGTCGGTAGCTTAGTAAAGCGTCGGTAGCTTAGTGGTTAAGGAGTAGGCTGTACGATCGAGAGGTCCCGGTATCGATCCTGGCCATTACACTACCGACGTGAACCCACTCCTAGCACAAGCAATTTAGCTTAGTTGGAGGGGTTAGAGGGAATATTAGTAACTTCGGTTCTAATATTCTTTTTAAAAAAAATCTTATCTTTTGTTTTTTTTTAAAGGTAGGTATGTAAGGATAGATGCAAGTAGTAAGCTGTTGCCTCTACCTACCGTGAAGGGAAAGTGGCGTGAGCATATACAGACTAAAGGATTTTCATCCACACTGGAGGTGAAGTACTCGAAATACTGGGGACAGAGAATTTCACTCAAAGGAAACATACCATTTAAAAAAAATACAAGCCTGCTTCCATAGATTTTCTAAAAGTCGCTTAACACACCCGGTAATCGAACCGAATAAAACCCGAAAAAAATACATCCTACATTTTATTGGCTTCGATCGACCGAAGAACATGATTAATTAGCCTGCAATAGGCTCCACTGCTGGACTGCGATACTGGACTAAAGTTCGGAGGCTTTGGTATCAAATACAAGTACAAATAATCTCAATGTGTTATTTCCCCAATCTAGTCCAATAGGGTCCTCATGGAGAAATACGACCTTGGAGAGCAGTGACGAGCGGCGTGGGAGGCGTTTCAGCACCATCTCTGAATGGACCTAGTTTTGACAGTTGTCGCACGGTGCGGTCAAGAGTCAACCGGTTCAGAACTGGACACGGGAGATATAGCTACCATCTTCCCAAGTGGGGACTTAAAGAAGCGCCGGACTGTGATTGTGGAGCTCCAAAGTAGACAACGATGCATATAGCAGAGGAGTGTCCACTCCGTCGTTTCCTTGGAGGAATGCGTGAGCTTCATGACCTCACACCGGCAGCAATAGACTGGCTTCGCCAACTGGACGTCGACATATGAGGACTCAGGCAGGGGCCATAGGAAATGATGATGATGACTTTAAAATAAATTCTTCTATTTCCTCAAGGTCTGAAACTATGAGGAAAAACAGTTTCTCGTAGTTAAATCACGAAGTCAAATCTTTGAAATGCTTACGAGGAACAACATGCAATGTTAGCTCAAAGTGAGCAAGATTATCATTTCATCGTCAAAATCCAGATTAATTGCGAGACATTTCGGACAGAGCGCTCAAACGGGTCCTCTCCTGTAAGAGAATATGTAAGTAATGCTGTTGCACTGACTGTAGGTAATTAGCATAAATACAGTAGGTACAGTAAGCTTCAGAGAAAAGGAACCCCCCTTGAGAATAAAACCATTATCAAGGGGGGTTCCTTTTCTCTGAAGCTTACTGTACTAAAGTTGGTTATAGAACTCCTGAATTTGCTAAGTCCTTTTGACTAATTACGAAGATGACTTAGTTTTGGATGAACGTATGGATTAATTGTATGGATAATTAACTAGCTGTTGTACACAGACATCGCCTGGGCCTCGATTCTACTAAAGCAAAACTATAGTCAAACCACAGACATTGCAAAAATACATTATAGACTTTAAAGCGAAGCGGTTAAAGTTCATTATTAAATAACTGTTAGCAGAGTGAATAAAAGAGTGTAATGAAACTTTTGTCATTTAATTTTGGACCTTAGTTTATAGAAATAAAGTCTAAACTCTAATGCCGCTTTTTGCAATCTCTGTGGTTTGAAAATAGTTTTGCTTTAGTAGAATCGAGGCCCTGGTTAGATGTTTGTTTGATTGGATTATTTTTGCTTCGTTTTTGCTACTGGCCCTATCGCCATTGTGTATTATTTTTTAGGCTGTATTTAATGTATGCTATGTATACTCATTGTTGTATGTATCGAAAACATAATTTTCAATTCAAAAGAGTGTGTTAATCCAGGGTGTCAGTATTTCTCCTTCAGCGAGCAGGTAATGGTCGTGAAGGAGACGGCGGAGCGGGAGAGGCGGCGCGAGCGAGAAAGACTCGCGGATCGCGCCGCCCGCGCGCGCAGGCAACTCCCATGAGCGCGGGCCTGGGGGTGACGGGTGGAGCCGCCTGTCACCCCAGCAGAAGCAGGCCACGGCGGCGGCGCGCTGAATAGTGCGCCTCCCCATTCCGGGGGCGAGTTGGGGACACCGTTGTCCCCCCTCCTGAGGAGGTCTGGCCCTGGGTCAGCCGGGGTGCGAGGGATATGTCTTTGACAACCTCACCTCCGGCCTAGCACCAAGACCCGCAGTCGGCGTGCGGTTTTAGTCGGTTCGAGTCCTTCCGGCTCCGGCAGGGGGGGTATCCGAGGGGATTTCCGCACAAAAAAAAAAATGGGTGTCAGTATTAAAATTGCTAAAGCCTGTTAGATGTGAAAGAGTAACATACATCCATCCATACTTACAAACTCACGTATTTTTTTTATAAAGGACTCGTCAATTTGGATTAGACTTCACTTTGCCTGATGGTAAGCTAAAGGCAAAGTCTGAGAAAGAGGGTAACCATCGTAAACATGAATCATGTTAACAGTGGTGGAGCTTGACGGCCTCATTAGATGCCTTTTCACAACCCGCTTAAAGGACCCGGGACTGTAGGAAGAAGGAAACACGTGAGCTGGCAGGGAGTTCCAGGTCTTAATGGTGCGGCATAGGAATGGGAATAATATTAGTAGAATTTTGAGGTGCCAGGAGGACCTTCACATATAGGTACACCGCAGGACCTTATATGCGCCTCTGAGAACGCCATACAGGTGGCAGCACACTGGGAGAAGATAATTTGAGGGCCGAGGCGTCATCGCCACGATAGAAGAAGGATTTTAACAAAATAATCAATGAATTCAAAAAACAGTCACAAGAATGCAAAAAAATAACTATACTTTACTGATTTCCGTGCCTCCGGCGCGGCGTGGCGTGGCGGTTTTGAACGCGACTGCCACGCAGGAGGCGCGAGTTCGATTCCCACTAAGTGCAAATATTTGTATGCATGAATATGGCTATTTGCATTGGTCTGGGTGTTTCTATGTATAATATGTAGTATTTACAAAAAAAATGTATTTAAGTATGTTTATCCGCAATCTAGATTCCATAACACAAGCTAGTTAAGCTATGCTTACCATGGGTCTAGAAAGCGTTGTGTAGAATGTTGGGAAATATTTTTTAGAAGTTGGTGGCAACTTTGTTTACTTAAAATTTTATTCATTCAGTCGTATAGATGTAATGGCTGACACCTCTGATAAAACAATGTCAGGAGTGAGCCCGTACTCGCATGCAGGCATACCGCTCAATTTACGAACAAGAAACGTAGCGTCAGCAAATAAAGCAACAATATTTATTAATAGTACTGAAAAGGTAATAGCACTGATGGTTGAATCATGTTTTTTATACTATCAAGACAGTAAAAAATTGTGTGGTTTTTAAACATCGTGTTATTGTTCGTATCGCATAAATTACTGATTCAATCAAATCAATCAATTAGCCCACCGCAGTCCAATGCTGGACATAGGCCTCTCCCAATGTGCGCCATTTCATCCGATCCTCCGCCTTCCACATCCAGTCCATCCCAGCTACCTTTTTCAGGTCGTCAGTCCATCTGGCTAGGGGGTGTCCTTTGCCTTCTCTCGGTCTCCATTCTAGGACTCGTCTGCTCCAACTGCCATCGGTCCTTCGACAGACGTGGCCAGTTAGACTAGGTAGTTTTTTTTTAAATAAATGCATAGAAAAAAATATGATAGGCAAACAACACTATATTTTATTTTATAGTTTAAGTTACTTATGCCTATGTTTCTCGTCAGTGGTACCTGCTCTACTTGTGAGCTAAATTTAACTACCAGTAACAAATATCCATACTCACTTCTAATTTTTTTTTTAATTTTTATTCATGAAGATCATTGAAGATACTTATATTTATCAATCACTAGCTAATGCCCGCGACTCCACCCGCATAGAATGTCTGTATTATACCAGACTATAATCAACTCATGTACCAAATTCGTACGGTCCGATCAGCCATTAAAGCTCGATTGATTAACGATCATCCCTCGTCACCAATTTGCACATTTAATATTCGTAGGATTTATGATATTATTACATACATACATATAATCACACCTTAATCTCTGGAGGGTTAGGCAGAGATGAATTAACTACCACATTTCACCCATAATTGTATTCGGTCCCACGTAATGGGAGGTGAGCCTATTGCCGTATTTCGGGCACTATTCCCGGGCACGAGCCTTTGCAGATGCGTAGAGATGTTGCGTCTTTTACAGTTTTCTACCGTCTCTACCATGTTGAATGTTCTGACGAGCTCTTCCAATTAGTCCCACCCTCACCTTTCCTTCACAGGACGACACGTGCAGGGCTAAGATGCCATCCATTTACGGTGCAGAGTATACCTGCTAGAACCAAGCGTTTCAGTGACTCATTCCTATGCCGCACCACTAAGACCTGGAACTCCCTGCCAGCTCACGTGTTTCCTCCTTCCTACAGTCCCGGGTCCTTTAAGCGGGTGGATGAGGCCGTCAAGCTGAGTGCCACCACTGTTAACATGGTAAATGTTTACGATGGTGACCCTCTTTCTGAGACTTTGCCTTTAGCTTAACATCAGACGAGGTGAAGTCAAATTGACGTGTCCTATATAAAAAAAAACTATTATTGACTCGACCCATGCATCTGAGGTTGAGTCTGGGCTGTATATAATTGTCTGATGTTAAACAGCCATATCCCTTAGCCGCCTTGTAGGTACAACACCGCATGGGAAGTGATGGGGTAGCCTTAATTCTATTCTGCCGGGAAATATACTATTAAATTCAAAAAATCCTATAACCTATTCAAGCTTCGAGCTCAATCTATGTAGAAATTTTTAGTTTTTGAAGCGGACATTAATAAACTTAATATTTTTATTATATCTATATAAGATAGTATTCCTGTTTATTTGCTATCCATACTGTAGAAACTTTGAGCGTCGTTGACCCGGTACTAATTCAAATGTACGAACTATGCAGCGCTAGCAATGCAATGCTCCAGTGCGCCAGTCACTGCAACCTACACAAATTATATATCCTTACAGTCCTACACTTTCTATAGCAAATGTAGGTACGCAATAATCCTTGCCTCAGAGAGCACGTTAAGCCTTCATCGGTCCCGTACCATAAATGTATGGCAGTACTTACGGGTAATTAGAGCTCTGAAAAGTCCAACAACTGGTCTAGCTGCAATGATATCTCCTTTGGGTTGTGGAGGTCAGATGACACTCGTACATACGTACATATACCGTGTGTATATATAATACAATGGATGGATGGATAAATTTGTTGCGGTGGAGTCAAAAAGAGAAGTTATATGTATGTGCAAGAGCTATGGCATACTTATGGCACAGAATAGATAATAGTACCTATGGTGAGGACCCAGGGCTAGTCAACCTCACCCTAAAAGAAGTAATTTAGCTTAGAAAGAAACAAGGAAGAAAAAATGTTTTATTTTAAAACACAGCGCACAATTGTTACATATTTGGTTAAGTATACAGAAAAAATCTTAAGAAAAAATCTCAGTAGGAGGGGTATCGGATTCCTAGGCCGATGTGATGAAATACCGTGCGGTTTTAGTCGGTTAGAGTCCGATATACCCACTACATCAATAGCCCCGACGATTAGCAGAAACACGAGAGGGTTAACGCACGTAAAAAAAGCTGGGTTATCAAGAATACTATATAGATAGTAATTTACATATTAATCTTAACAAATAATTCTATTATAATAATTTTTGGTCAGTCCAGGCGCTATCCCTATTTTATCCTATCGTTTAGATTTGAATAATTCGCAAACTAAATGCTTAAAAATGTATATTGAGTAAGACACTTTGTACTTTTCCACTATATTTTATTTTTCACCTGACTGGTTTTTATCGGTCATTACCTTTGAGAATGCCGTGAGGCGAAACTGGTAAGGTGAAAAATAAAATTAAGTGGAAAAGTAATAATAATATACGTCTTTATATACACCAAGAATATAACAATAGGTACATTGAGAGATACATAATAGGTGGTAAGTACAGATGGCGGCCTTATTGCTCTGCGGCAATTTCTTACAGCATAGGATGGAGAGAAAAATAGGAGAGAAATGTTTTTGGGCAGTTTGATGTACATAAAAATAAGAAGAGAAAACAATAATAATGAAAAAGAAAACGCATAATCATAGTAGCTACCGGTGTAGGTTATATAGTATAGTTAATAGGTTGGTATAGTATATATCATTACAAATATAAACATACATACTATAAATATCACAGAAGATGTCATACATTTTAGTACAAAGTGTCTTACTCAATATGTGTAGCAGATTCCACTAAGTGCCATCAATTAACGGGTGCGTCCTCGTGCTCCTACTAAATAGTCCTACTGGTAGGAGCACCAGGACACCCATGTCCTGGTGCTCCTACTGAACATAAAAACCAAGAGGAATAAAATAATTTTCTAAATTTAATTCTTTTTGCTCCTATTGCATTACATATTGTACAGTCAACCGAAAAATACTTAAGAGGAAATTAAAAGAGGTCTCGCCAAGCTAAGAAATTTAAAGTAGTAGTTTAATTTAGTGGTAGTATTTTTTTTCCAAGGATCGATATTTTTCGATTTATACCCCAAAAGGTGGTGAATCTTTTTGACATAGTAAAAATTCCTAGTAATTTTCAATCAGAATTCGCTGGGGGATCTCACTGGCAGATGATCTGGGCCTCGATTCTGCTAAAGCCAAACAACACAATGGTGCCACCGCTACTGAGCGATGAGGTCCAGAAGTCCAAAATTCAATGACTTTTTGCAGAATAATTGAAGAAGTATAATGAAACCGTTTTCATTTCATTTTGGACTTTAGCAGTAGGTACAGGGAGACTGGAGGCAGATTTACATTTAAAAAAAAAACGAATATCTCAAAAAGTTATAAGCGGAGCGGGGAGAGGGTAGTGACTTTCGAATCACTCGAATCACTGATCGTGCGGATTTCCCAGTCACGATGTCGTAGTGGACGGGTGACCATCGTGCGTACGCTATCGATGCAATTTCCAAAAGCAACGATTCCTACGTACTCGTTCGTCGACAATTTTTTTCACACTTCAAAATTCGACGGAAGTCGGAGTCCCGTGGCCAATTTAATGGACTATTTTTTTTGTGTGGCTACATCATAGAGAGAGTACGCCAGCAATCCGTGAACTATTGTGGACCTAAAAGACAACATTCGGCAAGAATCGAATTGAACCGAGCTTACTGCAGCGTGTGGTGCAGAATACGATGCTCCGTTTTAAACAATGTGTGCAACTAGGTGGAAGACATTTGGATGACATCATCTTTAAAAAAAAATCCGCATATGTACTTTACATTTAAAAACTTGTATTAAACTATATGTCAAACAGTACCTTTTTTAATTAATTTTGAAAACATAAATCTACCACCACCATAAAGTCTAAAATTTATTGTCATTTTTTGCAGTGACCGCGGCACCACAGTGGTTTAGCTTTAGTAGAATCGAGGGCCTGGAAGGTTATTGTGGTAAACCATACTTTGGTTTAGACGAGGATTAGAATATAGACGGATAAAAATAGAAGGGAAATTCAAATCACATCAGGCATGTCTCGGTAGCCAAGTTGGTCAAGGCATTCCCCTGTAAGGGAAAGATCGCGGGTTCGAGTCCCGCCCCATTTTTTTCTATGTATTCGATAGAGGAGATTAGTTTTCTTTTTCGTTATAAAAATAATACACATTTTAGAGCTTCAATTTTTGTTATCCTCTGAGTCTTTTTGCATATTACTTTACAGTCTATGACTTGAATTTCATACAGAAACCTATTTTCAAATAATGATCCAGGTCGAGTTTTATATAGCTGCACTGTCATATTTCACTTCACTTTTGTAAGCTCCTTGTTTATATTATTGCTTTCCTTTGAAGAGCAATAGGTACAGTTCCGCGTTTCCTTTTAATTAAAACGGGAATAATTTCTTCTGTATTCATTTTAAATTTTAATATAATTTATTATTTAGATTTTTTTTCTTGCACGGACAAAAAGTTACAAAATATGCAACAAAGTGACACTTGTAGATATCTGCATTCGTCTGTACTTGAATCAGAGTAGGTGTATGAGTACTTCTATTTTTGTAATGTCTTGGTGCTCCTACTGGACGCTTCACGGTTGCCTTTGTAGTAGGAGCACCAGGACATAGGTGTCCCGGTGCTCCTACCAGTAGGACAATTTAGTAGGAGCACGAGGATGCACTAGTATGAAGAGCTTAAGAATTTAATTCAGAATTTTTAAAGGTACCTACTGTACCCGCAATTAATGTTTTCACTTTTATAATATTGTAAAAAAAGGAGCAAGCAAATCAAGCATAATTATCTTAAGATTGGTACCTTCCTCGATAATGTTCTATGCAAAATGGCGCTTCAGAATGACAGAATTTTTTGCTAGCCCCACGAAAGACATATGACCTCAACCTCATTTCCGATTGGTCATTAATCAATTATGTTGCCACAGTCCCAAAACCCAACTTCCCCTATAACAAACAGAACAGAATAGCCATTTTTATTCGCTCACTCATCAATCAGTGGAGTTAGAAAAAATAGGGAAAGGTGGAATGAGAATGAACGAATTTATCTGTGCGTTTTATGAATATGGACGCAACTGTACATAGATACACTCTTGAGTGTAGCGATAGAATGTATGACTGTTGTGTTAGAGGACGCGGGTTCGATTCCCGGTCAAGGCTTATTCTAAAAGAACTAGTTACTATTCAAGGCAATCGAGTCGCGTGCCGTCCAAACGTCAAATGGACTCATTCGGAGGGTACGTTATACCTATGACATCCTTCGACTTTTAACACCCTGCGCGTCTTTCTTCCCACCCGCATTCGGCGACGCGTTTTTATTAGGAGAAATATCAATGGGGCATCTCCGTTACTTAATCATATTCTGTCCTCCGTGGTCCCCAGTCCCCACAAACCGACCGCTACATTCTATCATCGCACCGCTCGCCATAGACAGGGAATTCATCCCCACACATTGCATCCGAATACGGTGCGCACCGTGCGGTATGAAAGGAACTTCATACCACGTAGGTACGCTCAAGCTGTGGAATGAACTCCCTGCCGTGGTTTTCCCAAGCGACTACAATATGGAGTTCTTCAAGAGGGGCATTAGAAGGTTTCTTCAGGGTAGGCAGCGCGAGTGTAACGCCCCTGGTGTTGCATACGTCCATAGGCCACGGTAACCACTTTCCATCAGGTGGGCCGTGTGCTTGTCTGCCACCTAAGTGGTATAAAAAAAACCGAAGGGGGCAATCTCGAAAAAGATGGTCCTGAGTCTGCCGGTGTGCGAGAGATATGATTCCTGCATTTTCACCTCCGGCAACCAAAGACCCAATGACGGCGTGCGTTTTAGTCGGTTCGAGTACAACATAACCGCCTCCACCGGACCGCCCTAAGGCCCTTATCCGTGGGGATTTTTCGCACGATAAAAAAAGAGCTACCTTATATCTTATCGTTTTGACGTTTAGTAAAAAGTACTAACTAATTTGGGTAGTCAGTAGAAATACCTTATTGGCTTGCAACTTGCAACTGAAGGTAGCATAATATAGGTAAAAGAACTGGAAAGAGGGTAGATTTATATATTTACTTCTAAAAACTTGTTGTTGTTGTTCCTAAGTGATCAACAGTGCCGAAATATTGGAACCTCAAAGCAATACAACATGATAAATAATATCCCGATACCTCTTATAATAATGAAGTTAACATAGCCCTGAAGATTTTGCTCTTCTGGGTTAGGTCAGGTCGCATTTTTTTTTTTTTTTTACACAGGACACGTCAATTTGACTTCACCTCGCCTGATGTTAAGCTAAAGGCAAAGTCTCGGAAAGAGGGTCACCATCGTAAACATTTACCATGTTAACAGTGGTGGCACTCAGCTTGACGGCCTCATTAGATGCCTTTTCACGCCCCGCTTAAAGGACCCGGGACTGTAGGAAGAATGAAACACGTGAGCTGGCAAGGAATTCCAGGTCTTAGTGGTGCGGCATAGGAATGAATCACTGAAACGCTTGGTTCTAGCAGGTATACTCTGCACCGTAAATGGATGACATCTTAGCCCTGCACGTGTCGTCCTGTGAAGGAAAGGGGAGGGTGGGACTAATTGGAAGAGCTCGTCAGAACATTCACCATGGTAGAGACGGTAGAAAACTGCCAAAGACGCAACATCTCTACGCATCTGCAAAGGCTCGAGGGTGTTCGTGACCTCAGGATCCCCAATAATGCGGACCGCACGTCGCTGCAACCTGTCGAGAGCATCTAATAAGTACTTTGCGGAGCCGTCCCAGAGATGTGAGCAGTATTCCACGCAGGAACGAATTTGGGTCTTGTATAGAAGACACCGCTGCTCCGGCGTGAAAAAACGTCTCACTCTGTTCAGGACTCCGAGTTTACGCGAGGCTGATTTGATGATACTCTCGATATAGTTTTTGTTATTCAGTTTGCAGCGAACATCCATACCGAGGATAGTGAGGTGATCCTGCAGTGGCAGTGGTGTGCTCTGAAGAGTGGGAAGGGGAAGGAAAGGAGATACCTTTGCTGTAAACGCACATGCCTGGGTCTTCTTGGCATTGAACTCGACCAGGTTCCTAGGCGCCCCATTGAGAAATGTGGTCCAGGATCCGGTCCAGCTCAGTGACAAGAAGCTGCCTTTTTTCCGCGATATCAGACTGCTTGGCCGCAGGATGTGCGTAATAACTCCCGTGTAAGGTGCTGTCGTCGGCATAGCAGTGAATGTTTCCATTACAGAGCATGTCATTGATATGCAGAAGAAAGAGAGTGGGAGATAAAACGGAACCCTGCGGCACGCCAGCATTTACCTGCAAGAACTCCGAAGCTCGTCCATCACAAAGGACGCGAATACGGCGCCCCTGCAGGAAGCTTGCAACCCAGTTACACAGTCTAGGAGGCAGGCCGAAGGCTGGTAGCTTGGAAAGAAGCGATTTGTGCCATACCCTATCGAAAGCTTTGGCGATGTCAAGACTAATTGCCAGTGACTCACCGTGCTTCTCCATAGCCTCACCCCAAAGGTGAGTCATGTACGCCAGAAGATCACCCGTTGACCGTTTCGGTCTGAAACCGTATTGCCGGTCACTAAGCAAGGAGTGATCCTCTAGGTGGCGCATGAGCTGTGTGTTAATTATGTGCTCGAACACCTTGCACAGCACTGAGGTGACGGCTATGGGTCGATAGTTGGCTGGGTCCGAGCGATCCCCCTTCTCGGGGATCGGCTGGACATTCGCCTCCTTCCAAGCCGAGGGCACTGTACCCGAACTGTAGGACAGTCGGTACAGCCGCGTTAGCATAGGAGATAACTCCGCTGCACATTTTTTAAGTACAACCGCTGGAATACCATCAGGACCACTGGCTTTCCGGACATCGAGTGATTGCAGTACTGCACGGACATCGCGTTGCCTGATACGTATATCAGGCATTGCGTGGTCACCAGTGGGCATTGTCCGTGGTTGCATACCACAATCATCGACTCGGGAGTTGGCCGCGAAGAGATTGACCAGCAAATTTGCTTTCTCTTGCGGCTCATGGGCCAGAGATCCATCGGGATTGCTCAGCGGGGGCAGCGAGGGCTGGCAGAAGTTAGCTTGCACGGCTTTGGCCAGTTGCCAGTAGCCACGGCTACCCGTGGGATGCGCCACTAGCTCTTGGCCCAGCCGTGCTATGCGCTGGGCATCCGCCCTGATGCATGCCCTCTTGCAGACCTTTGTGGCTCTGTTGTACGCCGCCTTGAAGTGACCCACGTTGGGATAGCGCGTGGCGCGCGCCCGCACCCAGGCGCGGTACGCAAACTGTTTATGCTCAATAGCCTCCGCGCACTCGCGCCCGAACCACGGACGCGCTCCGCGGACTCCGGTGACATCGGTGTATGGGATATAGTATTCCATACCTAGACCGATCTCACCGGCGACGGCAGTAGCGCTCTCAGATGGGTTCTTACCCTCAAAGCAGCGTTCAACCCACGGGATGGACGCATAATAATCGCGCAATCCATCCCAGTCCGCTGACGAGTAGTGCCATAGCCGCCTCTTCCCCTGCACGGGTCGTGGGGGCGCTACAATGGGCACGGTGGAGCGGACCAGACAGTGGTCGGAGTTACCTAAAGCAGCAATCACCGAGACACTGTACTGGTCCGGGTGACTCGTCAACAGAAGGTCTAGCAGAGAGGGCTCTAGGCCGGACTCTCTTGGTATCCTCGTGACCTTGTGCACCAATTGAGTCAAGTCATGCGCCAGGGCAAATGCGTGAGTGGCTCTTCCCGCATGGTCTGTTATGGCGGAGCCCAACCAGATCTTGTGGTGGGCGTTAAAGTCCCCCAAAAACACCAATTCGGCGTTCGGAAACCGCTCCTGCGCATCATCTGTCGCCTGACTCAGGTATTCGAATAGTCGAGTTATCTCCGCATCTCCTGTATGGGAACGGTAAAGGCACACATCTGACTCGTGGAGCCATGGTCTACGTGTACCCAAAGGATGGAAAAGGATGGGTCCTCTAGACAGCGCAAACGGCGACAACAAATATCCGCCCTAACAAACACGCACACCCCGGCTTTTGCTCGGAAATTTTCCTCGATAACATAGCCGGGGTAAAGCAGGTAGGTCGTGTCGTCAGGGCGGCGTATTTGTGTCTCCGTTAGAAACAGCATAGCTGGTTTCGCCGTCTCCAGGTGTTGGTGGACGGCGTTGAGGTTCTTATGGAGCCCACAGATGTTCGTGGACTCCACCTCAAATAGAGTTTTTGTGGGAGAGTCCCTAGCCGCTGTTTCAACAGTTTTGGTTGTGTGCGCTGCCATGAGGTGAAGGGTAAGGGAAGGCGTGAAAAAGAGGTGATAGTCGCCGCAGCACCGCGTGACAAAACATGGGAGATTGGTTTTATCTATGAATGTGAGGCGTGACGAGAGCCGACGCGCCGAACGGAAGGGCCCCCGTACCCTTCCGAATATGGTCGCCGGGCTCCCGTCCGGTCGCCAACCGGCACGACGAGCCATATCGGGATTTATTTATTTATTTATTTATTTATTTATTTGGCACACAAAACAGAAAACAATCAAAACTGTTTACAAGATATTACTTCAAGGTTCGGTTCCGGATTGAGTTCCAAAACATGTGTACTCAGCATGACACAATTAAAAAGCGTGCATTAACTTATACAATAAAATAATAATTATAAACTAAAAATAATAAACTAATTAAAAGATATTATGGTTTCATCTTGACGAGACGTTGATTTTTAGGTTTAATTTAGACAAAGTGATGTATCTCTGCAACAAAGTGACAGCAAATTTATAGCTTGTCTATAACCTGCTTAACAGTGTTCTTGTATGTTGAGAAACCCCGGCTGAATATATCTATCTCGTGGCTATGCTCATGTAACAGCTCATTATAAAGACGTCGCATTCTAACTATCGGGTTGTAAAAAGATGTGTTGTTGATGTGTACATTTAGTAAGAAGCTTTTGAGGTGGGGTTGACGATGTCGAAATTTAATATTGAAGTCTAATAAGGCTAACACTTCCGGAGAGTCGATTAAGGAATGAACAATCTTATAAAGGCATATAAGATCACTACACTTACGGCGATCTTCAAGCGATTGCAAATTAAAATAGTCGAGTTTCTCTGCATACGACTTCAGCTGTCTGTGTGTCCCCAATCTGTAGCAAGCAAAATAAAGACACTTCTTCTGGATTCGCTCCAGATACTCAATATGAACCTTATAAAAAGGTGACCAGATAATGGAGTTATATTCCAAGATACTGCGAATTAACATCTGATAGAGATATATCAGACTACATGGATTTTTGAAGTCTTTAGTTAGTCTAGATATAAAACCAAGTAGCCGCGTACTCCTACCAACAACATGGTCAATGTGTGCCTGAAATGTCATTTTATCGTCAAACAAAATTCCCAAGTCCTTAACAGCATTTTTTCTTTCTAGGCAGTGTCCATCAACGTTATAATTATACAATATCCTTTGACGTTTGCTTGTAAAAGATATCACACAGCATTTCTGAGCATTTAAACACATGAAGTTTTCCTGACACCAACTTAGAACCTTTTCCAGATCTGACTGAAGTTTTAAACAGTCTTGGAGATTGTTGACTACAGAGTAGATTTTCAGATCGTCAGCATAAAGCAAACAAGAGCTCTCCAATCTATCTATAAGGTCGTTGATAAAAACAACAAAGAAAAGAGGTCCCAAATGAGATCCCTGGGGAACACCTGAAGTACAGGGAGTGGGAGAAGATAAAGCGCCCTTGATAGTCACAAGTTGGTTTCTTCTATCCAGATACGACTGAACCCAACGAAGCAAATTCCCATGTATTCCGTAACCAGACAATTTTGCACACAGAATGCGATGGTTTACTTTATCGAAAGCCTTAGAAAAATCTGTGTATATGGAGTCAACCTGCGACCTTTTCCCAAAAGCTGAGCACAAGTAATTTTTATACACCAGTAGGTTTGATAAGGTTGAACGATTTTTAATAAAACCATGTTGTCTAGATGAAAGCATTGGACTGATGTGGTGGTACAATGAGCCATATACTACTGATTCGAAAATTTTAGCCATACAGGACAAAATACTGATAGGTCTATAGTTTCCGCAACAGGTTTTATCGCCTGCTTTGTGTATTGGTACTATGTGTGCCACTTTCCATTTACTGGGAAAGATCCCTGACTGGATTGATTTATTAAAAAGTATTGATAGTGGCACACACAATTCCGTACCACATTTTTTAATGAAAAAAGGCGGAATTCCGTCCGGTCCTGACCCCTTAGAAGCGTCTAATTTGTTTATTTTATTCAGAACCTCCTGACTACTCACATAAACTGAACAAAGGGCCGACACCCCAATGAAAGGTATGGAATTTTCTTCATTTGCCCCTCCACCCTGTTCAAAAACGGAACCAAAGTGTTGCGAGAAAAGTTCACAAATTCCTTGATGGTCGGAGGAGATAAGATTACCGTATTTCATTGTTTGAGGTATGGCATTGCAATCCCTCTTACTATTCACAAAACGCCAAAAACCCTTAATGCCATCATCGAGGGACGACTCAACTGAAGAATTGAATATGTTATAGTCCTCCGACATTAATTTTTTACAGCGGGTACGAAGCATACTGAATGTGTCGTAGTCACGGGGATTGCCGTACTTACGATATCGCCTATGATAGTGAAGTTTTTCTTTCATACTGCGCCGCAAAGCAGCAGAAAACCATTTGGGGTATTTATCGGGATGTCCTCCCTTCACAGGCGTGAATTGAGCTATAATTTGATCGAGCGTCGCGTAGAAGGCGTGTAGGGATACATCCACATCATCAGCAGCAAGGAGACCAGGCCAATCGACCTTAGTTAACTCGGATCTAAGTGAAGGGTAGTCGCATTTGTAAAAGTTGAGCCTTCGAGGTCTTTCCGATTTTATACTTTTCAAAATAAGACTCTCCAGACACAAGTTGACAACGAGGGGAGGGTGATGATTGTCCAATTTGCATAAAGGTTCGGCGCCATATACTTGAACAGTGGTCATGGTCGATAAGATGAGATCGAGGTAACGATTGTTCTTATTGGGAATGCTATTAAATTGGTGCAGGCCACAAATAAACAGGGTCTCTTTGAGAACCTTCGCCTTATTATCCAGGGACGGACCAGGTAACAGGGAGTATGAAGTAGGACATCTTGTCCAATCGACTGATGGAGTATTAAAGTCGCCTATGAGGATAAATTCACCAGAGGTACGATGTTCTAACATTATTTTTTGGCAGTTATTGTGAAACTTGTAAATTGATTCCATTGGAAGATCAGGAGGAAGGTAACAAACACAGATGTTTAATAAATTATTATTTGTTTTATCCCCTGTCGGAGAGATAGACAGCCAGAGATCCTCAACATCACAATCCCAGTTAATTTGCCGAGTAACTTGAAACTCTTTTTTAATAGCAACGAGTACACCACCACCCTCCGTTTTCTCTATAATTGAGTTGCTTCTGTCACGTCGAAACACAATGTATCGCGAGTCAAATAGCTCCGCGTCATATACACCATCATTCAAGTTTGTCTCTGTTATACATATCATATCATAATTACAGTTTAGAACACTAATATAAATATCTTTAATTTTAGTTCGCATTCTGTTAACATTTTGGTAGAAAATTAACATTAAATAGTAAAGATAGTACAAAATTAATAAACCTAGAAACTTTAAGTAAAACAAAAGTAAAACTATATGGCGATTACAGTTTGTTTAAAGTGTCTATACTCTTAATATGAATGTGACTATCTCTGTCGTCCTTACGTACGTATACTCTGCCATATTTCACCCACACATACTTGTAATTAAGTTCCTTCGCTTTCATTCTTGCAGCGGCGTGGAGAGATTTACATTCGGGGGAGATATGTTCACCGACGTATATATTACATTTGTTCGAAGTAAGGCCCAAATGAGAGGAGTTCAATTGATCATCTTTGGAGATCTTATTGTGACGGCGGCAGGCTGATATTATTTGATCCCTTAGTCGTGAGTTGGACAGGGTGATTAGAATATTACGTGGACGGTCTCTGGATGCATCCAACTTCGCAACTCTGCGACAAGATATGATATTGTCATCATTAATCACCGTGTTAATAGTTTTGCATAGATTTTTAAACATCATCATTATATTTTCATTTTTACTTTCAGGAACAGCCTGTATTTCCAAGTTTTGACTGCGAGTCATTCGCTCAATAGATGACAGACGACCGTTTAGATTGCTCAACTCCTTCTGCAAACGTAAATTCTCGGTTTCTAGATTTTTTAGGGTGTTCGAATCTACTTTCATCGTCGATTGGAGATCTGTTAACTCTGCGCATATATGGTCCGTTGTTTCCGTAAATTCATCCTGCAATCTCTTTACTATAACTTCCGTTTCCGACTTAACCTGATTTTTCACTTCTTCCTTTATAATAGAGCGAAACTTATTCATCCAGACAGATAAAGCAGCGTCAAGTTTTTGATCTAATAAATTACTAATATTATGCATGGTAACTTGGTCCGTAGTGCTGGGTGAAATGATGTTGTCGAGTGACATATTTACTGACTCATCCGGCAAAGGTATCTGCGTACTCCGAACAGGTGTGTTAATATTCGATCTAGTGCGCCGTGTAATATTAATACATGACGGGCACTGCCATTTTGAACGATATTCTTCACTTAGCGAGGCAAATTGTTTATCGCTCATGTTTAAACATTGGAAATGATATTTGGCGCAACATTGATAGCACTGCAAACAGCTAGCAATGTCTATTTTGTGGTTACAAGCTAAGCAAACCATCTTAAGAATAGCAGATCAATTCCAAAAAGAATATGAGGTTGGTGAGGATCGAACGCGCGACGCGATGAACACGGACAATATCAGACGCTTACACCGCTACGCCACGGATACTCTTAGTAGACTTGGTGAAATTTGGAATCACTATCTTATGTGTGTATCAATCTATTCAAAACAGGTTGCCAGCCCAGAACAGCTTCACAATAGATCCTCGTTTAAACGCAATATCACAAAGTTTTTAGGGTAGTTCACAAATAAATGACGATCACTTTCGTTTTTAGATTGAAGATTACTCTGCTATTATCCTTTTAATGTTTAATAAAATCACTTAGCGCTGTTCCGAGTTAGGTAATGTATTTGATAAAGTTCTAAAAACTCCACACTGATAACCTTTGCACTGTTTATAAATAAAATACTATAGAGGTAACAGACATACGTCATGCACGCACAAGTCCAAGTTGACAGATTATGCGCGACCTGGTGGGGCAGCCTACCAGGGTGGTTAGTCCCAGTTGGGCCCCTGTACTATGCCGCGGGCGGCCAGCGGCACCACCGTATCTACGGGTCTCCCTGCCCGGCGCGGCGCCCCGCGTCACACCCCACTAGACTACGCCAAAACCCACCGGTCCCACTAGTGCTGCGACTACCATCACCTCGGCCCGGCTATGCACTTGCTGATCCCTGAACGCAATCCAACCGAGATTAGATTACTATGGAGGGTTTTTCGCACTTGTGCACGGTGGTACCAACCCGGTCGAAATAAGTGTCAAATTTGTGCCATCAAATTTCTACCACCTGTAAAATTCCTCCTGTAAGGGCAAGACTGCGGGTTCGAGTCCCGCCCGAGATGATTCTTATTTTTCCCTAAGTATTCGATTTGTATAGTTAGTATACTTAATGCTGTAAAAAATCATTCAATTGTTTGGGCGGAGTTTAAAAATGATTGTTTGATTCCGATAGTTCGTAAGAAAATCGGTAGATGACTCCACCGTCGCCTTAAAGACGTATAAGATGGGAAATTTTAATCATATCGGGCGTGTCTCGGTCGCCGAATTGGTCAAGGCTTTCCCTCTGTAAGGGAAAGACTGCGGGTTCGAGTCCCGCCCGAGATGATTCTTCTTTTTCCCTATGTTTTCGATTCATCATCATTATTGCGTAAAGGTATGACTGCGGACGCATGCAGCACTTACCTACATTGCTTGTTAACCTTCGATACGGATACAGGCGACCATTAAGAAGCCGCAATGAATTACGCGCCTCTGCAGTTCTCGTATGTGGTCCGCCTCGGAATCATTCCTTTAGTCCCGGTCGCACTATTATAGACGACTAACTTTTGCCCGCGGCTCCGCCCGCGTGGAAGTCTGTTATCGTGACCAAACAGCCTATGTCCTTTCTCATGGTCTAATCTACCCTTATACCTAATTTCATCAAAATCGGTTCGGTGGTTTATGCTCGAAAGTGTAACATACAGACAGACAGTTACGAATTTTCATATTTGTGTGGAAGTATGGATTACAGATGTTTAAAATAAATAACAAGCAGTTGTTTTAGTAACCTTATTTATTTAACAATTAACACATAAGTCACATGTATTTTCAGTAATTTTAGAGGGCGTCCATTAATACCTTTTTTTTTTTTCTTGCGGAAATCCCCTCGGATACCCCCCCTGCCGGAGCCGGAAGGTGAGGTTATGTCGGACTCGAACCGACTAAAACCGCACGCCGACTGTGGGTCTTGGAATACCTTGAGGCTTCTATGTGGGGGGAGTTAGAGTCGAATCTCATCCAAAAATCTCAGCAAATATCACATATTTTCTTTTCTCCAGAAATAGTATATAGTTACGAGATCACAAAAGGGTGTGTAGGTCGAAAAATCCCCACAGAGCCCTATACCCACAGATATATATTAGGATAGAACGGCCATCACTTTTTCACTGTAAATAATAATCACGAGAGGTAAAAAAAGCTTCTATTTTACAAATCTACTCCTCCATTTTTATTCTAGAGTTGGAAATAGCACAAAATGGCATATTGACGTTATTTTTACCGATGTTGTACAAGCTAGTCTTAAAAGTACTGAGTAAGCGTTCGAAAGTTCCTGTCTCATAGGACAGGAATTGAATTAAAAGTTGGCACGCGTTGCTCGCTCACATGGCCGTTCTACCTAAATAATATTTCCATGCAAAACCACACTAATGTACGCCCCCTATATCATAACAATCTATTTAAAAGCTAAACCATAAATAACAAATTCAATTTACTAATATCTTACATAGTATTTAATACTCGCTCGCATCGAACACATTTATCATTTTTATCTGTAACATTATATTTTCTACACCGTAAACATTGACTATTTTTACTCTGTGTCAACTCTATCGCCCACGCGTTGCCGCCATCTTGAACTTCCAAACTGACAGATGACAGTTCTAAAATTTCACAAAGCACGCTATCACTCATCTCACTAGACGAATTTAATTTATTTAATTTAGAATATAAGTCTGGATTTAATACAATATTAGCGGAATATTTTTTTAAATTTTCATTTTTAGTTAGAAGACATACATCGCGTTTCAAATCTAGAATGTCCTCCATTATAGTTGTGTCTATATCTTTTGAATTCAAAATTGGAATATTGTCGGTAAAATAAAACGGTTTTTCATATAAAGGATGGTATTGCCATACTTCTTCTATCAAATGGGGTAATATAGGCCCTAAAGCTTTACATAAAGATACCAAAATGGTATGAGAGACTAATTGTGCTGAGATTCTTTCTTTTGAATCTTTTTTGGCGCAGTATAACCTATCTTTAATACAATGGCAGTATAGACCAGATATTTTATTACTTATAAAATATAGAATAGTCTGAGCTACGTGGTTATATCTAAAATTATTATAATGTTCGTTTATTTGTTGGACAAATTCTTGGGTTTCTTTGACCATATAACTGTCAAAATAGTTTAGATCAGGTTGATTTACAAAATCCGTTTTGGGAATGTCATTGATGACTCCTAGAAGGAATTTCATGATGTTTCTGACGCGAATCAGTTCTGTTTGACAGTCGTCTAGAAGTTTCTTGCTGATTACGATTTGGGAATGCTGTGTAGAGTGGCTGGCTACCCACCATCTGTGGAAATTATATTTTTCAATTTATCTACTAGCATAAAATAATAATATCTACATTAATTTTGAATGAAATTTATTTATTTTATTCTTTATGTACACATAAATTACCTATATATAAAACTAGCTTTTGCCCGCGGCTCCGCCCGCGTGGATGTCGAAAACATAGCGTATGTCCTTTCTCAAGGTCTAATCTACCCCTATACCAAATTTCATCAAAATCGGTTCAGTGGTTTAGGCGTGAAAACGTAACATACAGACCGACAGACAGACAGACAGAGTTACTTTCGCATTTATAATATTAGTATGGATAGTGAGATGAGATGTACCAAGGCGACCTTAACTCAAAGTTGAGTTCTCTTCCAGCAAACCCGGGAGTGCACAGAGGAACAGAAATTTACTCATTTTTTATACCACTGGGGTGGCAGACAAGCACACGGCCCACCTGATGGAAAGTGATTACCATAGCCTATGGACGTATGCAACACCGAGGCGTTATACTCGTGCTGCCGACCTTGAAGAAACCTTCTAATACCCTTCATGAAGAATCCCATATTATAATCGCTTGGGAAAACCACAATACGAAAATCCCATGGCCACCTCCACCCTCTATAAACCTTTATCAATTCAGTAATTCTTTTTGAAGAGCAAAAAGATGGCTGAGACATAAAGTGTTGCCAGTAACATCTGTGACAGGTTGGTAATTTGGTATTGGGACGATTGGGAAAATGAGAACCATAAGGATGGAATGGAAGCCGCTACCTCAGTCCATTCGCGGTAGCAATACTCTGGACATCTTCAGGAGAAGAACTAGGGAACATTTCCTGTCACAATAATGTAGTCTGTTTATATCTATATATTTACGTATTTATCTATGTCTATATATGTATATAGTTTGTATATGTAGGTACATGTATATGTGTATGTTTAGGTGTATGTTTGTATACTGTACCTGTTTAGGTACACTTTCTTATTGATATGTTCCTTTATTTTTATTTTTATTTATCTGTTTTTATGTACACTTCACACCCCCCTTCACGACCATAACTTCTCTGCTACTCAAAGGTTTGCCCGTAGAGAACTCATTTTGAGTTAAGCTCGCCTTTCTACATGTTCTTTGAAATGTTTTATTGTGAATTAAGAATTAAGAGGTTTACCTGAGAGTATCAACCCCATAAGCGGGTTGGTTGTTCTTATCCTTGCCGCCTTGAATGATCGTGGTGGGATCTATCACGTTGCCTATAGACTTGGACATCTTGCGTTTCTTGTCGTCCACCACAAAACCGTGGACGAATAGCGACCTGGAACCAGTAGTTTCACAGTCATCATCATTATTTTAACATTATTCTTGTAGATATATGGCTTTCACCTGGTTCAAAATCCAAACTTCTAAATGTTTGAACGTCCAAATGTCAAAGCTTCTAACATCCAAACATCTTTACAAACATTTCCATTTATATTATTTGTGGGAAGTAGGATCACTTGACAGCCTCCGTGCTGTATCACAGTACGCAGGAGGCGCGGATTCGATCCCCGGTCAATGAAATCCGTACTAATATTATAAATGCGAAAGTAACTCTGTCTGTCTGTCTGTATGTTACGCTTTCACGCCTAAACCACTGGACCGATTTTGATGAAATTTGGTATAGGGGTAGATTAGACCATGAGAAAGGACATAGGCTATATTTGGTCGCGATAACCGACATCCACGCGGGCGGAGCCGCGGGCAAAAGCCAGTATTGAAATAAAATATTCCACAACATTCTACACAACGCTATCGAGACCCATGTTAAGCTTAACTAGCTTTTGTTATGGAATCTAGAATGCGGATAAACAAAATTAGAAACTTTATTTGTAAATATGTACATATTATACATAGAAACACCCAGACCAATGCAAATACCCATATTCATGCATACAAATATTTGCACTGAGCGGGAATCGAACCCACGCCTCCTGCTGCTACAGAGGCTGTCGATGTCAATGCAAATATTTATATGCATGAATATGGGTATTTGCATTAGTCTATCGTGCCTCGGAGAGCACATTAATCCGTCAGTCCCGGTTGCCATACAAACATCTATGGCAGTCGTTACGGATAGTTGGAACCCTCAAAAGTCCAACAACTGGTCTAGCTGCAATGCTCCGATATCGCCTTTGGGTTGTGGAGGTCAGATGGTAATCGCTTCACAGAAAATACCGAAGTTTAGCCAAACCCGCAGTTAGACTGGTAAAGCGGAGCCCAGACTCCAAGCTGAAAGCTTTGGATGCGACTGGGATTAACGCTAAGATGAAGAGTGATATTCACTTGCCCTCTGCCCACTTGCTACACTATTTGCCATATACCTGCGCAAGCAGGGTTGATGCTTGGATGGGAATTCACTTTTGTAAATATTTAAATGAAATTTTATAGCATTTCGGAAAACATCGGAAAAAATGAAATGCTCAAGTGAGACTTGAACTCACGAATAGACAGCCTCCGTGGCGTGGTGGTAGTGAACGCGACTGCCACGCAGGAGGCGCGGGTTCGATTCCCGCTCAGTGCAAATATTTGTATGCATGAATATGGCTATTTGCATTGGTCTGGGTGTTTCTATGTATAATATGTATGTATTTACAAAAAAAAAGTATTTAAGTATGTTTATCCGCATTCTAGATTCCATAACACAAGCTAGTTAAGCTATGCTTACCATGGGTCTAGATAGCGTTGTGTAGAATGTTGAGAAATATTTATTTATTTATTATTATTTATTACCTTTCCCTTACTTCCTTAAAGACAGATATAAAAAGAGGGAAAATTTGAAATGATTCAAGTGTGGCTCAATAGCTCAGTTGGAAGAGCATTCCGCCTGTAAGGGAAAGGTCGTGAGTTCAAGTCTCACTTGAGCATTTCATTTTTTCCGGTGTTTTTCGAAGTTAAAAGTTAGCATAATAAATGCTATAAAAAATTCATTAAAAATTTATAGCATTTTTTATGCTAACTATACAATTTCATTACATCAGGAAAAATTTATTGCTCAGGTGGGGCTTGAATCCACGACCTTTCCCTTACAGGGGGAATAGATGACTCCACCGTCGCCTTAAAGACGGATATAATATATAGAAGTAAAATTTGAATTGTTTCAGGCGAGGCTCGGTGGCTCGATTGGTAAGAGCATTTAGTATTTTTTTTTTCAAAGAATATGGGAACCGAAGTTACTAATATTCCTTCTAACCCCTCCAACTAAGCTAAATTGCTAGTGCTAGAATTGGGTACACGTCGGTAATGTAATGGCCAGGATTCGAACCCGGGACCTTTCGATCGTATGGCCGACTCCTTAACCACTAAGCTACCGACGCTTATAAATGCAATTAAACTACAAAATTAAATATAGGAACTTACTTATAGGGTGCTTGGCCCGTCAGTGCCACAGACGTGAGGAGAGACGATTGGAACCACCCCGTGAGCTGATCGACACCTTCGGAGTACAGCCTCGCAGTACGACCGCCTAGCGTGCTCCAAGATATACCAGAGTCAAACCATATATCCATTATATCCTGTGAAGAAAGTAATGACTAAAAATAGTATCGGCCGCCATCATAATCAAGTTTCGTAACCAGTTACCTAAGAAGAAAATTGTAATTTATTATGTTTAAAGAAATTGTAATATGTTTCATCTGTGTACCATACAATAAAGAGTTAAAATAAATGAATAAATAAGAAATGGTAATCTTGTCTCGTAACCAAGTTACAAACGAAGATATAGGTCTGTTCTAACTTTATGGTATCCATGGAATTTTCTCATAGATTACGTAACAAGAAATTGTGGTCGTGTCTCGTGCAATCAAATTACAAACAAATATGTTTAGCTCTGTAAAAATTCCGACAAGAGTCTATTGTTCTAAAGCTAAACCATTGTCGTCGCATAGCTACTGCAAAAAGTTACATTAAATTTAAGACTTTATATCTACACTTCTAAGGTTCAAAATTACATAAAACAAGTTGTATTACTCTTTCTCATTTGCTCTGCCAAAAGTCATTTTATTTTGGACTTTAAATGGTATAAAGTCTAAAATTTAATGCCGTTTTTTATAGTGGCTGTGGTACGATAGTGGTTCAGCTTTAGTAGAATCGAGGCCCAGGTAGCTCAGTTGGGCAAAGTATTCCTTCGAAAAAGGAACTGGTCACAGGTTCAAGTACCGTCCTGGATGTTGCCTTTTTCCGATTATAATTTATTTCTATTGCCGTGTTGGTTCCCAGTGGAGTAGAATAGGACCACCCAAGCTCTTCCTGTGGGTGTCGTAAAAGGCGACTAAGGGTTAGGGCTGTTCTCCATTCAACAGTAAACATACAGCCCAGGACAAAGGGCCCACTAAACGGCAATAGGCTTGCCCCTTTATCGTCGTTTAGGACCGAAAATCATAATTGGTGAAACGTGGGTGCCTCCAAACACCTCTGCCTACCCCTTCAGGGATTTACAGTCGTGAGTGTATGTATGTAATTTATTCCTAGTTCTTCAGACATACAGGTTATAATACAATTAATATCTTACCTGTCCTTTTTTAATAGTTTTTGTGTCTAACCGATGCTCTTTGATGACGTCATCAGGCAGCAGATCTTTGACGTCACAGGTCCACCACACGTCCGGACCACTAGTCTCTATAAGACTACACAGTCTGTTTATAATACGTCTGAAAAAGAAATATAACGACATATTCTTGATTGGCTAAAGATTGCGGTTACGAAAGAAACTCGCTAGCCGGCTCGAAGGACCAAAAGTCATCATTACTATGGGTACTGCCCTTTATTTAAGAACCAGAAAGAGGTACAGTTAGGAACGTAATTAGCTTAACACATTTTAGGTTTCAAAATATCCCAATGAACAGAACATTAGATAACTTTTGTAATATTGAAATCTATCACTCTAATACTTAAAATGGTATTATGAAGGAGATTCATCGATAGTTCAGTGTAAAAACTGAACTGCTGTCTGCATTACAATCGAGAGGTCTTAGGTTTGAATCCATTTTTAACACAAGCAATTTAGCTTAGTTGTAGGAGTTAGGGAGAATTCTAGTAATTTGGTTCCTAAAATTCTTTAAAGTGATACCGAACTTCTGTAAAACATAACATAACATAACATACATAACATAACATAAACTCACGCCTATATTCCCCGAAGGGGTAGGCAGAGGTGCTAGCACCCACATTTCGCCAGTTTATGTTTAGATCCCAATGTAATAGGTGGCGAGCCTATTGCCATTAACCGGGCACTTATAAACCTGCGATAAATACACACATAACTTCGAAAAGCATCGAAGAGTCATTGGTGTGTGCCATGGTAAACCTGAGATCGAAACCGAGACCTCGTCTCAGCAGTACATTACCCATACCACTAGGCTAAAACTGTAAACTGTAAAACTTTTACCATAAACTTTGTACTTTTGTTCCAATACTTACTCATCTACAATAACATCATCCCCGCTATACAATACGGGTATAGGCACGCCCCATGCCCTTTGCCGCGATATGCACCAATAGGGCCGTTTCTCTAGCTGAGCCCTGAACCCTTGGCGAGACTGCTCGCTGCTAGATGGCGGTAAGATCTCAATTTTTTCAAGAGCTGCCTGAAACCAAAAAGAGAACTCATATTTTTCGCGTCGATAGCTTAGGTCGAGAGGTTCCTGTTTCAAAGCTTCCAGGTTCCAGTTGTCCTGGCCAGTACACTACCGACGTAACTCGACTTTTAACACTTAGAAATTCACCTTAGCTGGAAGTGTTAGGGAAAATTCCCCTAAACAATTTTTTATACCACTTTGGTAGCAGACAAGCACACGGCCCATATGATGGAAAGTGGACCTTTGGACGTGTGCAACACCAGGGGCGTCACACTCATACTGCCGACTGCCGAACCCTGTAGAAACCTTCAAATGCCCTTCATGGAGAACCCCATATTGTAGTCGCTTGGAAAAACCAGAGCAGTTCATTCCACAATAACCGTGTTAATCTTCCTATTTGTTTTCCAAAGGTACCGGTATAGCTCATGTTTTTGCAACATTTTCACTAAAAACACACAACAAAACATGAAAACCACTACATCTCTAAAGAAAGAACATTTTGGCACCTTAAAGAAAGTATTCTTTCTCTAAAGTGCCAAACATCATAAAATATGTTGTCAAAAACTATTGAGATGTAGAGATGGAAATGTTTTGTTGTGCGTTTTGTTGCGAAAAACATGAGCAGGACGAGGCATAACTTAAACCTCACAGCGCTGGGGTAAGAGCCTTTTTCTTGCTTGTTTGCTACTTTAATTGTATAAAGTTACTCACCAACGCCTTTTCCTTCAAAGCAGCCGTATCAATGAACCACTGCTGGCTAGCCCTGATGATGACCGGCTTCTTCGTTCGCCAGTCCAAAGGGTACGAATGCACGTACTCCCCGCGATGAATGACGTCATCTCCGAGACGAGAGATGACGGCCTCTTGACCCTCAGAGAGCACATATAGACCGTTCAGTTCAGGGTCTAGGTTGAAGTAGCAGCCGGATTCATTTACGTTGCATTCCTGTGATAGAAAATAATACATACATATACAGATATATAAAGAGTCCTTTATCCCCGAAGAGTCAGGCAGAGGTGAATTTAACACCCACATTTCACCAATCATTGGATTCGGACGCACGTAATAGGGGATGACCTATAGGCGCATTCTGAGCACTATTGTTGACTTAAGTCATGCATGAGGCTGAGTCTGGGCTGTATATATATCTGTCTGATGTTAAACACTCCTATTCTTTAGTCGCATTGTACGAGACCGCATGAGAAGAGAGAGGGTAGACCAAATTCTACTCTGCCAGTAACCACGCGGCTTAATTTTAATAATTAAAATAATAGACGTAATGGAAAATATACCTATATAAATGAATACTAGCTGATGCCCGAACACCGCAACCTGTGGTCATATTGTATGGTCCCTTTGGTACTTATTATGTTTTAATTTTGACGTTTTGTAAGTTCCGTTTTAATGGTAGGCGCACTAGCACGCTAGGCGCATTTTGCCACCTTCAGATATATGGCATTTAAACAAAGAAAAGAAATAGTATGTACACAGGCGTGCTTAACTCAGGTTGAGTTCTCTTCCAGCAAACTCGGGAGTGCACAGAGGAATAGCAATCCAATGAGAGATTTATTTTTTGTTTTTTAAATAGAAAGTCGCTACAAGATTGTTTATCTTTAGCTAAGCACCTAACAGAAATGGAGTATGTGACTAGTTTGTTCAACTCACTACTGTCATGTTATTCTTCAAAGCTATAAGAAAGTCGTCAGGACCGTGGGCAGGCGCTGTATGCACCAGCCCTGTACCCTTGCCCTCTGTGACGTGTTCCCCGTCGAGAAATGGGCAACTTTTGTCTATCAACTTGTTTTTGTATTTAGTGCCTTTAAGATGGTGCCCTGAAAAAGATATTAACTACATTGTTTGAAGCAATAAACACTAAAAAATAAAACTTGTAACTGATAGGTGGTAGTGTAAAATTTTACAAATATTTTTTGTAATATTTTTTTTTTTGTTAATCTTGTATTTTTTTAACAGTATATATGTCATTAAATGTTGGTGCTCAAAATAATCAATTTGCCGCCAAATATGGTATCCTATAAAGATATTTTTTTCTTCTACCGTAACTGGTTACGAACGCGGCCAGAGCGGATCTACTGTTATGTCAATCAAGCGTATGTTCTAAGGGTTCTCAGTATCATATGATATATTTCCGAGGAAATAGTGACTCTTCTGAATAGAACAACACCCCTTACCTTCAAATTCAACTACTTTAGCAATCTCCACTCCCAGAACCTTCTCCAATCCCTCAATAAGTCCACTTCCCACCAAGAACAGTTCTTCAGGTCTACCACTCAGGGTTACTATACTATACTTCATCTGGGAGTTGAAACAGATCGCGCGGTTCGCTATCAACGTCCAAGGAGTAGTCGTCCAGATTATGGCAGAAATATTCTTCCTGGAAAATTGCAATATTTTATACTGTTGGTCTATTAATATGTGAGAATTCTGTACTAACATAGAAGCTTATTATTTTGCAAGATAAACCAGACAACAGTCTTTTTTTTCACGTGGAATGAACCTCGGATACCGGTGGGGGCACCGGAGCCGGAAGGGAAAGTTACGTCGGACTCGAACCAAATAAAACCGCACGCCGACTAAGGGTCGTAGTGCTAAGCCGGTACGGTCTGGCGCTCCTCAGGAGGGGGGACAACGGCGTCCCCGAGTCGCCCCCAGAATGGGGGACCTGCTTCTCAGGGCACCGCCGCCGTGGCCTGCTTCTGCTGGGGTGACAGGCGGCGATATGTAGTCAGATTTAATTACTAGTTAAGTACAATATTTAAATGGATTATGGCATCCAAGCACTGCATTTGGGGTCACAAATAACACCAGCCGCCTCAAGCCTTGGCTCACACAGCGGCAATCAGTGCCTGCACATTAAGTATAGTGTCAATAGAAATGCAATGGAAACATACCGTTTTGTAGCATTTTGTACAACAGATGGTAGATTTTCGAGAGGAAATGTGACATATACCTCTTTGCTTTTGTGCTGAGGGTCATACTCTAGCTCCGCCTCTGCTAATGCAGTCCTAAAAAATAGTAAAATTTCTTTACTTTTACGTGGCCTTCTCATACTATTAACTTATATATATATATATACCTGTATTAACTGTAAGTTTTCCGAAAAGAAATAAATAGAGTAAAATATGTACAGTATATAAGTATTAAAAGTTGTACACTTGTAAGGAGGATACTTATCATAAAGATAAAAATAAGCTTTTTAAAGAAAACTAATACACTTTTTACTGCACATAAATTGCAGTATTTTACTAGTACCATTAATGGTACTAGTGGGACAAAAATATTCCCAGTAGTACCATTAGTGGTTCCAGTGGGACAAAAATTCCCAGTAGTACCAACAAAAATTCCCAGTTCTCTCATTCCCATTCCCAAATTCCCATTTTTGTCCCACTAATACCATTATTGGTACTACTGAGAATTTTTGTCCCACTAGTACCATTAATGGTACTACTGGGAAAGAGGGAAATTACAAGATGTCTAGTTATTTGGCAGTGTGGTGAAGGATAGGGATTTCTTGCGCTATAGTTATATTGGGTAATAATAATATTGAAAGGGCTCTTCCTCCTCCACTTCGGACGCCCAAGATTGTGCCAAGGAAGGTGGACCCTGAGCTCCAAGGGCACCGTGGCCTCGGATGCAATCAGGACTAACGTCTTTATGTAGATGATGAATAATATTGAAAGGGTGAACTTACTTGGAAGATGGAGACCAATACACGGGCTTCAGTGCACGGAATATCAGCTTAGAATTATACATCTTATAAAACTGATGCAGCTGATTTTGTACATAACCTTTATTCAAAGTTAAATAGGATTGTTTATCCCAGTCTGCCATTACACCCCATTTTTTAAACGCATCTTTTTGTCTTTCTACCGTTTCCAAAGCAAATGTTCGAGCTATTTCTCGCACGGTAATAGGGTCTGATGTTTGGGCATCTTTTTTATTCTTTTTTGCTTTTTGTAGAGCTTTTAACTCTATAGGCAGCCCGTGGCAGTCCCAGCCAGGGACATAATCTACTCTGTTGCCTTGAAGGACTTGGCTGCGGTTATTTATGTCTTTGATTATCTAAAAAATAAGACAAGGATAGTGATTCTTTTAAAAGTTAGGATATCCTATACTGCACTATTAAAGTACACCCATCCTAATTTGCTTGTGTTTTTCTAGAATGTCTATCTGTCTGTGTATCTTTTTTCGAGAATGCAGATAAAAATTCAGACTAATGTAAATAAACATAATTGGTCAGAAATACAAAAATATTGCACTTTGTGGGAATCAAACCCTCTTTTGACTTAACAGTTGAACCCCCTACTGCTATGTTAAATAGGTGATTAAATATACTTTATTTACTACTAGCTTTTGCCCGCGACTCCGCCTGCGTGGATGTTGGTTATCGCGACAAAACATAGCCTATGTCCTTTCTCAGGATTTAATCTACCCCTATACCAAATTTCAGTCAAACCCTATACCAAAATCGGTTCAGTTGTTGAGGCGTGAAAGCGTAACATACAGACAGACAGACAGACAGACAGAGTTACTTTCGCATTTATAATATTAGTATGGATAGTGTAGATTACACTTAATTTATTTTTTTAAATTTCTATTCCGTCCCTTAATGGAACATAATAAATGCAGTAAGTTATATATAATTTTACTATAAAGTAATAGTATATACCTTGTTAACAGCATGTCCCATATGTAAATCTCCATTAGCATAAGGTGGCCCATCGTGAAGAATAAATTCTGGACCCTTTAGATTGTCTCTTTGCCAGTTATAGAGCTCTGTAAACTGTGCAGTCTAAAAAAACATAGTTTGTTGTATAACCAAAAAAAGTACTTTATATGATATTTAACGATTTTTAAATGATTTCTAGGGATTAAAAATATAACGTATAGTGTATATAAACTTCTCTTAGGGTAGGTGCCATTCATTTACCTTCTGGATTTGTTCTTTTATCGTGTTACTAGATCGAGACGGAAAATTTGATTTTGGAGTTAGAATTGTATGAGAATATGTTTTGGTCTTTGGTTCAGCGGTAGTTTTTAGGCGAACGCCATGTACACAACTCCATTTGGTAACAATTTTTCTATAATTAGAGCATAAAACGTTTGTATTTCTGGTAAATAACATTGTTTAAGGTTACTTTACTTTGACAGCTGACTGGCACTTACTTGACATATCGATATCGATAAAATTAATGTTCAGAAACTGCGAAAAACAGTATAAATACCATGATCAAAACTACGGGCTATATTAATAATTTTGTAATTAAAAGTTGCTGAAGTGAGTAAAAAATAAAAAAGTAAATACGTAATCGAAACGCCAATAATGCTAAATTTTCTTGAAATTTTTTTAAATATTTTATGTTTATCTTATGTGTATAGCTGTATACGTTTTGTTTTGAACGTAACCTTTTTGACGTACACATTCCCAAAACAACACATGTTTTGTGACACATTTATCTCTATTTCTGCAAATATTCAATTACAAACATTTTAAAAAAAGCTCAAAATGGTAAATCAATACCCACAGTAAAGATACCTATTAAGTAATAGTACTTAGTATTCATCTTAATAAATCTTTATAACCTAATTTCAGCCCAAAACAAAGAAGAAATTCATAGATCGTAAGAAGGCTGTAACTTTCAACCTCGTTCATCGTTCTCAAAGGGATCCTCTAGCAGCTGATGAGACCGCTCCACAGCGGGTTTTGGTACCCGTCAACGTCGATGTCCCTCAAAAGAAAAATAAAGAGCCTGTGAGTATTTTATATTTATTACTTATTCATCAGTGACAAAAGATCTCATGGTACATTTTTTTTATAAAGGACACGTTAGTTTGTCTCGCCTCGCCTGACGGTAAGCTAAAGGCAAAGTTTCGGAAAGAGGGTCACCATCGTAAACATGTACAATGATAACAGTGGTGGCACTCAGCTTGACGGCTTCATCAGCAACATTCTCAATGCAATAATTTTTTAATATATTCACAGGAGCTTACCCCAGAACAGCGCCGAGAAGAACAGACAAAGTACGGCATATATTTCGATGATGACTACAATTATCTCCAACATCTCAAAGACACAAGAGAAGTCACATTGGTTGTACAGCCTGTAAGTATTGTAATAAATCACTCACTATTACTCCCAATTGTAGCCTTTCACCACCCACTTTTCTGCCTGCTCTTTTCCATATTGGTTTGACTTATACTGCTTCTGCCATCTACCCTCCTAACGACAAGAGGGAAGACAGAGCCACATCCATAAATCAGCCAGTGTACTGTGCTAGATAGCGGGGTTAGGGAGGACCCCAACTTAATATAAACCTAAACTACCTTGAGATAAAGTCAAAAGTATAGCCATGTGCATGCTCTTGTTGCTGCGTGCCAGCCTCAGTGGCATGGCTGTAGGGAACGCGGCCACTACGCAGGAGGCGCAGGTTCGATCCCCACTCAGTGCAAATATTTGTATGCATAAATATTTGCATTGGTCAGGTTGTGCCTCAGAGAGCATGTTAAGCCATCTGTCCCAGTTGCCATATGAACATGTATGACGGTTGTTATAGGGGAAATAGCCCACACAGTAGGGCTGAACACTCGTCTGGTCACAGTACTAGTAGTAGTAAAGCTCTTGTTGCTACTTCATTCTTTGGGAGCTGCATTCACACTGTTTTTACTTTAACTTTTGCTTTCTTAAATTGCGCGCCTCCGCCTTTCCGTTTGTGTGGCTGGCGCATATCCTCATCTCCTATTCTTAATATAGGAATGATACCATGCCATGTATCCAATAATGGCAACCTTTAATATCAACATACTCTTAATGCTACACATAATGATGTGTAACAATGAATTCCACCAAGTGCCATCAATCAACAGTATAAACAGTATTATCTTAATGTGTTATAGAAACCAGTGCATAAAAGGAAAGAGAAAGCTGGCACCGAGGAAGGAGAATCACCCTTAATACCAGTGACCGAGTCTTTAACATTACCTAGTTCAGTGTTTGCATCGGAGGTTGAAGAAGATGTAGGTCTATTGAACAAGGCTGCTCCGCAAGGTGATTATTTTATTATTACTATAATTATTCTTAATCAGGTAGCAATTGATTCAACTGATAATGCCTATATCCTGCTATTTTTCACCTGCTTAAACTTGAGTTCACAAATGTTTGTCAAGTCTGTTCTTGAATTGAATCACACTTTGTGAAGATATTACGTCTTCTGGCAGTTTGTTCCATGTTTTGACAGGTCTATTGCTTAAAAATGCCTATGTGGGTTGTATTGTGAAACTATTTGCTCTACCTATATGTTACCAAAACTTGTGTAGTACTATTCAAGATAATACCAAACTATTGAAATGCTGTATTTCAAACATGAAAATGAAGAAAATAGCCTATAGCCTTACCCATTTACTTACAGGCTATTTGAAACAAAGAATTTTTGGAATTAGAACAGTAGTTCCTGAGATTTCTGGTGAAACGTAAAGCAGCGCTAACTAAAGTTTACTGGCCTATATAAAAATACGTCACACGCATTAAGCGCGAGCCGGTTGCTGCGCAGCCACTTTCAAAATCCATATCTTGCAAACTAATTGATATATCAAAATAATTCTTTATTCTGTATTTTATTGTTTTCAACACGGAATACAATAAGCTAAAATTCAGAATTTGTGAACATTCTACATTGCGAATTTCACTCAAAAAATTAAAAATAAAGTAGAAAAATAACATTCATTCTCAAATTTTTACATGTAAATGAAATGTAAGGGTCAGTCTCACTGAAAGAGCATTCCCTCCATCCTCCCATGGTCATTCCTGCCTCACGGCGTGCTGAAATAGCAGTCACTGGAGGGCCGGCGGCGACGGCCAAACTCTTGTACTAGAAAAGACTGCACGAAAACACGTGCGCCCGATACGTTGTCAAATGTCAAATGACTATAATCTTATCCTCACGTAAGATTCAAAATGGTTTGCCTCAAAAAACCGCTGTTGGCCGCTGCTCTTTCTGTGGTGATTGACCCTTATTATAAATATATACCCTCATATGAATAATATTCAGCTTATCATTGTAACGGAAAACGGGTAAACCGCTTCATATGAGAGCGCTTTATTATACACTCCAACAACTAAATCTTGTGCACGACACTCACAGCGTGACTGTACCGCACGTTGTATTAGGAGTTCACTGCACTTTCATTTCTCTTTACTTGCACTTTACTCTTTTCTTTTAATTTTCTTCCTTTTCTTTTTCCTCTTCTTCTGTTTCTGTCCTAATTTCCATCGTCTTTTCGATATTCATTTCGTTTCTCATTTTATTATTCTTCCAGAATGTTTTGCAAATGACTAGAAGAGTTTAAATGTAGTATCTTCGGTTATCGTTACTAATAAAGATTTAGGTATATACATAAATTAGAAAAACAGAAAACCACAATGTATAGCAGGATCTGAAACACCGACCATCGGTATCAGCAAGCCGTAGTCTAGGCAATGTGTTCGATATTATTATTCTAATGCTGTGTCATGTTATGTCATATTTGTAAAATTATTATATGGTCTTCTGTTTTCAGGTTTACGACTTGATTTGGATCCCGAGGTGGTTGCAGCATTAGATGAAGATTTTGACTTTGATGACCCAGAGAACCAGCTAGAAGACAATTTTATTGAACTGGCTATGGCCGAAGGTATGCCACATTGTCACCCTCTTTTCAGGACTCCAACTAGGTACACATATAAATTGCCATAGACGTTTATAGGAGACCAACAGCTTAACATACTCTCAGGGCACAGAATAATAATAAATAAATATTCGACAACATTTTGCACAACGCTATCTTGACCCATGGTAAGCTTAACTAGCTTGTGTTATGGAATCTAGAATGCAGATAAATATACTAAATATACTTACATACTTTTTATTTGTAAATACACACGTATTATACATAGAAGCACCCAAACCATTGCAAATAGCAATATTCATGCATACAAATATTTGCGCTGAGCGGGGATCGAACCCGCGCCTCCTGCGTAGCGGCCGCGTTCACTACCGCCACGCCACAGAGGCTACAAAGATACACAAAGATTGATATATTATTATCATTGAACTTTGTACTGACAAATGTTCGCAGGAGGCGACGATGATGAAGATGATGACTATGATGGTGATAGCATGTCGGGCGGTGATGACTCTGATAAGGCGTTTGCGTCAGATCTGGATTCTGATGATGAGAGTGACTCACAGGTTTGTTGCACTGCTTATTATTTTATCTTTCTTCAAAATAATATATACATCCTTAGACCATATTTCTACTAACTGACCCTCGATCCTACTAAAACTAAACCAATGTGGCACCGCAGTCACTGCAAAAAAAATTACATTAATATTTAGACTTTATTGTCTATACTCCTAAAGTCCAAAATGAAATGTTTCATTACACTTTTTCAATTACTCTGCAAAAATTCATTTAATTTTAAACTTTAACTGCTTCGCTTTAAAGTCTATTAAATATATTTAGTATATATCTATCTAATATATATATATATCTATTTAATATATATTTAATGCTTTTTTTACAGTGGCGGTGGCACCACTGTCGTTTGGCTTCAGCAAAATCGAGTGTTCTTTTGGATGTACTGTGTCACACACAGTGCATCCAAAAGAAACAGTGTGAATTACGTGTTTTATTTAGTAAGCTAATGTCAATATTGTTCCCTTAAACTGTCAATCTTTACATTTCATTGGATGTATGAATATGTCAACATCAAATTGTACCATAGTAGTAGCTATTTGCACCTCGGAGTCCGAGTCCGTTTAAGCTCCAACTATTAACCTGTATCGATTTTCATATATGTCTCATTACCACATACATATATAATCGTATGGCAACCGGGACCGACGACTTAACCCACTCTGCCGGGGTGCGAGAGATATGCTTTGGCAATCTCACCTCCGGCAACCAAGGACCCACGACGGCGTGCGTTTTAGTCGGTTCGAGTCCGACATAACCACCTCCACCGGCTCCGTGGGGGTGGTATCCGTGGGGATTTATCTCACGATAAAAAAAACCCACTCTTCGAGGCATGACCAGACCAATGCAAATACCCATACAAATATATTCACTGAGCGGGGGTCGAACCCACGCCTCCTGCGTACCGGCCCCTTCACTACCGCCACGTAACAGTGGAAGTCTTATTAAAGTGTGAATATTTCAGGGTGACCGACCAGGCAAAGGTGGCCGTATGCCATCATGGGAAGCCGGAGACAAAGACGACACCAAGTCACGCTTCTCACAATACTCCATGTCTTCGAGCGTGATACGGCGGAACCAGGGGCTAACGTTGCTGGACAACAGATTTGAAAAGGTGAGAATAGACTAGCATATATTCACGCCTGAAACCGCCGAAGAAGTAGACTGAGGTGTATTAACAGGAGGTGAGCCTATTCGTGCCCAGCGGGCACTTTGTCACTTATTTATTTACTAGCTTTTGCCCGCGGCTCCGCCCGCGTGGATGTCGGTTATCGCGACTAAACATAGCCTATGTCCTTTCTCATGGTCTAATCTACCCCTATACCAAATTTCATCAAAATCGGTTCAGTGGTTAAGGCGTGAAAGCGTAACATACAGACAGACAGACAGACAGACAGACAGACAGACAGACAGACAGACAGAGTTACTTTCGCATTTATAATATTAGTATGGATATTGAAAATGCAGGTAAAGGATTGGTAAAGATTGTCAATACAAAGTAACACTACATTTGGCCTTGTGGCATGCAACACAGTATACACCGAATGAAACATGCATTACAGTAGTACCACATTTATAAGTTACGCCGATGTACCTGCGCAGAAATTTCATATTTGAAACGCGCCAAAAAAACTTAACCAATCACAACGCTCCGCAAAACATGGCCCTTTATTATTGGTTGCCGCCTGCGCGCCATGTTCGAAACAATGAACAATGAGCGAGAAAGCACTACTCTCTGGATTTATTGTATTTTCAATCTTAACGCAACGCAATAAAGTTAGTGTTTCAATGGCAATCGTAATTAATCGGCGTTAGCTTACTCTTCTGAGCACGCGAACTTTGCCGATGCGACTTATAAATGTGGTTCACCTGTACTTAGGTACACACAAATATTAGATACAGTTAGTTAAAATTATCATTAATATTAGAATTAAAATAATCAAGTTCACAAAATAATAGTCAATATAAAAATGTCATTGAAATAATACCAAAATAAATATATACCTAAAATGATCAATTGATCATCATTTATGTAATCATGAGCTGTATGTTTACTGTCGGATGGAGAACAGCCCTATCTCTTAGTCGCCTTCTATCGGCCGTTCCCAATAACATACTGATAGTTAAAGATAGATCGCATCTACGGATAAAGTGCTCGGCTGTTTAAATTCTATCTTCAACTGTAAGTATGTTATTGGGAACGGCCGTATGACTACCACAGGAAGAGATAGAGTGGGCCTATTCTACTCCACTAGAAACAAACACGACAAGACTTGTCTTTGTGAAAAAAATAATAATCGAAATGTCAAAAACATGAACTACGACTTCGTCGGCGTGGACTAGGTTTTGATTTTTTTCCCGCGGAACCCTTATACTGTTAGGATAATGAAAGTAGCCTAAATTACTTCTTATAACATCAGCTATAATAGACATTCCGTTAAAATCGGCCACCTCAAAGATACAAACAGAGAACAATTCAACAATATTTGTGTAAGTTGCTATGTAAAATTCACAATTTAATTTATTTATAACTAGCTGTTGCCCGCGGCTCCGCCCGCGTGGATGTCGGTTATCGCTTAGTGTTGAGTCAACGCTATTGTGCATATTTTTTTCTAAAATAAAAATAGCCTACGTTACTCCTTATTACATCAGCTACCTGTCAATAAAAGTCCCGTCAAAATCGGTTTAAAATTTACCAAGTTTCAACTTTCATCCTCTATTTCATCCCCTTGGGGTAGAATTAATCAAAATCCTTTCTTAGCGGATGCCTACGTTATAACATCTACCTGCATGCCAAATTTCAGTCCGATCCGTCCAGTGGTTTGGGCTGTGCGTTGATAGATCACTATGTCAGTCAGTCTTTACCATCTAACTCAAAGGTTATATATATGTATATGTTACCGGAAATGTGTATAATCCGGAATTCTATACAATGCCTAGGCATTGTATACAATGCCGAGTGCGCAGCAGGAAATGTATGAAATGGTATCAAAGAATATTGATGGTGGTTATAAAAAATGCAACCACTTAAGCTAATGCTGGAGCCTCGCTTTCGCTTCAGTCTTCTAACCTATAATATATCCAGGTCGGGGCGCAGTGTCCACACCACGCAATTTAACTTGGATAGATTAGGTTAGAACATTAATGCGGGAGCGGAGCGAAGCGAAGCTCCCGCATTAATCTTCGTGGTTATTTTTTTTATTCATTCAAAAATATAAATTTTCCACAAAATCATCCGCAAATATAGACAATAACCCATTTATTTCACACATTTCCGGTGGAACGGAAGGAATTCTATGTATTAACACACATTTCCTAGGATTTGTATACAATTCCTTGATTTCATACATTTCCGGTAACATATATATAAAGAAACTCACATACCTTCTTACAAGAACCCTAAAAACATTAGACTCTTTTTTGGATAATGGAATAAAAGTCAATTTAATATCTCCAGATGTTCGCTGAGTATGATGATACGGAAGTAGGTGCCTTAGACCTGGAGGAGATCGAAGGTTTCATGCCGGAGACGCACGATATGTTGCTACAAGCCGCCGAGCACTTCGAGGAGTCGAGAAGACGGTACCAGCTCGACAAGGAGAAGGAAATAGCTAGGTAACATTGTTATAATCGTAACTTGAAATTTATTTGTTTTGTTGCACAGCCCAGGCGGTCAAAAACGGCCACTTTATTGGAATCATATTAGAATAATGTTTCGTCTTTTATACGAAACTAGCTTTTGCCCGCGCCTCCGCCCGCGTAGATGTCGGTTATAGCGACCAAAAATGGCCTATGTCCTTTCTCAAGGTCTAATTTACCCTTATACCAAATTTCATCAAAATCGGTTCAGTGGTTTAGGCGTGAAAGCGTAACATACAGACGGACAGAGTTACTTTCATAACATAACATACATAACATAAACTCACGCCCGTATTCCCCGAAGGGGTAGGCAGAGGTGCTAGCACCCACGTTTCGCCAGTATATGTTTAGGTCCCAATGTAAGCGAGCCTATTGCCATTAACTGGGCACTTATAAACCAGCGATAAATACACACATAACTTCGAAAAGCATCGAAAAGTCATTGGTGTGTGCCATGGTAAACCTGGGATCGAACCCGAGACCTCGTCTCAGCAGTCCATTACCCATACCACTAGGCTACCGCGGTTTTTTTTCGCAGTTACTTTCGCATTTATAATATTAGTATGGAAGTATGGATTAGATTCTGTTTAGTAAATGAATTGTTGTGATTTAGCTCATATAAGTGAGCATTGAAAAAATAGGGAATCTGTTAACATTTACTAGAAATTCTCGAATCGCAATTCTAAAGATCTGAAATTCGTGAAAAGTTACTCGTTTGAGCAGAACGCTCAATGTGGCGTTTTAAGCCCCATAGGAATTGATTTTATCAAGGCGGTTCTACGGATCTGCGAGGTTTTTTTATACCACATAGGTGGTAGACAAGATACCTGATGTCAAGTGGTTACCGTGGTCTATGGACATGTGCAATACCAGTGTGGTAATTCTACAAAACCTTCCCTTCTATTTGCTATACGAAAATCAAGTCAAGTCAATTAGCCTATCGTAGTCCACTGCAGGACATAGGCCTCTCCCTATTTTCGTCATTTCTGCCAGTCCTCCGCCTTCCACATCCAGTCTGTCCCAGCCACCTTTTTCAGGTCGTAAGTCCATCTGGCTATAGGGCGCTCGACATTCCGTTTACCTTCTCGTGGTCTCCACTCTAGGACTCGTGTGCTCCAACGGCCGTCGGTCTTTCGGCAGATGTGGCGAGCTTGCCATTTCAGCTTACTTATTCTACGAAGTGTGTTGCTAACTTTATCTCTTTGACGGATGACCTCGTTTCGAATTTTATCCTTCAAGGAAACTCCAAGCATGGCTCGCTCCATAGCCCACAAGGAAACTCCAAGCATTGTAATAATAAAAGATATATCACATGTGTGTTTTGTTTGAGATAAAGTTAACAAGTGTGTTCTCCTGTAAATTAACAATATAAATAGGTACATTACCTTAAAGATTCGGGCGCCTTGGAGAAGCACATGCCTAAGATAGTCAATCAAGTAGGTTGAAGACTTTTAATCTGCCGGAGGTAAGCTAAATAAAACCACCGCACTGAGGTTTAAGGTTTTATTCTCTAGCGCTCCAGTGTGCTTATTATAGTAAGAATTTTATGCTAGTAGATTAAAATTTAAGAACTACATGACATATTAATCTTGTCACCAATGCAATTTTTTAAGGTTTTTAAAGTTAAATTTTAATTAAGGTAAAAGTAAACGAAAGCTCACGGCATCCCTCGGCGAGTGTGTGAAGGTTCACCTCAACCAGCGAAGCATAATATTCCGCTCAACCAGCCATTATTCCAAGATATTGCACATGCTCGTTCGTATGGTTGAGAAATCCATCAAACCATCAGAGACAAGGCCCAATGAAGGAAAAGCCAAAGTTAAACAAAGAAAAAGGAAAAGGAGAAGGCGGCTCCAATGGAGACCGCCATAATTAGTTGGTTAAATGCCAAACACACGATAAATCATGGTATTTTTGAAACAAATACAGAAATATGGAACAATCCTATACTACCATCATAGCGGGGACATTTTATAATATCATCCTGACAAGAATAACTTCAATCCATTACAATGGATTACGATTGATAATTTTTTATTAAAAGATCGACATCTTTGTCGATCGTCAAGAGAGAAAGGTGACGTGCCGGCCAACGCAGTGTTGCCAGTCGCCTCCAATGTTCGGAAATTAGCGAAATTTCGACTAAAAGCCGTTAAAGACCACCGATGTAACGAGATTCACAAACGCGACGTTACATTACATCCCTCCCCAAAAAAGAAAAAGGTATTCCTTTTTATTTTTAAAGAAAACAATGAGATTCAAAGACCAAAATCCAAAAACCTCAAAAGAAAATAAAATGTCTTGCAACATTCTACAAAAAAAAATAAAATGCAAAAGCTTCATGCAAGCATATTGCAAAAACAATCCACAAAAAAAAGTAAAAGAATGTGAAAACATTCAAAAATAAAATTTAAGTTCGGAAACCAACACGGATGTCAAACTATTCAATCGTTGTCCTCATAATAATCGTTGCAAAAAATAATTATAAGGGTCTAAATACACTAACTGAACCGTAAAAGTGAGTGAGAATATTAAAAAGTGCCGGGCAAGTGTTTGCAGGAGCCTTTGTGCATCGTAGATGCGTAAAAAGTGAAAATATAAATGCAGTGAACACAGCGGTCAGTCTATCTACCCCACAAACTGTATCTGTGAAGTGACGATAAAATTTTGGCGCAGTCATCTGTTACTGTTGGTGCGCCATTGTGTGTGCGCCCTAATAAAACTCTGTGTATCCTCAACTAGCTATATAATCATCCTGTGGCACCATAGGATAAAATTTCGGACTCACCATAGCACTATTTTTGTTATTGACGCCATCTAGCGACAGATCATAGTAACGGTTGATTTCTCAATTTGCAATCGATACCTAGATATGACAAAGTCGTGCAACGCGTGTGGTAGGTTTCTTTCTCCGGTAGATGCCGCTAAATGTTCAAAATGTACATCAACTTACCATCGGAAATGCGTTGTCTTGCCGGTGACCGGCACCATACCGTCACCCTGGCTATGTCCAGAATGTAAGAAAAATTTGGCTACCGATAACGGGACTGAGTCACCGATTAGGGGTACCACATCGCAACAGCGTCCGGCAGTAGGCGGCACCGTCCCGAAAACCCCCGATGAGACGGTTGTGTTGGCAAACGATATTACAACAGAGCTTAGGACTTTAAGGGACAACCTACGTTCAATAAATGAAATTCTGAAGCAATATAAAGAGGAGATGTCTGATATTGTTGTGTCCTTGAAGGAATGCAATGCCAGGGTCGACAGCATGGAGCAGCGGCTGTCTGTCTTGGAGAAGCTGCAGCCCTCTGATCAGTCTGTAAATAATGGCGTTATAGAACAGCTTCGGCAGGACTTAAATGACCGCGATCAAGAGCTGTTGAGCAACGATATAGAAATATCCAATTTAGTTGAACCTAATGGTGAGAACCCAGTCGATACGGTTCTGCAGGTTGCCGTGAAGTTGGGAATGAAGCTGGAGGAACGAGATATTGTCAGCGCGGAGCGCGTCGGCCCTCGGTTTCTGCGGTCGACCGACTCACAAGGCCCGGAGCGCCGCCCCCGCCCCCTTGCCGTACGCCTAGCGCGCCGAGATCTGCGCGAGGAGCTACTTTCGTGCGCGCGCGTGCGCCGCGGCGCAACGTCTGCGGACTTGGGTATGGCGGGCCCAGCGCGCCGGTTTTATGTTAACGAACGTCTCACTAAAATGAACCGCCAGTTGTTTCGAGCGGTGCGAGACGCTGGACAACACTGCGGTTGGAAGTTCGTATGGTGTAAACGAGGGCGTATTTTCGCAAGAAAAAATCCTGGTGAAAAAGCAGTGCACATTCGTTCTGATTCAGATATCGAATCTGTTTTTTCTCGCGCTGTCTCGTAATGAATGCATGATAATCTATATTATACTTTTTTATCTACTATTTTCTATCCTAATTGTACGATATTCCGAAAGCCTACCGTGTATCTGTGAAACCAATATGTCTAACTATGTGCAATATTTTTTTAATAATTACTGTTATTATATTAAACCGGGAAGCATTGTTGCTGGCTTTTATACAGCATATAAATATTCTATTTTATTCTCCGCTCCGCTGTTTGATTATTTCGGTGCACTTTTGGCGCAAAACTATTATCGTATTTTTTATATTGCGGAGTGTGGAGAGGACCTAGAAAATATTGTCATAGCGGGTCATGCTAGCACCGACGTAGATATAAACTATCTAACGATTTTTGTTCTAAGTGTAAGTCTTTTTTGTCATATAACTATTTATATTGCACAGTTGAGCGGTCTGTATGCGGCTTTTCACTGTTGGATCTTGTTTCGGACTCAGTCGTGGAAGGTTCGTTATTTTGATACACTTTTAACACAAAGCTATTATCCTAGCGAGCCTTCTGCAGAATATTGTAGCGAGTTGGATGTATACCTTATATATTACACAGTTAAAACTTTCTTTGTACAATTAACAATGATTCTAAGTGATTTTACTGTTGATCTGATTTATTTTACGCTATATTTGTATATAACTGTACTCGTGAAATATGCCATTATAAGCATACAGTCATACAGACAGGTGACGTGCCTCTTGCTTTTCAAACTGGTAACAGATATGTTTTGTGTTGGATTTAACCATCGCTTAACTGATTTAGCTAGCTTTATTGTTTACATGCTATACATACTCAATGATTGCAGATAAATTTTTGAAAGTTGGTTTTCATAACGCAGGCTCTTTAGGAACGCACCATGACGATTTTATCGCTTTGTTTGATAGGCACCGTGTTGATGTGATGGCGGTAAACGAAACCTGGCTGCGTCCGGGCGAGGAGGGTCGTGCGCCTGTTGTCCCTGGCTATCGCCTGCGCCACATTCCACGCTCCTCAGGCATCTGCCATGGAAGAGGGGGAGGTGTCGGATATTACGTCAGACTTGGGTTCAATGTGCATACGTTGAGTCACCCGGTAGATCCGAGATACAACGCCGTTGAACAAATGTGGTTGACATCTACCATAAATGGAAAAAAGCTCGCTATTGGTACTGCTTATCGACCTCCTTGGCAGGATTTACAGATGTTTCTTGACGCCATTACTGACACTGTTGCTTCCCTGGGTGAGTGTGATCACTGCATATTACTTGGCGATTTTAATTCTGATATGCTAGTGTCGAGCGACAAATCCAAAAGAGTGACCGAATTTCTTAACAGTCTCAGTCTTAAACAGTATGTCACTACTGCTACTCACTACACCGACACTAGTGAAACTCTCATCGATCTGATTTGTACCGATCTGCGCGCCAGGCATATTTTTGTTGAGCCGTTTCGCGAAGTCAACGGTCACTCTGTACTTACTTGCGAATTTAATATAAAAAAGGAAAAATGTAAGCCATTTTACATCAAATTTAGACCTTTGAAAGATGTATGTCAGGATAGTCTTATCTACAATTTGGCTGCACTGGATTGGAGTGACTTTGTTGGTGCGAGCTCTGTCAATGCTATGGTCGATACTCTTAATCGCAATATTTTAACTGTGTTTGACACTCATGCCCCAGTTAAAATATGTCTTCTCAAAGAACCATCGTACCCGTGGATCACCGATAACATTAAATTAATGATGAGGCTGAGGGATGATGCGTTGGCAAAATACCGCCGCACTAAGTCCGCATCAGGGAAGGAATATTATAAGCAGTTAAAATCTTTGGTCACCACCTCATTGTATTATGAAAAGGCAGCTTATTATAAACACCACATTAATATACATATTAATAATACTCGGTTGCTTTGGCGAAATTTAAAAAATACTGTCTGTCGATTTAATCGTAATAAGGAGCTTCCGTCGCATTTTACCGATCCCACAATAATTAACAGTCATTTTCTGGACGTACCTGGGAACCCAACGGCGACTATATCCCAAATGACTTATTTTGAGTTTCATGGGCATATGGATGCCAACTTCGCGATTACACCGGTATCGATGGACGTTGTGGCATCAACCATAGCTGCTTTAAAATCGAATGCAGAGGGCTACGATGGAGTTTCATTAAAAATGATTGCATTAACCCTGCCGTACACACTACCATATATTACTGGCTTGATTAATTTTTCTATTGAATCATCCACATTCCCCGACCTTTGGAAGATCGCGACTGTTAGGCCCATACCTAAGACCTCGAATCCCGCGCTGGTTAAAGATCTTCGGCCTATTAGCATCTTGCCTTGTCTCTCAAAAGTTATGGAGAAAATAGTGTGTCAACAGTTCACGGAGTATTTAGAGGAACACAGTCTTTTGCCCGAGTTGCAGTCGGGTTTTAGAAAGAGACGCGGCACGACCACGGCGCTGATAGATGTAACTGATAATATGCTGCTCAAGACAGGGGGTTATGCACTGCGTTGGTTCTGCTCGATTTTTCCCGTGCATTCGATGCTATACATACAGGGTTACTTTTATCAAAACTTAATTACTACGGTGTAGATCGGAAGGCACTTTCTTGGTTCCACAGCTATCTGGATGGTCGCAAGCAGATGGTGGCACTAAGAATGAGCGATGGAAACGACATTGTTTCACCACTTGCGTCCATCAGAAGAGGCGTTCCTCAGGGTTCAATCCTTGGCCCTATTTTATTTAGCATATACTGTGCGGATATAGTCAACTGCCTTCAGAATTGTCAGTACCATATATATGCTGATGACGTACAGGTTTATTTGTCATTCAACCCCGATGAACATCACGTGGCCGTTACAAAATTAAATGACGATCTTAGGCGCATAACAGCTTGGGCGGATAGTAATTGTCTGGTATTGAACCCACAGAAAACAAAGTACATACTTTTTGGTACTAAGAGTCAGGTCAGTCGGGTTCCCACCTATCTGAACCTGAGTCTCAAGGGAGGGCCAATAGATAGGGTTGATGGCGCTCGCAACTTAGGGCTATACGTGGATCCTACCCTTAGATTTGAACAACATATCGCAGAGTCCGTTCGAAACTGCTTTTACCGTCTGAAAGTACTTTATAAAATGAGGCCGCACCTGTCCGAGGAACTTAGGGTTCGTGTAACTGAGTCCCTCGTGCTGTCTAAGCTCAATTACGTCGATGTAGTTTACGGCCCGCGACTGTTGGCTCGAACAGAGAGAATAATTCAGCGTGTTCAAAACGCCTGCGCCCGTTTCTGTTTCTCGATACCGGCCAGAGGACATGTCACACCTTACCTAAGCCAAAACTCTCTCTTAAAGATGAAAACTCATCGGAAGATGCATGTGGCATGTCTTCTGTTCGGTGTCATAAAGCACAGGGAGCCGCGGTATTTGTTTGACAAGCTCGGCTGGGTCACCGGTGGAAGATCGTGTGCCAGAAGGCAGTGCTCCCAGCAGCTGTCAATACCGCGGCATCGATCTGAGGCATTTAGGGGCAGTTTTCGTTATTCAGCTTCTAAAATATGGAATAATCTTCCACCACCGTTGCGTTGCATTAAAACGATTACCACATTTAGGAAACGCTTACGATTGTTCCTCTTGGTAGCTCAAAGGAGGCTGGATAACGTTAACTCAAATATCTCATTGATCTGACTTGGTGGGCCTTCTCAACAATTGTATTTACCCTCTACCCCTATACATATACAAGTATGGTGGCGAAAATGTTGCCCACATATAGTTACAATTATGTGTGGATAGTACATATGATTGGAATTGTGTGTGGATGGTACTGTGTTTTATGTAAGATATTGTCATTCCTGTAATTGTAATATGCATCGCTTCTACATACCTGCATCTGCACGGGCACTGTTTTACGCTCGGCATCGATGACGGTTCGGCGTCCGTGTGTCACTGCCCAATCGGGGTCCAGTTGAAAACCAGCGCCAGGTTTCTACCTGGCACATGCTGAACTGGACACCCATTTGGTGTATTGGTGTGTCAAAACTTTGAATGTTTTTAGTATTGTTTGTTTTGTTGTATAACTTATGGCATTATTTATTGATAAATTATGTTATTACTACGAGTAATTGTTTGTGTGACCACCTTGCACTGATGTTTCTTTCTTTCTTTCTTTCTTTCTTTCTTTCTTTCAAATACAAAGGAAATCAAAGATATTTTCCAACTCAATGGAATAAACCAAAAGCAAAACAAATACTCCGAAAAGAGTGAAAAGTAATCTGAAAAATAAAGTATTCAGAGAAAATGAAACAAATCCCAATTCAATTCCAATTCCAGATATCGATTAGGCAACCAACGCCATCGAATCTAATCCTAGATCTTAACCAGCCTTCCAGCATCAATACAAAAGTGCGGTTGAGCTCCTACGCCACCGACTCTATACCAGCAATTCCTAAATAAATATCAAACGAAGAAGATATCGGTTAAGCACCAACGCTGCCGAATCTGAAACAAAATTGGCAAAAACAAAGAAGTTTTCCCATTATCGGTTAGGTGTAAAACCGCCGACTTCAATTCAAATCCAAACTCCAAAATCCAAACGTCAAAACAAAATCACAACAAAAGTGTGAGGTTAATATATTTATAAGCATTGTGATCGGCATAACACCACCAACTTTCCGAGCACAAGCAAAATATAAAGAAAATATGACAATTGTGACCAGTACAACACCACTGACTTTCTGAGCACAACCGCATAAAAAAAAATATGACATTTGCGACCGGCTCAACACCACCGACATTCCGTGCGCAAAGCATAAAAAATGTTACTATGTGTATAGAAACACAATAGTACAAAAAAGAAAAAACGACAATTGCGACCGGTACATCACCACTGGCTTTCCGTGCGCAATGCGTAAAAAGGCGTGACTATGTGTATGAAACACAATAGCACAAAAATGTAAAGTCCAGAAAATCCCAGGTTTCCCAAAAATGGTATAACAAGGTATAAGGTAAGTGCATATAAAATGCGTCCAATCCGAGAATCCTAATATTAAGACAATAACTCAGAACTGTACAAAAAACTAAGTTCAAGAAACTTAAATTTCCATTCCAAAAGTGAGTGGAAATAAGTCAAGTGAATTTAACACAGAAAATGAATATTAGATTTCACTCCCTAAACTAGAGCAGAAACTAAATTCCCAAATTTGTACAAAATATACAATTTTACAAAAATGTAAACAAATATATATACAGGACAATAATCCTATTATACAAAAACAAATAAAAATATAAGATCTTTTGACGTGGAACAATTTGTTAGTATGGAGTAGAAAATATAAGAAACAAGACCTAAAATGACCTAAGTAATTTTTAATGTATCTAAAATTGAAATTAATAAATTGATGTGAAGTTCCTAGCATACATCTCCTTTCAAGACCCTAAAACTTTTCAAACATCACCATTCAATAGGGTCATACTTCAACCAAAGTACAAAAAACAAAGATAGATATTGGCAAAACCAGTAAACAATTTAATATTTAATAATGTCTTTAATGTGATAACGACCTGTATAGTTTTTGTTAAGGTCTTTCAAGACATAAACATTAGGGGAAACTTTATCTAATATTTCACATTTAATAAACTTAGGTGCTAACTTAGCCGAAAAGAATGCAGGAGCATTAGACTGCACAAAACTTCTCCTCCATACTATATCTCCCACTTCAAAAGAAATGACCTTTCTCCCTATATTATAATAACGCGCATTACGCTTATAAGCTTTAAGCAATGCAGCTTGAACTTTAACAAAAATTTCACTAAGAGATTTTAGTGAAAAAGCAAAAGAAGACCTTTCAACAACATCAAGTTGATCAAGGTTATCTAAAGAATTACTAAAACGGTGCAATGAAGCATCAAAAATAAGTTCTCTACCGAACATGGAGAAAATTAGGAGTGAAATCTGTGGCTAGATTCACACTATTATTCAAAGCTAATTGAACATGAGGCAAATATTTTGACCAAGTTCTATGATCATCTTTAACAAAACAAGAAATACATGTTTCGACCGTTTTGTTATATCTCTCTACAGGGTTATTTTGAGGGGTATATAAAGTATTATAAAATATTTTATTAATATTATAACTTTTCAGAAATTCAACGAACTGCTTCGCTGTAAACTGGCTTCCATTATCACAAACTAAAATTTTAGGCGTTCCAAACCTAAGAAATATCTCTTTTTCAAGAATCTTACAAATTACTTTAGTAGTAGCACTAATCATAGGAAATATCCAACAATATTTTGTAAAAACATCTACAATTGAAAGTATATACTTGTGTCCAGAATAAGCTTTTGGAAGAATTCCAATAATATCAATAGAAAGCATTAACATTGGTTTATCAACTTTTTTAGGATTAACCATAATTCCATGAGGTGGATTAGTAGAAGATTTATAAGCTTTACAAGCATCACAAGAAGAAATGTATTTTTGAACATCAATAAACATACCTTTCCAAAAATAATGTACTTTTAATTTATTTAAAGTTTTATGAATTCCTAAATGTCCTGAATTAACATCATCATGATTAGATCTAATTGTGTCTAAGATGTGTTCTTTAGGTATGACAATTTTCCAATTTAAAAGATTATTAGGATTATATTTATCTTTACAAAATCTATACAAAGTATCACTTTCAACTTTGAAATTTTTATATTTTCTAGGAAACTTTTGACAATTTATAAATATTTTTCTATACCAAGGATCAACGATATCCTCGTCTGGCAAAACAATATTATTATTTAAAGGAACATTAATAGCAGAAATTTCTATTCTAGATAGACAATCTGGAACTAAATGTAAAGAACCTTTTTTATATTTAACATCAAAAGTAAATTGAGAAATTCTAGCAGCCCAACGTGCAAGACGACCACTAGGATTACTAAGTTTTAGAAGCCAAGTTAAACTAGCATGATCAGTGATAACTGTAAATTCCATTCCTTCAATATAAGGTCTGAAATGTTCAATAGAATCTAATATTGACAACAACTCTCTTTCAGTTGTGCTATAATTACGTTCACATTTATTAAGCGATCTAGAATAATAAGCTACAGGATGTTGATCTCCATTATCATCATCTTGGCTCAGGACACTACCAATTCCAACGGAACTAGCATCGCAATGTAAAAAGAATGGTTTCTCAAAATTTGGGCAATGTAAAACAGGTGCAGAAATCAATGCAAGTTTTAAATTATTAAAAGCGACTTCAGCTTCTTCATTCCAGGAAAGAGATTTTTTAGAATTCTTGCTTCCAGCCGTTAATTTTGTTAAGGGCGAAGCAATATCAGCAAATTTATCAATGAATCTACGGTAATAAGAACATAACCCAAGAAAACTTCTTAATTGTCTAACGCTTTCTGGGCGTGGGAAACTTTCAATTGACTCTAATTTAGCAGGGTCTGTATGTAAACCATTACTATCAACAATATAACCGAGGTAACGAAGTTTATCTTTACAAAAATTACACTTTTTTAAATTAATAGTTAACCCAGCATCTTTAAGAATTTTATAAATTTTATTTAAATAATATAGGTGATCAGAGAAACTAGAATTTACCAATATAAGATCATCTAAGTAACAGAATGCTACATTATCAAATTCAGGCCCAAACAACTTATCTACAAGCCTTTGCAACTCAGCTGGAGCATTGGTCAAACCATACACCATACGGGTAAAATGAAACAAACCTTTCCCAGGAACAACGAAAGCAGTCTTCTCTCTAGAAGATTCTTCTAAAGCGATTTGCAAAAATGCCTTAGACAAATCAATAGTAGTTATATAATTAGCACCTCGAAGGTTATCTAAAATCCTAGAAGGATAAGGCAAAGGGTAAGAATCTTTAATAGTTACTGAATTTAATTTTCTAGAATCCAAACATAATCTTGTTCCACCATCGCGTTTTTCAACGGCTAACACTGGAGAACACCAAGGAGATTTGGAAGGTTCAATAATATTTTCCTTTAATAAAACTTCTACTTCATCATAAAGTTCTTTTTGTTTAGCAGGACTAAGTGGCCAATAACGTTGTTTAAAAGGTTCACCAGTAACATTAATTTTATGTTTAACTAAATGAGTGAGACCCAAGCCTCTCTTTTCATAAGAAATATCTTCAAAAAGTGAAATAATTTTATTAAGTTCCTGTTTCTCAGACGGAGAAAGTTCAGAAACAGAAGTAACCGCATTAACACAAGTTGTGGATTCATTTTCAAAAGTAATTTTATTTAATAAGTCTTTAGCAAGGTTAAATTTCAACCAAAAGTCGAATCCCAAAATAATGGAAGGTTTAAAAGAAGGTATTATCAAAAAATCTACATTTTTAGTTATATTATCACAAGTGATAGGTAAAACCATAGTTCCAATAACCTTGTGTGGAGAACCATCAGCAGTAACAGCATTACCTTGGTGAGGTTTAAGTTTAAATCCTAATTGTAAAAATGTTTGATGAATATTAGAACCGAGTACACAACTACAAGCTCCGCTATCTAACAAACCAGAATAAAGTTTATTATTAATATTAAATTTTAAATAGGGTCTAGTGTCTTTATTTTTAACAAACAAAACAGGGGCAGCCCTGATATTACTAAAGAAAACTTTCAAATAATCTAACCAGTCACTAAATTCTTTTTTACAAGTGGCATCATCCGGTGCATTGCTAAATTTTTTCAACATCGAGTCACCTGAGGTTTTATCAAAAACTAGGGCTCGATGGGGCCTGATACGTTTTTTGACTGTTCAGTATTACAAACTTCGCAAGTCTTCGTAGTGACACCAGCTTTGTGACACTTAAAACAAATTATGCCAGGAAACTTAGGGCAATTTTTATAAGAATGTCCAGAGGACTTACATTTTAAACATATTAATTCATCTGCTTTAACAGCATTAACGTGAGCAGAAGGTTTTTCTTTTTTAATACTTCTATTCTCACTTAAGTTCTTTCTAGACACAAAATTTTCTAATTCTCTGCTGAGGTTAATGAACTCTTCAATAGTAGAAATAGTTTTACCAAACACAAAAGGTGTGTAAATATTTAACATATTATGTTTAATAATAGTTATGAGGGTAGCATCACGAATAGGCATAGACAAACGGCTTGACATATCCATTATATCTGTAATAAAGTCTGGTAAGGACTCAGTTATCTTTTGTTTACGAGTGCGGAGTTCATGTTCTAAATGATAGTCGAATTCAATCCTATCAAAACGTTTCAACAACGCAGCCTTTAATTCCTGCCAAGAAGCAATACGAATACGCACACTACGAAACCATTTAAGCGCTGTGCCTGACAAAAGATCAGCAAATGAACTAACTAAAAAATGTTCATTAAAATTTTTAAACAAGAAATATTCTTCCACTTCAGTAATAAATTCCCTAACACACGATTTACCATCATACAAAAGCTTACAACGTTTCAAATCGGGTAACTTTGTAACAGAAGGCAAGTTTTTCTTCAAGTCTTCATTCAATAAAACATTCATCATATTAAACGAAGATGCAGCTCTCGGACTATAATCACCAGCTCCCCGACTATGTGAAAACGGATCAACAACTTCAGTCAGATCAGCCATGACATGGGGCATCTCGTGAGTAGATGTACCAACCGGGACAGTATTATCAATAGCTGCAAACAATGGTGGAGCCTGCGTCTCCTTGTCCATGTTTGAAAACAATGTGAAATCTAAAAATAGTTGTATAAAATGCACTAAGAACTTCCAATTAATGCAATGAATGCAGCTATAAAAGTTAGAAAAGTAAATAAGTTATGAATGCAACTTAATTGTTATTGTTGAAAAATGCTAACCTCAAAAGTAGGTCAAACAAAAGAAAGGAATGTTATTGTTAAGTTATTTAGGTCAAATGCCTTTAAGTAATGATAAAAAAGTGCATCAGTGATTCACAAAATAAAGTATTTCTGTTTACTTGAGGTAAACATCAAAGATTCAAATATTACTATACTTTCACATATTAGTTTGAAGTTTATAAACTTTTCATTATATATTACTATGTAGATAATGTAACTTGTTATAAATTAAGGTTATACAAGATAAAACAATGATAACAATAACTGTGAATGTTATTCAAATTGAAATATTCACCTGTAATTAAGAGATATAAACAACAGCGTACCAACCTGTAGTAAGATTAGTTTTGTAAAGTAAACAAACAATAATATTTACTGAAACACAGAGTTATGCAGTAATATACATGAAAGAAACATTGTTCTAAACATGTTAAATTAAATTAATAATGCAAAGGTGACAAGGAATAATGATATTTGCACACTGTCAAGTCCCTGTTCGCGAGCGACAATTGTAATAATAAAAGATATATCACATGTGTGTTTTGTTTGAGATAAAGTTAACAAGTGTGTTCTCCTGTAAATTAACAATATAAATAGGTACATTACCTTAAAGATTCGGGCGCCTTGGAGAAGCACATGCCTAAGATAGTCAATCAAGTAGGTTGAAGACTTTTAATCTGCCGGAGGTAAGCTAAATAAAACCACCGCACTGAGGTTTAAGGCTTTATTCTCTAGCGCTCCAGTGTGCTTATTATAGTAAGAATTTTCTGCTAGTAGATTAAAATTTAAGAACTACATGACATATTAATCTTGTCACCAATGCAATTTTTTAAGGTTTTTAAAGTTAAATTTTAATTAAGGTAAAAGTAAACGAAAGCTCACGGCATCCCTCGGCGAGTGTGTGAAGGTTCACCTCAACCAGCGAAGCATAATATTCCGCTCAACCAGCCATTATTCCAAGATATTGCACATGCTCGTTCGTATGGTTGAGAAATCCATCAAACCATCAGAGACAAGGCCCAATGAAGGAAAAGCCAAAGTTAAACAAAGAAAAAGGAAAAGGAGAAGGCGGCTCCAATGGAGACCGCCATAATTAGTTGGTTAAATGCCAAACACACGATAAATCATGGTATTTTTGAAACAAATACAGAAATATGGAACAATCCTATACTACCATCATAGCGGGGACATTTTATAATATCATCCTGACAAGAATAACTTCAATCCATTACAATGGATTACGATTGATAATTTTTTATTAAAAGATCGACATCTTTGTCGATCGTCAAGAGAGAAAGGTGACGAGCCGGCCAACGCAGTGTTGCCAGTCGCCTCCAATGTTCGGAAATTAGCGAAATTTCGACTAAAAGCCGTTAAAGACCACCGATGTAACGAGATTCACAAACGCGACGTTACAGCATACACCCCAAGTTTGTTGCGCCGTTTCTTCTCCACTGGTGCCAGGAAGCGGTGTTAAACTTAGTTTTAAACAGAATTTTACGTCAAAAAGCTGTAGTAATGCTACACAATTTTGGATAAATACTTTGAATTTTGACTTTATACGGAAATGACTTATCTTGTTGTAACTTACAGGATGCAACGGCTACAAGAGATAACTGAAGAATCTGACGAGGAAGACGTAATTACCGTGGAGGTGAAACCGAAAGAGCAGTGGGACTGCGAGACCATACTGTCCACATACTCCAATCTGTATAACCATCCGAAAATCATTGATGAGCCTAAGGTAAGTTAGAGAAGGGGTGGCCCAAATTCTAGTCTGCCGGGAACCATGCGGCTGTCTGTTTGAGTCAGCTAATCCTGAAAAGGCTACATCCCATATAATTCTAAAATAAATATAATTCCAAATGTTCAAGTAAGTTACTCTTATTTAACCTACAACAGCATAATTAATAATAATAATAAATAAATAAATATTTCACAACATTATACACAACGTTATCTAGACCCATGGTAAGCATAGCTAAACTAGCTTCTGGTATGGAATCTAGGATGTGGATGAACATACATAGATACTTTTTTTTGTAAATACATATTATACATATAAACACCCAGATCAATGCAAATAGCCATATTCATGGATACAAATATTTGATTACATAGGGCGGGACTCGAACCCGCAGTCTTTCCCTTACAGGGGGAATGCCTTGACCAATTCGGCTACCGAGACACGCCCGATGTGATTCTAATTTCCCATCTTATACGTCTTTAAGGCGACGTGGCGTCATCTACCGATTTTCTTACGAACTATCGGAATCAATGAATGATGTTACAATCATTTTTAAACATTGATTTTTGATCGATCCCGCACCTCCTGCGTGGCAGTCGCGTTCACTACCGCCACGCCATCCACAGAGATTTGATAATTTCCAATGATATTTTATACAAGATATGTTACGTTCATAGTAACTGACTTCTCAAATCTGATCCAGCAGTCTGTCAGTGCACAATAGTTGACAATTAGCGTTAAAGTAGTATGAAAGATGGGATAAGCACGTGAGTAAAAAAGATAGCTATAATTCGGAATTATTCGGACGATTGCACTTGTAGGATCGCTTTGAAGCATAGATTATGATTTTGTTGAACAGAAGGGGTATTTCGTTGGTAGGCAAGAAATGAAATTCGATGAAAAAATAATACGTCATTATTTATTTCGGAAAATGATAATAATGAAATGCTCAAGTGAGACTCGAACTCACGACCTTTCGCTTACAGGGCGACTGCTCTGCCAACTGAGCTATTGAGCACCACCTGAATCATTCCAAATTTTCCTTCTCTTTATATCCGTCTACCAACATTCTTACGAACTGTTGGAAACAATGAATGATTTTTCAACCATTTTTAAACATTGAATTTTGATGACTGCGCCCAAATATTTGAATGAATTTTTTTTATAGCATTTATTATGCTAACTGTTAAGTTCGAAAAACATTGGAAAAAATGAAATGCTCAAGTGAGACCAATTTTTCAATGTTTTTCGAACTTAACAGTTAGCATAATAAATGCTATAAAAAAATCATTCAAATGATAATAATTCAAAAAGAGAATTAGGAAACTTCTCGAAAATAAAACTGTAGTGCCGTACTGACATTATAATCAAAAATGAAACTCCTTCAAATAAATTTAATTTATTTCTTTTCTGCCTCTTAGAAAGTATTTTATTTTGGGATTATTTATTATGAGCAGAATGAAGCCGAACAGTGGTATATTTGTCAGTTATTTATATTCTTCCTGAGCGATGTTCCTTTTTTCGAAGTATATCTCTCAGTGGCTTCAAAATTATTGCTACAAATTCTGCTGCTTTTTGAAGGTGTCCAGTTAAACTCATTTCGTTGTTCTTTAACAATTGCAATCCACTCTTGAAGTCGAACTTCATTAGTCGGAAACCTTGAAAAAAAATTTAGGTTATTACAATTATTTAAAGGACAACAAATAAATAAAACAAAAATTATGTTGCTCAATTTTAAATAACAAGTAAAACTGAACAGCAGGTCCAAATTATTACTTTAGTAGGCAGTAAACTGAAAATTACTCTATGTCGCATCTGTACTGATAATCTATGCAAGCAGTGTTGTTGTGTCCTTGTCGTGCTCATATCAAAAAGTATTTCTGTCCTTTTTCTTTGCCGCCATTATTTTAAAAATATTATTAAACTAATTTTAATGAAATACACTAAAAAATCGGTAATATTGTATGTACTTACATGTGATAGAAGGTCCTTCGTGTTTTATTGATTTTAGTGTCGTAATTTGTACATTTTTAAAAATACACGGTGGCATTTTTATTGCCATTTTATTATGCGCTTACATACGTGACAACTCGGCGTTTGCCAGACATATACTAAATGCGATACGTCCCAATTGGGACGTTTTCGCGTCTTCACCAGGCGCAGTCTAATAACATATCTGCCTCTTTTTTGTATGTAATATCATTGATAATTTCATAATTTTTATCACTACCAATGTATTCAACAGAAACCAAAGAAAATACAGATCAATGCGAAGACCGGCATTCCTAAAGACACGCTAGGCAATGACAACAAGCTGACTGCCAAGTCCCTGGCCAAGTTCAACGCGATGCAAGAAGATAGTGATTCCGACGGTTCTGAGGACGACAGGACATGCGCCAACTCTGTTCTGTCGACACTCAGTGTGTTATCTATTAGGTAAAGTATTAGATTTTTAGGTTGGTTCCCTTTTTTTTTTATACCACTTAGGTGGCAGACAAGCACACGGCCCACCTGATGGAAAGTGGTTACCGCGGCCTATGGACGTATGCAACACCAGGGGCGTTACACTCGCGCTGCCTACCCTAAACCAGCCTTTATGTCGAGTCCTGTTATGTCGAGTCCCGTTATGTCGAGCCAAAAACCTTGTCTCGCTTCTATTACCTCTATGTCGAGTCTACGTTTTCTGTCCCGAACTTAAAATAGCGACAAACAGGGCTCTTATATAATTAAAGACCGTAGCTTAGTTGTAAGGGGTCGGCCTTACGATCGAAAGGTCCCGGGTTCGAATCCTGGCCATAACACTGCCGACGTGAAGACACTCCTAACACAAACAATTTAAATTTGGTGGTGGGGTAAAAGCGAATATTAGTAATTATGGTACGAATATTCTTCTATACTTTCATTGTATAGTTCATTTTTCTGAATCCATAATCCATTCTAATATTGTTAAATGTAAAAGTAACTCTGTCTGTCTGTGTGTTTCGCTTTCACGCCTAATTCACTGAACTGATTGTGATGAAATTTGGTATTAGAGTAGATTAGACCTGGCTAGATTTGGTCTCGATAACCAACATCCACGCTAGTTTTATAATATACTAGCTTTTGACCGTGGCTCCGCCCGTGTGGATGTCGGTTATCGCGACTAAACATAGCCTATGTCCTTTCTCATCATCTAATCTACCCCTATGCCAAATTTCATCAAAATCCGTTCAGTTGTTTAGGCGTGAAAGCGTAACATATAGACAGACAGTTACTTTCTAATATTATTTAGATTATAAAAGGAACTTACCATTTTCTAACTAAAAATAACTGATTCGAGCTTAGTGGTTAAGTAGTCAGCCTTGCGATCGAGAGGTCTCGGGTTCGAATCCTGGCCATTACACTACCGACGTGAACCCACTCCTAGCACAAGCAATTTAGCTTAGTTGGAGGGGTTAGAGGGAATATTATTAACTTCGGTTCTAATATTCTTTTTTTTTAAAGAACTAAATAACATTTACTAACAATGGCTTGTATATTTCAGGCCAAAAGAGGAATCTGCCGAAGAGAAAAAAGAACGCAAACGTTTACTAAAAGAGTACAGAAAAGAGCGGAGAATAGAAAAGAAAGCGAATAAAGAAGCGTTCAAAGAAGAGAAGAAGAGGCAAGAGAAGATTATGATGAACAACAGAAATAATGTTCAGGGGAACAGAATACTGTGATCATGTTGTGCGTTTTTATGTTATAGGAATTATATTTTAGATATAAGTAATATGACTATTTTATTTCTGTATCTTATTGCAGCGTGACCACGAGTAAATTAAATTCCAGCCCCATAGACAATGCCGTTGGTAGCTTAATGGTTAAGGAGTCCGCATTACGATCGAGTGGTCCCGGGTTCGAATCCTGTTCATTACACTACCGACGTGAACCCACTCCTAGCACAAGCAATTTAGCTTAGTTGGAGGGGTTAGAGGGAATATTAGTAACTTCGGTTCTAATATTCTTAAGAAAGATAAAAAATTGTTGGCTGGCGTATTAGAGAATAGAATGATGAGTGTAGGGGATTGACACGTAGTTTGACGTTTATAACAGTCGCCAACGTATGTCAATCCTAAACATTGATCGATGTACCTATTCTAAAGTAGGAGCCAACGAAGCGAGAGAAAAAAGGTAAACAATGTTTTAGCGGTTCCAAACATTTTAATTTGAAAATTATTGCGTATCACTTCAACGGCATTCCAGACAGGAAAGAAATTGCTCCTAAGATGGTGGATCTGACAGTTTAGAATCGCTGTGTTGAAAGCTTTCCTGTACTACGAAACACGCAACGACAGCTTTTTTTTTCCCGTGCGGAAATCCCCTCGGATACCCCCCTGCCGGAGCCGGAAGGGGAGGTTATGTCGGACTCGAACCGACTAAAACCGCATGCCGACTGTGGGTCGTGGTGCTAGGCCGGAGATGAGGTTGTCATCGACATATCCCTCGCACCCCGGCTGACCCAGGGCCATCCCTTACGGTCTAGCCCTCCTCGGGAGGGGGGACAACGGTGTCCCCGACTCGCCCCCGGAATGGGGAGGCGCGCTTCTCAACGCGCCGTCGCCGTGGCCTGCTTCTGCTGGGGTGACAGGCGGCTTCACCCGTCACCCCCAGGCCCGCGCTCATGGGGGACGGAGGTCAGTCAGTGCCCTCCGACGCCCGAGTTGCCTGCGCGCGCGGGCAGTGCGGGTCGCGAGTCTCGCTCGCTCGCGCCGCCTCTCCCGTTCCGCCGTCTCCTTCACGACCATTACCTGCTCGCTGAAGGAGACGCCGGCCGCCCACGCGTCCGCACAGCGGACCATTGCTGTGAGCAGGGTGGCGAGGGTGAGAACTCTCACTCCCAGGGCCGCCACTAGCTCCCGCCTCGGTCCGGCCCATGTAGGGCACTCGGTGAGCGTGTGCAGCTCTGTGTCCTCGCTCGCGTCGCAATGATGGCACTCGGACGTTGGCTCCTTTTCGATCCGACGCAGATACCGCCCAAAGCACCCGTGCCCGGTGATAATCTGCGTCAGTCGATACGAGAGGCTCCCATGTGGCCTCTCTAGCCATTCCCCCATGATGGGCCTTACCGCCTCTATGATGGCATGCCCTGCGCGTGGTTGCTCAAGTCGTCGCTCCCACTCCGCCACCATGATCCTATGGAGCCGGGATCTCTCGGCCCGAATGTCTTCGGGCTCGGGATCGTATCCCCGCTCCCGCGCCTCCTTACGGAACCGATAGAGTGCCGCAAGGGATCTCGCTTCCAGGATCCACGGTGGCGATCCGGCTAGGAGACTCGCCGCTTCAAAGGATATCGTGCGGTATCCCCTAATTGCCCTGGAGGCCATCCTCTGCTGCGGCGCACGCAACAGGGGCATGAATCTGGTCTCCAGGGTGTCCGCCCACACGGGACACCCGTATAGATAGGGCCATGGACCGCACGACACCCGCGTAGAGACACGCAACGACAGCTGTCGCTCGGCCATTGTCGCGTAGGTACGTGTATGGTCGCTTTGTACACCTTTTTTCTCTCGTCTCTTTGGCGTTACTTTATATATAAACGTATTGCCATTTGTCTAGGTCAAGCTAGTGTGACCACAAGTATGCAGGAACCATTTTAAGGCCTCATGCCCACGAGACGGTTTCAACACGGCTCGGTTTTTTGCCGGCGCCGGGCAGAGACCGTCCGACCGTGCACAATAGACGGTTTGTACATGACCCGGTTTCAACGGTTTGACACCTTCATTCGCTCGTTTCATTTCGTGAATTGGGAACGTGCAAAATGTTGAGTGTTAAAAAAAGAAGATGTAGGTATTATTGCGTGGCACATGTTGTATAAAAAGCAAAAAAAAGACGATAAAAAAATGTAAAGACGGTATTGGGTACATCCTATGCTACCCTACGCTCGTTCAGTAGCAACTAATGGAAGATGATAATAAATTCTTGGTTGATTTCCATTGCGTTGGTAGCCCTGTGCACGCGCCGCCCGTAGGTCCGGTCTCGTGTGCATGCGCTCGCCCACCGCCATACTCCACTGCGCCCCGGGCGGAGCACCGTGCCCGGTTGCACGGCGAGCCGGCTCTAGCGCCGGCGTCGTGTGGTTAGCTTCATAGAGTTTCATACACGACCGGACTACGGGCGGCGCGTGCACAGGGCTACCAACGCAATGGAGATCAAATTTAATGAATAAAATACGGCAAATACCTAAGGGCCGGAGCAGATCTGGCAGAGCGCAGCGCAGCGCATTTTGCACTTTCAAACTATTATCGCCATTGTCCTCATTGAAATAATTAAAAACTTTCAAAGCTGCTCCCCTCTCCCCTACATTATCTAGTCTAGTTTTTGATTTTTTTACTTACCGTAGAGTAACACCCAATCTCTCCGCTTGTTTTAAGTTTGGGATCCAAAATTTGTAACCTTTTGTGAAATGTTTCTTTTTCCATTCGAAAGTACATCTCAAATTTCTTATCATCTTCCATTTGTTGCTTCTGAACGAGCGTATGAAATGTACCATGATCTTCTCTTTCTGTTAGCATAGGATGTACCCAATGCCGTCTTTGCATATTTTTATCGTCTTTTTTTAGCTTTATAAACATGTACCACGCAATAATACTTTTTCTTTTTTTAACACAACATTTTATACGTTCACAATTCACGAAATAAAACGAGTGAATGAAGGTGTTAACCTCTTAAAACCGGGTCGTGTACAAACCGTCTAGTGTGCACGGGTCCGACCGGTTTCTACCCGGCACCGGCAAAAAACCGGGCCGTGTTAAAACCGTATCGTGGGCATGAGGCCTAACAGTGAACTCGAGAACCCGGGTTATTACTAAATCGACGGATCCCGGAATAAATAAGCGACCTGGCCACTGCAATTAAACGAAAAGAGTTTCATCATACGTTTTCATTCACTCTGCAAAAAGCCATTTAATTTTCGACTGTCACTACATTGGCTAAAAGTCTAAAATTTAATGACTTTTTTGCAGTGGCTGTGGTGGTACGACAGTTGTTTAGCGTTGGCAGATTGCAAAGGGACATTTTGCGAAGTGGACATTCTGCGAAAGAGACATTCTGTGCAAAGGACTTTTTGCGAAAGAGACCTTTTGCGACCAGTGGACATTTTGAGAAGTGGACATTCTGCATCTGAGCCGCCTGAGCTCTGACCTTCCATCCAAGATAGCCTGCGCGTGCTCCAGAGGCTTGCTTGTTGATCGGCAGGTTTGAAAAGTGGCTAGTAAAGTTGCCTTGCTCCATAAAGATATTAATAGTAGCCCATACACCTAATTCGCTAAAAGAATAGCATATATATCATCTGGAATAGCATACACATACATACAGTCACGCCGCGCCGCCTTCCCAGTAGAGTAAGTAGAGACCACATGTTTCTATCTGCCAGGTGTTTTCCACATGTTTTCTATAGGCTGTTGCCCGCGACTCCGCCCGCGTGGATGTCGGTTATCGCGACCAAACATAGCCTATGTCCATTCTCATGGTAGACCAATCGATCCCTATACCAAATATCATCAAAATCGGTTCAGTGGTTTAGGCGTGAAAGCGTAACAGACAGACATAGTTACTTTCACATTCATGATATTAGTACGGATTTTTTTATTCCAGGAATAGGTTCTATGCGTATCATACGAGCGGAGCCGCGAGAAACATCTAGTAAACAAGAATAAAACTACAACATAAATATAACACGAAATATATTGCTTCTATAAAACTCATTTTACATGACTTATATTTATTTAAAATATATTTACACTTACAAGTAAAACTGAGATTGAAACGTATAACATAATTACTGTAAAAATAGGATTGTGACGTTTACATTCCGGTGTTGCCACACTTTTGATAGTGTGGCCAACATTTCGACAATATTACCATTATGGTAGTATTTTCATCACAGTCTAAGTAAGCGTGAGTCCTTCATAACCCAAACCTTCAGGGTCGGGACACTCCATCCTGTTCTTGAGATGGTGCAGTGTGTTATGGAAATGCTTGGTGATTTGTTCTACCTCTTCCGACTGATCAAGATTGGCTAGCTCTTCGCGGATTTTTTGTATAACCTGTTGAAGAATATTTAGTATATTTATTGACTTATTTTTTATACAAGTTCAAGAATATTGTGCGACTAAGGGATAGGGCGGTTTAACATCAGACTGTATATACAGCCCAGACTCAGCCTCGGATGCACGGCTTGAGTCAACAATAGTGCCTGGAAAGCGGCAATAGGCTCACTCCCTATTACGTGGGACAGAATCCAATGATTGGTGAAAAGAGGGTGTGAATTCACCTCTGCCTAGTCCTCCGGAGATAAAGGCGTGATTTTATGTATGCATGTATTTTCAAGAATATTAATGATGGTAAATCAATTACTGACAATACTATTTATGTCTATAACACGTACTTCTAAAGTTTTCGAAAGGCAAAGGTAGCGGTTATTCGTCGAATTCAAATAAGTAATATTAAACGCATACACAGATTCAGAATAAGTATATCACACAATTTAACTCTCAACGGATAAACAAATCCTTATCATTCGGTACGAAGTGATAAATGGAACCACTCAATTCATTGCTATGATTTCTATACACTACACCAGAATTAATAGCAGTTGTCATCTCAATGTATTCAATTTTCTACCATTTTTACATAGATTATTGGTAGCATTATAAACAAGGTGCTTGGAATGCGTCATCATTCTGATACCCAGTCATTAGAAACCTTCGTTCACTCATGCAACCTTAGTTTACCTTTGGTTTGGGAAATATTTTTGCGCATACAAATCACCATTTACCTGTCACCGAATGTGAGAAAAACTCGTACAAGGCACTCGGGTTAGTAGCGAGGCCAGTGTTGCCACATTCTTTCAGCAATTTCTCCCATGCTATGAAGTGGAAAAATGGTGGTATTTTTTTATGGTATAGGGAGGCAAACGAGCAGACGGATCACCTGATGGTAAGCGATCACCTACGCCCATGGACACCAGCATCACCAAAGGAGTCACAAGTGCGTTGCCGTCCTTTTAAAAGAGAGTACACTCTTTTCTTGAAGGTTTGAAGGTCGTATTGGTTCGGAAATACCGCTGGGGACAGTTCATTCCACAGTTTAGTTGTGCGAGGCAGAAAGTTTCTCAAGAAACGCACAGTTGTGGACCGCCAGCTGTCCAGATGGTGAGTGTGGAACTGCTGTCGTGTGGAACGATGGTGGAAAGAGGCGTCGGGGATCACATTATACTCACAGCTTCTATAAGGTTGGTGGTGAGGCTCGCGTTCCCTCGTTCCCTCAGTAGCGCGTACCGCCCCAGCAGTTCTGCCAGTAACTGCGCCTGGACTCCTCCGTCCATACACTGCTGAGCCACCCGTGCTGCCTTCTTCAGACAGTCTAAGGCTCGAGAAGCGTCGTTTAGCGGCCACTGGGGGAGGGAGAAAGTGTTGGAGTCAAGTTTAGTGTTATGGTGGAGTCTAAAAATAGTTCATAGATTTGTAAGTATACACCTCTGTGGCGTGGCAGTAGTGAACGCGACTGCCACGCAGAGGGCGTGGGTTGGATCCCCGCTCAGTGCAAATATTTGTATGCATGAATATGGCTATTTGCATCGGTCTGGATGTTTCTATGTATATAATATGTATGAATTTACAAAAAAAAAGTATCTAAGTATGTTTATCTGCATTCTAGATTTCATAACACAAGCTAGTTATGCTTACCATGGGCATTAGCGTTGTGTAGAATGTTGTGGAGTATTTATTTATTTATAAATTTTTGTTAGTTGACGAACCTCATACATAATAGAAAAGGTATCACAACATCAGATCAATCTACGGACAGAGTATTCAAAATGTTCATAATGCCTGATTCTTATATTTATTGATAGATATTGATATCTGTTAAGTAATACACACTTAGTTTGGACAATAATACAATTGAAATCACTAAAACAAAAAACTGGTACAGTGGACCACAGACTCCAAGCTGGAAGCTTCGGATGCGACTGGGATTAACGCAAAGATGAAGAAGAAAACAGTTGGATTTGCTCTTTATTATATTCCACAACATGCTATACAACGCTATCTAGACCCATGGTAAGCTTAACTAGCTTGTGTTACGGAATCTAGAATACGGATAAACATACTTAAAGTAAAGCCAACGAAGCGAGAGAAAAAAGTAAACAATTTTTCAGCAGTTCCAAACTTTTTTACTTTAAAATGATTACGTATCATTTCAAGCGCGTTCCAGACAGGAATGAAATTGCTCATAAGATGGTGGAGCTGACAGTTTAGAACCGCTGTGCTGACAGCTTTCCTGTACTACGAAACACGCAACGACAGCTGTCGCGTACGTGTGGCATGTACGACAAGGACAGAGAAAATAATCGCTAGTTTTCGCAACGTAACTCAGTAATGGTCGCTTTGTTTACCTTTTTTCTCTCGTCTCATTGGCTTTACTTTAGATACTTTTTTTTTGTAAATACATACATATTACACATATAATAGCTCTTAATACTTTCGTAGATAATTTTGAGACTTTGCAGTCAAGACTGTTTTGACGCTGCCTGTACAAAGAGCTATATCTAGCAGTACAAACGTACCTGCTTGCCGTCCTTGGCCGCTTTCCAGAACAGATGTGCGCATAGTGCGACGGCGCGACTCTGGTCGGGTTTCTTCAACAACTTACTCGCCGCCAGAGCACACTGTGTACGCATTGGTTCTGCATTCTCTGCGCCTGCGCACACAAAAATACATCAGGAAATCATTCGCGGGTGTAAACTGGGTGGTGTTTTAGGGGTTCAACCCCTGGCATATGGCAGTTTACCTGTATATTACAATTGAAATTGGTAAAAAAAAAAAATAGTTAAAAATAAATTTAAAAATCATTATTATGGTAGACAGGAACGTGATTTCTATAAGGAAATTAGAATGCACAAATAATAATGATATAAGCTAAGTAATCACGTCCTCTGCCATAACACAAAACATGCAAGTCAGCGAGAAGCTAAGACGTGACCACAAGCATCGCTCCCACTCCACCGATGGTGGATATATCGTAATATTTATGCCTGTTATTTAGTTTGTAAGACATTGCTTTAATAATAATTCATTGAATCGTAATAAATATACTACAACCAGACTGTGGTAGCTCTCTTCACCTCCACAATAATGATGTCCAGTTTCATACACTATCTAATCTCTTGAAATAATTAGTATAATTTGCTTAAGGCCCTCTATTCCTGCAAAAGTAGGCATTTATAGCGATCCCGGCCGCTCGTAAAATATTACGCGCGAACGCAGTGACGGTGAACTCGGCGATGACCCCGCCAGCGTCACAGTATAGAAATATGCAGTAGGAAAACTTGATTTGACTTAGAAAATTAAATGCAGTTTTTTTAACTTTATTTAGTTATATGATTATATATATAAATATATATATATATATATATATATATATAAATAAATACGAAATTAAAAAAACTGTATGAGTTTGAGAACTGTTTGTTCTATGTGTTTAGTTGCTTGGGCGAAAAAAACTTACATTATAATAATAATAATGCTTGTAATTTTACAAACATTTGTTTGAATTGATGCTAACGGTTACTTTATATAATCGCACCGTTCGTCGTCGACAGGGCAGTTAAATACCTAAAGTTAACGAGATTAACAACTTTTTTCGTGCGGGAATCCCCTCGGATACCCCCCTGCCGGAGCCGGAAGGGGAGGTTATGTCGGACTCGAACCGACTTTTTAGTCGGTTCGAGTCCGACTGTGGGCACGCCGACTGTGGGTCGTGGTGCTAGTTTTTATGAAGTATTTATATAAATTTACACTGTACCTTCTTTTTTTCGTGCGGAAATCCCCTCGAATACCTCCCCTGCCGGAGCCGGAAGGGGAGGTTATGTCGGACTCGAACCGACTTTTTAGTCGGTTCGAGTCCGACTGTGGGCACGCCGACTGTGGGTCGTGGTGCTAGGCCTGAGGTGAGGTTGTCATCGAAATATCCCTCGCACCCCGGCTGACCCAAGGCCAGTAATTCTCCTGGGTCTGCTGGGAGTCCGACTGTGGGCACGCCGACTGTGGGTCGTGGTGCTAGTTTTTATGAAGTATTTATATAAATTTACACTGTACCTTCTTTTTTTCGTGCGGAAATCCCCTCGAATACCTCCCCTGCCGGAGCCGGAAGGGGAGGTTATGTCGGACTCGAACCGACTTTTTAGTCGGTTCGAGTCCGACTGTGGGCACGCCGACTGTGGGTCGTGGTGCTAGTTTTTATGAAGTATTTATATAAATTTACACTGTACCTTCTTTTTTTCGTGCGGAAATCCCCTCGAATACCTCCCCTGCCGGAGCCGGAAGGGGAGGTTATGTCGGACTCGAACCGACTTTTTAGTCGGTTCGAGTCCGACTGTGGGCACGCCGACTGTGGGTCGTGGTGCTAGGCCTGAGGTGAGGTTGTCATCGAAATATCCCTCGCACCCCGGCTGACCCAAGGCCAGTAATTCTCCTGGGTCTGCTGGGGTGCGAGAGATATGCTTTCGGCAATCTCACCTCCGGCAACCAAGGACCCAAGACGGCGTGCGTTTTAGTCGGTTTGAGTCCGACATAACCGCCTCCACCGGCTCCGTGGGGGTGGTATCCACGAGGATTTTGCGCACGATAAAAAAAGGCCAATAATTAAACTAACCTACCTAAATATTAAAATTATTCTATCCTAAACTAAAACTAAATTTATATTTATTTACACACACACAAATTATATACAATGTACGAATATTGTAGGTACTAGGTACCCCTGTACTGATATAGATAAAATATGAATTATAGAAAATCGTAAGTAGCATCTTCAGTAGTAATACTGATATTCTTATACTATGGCGCTATGAGCGTAATATTTAGGTATGATAATTTTTTAAATTACCAATCGGAGTTAGAAATTTAGTTTATGGCTTTGCACGACTTCTTTAGCTTGCGTTGTTTATTGCCCATATTGAATGACTTGCAACAATTTATTATAAATACGTAAAACCGATTGATTGGTGCACGAAACTGTCGCGCAAAAACTGACACAGGTCCTACTTCGGTAAGCGCCAGCGCGCGACTGGCACAACTTTTCGGGCCTCAGCGGCGCGAGCACTCGCGAATTTAGTAGGTATTTAAATATAACTTTAAAAATTATTTCATTATATAGTCAAAATCTGCGAAAATGTCTAGACATATGTAGTGGCTTTAGTTTAGTACAAAAATTTTATAGAAAGCATAAGTAATTTAGTCATAATATTCAAAAAAAAAAAACGAAAAGGGGTAACTTTGGGATTTTTTTCTATCCAGTGAAGTTCATCAGATCTGGTAACTGAATGCGAATTTGACTAGACTGGATCCTTAACTAATATATATCTTTTTTTCGAAATTTAAAACGCCTTTTTCTATGATTCAAATGCTTTTAAAAAACTCAAAATGCGGCTTAACTGGCCTTAAAATGACAAAACATTTGAACGGGTACAAGTTGAAAGATGATCGCGCATTCGCGTTGCATCGCTTCCACAGATTATGCAGAGAAAAATGCATTGACACCTCCTTGTGTACAGCTAAGCCTGAGGCCCCACTTGTGCGTTGCGTTGCGTTGATCAGGGTTGTTCTTAGAAATTTGTAATCCAATAAAATAATAGCAATGAGAGAAATTCCTTTAAATTTCTAAGAATGACCTTGGTCAATGCAACGTAACGCACAAGTGGGGCTTCAGCCTAATTTAGTATTATGTTATCTGTCATCCAGCAGAAACTGTGTCTAATGAAAAAAAGTAAAATTACGATATATTTGCCAATAGCAAACCTAAATCTTAATGATATTTTTAAATTTATTTTGTCCTTGCGTAAAGAATTTCATACAATTTTATAACATTAACATAAACTCACGCCTATATTCCCCAAAGGGGTAGGCAGAGGTGCTAGCACCCAGATTTCGCCAGTTTATGTTTAGGTCCCAATGTAATAGGTGGCGAACCTATTGCCATTAACCGGGCACATATAAACCTGCGATAAATACACACATAACTTCGAAAAGCATCGAAAAGTCATTGGTGTGTGCCATGGTAAAACCTGGGATCGAACCCGAGACCTCGTCTCAGTAGTCCATTACCCATACCACTAGGCTACCGCAGTTCCCATACCACTAGCACAGTCTAACGATTCATACTACATACAGTCGGTCAACGAAGCCGTCTAGACAGAGCAATCGTGCGGGGGGAGAGGGGTGGTGGGGGACGGGGTATTACTCGGTACGCCCATACATTTTACTCGGTACTAAGGATTCAGGGCTGTCTCATTTTTGTAATCATGCTAATCACGTGATTTTTTTTTCAAGGCTCGTTTTGTTTGTTAAAATTGTTTTTTTTTTCGTTTTCTATATTTAGCTGTCTAAGATGGCGGACACGAAATTTTTACAAAAATCGATATGGGTATCGTTTTCAGGGTTTTTGGGGTCGCTGATTGCGAATATAACATCCATTTGGTGATCCAAGATGGCGGACTCGAAATTTTCACTAAAATCGATATGGGTATCGTTTTCAGGGTTTTTGGGGTCGCTGATTGTGAATATAACATCCATTTGGTGATCCAAGATGGCGGACTCGAAATTTTTACTAAAATTGATATGGGTATCGTTTTCAGGGTTTTTGGGGTCGCTGATTGCGAATATAACATCCATTTCGCGATCCAAGATGGCGGACTCGAAATCTTTACCAAAATCGATATGGGTATCGTTTACAGGGTTTTTGGGGTCGCTGATTGCGAATATAACATCCATTTCACGATCCAAGATGGCGGACTCGAAATTTTGACTAAAATCGATATGGGTATCGTTTTCAGGGTTTTTGGGGTCGCTGATTGCGAATATAACATCCATTTGGTGATCCAAGATGGCGGACTCGAAATTTTGACTAAAATCGATACGGGTAATATGTTATTCATGTAGCAATCCCAGATGGCTGGATGGATAATATATTCGTAATTAGCAACTCTGAAAACTGGGCGAAATGTGGGTGCCAGCACCTCTGCCTACCCCTTCGGGGAACACAGGCGTGAGTCTTTGTTATGTTATGTTATGAAAACCTCCAAAACGATGCTCATGTTGACTTTGTGGGAAATTTCAAGTCCGCCATCTTGGATCGCTAAATGGATTTTATTATACGTAATTAGTCACTCCGAAAACCTCGATTTGTTTTTTTTTAAATTTCAAGTCCGCCATCTTTGATCGTCGGTAACATGGTCGTCAAGCCCGATAGCAGACAATTGCCGGCAGGCAATCATACGATGGGAAACTGTCGACTCCCAACTGATCGTGTGTAGCAGCAAAACTAACAGCAGGGCATGGCCACCAGGCCAAAATCGCTTTCGTGTGTGGGCGCTGTCGACTTAGGACTGCAGGCCGCCCGATACGATTTGAAACTGCAGGCGAACTGATCGTGGATAGGCTCCTTAAGAATATATCATCAATTTAGCGATTCCGGCGGTTAGCGAAATTCGAATTCGAATCCGAATCCAACCCCGAACCCGAACCCGAATCAATATCCAAATTCAAGTCGGAATCGAAATAGAAATTCGAAATCGAAAATGAAATCGAATTTGAAACCGAAATCGAAATCGAAACCAAAATCCAAAAACTCAGACTTAAAATATTACGTTTGCTTGATCATAATTGGTTGAGTAGAACCGGAGATATAACTAAAAGTCGCAATAGCCGACATCCATGCGAGCGGAGCCGCGGGCGTCACCTAGTAATATAAATTAGCGTGAGTTGATGTGCCTTGACAGAACAAAGAGAACGAATAGGAGTTATATATAGCATATTACAGAAAAATTATATATAAAAACTGAAGTGATAACCCTGACAAAACTGCAAAAGGCGGCATTTCCGCAAACATCAAACGCGATGAACTACTGTAAGATCTCTCGTTATACTGTGCCACTAGGCTACCGCAGTTCCCATACCACTAGGCTACCGCAGATTTTATTGTATTTATTTTTTTAATATTGAACAATATAGCTTACCGAAACAATTGATCTGTTCAAACGTAGCTATGATGAGTGTAATAGCCGCCAACTGCGCCTTGCTGTCCGATATTTCGTCTTCGTACAATGAAAACGCTTGGGAGAGAAACTCGTATGCAATAGTCTCATGGTTCGCGAACCCAATCTCACTGATTGCGAGGGCTCCTTGAAGATATAACCTGAGAACAAAACATATATTATAATAACTGATAATATTTTGATTCAACGGTTGACATTTCGGGGAGACTTTAAATTCTTCCGATGATTCTTCTTCTTCGTGTCAATGGCTCATCAATTCCTCCCTGCCCAGCTGGCAAGAGAGCAAATGTGGAACAAACACCCAGCTCCGACTGGTTTCATAAGACCCAAAGAAAATCTGCCTCCTGGACACCATCTCCCGTGGCCAACTTGGAAATCATTAAACCGCCTACGTACCCAAAGTTGTAATGCAAATTTGGCAAAATGGGGCTATATAGAACACTCACAAGCACCCTGCGACTGCGGGGCCCCATCCCAGTCCATGCCACACTTGCTCTCTTGCCCACTGTGTCCTTCCACCTACGGGTACACCCTCGCAGACCTGTGCAGGGCAACAGACAATGCTGTGGCTGTGGCCAAGTATTGGGCCAACAAAATTTAAGAAATTTATGAGCCATTGTTCCGATGATATAATAATGGAGAGCTAAACCAGTTAGAATCCCCCAATATGGCAACGAATCAAAATATTACTAGGTATATTAAAAGTAGAAGGCAAACCCAATTGATTTTCAACTTTTTGGAGGTGTTTTTTGTGACGGGGGATTTTTGTTACACATAAATCATTACTTACAATACAATATTTACTGCAAACTTTATTCTCAACTAGCTTTTGCCCGCGGCTCCGCTCGCGTGGATGTCGGTTATCGCGACCAAACATAGCCTATGTCCTTTCTCATGGTCTAATCTACCCCTGTACCAAATTTCATCAAAATCGGTTCATTGGTTTAGGCGTGAAAGTGTAACATACAGACAGACAGACAGACAGACAGACAGACAGAGTTACTTTCGCATTTATAATATTAGTATGGATCCATTAGGGACGAGGTATAGTTATAAATACGACGTACCTTAAAGGCAACTCGGCTAGCTCAGCTTTAACCAGCATACTGATAGTCTGGTGGCAGAACTGGAAGATCTTTTGACATTTCTTCTCCCACATTTCATCCTGTAATGTAAGATTTAATATATTATGTTACTCAAGAACGTGTTTGATCTGAAATTTGTATTCTTCAAGGTTGCCACTTGGATGGGTTACCGGTCAACGGTATTTTAAGGTCTTCTCTGATTAAGAGGGCACGTAATAACCGGTAGGTTAAGATGGACGCCTATATGGGGACGTGAATAACTCAGTTAGTAGGTATTTAACCAACGAAACGAAAGAAAAAAGGTAAACAAAGCTTCAGCGGTTCCAAATTACTTCCATTTTTATTTGAAAATTATTACGTATCACTTCAAACTCATTCCAGACAGGAATGAAATTGCTCAAAAGATGGCGGGGCTGACAGTTTAGAACCGCTGTGCTGACAGCTTACCTGTACTACGAAACACGCAACGACAGCTGTCGCTCGGCCATTATCGCGTACGTGTGACATGTGCAACAAGGACAGAGAAAATAATCGCTAATTATCTCAACGTAACTCAGTAATGGTCGCTTTATTTACCTTTTATCCCTCGTCTCGTTGGCTTTACTTTATACAAATCGAACTCATCAGGAAAAGTGAATTGCTCGGGCGAGACTCGAACCCGCGATATTTTCCTTACAGTAGGAATGCTCTTTTTTCAATCAAATGCTTGGACGGAGTAATCAAAAATCAATGTTTAAAATCGATTGTAAAATCATTCATTAGGTCCGATGGTTCATAAGAATATCGGTAGATGACTCCATCGTCGCCTTAAAATACGGATAAATATACAAAGGAAACTTGAATTGCTTCGGACGAGCCTCAGTGGTTAGAGGACTGTCATACTGAACTTCGAAGTTTGAAATACCGATGTACTGTATTCATAAAGTTCATGAGTACGAATAACGTTAGTATGAAAGTATGCTATGACGAACAACCTTATTAAGAATGTTTACTATCGCGATGCACGGAACTTCGAAAATTTGCTTTGACGAATAACGTTAATGAGAATGATTACTAATGCGATGCACGGAACTTCGAAAGCCTACTATGGTGAATATCTTAATTACCTATGTATGTATGTAATGCTACTATGTACGTAATCGTGAGGTACGGAACTTTAAAAGCTTAATAAGATGAATTTCTTTCATACTTTCATACTAACGTTATTCGTACTCATGAACTTTATGAATACAGTCAAATGAGTATATATAAAACATTACAAGTCCCACCCGAGTAATCCACTTTTTCCTGATGTATTCAAACTCTGTTATTAGTTGGCTACTAACCACAACCCAGGCTGGGAATTAAAACAGCATTTTATACAAGGTAATTGTATAGTCGTTTCGGAAAAAAAGAATTTGGGCACATTTACGATAGCAAAATCATCTGGAAGTATTACTTTAGCGAAAGTTTTTTTTTTTTTATACAGGACACGTCAATTTGACTTCACCTCGCCTGATGTTAAGCTAAAGGCAAAGTCTCGGAAAGAGGGTCACCATCGTAATGTGTACCATGTTAACAGTGGTGGCACTCAGCTTGACGGCCTCGTTAGATGCCTTTTCACGCCCCGCTTAAAGGACCCGGGACTGTAGGAAGAAGGAAACACGTTTTATAATGTATGGAAATAATGTTCAGGTGAAACGACAAATGTATGGGGGTTTTTTTTTTTTTTATCGTGCGATAAATCCCCACGGATACCACCTCCACAGAGCCGGTGGAGGTGATTATGTCGTACTCGAACCGACTAAAACGCACGCCATCTTGGGTCCTTGGCTGCCGGAGGTGAGATTGCCAAAAGCATATCTCTCGCACCCCGGCAGACCCAGGACCATCTCTTTCGAGATGGCCCCCTTCGGGTTGTGGGGACCAAAATGTCCCCATCTAGCCCCGGTTACGGGGAGGCGAAATGTATGGGGGTTGTTATTTTTCTTTTTTATATCCGCAAATTGATACTTCCAGATGATTTTGCTATCGAAAATGTGCCCAAATTCTTTTTTTTTTCGAGACGACTACAAAATCACCTTGTATAGCCAAAAAAACAAGCTACACCGGACTCTACGATGATGTCTCGAATGCTATCGGGACTTCATAAGGAGGGCATTAGGAAGCAGGCTATGTTACCTGGTCTTTGAGCTCATGGTAGAGGAAGGCGAGTCGGTACGCGTGGAACAGTATGGGCGGGAAGCTGTGCTGAATGCGCCTCGCGCCTCCGCCTTGTAGCGCCTTGCGAGCCGCGCTTAGTATCAGGTACTGGAGGTCCGCCGAGTCGGATTTGAAGTGGTGGATTAGTCTGAAATTTTACATAATACGTAAATATATTAAAGTTGTATTCTAATAGGCTACTTGATTATTTTTTTTTCTTTCGAAATATGACCACTGTCTTATAATATAATGAACTGTAAAAGTAAATTTTTCATACAACAAATAGTTTTCAAGATATTTGATTTTGAAAAATTCAATTTGTCGCGCCGCCCGAAAACGCTCCATACAAAATCGTATGAAATTGTGACGTCACGCTTCGGTAGCGCGTAGTGCAAATGTATGGAGTGTAAGAGAATATCGCATTTATCTCGGTCTACGTTGCGTTTACACGTATAAGTTCATAATAAAAGCTATTTAAAATTTAATGAGGAATCCAAAACTTATATATTTGAATTGAATTTGATTGTTTATATTTTGACTTTTTTTGGGAATTTCAACTAATGAAAAGTCATAGTTTCAGTTTAGATATGCAATATTTTATTTTGCAAGGCATATTTTTTCAGAACAAGCTATCATATTAAGCAGTATTGGGAAGAATCGAGGACTTAGTCAAATAGCCTATTGTGCAATACAGCGCTATCTAGACCTAAGTTAAATATAACTCATTCTATGAATACCACACGGGACGTTTTTGTACATACTTAAATATATATGAACATCCAAATCAAATAAAAAAATATTCTATAGTTACATCGAGCGAAATGAAACATGCAGTTTTAGGATCCGTTCACGTGACAAAAGAATGCGTATCATAGTGCCTAATTCCCGAAGATTCGGTCTGCCAATTTTTGTTAAAAATGGCTTGGATAACAAAGATTTTACAGTACCTTGCCAGCAAGCCCTGCTCCTCCATGAAATCTTCAACATCTGGTTCCGCTGACGGCTGGTCCGGCTGATCTTTTACCAGTACGTCTAACATCGCTAATACTGACTCCACCTGACAAAAAAATATAGATTTGGAGCTAAATGGTTACGAAGAAGGTTCGCGCATCACAAAGTTAAGCACTAACTAAAGTAAAGCCAACGAAACGAGAGAAAAAAGGTAAATAAAGTTTCAGCGGTTCCAAACTATTGTCACTTCAAGCGAATTGCAGACAGGAATGAAATTGCTCATTATGATGGCGGATCTGACAGTTTAGAACCGCTGTGCTGACAGCTATCCTGTACTAAGAAACACGCAACGACAGCTGTCGCTCGGCCATCTTTTTAGGGCGACGGCAGAAAAAATACCTATAAGAAGGGAAATTTGAAACACATCGGGCGTGTCTCGGTAGCCGAGTTGGTCAACGCATTCCCCCTGTAAGGGAAAGATCGCCGGTTCGAATTCCACCCGTAGATTATTTTCCCTATTTATTCGATTTGTATAGTTAGCATACTTAATGCTGTAAAATTCATTCAAGTAAAGAAAGCCAACGAAGCGAGAGAAAAAAGGTAAACAAAGTTTCGGTTCCAAACATTTTTATTTGAAAATTATTACGTATCACTTCAAGCGCATTCCAGACAGGAATGAAATTGCTCATAAGATGGCGGAGCTGACAGTTTAAAACCGCTGTGCTGACAGCTTTCCTGTACTACGAAACACGCAACGACAGCTGTCGCTCGTCTATTGTCGCGTACGTGTGATATGTGCGACGAGGACAGAGACAATAATCGCTAGTTATCGCAACGTAACCCAGTAATGGTCGCTTTGTTTACCTTTTTTCTCTCGTTTCGGCTTTACTTTAGATACGTTATTGGGAATGGTCATAAGTTGAGAAAAGGTTCGGGTATGATTTTGTTTTTTTTTTATATATAGGACACGTCAATTTGACTTCACCTCGCCTGATGTTAAGTAAAGGAAAAGTCTCGGAAAGAGGGTCACCATCGGATACATGTACCATGTTAACAGTGGTGGCACTCAGCTTGACGGCCTTTTCACGCCCCGCTTAAAGGACCCGGGACTGTAGGAAGAAGGAAACACGTGAGCTGGCAGGGAGTTCCAGGTCTTAACTTGACTTAACTTAACTTAAGAAAAATCTAATCAACAATATATGTTCCACTTACATCTTCAGGCGTAGATATCAAACAATCAGTATCCAGTACATCGTTGATCAAATGCACAGCTATCATGATCCGCCCAGGGTGGTTGAGGTGTTTGATCAACGGCGAGTAATTCTGTAGTTTGATCAATGTTAGAATGTTCTTGTAGTGATCTGCAGGCAACTTGAGGATCTTCATAAGTTCTTTGAATACTGGTGTGTTGTGTTCTAAGTGGGTTTTACCGCTAGAACAATAAATATTGTTTATTAGAACATATTGAAGGTGTTACTATAATATCCATACTTCCATACCCAATATTCTATATGCGAAAGTAACTCTGTCTGTCTGTATGTTACGCTTTCACATCTAAACCACTGAACCGATTTTAATGAAATTTGGTATAGACATATACACTGACGGACTCATAAACTGCATCAAAGTAATAGACGACTTTGAAATAAATATTTTAACCAAGTATGCATACTTTCTATACAGATTTAAATTGAAACCTCTAGATTGGTTCGTGAACTTTAAAACAGCGTAGGGTCATATCTTTAAGTTTAAGTTTATGTACTGGAAAGGACCTTAAGACTTTTTTTGAAGAAAAAACAGAAATTTAAGAAAAATTGGTTTAATTAAAAAATTGGTTTTAACAATAGACACAAACTTTATGCAAGGGTTTATTTGTGTTTTAATAAGGTGTATTACCCCCATGTGCCCTTATTACGGATTCTAATCGGTTCCGCATAGATTTTATAAGGGTTTTTAAAAGATCTTGCGGAATATTGTCCCATTCTTCTGAAAGTGCTGTTCTTAGTGCTGCCACTGTCGTGGGCGAAGGGTTTCTCGCATATACAGCTCTTTTTAAATTGTCCCAAACATGCTCGATGGGATTAAGATCCGGGCTGCGTGCTGGCCAATTCATTGTACGTATCCCAACCTCTTCGCAATAATGTTGAACTTGTGCAGCTGCATGCGGCCGGGCATTATCCTGCATTAAAGTAAAATTTTCGCCTATGAATCCCATGTAAGGCACCACGTGATCTTCTAATATCTCTGTTATGTAGCGATGTGCTGTCAAACCCCCTCTATTACCGTTTTGACGGACCATGTCTATGAACACAAGTTCTGTTCGCCCGTTCATCGATATGCCACCCCAGACCATACATGAACCGCCTCCAAAAGGAACACGCTCCTCAATGCAACTTTGAGCATATCGCTCCCCACGTCGACGATAGACTCTTCTGCGACCATCTGCACCATATAAACATGTCCTACACTCGTCCGTGAACAATACAGAGGCCCACTGCTCTTCTGTCTAATTCAGGTGATGACGCGCAAATCTTAAGCGAGCTTATCTGTGAGCTGTAGACAACTTTGGACCATTTGCTGGTCTAAAAGGGGTGATATCCGCTTCCTTTAACCTTCTTCTTATTGTTCGTGAACACACGTTTACTCCACGCACTTCATTAAGCTCGGTTTTGATGTTAACTGACGTGAGGAAACGATTTCGCAGGGAAGTTATAACAATAAATCGGTCATCACGACCTGTGGTTGCTCGAGTTCTGCCTGTACCACGTCTCCTCCTGTAAGAACCTGTCTCTACAAACCTTCTGTATATTCTAGAAACCGAGACTGGTTTAAATTTAAATTTCTACCAATCGTTCGTTGATCCAAGCCCTCCCGCACCAATGCTACAATTTGTGCCGCTTGTTCGGACGAAGTATCCATATTATGGTTCAAAAACTCTCGATGTGTTAAAAAACTAACCCAACAATTATGCTGGTAACAATAATTCAATTGACAAAACAAAAAAAATCAATGAGAATCAATTTAAAACTTTGCTATAAATAACACGCAAATCTAATACTACAAGTAAATTTTCTTTTCCCGGCTATATTCATTTGTTTTACTGCAGTTCTATTTTTAAATTTAATTTTTTTTTTAAGATTAAGAGCCAGTCTTTCCATATTTATATAATTTAATCTAAAAAGTTTGCATACTTATTATAAAAAATCCTTTTAGAGTAAACCTGAACTTTGATGCAGTTTATGAGTCCGTCAGTGTATTAGACCTTGGGAAAGGACATAGCCTAGGTTATGTCCTTTCTCAAGGTACTTTAGTAAGTAGTGCCATCTCGCTCGCTCTTGTGCGTGCTTACAAAAAGTGCGAATAAGATAGCACTACTTTAGTATTCCTTTTTGTGGCTTCACTTGCTAGTTCTATACGTTCCGTCTATGTTATTTTTTAGTCTGAGACTCGAATAGATACACAAATTCAGAAATTCAGTGTCATAAAATAAAATAGATAAAATAACATAAACTCACGCCTGTATTCCCCGAAGAGTAAGGCATCTCTCATAATTTTACTTTTCATTGTGAACAGACGTGTTACAACAATTAAAATAACAAATATAAAATTTGCTGAATAGTGACCTTCTTTCTACGAGCAAATATTAAACAAAGTGTGACAAATGTGTGCAATAATTATAATAATGTACGTTTAGAATAAAAGATACTATCTTAATACAGCAAGATGGATAGCAGCCCCTTTAGTAAGGGTAGCAGGACCACCCGTACGCCACCGCCAACGCCTACATCCGCATCTCGTCCTGTGCAGAGCCAAGTACTGACCCAAGTGGAATCCATCTCAACCCCGGAGATACAAAACTGGATGACCTCTATTGAGCATCACCTTAATGAGATATGCCAGATCACTACGGAAGGAAAGCTCAACTCCGAGCAGAAGTTACGGGTTAGCACACTGTGTCGAAAAGTTAGTCACGGTACATCCCAAATGGCTGTGCAATACCAGGCCTTAAAAGGAAAAACCATACAAGTGAACACAGCTGGCCAAGCCCTCCAGGAACAATTAGACCTGTCAAAACAAATAGCGGACCTACAACAGTCCTTTGAGGATGCTTCTAAGCACAAAACCGGATTACCTGCGGTATCATTTGCAAATATGGTGAAAAAGGGGACCAACGAATTTGTACCCAGTACAAGTATCAGCTCAGTGGTGATCTACCCAAACGACAAAGCAAAATCAAGCGAAGAGACCAAGTCCCTAGTACAAAAAATTATCTGCCCTGAGCAAATGAAACTGCAGGTTAGAGGGTTACGTAAAACAAAGAACGGTGGCGTTATTATTAGCACTGACTCCAAGGGGGATATAGAAAAATTAAAGCAGTCAGCCCAGCTAACTAACTCAGGCCTTACCGTAGACGACCAGATGAAAAGAAGGCCGAGGGTGATAGTCATCGGGGTACCAGTGACTATGCAAGTAAACGATGTATTTACCTGCCTTTACCATCAGAACTTAAGCGAAAAGCTACATGACTATAGCCTTGAAACGTTCCTGGCTTCGATTAAGCTCAGCCATAAATCGGGTAAGAGGGATGCACAGACCTGTAATTATGTAATCGAAGTACCTGCAAACGTACGTAAGGTCCTGATTACCAAGGAAAGGGTGTTTGTGAACTGGTCATCTTGCCCTGTTAGAGATTTTACGCTGGTTACCCGATGCTTCAAGTGCCAGCAGTACGGTCATGCAGCAAAAACATGCAGGGAGACGACGTTCACTTGCGGTCAGTGCGGAGAGCAAGGGCACTCGACGAAGGACTGCAATAAAAAGACAGAAGGAGCGAAATGTGCGACGTGCCTGAGATTCAAGAAGCCGAGTAACCATGCTACAGGAGCGCCGGATTGTCCAGCAAAAGTAATGGCGGAAAAAAGGTATATCAATTCCATTGATTATGAAGGCGCCTGAGAGCGCCACTAACCAAGTTTTTACCGACCTTTTTTGTAGTTTTTAAGTAATTTTAGTTTCAGAGCAATGACTTATAATTTAATAAATTACTTGGATAGCTTCTGTGTGTCAGAGTCTAGAACATGTGAGGCAGAAGAGTGCAAACAATATCTGACCTCATGCAGTAACCCATTAACCATAATAACCCAAAATATTCGTAGCGTCTTTAAGAACATAGAAGGCTTTTTAATACTACAACATAGAATAGATATGAATCTTGACGTCATTGTCTTAACAGAATGTAGACTATCTTTACCATATAACATACCATTAATACCGGGATATAATATGTACAGCAGTAAAATATTATATAACCAGAACGATGGGATAGTAGTTTACATAAAAAGTGAAATAAATGCAACCGTAGAGGAACCAATTATGCAAGAGTGTAATAGATTATTGATAAAGATAGGATCAGACTTGGTAATACTAGCAATTTACAGACCTCCCGCCTTTAGCGATAAGTACAAGTTTATTAACTCATTAAATGACACCCTGCAAGATCTGTCTTCCTATAAAAACATAATTTTAACTGGAGACATAAATATAAACATCCTACAAGGACAGCAAGATGTAAAGGAGGATGCCCTACATTATCTCAATCTCTGCTCATTTCATGGCTTATTCACCACACACTCTTTTATCACGCGACAAGCAAGTGGGTCTTGCCTTGATCATATCATGCTAAAAACACAATATCCCGCACACGTACTCGTCATCAATTCCTCTATAACCGATTATAACGCTGTCCTACTAACCCTTAGTTGCAAGTTACCTAAAATAACAAAAACTCGCTTAGTCGCGAAATTAAACATGGATAGACTTGAATACGATTTACGCAATATCGATTATGATATGACCCAGTTTACTATTCTGATGATCCGCAATATTGTATGCAATACATTATCGAAAATGTAAAGAATGCAATACATAAAAATACAAGGGTAATACGATTGCATAACAAAAACCACAACTTAAAACCGTGGATCACACCAGGGCTCATCCGTTGTATGAAACACAGGGATCAGCTTCACACGAAATGTAAACGTAACCCTAATAATATAACTTTACAGGTATCTTATAAAAGATATCGAAATTTTTGCAATGACCTATTAAGAAAAGTCAAAATAAATCACGACAAACTAGAGCTGGAAAAGGCGGGATCGAATAGTAAAAAGATATGGCAACATATTAAGAATATAACATACACTAAGAAGCAAAAGGAATCGCCTTCAAGTTTATTAAACACCCATCCATCACAGGTAGAAGCCGCTAACATAGTGAATAAGTTCTTTATAAATGTAGGGCAAAGACTTGCACAGCACTCACAAGCAAATATGCAGCTTCCCACAGACCCACCCTTTCCGAATAAGACTACCCTGTCATCTTTTGTGCTATTGGACACCGACGAAACGGAGGTTGAGAGGATAATCTCGAACTTAAAGGATGACTGTGCTATCGGCTGGGACCTCATATCTAATAAAATCCTGAAAAAATACAGGCATATACTGGTAAAGGCTGTCCCTGGGCTGGACAGCGCTGCTAGGTGCGCTGCTGCTCTTACTATTGGCGGAGCATGACGACATTGGGCCAATATTGGCCCGTGTCGAATGGGCCACGCTTCTCTTCTTCGCTGCGCTATTCGTGCTTATGGAAGCACTATCGACAGGCATTTTCCCTAAGTGCCTTAAGAAAGCTGTAGTTGTCCCTGTATATAAGTCTGGAGGGAAAGACCAAGTAACGAATTACAGGCCCATTTCCATACTCCCTGCAGTCTCAAAAATACTTGAAAAAATTATAAATAATAGGTTAATTAAATATCTGGAGGATAATTCGCTTTTATCAAATGCACAGTTTGGTTTTAGAGCTAATAGGTCTACGGCCGACGCAGTACACCATCTGACAGATTACATAGCACAAGAGCTTGATAAGGGTAATCGTACAGTGGGAATATTTCTAGACCTTGCCAAAGCGTACGACACGGTCTCTGTTTCCAAACTTTTGAGCAAGCTTGACCATATGGGAATAAGAGGCTTACAGCTGGAACTCCTCAAGAGCTACTTAAAAGAGCGGACTCAATGCGTAAAAATCGGGAGCGTTCTCAGTGAAGACATGGAGAATACCTCATTTGGCATTCCCCAGGGAAGCGTACTAGGAAGCACACTGTTCTTGATTTATATAAACGAATTATGTAATATAAATCTAGAGCACGGCACGATTATATCGTACGCGGACGACACTGCCCTCCTTTTTTCTGCTGATACAGAAACAGAAGTGTACGGGCGTGCGCAGCGGGGATTTAACATTGTAAACAACTGGCTTCAATATAACCAACTAACTTTAAATGCAGATAAATCCAAATACGTTACCTTCTCGATGCGCAAAAGGTCATCTATAACCCAGCCCAAACACTTACTGTACGCGCACCGCTGTAGAGAACCAAATAATAAAGATTGTACTTGTCCGGTCATAGCTTTAGCAGATAAGATAAAATATCTAGGTATTATAATTGATGAAACCCTTTCATTTAAAGAGCATAGTGAAACACTAGTTAAGCGATTAGGCAAGTTGATATTTGTGTTTAAAAGAATAAGATATATCGGTGACCCAAAATTGATTAAACAAGTGTACTATGCCCTTTGTCAGTCAATATTAACGTATTGCATAACATCGTGGGGGGGAGTGGGTAAGACATTGCTACTGCCCGTCGAGCGAGCTCAGAGAGCGATCCTCAAGGTAGCAACGTTTCGCTCTTTCTTATCTTCCACCGACCTCCTATACAAATCCTGCGAAGTACTAACAGTCCGCCAGCTATTTATATTAAGCACAGTGCTAAAACAGCACGCAGCACTTCCCTACAGCACCGACATTACTAACAAAAGACGGAAAGATATTGTATGCACTGAAAGAATTGCAATAAAACACGAGTACACAGGCAAATTTTACCTGTTCTTAGGACCTCTTCTATTCAAAAGGATAAACGCTATAACAAGCATTTATCCTCTAAATTATGTGTCTTGTAAACGAGTCGTGAAGAATGTCCTCCAAAGATTGTCCTACGGTGACACAGAGGAGTTAATCTCTGTATTAAAATAAATAATTAGTGTTAAGTTGCTTATTTAGACATAACTTTGGCTAACCGTAGCGAGTCACTTTAGCATTGTATTGTATTCATAGTAATTAGTTGTATCTGTAATAGTATTTTAGAATTATTATTAGTCTGCACTTGAAGCCTGAAGCACAGGACTACCTAGTTCAGGCACAATTTAGATAATATCCCTTAGTAAAGACCTATGTAAGACACTAAACCGCACAAATAAATATACATACGTAAGATAACCACTTATGCACAATGTAACAACGCACGATAGATTAAGAAACCATGTAAAATAACTGTACAACGATTATTAAATAAATTTGATTTGATTTGATTTGATTTGAGAGGTGCTTGCCTACCTCTTCGGGTCTGTCGTGCTAGCACCACATTTCGCCAGTTTATGTTTAGGTCCCAATGTAATAGGTGGCGAGCCTATTGCCATTAACCGGGCACTTATAAACCTGCGGTAAATACACACATAACTTCGAAAAGCATCGAAAAGTCATTGGAGTGTGCCATGGTAAACCTGGGATCGAACTCGAGACCTCGTCTCAGCAGTCCATTACCCATACCACTAGGCTACCGCAGATTAACATAGGCTATATTGTATTTTGGAAAAAAATAGGGTTCCATAATCATTAATAAAATTACCAATTTAACTTACATACAAAATATCTATACAATATATAAATCACAATGTTACCTGGCAGCGTGTATATCAATGCAAATCTTATCAGTGTGAGCGAGCACTCTGTCTACATAGTTCAGTTTGTCTGGGTGACACCGCTGAGCCAGTTTTAGCAGGGCTAGCTGGAGACTTAACATGTCTTCTGGAGGCATGTCTGTGCGACTCTGGAATAAAAGGGAATTAGGAGATAGTATGGTGGTCATAATTCATGTCAATGTGTTGGGAAATCCTCATTTATCTAGAATCTTCTAAGATTCTATTAATACCTTTATATTGTTTCAATTTTTCTTACTACCCACATTTCTAAATATATTTTAACCTTAATCCTTAACGGATTACAAATTAGTTTCTAAACTGCCAGTTCTAAACAGTAATGCATTACTTACAGATGTTAAAACTATCATCATAGGTCAACTTTGTTACTTACCATGTTTATGAGCGTATAAATTATTTCTATTTCTATCGCTACATAGTATAAAACAAAGTCACTGTCGCTGTCTGTCCGTCCCTAAATATGCTATAACTACGCAACGGATTTTGAGGCAGTTTTTTTAATAGATAGATTGATTCAAGAGGAAGGTTTACATGTATAATACATGCTTAATATAGTCGAGGGTGCAGTGGGAACGGGATTTGACGCCACGCGGGCGGAAAAAAATTGGCGGTGCATAGTTTGCCGGGCCAGCTAGTTTGTCTATAATAATTTCGATCGATACCGGCTTCAACTATATCTAAGAATCATCCAATATTCGTATACAAAGAATTAGGAACATATACACACATAACATCATTATCATGGAGATGTATAACAGATAGAATATTGTAAACTAGCGGACGCGGTTAACTTCGTACCGCCAATATTTTACCGCCCGCGTGGCGTCCGATTCCGTTGCACCCTTTACTATATTATGCATGTATCATACATATAAACCTTCTTCTTGAATTACTCTATCTATTAAAAGAAACCGCGTCAAAATCTGTAGCGTAGTTTTGAAGATATAAGAATACATAGGGACATAGGGACGCGGAATAATGCGACTTTGCTTTCCACTATATAGTGATAAGCACCTATGAGATATATTTTGGCCATAATTTATATAAAAGGTGGTGTGAAAGTCTCTTGACAGATTTTAAAACCCCTAAATTTTTCTTACTACCCACATTTCGTACGTATATTTTTATTTGCTATAGATATACCCTCATTTCGTTAAATTCAGGATTCGTCTCACCTACATTTGTTATTTATATCTAAGAATAGGACACACACTCTCTGCTCCTTTGCCTCCCTATTCCATAAAAAAAACCACGAAATATAAATATACCTGTGTAATGGCGGCCACTTGGTCTGAGAACACTTCAAACAGCTGCACCTCCTGTTCCTTGCCGTCTTCGAGGACCACACTCAAGTTTACATTGCCTTCGTTTCTCTGCACATAAAAAAAACAATAAGTAAATAAAAAAACGTGGTTGGGGAGCAATTGAGAGCTCCAGATTTAAATCCCATCTGTAATTTTGGTTCCAAACATCCTTCTTTTTTTTAAGTTCGTCTTCTCGACCTTCTAGAGGACATCATTCCCTGGGAGGAGCTAGGTTTAGGAAGGAGATAGGGTTGCACTTTACATATAACTTCATAAAAATTAGCAACCGTATCTCCTATGTAGCCTGTACAAGTAACTCTGCGGTGAAGCTTGTGCATGTAATAGGCTAATTAGTTTTGCCCATTCACATTCACATTCACACACACACACCGTGGCGTGGTGGTAGTGAACGCGACTTTCACGCAGGAGGCGCGGGTTCGATTCCCGCTCAGTGCAAATATTTGTATGCATGAGTATGGCTATTTGCATTGGTCTGGGTGTTTCTATGTATAATATGTTTGTATTTACAAAAAAAAAAAAAAAAGTATTTAAGTATGTTTATCCGCATTCTAGATTCCATAACACAAGCTAGTTAAGCTATGCTTACCATGGGTCTAGATAGCGTTGTGTAGAATGTTGAGAAATATTTATTTATTTATTATTTATTTATTATATGAACATACCTGGCTGTAGGTGGCGAGTCTTTCGATAAGAGCTATGATGATGTTCTTGATGTTGACTCCGGGCTGCAACTCGGCGCAAGACTTCAAGAACGGCTGCAGATTCGCTAAGTGGAACTCGTCTGGGAACACCTATGCGGAAAACCAAGACAATGTTTCAATTTTTTTCGTGCAAAAATACCCCAAGGTTCCGCGGTTATGTCCGATTCCAACCGATCAAAACCGCACGGCCATTTCGGTCCAATAGTACCCGAGAGTAAGGTAGCCTCTGGTATATCTCTCGCACCCTGGCTGACCCAGGGTTAAAGAAGGTCCCTTCGGTTGTAGGACTACGGTGTACCCATCTTTCCCAAAAGGGGGAGTATCTTGGCCTTTTTTTTTTATCGTGCAAATAGTCCCCACGGATACCAACCCCACGGAGCAGGTGGAGGTGGTTATGTCGCAGTCGAATACGACTAAAACGCACGCCGTCTTAAGTCTTTGGTTGCCGGAGGTGAGATTGCCGAAAGCATATCTCTTGCACCCCCGCAGACCCAGGACCATCTCTTTCGAGATGGCCCCGCTTCTGGTATTTAGCTACCAAAGCAAATACAACTTTATAACATACCTGGAAGAATAATTATACCAAGAAGTCCTGGCTTGACGTTGTGGAGGGTGACATGCGTGCAAATGGTCTCACGGACGCCCAAGATCGTGCGAAGTGAAGGAGGAAGACCGAATACATAGGGAAAATGAAACTTATCGGGCGGGACTCGAACCCGCGATCAGTGTTTAAAAATGATTGTAACATCATTCATTAGTTCCGATAGTTTCGTAGGAATATCGGTAGATGACTCTACCGTTCGCCTTAAAGACAAATAAAAATAGAAGGGAAATTTGAATCACATCGGGCGTGTCTCGGAAGTCAAGTTGGTCAAGGCATTCCCCCTGTAAGGGAAGGATCGCGGGTTCGAGTCTGACCCGAGAAGTTTAATTTTTCCCTATGTATTCGATTTGTATAGTTAGCATACTTAATGCTGTAAAATTCATTCAAATGAAGGAGAAAAAGCCGGAAGGCGGACCCTGAGCTCCGAGGGCACCCGTGACCTCGGATGCAATCAGGATAACGATGATGATGAAAATGAACATACCTGTATGATACACTCCATGAGATACTCCTGCGCTATCGCGTCTCTACAACTGACCACTTGCTCGAGGATGCCGGGCAGGACCAAACGGCGGTAGTCGTCTACCGTCACTGACTCCAGTTGAGAGAGACGGACCAAATTGGTCCCAACTAATATGCGGAGTTCTGAACGTTCGCGTTCGCGACGCTCTTTATCTCTGGAAGACGAGTTGAAAAAAGGAGTTAGAATACAATGTGCAGTTTTCTAGTAGGTATTTATAGCTTTCCTATAGACACGCTAGATGGCGCAGCCGGCACTTTTGGTAAGAACAGTGTGCCCTAAGCCCTAATCCATAGATTTTGTAGTGTAATATCTTGTGAAATCAAATGTTTTCCTTGGTTTCCGCAGGTATGAATAGCACACCGTGACCTCATATTGAATATTTGTTGCGGATAGCAACACTTTTTATTTAATTTTTAAATTATAAGCTTTTTGTGCTAGCAACACAAACGATCTCTTGCCTATATGCCTCAAAATTGTATGGACGTGTCTTCCAAAAATCTTATTGTACCTACCTTCTTTAAAATAAAATATAATATTACTGTAAACCAGCTCCTGCTTTTGGATTTACACGCCCAGAACAGCTATCGAAGCAACAATATTAGTTACGTGTTACTGTATTATTAACTAAAATTATGTAGGTATCAACTTTTTGAGGTCACAATGTTACATACAAACAATATTCGACGCTTCAAAAACATCTAATAAAATTAAGACATTCAATCAGTTCTTTCTTGCTCAGACTAAATTGGCCTCCACAATGCAAATTAAAAAAGTACAAAAAGCTATGCTAGCGCCATCTCCTGATGATTTTAAAAACCAACTGATTATGTAACTACTGGAAAACTGCTCATTGTTATACTAACATCTTCAGCAGTAGTTATGGGTCGTACCCTAAGGAATGGGGAAATGGTTGATGTGGCTCACAGAGGTTGTGGGTGGATCGTCTATCCAGGGGCCTTACTCCGAAAAACGAACGAACGTTCGAACGAACGAACGACAACCCGAACGAACACGATCCATTAAAGTTACTCCGAAAACCTTTCGTTGACGACTGACGGATTCCGCCGTTTTCGTAATCATAGACAAACGTTCGAATCTAGATAAATAGTTTGGACTAATATACTTTAAAAATGCGGTAGCCTAGTGGTATGGGTAATGGACTGTTGAAACGAGGTCTCGGGTTCGACTTTGTTACATTTCTTAATTATGATTTTTAATAGATATTTTAAAAAATATACTGTGTTTGCCATAAGTGAACGCCATTCCCCCTGCTTACCCTAATAATCCGCAAGATTACTTGTCAAACAACGACTGACAACGACTACGAAAACGTCAAATGTATTTTGGGAGTAGGTACACCATGAATCTGTATACTAACTGGATTGCGTACTGTAAAATACAATAATAGGCTATTTGACTATTTTTTTTTTACTTTCGAAAAATGATCACTTTCTTATAATATAATGAACGGTAAAAGTAAAATTTTCGTGCGACAAATAGTTTTCAAGATATTTGATTTTGAAAAGTTCAATTTGTCGCGCCACCCGAAAACGCTCCATACAAAATCGTACGAAATTCTGACGTCACGCTTCTGTAGCGCGTAGTGCAAATGTATGGAGTGCAAGAGAATATCGCATTTATCTCGGTCTACGTTGCTTTTAAACGTATATAGTTCATAATGAAAGTTATTTAAAATTGAATGAGGAATCTAAAAAGTTAAATATTTGAATTGAATTTGATTGTTTATATTTTGATTTTTTTTGGGAATTTCAACTAATGAAAAGTGATAGTTTCAGTTTAGATATGCAATATTTTATTTTGCCAGGCATATTTTTACAGAACAAGCTATCATTTTAAGCAGTATTGGGAAGAATCGACGACTTAGTCAAATACCCTATTACAAATTTACACCCAACCGTAATGACATAAGGTACAAATTTCATCGTCTCGGTGAAAGTAGAAAAATCGAGCCGAGCGAGACAGCCAAAAAGTAGTAGTCTGTCCCTGTCTAACAACTTGCCATAGTAAATGTAAATTTTTTTGGTTGTAAATGGTAATTTTTTTTTTAATTTTGCATATATTTGTGCGTTATGTTTTTGTGATGAAACTTTGCATAAAAATACTTAAACTATCAATATACAATGGATGGTCAACTATGTATTAGGTATTTATGAAGTTGTACAAAGTATTATGAAGTTGTACAAAGTAATACTTTTATTTTAAATGTTATGAGAGTGACATTGGTAGCCTTTCAAAATTCTTATGCGGCAACATTGTTTGTAATAAAGACCAATCAAAACATGATAAAAACTATTAGAAAGAGACGCACTACTACTTTGGAACCTCTCTTTCGGCTCGTTTTTCTGTTCATAGTGCGCAGTCCAGTTAGTATAAAGGTTCATGAGGTACACTGACAACGATCGACAACGTCAATGTCAAACGTACGAAAACGGATTCGAAGCACGATACGAAACACTTTCGGGGTAGCTAAATGACAGAAACGTCAACGGATACGAATAGTTTCGTTTTTCGGAGTAAGCCCCCAGTTTCCGGTAGTTGGTAGCCCTCAAAAGTCTGGCTACTTGTCTAGCTACAAATCTTAGATCACCAGTGGGATGTGGAGATCAAATAATAGTAATCGCTTCACGGAAAATATCGATGTTCAGCAATAGTAGTTAGATCACAGCGCTATTAATCTAATCTACTCTTATGGCTGAATTTCGATTATTTTCCGATAACAACTGTTTACGAAAAGGAAGATTAGGATAGTTAAATAAGCTAATTAAACTATTATTAAGGCCAAATAACCCTGGTAATTTTAGTTGCCATAAAACAAAACAAAATTACCTTGAGTGACCCTGGTGTTGCATCCTGACCCATAGCTTGTTCATCTCAGCGAAATTCATCAGCACGAAGTCGATAGCGTCTTTTACCTGTAAAGTTTTTTTTTAATTATGTAGTTTTTTCTTTTCATAAATTTCAAACTATCCGGCTTTCCGTACGTCGCGTCACGCCGTCGGAATTAAGAGTGAGAGCCCGGTAAGATAGACTTGCTTGGGTTTTTTTTAATGTTCTCTAGTTCAAATATTTTACAAAAATAGATGATTCCAAGCAGTCGCGGTTGTACCAGTCGCATCAAGCATTCAGCTATTAACGCTAAGATGAAGAAGACTACACTATGTTTATGACTACACTAATAACTACCCATAGTTATTACTGTTGATGTTTAAAACAAGTCCATGCAAACGTTGCCTGTAAGAGATCGCTCTTAGCGATAAGGCCGCCATCTGTACATAATGTCATGTATTGTCCATACATTTACTGTATTACTGGTGTACAATAAAGATTTATCTATCTATCTATTTAAGAAAATGATTTTAACAACTCTATGAAGGTATCCGCTTGTCTGATATACAAGAGAATCTTATACATATTTGAAAGATGATTGTGATCCCTTACACCACTTCTCTTTATTTTAAAGTCCGACTAGTCTAACTACAGAATTTCCATATCGTCAATTGGTTGTGGAGGTCTGGGTCAGCCGGGGTGCGAGGGAAATGTCAAAGACAACCTCACCTCCGGCCTAGCACTACGACCCACATCAGCGTGCGATTTTATTCGGTTCGAGTCCAACATAACCTCTCTCCGGCGAGGGTGAAAAAGGAGGTCAATTTGCTTGTGGCTTGATGAAAAATATCGAAGTTCAGCCGTATCACTAAAAAGCCACTGGGATGGGAAAAGGCTTAGAAAATTATGGATGGTTTTAACTACTCTATGAAAGTATCTAACAGCTAGTTTGATGCACGAAAGAGAGAACACTACATAATTGGGTATTATCATATAGTTAAAATAAATTATCTAACGGACCTTATTAAATTAAGAATGGTAAAAGAGCGGTAAAAATTGCGTCGGTTCTTATTTTATAGTTTTTATTTATTTTTAATCATCCACCCAAGCTTTAATAGTAAATGATTTGACTATTAAATTTTATGACGTCACTAAATATTTTTTCATACAAGTTACCTTATAACTTATCGTTCTGACGTTTAGTATAAAGTAACTAATTTGATTAGTCAGTAAAATATCCAATTGGAAGATGACTGGGGTTCCATACACCTCATGCCTTAGTAGAACATAAATATTTGTACGGGCAAACCCGAACATTTCGCTAGCGTAGTATTTGTGCTGCGCTAGCACCGGCCGTGTCGCATCATATTAACTTTAATACATAATTATGTACTACTAGCTTTTGCGCGCGGCTCCGCGTGGATGTCGGTTATCGCAACCAAACATAGCCTATGTCCTTTCTCAAGGTCTAATCTACCCCTATACATAATTTCATCAAAATCGGTTCAGTGGTTTAGGCGTGAAAGCGTAACATACAGACAGACAGAGTTACTTTCGCATTTATAATATTAGTATGGATAATTTAGTGCCAATAAATGCGTCATTCTGATCACATGTGTTTCAATCAAGGAAACCTCGGCGCGGTACTCAGTAACAGTCATCCCAGTAAAGATCATATGTCATTTAAAAGGTGTTAGGTCTCTGATCGTACAATATTATAAAATGACTCACGTTGCCTTCATTCTCGTTCTGTGGCTCCGATGTATCAGGCAGCACATTCCTGGTGCACTGCAGAAGATAGTTCCTCAGGAAAAGACCACGCAACGGGTGCTGGACACCTCTGCACATCTCCACTAAATCCTGTAATATTGTCGTTTTCTGAAAAAGAATTCTCAGTCGCAGCCCAGAGTCTGTATCACGTGCTGTCGACGGCATGTGGAAGAATTCATCCAAGGTAAGCTACTAGTGGAGTACAAGGAATAAAGAACTATTTTAGTTATATTACTCGGCTAACTTGATGGCCCTTGACCGACACAAAATTTCGCCATTTTGCCAACATTAAGTATTTATCATTATCATAAGGTATTAAGTTTAAGAAATGTTCCTTGTGCGGGTCAGTCTATCAACAATGCTAAAATAGTAGTCTTTTTTTATAAAGGACACGTTAATTTGACTTCACCTCGCCTGATGTTAAGCTAAAGGCAAAATCTCGGAAAGAGGATCACCATCGTAATATGTATGTTGTACCATGTTAACAGTGTTGGCACTCAGCTTGACAGCCTCATCAGATGCCTTTTCAAGCCCCGCATAAAGGACCCGGGACTGTAGGAAGAAGGAAACACGTGAGCTGGCAGGGTGTTCCAGGTCTTAGTGTTGCGGCATAGGAATGAGTCACTGAAACGCTTGGTTCTAGTAGGCATACTCCGCACCGTATACGGATGGCATCTTAGCCCTGCACGTGGCGTTCAGTGTAGGAACTCTAGTTTCGTTTTCAAGTCAAGTTTGTACGTTTTCACACTATTTTAGTGAAGATTGTTTATTTATCTCGAAACCCTAACAAAATTACTACTACAACGTCTAGTTGCATTGATCAAGAATTTTCATTCACACATCATATCTTATCGCATCACATTATATTCGTGCGCGATTGAAAGATTTAAATATATTAAACAGTTCATTTGACCTATATCTTGGTGATAGAAATATTACTAGTTTTAGATAACATTATGTGATGTAATACTTGATAGTGATATAAAAATTATACCTTCATGGTCACCTGAGCCCACATCCCATTGAGCCCACGGGCTCAGTTAACCACATTTGTTTTTTTTGGGAGTGACTCAGCCCACTAACCAGCCAACTTACCCTGCGGGCTCAGTTGTCCACTTGCTACGGCTATGGGTCTACTCAGCCCGTGGGCTCAGTTAACCATTTGCTACGGGTAAGGGTTTACCCAGCACACACCCAGTACGCGGACACAATATGGAAACTGGCAGATTTAGGGAATTACTATAAGATGCTTTCAATAATTAATAATTAGTCATAATTCGCAGTAGGTATACCATTGCATCAATAAATAGCTAGATTTTATTTATTTAGTTTTAGGGGAAGAGATAAAATATGGATAACTAGCTTTTGCCCGCGGCTCCGCCCGCGTGGATGTCGGTTATCGCGACCAAACATAGCCTATGTCCTTTCTCAAGGTCTAATCTACCCTTATACCAAATTTCATCAAAATCGGTTCAGTGGTTTAGGCGTGGAAGCGTAACATACAGACAGACAGACAGAAAGACAGATAGACAGACAGACAGACAGAGTTACTTTCGCATTTATAATATTAGTATGGATGAAGTAAATCTTAACTATTTTTATTTAAATAATTACAAATAAAAAAACATTCGCTGTTTGTTTAAATGTTTTAATTAATGCAAAAGTGAGTATAAATGGATATTTTGTCCGTGTGCTGGGTAAACCCTTAGGTGTACCAAGTGGTTCACTGAGCCCACGAGCTAAGTAGACCCATGGCCGTAGCAAGTGGTTAACTGAGCCCACAGGGTAAGTTGGCTGGTAAGTGGGCTAAATCACTCCAAAAAAAAAACGCACGTGATCAACGGAGCCCGCGGGCTCAATGGGATGTGGACTCAGTTGACCATGAAAGGAAAATTATGGTCTTATAGATTTACTTTTTACTTCTATTCTTGCATATTAACTGCATAATCTTTTTACATCTTTTTTTTTAATTAATTAAAAGTTGAAATTACCTTGAGTAAATCTCTCCTGAGATTAGTGTTAGTCTTGATATAGACAAGACCGACAGTGATCAGCAGGTACAGTCTTGGGACAATGTTGCCCGCATACTGGACCAGTTCGTACAAGTCGGCAACTTTGCGACCTTTCTGGAACTCTTCGAGGAGATACAGCTCGAGGTGGCGGAGTTCGTCTGTTATTGCCATATCTGGTGCGAGAGTTAAGTATCTCTGTTCTTAATGAATAATGTCTATGAGGATGAAGTAACCAGAAAAATATATATTTCGGTGTTTTTATTACTGGAAATTTTTAGTATTTTTTATAGCACTGTGGTTGGGCCATGGGCGTACTGAACGCGACTGCTACGCAGGAGGCGCGGTTTCGATCCCCACTCAGTGCAAATATTTACATAACATAACATAACATAAACTCACGCCTGTATTCCCCGAAGGGGTAGGCAGAGGTGTTAGCACCCACATTTCGCCAGTTTATGTTTAGGTGGCGAGCCTATTGCCATTAACCGGGCACTTATAAACCTGCCATAAATACACACATAACTTCGAAAAGCATCGAAAAGTCATTGGTGTGTGCCATGGTAAACCTGGGATCGAACCCGAGACCTCGTCTCAGCAGTCCATTACCCATACCACTAGGCTACCGCAGTGCAAATATTTGTATGCATGAATATGTATATTTGCATTGGTCTGGGTGTTTCTATGTATACTATGTATGTATTTACAAAAAAAAGTATCTATGTATGTTTATTCGCATTCTAGATTCCATAACACAAGCTAGTTATGCTTACCAAGGGTCTAGATAGCGATGTGTAGATGTTGTGAAATATTTAGTGGTAGATAAGCATACAGGCTACCTGATGGAAAGTGGTTACCGTGACCTATAGATGTGTTCAACACCAGTGCTGTTATATTTTGTGAGACCCTGTTTTTTAGATATCTATCTATCTTATGGGTTCTAATAGAAAAGATAATCAACTACACTTTTTTACATATATGTTTTTATTTCTTTCATGTTTTTTTATAAGCCAAGCGGTCACTTGATCACTTCCGTTATTCTAACTTACATAGTCAATAGTCTCGCGGTATCACCCCCTATCACGTGCGACAAAGCTGGCGAAAAGTGGGTGGATCGTATAGTACTTTTTTTTTTGTTTTCGTGCTGAAATGTCCTCGTAGTCTCGGATCTCAATTACCGGCGTATAAAGTTACCCAATAAGGCATTTCCCTCGCGAGAAATCTTGTCATACTAGAACCAACACTGTCAATAAGACAAATATGATACACCTTAAACAACATGTATCATGTATCCTGCTCAGTGAAATCAGTACACTAATAATAATTTCACTTGATTCTAATTCAAAAGGACTAGTTACTCATCCATGTGTGACATACTTAAGTGAAAGCCAATAAATTTTTTTTTAGCATTCTTGCATTCTACACAACGCCATCTAGACCCATGGTAAGCTTAATTAGCTTGTGTTATGGAATCTAGAATGCGGATATACATACTTAGACTCCTACTTTTTTTATTATACGCAGAAACACCCAGACCATTGCAAATAGCCATAGTCATGCATACAAATATTTGCACTGAGTGGGGATCGAACCCGCGTCTCCCGCGTGGCAGTCGCGTGCACTACCGCCTCGCCACAGAGGCTGTTACACACAAACAATATTAACTAGCTATACGCACGCGGTTCCGCCCTTGCGGATGTCGGTTTTCACGTTTTTGGTCAAATCTCTGGTTATACTCAACCAATTGCAATCAAACAATCATAACAAAGACCTTTCTAATAATAAAAATACGCATCAAATTCGTTCCGTAATTTTTGCATCTAGTGTGGAGACAAGAAATGTTTTTTCTTTTACCTTTTTAGTTTGATCTTCCATTGAAACCTTATTAATTATTTTTTTTGCTATATTTTTTAAAAGGATACACAGCTCATAGTAGCTCTTTGGTGAGAGTAGTGAGGTCCTCAACTCTCCAAGCATAGTTGATGCATGCTTCAGAGCATCCATCAGCTTGGACTTGTCGAGGCATCTTTTCATTTGAAATGCCTGAAACAAAAATAAACGAAAATAATGAGTATAACTATATTGTGCAATTAAATAGTCAATTAAATCGAACTTGAATACATTTCTTTACACTCACTAAGTACTAGTTGCTAGCACTGCTAGTACTTTTACTAGTATTATAATGGTTTAAAATTTTTTTTTTCACGAGTTTACACTTGGTATTTTCCTAATTCCCGCCCCGAGACCCTCAGGGTAGAGGATGTCCCGATTCCCCTGAATTTATAGTAGTATAAAGTATAGTATTTGTAGAAGACGCGACTTAAGTGGTTCCTATTAGGTTGCTATGGAAGAGATCCGGTTCTTAGCATTCCATGGATTCACCGTGCGGTCGCCGGGTCCATGGCGTGGTACCGAGAGGAACACTGTGACGGCGCCTGGGACTTGCGACCCAGGTGTAGGTTTAGGGTGGCCACCTTGTGATGCATCAGCGCTCACCTCCACCGTCAGTCATGTTCCCCCCTCTAGCTATCCAAATTTGGTAAGATCCTATCAACGCCGTTTTAGATATTCGTTTGAGTAAAGAGCTTACTGAAGCTCTTGGCAATCCGAGGTCTTTAAATAAGTTATACAGGGATTTAGCTGGAATTCCCCTTGCTCCTACTTCCACGGCGTAGAGTTTAACCACATAGCCATTTTTGGTTAACTCGTTGGTCAGGTCAAAGTATTTGTTTATTTTTATAGCGTGGTCTTTAGGTATGTTAGTTTCCCACGGTACTGTGAGTTCTACTAGTACTGCACGCTTTTGCTGTTTGAAAATAGGAATATATCGCGTCTGGATGACGAGGTACAAACATCCTCCGGTATTTTATAGTGTTTCTCATACGAATCTGCGAGTAATGTCCTATCAAAATTGAGTACGGCTTTTGATTTGTCTTTTTTGAGCAGCCTTCCTTTACAAACGCGACGTCATTTCTTTGGTTTGTGGATAAACCCTTTTTCGCTCTAGCTACCGCCAAACTTACCGCCTCACGTACGATTTCTAATACCTTATCATGTCGGCGCGAGTAATGACCCCGGTCTAATAGCGTCCTACAACCCACCAGTAGTTGCCTAGCAGTACCAATTGCTTCACCACATGAGTTACATGTTTTATCTGTGGCTTTTCCCCATCTGACAAGATTGCTTTGGTCGGGGAGGGTCAACTGGAATGCATTGAGATAGAATTTAAGGAGAGCCGGTGACCAGTCGTATATTAATGTACGCCATTTAAGGCTATAGGAATACAAAATTCACCTAGTGTTAACCATTCGTTTTGTATTTCTAAGTTCATTGCATGCATTTTGTAGGTATTATTTTCATCTACTTGAAGAAAAGATTTTGTTATGTCTTTGTCTGACTGCCTCCTAACCCAAACCTACCCTACCCAAACCTACCCTACCAGTCTGCGAACCCATCATGATTTTTTTATGGAATTGGAGGCGCGACTCGAGCTCTGAAGAACTTTGGTCTTTTGGAAGAGCTTGCACGATTTCGTATTTTGATTTCGCTAGGACGTGCATTTTGGTTACTCTTAAATGTTTATAGAGTTCCGATGGTTTCTTGAACGTCATTCCAAAGTTATTTGAGGCTCTATATAATGTCGATGGGTCTGCCGACTGAGCTAGCCCCAGCCACGACTTCAATGTCTTTGTAACATTCGCATCTAGTTTTTTGAGGATCTGGCTTATATCATAAACAAGAAACGGCCAGTTAAGACGCGAGGTTAAATAGTTGTCGTAAATCCACGCTTTTTTAACATTTCTTAGTGGCTAAACCTTAAAGACTTTTACGATGTTTATTGCTAAAGCAGTGAAAACTATAAAAAGCTATGCTAGGCTTATTGCTAAAATGATGTAATGAATGCACCCGGTTTGCTGTCGGAATATGTACTGAGGCCGCGGCGCATTTGACGCGGCCGTGTTAGGTTGCTAGATCAGCAAAACGTGTTCGATGGAAATTATTACATCGAACAGTATTATACTATTATATATTCAGTTTAATGCAGTTGGCTTCTAGTCCCTTTTGCCTGAATGTCAGTCTTGTCATAGGACAAAAGCCATTTGACCCCAAGGTTAATGATAGCCTTATCATTTGCAATGCACAAACACAATATAAAAACTAGCAGACCCCGCGAACTTCATACCGCCAATTTTTTCCGCCTACGTGGCCTCAGATCCCGTTCCTGCTGCACCCTCTACTATATTAAGCATGTATTATACATATAAACCTTTCTCAACAATTACTCTATCTGTTAAACGAAACTGTATCAAAATCCGTAGCATAGTTTTAAGGATATAAGCATACATATGGACGGACAGACGCTGAAAGCGACTTTACTTTATACTATGTTGAAGTGATAGTGATGATAGAGGCTGTTTTAATAAATTCAAAAAGTTCTGTATACATTGAGTTTACATTTAGATGCAATATACAGGCTGTTTCAAAGATGATTTTTATTCTTTTTTCTTCTGCATTAGTACATGGCATTGTTGTTGTTAAATGTATTTCCAGGCAAAACCAGGGCATTGGTAATAGCCGTAATGAATTAATTTGTGAATAATAGCACAGGTTTTTTAGTTTACAAGACATAACTGTAGGGGGAAATAGAGAGAACACTGTCCCTAATATACATGTTAAAGATTTATCTTTAAAGTTAATTACCCTGTCCGTATGTAAGCAATAAAAGATAAATTATGTACAATGTAATTTATTGCCATGTTGGTTCCAAGTGGAGTAGAATAGGGCCATCCCATCTCTCCCTGTAGGTGTAGATTTGAAATATGGGTGCTAATACACTGCTGCCTACCCCTTCGGGTATTTACAGTTGTTAGTATATGTGTATGTGTATGTATGTAATTTATTTATGACTGGTAAGTAAATTAATAATTAATATATACTTTTTTTACTAATACCCTGGGTATTAATAATATAATATTTAACTACTGCATAAAAATATTCTTTAAAATAATCTAAAATACCAAAATTTTAGCAGAGAGCCTAAACAGTTTATTTTACGGATAGTTATTGTATAATGCATTGATCAGCTTATCTTAATAGTTCATTTAAATTTATTATTAATAGTCTTGCAACTATAATACCCAAACTATTAAAAAAATGTCACACATAAACACATTACGATAACTTTTTATCGATACGAGTACATAAATCAAATAACAAACACCAATATTGATATCAATCTAACATAAATTGATCAATTTATTTTAATTGATTACTTACCTGAACTTTAACGACATTCAAGGCCTCGTCCAGGAGTTTCTCCTGCTCCTCCACTGGGGAAGCCTGATTCGTCATTTGTGCCTACAAACATAAATACAGATAAGTGTCCACACTGAGAGAAAAAAAGATAAGTTACAAAACCTACTAACACTCGATCAAATATACAAAAATGGGTGATCAACGCGCTCCATATGGATTTTTAATATGCAAATCGAAGATGGAACATATCGCAACGCACCTGTGTTGTGTACTGAGGACAAACGAAGCCAGCGATAACGTTTTTCAAGGAAAATTTAATAAAAGTTTCTTATTTAGTATAGCGTAAGCGGTTTGACTTGCTTCGTAAAATTGACAACTAACTTTCAGTGTTGCTATTTGCTGAAGTTATATCCACAGACTATTTCTGAATTACATCATAATTGTATAACACTTAAACGCATTCGTATTACGCAATAAGAAGCAGAATTCTTATAAGTTCTTATACAAGGACAACTAGCTTTTACCCGCGGCTCCACCCGCGTGGATGTCGGCTATCGCGACAAAACATAGCCCATGTCCTTTCTCAAAGTCTAAACTACCACTATACCAAATTTCATCAAAATCGGTTCAGTGGTTAAGGCGTGAAAGCGTAACATACAGACAGACAGACAGACAGACAGACAGACAGACAGACAGACAGACAGACAGACAGAGTTACTTTCCCATTTATAATATTAGTATGGATATGGATTATGACGACTTCACAGGACGACACGTGCAGGGCTAAGATGTCATCCATTTACGGTGCAGAGTATACCTGCTAGAACCAAGCGTTTCAGTGATTCATTCCTATGCCGCACCACTAAGACCTGGAATTCCCTGCCAGCTCACGTGTTTCCTTCTTCCTACAGTCCCGGGTCCTTTAAGCGGGGCGTGAAAAGGCATCTAATGAGGCCGTCAATGGCACATGGTAAATGTTTACGATGGTGGCCCTCTTTCCGAGACTTTGCCTTTAGCATAACATCAGGCGAGGTGAAGTCAAATTGACGTGTCCTGTATAAAAAAAAAAGAAAAAAAAAGACGCAAGTTCATTTTGTGACTCTGCTAGAGCTATACGCATAGAATCCGTTTCAGTCCATCAAATAATACTCAATCAATATCGTCTCAATATAACTGAGGTCGAAATATTTTCTGTGGTCCGAGATGTCAATTTGTCCAAAAAATTGTGAACGTCATTCTAATGTCATTATCAGTAGTATTTTGTTATCAATTGAGCAAGCGATAAAACTAAATAAAATAAGATGGATAATAAACCATCATTGAGCCAATATTTCGGTGATAAGGAAGTGCCTCCCGCCTCCCAATTTTTCGATGAGATTGGGACATCGCCCTCTGACATGATACAGAGTATTTATTTAGGCGAATCTGAAGGTGTCACATTTGTTTTATTTTTTTAGAAATATTCTATTAAAGACTCTTCATTTAGTAGTGTTTTAGGTAGTTAATGAATGCTTTTATGTTATTCAGGTAATCAAACAACTACCTCAAATCTTTTTCCAACAAATATGAGTGCGTCATTTACACAGCACAAGATGACCGACGAATTAACATTTTCTAATGTTGTACCGACTGTGAGCACGACAGGATCGGTCCCGGCAGCCAGTCTACCAGATCCTTCAACGTTCTTCGATACTATTGGTCCTGAACCACAAATTGTGCCATCAAAAAGTGGACTTACTCACCCTGCGATACTTACTGAAGCTATGGATGGATTAAGTATTAAGGTGAGCTATAAACTAGTAGTTTGGCAACAACCATTGATAGCCAAGTATCCATTAAGAGTGATAATATGCTTAGAAATACTTATTCTGAGATAGCAGTATTTAAAAAGTAAACCCTGTAAGCCCTTGGGTTCAAGTTTGAAGACTTTAAAACTGTTCATATTAATAAAGAAAAGAAAGATTTGAAGTCGAAATATTTGATATTTTAGAATCAGCCTGTAGACAAGGAAGCTGACCGACGAAGAGATGCATGGATACCTAATGATGAAGCTAAGAAGACACTTATGAAGGTAAGTGAATCCATACTAATACTATAAATGCGAAAGTAACTTTGTCTTTCTGTACGTTACACTTTCACACCTAAACTACTGAAACGATTTTGATGAAATTTGGTATAGGGGTAGATTAGACCGTGAGAAAGGACATAGGCTATGTTTGGCCACGACAACCGACATCCACGCGGGCGGAGCCGCGGGCAAAAGCTAGTACAAAATATAGAAGGCAGACTACTTCATCTGAGTTTTTTCACAACTCAGTTCTGGTCAGCTATCAATTTTACTATGAAAACTATCTTCTATGAAGCATCCAGCGCTACTAACTTCCACAACACTAGAAAATATTACAATTAGTATTTTACAAGTTCTATAATAAAAATGTTTATGTTTACAGGCCCAATCATCACCCAAAGGTTCATTCTTTCCCGAAAGAGAAGTGCTGACAATGCCAGGAATTGTTCTAGAAGATGAACTGGTAAATATAATACTTTACAATTTTTAACATCATCTTATGCAAACAACTTTAGCAGCATCAAGAAAAGATACGCTGATATTTTTTTGCAATTTGAAAAATAATTTCCTTTGAAATAAAAAATTTAATCAAAGATTGTTTATGCTTAGACTACAGTGAAACAATTTAATTTTTTTCGAATTTCAAATTAATGCAGACTAATTTAAAAAGGTGAGAACACAAGACGAACACGTGAAAAGCACCCGTCATCTACTTACTATTTTTTCACTGTGGGAACCCGGGAGGCCGGATGGATGATCCCATCCCTCCCCTTGGGGGAGAATTGGTTTATCCAGTATCTTACTTCATTAACTTAGTCTATTAAATAAAAAATAATAATTTGAATATGTTCCATAGGCTGATGCTCTACAAGAAGTGGCAGTCAAATATCTAGGAGTTAGTTCAGCTGGTAGTCGGGGAGTTGTAAGAGCCGAACATGTGAGCCGTGATGAGGCTGGTCTGAGGGAACTTTTACGTACTGGCTACTTGCGTGCTGCTATTAACCTGACTGCTGTGCTCCTTAGCGCTGCTGGGCAAGGTAAAACGTTCATAGACTTTTATATGACTGTAGGACTACTGAAGTGTGTACACCCATATTTTGTATATATTTTATGCTCCTATATACTTATGTTTCTCAAGAAAACCTAATGTATGTAAGGAAAAATGTTTCAAAATTTCCAAGACTGCGTGACATGCACAATATAAATACCAGACATAAAACGAATCCATAGATATTTCATACAATCTTTTATACAATTTTTTACACAGACTTGCCTATATCAAAAGTAAAATGAACTGGAAATCCACCTTAAAATCACTTATTTGTAATATAAAAACTACAATCACAATGTTTACTAGCTTTTGACATTAAGAATTAGTTTTTTATAACTACCCTCAATTTTGTTTTAAGTACCCACCTATTTTTTTCTAACTACCTACATATTATTTCACAATACCGACGTATTTATGCAACTACCTACACAATTTTAAAAATTAGTTTACGACCAATCATAATAGATGGCGCCGTTCGATTCTAAAACAAGCTATCGAAGTTTGCATACTGTCATTATAATAGGCTGTAAGCACGGATGACAGGTACATGGTTACAATGATGATATTATAATTAATTGTTTTATCTTGGAAGAGGCCGCAACTTGTCGACCGTTGCGGCCTTATAATGATTTTTCTTCTTCTTATTTTATTAAAATAAAATAACTTTACGGATGATAAAAGTACCATTAATAAACAATGATTTTTTTTAAACATTATTGCGTCGCGTCGTGATTTCTGATCCCGAGTGTTGATGTCGATGAAATTTAGAATTTAGAATGAAACACAGAAACTAGATAAATGAGTTTGTCATGAACTTCTTATATTAATACTTCTTTCTTCTTATATTAAAAAAGATGGCACTCCGCGAGTGCTTAAAGAAGTGAAAACTATCTGTATAAAAAGTAAAATTTATTTACTTCACAAAAAGTGCTCAATGCTTCTAAAAAGATGACGTCTGGATGGACACTGACGATGACAAGAGTACCATGATTTGTCATCATCATCATCATCATCATAAACTCACGCCTATATTCCCCGAAGGGGTAGGCAGAGGTGCTAGCACCCACATTTCGCCAATTTATGTTTAGGTCCCAATGTAATAGGTGGCGAGCCATTAACCGGGCACTTAAAAACCTGCGATAAATACACATATAACTTCGAAAAGCATCGAAAAGTCATTGGTGTGTGCCATGGTAAACCTGGGATCGAACCCGAGACCTTGTCTCAGCAGTCCATTACCCATACCACTAGGCTACCGCAGATACCATGATTTGTTTTTTTTTTTTTTTATAGGATATACACAGATTGATACAAATATACATATTCATGCCACAGTCTAACGATTCATACTACATACAGTCGGTCGACGAAGCCGTCTAGACAGAGCAATGGTGCGGGGGCAGGGGAGTGGTGGGGGACGGGGTATTACTCGGTACGCCCATACATTTTACTCGGTACTAAGGATTCAGGGCTGTCTCATTTTTGTAATCACACTAATCACGTGTTTTTTTTTTTTCAAGGCTCGTTTTGTTTGTTAAAATTGTTTTTTTTTTCGTTTTCTATAATTTAGCTATCCAAGATGGCGGACACGAAATTTTCACAAAAATCGATATGGGTATCGTTTTCAGGGTTTTTGGGGTCGCTGATTGCGAATATAACATGCATTTCGCGATCCAAGATGGCGGACTCGAAATTTTTACCAAAATCGATATGGGTATCGTTTTCAGGGTTTTTGGGGTCGCTGATTGCGAATATAACATCCATTTGGTGATCCAAGCTGGCGGACTCGAAATTTTCACTATAATCGATATGGGTATCGTTTTCCGGGTTTTTGGGGTCGCTGATTGCGAATATAACATCCATTTCGCGATCCAAAATGGCGGACTCGAAATTTTTACCAAAATCGATATGGGTATCGTTTTCAGGGTTTTTGGGGTCGCTGATTGCGAATATAACATCCATTTGGTGATCCATGATGGCGGACTCGAAATTTTCACTAAAATCGATATGGGTATCCTTTTCCGGGTTTTTGGGGTCGCTGATTGCGAATATAACATCCATTTCGCGATCCAAGATGGCGGACTCGAAATTTTTACCAAAATCGATATGGGTGTCGTTTTCAGGGTTTTTGGGGTCGCTGATTGCGAATATAACATCCATTTGGTGATCCAAGATGGCGGACTCGAAATTTTCACTAAAATCGATATGGGTATCGTTTTCAGGGTTTTGGGGTCGCTGATTGCGAATATAACATCCATTTCGCGATCCAAGATGGCGGACTCGAAATTTTGACTAAAATCGATATGGGTATCGTTTTCAGGATTTTTGGGGTCGCTGATTGCGAATATAACATCCATTTGGTGATCCAAGATGGCGGACTCGAATTTTTCACTAGAATCAATATGGGTATCGTTTTCAGGGTTTTGGGGTCGCTGATTGGGAATATAATATCCATTTCGCGATCCAAGATGGCGGACTCAAAATTTTTACTAAAATCGATACGGGTATTGTTTACAAGGTTTTCGGGGTTGCTGATTACGAATATGTTATTCATGTAGCAATCCCAGATGACTGGATGGATGATATATTTGTAATTAGCAACTCTGAAAACCTCCAAAACGATGCTCATGTTGACTTTGTGGGAAATTTCAAGTCCGCCATCTTGGATCGCTAAATGGATTTTATTATACGTAATTAGTCACCCCGAAAACCTCGATTTGTTTTTTTTTAAATTTCAAGTCCGCCATCTTTGATCGTCGGTAACATGGTCGTCAAGCCCGATAGCAGACAATTGCCGGCAGGCAATCATACGATGGGAAACTGTCGACTCTCAACTGATCATGTGTAGCCGCAAAACTGACAGCAAGGCATGGCCACCAGGCCAAAATCGCTTTCGTGTGTGGGCGCTGTCGACTTAGGACTGCAGGCCGCCCGATACGATTTGAAACTGCAGGCGAACTGATCGTGGATAGGCTCCTTAAGAATATATCATCAATTTAGCGATCCCGGCGATTAGCGAAATTCGAATTCGAATCCGAATCCAACCCCGAACCCGAACCCGAATCAATATCCAAATTCAAGTCGGAATCGAAATAGAAATTCGAAATCGAATTTGGAACCGAAATCGAAATCGAAACCAAAATCCAAAAACTTAGACTTAAAATATTACGTTTGCCTCCGTGGCGTGGCGGTAGTGAACGCGACTGCCACGCAGGAGGCGCGGGTTCGATTCCCGCTCAGTGCAAATATTTGTATGCATGAATATGGCTATTTGCATTGGTCTGGGTGTTCCTATGTATAATATGTATGTATTTACAAAAAAAAATGTATTAAAGTATGTTTATCCGCATTCTAGATTCCATGACACAAGCTAGTTAAGCTATGCTTACCATGGGTCTAGATAGCGTTGTGTGTAGAATGTTGGGAAATATTTATTATTATTATAATTGGTTGAGTAGAACCGGAGATATAACCAAAAGTCGCAGTAGCCGACATCCATGCGAGCGGAGCCGCGGGCATCACCTAGTAATATAAATTAGCGTAAGTTGATATGCCTTGACAGAACAAAGAGAACGAATAGGAGTTATATATAGAATATTACAGAAAAATTATATATAAAAACTGAAGTGACAACCCTGACAAAATTGCAAAAGGCGGCATTTCCGCAAACATCAAACGCGATGAACTACTGTAAGGTCTCTCGTTATACTGTGTTCATGCATACAAATATTCGCACCGAGTAGGAATCGAGCCCGTACCCCTTGCGTAGCAGACGAATGCACTACCACCACGCCACAGAGGCTGTCTGTTGAACTATAATAGCGAAAGCACATTCTTCTTAACTTCACAGGTGTGGGTCGAATACATCGCCCCACTAAACACACTCCGAGATCCCTCCAACTGTGGTTGACTCGCTTCGCTGTGATGTCGAGACTCAAGCTCTATGATACTTTGTCTAAAGAGGCTGAACCGTTCGGGGATTTCAGCAAACCTGACATGTTTTATGAGGTAAGTTTTATTTAGTCTAGCGAGGGCTACTACTATTACTGCCAGTGGGAACGCTTTTTAACCGGACGGATAATCAGCCCTTCTATGTGGGGCCATTTCACCCATACATGTTTATATGGCAACCGGGACCCACGTCTTAACGTGCTCTCCGAGGTACGACCAGACCAATATAAATACTCATATTCATGCATACAAATATTTGCACTGAGCGGGGATCGAACCCGCGCCTGCTGCGTGGCAGTCGCCTTCGCTACCGCCACGCCACGGAGGCTGTTACGCTTATGAAGAACCTGATACTTCGCGTCGGAAACCCACAGCAGAGAGATCATTAACTGCCACTATTTCATGATCTCCTGATCTGCTCTTGTAAACAACTTTTTCATCCAATTTATATTATGTTTGTTTTGTGTGTGCATAAATCTTAAAAAAATTAAAATAAATAAATGTTCATTATATTGCAGTTCTACCCGGACAGTTACGAGAATCGCACAGGGAGTCTGGTCCCGTTCTCCCTGAGGCTGCTGGTGGCCGAGTTGCCACAGCACATCGGCAAGCCGGAGGAGGCTCTTGATAGATTGTACGCGATGTTCGGTGATATACAGACGGTAATTTTAATATTTATATGATACTATAACAATAGACACAGTAATATATAATAATAACAGTGCTGCAGTGGTTTCTTCTCCACTGGTGCCTAGGAGGCGGTGGTAAACTTAGTTTTAAGCAGAATTGGACGTCAAAAAGCTGTAGAAAGAAAGAGAAAAGTCAAAGTATTTATTCAAAATTGTGTAGCATTACACAATTTTGAATAAATACTTTGACTATACATTGGTATAGGGATAGGTTCTAACTTATCAAGGTCTACTTGAGAAAGGACATAGGCTATGTTTGGTCACGATAACCGATATCCACGCGGGCGGAGCCGCGGGCAAAAGCTAGTCAATATATAAATACCAGACAATTCTCTCCAGGCGAGGATGATCGATTATTTCTGCAAATGTTTAGACGGAGCAACTTTTTTCTCTCCTTTCCAGAATCGTATATTCGACGCGATTTTTTTTTATAAGGGACACGTCAATTTAACTTCTACTCGCCTAATGTCTCGGAAAGAGGGTCACCATCGTAAACATGTACCATGTTAACAGTGGTGGCACTCAGCTTGACGGCCTCATCAGATGCCTTTTTACGCCCCGCTTAAAGAACCCGGAACTGTAGGAAGAAGGAAACTTGCCCCGTCTAAATAACGCTTAATCTAATATATAAAATTTTCGTGTCACAGTTTTCGTTGCCATACTCCTCCGAAACGGCTTGACCGATTTTGATGAAATTTTTTGTGCTTATCCTGTATCTATGAGAATCGGGCAACATCTATTTTTCATCCCCCTAAATGGTGCAGCGGGAACGGGATCTGACGCCACGGGTGCAGAGAAAAATTGGCGGTACGAAGTTCGCCGGGACAGCTAGTATTCTATAAAATAAAAAAATACATAATGTTCAAATATTTAATTTAGTGTCTAACAATATTTTCCACACAGATGCTATCAAACCTGAACGAAGGTAAATCAGAAGATGGAGCCAGCACGATCACAGAACAGGACAAGACTGAATCCATCAGATTGTGGGTAGGCAGAGAGACTAGAGTACTGCACTCGATCGTCAACTGCGCTATTGTTATGAAGGTATGAGGTTTCAAACGATTACCTACCTAAACACTATCAGCAAATAGTAAAGTGAACCATATCTATATAATTAAATAGAATTGAAATGTACAAACAGCCAATTAAAAATATATTCTTAAAAATATTAGCTTTTTACCCGACTGCCAAAGAAAGGAGGGTAATGTTTTTCGAGACTATGTATGTCCATTTATTTGGCACGCCCTACAGGCTGAACAGCTTGACGGATTTCGACATGCGAGGTGTCATTTGATTCAGGTATATTCAAATTTCTAGAAAATCAAAATGGTGGATTTTTGGCGACAAAACGTATGTTGTCAAAAATATTTTGACTCAAACTTATGGAGTAAGGTATCAAAATGAAGGAAATTAGAAGGAGATTACAAAAAAATGTCATATCATAACTAAAAATTATAAAATAAAACAAATTATAAAAAAAAATATAACCAGACTGCCACTCAAAAGATCGGAATAGTTTGATAGCAGGCGGGTACCCATTAATTTTCTTTCAGTTTATAATTGGCAAATGGGTAATAAATGCATATTTTATGTAAGACACGTATTTAAAAAAAAGTTTGTTGTCTATCTGTTTGTTATTTCATGTTACTTCCGAAATTGCTAGGTTGATTTTGACGGGGTTTTTCCTGCAGATAGATACCTATCTATCTGCAGTTCGTGCATATTGGGGGTCTTGATGGTATATCTAAGACTACCTAGTCTAGCAAGACCATCAAGATCTAGCTTATTTACCGGCTGATTAACAAAGGAAGCTCCGGCGCAAGGCTGGCTAACCTCTAGGGTTAGGCGGTCAGACAGCAATCATTACCAGAATTTTTTTGCTATTATGATGCAATATAAGGTTCTAACATCATAAACATTTGTTCTCAGGACTACCGGCTAGCTGGCCGGATCCTGGCGGATCTTCAGGAGAGCGCGGCAATGCCGTCCCAACGCCGTGCGGTCAGTTCCGCGCTGTGCCGCCTGTGGCTGCTGGGGGGACATGTGAGGGCTGCTACGGCCTGCCTCGAGAGGGCCAAGGAGGCTCGCCATCACATGTGAGTTATACGCACCTGATGAGTTTTGGCGTCATTGCAGTACTATTTTATTTCCCAAAATTGGTGTGAAATCTTTTTTTTTTTATACAGGACACGTCAATTTGACTTCACCTCGCCTGATGTTAAGCTAAAGGCAAAGTCTCGGAAAGAGGGTCACCATCGTAAACATTTACCATGTTAACAGTGGTGGCACTCAGCTTGACGGCCTCATTAGATGCCTTTTCACGCCCCGCTTAAAGGACCCGGGACTGTAGGAAGAAGGAAACACGTGAGCAATCAAGTGTTTATGTATAAAAATGGTTGATTTTGTTGTTGTTGTTGACAGCCTCCGTGGCGTGGCGATAGTGAACGCGACTGCCACGCAGGAGGCGCGGGTTCGATTCCCGCTCAATGTAAATATTTGTATGCATGAATATGGCTATTTGCATTGGTCTGGGTGTTTCTATGTATAATATGTATGTATTTACAAAAAAAAAGTATCTAAGTATGTTTATCCGCGTTCTAGATTCCATAACACAAGCTAGTTAAGCTATGCTTACCATGGATCTAGATAGCGTTGTGTGGAATGTTGTGAAATATTTATTATTATATATTCAAAATAATATATATATATATTATTTTGAGACATAATGATGATATTCGAAAAACATCAGAAAAAATGAAACGCTAAAGTGAGACATGAACTCACGACCTTTCCCTTACAGGGGGAATGCTCTTCCAACTGAGCTATTGAGCCACACCTGAATCATTTGAAATTTTCCTTCTCTTTGCATCCGTCTTTAAGAGCGACGGTGGTGCCATCTACCAACATTCTTACGAACTGTTAGAAACAATGAATGATTTTTCAACCATTTTTAAACATTGAATTTTGATGACTCCGCCCGAATATTTAACTGAATTTTTTATAGCATTTTTATTGCTAACTTTAAAGTTTCATTTTTTCCGATGTTTTTCGAACTTTAAAGGTTAGCATTAAAAATGCTATAAAAAATTCAGTCAAATAATGATGATAATTCTGTTGTGTTAAAGCTAACTAAAATACACTAAAACTCTCTAAAATTTATTATACACCAAGATTATTATAGTGTGTGGCCGATTCTGGTCAGCGCCAACCGATTTTGAACGGACAGTCTATGGCCGTGAAGCAAAAGAACACACCATTAGCAGGCAGGCAGCCGGCCAACTAGTGCAAGCGATTTTCGACCTTATGAAGTCAGTTCGAGTCCCACATAGCATGCCACCTAACGAATATGTGTCCTAAATCTTTTTTTACGAATCGACTATACAATCTGGGACGACTATACAATCATTTTAGAGATTTTAGCGTATTTAAGTTAGTTTAGACAACAGAATTAGCATCAATGTCTTGGACAAGACAACGCACTCAAGTATAGGAAAGTGGCATATTACAGTGAATTGAAACTTTACGCGTTGGTTTCAAATCTCCCTAGGGAGCTTCTAGTAAAGTCCCCACTATTTTACCGAGGCAGCAATCATCATTCATCGTCATCATCATCATCACCAATATCAACTCATTAACATCATCATCTGCAATCATTATAACTAAGTAATGTATTACAAAATAAGACTTGACCTATAGGTCCTAGCTACCATAAAAAAAAGGTCCTAGCTACCATATCATAAAATCCAAAAAAAATAAAACACCGGCTATAATTGAGTCTCTTAAAGTCTCTGTGGGGCTTAGATCTTCGCGTTCAAGCCAGTCTCACCTCTAAGATTTTTAAGGCTTTTAAGGGAGCTAACTGCCACCTGACCTCCCAATCCTGACAGGATAGTTTACACCAGAGCCTCATCTGCCAATCGAAGTGGGGCTCATTATTGTAAGTGCGTGATTTTATCAACTTTATTCATCATATTAATTCGCACTTACTTTTATTTATAATATCTCTTTAATATATGTAATATACTAGCTTTTGCCCGCGGCTCCGCCCGCGTGGATGTCGGTTATCGCGACCAAACATAGCCTATGTCCTTTCTCATGGTCTAATCTACCACTATACCAAATTTCATCAAAATCGGTTCAGTGGTTTAGGCGTGAAAGCGTAACATACAGACAGACAGACAGAAAGACAGACATACAGACAGACAGACAGAGTTACTTTCGCATTTATAATATTAGTATGGATTTATTCAATAATATTGTGGCTGCCTGCGGTGGGTTGGCAGGAACGCTCAATCACATTTGATGCCTGCAATGTTGTTGTGTGGGTGATGGCGTGGTACAGGCCATTTTAGAGTTTAAAGTTTTTGAATTAAGTATGGCTTTTTAATTTTTATGTGTGGCTGGTTTGCACCCGTGCTTCACCAATTTGGGTCTGGTTGCACATGCTGAACCTGAACCTTTTCGGCTGGCGTGTGAGGTGCACAAATAACTCAATGCATGCTCTATTTCAGTGCCTACCTATTCTTTGTGTACCTTAAACGTCAGTGAAAAAATCTTTTTTCTTTCTTTCTTTCTTTCTATTCTTAATTTTTAAATGCCTGTAAATCCTTGAAGGGGTAGGCAGAGGTGTATAACCACCCACATTTCGCCAACTATGATTTTCGGTCCCACGTAATAAGGGGCGAGCACTTAGTCCTAAGCTATTTGTTTACTGGCGGATGGAGTACAGCCCTATCCCTTGGTCGTCTTTTACGACATCCACAAGAAGAGATGGCGTGGCCCTATTCCGCTGGGAACCAACACGATAGTTCTGTGTAGCAGGTAAAACTATAAAATGATCAAAGATTCTTACTATTTGTCGTCAGCTGTCCGACGCCCGATGTACGAGAGTTCGTTGACCTCGGTTTGATCGACATCGCGCTCGGCAAGTACCAAGACGCTTACAACAACTTCGCCAGAGCCGCTGACCAGGAACCAACTAATATTATGGTAATTTTTATATTGATAAATAATAAATAAATATTCCATAACATTCTACACAACGCAATCTAGACCCATGGTAAGCTTAACTAGCTTGTGTTATGGAATCTAGAATGCGGATAAACATACTTACATACTTTTTTTTAAGGACGTTAAATTAGAACCGAAGTTACTAATATTCCATCTAACCCCTCCAGCTAAGCTTAATTGCTTGTGTTAGGAGTGGGTTCACGTCGGTAGTGTAATGGCCAGGATTCGAACCCGGGACCTCTCGACCGTAAGGCCCACTCCTAAACCACTAAGCTACCGACGCTTCAATAAATAAATAATATTAAATAAATATTTCCCAACTTTCTACACAACGCTATCTAGACCCATGGTAAGCATATCTTAACTAGCTTGTGTTATGGAATCTAGAACGCGGATAAACATACTTATATATATTTTTATACATAGAAACACCCAGACCAATGCAAATAGCCATATTCATGCATACAATTATTTGCACTGAGCGGGAATCGAACCCGCGCCTCCTGCGTGGCAGTCGCGTGCACTACCGCCACGCCACAGAGGCTGTATATGAGCCATTTGCGGGCGTCGTATCAATCAGGAGGACTTATAAGTGGCCGCCATGGCCGAAATCGGTCGGAGGTCGTCATCAATCCGCGTCTGGTAAAACAAAACCTACCTATGTGTTTTTTTTTTATACAGGACACGTCAATTTGACTTCACCTCGCCTGATGTTAAGCTAAAGGCAAAGTCTCGGAAAGAGGGTCACCATCGTAAACATTTACCATGTTAACAGTGGTGGCACTCAGCTTGACGGCCTCATTAGATGCCTTTTCACGCCCCGCTTAAAGGACCCGGGACTGTAGGAAGAAGGAAACACGTGAGCTGGCAGGGAATTCCAGGTCTTAGTGGTGCGACATAGGAATGAATCACTGAAACGCTTGGTTCTAGCAGGTATACTCTGCACCGTAAATGGATGACATCTTAGCCCTGCACGTGTCGTCATGTGAAGGAAAGGGGAGTTCAATCTTCAGAATTGCTTAAAGTTTGTTTTTAAAAACGTTTGCTTTGGTCTGGTGGCGCGTTAAGCCGTCGGTCCCAGTTGCCATTCGAGTATGAACTTAGGATATCTGATCTACCTCGTTCAGTAGCAAAACAGTAAAGTGACTAGCTAGGCAAATACTATTTTTTTATATAAAGGACACGTCAATTTGACTTCACCTCGCCTGAATGTAAGCTAAAGGCAAAGTCTCGGGAAGAGGGTCATCATCGTAAACATGTACCATGTTAACAGTGGTGGCACTCAGTTTGACGGCCTCTTCAAATGTCTTTTCACGCCCCGCTTAAAGGACCCGGGACTGTAGGAAGAAGGAAACACGTGGTTATGGAGGTCAGATGGCAGCCGCTTCACAGAAAACGTCATAGTTCAGTTGTATCACAGTTAGACTGGAAAGCCGAACACTACTGCTTTTGCTGCTGATTTAGCTTTTCCTAATTGGTTATTCTACTGGCTAGTCAAATTATTTACTATTTAGTTATACAGTAACTTGTATGAAAAAAGATTTAGTGACGTCATACAATTTAATAGTCAAATCAGTTACTATTATACATTGGGTGGATGACCTAAAAATAAATAAAAACTATAAAATAAGAACCGACGCACTTTTTTCTGCTCTTATGCCATTCTTCATTCCACGCACGCTCAAGCTGTGGAATGAACTCCCTGCCATGGTTTTCCCAAGCGACTACAATATGGGGTTCTTCAAGAGGGGCATTAGAAGGTTTCTTCAGGGTAGGCAGCGCGAGTGTAACGCCCCTGGTGTTGCATACGTCCATAGGCCGCGGTAACCACTTTCCATCAGGTGGGCCGTGTGCTTGTCTGCCACCTAAGTGGTATAAAAAAAAAATCTTAATTTAATAAGCTCAGTTAGATAATTTATTTCAACTATAGAATAATACCCAAGTGAACTCGTTTACGCTGGTGGGGGATCAATAGTCTCCCTTCCACACTATTTTATTAATAATAATTTTCATTTATATTATAGGTGGCAAACAACTTATCAGTATGCCTTCTCTACATGGGCCGTCTAAAGGAAGCGATCGCCGTTCTCCAAAAGGCTATCAATTCGGATCCCGAACGAGGCTTAAACGAGTCCTTACTCATCAACCTATGTACTCTATACGAGTTGGAATCATCTAAAACCAATGAAAAAAAGTTAAACTTGCTCAGAATGCTTTGTAAATATAAAAGTGATACTATACCTAATGTTCTAGAATGCTTGAAGTTGAGTTAGATTTTGTAGGGTATAATATTTGTTGAATGAATTTTATAGCATTAAGTATGCTAACTATACAAATCGAATACATAGGGAAAAAGAATCTTCTCGGGCGGGACTCGAACCAGCGATCTTTCCCTTACAGGGAGAATGCCTTGACCAACTCGGCTACCGAGACACGCCTGGCGTGATTAAAATTTCCCTTCTTACCCGTCTTTATATATGTATAGATGACTCCACCGTCGCCTTAAAGACGGATAAGAAGGGAAATTTGTGTCTCGGTAGCTGAGTTGGTCAAGACATTCGCCCTGTAAGGGAAAGATCGCGGGTTCGAGTCCCGCCCGAGAAGATTCTTTTTCCCTATGTATTTGATAATATTTGTTCCTTAGTAAGTATAGTATGGGACCCTCGATGTCCCTGGGTCAACTGGGGTGTGAGATATACGCCAATGGCAATTTCACCTCCGGCAATAAATGACTCAAGATGGCGTGCGGTTTTAGTCGGTTAGACTCCGACATAACTACCCGCGCTGGGTCCGTAATCGATCTTAAACAAAACATGCTTGGTGGTATCCAAACCCTTTTTTTTTCGTACAGAAATCAGCACAGATACCACTCCGTCGGTCTTCGGGGGTAATTATGTTGGATGGAGACTGACTAAATCCGCTTGCCGTTGCTGATTTCAATTACCGTGGTGTAAGGTTACCCAATAACAATTTTTCCTCGCATCTACGGATTAAAGGCAGTTTCACATTATTCCAGTAGCATTCCAGTCCAGCGAGCGGATCCAGGAATGCTACTGGAATGTGATCCATCACTGGAATGTACCCATTTCAGTGGACTGGAATGTACCCATTTCAGTGAGTTAATCCAGTGGATTGTTCAAGCACGTGAACATTGCTAGCACTGGACTGGATTTATTCGCTGGATTACTGGACTGGAATAATGTGAACTGGGCAGGGCATTAAGATAGCTCAGGCCCTTTGTATGGGAAACACAATGTAGGTACTCATATACCCCCGGAAAGGTTGGTTGGGCATTGCGCAGGTGAGGTTGTTAGGGAGAGTTACAGTTAATCCCTAAGTGCGGCGATGCTGTATCGATAATCGCTAAGGTGTACAATATCGCTATTATCGAAAAACCGTCAGTCGCCGGTAATATCCGTTACTAGGCCTTATTCGATCGCACACCGAGTCCCAGTTGATGAATGATAGATTTACTTACTATAATTGACAGTGCTGTGCACCATCTAATTTATTGTTCTTCTAGTAGTTTTCGAATTTTATGGGAGAGTCAAGTATATTGTACCGTTTTTTAAATGCCAAATTTAGATCTCTCATTATAGGACACTTTTTTTCTACACTAGCAATACCAAAAGTGTCGCCACCATTTTAAGTTGACAATTAATGTGTTGCCAGTGTACAAAAAAGTAATTTAATAAGAAATCTAGATGTGGTACGATTTAAAAGGCGGTACAATATACCGTATTCTAGGCCCGTATTCTAGAATGACACTCAGCCTGAATCTCGATTTGTCTGAGGACAGATTGTATAGCCCCCCATATCAAACTATTTATCTGTATATACAATCTGTTATCAGAAAAATCGTGATTCAGGATGAGTGTCATTCTAGAATATGGGCCTTGGCTTATAAATGAATGTTCTGTTTAAGAAATATGATGTATGCTAAAATATACTGTGTTGAAACCGTGAAGCTTGTTTTCTTTCTCATCCAAATTACCGTGGTCTCGCTACATGCGGGACATTTTAACGCGGAACCTTGAATAAAAATTTAAAGTACCCTAAAAATCTGTTAAAATCGACTTAGTTGTTTCGGAGATTACCGATGCAGATAGATGGAAAATTAAAAAAATAATTAGGTACTGCGTATACACAGAACTAGGTTGTATATATTCCTCAGAAAGCTGCTATTTTATTCCCAGTGGGGTAGGCAGAGACTACAGTTTTCCATTACTACGATCGATCCTGGCATATATCTTTCGCTTCTTTTACTTTTATAATTCTTGTTTCCATACACGCTCGTCGCCTTGGGTACCTACTCTTGACATGTCCAAACAGTAACTCCAATTTTATTTATATATCTGCGATGTTTATAATCGAATCAGAACATGAGGAGTGCGGTCTCGTACCCAAAATACGAAACCACTCGTTCGGTGAGCAAAAGAACGGAGGGTTTGTGGAAAAAATACCCTTCTATTCTAACATTTAAGCCAGATAGGCTCCCCAGACCCTCGTACCTTTGGCAGGATTGTGAGACCATAAATTTCTCGATCACCATCTCGCACATTCCTACATAATATAATCATAATCTCTGTAAATTTCCATACTTTGAAATTGTAATTGGCGTACAATAAAGTATGACATAAATAATAAAAAAGCACTTTCAGAGAATACAAAGAAATCGAATATATACAAAAATTCATTCAAATACAAAAAAAAATATCCGAATTTTTTTGGTTTTGTATTTCAGAACTGGCAGCCCTTTAGTTGGGATTTATATACTAACTTTGGGAGGATTTCCCTATACCTGCATTCATTTCATACATACATTTTAGGGGAATCTAATAATCTATGGGGGAATCCTTTACTTAATATTTAATTAAGGCAAATTAACGCTATTCACAATTTAGAATGATAAGCTGATTCATAGTGAACAAGGAGAGTTTTGATGTGAAAAGTTCGCCAGCTAATCAGGGTCATTTTAGTATTACGTAAGGGAATTATCCCGGACAATATATAAAGCCGCACTTTAAAAACAAGGGCTTAATTTGAATTTATTTGATTGTTTTGCAAAACCATAAACAATAAAATAAGGCCTTACAAGCTTGTTGTCAATGCTTTTCAATCATTCGCATAAAAAAGTCAAAATAAAACAGCACGCTGCCAACCATAGATAACAGAGGGAGGAAGTTTGTGAATGATCGATTTTACGCCGGGCTCCTGAACTTCTCAACGACATTTTTCTTTGTTTGCCGTTACGCGCGTGGACAATATTAATTGTAGCCGCGAGCCCGCGTTTACCTTGATAAAATGGCGAACATGTTTCGCGCGGTGACGGTGTCGGCTGTGAGCGGCGACGGCGCGCTCACACCGCGCTTCAATTTCCCTACAAACGTAAACGTGGATTACGACCCGCAGGGGTTGAGTGTAAAAGTGATTCGTGCAGACCCGGTGCTGGCCCAAGAGGTGCTTGAGTTCCCCGTCCATTGCCAGAGCGAGTGCTCGCGTGTTGCTGGCCAATCGTACATATTCACGATTGACAATGAAACTTTGTTCTTCAAGTTCGCATCTGACGCCGACTGTCAGGGCTTCCACCTGCTCGTCACGAAGACGAAGGCGGGCAGGTCCTCGTCAGTGTTCACCGTGCGCACAGAAGATTCGTCTGCGATGCAATATTTCCAATTCTACGGGTACCTGAGTCAGCAGCAAAATATGATGCAGGACTATGTGAGAACGAGTACATATCAGCGTGCCATACTATCTAACATCAACGACTTCAAGAACAAAGTGGTGCTGGACGTAGGAGCGGGCTCAGGTATTCTGTCGTTTTTTGCTGCCCAAGCAGGTGCACGTAAAGTTTACGCGGTAGAAGCCAGTAACATGGCGCATCACGCACAAGCGTTGGTGAGAGCGAACGGTCTCCACGACCGGATAACGGTCGTCGCTGGGAAAATTGAAGAAATCGAGTTACCTGAGACAGTAGATGTTATAGTTTCTGAGCCTATGGGCTATATGTTGTACAATGAGCGTATGTTAGAAACTTATCTACATGCGAAGAAATGGTTAAAACCTAACGGCAACATGTACCCAACAAGAGGAGACCTTCACATAGCCCCATTCACTGATGATGCTTTGTTTATGGAGCAATACAACAAAGCTAACTTCTGGTATCAGACATGTTTCCATGGGGTTGATTTGAGTGCTCTACGCACAGCAGCTATGAAGGAATACTTCAGACAGCCTATTGTAGATACATTTGACATTCGTATTTGCATGTCAAGATCAGAAAGACATGTAGTTGACTTCTTAAATGCACATGAAACAGACTTGCATAGGATCGAAATACCATTTAGGTTTGAACTTACACAATCGGGTACATGCCATGGCTTAGCATTCTGGTTTGATGTATTATTCGCTGGTGCTACGCAGCACATATGGCTCTCAACCGCTCCCACCGAGCCCCTTACACACTGGTACCAAGTTCGCTGCTTGTTAGAAACACCCATCTTCGCTAAACAGGGTCAAGCACTGACTGGGCGTGTGCTACTCCTAGCAAACAAGCGTCAAAGCTACGATGTTACCATGGACATCAATCTAGAAGGTACAAATGTATCATCATCAAATACTTTGGATTTGAAGAATCCCTACTTCAGGTACACAGGAGCGCCGGCGGCACCTCCTCCTGGTGTCAACAACACTTCTCCGAGTGAAACATATTGGAACTCTGTTGAATCAAATGTCTCTCTGACCAATGGCCAAGGTGTGATGCTAACTGACGCATCTCAGCAGTACTGCTCCACACCGGACCAAACTATTTCATATGGTGCACACCCCAACATGATCAAGACAGTGATGCTGCAAGAGGAATTCATCAAGAGGATCGGAATAAGTCAAAATGGGGACATATAATCCGCAAAGTCGCGCCGAGCGCGCCTTAGGGCACTAAGAAACCGCCGAGATCGGTTGTGAACTATCTTCCGTTCAGACTTTGTAGTGTGTAAGCGGACTTATTTATTATGATACATCACAGTGACACAATCATGTAACTAGAGACTACTGGCCTTGTAAATTAAGTAAAAAGTGGTAATCAAGGGCAATAAGAGACACCTTTTCAGTGAAATGATTAGTTTGGCCGTGTTGACGACGCTTATTCGTGTTCGTACATATAACAAGGGTGGCAAATGTGAAATTTGATGTAAATATTCTGTAGGTGGGATGCAAAACGGTGTTATTGGCCGCAACCCTCGAGCTTGGCAGCTCAACGGCTACACTGTACTATTAATATAGTCCAAGTACACTTAGGGTAAGCTATAAGTGCTGAATTTAATGATAATGCTTATTATTGTCAATACTCATTTATCATTATTGGAGTCAGGCTCAATGATTAGTTGTTTAGACAGCCAGTTGATCCAGTCTATGATACATTATGTCTGCCAGTCAACTCTAGTTTGCGATTATAAAAAAAAAATCCTTCAAATATTTTTATACACTGCACGTTAGCCATAGAATGTGTATACTTATTTTTGTAAATATAGGGTAAAATTATTAAATCAAACACTTTCTTTAGCTTCACATCCTTCAGATAATCAGTATTTTTAAACTTATGAATACTATGAATTTATATTGTTAAATCTAAGGCTTGGCATCTAGTGATGGTATTGTATGAAACAATCTGATTTCTTTTTCCAAAGAGTGCTAAACCTCTTTGCACTCAGAAAAAAAAAAGCTAGGTTCATACCAAACTATGAAAAGTTATGGTTCAATCTAGTTTTTTTATATGTAATATGGATGTTAAACTAGACTTTAACACCCATATTACGACTCAAGTAAAATCCAATTCACATATTCCTATAAGTAATTGATTATATTAAAATATTGACATGTGAAATTAACTAAAAATCATAATTATTAAGTATACAAAACATGTGGCTATAACTTTATATATCTGTATTCTAATGCCACTCTTATTATTAAAAACATAAGACTTATTTTTCAAATTTCAACTGGAATAGCCTTTTTGATCAATTTGTTCAGATTATGATACTGCTCCATGCCTGCGTTAGTGTAATAAATATATTCAGGCAGTGGTTTACAATTTTAGTAACAACATTGGTGCTTAATACCTCTGCACAAAACATAGTTCAGACAACAAGACTACCTCATGATTTGGCAGACAATTGTATCCCTAAAACATGCTGGGCTTGCATTGTGACCAAAAGGCATAAAAATGTCCCAAGTATAAAATTACTGGCCGAAGTTATGTTACAGAATCGATCACAAGAAGCTTAGCTAGTTATAAAACTAATTACATGACAATTGTGTATATTGAATATCGTATTGAGTTGCCATAACTTTGATTGTAAAGTGGAATCTAATATTTTGTAAACATGCATAGTAATTTCACACTAGAAAATGTTCAGAAGTATTTATAACAACATTTACTCATTAGAGATTACTTGGATGATATCCAATATTGAGTGAGTTAAGAGCCCTTACACACGCGACACATCTGTCGCTACGTCTGCGCTCCGTATACGGTTATCGAACGCCTACGCTGAACAACGCTAGTGTAAAGAGCCCTAAGAAAATTCAATGGATTCTGTTGTGCAACTGTTATTTAGACAAATATAAGTTTTAATGTCAATATTGATAGTTGATACAATAAGCATTATTACAAACATGTTTTCAAAGCATTATTCATTCCGTTTGCAGTTGAATTGTAAAATTACTTCATAATAGATGTCCTGGCAACCATTCATGTAAACATTATTATGGACGGGGTGCAAAATGATCAGGTGCTGTTAAGGGAATCTAACAACCTTATTTTTTTTATAATAACCAGTGAAATTACATAACTTTTGTTCGGTAGTGGATAAGTGCAAGATAGCCATCAGTGGATCTAATAATAGTAGATAAATATAAATTATTGCCATTATGGAATATCACCCCGTCCCAATTCATTGGCGTATCAAGCCATTAACACTTGCCATTTTAACAAATATCACTTTTATGTTGCACCTCATAGAGTCTATATTCCTTTGCCTACTTAGGTGTTGATCTATAACAACGATCGCACCGATGTTAGATCTACAGGCCAGAAATGAAAATTTAATTGAGCGAAGTAGGAACAAATATTGCTTCAATGACACAATAGTTAGTCTGTCTGTCTATTTAATCATTTAGATGTGATATATTACTGGTAGTAAATAGGATAATTTAGCTATATGTCTCAAAGTAATGACTTGATATCCAGATATAAAATTTTGAATGGATGTTAAGGTTTTCTTGTAGGTTTGAATTTAAACTGCGAGATGACTCAAGTTTGTCTTAAGGGCACAACTCAACAATATTAGCCTTCAATTCAAGACAAATCTTGCTGAAGATACAAACATCACATATGGTCAGACTTGCCTTTCGCTGTCTCGTGACATGCGATGGACTCTTTCGTGCAAATTTGTAACGAATGTCGTGCAAATAAAATGTAGCAAATTATGTGCAAATCATTTGCACAAAATTCGTGCAAAAAATAGATAAAATTAGCACGTGTCGCCCGTATCTGTGACTCGTAAAAGGCAGCCGGCGCGCGGCGGCCTAAATACAGATGTTACTGATTGATGAAATATCCATTACGACCTATGAGCCCAGAGTAGTGGCACTGTTTATAGATATCATTTGATATGTCGTCATTCACTGCCAGATATTAAGTCCGTGATATTAGCTATAATTAAAAACTTCAGTGTGATTATGTTTTTGAACATTTATAAGGATAATTGTAATTATTTCATGCACAAAATATTGCATTACACAAATAAAAATTGCAATACATGAATACAAAGTGCAATTCATGCATAGAAATTGCAATACATGCATAGAAATTGCAAAACATGCATGGAAATTGCAACACATGCATAGAAATTACAATACATGCATAGAAATTGCATTGCATGTATAGAAATGGCATTGCATGTATAGAAATTGCATTAAGTACATGCCAGTGAATAGTCCATGTGTACTTGATAGAGAACTTGTAAGACAGGGGTTATGTATAGACCAGCCAGTATAGATGGATGAGTAATTAGTTAATTACAAATTCTCCATCTTGAACGTGAAAAACATTACCCTCCTTCCTTCGGCAGTCGGGTAAAAATGATCCGTCCTGGCTTCTTTGAGTACCGAGAACATTGTTTGAAACTAGTCTTTTTTTAATAATCAGTAAAATTGTCCCAACTATAGAATGGCTTCGACTTGGTATTAATATCAATTTTTCACACGGGATGCCCGTGTGAAAAATTGATATGGTGAGATTAAAACAAGTATGAAATTAAATTTTCATTTCTAGCAACGCTTCTAAGAACAATTGTAACATGTTCGTTTCATTTAATTCACATCATGGTTGTGTATTAAGCATTAGAACAAACTGAAATAGGACTATTTTATTAAACAATATTCATTTCAAAATAGTTTTATTTCGGTTTCAAATGAAATTTTGAGAATTTTGTGCATGAAGTGTAAATTGAGGGTAGTATTTTAATTCTTTGAGTACCCGTGTATTGAGGAATAAAGTTATTTTTGTATTTTTTCTGCTGTTGGTTGTGAGGCAATCTTATAAGATTTTTCTAACTTGAAGATGTAAGAGGCATCCATTTTTTACTCAGAGAGTTAAAATATTATTAGGATCTAATTTTTGAATGACTGGATTATTTACAATAGAAAAATAATTGGATTGCATACTTAGTAGACTCCTCAAATGTATATGAGTTAGTGTCACAAAAATGAATCTTAAGTACCAGTTAATTTATAGAAATCAGTGAAGGTTCCTTGATAAAGTACCATCAAAATAAAAACCTGTGCTGATCTCTTTATAAACCAGTCTTTCAAAAGTTAATCAATACATATTGCTCCCAATTCTGTTGTTACATCTCTAAACTTAAATTTTCTCTAAAAAAATCTAATTGCATCTCTTTCTTTCATGATCAGATAAAAAAGGACAGATGATTTTATTCAAGTTAAGACCTGTCAAATTAAGACAGCGCCTTGTTGGTGCGTAGTAAGTTAAGTTGCATGTTCGTAGATGTCGACTAAAATTGAAGCGTACCGTCATGGCGCCGACTTAATTTGACAGGTGTTCACTAAAATAAATCATCTGTCCTTTTCTATCTGATAATGAAAGAAACAGATGCAATTAGAAAATTTTAGAGAATTTTAAGTTTAGAGATGTAACAACAGAATTAGCAGCATTGTTTTAATTTTATACCAGAAATCTGATTTTGTATGTAACAGTAGCATGTATGAAAAGTGTAGAACAATTTAGTTTTTTTTTGGACAACATAGTTAATTATGTTTTGGATATTGTTCCTATGTTCACTACGAAAGCGCACCAGTGGGAAAATTCCCATTAATTCTTCCATTTACTTGACTAGTTCACTAGGTACCTATGGCAACATTTTTGACTAATTTGGTCCATTCTCCAGAAGTAAAATTATAGTATTACTATTGAAATTTTACTAGTTTTCTGTGGTGCGCCTTTGTGGTGCATGATAGTGGGTGCAGAATAGGAGAATTACGTGATTTTTTATTGTAATAAGGCGTCTTCAGATCAGTGGTTTCGCCTCCAGGGCCTTTGTAATGTACGGCCAGGCCGTGGCCTCGAAGGCGGTAGACTGGCCTGCATGTTTAAACTTTAAAATTGGATATTAGCTTTTATTGTGCTAGATAGTTCTTAAAATTTATAAAAATAATTGTCTGTAAATGTGACTTTGGGGTATAAAGCGTAGGTATATCATTATGGACTCAAATGATTAAGATAAGTTACAACGATCTTGTATTAAAGTGTGGTTGATATGTGATCTATAGTGATGTCAAAAGTATAATTTTATTACGCGCACACGTAGGTTCTATATTAAAATATATTTTTAACAGACACCAAACAAATTAATATCCGCGGAAACGTTTACACGTTAGGTGTGAATTATATATCTATAGAAAAGGCGTTAGGCATGATCATATTATGATCAAACAAAAATCAAGCCGAGTGCCACCATTGTTAGCGTAGTACGTGTTTGTAATGGTGACCCGACCCACTTTCCTTAAATTGCCTTTAGCATACTGTCAGGCGAGGTGAAGTCAAAGCGTTTGGGGAACCATTTGAAGGCCAATTCTCCTTTTAAAATATGTTCAAAATTGAGTCTCGAGCTAATTTAAATCTCACAAATTACAGAAACGGTACTCCGGTAATACAATTAAAAAAAAATTGATAAAACTTTAATCGTTTTTTGACATATTGAAATTAGGTCGGTCTGAATTTTGAACGGTTTTTGTATTACGAGAATTGGTCCTCTAATTTTGCTTTACGCCATTTTTCTATAATTCCCGCGATAAAATACAGTAATGTGTACGAAAACTGTCATAAAGTAGGCTAAATAGCCTAGCTTTGAGTCACGGTTTTTGGAAGTCGTATCTATCTCATTTCAATACAAGATGTGTGGATAAGTATGTCAACCAGTGCAGTCTTAGATGGAATTATAGCAATAATTATTATGTAAGTTTAGATACACGCGGGGTGATATACAGGCAAAGCTAGTCGTTTCTATAGGCCTTGTATGTAATGGCCTCAAAAGGCCTGCCTAGGCCATGGCCTGGGAACTTTTTTTTTTTCACAACTGCACGTCCATTTCGGGTTTAGTGTAGCAGCAAATCAAAAATGAATTGTACTCCCTAATTTTATTACGATGACAGTTAATTATTATCAAAATAAAAAAAGTTTGGACGGCAATTTTCGGTAATTATATCAAATAATTCTAATCTATTAATTTAGTTTGATTTCACTTATTATGTTATGACCTATCCGTTATCCTACACTATTTTAGGCCTGTTAGGCTGTTTAGTCGCGTACGCATTTGGTCCAATTGTCAAAAAACGACTTGGATAGGTTAGGTTAGAAGGCTAATGCAGGAGCGGAGCTTCCGCATTAGGCCTTCGTGGTTATTTTTTAATAACCATCCAGAAACCGGATAGAAAGTTGCGATTTTTTCCTGTTTTTGACAATTGGACCAAATGCCTATTTGACCAAACTTGCCTAAAGGGTCGGCCTTACTATCGAGAGATCCGAAGTTCGAATCTGTTTGACCAAGAACACTGTTGGCAGGCAAGCGTACGGCCCACCTAATGGAAAGGGTAACTTGCCGTGTTTGACATAGCACTAGAGATACAAAGGTGTGTCATTTGTACTACTAGTTGTACTTCTTAGTAGTACCTACTACTGGCACTGCGGGGGGCTATTCATCTCGCTATTAAAAAATAAAATTCGCACGAGCTTCTGACACATGGGAAGGAGAATATTAAAAAATGTACACATTGATTCAAAATAAAATTTAATTACAAAATGTAAGTAACAATTATGTTTTCTTAAACTTCTTTTGTAATTGTAATAGAGGCGCATTTTTACTTTTCCTCTTTTCCTTCTTGAGTTGACCGGATTCTATCGCCTTTTTCATTACCTGCAACCAGCGAGTGCTTTATTAACATAAATGAAAAAACAAATGCATTTATTAATGAGACGCACAGGACAAAACATTTTATGCATTTTGGAAGCTCCACCACAAATTACCTCCAGTAACTGGTCACACAAAGCCTAGTCCGGCTTAATGTACGACTGTTAATTTTGTTTAACCATGGTCTGGTCAACTGTACTACCCAACTGCACCAAGGTAAAAAAAGGGCGCAATTGATGCACAAACTACTGAACCTATATTGTTGCGGATTTCATCAAAGAAAGATCAAAAATCAAAACTCATACGGACGGAGCCGAGGGCACAGGCTAGTAATAAGTCTGCCGGAGTGCGAGAGATATGCTTTCGGCAATCTCACCTCCGGCAACCAAGGACCCAAGACGGCGTGCGTTTTGGTCGGTTCGAGTCCGACATAACCGCCTCCACCGGCTCCGTGGAGGTGGTATCCGTGGGGATTTTTCGCAACTAAAGAAATCCTCACCTGTAACGCATTCTCTTCAGTATTAATTAGAGCGTTGGGGTCGTTAAGCGTGGGGTACTTGAAGGAGAACCCTGTGGGGTACACGGGGCGGGAAATCATCGTGTCCAGTTGCCGTCTCTTGGCCTTCAGCGCCTTGTCGATAGTCGTGTCCACTTGTGTTACTGGCCTGGTGGTTCGTGTTAAGGATTTTATTGAGTACATAAACGTATACTAGCATAAAGTAATGAGAAGCCTTGACAGGACATACAAAAAATTATTTAATGGGGATTAGTGAACCAGAAAGTTCACTAATCCGCATATTTTTATTTTGCGTCAACGGGGAATAGTAAACAAAACGTTCAATAATCCCCATCAACAGGGATTGTCAACGGGGCAAAGTGGAATAAGCCACAGTTTTCGCGGCTTACCGGAACCTATTGCTGAGATAAAAGTGGTAGGTATATATTACGCATTTTCAGTTCAGCATCACCTCAAAACGAATCCTTATTTATTTAATTCTTTATGTACACATGAATTAATATTCCTTCCATCCGACAGTCCCGGCTTAAAGGATAAGCGGGCGTGAAAAGGCTTCTGATGAGGCCGTCAAGCTGAGTGCCACCATTTTTAACATGGTACATTTTTATGATGTTGACCCTCTTTCCGAGACTTTGCCTTTAGCTTAACATCAGGCGAAGTGAAGTCAAATTGACGTGTCCTTTATAAAAAAAAATAGATGAAATGTACTAGGCGAGCTTAACTCAAAGTTGAGTTCTCTTCCAGCAGACCCGGGAGTGCACAGAGGAATTGCAATATGAGTGGCAAAGTCTAGTGTACAAGGAAGGAGCGATTTTGATGTAACAGGTATAGGTACGAGGCGTATACCCTAGGTAATAGGCATATATGTACATACAATCCTCAGTTGCATCAAAAAAAAAAAACATTTTGACGTCCGAGCCTTACGGAAGCGACTCATATCTGTGCCTCCAACCCTGTGACAAAAGCTGACTACTACTACAGACTACCAGTTGAGGTTGACTTATATGAAGATATAGATGTCTGAACCAATCGCATCGTTGCATCCAAAGCCTCTTCTCTACTTCTAATTCAGTCCAGTAGTGAACAGCGGTGTGCTAATTGACTTGACTTCTAATCCTCTTTCTACGGGAGCGGCTGCCGTTTGACCCCTAATCCTGAGATTCGTTCGTTAATCAGCTGAACCGATTTGGGCCGGAAGACGTTGGTAAAGCCTCATAAACATTATAAAGTAAAACCAACGAAGCGAGAGAAAATAGGCAAAGTTACAGCGGTTCCAAACATTTTTATTCGAAATTATTACGTATCACTTCAAGCGCATTCCAGACAGGAATGAAATTGCTCATAAGATGGCGGATCTGACAGTTTAGAGCCGCTGTGCTGACAGCTTTCCTGTACTACGAAACACGTAACGACAGCTGTCGCTCGGCCATTATCGCGTACGTGTGACGTGTGCGACAAGGACAGAGAAAATAATCGCTAGTTACCGCAATGTAACTCAGTAATGGTCGCTTTGTTTACCTTTTTTCTCTCGTCTCGTTCGCTTTACTTTAGATAAACCTCTCGACGGGTATTTTTAAAAGGATACACATCATCATCATCGATAATAATGTCCATTTCCCTGGCGGCCCGTTCTCTCCACCCCACGGCCTGCGCAGACCTTCGCTTCTTGAGCTCCAACGCGTCGAGTTCTCGAGCCACAGATACCAGCTCCTTGAGAGGTGCCAGGATCTGAGAATCTACCGGGAAGGTGGGCAGTTCTGTGGCTGTGGAACAACATGTAATCATTACACAATTATTAAATGTCTTTGAATGGGTCTTGTCTACTGAAAAGTTTTTTTTGGGCTGCATTTGTCGGAGAATGTAATTTTCTTTGTGGGGTTGCATCTATACTTGAAAAAGGTGGATGATACATACTGGATGCGGGCTGTTTCCTCATGGTAATACTAGTTTGTCACAGCAGTATGACCACGAGGATATACATATTATGTCCTCGTAGTCATACTATCATTTTGACACCCCTGTAGAAAAAATAAGCAAACTAAAATATAGAACTTGGCATCGGCCGAAATGGTGCACATTAGGAGACTGCAGTGGACTGCTGTGGGGTCATTTTTTTAAATTTATTTATTTATTTGTCATTCATTACACAAATATATTTCAGCTTAAATTAACGCATTAATAAATTCAGGTAGCATCTGCAGCCGAACTAGGAGCAGCCTGTATCTCAGCTCACAGCGCCGATCCCCTCCGAAACATTACATAGGTTTAGCCCTATTTCAGGTATTATAACAAATACAAATAACAAGGACATTAACAAAATTAAGAATAATAATACTGGTGTGAGTGTGTGTACATGTATGTGTGTCAAAGTCAAAGTCAAAAATCGTTCATTCTGCCATAGTATATAGACCATTAAATCGGAACAAAACGTTAATCTATAATATAAAAATGAATCGCAAAATGTGTTGGTAAGCGCATAACTCACCAACGGCTGGACCGATTTCACTAATTCTTTTTTTGTTGTGTTTGTTACTATCGGGAGAAGGTTCTTACGAAAAAAAATAATAAAACAGTTGTACAGAAAATTTCAGAAAGTAACTTTTCTTTTTCTCATACAAACTTTTTCTATTATGTGAGAGAAGTTTATGTTTACGTTACGGAATTAGTATTTAGTAGTAGTAGGTAGTAGTAGGAATGGGAATGGGAATGGGAATGGGAATGGGAATGGGAATGGGAATAGGAATAGGAATGGGAATAGTAATGGGAATGGGCACGGGAACAGGAATGGGAACGGAATTGCACGCGGGTGGAAAATATGGCGGTACGAAGTTCGCCGAGACAGCTAGTATAAAATAAATATTAAATACTGCCCGGTTAATGGCAATAGGCTCGCCACCTATTACATTGGGACCTAAACATAAACTGGCGAAATGTGGGTGCTAGCACCTCTGCCTACCCCTTCGGGGAATATAGGCGTGAGTTTATGTTATGTTATGTTTTATTAAATACTAGTTTAGCAAATGGACCACCGGTTCCAAACGCGGCCCAGACCTGAGAGGACTCCGCCAAGAAACTCAGCGGGCATTTTTTTTGGTCTATTTACAAACATTTACTTAGTCTAATGCTTATGGTCTAGATGTGTGTGTACTGCACTTACTTTTGTTCAGCGTCCTACATAACTTTGCATATAGGTAAGCTTCTGTTGGCTCCATCATGAGAATAGTCAGGCCTTCTCTCGTAGCACGAGCGGTCCGCCCACTGCGGTGTACATAGTTCTCTCCCGTGCGAGGCACTTGGTAATGTATGACGTGTTCCACATGGGGTATGTCTAGACCGCGGGCTGCGACGTCAGTGGCTATTAAGACCCCGTGTGGGTCATCGCGGAACCTAAAAAGGTAAAATAAATATTAGAAGAACAAGTTTTTAGTTTAAAAAAACATTTATACCTTTAAGTCACAAAGTAACGGTTATGAACGTCAATATGGGTCATTGCGGAACCTAAAAAACTTAAATTTTTATTAGAAATATTTGTTGAAATAAAACCACTTTTTACGGATTCTATCGCGATATATTTGTTATTATTACTTTTAAACCCGACGTTTCGGCTGCTTTGCAGCAGCCATTTTCGCGGTGTGACTCAAACTTTTACTTCAAACTATGTGACAACTACCATCGTGAGTCACACCGCTAAAATGGCTGCTGCAAAGCAGCCGAAACGTCGGGTTTAAAAGTAATAATAACAAATATATCGCGATAGAATCCGTAAAAAGTGGTTTTATTTCAATGAGTGACATTCGCGTAAACTTCAGAAAATATCATGTAGAAATATTTGGTTAAACAAATATTTATGTTACAAAGTAACGCTTATGAACGTCAATAAAGTCAAATAAATATAATATTAGAATTACAATTATTTTTAATATTATAATGCTAGCACCTCTGCCTACCCATTCGGGAATATAGGCGTGAGTTTATGTTATGTAATAAATAATTGTAACATAACTTATGTTACAATTATTTATTATTATATTTATTAGTACATATCACAAAAATACTTATACATTTAGGTCACAAAGTAACGCTTGGAACGTTAATAAAGTCAAATAAATAATAATATTAGGGTTACAAGATTTGTAGTACATAGCATGAAAAAAAACCTTATGCATTTAGGTCACAAAGTAACGCTTATGAATGTGAACATCGCAGAACTTAAAAAGTGAAATTATTTCAATATGTAATAGGACTTTGAGTTTTTAGTGCCATGAAATAAAAACCATACAAATATCTTTATACATTTCGATCACAAAGTAACACTTATGAACGTCAAGAACAATACTCCTATAACTTTAAATTCCACCTGATTGTAAAAAATTTAAATCTAAAATCGTACTTATTAGAAAACTATTAAATATTTGTGGTATATTGTCTTTTTTAGATACCTCTTCCAAAATATTTAAGAATCTATCTATTTATCTCTGCTTTCATAAAATGACTTCCTTTGAGTATACCCTTTTTTCCATGCAGAAATCCTCGTATACCACCAAGTCCCGCCGCCCGACAGGGGCGATTATGTCGGACTCGAACCGACTAAAACCGCACGCCATCTTGAATCTCGAGATGACTCTCTGAATATTAGACAAAATCTTCACTAACCTTTCTAGATTCTTCAACCTCTGCCTCTGTGGCATACTAGCGTGCAACGGCAGAGGGCGGCACTTGAGGAGGGTCAGTAGTTGCGCTAATCTGTCGACGATACACATACATAATGATGAAACAAAAGTATGAATATTTATCAAACATCTCATTAATTTAGGTCACATAGTAACATTTATGAACGTCAAGATAATGCCTCAAAAATTTTACGATCGGCGATTTTGCTGTAGGTCGTGAATAGTGAATAGAAAAAAAGAATATTTCAGCATTATACTGGGTGTAAGGGGAACGCTCCCGAAGCCGAAAACCCCTAGTAGTACTCCAGGTTTGCGGCACTGTATCGGTTCCGTAAGGAGGCGCGGGAGCGGGGATACGATCCCGAGCCCGAAGACATTCGGGCCGAGAGGTCCCGGCTCCACGGGATCATGGTGGCGGAGTGGGAGCGACGACTTGAGCAACGACGCGCAGGGCATGCCGTCATAGAGGCGGTAAGGCCCATCATGGGGGAATGGCTCGAGAGGCCACATGGCAGCCTCTCGTATCGACTGACGCAGATTATCACCGGGCACGGGTGCTTCGGGAGATATCTGTGTCGGATCGAAAAGGAGCCAACGTCCGAGTGCCATCACTGCGACGCGAGCGAGGACACGGGGCTGCACACGCTCACCGATTATCCGGCATGGGCTGGACCGAGGCGGGAGCTAGTGGCGGCCCTGGGAGTGAGAGTTCTCACCCTCGCCACCCTGCTCACAGCAATGTGAGCGTGGGCGGCCGGCGTCTCCTTCAGCGAGCAGGTAATGGTCGTGAAGGAGACGGCGGAGCGGGAGAGGCGGCGCGAGCGAGAGAGACTCGCGGATCGCGCCGCCCGCGCGCGCAGGCAACTCGGGCGTCGGAGGGCACTGACTGACCTCCGTCCCCCATGAGCGCGGGCCTGGGGGTGACGGGTGGAGCCGCCTGTCACCCCAGCAGAAGCAGGCCACGGCGGCGGCGCGCTGAATTCCGGGGGCGAGTTGGGGACACCGTTGTCCCCCCTCCTGAGGAGGGCCAGACCGTAAGGGATGGCCCTGGGTCAGCCGGGGTGCGAGGGATATGTCTTTGACAACCTCACCTCCGGCCTAGCACCAAGACCCACAGTCGGCGTGCGGTTTTAGTCGGTTCGAGTCCGACATAACCTCCCCTTCCGGCTCCGGCAGGGGGGGTATCCGAGGGGATTTCCGCACGAAAAAAAAAAAAAAAAAAAGTAGTACTCCAGGTACATAACACATTGGCATAAAAATAAAATCGATTTGGACAAAAATATATTTTTTTTTAGATTTTTTTAATTTTTTTTTATTTTGCATTATTTGCTCTCCATCGTTTTAGTAAAGCTAAATGAAACGGTAATTTAATAAAAAAACACCACTACAAAAAAGCACACGCTTGGCGCTAGTTGTTTTTTCTTTGTAGTGATGTTCTTTTTATGAAATTACCGTTTCATTTAGCTTTACTAACACGATGGAGAGCAAATAATTAAAAAAAAATGTTCAAATCGATTTTATTTTCATGCCAATGTGTTATGTACCTGGAGTACTACTAGGGGTTTTCGGCTTCGGGAGCGTTCCCCTTACACCCGGTATTAGACTATCGAGTCGTTCTCGACGGTGGAGCCATCTAAAAACATTCTTACGAACTGTTGGAACCAATGAATGATTTTTCAATCATTTTTCAACATTGATTTTGATGACTCCGCCCAAATATTTGAATGAAATTTTTATAGCATTTATTATGCTAACTTTTTAAATTCGAAATACACAGGTAACTAAGATAGCCACTGCCACGCACGTATACATCTATCTATGCTCACAAACTTTAATTAATTACCTTCTAACACTACCAATGGAGTTGCAGAACACAATAGTCCTGCCCGGATGTCGCTTCAGAATGTAGTAGAGATACGCGTCCTTGTGTTCTAAGGCACACGCGATACGAGACTCGGTCAGTGTTTCTGCTGTACCTGTTAAAGTAAATAGGATGTCAGCTCAAATAAGCATTTAGCTAAACTATGCCACTCAAACAAATCAATGATGCTAGTTCTGCTGTGCAATTCACTAAGCAAGCACAACGATGCGAGTTGCAACGTTGTGCTCGATAGAGATTGTCATTGGTCGATCGCCAGTGACGTGATACAATCCGACAGTGACGTGATACAGTGACGCTTAAAAATCGTTTCGAAGAAAAAGATTATTAGAGTGTGTGGCCAATTCCGGTCAGTGCCGACAGATTTTGGCCGGACAGTCTATGGCCGTGAGGCAAATGGACACACAATTAGCAGGCAGTTGGCCGGCTGACGACGGTGTCCATTTGACTCACAAGCAATTTTCGACCTTATTGACATCATATAGAACAGAGTTTCTGTTGTTTCTGATCTGGGTGTGTCTATTTTAGAGATTGTTCGCGTATTTTTGTTAGTCTTGACAACACAGAATTAGCATTACTGTACAGTCGACAAAGGCGATACGGTTGCACCTTTATATGACCACAGTGGTAATCTAAAGGGGAATTCTTAGGTATGAGGGTTCCCACACCCCAGGGGCAATACAATCGGATATGGCCGTGGGTCAGCCGCTGAAGGTAGTCAGCCTCAGGCTCTAAAAACCCAAGACGGCGTGTGCATTTAGTCGGTTCGAGTCTGACACAGTCGCGTCCATTTATACGAACGGATTTTCGCACGAAAAAATGAAGGGTATGAGGGTTACCATTATTGATTACTATGTGTAATCAATAATAATCCTACTAATATTATAAAAAAAATTGGCAATATTCTACCACCTCAATTTAGAAAGGAAAAATTTTGTGATCGGTCCAGGTGGGATTTGAACCCGCGATCCTTCTCTTACAGGGAGAATGCTTTGACCACTAAGCTACCAGACTCACACGCCCGAACTAATCCAAATCTTTCCTCTATATATACTACTCTGTGTGAAAAGTATCGGGAATATGTCAATAAAAAGACCCGCGTAAAAGAGGTCGTTCTAATTTTTTTACTGCATGTTGGTGCCACTGTACTGATTTAGCGCGGGAATTTGAGCGGGATCTGTCATTTAATTTGTTTTAAACTACACTTTTTGTTGGTCATAGTTTTTTGAGTCCTCGGCGATTTTTACAATGGAAAATATTGTTGAACAAAGAGTGTGCCTTAAATTTTGTGTTTCGAATGATATTTCATGTGATGAATCACTAAAAATGTTGCGAAATACCTACGGCGAATCGTGTATATTGAAAACAAGGGCTCATGAATGGTATAAGGCTTTTAAAGAAGGCCGAGAAGTAGTAGTAGATTTGACTCGTTCTGGTAGACCTTCAACCGCTACGACCAAAGAAAACATCGACAGAATCAAGAAGCTAGTGCTCGAAAATCGATGTAATGAGTCTGAGAGAGTTGGCTAGTGAGGTGAACATATCTTTTAAGTCCGTCCACAATATTCTCATTGACATTTTAGGCATGAAACGCGTCACCGCTGCTCGACTAGTTCCAAGAGAGCTCAATTTTGTTCAAAAAGCGCAGCGAAAGCATGTCGCTGAAGACATGGTTTCCCGAGCTTCTACGGATCCGACCTTTCTGAAACGTATAATAACTGGCGACGAGACATGGGTTTATGAGTGTGACATGCAAACAAGCCAACAGTCTTCAGAATGGCGTCTCGAAAACGAGCCGAAACTCAAAAAACCGCGGCAAAGTCGCTTCAAAATCAAGGTGATGCTGACAGTTTTTTTTGACTACCGTGGTGTGGTTCACTCCGAATTCCTTCCAGAGGGAGAAACAGTGAATAAAGAATATTATTCAGGCGTCATGAAGCGTTTGCGTGAGAGTATCCGCCGAAAACGTCCAGATTTGTGGCGACACAACTCATGGATGCTGCACCATGATAATGCACCATCACACACAGCCATTATAGTGAAAGAGTTTTTAGCGAAAAATTCAACAAAAGTTCTCGACCAAGCACCGTATTCACCTTTTTTTTATTTTCCAAGTTAAAATTGCCACTTCGAGGAAAACGTTTTGAGTCGATAGAAGCCATAAAAGAAAATTCGCGGAATGAGCTAAAGGCCATACCGCAAATAGCCTATGAAAAATGTATGGAAGACTGGGTGAAGTGGTGGAGATGTTGTATTGCAAGCGATGGGGCCTACTTTGAAGGCGATAAAATAAATTTAGATGAATAATTTGTATTTTTTGTTTTATTGACAAATTCCCGATACTTAGTACACAGAATGTATATATATCCGTCTTTGAAGCGACGGTGTAGTGGTCAAAAGCATTCTCTCTGTAAGAGACGGATCGCGGGTTCAAATCCGGTCTGGACCAGTCACAAAATTTTTCCTTTCTAAATCGATTTGAATTTAAGCGTCGGTAGTTTAGTGGTTAAGGAGTCGGCCTTACGATAGAGAGGTCCCGGTTTCGAATCCTGGCCATTACACTACCGACGTGAACCCACTCCTAGCATAAGCAATTTAGCTTATTTGGAGGGGTTAGAGGGAATATTAGTAACTTCGGTTCTAATATGCTTCAAAATTCATTCACATAACTACTTCATAATTTCATTCAAATTTTACCACTTATTTCGTAATCATACTTGTTTAAGTTAGTTATATTAAATTTAGTTTATATCAGCGATAAGAGATGGCGCCACTGGAAAAATTGAATCGCGCTATGGTTTGGTCAGTGGTCGTCGCATATAAGCCCGCGGAACTACATTTTTGTTGAACGCTTATATACAGTACTATCTTTCATAGTTATTACATCAATAGTATTTGCAGTAAGTCGAATTATATTAAGCAACAATGTACTTACCCAAGTTCTGTGTAGTGATATCCACTACCTTCGGCTCCGTCATGCCAATCATGTTGATCAGTTTGTTCACCTTCTGTTGTGGAGTCATCTTCTCGATCTTGCGGTTGATGATCTTCCCGCGTTTTGTTACCTGCGAAGTTACATTATTCTTTGTTATTAATATTGAAACGTTTTTGACACACCTATACTCCGTCCATTATATTATTGTATTTTAGACAGCTCGCTGACAGTGGTCGGTATAATTTTGTTCTAGCGTCAACACCTGAAAATCCTAACAAAAAATTAGGTGCCAATTCGTCATTTTTCATTGCCATATCGTCACGTCAGCCAGAAAACAATTTTAGGGATGTAGTTAGTAGGGGGTATTAGTAGGGTAGTATTTTTATTACAATAACTTGAAAATGTCACAATTGATATCGACTACAGAAAAAAAAATTTTTTTTAGAACTAAGTCGCGGGACAAACGAGGCTCTGGTGCGGGCAGATTTTTGTAATAATCTATGCTTGGTGAATTTTAGATCGTCCACCGCCGTAGTGCCCCGTACTGTATAGATCACATTTTGGGTCCAAGTTGTATGTCCCGAGGTATATGACGCGTAAGTTCTTTCTGTAGCCGTTTTACAGACGACATTATAAAAAGCGCGCTATGTCTATACGGATAAGTGTCAAAATTCATTGGCTCTAAATAATCGGCCAAATGCGAGCCTGACTAACGCATGAAGGGGTCGTACCAATATCTATATAAACTTAGTCCTTGTTAAATATTTATTTTATTTCATCTGTGAAAATTTCAACTGTCTAGCTATCATGAGAGCTGAGATATTCATGAGATACAGGTTGGTGACAGACAGACGGACAGATAGTGGTGTCTTAGCAATGTATAACCCCAAAAATCCGTACTGATAATATAAATGCGAAACTAACTCTGTCTGTACGTCACGCTTTCACGCCTAAACCACTGAACAGAATTTGATAAAATTTGGTATAGGGGTAGATTATATCTTGAGAAAGGACATAGGCTATGTTTGGTCACGATAACCGACATCCACGCGGGTGGAGCCGCGGGTAAATGCTAGTAACTAATAAGCCAAGACCCCTACCTTCTTCCCTTTCATATGGCTAGGCAGGTCATGCACCATGGTCAGCGTGGCCGAGAACACAAAGTTCTGTCTGGCAGCCCTCTTGGCCTCGTCTACATTCAGCCGCTCCAGCAAAGGGTATAACTCGTCGAAGTGACCGCGTTCTACCATGCGATCAGTCTCGTCTATTGCTAGGAACCTGAGAAGTACATAAGTATAATAAGAATTTTTTCACACCACCTGCACCTGCTCGACAATGCCTCATTATATATCATGCAAACCTTACACAAAGTAAATCATTATAGCCCTTGTCTTTTGCCGGGGTGTAATGTTGTACTGAATTTCATTATAACCCGCCGGGCAGTAATGTGATTCTCACTTCTCTTAGTTCTTATTGTTATGCATTTAAAGTCTAATTTCGTCAATATTATAATCGAACTTATTCGAAAATCGAGCTGGCCACGCCACGGCAAGCCGAACGAAAAAAAATCAATACTTAAAACAAAAGCCGCGAGTATTTTTTTTTTGAAGTATTTTAGTAATTAAAATACTTTTTCTAGTAGTCCTGGTTTTTATTGTCTCACAAAAGGTGAGAAAAGTAGAGTATACTCCTCAGGGATAAAACTGATTTTGCCTTGGGCGCGCTTAAATCCTTCACTGCTCTCAGGACGCCACTTTAATTCTCTCACTTCGCTCGGGAATCAACTCAAAACCCCCTCGCTACGCTCGGGAGTTAAATCTGGAGTCCTTCGTTACGCTCAGGATTCAATGTCGCGCCCGTGACATAATACAGTGCCTTAATCCCTTGGTGTACAATCTACTATTAGAATGCAGATAAACATACAGCCTCCGTGGCGTAGCGGTAATGAACGCGGCCACTACGCAGGAGGCGCGGGTTCGATCACCGCTCAATGCAAATATTTGTATGCATGAATATGAGTATTTGCATTGGTCTGGTCGTGCCTCGGAGAGTTGTCAGTTCAGTTGCAATACGAATATGAATGACAGTCGTTATAGGTGAATTGGGTGAAATGGCCCCACATAGAAGGGCTGATCACCAGTGCGGTCAAATGGCGTCCCCACTGGCAGTGGTAGTAGTAGCAGTAGTAACATACTTTCATAATCTTCCTCTTCCTTTCAGCTTGGAGTCTGGGGTACGCTTTACCAGTCTAAGGGAACGTTCATATCTGACGGAACTGATGTTACGTTTGTGCGTCGAGTGTGAACGGTCAAGTGTATTTCTATACATTTGTCTGTTCTGGCGTTACGCGACCGATAATACGCGACGCAAGTTCCGTCAGATATGAACGTTCCCTAACTGCGGATTTGGCTAAACTTCGATATTTTCCGTGAAACGACTGCCATATGACCCCCACTAAGGCGATATAGAAGCATTGCAGCTAGACCAGTTGTTGGACCTTTGAGGTGTGCGCAGCATTTAATGCTGAGATGGGGCCCATGTATGGTTCGCATAGTGTGGAATGTTGCACCCGTAGCTTCATTTAATATACCTACTAATTATAACTGTTATACTTACCTACCTATTTGTACTTAGTAAGATGCCCACTGTGTATAATTTATGGAAAAAAAATTTTTTTTTTTTCAACAACTGCCATAAATGTTCGTAAGGCAACCGGGACCGACGTAAGCCGTCGGTCCCGGTTGCCTTTCTCCGAGGCACGACAAGACCAATGCAAATACCCATGCATATAAATATTTGCAATGAGCGTGGATCGAACCCGCGCTTCCTGCGTTATATGTTTTGGGGTTCATATACTACGAGTGGTCACCGATGGGAGGGACGGGTCGAAAAATCTTGAGGGGATCGAACCCGAAACCACCACACGGCCTGACTTGGGACCTGGGCCTACAGATTTAAATTTATCCACAATAATTTTCAGATTCTTACTTGACAGTGTCCAGCAGGAAATGCGGTTGATATTGACCTGGGGCTTTTTTCAAATTGAAATTTATTCAAAACGATAATGAGATTGTCCAGCTGCTGCAGATGCGGTTGACCTTGACCTTGACCAGGGGGTTTTTATTGAAATTTGTTCAAAACAATAACAAAGATTCTTACCTGACCGTGTCCTGCTACTGCAGATGCGGTTAACCTTGACCTTGACATGGGGCCTTTAAGGAGGTGCTACATATTGAAATGTATCCAAAACAATAATAAGATTCTTACTTCACCGTGTCCAATGTGTGTAAATGCGGTTGACCTTGACCCCGGGGCTTTTTAGAAGCTCCTACAGATTGAAATTAGATCCATACTTGATCGTGTCTAGCTGCTGCAGATGCGGTTGACCTTGACCGTGACCTGGGGCTATTATTGAAATTTGTTCAAAACAATAACTAAGATTCTTACGTGACTGTGTTCAGCTGCTGCATATGCGATTGACCTTGACCTTGACCTGGGGCTCTTTAGGAGCTGCTACAGATCGAAATTTATCCAAAACAATATTGAGATTCTTACTTGACCGTGGCCAGCTGCTGCAGATGCGGTTGACCTTGACCTATCAGCTCCCACAGCCGCCCGGGAGTAGCCACCACGATCTCGGGCCCTGATCGAAGCACCCTCTCTTGTTTCACCGCTGCCATGCCTCCCACTATTGTGGCTATTCGGATACCTGATAGCGAATAAGGATCATTAACCAAATATTATATTACCACGCAGAAACTGCCCGGTTGACGGTAAGACGCTCTCCCTATTACGTGGGATCGCTAACCATAGTTGGCGAAATGTTGGTCTTACACACTTCACATTCTTTTTGTGAGTCTAGAGGGATAAGATCCCAACCACTTCTTCATATCCAAGCACACGGCCCACCTGATGGAAAGTGGTTACCGTGGCCTATGGACGTATGCGACACTCGCGCTGATGTTGTAAGTATCTTCTAATGTCTCTCTTGAAAAGCCCCATATTGTAGTCACTTGGAAAAACGACAGCATTGAATTCATTCCACTGCTTGAGAGTTTTTATACGCCAATATGACTGCACTTCGCCTGTATCAGTTTAAGGCAAAGTCTCAGGAAAGAGGGTCATAATTGCAGATACCAATAATGTTACAATGCTTCAGCTTGAAGACCACATCAGATGCTTTTTCATGCCCCGCTTAAAGTAACCTGGACTGTACGAAATATTTAAATTTTGTCAGAGCATTTTTATCTAATAGCTGTTAAAATATGTAACTTACTAGCTACTGGCTAACTTTATTTTGGAAAAATATTTAGGGCCTATTAGGCTACAAATATAGCAAACTAGCGTTTGCCCGCTACTTCGTCCGCGTTAAGTCCGGAATAGAAAGGTTTAGAACACACTGCTCCCGCGACCCAGATAAAGTTCCTTAAAATTTCTGTGAGCCTGGTACTTCATACAAATGTACCAGGGTAACAGGAACACTGAAAACGTTTATTTGGCAAAAAGAAAAGGGCTATTTTTAGAGTTTTCCTGGCAATTATTCGATTTTTTCTCATCTTTTAAACCTTCCCTAGACCTCCACGAACATTCCAAGACCAAGATAAGATAAATCCGTTCAGCCGTTCTCGAGTTTTAGCGAGACTAATGAACAGCAATTGATTTATATATATATAGATAATATAGTCTTTTGGTATCATACCTGTGTATTTAGCAACAGCTATTAAATGTCTGCTGATCTGTATCGCGAGCTCCCTCGTCGGCGTGATGATGAGGGCGTACAGCGGCTTGCCAGTCTTCACTGACACGTGGCCTGGGATCTCCACGTCATCCATCACTTTAACACAGCCTATGCCTGCAAATTCAATCAATCAAGTATTCATTTGCTAGGATATGGTACAATTACATGTTACATTATTTTGGTTCGTCAAAATTATATGTTAGTAATTGTTTGTTAACTCGTAATCTGTTCTAAAATTTGAGTTTTTCAGTGAGTAGTTCATACTAGTATTCCTGCTAACACTACCAGTTAAATTAAATTATCTAAATGTTAAACTGTCGCGTTCCATGATATACAATAATTTCAATGTGAATTAACGCGATCACGTTATAGGTACATAAATACCTTTGATTTGCCTGACGTTTCGACCAGGTTACACCAGACGTGGTCACAGGATGACTGGCTCAGTAGTGCACGTCGCCGTCTTCGAGTCAGGCTAATCAAAGGTATGTAACTAATTTCATGATCGCGTTAATTATTAAATTGTTTATAAATTTTCAAAAGAGAAATGGTAGAAAACCGTTCTTACTTCGATCAAATAAATTTAAATATCTCTACAGTGGGAAGCTGGTTATAGGGATCGGGCTTGTTAATCAGTGGACTACCTACAGAGGAAAAGACAAGAGTATGGTCTTACCTTGTTCATTTTCATCAACTTCAGAAAGACTTTTATCATCATCATCATCATTATCACCTTTTTCTATATCACTATCCTCATCATCTTCACTTGCCTCATCACCTTCACTTGCCTCATCACTGTCTAATTCCTCATCAAGTTCTCCATCAATATCACTTTCTTGTTCTCTAATTTCATCATCTGATTTATCATTCTCATCATCACTTGTTTCAGCTAAATCATCCGAATCCAACATATCAGATAAATGTATATAATTTTCATCACTATCACTATCATTGCCTTCATCGGCCGATGTTTCTCTTTTACGGACAGGCACAACAATCTCTTCTATATATTCATCATCACTCTTTTCTTCTTCACACGATTCTGGATTGTCTTCTTTGACTTTAATACTCTCTTCTCCACTGCTATAACCATCCTCAGAAGACTCTTTAGGTTGTTCAACTTTTTTATTGCTCTTTTTATTTGTATTCACACTTTTTCTTTCTTTTCTATTCTTATTTTTATCATCATCTTTTGTATCAATTTCTTTCTTTTTAGCCGAACCTTTTTTATATGGTATGTCATAAACATCTAGGCCTTTAAGTTCGGCTTTTTCTTTCAGTTTCAATATACCGGAGAGAATAGGGAGTCCAAATGCTAAAGTTTTACCACTACCAGTTTCAGCTGCTCCTAGGATGTCTCTACGACCTGGAAAAGATAGTGGACAGGAAATATAATTAGAAATACTGAATTAGGTAATAAAATGCGGGTGAAATTTTAGTGGTGGGTGTTAATTATAGTTCGGAGCTTGACCGTTCAACGCCGAGGGACGGCAGGTGTATCGATGGTTCCCAAGATAACTAGGTATGTGAAGCTTTTGTTCAGGGCTCCGCCCGCGTGGATGTCGGTTATAGGTCTCAAGGTACCCCTTATACAAATTTTCATCAAAATCGGTTCAGTGGTATAGGCGTAACAGCGCAACAGACAGACAGGCGGCCAGAGTTATTTTCGCATTTATGACATTAGCATGGATTTGGAAGATTATAATTATTAAAACCTGATGCTGGCGGGTCTACTACTACTGCCATTGGGGAGGCGTTTGACCAGATGGGTACAACTGCCATATAATATGTTCGTATGGGACCAGTGTTTACTACTATCACGCCTTGGAAGCTGTCGGGCAGACAGGTCACTCGATACATGCTGTCCGTTGAATACCAGCAGTTGGTTAGTATAATTATATTTTAATTCCATCCTGAATTTGCCTGTCAGCTGAACGGGCATGAGAGCTTCATTTTTCACTGGCCGAGGCTTAAAATAATTAAAAAAGTATAAATACCATGTATAGCAGCAGGCAATGATAACTGCTGTATCTTCGTAGGTTGTTTGAAGCCTAATTCTGTCAAAGCTTTCATGATAGGCTCTTGTAATTTAAACTCGTCCCACGTTAACATGTCTTCTGCTGTCAAAATAGTTCCTGATTGCGGTAGGTCACCAAGCTTTGGTTTATTTTTCTTAGCTTCCTCTTTTAGAGCCACCTTTGACTTTTTCTTATTTTTACTTGATTTTAAATTATCGTTACTCGTAACAAGTTTTGCTTGCGTATCTATTGCTTCAGTTTCTTCATTTGAAACATTTGTAAGGGACGGTGCAATGGTAGAACACGATTCTACAACAAATCCATTGCTTAATTTTACTTTCTTATGTGGCACCTCTTTCTGGGCTGTTATTGCTTCTGCCTTCTTGATCTTCCTTTTTTCCTTTCTTGCTTTTACTTTTTCCTTCCATTCTTTTAATTTATTCTGAAATTTATTAATTGAATGAATTTTTTATAGCATTTCATTGTTTCCAACAGTTTGTAAGAATGTTGATAAAGTAGATAATAAAGAGAAGGAAAATTTGAAGTGATTCAGGTGTGGCTCAATAGCTCAGTTGGAAGAGCATTCCCCCTGTAAGGGAAAGGTCGTGAGTTTAAGTCTCACTTGAGCATTTCATTTTTTCCGATATTTTCGATCATTAATGTAATAAACTAAACATTAAAAAATAAACCATATTTTTTCAATCTTCTTAAATTCTAATATAAGGCAATTAATTCATCAAATAATTCTTGTGATACAAATGTATGTATTCTGTTATTGCATGCGTAATGTTTTGCATTACGCATACAACAACCTAACAAAGGTCAGACAAGCCAGACACACAATCAAAAAGTCTAACAATGTCTGGCTTTATCCGGACACCTGGCAGCCCTAAGCATATATCTAGTAACCAAGTAACAGATCCAAAAACAGGACACTAACAAAAAGTAACCCAAGCCCTCAGCAAATGATATTTAATTTGAGGAGTTCAGTAGTAGCCGTTGTGGGATTATAGCCAAATAATGATTCTATGATTAGATCAGCTATATGTTATGTACTTACAAAGTTTTCAAAGTGATATGGCTATTAGAAGTTGGGTATATTCAATCCACACTTAATATTATAACTGCGAAAGTAACTCTGTCAGTCTGTCTGTATGTTACGCTTTCACGCCTAAACCACTGAACCGATTTTGATGAAATTTGGTATAGGGGTAGATTAGATCTTGAGGAAGGACATAGGCAATGTTTGGTCGCGATAATCAACATCCACGCGGGTGGAGCCGCGGGCAAAAGCTAGTTTGTAATATTAACTTGAAGTAACATGCTTTAAGTTGACTAAAAGTGTGTAAAATACGTAAATTATTTAAAATAGATCAAGTATTTTGTAGAATGTACGTTTAAACCTATCGATATTACAACTATGGGGTAAATACAAACCTTTTTTGAGCGCTTGCCTTCTCTATCAAGACTATAATCTGTGCACTCTTCTAATCCCACAAAGCCTTGGAACTTTTCTGACATCGATACTGGGAAGCCTTCTAAGGCGACGGATTCCCATTTCATATCGTTTAGCCTTTTACTCATTTTAATATCTTGAATTTCTAACTTATAATCGTGTTGTTTTGACTAACATAACCAAACATAACCTATAAATGTGACACAATGTGACTTTGACATTTTGTTTTCTTTTTTCAAGGTTTGTTTACTACGCCATTTGAACTTAGGCCTTTTGATCGATACCTTTCAGTCAGATTCACAAGCCGTTCGAGCGTGTTTGAAGCGCAAACATCTTTTGAAACTTTCACATTTATCCATTTATGATATGATAGAATAATTAATTAAATACAATACGTACAAATTAATCCCAGACATAAAGTCGATTTAAAGTAGGAACTTGTCAATTTGACTATAAATGTTGCAAACTTATAATCTTGACGTTCATAAGCGTTACTTTCTGCACTGCATTTTTTTTTGTTTGAGTAATTTTTTGTTTGAGTGACATTATTGATCTTCTTCTTCTTCTTATTTTATTAAAATGGCGCCTTGCATCGGTTTTATGGGTACCGATGATTCTGCCAACCTCAAGGTGGAGAGTAGGTTTAATCGTTTATAGAGGTCTCTAAGTATTAATGGGGCAGTAATTAATTTGGACTTATCCTTGTCAGTCACTGAAAAAGGACATCACAAGTGTTAGTAAAACACATTTAATAAAAAATATGTTATATGTTAAATATATATATCCAAATTAGGGCTTAGGGTTAGATTAGTTATTTTGTGAAGGGGAGAGGGTGCAGAATTATAGTTTTATTTCGTTTATGGAGATAAATTTGTAGAGGATCTTGATAAAGGGGGAGGATACCAGAGTGAGTAAGTAGGTCAAATTTACAGGTCGAGGAATCTTTTGTGGGAGGAGATCATATAATTGTACCACTAATCTTGGACAAAAATAAAAAATATGCTCAAGAGTGCCCTCATCCAAGCCACATTCACATAGAGAATGGTCCCGAACTCTAATTTTGGCCAAGAAAACTGGTGTGCAGACAAATCCCAAGCGGAGGCGTATTATGACTGAGGTAGTTAACTTATTGAACCGTTTGTGCTTGGAAAACCATGGCTTGGAAGGGATAGATGGTTGTAAGGATCCATAGAATTTGCCCTTGATAATTCTAGAGGATTGCCATAAGTCATTCCAAGATTTATCCAGGCAAGCGCCGGATAAAGTGCGAAGGTCTCGGGCGAAAGCGTAGTTGTATGCAGCACATCCTGTACCAGTTGCCAATCTAGCGCAAGAATCTACAGTTTCATTACCTGATATGCCAACATGACTAGGGATCCATGCTAAGGCCACCTCAGTGCCAGACATGTGACACCTGAGTAGTATGGCTTTTGTCTTAAGGGTGAGTGGAAAATTATTACTAGATTTAAAGGGATTTTTCAATAAGTCCTTCAGACTGCTCAGGGAATCAGTCAATATGAGGGCTTTGTTCAGATTATGAGATTCTACATAAGTGACAGCTTCTAGCAGAGCAATAGATTCTCCTGTAAAAATGGAATTGTATGGAGGGCTTTTGAAGCTGAGAATAATTTTATATTTGGGAATCCATGCCGCAGAACCCACTGGTGAATCAACTGACAATTTTGAAGCATCGGTGTAGAGGGTTGTCCAATCTGGCCAGTCACGACCCAAAATGTTCAAAAATTTTTGATTTGCAGATGGGCATTTTTTGGGTATGCCAAAATCAAGGATGATTCTTGGTTGAAATATTAATGATCGGTAGTCATGATCAAAAAGTGGGTTTAAAGGGAATTGATGGATAGGGACTGAGAGGTTAATTAGTTTTCTATATGAATTTATGAGGAGAGGATGAGATTTATTCTTCCAGAATGCTGAAGAAGAGATTAAGGGGGAAAGTTGTTGTAGGATAACGAGTAGAGGATGAGAACTAACTTGGGCAGCATTGAAGAGAAACCTGTCGCATAAAAATTGCCGGCGAAGGTGGAGGGGAGGTTCCCTGCATTCGACTTGTAGGGCGTTGATAGGGGAGCATTTCATGGCGCCAGTTATAATACGAAGACACTTCGACTGAATTCTTTCTAGTTTTGTGAGAGGCAATATGTTGCATGGCTCAAGTAGAAAAGTACCATAGTCAAAGTGACTACGTACAATGGCGTTGTATAAGAGTTTTTGGCAGAAGGGATGAGAACCCCACCGGACCCCAGATAAAGACCTCATGACATTTACGCCCTTCTCACACTTTTCCATTACATGATTTAGGTGGGGAACTCCTGTCAATTTGGAGTCCAAAATAAGACCCAAAAATTTCACGGAATTTAAAATTGGGATTGATTCATTCGCCACCGAGAGGTTAATGTGAGGCGTGTCACGTTTGCGAGTGAAAACAACTGCACTACATTTGGGAACTGAGAGGGAGAGATTATGTTCTAAGAGCCAATTATTTAAGTAGAAAAGAGCGGTATTGAGATTGGCGGCAGCCACCGAAAAAGAGGGGGAAGTAGAATATAGAGCAACATCGTCAGCATATTGCAGGATTTTGCAAAAAGAGTTGACAGAGAGATCCAGGTCAAGGGTGTAAATGTTGTATAGGATTGGGCTAAGGACAGATCCTTGAGGAAGGCCTTTCCAAACAATGTGAGAAGGCAGGGTGTTGCCCTGGAAACGAACAGATATTGTACGACACATGAGCATGTTGCAAATGATATGAACCAACCTCACGGGTATACTCAGCTGGAGCATTTTCTGCCTGAGTAGCGGAAGATGGACATTGTCATAGGCAGCGGAGATGTCTAAGAAAACCCCTATAGTATGTTCATTACGAGACAACGCCAAACGTATTTCAGAAGTCAGGATACTCAGACTGTCCAGGGTGCCCTTGCCTTTTCTAAAGCCGTATTGACTGGAGGCTAATAATTGTCTATTTTCTAAAATCCATTCAAGACGGTTCTTGATAAGGATTTCCATAATTTTAGCTAAGACAGAGGATAGAGCAATGGGGCGATATGAGGAAGAAATTTTTGGGTCTTTCCCCGGCTTCAGGATTGGAATAATAATTTGACTTTTCCAGGAATCTGGGATCTGGCCGGAGAGGAAGATGGCATTAAGAATGCTAAGGAAGAAAGTTTTCGAGGAATCAGACAATTTACAAATAAAGGAATATGGAATACCATCAATTCCAGGAGATGAATCCTGGAGATGATCAAGAGCGCAAGATAGTTCAGAAAAGGAAAACAAGTCATTCATATGATCTTGTGTTATGCTGAGATTGGGAGGGTGCAAGAGGGGAATACAACCAAGTTCAGGTGCATATGGGGGAGCTAGGGTAGATAGAAAGTCATTGAGAAAGGAATTAGGGTCATTGCTTGAGACAGATGTGTCTGCTACACTTCTCCTGTATGCTTTAACTCTTTTCCAGACCAAAGAAAGGGGAGATCGAGGGGATAGAGATTCACAGAATTTTCGCCAACCTAGTGATTTCTTTTTAGATAGAAGCCTAGATGTAGCAGCTGCAGTCTTCTTGAAGTTGACGTAATCTGTCATGGATAAGGATAATGCAAATTTATTTTCAGCATCTGTACGTTTCTGAACACTCGCTGTGCACTCTGAATCCCACCAGGGGGGTGAGGGAGTACGCAGATTGGCAGGTTTTTTATGGGGAATGGAAGAGTCAGCGGCAAATTTTATTGCTGAGATTAAGCGGTCATACAAAAAGATGAAGTTTGAGGAGCTAGGTTGAGGAAGAGATGCCAGTTCTGTATCCAATGTCGCGGAGTACATCTCCCAGTTAGCTCTACTGAGTTTGTACTTTAGGAGAGGTTCATAAAGGCAGGGAGGAGGGGTTGAAGCCTGAGAGTAAGAGATTAAGATTGGGAAGTGATCACTACCGAGAACATTAGGAAGAGTAGACCAAGACAGAAGTGGGGTTAGAGAATCAGAAGACAAGGATAGATCAGGGACACTGATGTTTTGTGTAGGAGGGACACGACGGGTTGCAGACCCATCATTTAAAATACATAAATTTAAGTCATCTAGGATGTCAAGAATAGGTGAGGTGATAGGGTCATCGCAATGTGTTAAAGTCACCTAATATAATCATAGGAGAAGGGATGAATGAGAGAATAGAGTTAACTTCAGAGAGGATACTACGGTTAGGATGAGGGACATATATGGAGATAAAAGAAATATTCATTGCCCTAATGGCAACTATGTGAAAATCGTCATCATGAGTAGGGAGTTGAATTTGAGAGAATGTTATGTTTCTTCTAATCAGCAGAGCACAACCCGCCCAACCATCGTCTCTGTCGTCTCGCAGGCAGAAGAAACCAGGGATCCTAAAACGGTGCATAGGTTTTAGTAAAGTTTCCTGGATAGCCAGGATAGCAAGTTGGTGTTGATTAATTAAATCAATAAGATGAGTTTTCCTGCGACGTATGATTTACAATTCCATTGAAGGAGATTGAGACCCATTGTTAGAATTGTTTTTTGAGATTATCACTAGTAATTGTTCTACGAGAACAGCAACGTCGTGCGGTAGAGCATCTGACATTTTCGTGAGTATATTTATAAGGGAGCAGAGTAAAAGTTGGACAAGATTGTCATTAGGAGTGGCCAGTGGAGTAGTCTCTGTTGGTGGATTAATACAGCACCCATTGGGTTGGGAAGAAGGAGGGTGACTTATTATTTCGTTATGCTCATGAGCACTGAAGGATTTCCCTGGAACAAACCTTGGACGTATGGGGAGGGAAACGGTTTTCTTATAACTTACAGAGGGAGACGAGACAGAAGGGATGGGAGGAGAAATGGAAGTGGAGTACATGGGAGGAGACGGCCTAGCAGCTGTCTCAGAGTAGAGAGGTCTACGGCTCTGGGGGAGTCTAGATGCGGCTTCAGCATAACTGATGTTCTCTTCTGACATTATTACTTTGATAGACCTTTGTCTGGTATGTTCTGGACATCTTCTGTCTGTAGCCGTGTGGTTACCGCCAGAACATAGAAAACAAGTGATGTCTCTATCAGCAACAGAGCATGAATCACCGGCATGGGGCTGTGCACATTTAAAACAGCGGGGTTTTGACCGACATTGAAAGAAAGAAAAGAAAGAAAACTCATTTATTGGGAAACAGCGCAAAATGGCACACAAAATACACAAATAAAACTATTATCGACAGAGAAAAAAAAACGACTAAAAAGACTAAGTGACGTACGCTGACGAGACGTCCGACAGTTCTCTGAATGTCAGTGTCACTCGGCTGTCAGCTATACGTCACGGGTCACGCCACTATATGTACCTATGCGACACGACGTGGCATATTTACGTGGCAGATAATTATTTGAACGTCGTTTTTCTTCTCCGCCCTACACAAACCATTAAACTAAGTCATGCACAAGTGCACCGTGTTCCCAAAGGATGAACACTCAGCATACACTGCGATGGGTATCAGCCACCACAACACTGATTTTCAGTGCCACCCTTACATTAAGTGCATACATTACGCTAACGCCGTCATGCAGTATTGCAACTCAAAATCAAGAGGAAGAACATAATACGCATCTAAAAGGTATGTAATGTCGTAAAGATTTTGTTCAATAATACAACAATAAATACAAAAAAAAAAAAATACAACGTTCTTATAGTACACAGTATAGGCTTATAGTACGTCAGACAGGCAACATAACCTCATTGACAATATATTAACTACCCCTATAACAACCCTCCGTCAAATGCAGGTCACCAATCCATAGTGGCACATTAAACAATGAAGATGGTACGAGCAGATGTACACGCTCCACGCACCGAAGGGTGCCAAGGACGAGAGAAGCGACTGTGGAATGACATAGCTCAGGGGCCGCAACCTAAAGGTAAGTAGGATGTTTGTAAGCATTGTCATAAGACTCAGTGCATATTTTTTTGGCATAGAAGCAGTAGCGCTTTGTATTTTACCTTAAAGCTGTATTTGGATTTTAGGTCCCTGATAGGCGGAGGCAAATCATTCCAAACTCGCATCGCTGCATACTTTAAGCAACCCCGGAAGGCTGTGGTGCGGTGCCTTGGCACAGATATTGTACTGGTTGTGGACCTGATGGAGTAAGGATAGTGTGTCTTTCTTAAACAAATTTTCTCATACAGGTAAACAGGCTTCTTACTTTTTAATACATCAAATAGCATAGTGGCAATATGTAACTTTCTTCTACCCTCCATTTTCAGTATGTTATTGTTATTAATATAGGGTGTGACATGTTGGCGTCGTGGTATTTGGAAACAGTACCGGGTACAGGCATTCTGTATTCGTTGTATAATGTTCTTGGTTTTTGCTAGTAAACATGGGCCATAGACTGTGTCACAGTAATTAAACCTAGAAAGTATGAGGCTGTCCACCAGCTGCTTCCTTAGTGCCGTACCTATATAGTCACGGATATTATATAGAAGTTTCAACCTGTAAAAGCAGTTTCTTACAATCCTATCTATATGTCCCTCAAATCGAAGTTGAGGGTCCATTACAAGACCAAGGTTGGTAGCCTCCTCCACTCTCACAACCCTCTGACCATCCATAACTATAGATGGATCATAATGCAAGATGGACTGGATTTGTTTCTGGCTTCCCAGTATCATGAACTTTGATTTTAAAGGGTTCAAATTGAGTGAATGTTCTTTTGACCAGCGAACCACCCTTTCCAGGTCTTCATTTATTTTTGATACAGCAGATAGCGTGTCACCAGGCTTGAATGACAAATATAATTGTGTGTCATCTGCATACATGTGGTAACGACAGTGCTGAAAGGAGTTTGTGATGTCTGCAGTATACAGGATGAACAAAAGTGGGCCCAGGATTGACCCCTGTAGTACCCCTCTAGTCACCTTAAGGGGGGATGATGATATAACTGTGCCGTCATCCCTCCGGATTTCCACATGTTTCCATGATCTCCATGACCTGCATATGCACCACCCTTTCCAGCACCTTCGACAAGCACGGGAGTATGCTGATAGGCCTGAGATCTTTAATTGTGTTTGGGTGGCTATTTTTGGGTATTGGCCTAACCATGGAGCACTTCCATAGACTTGGATATGCATGCGTAGTGATAGATCTGTTAACTATTCGTGTAATTGTGCTTAGTGAGTTTGGGAGTGTGAGTGACAACATCTGTGAACTTATTTTGTCAATGCCCTGGGCCTGTGTCTTGATGCTATTAAGGATTTTCAGGATGACAGATTGATCCACAGGTCTAAGCTCAAAAATCACGCCAGGATTGTGCCTATGATATTCGTAGTAGGTCAGTTTTGATAAGCTTACTACACACTCTCCCGGCACGTCCAGAAAGGCTTTGTTCATAGCAAATGGATTATCGAAGTGAGCCGGCAGACAAGAGTCCCGGTGTGTAGGCAGTACCTGAGACTTCAGATTTTTCCACATTATTTTTGGGTTATCGATATGTTCGTTTATATTTTTAGAGAAGTAAGCAGACTTCTCACTACGCAGTGCCACAACAGCTTGATGCTTAAGCTCCAAGTAATATTGTTTTTTTGACTCCTGTTTAGTACTTTGATAAGCGAGCCTCGCCCTGTCACGCAACCGAAAAAGTAGCTTCACATTATCAGTTATCCAGGGGGTGTTCTTAGTCTTGAACATAGTTTGCTTCACAGGGGCATGCATATCAAACAGATGAACAATCCAGGTGGACAGTGCCTCCACCCCATCGTCCACAGTGACCCGAGTATTGATATGGTGCCAAGGGATGAGTTCGAGATCAGCCCCAAAGAGATCTGGCAGGATATCCCCAAACGGTCTGTAAGTAACCCACCTGGGTGCCGCCTTGACTATTTTCAAGGCTGACTCACAAGTCACAACTGCATGTTTACCGAGTTCCGGGACATGGGTAACTGTGACATTATGAACATTCATATCCGTGCATATTACATCAATCAGAGTGCTTGTTTGATCAGTGAAATGTGTTGGTGAGTCTACCACTTGATGCATATTAGTGTGGTGTAAGAACTGTAGGAGTTTTTGAGTGTTGGTCGCACTCCGGACTAACATGTTAATGTTAAAATCACCCAGAACTATGACATGATCATACGGTGCCAGTGCACAGATGCTGGCAGTTAGGCTATCTATAAATCTCTCTTCGCCCAACCAGGGTGGCTTGTATGCTGTGCCAACCAAAATTTTTTTGCCCATACTGTTCAGAGAAAGCCAGTACTCCTCTACCTGCGGGTCCATCGGGTGACTTCTAGTCCTAACGGCAATGCCATTTCTTATATAGAAGCCTACACCTCCCCCAACTCCATCCTTTATCTTTGAAGGTCTGGGAGTGTGCCTAAGTTTGTAACCAGGCACCAAGGGGGCTCGCCCGTCCTCACCCAACTTTAACCATGTCTCATTAATGGCCATGATGTCAACAGAGTGGTGGCTCATGGCCACCAAGAATTCGTCCTGCTTAGTACCCAGTGAACCTGCATTGAAAAGTCCAAACTTTAAATTAATTTTTTATTATGCATTTTTTTATTTGTTTGTTAAAGCTAATTAAATTAAATGAGATTGAATAATGGGCAGTTTGCACAACCCCAGTATCACACATACAACCTGGACAGCCACATACCATCATCAACACTTTAGTTTGTGACCAATAACATATACAACAACAAGGATCACACAACATGCCGCACCTGCTAGTTGTATGACATAATGAATTTTTAATATAGTTAGTATATTTCATAGGTAAGAAATTGTTGTTAGTAGAATCAAGTAAATAGAGTATACACAATATGTCATGTGTATCCCTGTCAATTGTACATAAAATAAGTATATTGTAATTGTGATTTATAATGTAATTGTATATAGTATTTAAAAAAATATTGTAAATAGTTTCATGCCTATAAGCCCTGTAAATCCTGCACAGTACATTGCATATTATGCTGTAGATATATTGTAAATATTGTAGATTATTTAGGTTTAGGTACACAAGAATATCATAGAAAAAAAACAATGTAAAACATATGCAAGGAGCATGTACAGAAATCCAAGACCAAATAAGACTTAAAGGTCTGCAGTATGCGGGCACAACAACCCTTCCGGTCCTATAGTTGTGCATGTTTATTTGCCCTCCCAATCCTACCGCAACACACTCTTCAACACTCTGATCAAACACCAAAGACCTGCCATTGGGAAAGGGTACAAACCAATCATCACACACACAACCTGGACAGCCATACACCATCATCACCAACATTTCAGTTTGAGGCCTATAGACAATATAACAATAAAGATCACACAACATGCCACACTTGTTGCTTGTATTGCACAATATAAGGTCTGTGAGGTCATAATATTTTTTAGTCAACAAGTTGTTGCAGGTAGGTACATGTGTATAAAAATCGCACAATATGACACAGGGGCACATGTAGATGTCTATATATAATACAAGCATTATAAAGAATGAATATTCAATATATAAGTAATAAACACAACATAACATAAACTCACGCTTGTATTCCCCGAAGGGGTAGGCAGAGGTGCCAGCACCCACAATTCGCCAGTTTATATATAAGTAGTCATTACAAATAGTTACACACATTGTAAATGACTTATAAATACGGTAATCAGTTTTACATTCGCATATTACCATAGAAATAGTATATAAAAAGAATAATGTTACAGTAGAGGTTAATTTAACTGTTACTTGTATTGAGAGCCCTTTTGCCAAAAACACGCTCGAGATCATCCTCTGAGCGTATAGTATGGGTACGTTTTCCGTCAATTTCTTTTACTAGTACTCTGCCCTGCTTTGTCCATGTGTATCTCCAGTTGAGCTGCGCCGCAGTCTGTCGAGCGAGGTAGTACATTTGCTTGTTCGTCCTTGTCAGCCGCTCATTGACGTAAAAGCGCCTTGGAGGGCCATCAAATCCAGGCAGGTCAGCCGAAGTGGCACCTCGCCTGACCCGCGCATTCCGAAGAAGCTCATCGCGCAGTCCGCGTCGCGCCAACCGAACCACAATGCACCTGCACCTAACCGATCTTGCTTGGCAATGTGGCCAAATCGACAGCAATTTCTGCATTGTATAGTTGGCAGTTGGTAGAGGGAGACTGGAAGAGAGGCATTAAAGCAAAATACTCTTTCAGGAAGGACCTGGCCCAAAAAAGTTAGGACAACTGTGTTTGATGGGACCCACACGGAAGCACCGTCTCTTACAATTTTAGTATTAAGCCGTCTGGCTCTAACTACCACTCCGGCAGTAGAGGAGATGCCCCCAACCAATTCCTCCAGCGTCCAATCAGTGGGAATATCTCTCACTACGCCCATCCGAAATATGCTATAGCTTGGGATGTTGGCTACATAGTTGTGATCTTTTAACAGAACAAGATTTAAGAATTTATTCGCCGCAGCTGCCGAGCCGAACTCCACGCACACCCTATTCCGACCAACGTTTTTTATCCCACCTACTTTAATATTTTCAACATTATTTTTAAAAAGGAACTGGGCAAATCTTAGAGATTTGAAGGCTAAGCCATTTGTTGGGTCCTGTTCCATTCTCGAGACATATACGAAGTACGGACCTTTGTCCGTACTAGAGTACTCGAGTTTAGAGTCCGAGTCGTAACCCGGTATTGAGTAGACGGATTGAATAGATTCCGCTGGAGAACGATTCTTTTTACTATCGGTATCCGTCGAATTCGGTGCGGCAGAACGTTTTACCGTTTTTTTGGGTAAATCCGGAGGGACAGATCCACCCCCATCAGGGGGTACATCCACGCTCATTTCCATGGAAATGAGCGCGGACGCCGGTAGATATGGATATAACTAACCTTATAAATAATATTCCACCACCAAAACAACACAAACACTTATTTTCCGGTTGTAAACGAGGACAATATTGAAGAAATAGCCAAATATAACCTCAAAACGTACAACTCTCAACCGAGTGTCGGACCGAATCCCATTATTGATCGATACTATTGTAATTTAATAGGATTTTAAAAGTTTTGACAGATTATATCCGAATTTCATAAAAATAAAATTGTTCTTTTCACAATGTACTTCATTCTAAAGCCGCTAAAATTCAATTTGAAAAATGTCATGAAAGAATGCAATAATATCTTTTCAGCAGAAACACTCTTGATAAATTTTAATTGGCAAAATATAATTTACATAATAAGTGCGCGATAAGATAAATTAAGCGGTAGGGGACAGTTGGGTAATTGGGAACGACAGGTAATTTGATTGGTAATGCACTATAATGAGTTGAGTGGACGTCTAACTCTCCACTTCGAGTTCGGGAACTGGGGTATGCATTCACCTTTAGTTATCACTTATCACATAGATACCAGTGGCGATTAATGTAACGTTTTAAAAGGGAAGCCGGTGGAAATAAAAACTTTCCGCGATCTAGTTTCGTCATGCCACATACTTACGGTATATTGAGAAGCCGACAGGAATCGGGTTATAGGGACTTCTCACCATTGATAGATACCGTATTATACTAGTGTTATCGAACGTGCGTGTTCAATTAATATCTCCAATGTTAGACTCGTGCTTCTTTTGATAGCAATACTTGTGCTACGTATTTTTCTGTAAATCTCGGTGTCGAAAAGATTAGATTCCATGTTCTAAGTGTAATTGGTATTCCCTATTACCACACTAATATCTATAGCTTAAGTATTTTTTGACTATATTTTCCAAAGATTACGCGGATGTCACTCATTGCTTTAGTATTATGTTATCTGTGCTCATTGAAATAAAACCACATTTTAACGGATTCTATCACGATATATTTATTATTATTTACTTGTAAACAGACGTTTCGGCCGCTTTTCAGTTTTCAGCAGCCATGTTCGTCGGGATGTGGAAGATAACTGCTGAAAGTGGCCGAAATGTCGGTTTAAAAGTAAATAAACAAATATATCGCGATAAAATCCGTTAGAGAACGGTTTTATTTCAAAGATAATTTGATGATATGGATATTATTTTTGCAACTTAATCAACAAAAATACTGCACGGTACAGAACAATATTACCTCACCTTACCCTCATTAGTTATTTTAATTAACACGTCATTTGTGATATTTTAAATACTTACTACAAAAAATATGTCAGTACCAATAGAAATCTCATATTGTAATCAGACTAGTAACAAGAGTTATGGAATTTTATACTGCAGAAAATATTCGTTTTTATATGTGGAGTGTAAGCACCTTCTTGTCAATATTGTGCTGTATAGCTTTGCTGATAACTTGGTGTGTGATCCCGCGATGGCGAACATTGCAGAATTATATAACTGTCAACCAGATACTAGCAGGAACACTGGTTATCATGTGTAATACAATGTTGATAGCTTATACCGATGACGTCATTTACCCTTATTTTTTCCCCCTATATTTAATTATAGCACCATATAATAACTTTTTAGTGATGTGTTGGTCTCTGTGTGCGTCGCTGAATGCATATCTAAAGTTGGTGCTGCATGCCACGAGGAAGTTTAGTTACGAGAAGAGAGTATACACTCTCATCGCTCACATAACTACTTGTTTGATATATGGAGCTGAACGGATCCATTCTCTGGTGCTCACTTCAAAAAATTATACCTGCAATTCTTTTATATATTGTTTACCCACCTTGCTAGTATGGAGTATATCATTTATATTGTTTATAAGTATTGTCATATCCATAATACCGTGCAGTGGGAGAAGGATATCACAAAGGAAGGGAAGTCACGTGTTGTCTTTGGTGGGAGTTGCTACTATGTGTGACTCGTTGAAGATTATAATAGTGATTAAAGAGTTAATAGTTGAGATATTCGTATACAATGCAATGGAGGATAGAATAGACATTGCATATTTTTTAGAAATAGCATCGGCGATATATTCTTTTAGATGGGTTTTCCAAACATTGTTTGTGCTATGTAATAGAAGCTCTCGGATGCACTGGAAGATGTATGTACGAAAGTGGAAAAATCGTAATGTGAACGCTATTGCACTTAGGTGAATATTAATTATCGTAAATGTGTCTATGAATAACACCTTTTCTCAAGTTGGTGCGTGATTGTTTGTCTGTTTCTTCGCGACGTGATGGACGCAAAACGACTAAAATCTGCCATGTATTTCATGGCAATTGGTTGAGTAGAATCGGAGATTTGACCAGAAGTCGCGATATCCAACGCCAGCGCGGGCGGATCGGCGAGCAAAAGCTATAAATAGTTAACATTGTGTCTTGTAGTGTATAATGTAGTATTATTATTATTTATTATTATATAATGTATTATCTACAATTGATTACTAATTGTGAATCTGGCTGTAGGTAAGTGTAACAATAGCCTTAAATTTGACTGTTGACGTTCATAAGTGTTACTTTGTGCCGTAAATAAATATAGATACTTGATTGATTAATTGTTTGATTGATTTAGGTTATAAATAGTACTGTTTCTTTGGATACCAACCTATTAGGGATATACCTATGTAGAATTATTTAAAAAAAACAATTCAAATTTAAATTTACTTTTAAAATACCTACACATAAGAACATAAGAAGTAAGTATAAGTAAAAGATATAACTAAGCTCTACTAAGCGCCATATTTGATGACCACTTGAAACTAACTACTATCCTAACTATTACACTGGTGTGGCGAATCAATCAATTTATATTGCGTATGTCAGATGACATTAAAAAAAGGAGGTAAACTTTAAATCGTCCTGTTCCCTCTCCTTCTTCTATCCCTCATTAAGTAACTTAGTTCATGGTCTATCCAAAAGCATTTAGAGTTCATCCTTTGAATCTTTCTCTGCTGTTATTGGCACATTAAGCGAGTTGCTCTTTATAACATTTGCATAGTATCGGGCGGAGGCGCGGGGCGTGCGAGGTCGTTTCGGGTCTGAGAAATCGACTTCGTAGAGACCAAATTTGTATCTGGAACACAATTAAAAAAGAAATAAGAAAATTACTTTTAAAAGTATAACACTCGTGAACCTAAAAAATGTAAGTAGATTTGAATGACATTTTTATAGCATTTATTATGATAACTTTTAAATTCGAAATACATTGGGAAAAAGAAGCGCCCAAGTGGGACTTGAACCCACGACCTTTTCCTTACAGGGGGAATGCTCTTCCAACTGAGCTATTGAGCCACACCTGAATCACTTCAAATTTCTCTTCTCTTTATAGCCATCTTTAAGGGCGACGGTGAAGCCATCTACCAACTTTCTCACGAACTGTTGGGACCAATGAATGATTTTTCAACCATTTTTAAACATTAATTTTTGATGACATCGCCCAAATATTTGAACTAATTTTTTATAGCATTTGTTATGCTAACTTTTAAATTCGAAATACATTTCCCTATTTCGAATGTAAGTAGAATTAAAAAAAAATGAAAGTTATGGGTGTATGCATATACATCACATTTTTTCAATTTCTAAGTTTCACTTCTTCTATTGTGATCATTTCTTTCTTAAGTAATAATATTTTTTATTTACTTACAGATATCCATGCATCCATTCAAAATTGTCAAGCAAAGACCAGGCCGTGTAGTGCGTTAATTTGACATTATCTTCTTTTATTGCCAGGAGGAGCTGCAATAGTTCAAATATAAACAGTTTAGTTGTATTTTGCATAATACCTTCGGTAGGACCTACTGCTGGCTCTAACCTATTAGAGCCAGACATTATCCGGGATATATATGTCATGTCTTAACCGGAAGGTACCTTAGTCTAATCTAATATTATTGTTCAAGTAATTAAAAATAATAATTTCTAAAATATAAATTCATTCCTTTATGTCATAAGTAACTCATATGAACGTCATAAAACTATCATCTACACAGCATTGCGGCGCGACCGGACCAAAATACAAAAGAATTATTTAAATGCGGTATTAGAACCTGTTTCAAGTGAGCTTGCATATATTCTATTCTATCTTGATCATCCAGACCACCTTCAGTAGGATATCCATTTTCAGTGATGAGGAACTTCATATCTCCATAGTGTTCTTTTAACCAGCCTAGAAGCCGGCGAATGCCTTTGGGGTTAACCTGAAATATCATAATAGTCATCATAGAGAAAAATGTTTATTGAATATAATGGACCGCCCCGCGGCTCAGTGGGAGTAGTATGCGCCAACTGTGTACGGGGTTATGGGTTCGATCCCCACACATGACAAAAATTTATGTGATCCACAAATAGATTTTCTGAGTCTGGGTGTACTTTGTGTCCGTTAGTTGTATGTTTGTAAATAAAACAGGGCTTGTTCCCTTGTGTGGGAATAGTCTTATATAAAAAGGAAAGAAAAAAAATGGTAGTTGGTGCAAGAGTTTCAAATTTAATATTACCTTTAATAAAGGCCAAACGGTGTTACCCCATTCCGGACGATACCCCGTTGCAGCATTCAAAACGGGAACATCTTTGACAGGCCAAGGTCCTAGTTGTTCACCATCCTTTGCCTTGCGTACTACACGACTTGTATAATAATTCATCGCATAGAAGTCGTAGGTCCCTGTAAAAGAAGATACAGTTTTAAATCTATAGTTATGTACAAAATTAATTGTGGTCGCAAGAACATTTATTGGAGAGCTACCTCTCACAAGTTTAATTTCTTCTTGAGTAAAAGTTGGTAATAGAGATTTGGTGTATCCGTTTTTCTTGCTGTGTTCTTTCATAATTTTTTCAATAGCTGGCGGCCAGCCTCCTTCTTTTGAAAATATGGGGTGAGAGAATCTGCCTGCCTGAAATCACAAATTGTATGTCCTCAACTAAGGCCTTAGAAGTCAGTTCTAAACGGAGCGAATGATAATCTTAATATGACTGCAGTAAGGCCGTACGTAAGTATATCAGTAGCTGCGGGGTATGCACTTCGCTTACAGTTAAAAAAAGCTTACAGCTAAAAGCTTACAGTAAAAAAAAAAAAATTAAATTCCTGCAAAGATTCTACTAAAACACGGACGAAGATCTGGCGAAGATCTGGCAAGGCATCCTAAACGGTTAGCACTGGGTTAGCAGATGATCTCATATTGGTTTTAGCACTTGTGGCTGTAACGTGAGCCGTATATAACTGACCCCCATACACCCTGTATGGGAACCAAGATCTTCGGGAACCAATAACCCTCGTCTGCTATCCACTATACTTACTGATCGTTGGATAATTCGATCGATACGAAAGAAGTACCTACCAATTAGATAACGTATCTTACCCCAAGCAACCCGTCATCCACGGTGACCACTATCTTATTAACATTATACCCCGTGCCAGATAGATTGAGAATAAAGTATGCAGTAAATATCTTATTAAAAGTAGTGATTTTGGTGGCGCTGCAGTCGGTTTCGCGGTTTCGGTGAAAAATGTTTACAACCCCATAAGTAACCGGTTCAAACTGGTCGCAAGGTCAAAAAACTTTACTCTCAATCCATTTGGCACGAGGTATAGTAATATTACGTACACAGTACTGAAGAGCAAGTTCCGCTAACTCTGCGTCATCCTCCGTCTCCGGCTCATACCACAGTATTTGATTCACTAGCGATACTTCACCTGTTAAAGAAATCAATAAAGAACTTTGGCAGCCAAAACAAAAATTTTCGACATCGTAAAATATTAAATATGTTCTCCCAATATAGTAAAATAATTTGTGATATCATAGCATAAATTCAAAGTTAAACTGAAGATAACTTCATATTGTCAGAATTTTTCTTACGACATGCTTAAGAAGCCAGATGGGTCAAATGTAATGATCATGAGTGTTACTTTGTTGACGTTCATACCTAAGTGTTACTTTGTCGATTTTCATACTATTGCCGCTCATACTCATAAGTATTATATTGTTGAAGTTCATAAGTGTTACTCTATTCTCGTTCACATATGTTACATTTTTGACGTTCATAGGTGTTAGGTACTTTGTGACCTTAACGAATATAACAAAACTTAACGAAAATGATCTAGTAGTCATTCGCATATGAAAATTAAGGAACAAAAAAGTACGTTAAGTATAATATCAATACCGTTAGGTACTAAACATTTTTAAAATTTAAGACTCACCATGATATTTAGCTCTAAATTCTTCATCATAAACCCTGTAAGCCTTAGCATGAGCCATTAAAATGAATTTGTTGCATAAGTAGGAAGCATGGGGCCCGCGAATCGCCGGAGCCATAACACCCAGATTGTATGACACGTCACATACCACAAACGGCTCATTAATAGTGAACCATGTCTTTACTCTGTCGCCATAGAGACTGAAGGCCACCCGGGCGTAGTCAGCAAACCAGTCGGCGACTAGCGGGTTAGTCCAGCCACCTGAAGAAGAAGCACGTGATTTAAAATCGTTCCCTGTCTTTTCCTTTCGTAGAAGTTGACTCATGGATAGGGCCGTTCTCCATCGGACAGCACACATACAGCCCATGTCTGGTCATGACAAAGTGCCCGATTTACTACAATAAGGTCACTCCTGTTAGAAAGAAAGAAAGAAAAATATTTTATTTAAGTTCTACACAGTGGGCATCTTAAGTACAAATAGGTAGGTAATTATAACAGTTCTAATTAGTAGGTATATTAAATTAAGCTACGGGTGCAACTTACATTTCACACTATGCGAACCCAAATAGGGCCCCATCTCAGCGTTGAATGCTGCGCACACCCATCGTTGAGTATGCACAGCGCTGGTTTTCAGATGGGGCCACTAGGTAGCGCTGACGCCATGCACCATTTTATAGGTACAGTCACAGATAACATAATACTAAAGTAGTAGGTACAATAATTTTTTTATCTACGTATTATTCTATAAAGTCGAGTTGGAAGGAGTTTTGAATGCGATTGCAAAAACTAAACTCCTACGAACGGAACGAGCGTAAAGGACTAGAATCACAGTTTGCAAAAACTGGCGTTAAAACACTTCTGGCCACCCGAGCTCCCGGAAAAAAGCAAAGAAGCAAAGTGCATTTGGTTTTTGGTGTCTAAGATCTTGTTGGGCGGCATAGATCCATACTTAATACTTAATCTTAAATCTTAAAGCGTCGGTAGCTTAGTGGTTAAGGAGTCGACCTTACGATCGAGAGGTCCCGGGTTCGATCCTGGCCATTACACTACCGACGTGAACCCACTCCTAACACAAGCAATTTAGCTTAGCTGGAGGGGTTAGAGGGAATATTAGTAACTACGGTTCTAATATTCTTTAAAAAAAAAAAAAAAAAAAACTATGTAGAATAATATTTAAAAGGAAGTCGTGTTAGTTACACTATTTAAAATTTAAAATTCCGTCACGATTTTATATCGATCTAGAAATCTGAATGTTTGTATAACCTGATTATTGAAATGAGCCATTTAGCAATACTTACCACCTTTAACATAATATTAATCTCAAAGTTAAATAGTACCTATTATATAAAATGGAGTACCTACGCATTTCTTAAATAAGTACTGCAGGAAAGCAAGCCAAAGCTAGATAACTCATTGAAGTGAGAAAGCATACCTAAATTGGACTTGGAAGTTATTTGAATGAATTTTTTATAGCATTTATTATGCTAACTGTTAAGTTCGAAAAACATTGGAAAAAATGAACCGTCGCCCTTATAGACGGATATAAAGAGAAGGAAAATTTGGAATGTTTCAAGTGGTGCTCAATGGCTCAGTTGGCAGAGCAGTCGCCCTGTAAGCGAAAGGTCGTGAGTTCGAGTCTCACTTGAGCATTTCATTTTTTCCAATGTTTTTCGAACTTGGAAGTTATGTTCGGAACTTATTTCGTTTAATTGACATCTAAACTATAATTATACGTGTCCCAATTAGATCTCAATCAAAAAACTCAATAACGGCTGTTTCGATTTGGCTTCATCCCGTTCTACCTTTATTTTATCCCGGGTATAGGTTCCTGTGGGTCGCGGTCACGGGATCAGTACCATAGATTATTATAATTATATACTAGAGAATAGTACTTCTGTGACCCTGGTACATTTGCATGAAGTACTAGGTTCACAGATACAACTTTATCTGGGTCGCAGAAACAGGAGCAGTGTGTCCTAGGTATACCTTTTCTATTCGGTACTTAACGCGGACGAAGTCGCAGGCAAAGGCTAGTCCATACAAAATCGATTTTCATGAAATTTGGTATACGGGTAGTTTAGACCTTGAGAAAGGACATAGGCTATGTTTTGTCGCGATAACCGACATCCACGCGGGCGGAGCCACGGGCAAAAGCTAGTCCATACTAATATAATATTATAAATACGAAAGTAACTCTGTCTGTCTGTATGTATGTTACGCTTTCACGCCCAACCACTGAACCGATTTTGATAAAATTTGATATAGGGATAGATTAGACCTTGAGAAAGGACCGACATCCACGCGGGCGGAGCTGCGGGCAAATCTAGGCATTCATTGATGTATTTGTTCTACTCACCAAAATTCTGCAGAGATTGTGGCATATCCCAATGGTATAGAGTTATTACAGGTTCAATGCCTTTCGCCAATAAGCCGTCGATCAGATTATTGTAGTACCTCTTGCCGTCGTCACTGACTTGGTTGGAGAAACCCGTCGGGAGCAGGCGGGGCCATGATATCGAGAATCTAGACATGTTCAGATTAGTAATTAATTTACAAATGGAGAAATCTGGATATGAGTTTTGCTTATATGTGTCATCTCGGGGTTAGCCCTGGTTGTGTCTATAGCCCTAACTTCGAAATCCAGGGTTTGGATGACGAAGAGAACAGTCTCTTACGTTCCCTTTAGTTTGGCTAGAAATGCCACCTGAGCTCCCAACTTCGAGAGCAATACCTGCAGCTTAACTTTTTAATTAACAGATCTGAAAAGGTGTTGCAGCTAGCAAGTAGGTACTTACCTCAAAAATATAGGTGCACTTACCTCCAAAAAGGCCTTTATCTATCTCAAGAATGGATTATTCAAATAATGAACAAGGGATTAATTCCACCTGTCCACTGTCCGCCGCCTGATTTAAGATATACCATCATGAATGAACCGAATGTGTATTTTATATCATGTGTCATGTGTGTCATTTGACCTACCATACCTAAGTTAATAGGTGATCGTATTTACCTATAATAGTGTAAGCCGAGTTCTGCAGCTCTCTCAATATCTGCCTCGTACTGGTGGTAGGAGTCGCAGGCCACGTCGCCATTGGAGTGGTCTGCAATAATCTGTGGGTTGCTGTGCGTGTATCTGTCCCAAATGCTTTCACCTTTGTCTGAAAAAGATACCAGTTTTATTTTCCGTTTATCTTATTTTTCCACCCTCTATTTCCCGAGACATAGGAATAACGCGGGTAGAACGGAGGTGTCTCCCCCATATAGTACAAACAGTTGGGTATTTATTATCTTATAGTTAAAATAAATTATAAAATTAAGAATGGTAAAAGAGCGGTAAAAAATTCGTCTGTTCTCATTTTAAAGTTTTTTTTTTATTTTTAATCATCCGCCCAACCTATAATAGTAACTGATTTGGCTATTTAATTTTATGACGTAATTTTATGACGACGTAAATCGTCTTTTTTACAACTTAACGTTTTGACGTTTAGTAAAAGTTGTCGGTGCAATACCCAATTCCATCTGGGATCAAACGGTCCGGTACCTATCTCTTTTCTTTGCCGAAGCCCGAACTATAATAACCACTAAAGCAACAAGCAGCTAAGCAAATCGCAGTGAAGATGCATTTACTGCGTCCATGTAGGTGCAGTAATTTGCTGCGTGTGCTCGTTTGTGGCTTTGGTTTATGACTATTATGTTATATTCTTTGTCTAGTTAAATAGGAACTCACCACTGACATTCCAGGCACCTTCTATTTGATAAGAAGAGGTAGCCGATCCAAATTTGAAACCTGGAGGGAATGTCCAGTCTTCTGTACTTCTGCATAAACTCAGGTAGGCGCTGTAACATACGCCCGAAAGTGGAGTTTAAATATAGCAATAACATTATAAATAAAAATAAAAAAAAAATAGCGACCTACCATTTTATTTTTAATTTACCCTTAAGTAGTTTTTAATTTACCTAGTGGTTAAGGAGCCTACGGGTGAATCTTGAGAGTCGAAAATTATCATGTCCGGACGAAAAAGTACCCGTAGCATTAATATTAAGACCCATATTTTCTTTGTATTATTTCAATGTAAGATCTTACTGGGGCACGATAGTTATGGTTTCAAATTTAGATCAAGGAGGAGTCAACCGAATCTCAAGATTCACCCCTACCGTACGATTGAGAGGTCCCAGGTTCAGATACTGGCTATTTAATTACCTGAATTCATTCATAATACCAGCAATATAATTAGATGAAGGTATCAATGAGAAAATTTTGGAAGAAGTAAAATAGGAGTGCTAACATCATTATCATTTTAGCGCATCCTTCCCAGTTGCATCTGAGGCTTTCGACTTTTACAGGACTGACGTCTGACCCCCCAAATCGAGATGAAAGCCTGCGCTAAAGCCTCGCTCGTTAATCCACAAGTGTACTGACTAGCAGGTAAATAAGTTAGAGCTCATTTTGGGCACTGATATTTATTAGTTTGAGTTTAGTTCTTCATGTTGACATGGACTATTAGAATTAGTATTAATTTAATTTATTTTTTGGGCCTCCACAGTGCTGTGAGCCTGTGATTACTTCAAAAATACTTTGATCGCGTAAGGTTTCCTTAAAACAGAGTTCATCTTCTTCTTCTTTATCGTGTCGATGGCAATATTTGTGGTTTTAGATAATTATGACCAGCCCAAAACTCAGCGACTTTTACCACTGCTTCATTTGCTGCGTTAAGGTATCCATTGTGCAAGTGTTAGGGCACAGTGGGCACGAAAATAGGTGGTCCATAGAGTTGATGAAAGGAATATAATATGTCCCACTGAAAGGACAGTAGGTATATAGATAGGACTGATATCATTATTTGTATACATTTTTTTTTTTTTTTTTTCGTGCGGAAATCCCCTCGGATACCCCCCCTGCCGGAGCCGGAAGGGGAGGTTATGTCGGACTCGAACCGACTAAAACCGCACGCCAACTGTGGGTCTTGGTGCTAGGCCGGAGGTGAGGTTGTCAAAGACATATCCCTCGCACCCCAGCTGACCCAGGGCCATCCCTTACGGTCTGGCCCTCCTCAGGAGGGGGGACAACGGTGTCCCCAACTCGCCCCCGGAATGGGGAGGCGCGCTATTTAGCGCGCCGCCGCCGTGGCCTGCTTCTGCTGGGGTGACAGGCGGCTCCACCCGTCACCCCCAGGCCCGCGCTCATGGGGGACGGAGGTCAGTCAGTGCCCTCCGACGCCCGAGTTGCCCGCGCGCGCGGGCGGCGCGATCCGCGAGTCTTTCTCGCTCGCGCCGCCTCTCCCGCTCCGCCGTCTCCTTCACGACCATTACCTGCTCGCTGAAGGAGACGCCGGCCGCAATTATTTGTATACCTAATTAGATAAGAATGAGTAAAGATAAGTGCATTACTAGTAATAAAGGTTTGTTATTAGTACTTGTGAGCGCTTGGGTTCTGAGAAAGCCAAACCATTGTGGTGTTCCGTGCCACCACCACCACCAACTAACAGCAAAACCATACAAATATTATAAATGCGAAAGTAACTCTGTCTGTCTGTTTCACGCTTAAACCACTGAACCGATTTTGATGAAATTTGGATAGGGGTAGAATAGACAATGAGAAAGGACATAGGCTATGTTTGGTCGCGATAACCGACATTCGTGATCATCATCGTCACGCGGGCGGAGCCGCGGGCTAAAAGCTAGTAAATTAATATACAGAAATGTATTGACTTTTGACACGCTGATACTAGGTATCTAAACTTCCTTTAGCGTGATTATGCAAGGTGATTATAAAGTCGTTTCGGAAAAAAATAATTTGGCACAGTTCGATTTGCGACGAAAGAAATTTGCGCCACCACCTGTATGGCGTTCTCGGAGGCGCACATAAAGTCCTGCGGTGTACATGTGTATGGGTATTTAGCACATGTCAACAGATGGGCCATTGTCTGTGGAGTAGCTCCACATTCACATCGCAGGTACCCAAAGAAAGAACCTCCATCTGGCCCGGCATTCCTTGCTTCAGCCAACCCGAGTCCGGAGTCTGTTCAATGACTTCCATCTGGTCCAGGGCATGTTCAGTTGAAAGGAAAAATGTATGGGGTTGTAATTTTCTTTCACTAAATTAATACTTCCAGATGGTTTTTCCAAGAAATCACCTTGTATGTAGGTATATGAATGTGTGTATGGCGGGTTGTCTATAAGGACTGGTAGTGAATCCTAGCGTCATCAAACCTGCACTTTTTGGGTCTACCTTAGGAACTAAGCGGGGGAGGCTTTATCAGACTAGCTTTTGCCCGCGGCTCCACCCGCGTGGCTATCGGTTATCGCGACCAAACATAGCCTTTGTCCTTTCTCATGGTCTAATCTATCACTATACCAAATTTCATCAAAATCGGTTCAGTGGTTTAGGTGTGAAAGCGAAACATAAAGATAGATGGACAGATAGAGTTACTTTCGCATTTATAATATTAGTATGGATTTGGAAATTTCGTAGTTTACTGCACCATATAAGATACTGTCTAAATATAACCCAGTTACACAATTAGTTTAACGGTTATAAAATTATATCTTTAAAGGTTATAAAAGTATATCTGCGGTAGCCTAGTTGTATGGGTAATGGACTGCTGAGACGAGGTCTCGGGTTCGATCCCAGGTTTACCATGGCACACACCAATGACTTTCCAATGCTTTTCGAAGTTATGTGTGTATTTATCGCAGGTTTATAAGTGCCCGGTTAATGGCAATAGGTTCGCCACCTATTACATTGGGACCTAAACATAAACTGGCGAAATGTGGGTGCTAGCACCTCTGCCTACCCCTTCGGGGAATACAGGCGTGAGTTTATGTTATATGTTATGTTATGTTATAAAATTTATATGTAGAGATAGTACAATCAGTGTGTAATGTAAACACTAGTTGAGCCTCCCCGGCTTCGCTCGTGGTATATTTAGAGACCCAGTACCACACCTTTGAGCACCGTCGCCTTAAAGACGTTTATGATGGGAAATTTGAATCACATCGGGCGTGTCTCGGTAGCCGAATTGGTCAAGGCATTCCCCCTGTAAGGGAAAGACTGCGGGTTCGAGTCCCGCCCGAGATGATTCTTCTTTTTCCCTATGTATTCGAGAGGTATATCTTTACTTCAAATCATGTATGAAAATCTGCCGGATTGGTTTACATTTATGAACACTGCTTCGCTCCCTTTGGTCGTAGCGTGATTATATATAGCTTATAACATTCGTAAATAGGTAAATGGACTATTCAACACAAACATATTTTTTTTCATTCAAAACAGTACTTCCTGAGATTAGCGCGTTCAACCAACCAAACAAAGACACTCTACAGCTTTATAATATTACTAGCTGATCCTTCGTACTGCCAATTTTTTCCCCCATGTGTTGTCTGATCCCGTTCCCGCTGCACCCTCTACTATATTAAGCGGATATTATTACACATAATATCTGGTTTGACCGAGCTTTGTCGGTATTTTTTTTTATAAATTTTCTAAAAATTTATCCAAGCTAGATCGATTTATCGCCCCCGAAACTCCCTGTACCTATACTAAATTTCATGAAAATCGTTGGAGCCGATTCCGAGATTCCAATCTACACTAATATTATAAAGAGGAAAGATTTGTACCTATTTTTGTATGTTTGTATGTTTGTAATGAATAGGCTCAAAAAGTACTGGGCCGATTTAAAAAATTCTTTCACCAATAGAATGCTACATTCTTCCAATTTGACATAGGCTACATTTCATATTGAAAAAAAATAGGGATCCTTGGTAAAATTTGAACAATGTAACCGAAGGTGTAGAAAAATGAGTCTTAAAATGTCTTTCGTCGAATGCGCTGCCGAAACTATTCAGAATCAACAGCTAATTGATTCTAATTTCTAAGGCGAAACGAAGTTTGCCAGGACTGCTAGTTATATATATACAAGAATTGCTCATTTAAAGGTATAAGATAAACCTTTCTCTTGAATCACTCTATCTTTAAAAAAAAACCGCTTCAAAATCCGTTGCGTAGTTTTAAAGATTTAAGCATACATAGGGACGGACAGACAGCGACAGCGACTTTGTTTTATACTATGTATTGATAATGAAGTATAGATAAGTACCTACTATGTGAAAGACCTTATTGGATTATCTAGTCTAGTTATATAGCTTTTCCTCGAGCGTTAATAGCGTGAGTGCTGATAACATAACGTATTAATGTATTTGTTTTGATTTCAAATGTAAAAAGTCAAAGTAAATAAACATTCATATTTATAGCATTAAAATGGCACTTAAAATTCAGGATGCGATTTAGGACAAGAAATTCGCTCGCGATTCCACGTTCACTAATTTAGGATCCTAAATCATTATTGAAGGACGAGCGACAAGGGACGGACGTGTCGACTGTTGAGTGAATTGCGACAAAATGCCCTCAATACTATAAAAAAATGCTATTGCCATAGCCCTTGCGATTGGCTTAACGACAAACGATTTTCTTTCTTAGGATTATAACTTAGGACTTAAGTGAAGCTATATAAATTTGATTCCAATAACATGTATGACAGAAAACTCAGACTAAAAGGATAATTAACTAATAATAGTCTTAAGACTGAAAAGTCTACACCATAAACTTATTTTTGAACACAACTGCATTGTAGATCGCTCCAGGATCCACTTGCTAACAGCTAGCACTGTTTATATCGTGAACAACACACTGGCAATAAAAGTAATCAAAACAATATGTAGTACAAGTACAAGATAAGATAAGTATTCTCACCCGAGCGCGACCACACGATACAAATACATATTGATGACTAAAACCTATGTAGAACTCGGTTGAAACCTAATCAAGAATCAACTACAATTATCTTTTATAATATATACTAGTAACCGATGATATAACAGCATTATCTACTATTAGGTACCTATACCTCGGGAATCGTATCTTGGACTTAAATCGCGAGACAAACGAGGCCCTGCGGCCCTGACGCGCGCGGATATTTTTCAATTTTTTTTTTACAGGGTGTAATCGTTAAGTGTGTCCAGGCGATTATTCCGTAATTATTACAGATATCAAAAAACTTTAAACTGATATCGAAAGTACGTGACCTAATGAGTAAAATGACATTAATAACTTTTTTAAAATCAAACGAGAGGTATCTAAAATTTTGACATTAAACACTCCCATACATTTAGTATGAGATTAGTAGAAAGGTTTTAGTGTCCTTATTTTAAAAGAATATTTAGCTTAGTACTGATATTAAAGGAAACTGTTTATTAACCTTTTAATTGAATAATATTCATTTCTTAGTAAGTACCAAATTTTGTATTCAAAGCAGATGTTCAAAGTGACGTCAATTTTGATGGTTTAATAGCCAATAACAGTGCAACCCCTTGGCCTGCCAGAGGACTAGCTGTCCCGACAAACTTCGTTTCGCCTTAGAAATTAGAATCAATTAGCTGTATCAAATTCTCCTAATTATTTTGAGAACGGAAAGCTTTTCGATTCGGGCCCCATACGCCGGAGCTCCCGACACTAATAGGTCACCGGGGCCCATACTTACACCTACGGAGCCTATGTACCTATTGGACCCATACAACCATATACCTCTACGCTCAAGGGCGTTCATACTACCATAAACCATCAATATTTCGACCTAAATAAAAAAATAGCCACCATAAATATTTTCGCGGCCCAAGCAACGGGCATTTTGTTAATTCAGAAGAATGTCTGCTAATCACCTTCTGACGATATTTGCACGCATTATGTCAATTCTATATCAAACGTCAGATAACATAGAAGAATATCATACAGCAGTATTAGAATAATAAACACATTTTTTTCCAATTCGTATTCCAAATTCAAAATTTAGACATGGCGTATGTCGGATCATCCATTTTATATGGTGGTTATGTATTCTTAAATTTTCAAATTTTCCGCGCAATTTTCTTCATTTTTTCTTTCATAAGAACCTTCTCCTAACAATAACGAACACAACAAATAAAGAATTAGTGAAATCGGTCCAGCCGTTCACGCGTGATGTCGTGACCAAGGGAAATAGGGATTCATTATTATATATATAGATATGTCAATATCACTTCACCCGCGTGATAGTAAGTTTACGGTAAAGTCTCAGGAAGAGGGTCACCATTGCAGGCTCCAATAATCTATTGACGGCCTCGTCAGATCCTTTCTCACGCCTCGCTTGAAAGACCTGGGACAGTTCCAGTGTAGAAAGAAGGAAACTTACCAAGGGTAACGAATCTCAAAAAAAGGAAAAAAAATGTTCAAAATAATTTATTTATTTTATGGCCCGCGGCTCCACCTACGTGATCCCGTTCCCATAGTATCTTTTATTTTGCAGACCATCCCCAGCTTCTTATTTCATACTTCGAACCGACTATGCCCATAATTTAATGGCCTTCAATTAATGTATCGTAATCTGCCAGATATCTATAATATCTATTTTTATATTCATGGTATCTTTTGAACGGAATATCCCATTTCAATCATTCTATTAGACTCCGGCCAACGAAAGATGGCGCAAGAAGTTGGCGCCAAATTTGAAATACCAACAGGTTGCAACACTGACTAGACTCTGGCCATGTACCATAATAGGTTAGTTTTCATACATGCCTAATAGGTAAAAGATTCTAGTATCGACTATGTTATTTCGGTGTATATTCAGTGTTGCAACGTGTTGATTTTTTAAATTTGGCGCCAACTTTTTGCGCCATCTTTCGTTGACCAGAGTCTATAACATCATTTGTTCTAGTAAAATAGCTTTTTAATGGCAAAAGAATTTATAAAATACACTGTTACCTATAATATTAATAATATATAATATAAATATCATATTCTTTATAATATTCTATTATTGTTAATTTATTTTATAACTTATTTTCTCTAAATGGTGTTTGGAAAGACAGGGATCTGCGGCGGATAACGTTTTTGTAATAAATGGCGGATTTACGTGGTGTGCGCTTGCGCATCTTGTCGGTGAAGTCCACTTGATACAAACCGAAGTTGGATCTGAAAAGAAGGTATTTTTAGAAATTAGCAGGTTTTTTATATCATTTTATATAGGTTTTTATTGTACCCCAATTACATTTTGTTGCATTTAATTATAAATTACCAAACTATGTGGCATGCCTTTGCATTTACTAGACTTTCGCACTAACGTGCATCGCGCTGGAATACATTCGACTATGTGTGAATCGATGTGGAATACTTTCGCACTACCGTGTTTCGCGGTGGAAAACATTTGAAATTATGATTATCGATGTGCCGCACTTTCGCACTACCGTGAGTCGCGTTTCGGTACTTTAGGGCTACAGTTCATCGCTATTTTGAACTTCGAAATTCAGTATGACAGTCTAATGGAGGGTAGGCGCACAAAAAATGCTCCCCGCACCCCGCGCGACGCTCGCAGGCCATTCGAGTCGTGACCATGGGTGCTGTAACGCACCCGAAACGTCGGAAAAAGTAAATTTTCTAAAATATATCGCGTGAATTCCCGAACTATTATAAATCCACTGTAGTAAATCGGTAAAACCTTACCTATAACCATCAAAATATTCGAAATCATCCATCAGGGACCAGTACGTGTATCCTGTCACGTTGATACCTTCATCAATGGCTATCAGAATCTGTAAGAGAGAACTTGTTAAATACCAAATATTATACACTCTTAACACAAGTAATTTACTGTACAGTCAGCGTCATAAATATCTTGATGACGAAGTCTCAAAATGAGAGATCTTGAAACTCTCGTATTAAAAGCAAATCAAACTGTTTTATTATGATTGATGATTTATATGGCACTAGCTTTTGCCCGCGGCTTCGCTCGCGTGGATATCGGTTATCGCAATGGTTTCTCAAGGTCTAATATACCTACCCCTATTGCAAATTTCATCAAAATCGGTTCAGTGGTTGAGGCGTTAAATCGTAACATACAGGCAGATAGATAGACAGACGGCAGAGTTATTTCACATTTATAATATTAGTATGGATTATTGTCCAAACTATAGATGTGTCCTAAATATATCGCAACAATCGGTCAACTGGTAAGGGGTAAAAAAAATAAATTAAGATAATTTTAAGTACTTTGCTCGTCAACATCTTTCTGATACTGACTGTACTATAACCGCTTTTTAGGGTTCCGTAGGCAAATGGCAAAAACGGAACCCTTATAAATTCGTCATGTCTGTCTGTCTATCCGTCCGTATGTCAAAGTCACTTTTCTCCGAAACTATAAGAACTATTCTATTGAAACTTGGTAAATAGATATATTCTGTGAACCGCATTAAGAATTTCACACAAAAATAGAAAACATTTTGGGGGTCGCCATACTTAGAACTGATAGTCAAAAAATTTTTTTTCATCAAACCTATACGTGTGGGGTAGGTCTTCAAAAATGTTATTGAGTTTTCTAACATTTTTTTTCTAAACTGATTAGTTTGCGCGAGAGAAACTTCCAAAGTGGAAAAATGAGTCTAACTTCTAAAATAAGAGAATGATAAATCTAAAAGAAATATATGATGTACATTGCTATGCAAACTTCAACGAAAATTGGCTTGAACGCGATCTAGTATATTAACAAAGATCCGAACATCTTTACAAACCTTCACATTTATAATATTAGCAGGATTAGTAGGAACTTCATACTTGCGTTCCTCAAAAAAATATCTTGACAGACAGACAGACCTAAAAAGGACGCAAAAAAGCGTTCACCTGTTCCAAATTGTCTTTGATGAAGGCTATCCTCTGATCGTCGTTCAGGTTGGGTCCTGTAGAAGAGAACCCATTCTCAGTTATCAATATCTCCAGGTCACCGTAATGCTTCTGGAGCCAATGCATCTGTTGTCTCATACCTACAGGATTGATCTGAAATATATCAAAATATTAATGACTTCTTTAAATGCAATACTTTTACATCGCCAAAGGGTTGTGAAGATCAAATGACAGTCACTTCATGAAAAACATCGAATATCAGCTCAACATGCCCCCGATTATGGTGCAGCAGTCACAACAAAAAATGACATTAAATTTTAGACTTTATTTGTATACGCCTAAAGTCCAAAATGAAATGAAAACAGTTTCATTACACTTTTTCAATTACTCTGCAAAAAGTTAATTAATTTTGAACTTTAACCGCATCGCTTTAAAGTCTATTATTTAATGCCGTGTTTTGCATTGGCGGTGAGGGAGCCTATCCTTCGTGGCTTTAGCAGAATCGAGGCCCGGTTAGATTGGAAAAAATGGACCGCAGACTCCGAAACGAAGGCTTCGGATGCGACTGGGAATAATAGGACGGAGAAGAAGATGTATCTACATGTAGAGATGGAGACGCTGGCGCCTACTGCAAATCCGCCGGCTGCGAGGAGAATGGTCCGATATTGAAGAGGGCAGTCCCTTCCCCGTGTCCCTTTGCCTACCAGAGGGCACAGGTGAGGTTAGGTAAGGTGTAGGCTGGTTCCCGAGCGCAGGCATCAGAGTGACAGGTGGGGCCTATCCTGTGGTCCTCCACTTCTTCACCCCCGCTAATTTTAGAGATCGTAGATAACCCACGATCAGCCCGTATGCGAGGGAAATGCCATATTACGAAAAGTTACACCCCAATTTTTGAGCTTTGTGATCGATTGATCTCGAGACGGTATATGGTTTTGGTCGGTCCAATTCCGACGATGGTCGAATATGCATCTATTACCCATAGTACGGTTAAGTTGCCCGGTCAACCAGGCTATGGATAAAAAAAAATCCATGGTACAGTTAACCGGACCATGGAAAATTTATTGAAACTGTATTTTCCCAAGAAGTCTTACCGGTAAAAATGAGCTATAGCCGTAATGCCAGCTCGAGTCGCTAGTGAAAACGGCGCTGATCTCAGGAATGGCAGTGACAAACAATAAGTTCTTGTTAAGCTTCTCCCCGGGCAGCTGAGGTCTTAACAGCCTTGTCGTGTAATGGTTCATCGCGTAGAAATCGTAGGTTCCTATAGGAATAACATAAAATAGAAACAATAAGTATAGTTTTTCAAGTCCAAGTCGCGGGAGAAACTAGGCCCTGGATGCGCGTGGATTGGTTTGATATAAACTACTAGCTTAGGCCCGCGGCTCCACCCGCGTGGATGTCGGTTATCACGACCAAACATAGCCTATGTCCTTTCTCATGGTCTAATCTACCCCTATGCCAAATTTCATCAAAATGCCATCAGTGGTTTAGGCGTGAAAGCGTAACATACAGACGGAGTTACTTTTGCATTTATAATATTAGTATGGATGACTGGTGGATTTGAGTTCCTCAGCCACCGTAGCACCCCGTGCACCTACTTTGCAGAGTACCCGTGTACCGGCCCATAGTGTTGCTCGAGGAGGTGAGCAAGCTCTTTGCAAGAGTTATTGCCAAGCATCTCGTCGAGCACCTCTCTAAGGTGAGTTCGGATCTGGCGGATACCCAATACGGCTTCCACCGGTGGCGTTCGACCGTGGATTTCATCATGCGCGTGAGGACTCTGGCGAAGGATGCAGTCGCCCGGGGTGAAGTGATGTTGGCGGTGTCCTTGGACATCTCCAATGCGTTCAACACCTTGCCCTGCAGTTGCATTAGAAGAGTACATTTTGCGACATGTTTGGGGTCGAGATATACGCTGAGTGTTTCCATTCCGTACCCACAAAACGAGCACAAAGAATAGTAATTATTTCATCTTCTACCTCACGCAAAAATTCATTTCGAAGTCTACCCTAGCAACTATACCTTTGACTAGTTCGATTTCCTCTTTTGTGAAATATGGCAATCGCGATCTAGAATATCCCATTTTTGCGCTGGCCTTCTCAATTATCTCCTGGAGTACTGGTGGCCATCCACCCTCCTTTGAGTAAATTGGGTGAGAAAATCTGCCAGCCTGTAAAAAAAAAGAATTTCTGTTGATGGTTGCTGCCTTAGAGTGCCGAAACCTATCAACTGGGGTTATAAATAAAATAGTCAACGGTGCCAAAACGAATTTTCATGATTGAAAATATGTCAATCGTAAAAATAAAAAATGTGGCTAGTCCATTTTACCTGTTAGGTTGTTCTGTCAGAGTTGCGAAGTCAGACGGTAGTCGCCCCTATAATAGTCAAGATAAGACACCAATGAGGATAATGAGTAGGTGGAAACCGAGATCTGAAGTAATAGTCTTGAATGAAATAAACACAAAGATGATGATGATGATGATATATTTTCAATGAATAAAGTCACTTACAATAAATTCTCTCGCTGTTTCCGTCAAATTTGAATACTTTGGTGATTGTGGGGTAAGCCAAAGTAAATGATTTGATATTGACAATTTACCTAAAAGAATAAAGCACATTAATATTCATAAATAGTGAACTCTGAACTCTGTAGGTTCTAGATACCCTAAAAATAAAATAAAAGTCTAAAATTTAATGCCACTTTTTGCAGGACTGTGGCATTAGAGTGTTTTAGCTATAGTGGAATCGAGGGCCTGACAGAAGACTCGTTATACTGTTTTATTACTTAGTGTCTTTGCCCATGAGTCAACATCATTTTCTCAATTCTGAAACTGTTCATATATTTATCTTACCGTTATACTTATGTTTATATTCTCGCTCATATAGCCTCCAAGCTTTAGCATGTGCCATCAAAATATACTTGCTGCACATATACGAAGCCAAACTATCCTCCAAACCTGGCGTTTCTACTCCCACGGTACCATGATACCAGTCGCATTCGATATGGGGTTCGTTGATCGTGATCCAGGTTTTGACGCGATCCCCGAACAAAGAGAATACTACTCTAGCGTAGTCTTCGAACCAATCGGGCATGGAAGGGTTTGTCCAGCCACCTGAAAAAAGCGGCCTCCATAATAAATTCCACTTATGACTATATTTTAGTTTAATTAACCTAGGCTCAGGCAGTGGATATGTATAAATTATCTATATGATGTCGTAGAGGCTACTTGCGTATCGGTATCTTCTGAAGGACCACATACGACAACTTCAGACGCACGAAGCACATTACGCGTAATGCATTGAAGCTTCTTAATTGTCTCCTTTATCCGAATTGAAGTTTAACAAGTAATGTATGTGCTTCATGCGTTGGCAATTGTCGTATGTGGTCGGCTTCGGAATCATACATTCACGGCAGCCAATTTCTCCTTGGGATCTCGAGGCTGGGGAGTGTACCTGTGGAGTACTTAGGGAGAAGATTGAAAGTTGGAGTCCACAAACTTGCAACTTCCTTCACAGGAGTTCTACTCAGGTTGAAGGATCGGGGTGGTAAGAAATGAATGGGTTAAGGTCATCTAATCTATTCTGCAGTCTTGAGTCACAAGGCGGTACCAGATTCTAGCATACTATCTCACTCTCACATTTGATAGACATGAAAGGTATGTGCGGTATGACCTTCTCACCTTCATTCTGCGGGCACTCAGACTATGGAATAATCTTCCTATCATGGTTTTCCCAAGCGAGTACTTCTGGGCTTTTGAGGTTCTTCAAGAAGATCACACAAATACTCGTCATGGGTTATGGGTGCTTCGGAAATTGGAAAGGGTTGGTATTAATTCAGAGCCAATGTGCTACCATTGCAGCAGTAGGACTGTCGACACAATGCATACACTATATGTATATCCTAGGGGGAGTATTTTTAACGGAAAATAGAGCAGGAAAGTAAAGTAGCATACAAAAGACCTACCAAGATCCTGAAATATTTGCGGCATATCAAAATGGAGTATGGTGACGAGAGGCTCGATCCCTCTCGACAGAAGGCCGTCGATCAGGTTGTTGTAGTACGCCTTCCCTTCCTCGTTGATGACAGTAGGAAACCCGTTTGGAAGGAGACGTGGCCAGCTTATTGAGAACCTGAAACAGTTTTTTTTATATGAATTAATGCCTGTAACTTTTTTTATTACTGGCCTTTCATTTGAGTACACTCTGCTGCATGGTAAGAACTAAGAAGCATGGGCTTGGGTCTTCAGAGGCCGAGGTATAAAATTGAATAAAACATATCCTTCGTATTTGAATAACTTTCCAGCATTTCGAATACAAAAGAGCCATAGGCAGCAGCTGGGGAATGAAACCAGCCATGGTGCTGTGGATATATAAGGCAATTATTTTGCCAAGGATACTCCACGGATCCCTAGTATGGTGGCACACAACCCATAAAGTGAAAAACAAACAAGAATTGAACAAAGTTCAGAGACTGGCAACACTAATGACTACCGGCGCGATGAGGACCACTCCCACAGCCGCGCTAGAGATTATACTGGGCCTAAATCCGATAGACCTTGAAATAAAAAGGAAAGCAATAGAACAATGGTTCTAATTGAGAAGCACAGGTCAATGGACAAGCAATATCTTTGACGAAGGTCATGCCAAGATCAGTCAAGGATATGAAGATAAACTGTCAATGGTCCTATCGAACAATGATCTTATCAGTAAAGAAAGGATCTTTGACAAAAAGTACAGAGTACACATTGGACAGAGGGAGAATTGGAAGATGGATGCAGGAGGCACTATCTGTTACACGGATGGCTCCAGAAAAGAATCCACCAAACTCTCTGGTTCTGGAATACACATAAAACGTGGAAATGGAACAGTAATAAACAGGACAATCTCCCTAGGCAAATATGCAAGTGTCTTCCAATCAGAAATCAATGCCATAATGGAATGCGCGGAAATGGTGAGCCGCCTTAAAGATGAAGGGAAGGTAACCATCTATAGCGATAGCCAGGCGGCACTGAAGGCACTAGACAGAATAGAAACAACATCAGCACTTGTCAAGGAATGCAAGAAATCATTGGAAAGACTGACCAGGCAGCTAGACGTAACACTTGCCTGGGTACCCGGACGAACTGGCCAGAAAAGGAGCTGACGTGAACCAGGTGGGCCCTGAGCCAAGATTGCCCATAGCCCACAAAATCACGAAGGGAGTGATAGGCCACAGCATAGTCGCCGAAACAAATCGTAGCCTGTCATGAGACAGTCGAAGATCTTCATAAAAAGCATGGACACGAAGAAATCAAGCCAACTGTTGAAACTCTCCAGGGGAAACATGAGGCTGGTTATAGAAGTAATAACAGGACACTGTCGACTAAACAGGCACCTGACACTTATAGGAGTGAAAACCGACCCCAAATGCCCAGAGTGCATGGAGGCCGAGGAGACCAGCCTCCACCTGCTTGCCAAATGCCCCATGTACTCAAGAGCAAGATGGGAAAACATGGGGACGGACACATTAGAAACACCAGACCTTGAGGATCTGAAGGTGGAACAGATCGTAAGATTCTGCAAAGAAACAGGTAGGTTCGACGGAGCGCCGTGATTGCCGGACGCCCCCTTGGCCTCCCCAGGGGAGGCACAGGGGATTTGGGTGAAATGGCCCACAAAGAGGGCAGATCACCCGTCCGGTCGACGGCGTCCCCCGCTGGAAGTAAGTAAGCATTTCGAATACATCGGGCAAAATGAAAATACTCAAGTGGGACTTGAACCCACGACCTTTCCCTTACAGCGGGAATGCTCTTCCAACTGAGATATTGAGCCACACCTGATACACCTCAAATTTCCCTCCTTTATATCCGTCTTTAAGGGCGTCGGTGCAACTTTCTTACGAATTGTTGGAAGCAATGAATGATTTTTCAACCATTTTTAAACATTGATTTTTGATGACTCTGCCCAAATATTTGAGTGATTTTTTTTATAGCATTTATTATGCTAATTATACAATTTGATTACATCAGGAAAAATGAATTACTCAGATAGGGCTTTCATTGGTTCCAAGTTCCAACAGTTCGTAAGAGTGTTGGTAGATGAGTTCACCGTCTCGCCTTTAAGACGGATACTTATATGGGGAAGGGAAATTTGAATTGATTCAGGTGCACGGTGCGGCTCAGTAGCTCAGTTCGAAGAGCATTACCTCTGTAAGGAAAAGGTCGTAAGTTCAAGCCCCATCAGATTAATTAATTTTTCCTTATGTAATCGAAATATCCTTCGTACTCCAGCTCACCCAGGGCCATCACCAGCATCGAGGTATCCCCGGTATCGCCTCTTGGTTGTGGGGACCACGGTCTTTCCATCTTATCTAGTCTACCCGGAAAGGGGGTGGTGTGCATCGCGCCATCCTGGCCATCCTGGCCCACTCATGCTAGAGTAACAGGTCTTGTCACGTGAGCTCATGGAGGACGGAGGTCGTGAAACCATCTCCTTTGTCTTAGTTGCGTCGGCAAAATAAATCCATACTCCATACTTCCATACTAATATTATAAACTAGCTGTTACCCGCGACTTCGTCCGCGTTTAGTTCGGAATAGCTCAAACTCATTATTAAACATGGTGGAAGATTTTCATCCCAACTGGAACGGAAGTACTGGAAATAGTGAAGTGAATTTACGCAAAGGAAACATTTGTTTATTTAAAAAAAGAAACAAACTGTATTCAAATCATTTCGAAAACTCGCTTGACATCTTCCACCTTGTATTTTTAAATTAAATATTATGAAGACAGTCTTTTGAGTGACTGACTTATAAATACAGGGCTAAACTACTGAAAACTACGAAAATTGACAGACTTCTTCTATGGGCTTGGCAAATATTGCGGAAGGATTTTGAATAATTCAACATTTTGCTGTCATTATCAAGTATGTGATGAACATTGTTATATGTGGACTTGGTAATGTTCACCAGTTTTAATGGTTTAAATATTCTTCCTTCCTCCCAAATTCTAAAAACATGCTGCCACCACTTACAAACTGAACAAATTAAAATAAGTACATCAAGTATCACACAAAACAGTTTCAAGAAAACCCGGTGCCTTGCACGCCCTGAGCAGTGAGCAGTGGTTCTCTTCTTTGCCGAGCCAATAGTGGGTAGTTCCAGTTTTATGATAAATTCCATCGACCACAGTCACATCGTTGTTCATTGCTTTACACACAGGTAGAGAAGAGCGACGCAGTGGGCAAGAGAGCAAATACAGCATTGACTGGGATGGGGTCATATAGCCTCATTTTGCTATATATTCCTTGTATTGGTAAGCTTGTTTCCAGCAGATGATGTATATACTTCCAAATTGATACTGGAGTTGACGTCCACGTGGCAGATTTTTTTGGTCTGATGAAATTTAACGGAACTGAGTGTTTTTGTCTGCCCACATTCAGTCTCTTTTATATAATAGGAGCAGCGGTATCTTTTATATACCTAATACATAGGTTGGCTTCTCCTGGCGTTATCATTTCTGGGATAGATTTATCTACGTATTTACTATTAGATACCTACTTATTAGATGGAATCGATAATATCGCAGCGGCGTGCGTTGGTAGTCATCAGGTCACTAACATTGTATAATATCTGCAGTTGCATAAAGACGTTGTCTCTCTGGCTGTATTTTACCATTTCTACCGCACCACGGCGAGTGAAAGAGCCTATTAGGAGTCTTTCAACTAATCTCTCCTTCCTTCCGTCAGTCACATACGGTAGAAATAATGCCACCTCGAACCAAGCTGTACGGAACTTCATTTCTTTATCAGGCGGTTAAGAACTGTATTGCTCTGCCCACACATGTTTTTTCTTCTTTTTAAGATCCGGAGTTTTTTTATATAGGACACGTCAATTTTACTTCACCTCGACTGATGTTAAGCTAAAGGCAAAGACTCGGAAATAGGGTCACCATTATAAACGTGTACCATCTTAACAATGGTGGCACTCATCTTTATGGGATCATCAGAAGCCTTTTCACGCCCCCCTTTAAGGACCCGGGACTGTAGGAAGAAGTAAACCGTGAGCTGGCAGGGATTTCAGGTCTTAATGGGGCGACATAGGAATGGGTCACCAAACCGCTTGGTTCTTGATGGAATATTCTGATCCGTATGTGGATGACATCTGAGGTGTAGGAAAGGAGAGTGTGGAACTAATTGGAATAGCTCATCAGAACATTCACCATGGTAGAGACGGTAATACGATAGGGACAACTATCAGCTCTCAGAATACTTAATGTGCTTCAGAGAAGGTGCAACGATTTACTTCCTCCATGAGCGCGGCTTTGATGGTGATAGCTTAGGCTACCCATCACCCTAGCCGAAGCAATCCCTGCTCTTCACGTTGAGACCGCCTATTTATGATAGGTAACCAAGGCAGGTATACTGGGGTACCTAACCCCAGAATACCCCCAATGCCCCATTCCTCTGTTAAATTTTAATCGGTTTGATTCCAATATTGCGCTTGCCCCGATGTGATGGAATCTCCGAAATAAAGAATTTTGTATAGGTAGATCTAAGAATATTATATAATAAGTTCTACTATTACTGTCACACAGCCTAGTTTTATGTACTACCTATAGAATACTAAGCATAGAATTTATATTTTACTTCAAATAAAACTATAAATGCAATAAAATACAACAAATACACAATAAAATAAAGAAGTAAAACAAAAGTAAATAAAAAACCATAAAAAAAAGAAAAATTATCTTAAATGGATTCGAACGCGACTCAACTAAGTTATAAATCCACCGCACACGTACTGAGCCACAGTTACCATGAAATCGTAGTGTGAAATAGACATTTACATATGTCATAAAAACATTCTGCCCCATTCCTTATTATAATAGCGTGATGATATTAATTATGAAAGCCAGGAGTCTTTTTACCGAACCAGCTGCTTACTAATTTGTTGGATTCGAGAGAAAATCGTTCGAGAATAATGTGAATTCTATCGAGACACCTGCTGTGCCGAAGATTCTGCAGTAACCTGACCTGACTTGGCTGAGATGTAGAACTCTGGCCTCTCGAAGTTCTTCAGATTCCAATGACCGAAATAATATCTTCTTGTAAGCTGTTGTTGCTTCTTTATTGGTTCGATCTATTCACACAATCACAATTTTTTAGCCGTGATATGCTATTATTGACATAACTTTTTTGTTTATGAACCGATTTCAATAAAACAAACACTAAATGTTAAGTGAAGCCTACCACAATATATTAGTGAAAACCGCAACCAAATCCGTTCAGCCGATTCTGAGATTAGCGTGCACAAACTCACAGACAAACAGAGAAACAGATAAACAGATAAACAGATAAACAGACAAACAGACAAACAGACAAAAATTCCAAAAAACGTAGATTTGGCTTCTATTACGTTTATAAAGTCCCCCTATAACAATTTTTTTCATTTCCTTTCCATGTACAGACATCGATCGTTTACAGATTTATTATATGTATAGATGCGAAAGTAGCTCTGTCTGTCTGTCTGTCTGTATGTTACGCTATCACGCCTAAACCACTGAACCGATTTTGACGAAATTTGGTATAAGGGTAGATTAGACCTTGAGAAAGGACATAGGCTATGTTTAATCGCGATAACCGACATCCGCGCAGGCGGAGCCGCGGGCAAAAGCTAGTAGTGAATAAAAATACCTATAAAACTGAAGTCCCAGCTCTGAAACCATGTCAAGGTCGCGTTTCCATTGATGGTAAGAATCACAGGCAAAGTCGATGTTGCTCATATCTCCAAACATGTATGGATACGTATGTATAAGACGATCCCATTTACTTTCCGTTTTACCTGAAATGAAGACGCCATGATGTATGAATGTATACAAACGCAGTATAGCATCATATTGAGATTACAAGGAAAGGAATATAATAACTAAAATGTAAATAAAAACAATACAGAAGCCTAAGTGGTTAGTGGTCAGAGCATTCTCCCTGTAAGAGAAGAAAGATCGCGGTTTCGATTCCCGCCTGAACTGATTAAAATTTTCCTATTTTAATAGAAAAAAAAAACAACCAAACCACTTCAGTCCATTTCTTGAACTGGGCGTTTCTGTTTTCAAGCTACAATTTTTTACTGAAAGAATACCTAATAATTATTCCGTCTTATATGTATAATATCTCCTGCAAAAGTATTATCCGGTCTCTCTCTTGATTAAATCACAAAGCGCGATAGAGTCCGTTAAGATAAATATCTGTTATTTTTTGTTCCGAAGTTGGCAACTTTTCAGCCGCCAGGGCCAAGTAAATTACAATGAAATCTGTTAAAATTATTATTTTAATAACGATATGGCTGCTATCTCTTACTAGTTGCCACACAATCAAGATAGCAATAATGCTAACTGCGTGTGACCGAAAATAGTTCTCAAAATGTAGGGGCATACATGTAACGCACACGTTTGCCTACAATTGGGTAGTCTACTGACTACTCAAATTAGTTACTTTTTACTAAACGTCAAAACGTTGTAAGATATATCAATAATCAAAGGTTGTAAGGTAACTTGTATGTAAAAAGATTTGGTGACGTCGTAAAATTTAATAGTCAAATCAGTTACTATTATAGGTGGCTTATTGGACGATTCGCCCGAAACGTGCAAATCGACTCCTTTCAAAATATATTATTTTTCTGTAGGCGATTCGCACGAATTCGTGCGAATCAACACTTCCAAAATTATGTAGTAGGCGATTGGCACACAGTTTATTTTAATAAAAACTATAAAACAAGAACCGACGTAATTTTTACCGCCCTTTTACCATTCTTAATTTAATAAGCTCGGTTAGATAATTTATTTTAACTATAGGATAATAAAAAAACTTCAAACTATGTGACTCACATCATGAGTCACACCGCGATCATGGCTACTGCAAAGCAGCCGAAACGTCGATTTAAAAAGTAAATAATAACAAATATATCGCTATAGAATCCGTTAAAAGTGGTTTTATCTCAATGAGTGACATTCGCGTAGACTTTAGAAAATATCATATAGGATAATACCCAATTCAGTGGTCTTATTTACGTGCGTAAGTCTTCTCGGGTAGTTTTCAGTGGTGGTTATGTCAGACAGCTGTCTCGGGATATCAGTTGCCGAGATACCTTTATGGTGTTCTTAGTTTAAAAACTTACCGCTAACATTCCAAGCCCCTTCTACTTGCAATGCGGAAGTAGCTGATCCAAACTTGAACCATGGTGGAAATTTTTTGTCGATGGCGCATTCTGATAGAGTTATTAATGCCCTGGAAATAATAAAATCGACTGTACTTAACTGTATATAATTTTTCCAATCAACTGCAATATGGGGTTTTTCAAGAAGGTTGCAGGGTTGGCCATGATTTTCACTCTCAACAACCAGGTTGCACATCTCCATAGGCCACGCGCAATGGTAACCAAATACTAGCAATTTTTTTCGTGTTTATTCTTTTTAAAGAATATTGGACCCGAAGTTACTAATATTCCCTCTAACCCCTCCAACTAAGCTAAATTGTTTGTGCTAGGAGTGGGTTCACGTCGGTAGTGTAATGGCCAGGATATAACCAGTCGGGCTTACGATCGAGAGGTCCCGGATTCGAAACCTGGCCATTATAGTACTGATGTTAATAGTCGAGACTTCGATTAAGAACTGATTTTGATTCTGAACTGTAGACGTTGATATCATCATCATCATCATCCTTCCATTAATCCTGGTAGCATAGATCTGAAGCTGTTACCTTGGAGTTCAGGATTCGCATTATCCAATCTAACTACGTGTTTAGCTAAACTTTGATATTTTAAGATTACATATCCTGATCTGCGGTAGCCTAGTGGTATGGGTAATGGACTGCTGAAACGAGGTCTCGGGTTCGATCCCAGGTTTACCATGGCACACACCAATGACTTTTCGATGTTTTTCGAAGTTATGTGTGTATTTATCGCAGGTATATAAGTGTCCGGTTAATGGCAATAGGCTCGCCACCTATTACATTGGGACCTAAACATAAACTGGCGAAATGTGGGTGCTAGCACCTCTGCCTACCCTTTCGGGGAATGCAGGCGTGAGTTTATGTTATGTTATGTTACATATCCTGATTACATATCCGGATGGAAGGATGTTTGTTACTCTCTCACATAAAAACTACTGAATAGATTTCAATGAAATTTGGTGTGGAGTTAGCTGACACCTTGGATTAACACATAGGCTATGTTTGGTCGCCATAACCGACATCTACGTGGGCGGAGCGAGAGCTGCAGGCAAAAGCTAGTTGATTATGTGTATGCAACTCAATGTTTTTTAATATATTTAAATGTACAATGTAGAATAATATATAAAAAAATATTAAAATGTAATTTCAATCACGTTAACAATACCTAAGTGGATTGCGTGATTCTGGTGATTCTCAATAAAGAAGACATGCTTTTCCATTTTCTGAGTATTTTCACACATAAAACTACTATTAGAATACTGAAAGTTCCCTATAAAAATAATTAAGTATACAAAGTAGAATTAATGTTTGAATGAAATTTTATAGCATTTATTAAGTTAGTTTCATTGGTTCCAACAGTTCGTAAGAGTGTTGGTAGATGACTCCACCGTCACCTTAAAGACGGATATATAGAGAAGGGAAATTTGAATTGATTCAGGTGCGGCAGTAGCTCAGTTGGAAGAGCATTCTCTCTGTAAGGTCGTGGGTTCAAGCCCCACCTGAGTAATTAATTTTTCCTGATGTAATCGAATATAATTCACGTACTTACCATAAAAACACTGATGGTAACAACATTTTTTCTCCGAACAAGGAAATTGTAAATAGATTTTGGTTGCAGTCTTGTTCTATCTATTAAATATTTTCTTTTCACATAGATTCTTAGGGTACATATTTCATTGATATCACACTTCAACCAGCGGGGGCACAAAAACACCAAATTGAGCTAGTATGTTAAAAACTTTAGAATGTTTAGTAAATCCAGTAATTCGTAAAATAGTCAAATTATCACAACAATTAATTTACTAAGCAAATTCTAATTTCATGTCAATATCGTCTAAAAGACGAAATATTATCCATACGATTCTTCCCTCCTTTTTAGGCCTGCAGATAATAATTGACTAAGTAGGTATGGTAAAGGCAGTTTTGCTTAAAATTGGGATTAAAATTATTATTTGTAAAAAAACTGATTTTATGTTGTCAAAAAGAACTAACATGAATAAAAACTATAATTTTTTACTTATTTTTCGATAATTATTATTATACAATAAATTCACACACAAAAAGGATTCAAAAAAAATATCTCAATGTTATTTTTCCTGAAACCGTAAACTCAAATCCGTGCTTTGAATATCCACTTAACACTGAATAATAACAAAAAACATCTCTCTAAACTAAAACTTCTTAAACCTGAATCACCATTTACGTTTCACTTCTATATTGCTTGAATAAATTTCACTTCACACCACTTAGACCACACTCAATGAGTTACCAGTATGAACTAAAGTCAGTTTGCTCTCGTCGTGTGTAATACGAACGAACGGACAAGCAATACAAAATGTTATATGTAACTTTAAACTGTACAAGTAAGCACAGTCAGCGTCAGAAATATCTTGACAGACACTCTCAAAATTATCTTAAAACTATGGTATCAAGAGCAAATCAAACAGTACAAGAACAATGTACTCAAAATGATCTTAATTTAGTTTTTTTTACCCCCCTTCCAATCGACCGATTGTTCTGATATTTGGTACACACCTTTTAGTTCGGTTTCAGTTCAAAATAATACCATATAAATCAATAAAACAGTTTGATTTACTCTAAATACGAGAGTATTAAGATGTACAGCTACGTGGGTAACAAATGCCTGGCAATGGCGCCCCCACCCGGTCCAGGTAGAAGGGGTAGGCCCAAGAAGTGCTGGCTTGGCGTCGTGGAGGGTGACATGCGTGAAAACGGTCTCACTACCTTGGACGCCCAAGATCGTGCGAAGTGGAGGAGGAAGAGCCGGAAGGCGGACCCTGAGCTCCGAGGGCACCGTGGCCTCGGATGCAATCAGGAATAACGTCTTAATGTGGATGATGATGACGAGAGTATTAAGATCATTTTGAGACTTCGTCGTCAAGATACGTGTTTCCCTCCTCTTACAATCTCGGGTTCTTCAAGCGGGGCGTGAAAAGGCATCTATCAAGGCCGTCAAGTTAGGGACCACCATTTTACGTCCAATGGCACCGGGAATGGTGGTCTGTATCTACTGGACTGCACGTCAGCTTTATTGCCATCTAGCGGGGTGCAGTCAATTGACGGACCAAATATAAAAAAAAGATATTTATGACACTGACTGTACTACATATCACAGCAATCGTTCAACAGGAAGGTGGGAAAAATAAGTAATTAAGTTAATTTTGAGCACTGATGCTGACTGTACCAGAAGGCCAATTAATAAAACGATGTAAAAAATACAATTTCGATCTCGCAAATCTTCAATCTCGAAAACGATTACGATGTCAATAAAAAAAGCCGGCCAAGTGCGAGTAGCACTCGCACGCCGAGGATTCCGTAACTTATGCCACATAGACCAAAATATATTTTGATTGCATTGACTTAGGAGTTTGATTTTTACACAGCTTTAAAACGTTATAGAGCTGAACATGTGGTATGATTCAGCTTTATACCTCAACGCATTCCTGAGAATAAGGTCTTGACAGGCAGACGGATAAACAGACAGACAGACGAACAACGAAGTGATCCTATAATGGTACCGTCCTTCCCTCTTGAGGTAGGTTAAATTGCACTGACTGACCTCCGTCTCCCATGAGCGCGGGGCCTGGGGGTGACGGGTGGAGCCACCTATCACCCCAGCAGAAGCAGGCCACGGCAGTGGCGCGCTCAAAAACGCACCTCCCCATTCCGGGGGTGAGTCGTGTAAGGGATGGCCCTGGGTCAGATGGGGTTAGTCGGTTCGAGTCCGACATAACCTCCCCTTCCGGCTCCAGCGGGGGAGGTATCCGAGGGGATTTCCAAACGAAGAAAAAAAGGATAAATTGTGATTTAATTTCGAACATTTTTATTACGAGAAAGCCTTCAGTTGTTTCTGCCATCCGAGAGATACGCACAGCTACTCGAAACCTGTTGGACAACTTTCATCCCGATTCAACCGACATGCGATCCTCCATAAAAGGAAATCTAAAGGTAGCCATTGACGATACGTCTGTTTTGAATGCTTCTAAATGGAATACTTCCAAATGTAAGTACTGCAGATTAAATGCACATTGACTGACTTCCATGTGGACGTACGCATCCCCGGCACAGCCACTTCGAAGATCGTACGACTTCACTCACGAATGAATGAATGAATGATAATTTATCCGCCCGAAATACGGTACATTATAGTTAGGTACAATGGTATTCGGTTTACAAAAGGTAGCTTAGCGTATTTCACCAAAATTGGCATGCAAAAGTTTCAAAGACATATCTAATACGTTTTGGACACTGACAATCGGCCACGGATGACGTCAAATTGCATTGAATGTATAGATTTCTATCCGTTTGGGGATTCAAAGCTGGAAGACGTCAATTTCATTGGCATACATTTATCACATTCACGGAATCGGCATCGTCAGTGGCTACGCTAAGGTGACCGCATGGTGGCATGTATACGCACATAATATACCTACCTACGTAGGTATATAAAAAAAAAGAAATAACAAATGTCACTAAATAATAACATACTTCGGTACTTATTAGGCTTTTTTTCGCTGTTATTTTTCCTAATTTGGCCAAAATAACTACATAGCCGGCAGTCGAGAAAAAAAATAAAAAACCCGACTGCCACTGAAAAGACCGAAATAAGTTTGATAGCAGGCGGTACCCATTCATTTCCTTTCGGTTTATGATTGGCAAATGGGTACCGCCTGCTATCAAACTTATTTCGGTCTTTTCAGTGGCAGTCGGGTTTTTTATTTTTTATAAATCATTTGTTTTATTTTATACTTTTTAGTTATGATATGACATGTATATCTTTTTGAAATTCCCTTCATATCGTTTAAACTTGAAATAAAAACTTAAATCGATAAGTAAGAAAATTAGCGAGAATGATTGTTTGGTTATGCAACTTTAAATCGTTGTATATCCTAAACTATACTAATTTATAATGAAAAATGATAAAAGGAACCTAAAGATGATTTTAAAATACCTATTCAACGACATCCCACTTGACATAGTTAATAAACTTTTTTATTTTTATTTTGACAATATGGCGTGTGGTTGTCGCGGTGGTGAATTTTGATTACTGTCATGTCTTTCGTGACACTCGCAAGGTTAAGACGAATCGATTGACATAAGAATTATCCAAATCGGCCTATGCAATTGGTCTTGAGAACGCCACATAGAAACAAACATACATACATACATACATACATAGACTGATAAATACATTACCCTCCTTTGCGTCGCGCAGTCGGGTAAAAACGGCACAACAAACTTGAGTCAATTCTACTTAAACTAAGTTTACCTTCGCTTCCTAGGCGCTAGTGGAGAAAAACGGGGCAATAATCTCCCCTGTGGCATATTCATGACGTCAATTTACAATAAGCGATTCCTTATAAAGTTTTACCTAAATGTGGATCTATTTTGACCTGACGGAAACATTGAGTATGGTTTAAATAATTAAAAAACAGATCCACATTATTATTACATTGTGTCTTTCAACGCAAGATAACTAGACAATGGCCCATCACAGAGATTTATCGTTCTATAATATCATTTGAACATTTTTAATATGCTCATCTCGAAAAATCTAATCTTTAGATCTGTTTTGAAATGAATTATTTGTGACCTGCGTCACAGATTACCTAATAGTTGGAAATATATTATTGAATATTAAAAATAAAAATAGTTGGTTGCCTGCGTTCTCAAAACCGTTTACTATACAATAAGCCATTTAAAATGCTTCATAATTCTTTTAAATGATTGAATTATTGATCAAGATATTTTTTTTTATACATTTTTATGGCCTGATTAATTAATTGCATGGAAATCGTAGGCCAAACTACGCTGGCTTTTCTGGTACACCCCTGCCGCAATACCTGAAAACAAAGGTCTTTGACCAGTGCGTCCTACCTGTTATAACTTACGGTGCTAAAACGTGCCAAAAAATCAACGACACGGTGGGGACACGCCCCACTTGAAGAACCCGAGACTGTAAGAAGAGGGAAACACGTATGCGGGTAGAACAATCCAGCTCTTTATCGTGGGTCAGAAGACATTTTGCGCTGCACTCGCGCTGCGAATCAGTTTCGTCCATCAAGCGAAATTTACCTACGCGGTACTATGGTACCAATGATTCCGCTCCAGCTTCGGAACTTCTTACTAAATTCCTGAGCGAAACCCGCGTGGTATGTATCTATACCAACAGTGAATACCGCTTATGTCTGAACAGGCCTTTACAGTGAAAATGTTGACATGCGTGACATGCAGTGACTTTCTATCCTTATATATTTGTGTGGTTGTAGCTCTGTGGTATGACGGTACAGTCAGCGTCATAAATATCTTGACGACATCGTCTCAAAATGATCTTATTATTCACGTATTAAGAGGGGGTATAAAGGAAAATTGCCGATCTTTGATCTGATTTTTATACCCGAAAGTGTGCCACAAATGAGCTTGTTTTTTTTTAAATAGAAAATACGTTATATCTGAAAGGTACTCAATTTGGCGAAAACATAAAATAATAATATTTTGTCGATAAAATAAGATCACAAAGTTAGGCCTAATTTTTGATTAAAATTAATTTATTTTCAAGATTATTCATATAACAGAGTCAATTTTTATGTACAAAGTATAAAATTATAAAATCTAGTGACTCAATTTTTCACTTTGTTAAAATTATCTGGAATTTACGAGTAATTTAAAAAAAACTAATTCGGCGCTTACGACGTTCTTATTCCGCGCATAACGGTCTATTGCTATCGCACCTGACGCGAGGTGCCGGCCATATGTTGTTTCATCAATTAGTCGGGGTTGCCCCGTTGAGACGAGAGGACTGTTTTTCTGTTTTCCGTCGAAAAAGTTCGTCGAAATAATGGGAAATTAAAAAAATCAAAAGATAAACTCTAAAAGAGAATATAAAAAACTAAGAATTCAACTCATGGCTAATTGTCGAAAGTAATATTTCTCTATTTTCTTTAGTTTGTTACTAAGTAAAATTTTTGTATCAACCGTTGCCAGGTAGCCCGGGTATAGTATATGAAAATCAAATAGATGTCTTAGACCACCTCGCGTTTGAAGTATGTAATTAATGTTATTTTTATAGCAGTAATATAATTATATTTTGCGAAAGTACTTATACATTGTATTATCAATTTTAATGCTTTTCAGAGTTGCTTCAGTTCGTAATATAACATAAGCTGATGAATCCGATCCAGTCGCATCGCTTAGTAAAAACTGTAACTTGTAAGCTGATTGCAATTGTTTTTTCTCACATTCAGTAAACATTTAAGATTCTATTCACTAAATAGAATTAAAAAATAAGCAACGTTGTATAATCTAGACACGCAGTAGCGTGTAAGCTAAGTCCATGCAAAGGAACTGGCTAGCCAGCGTCGAGTGTAATATAAACAAGTAGAATGGTATGGTTTGAGATTCACATGGTCATTCACATTAGTAATGTATGTAGTGTGATTACTCACCGGGATATTTACCATGTTGTTTTAATTATTTTGAGTAATTGTTACTATGTTACGATAATGATGTAAATGAAGTTATTAGAACCATGACTATTTATTTTGCCTTTTTTCAGATCAACTTCTAATGTAGAGAACATCCCGACTAGTTTATAAAAAAATATATTAGATAAGTGAGTTTCAAAATCTCACTACATAATAAGCCATTTCCTTTGCTTTGGTTAAACATTCATTTATATAAATCAAGCAAATAAAATATAAAACAAGTAATAGAAAAAATCGACCACATTGAACACGGACGACCGCCCGTGGAAGGCTAGCTCAGAATAAGAGCACTGGAACGCCAGGGTTCACGACTCTGGCGTTGAAGTCCCATTGTGGTTTGAATTTTTCGAAAAATTTGTCCACATTGAATATTTTTAGTTTCATATTCTGTATGAAATAGTTAAAAGTAATACACTCAAAAAATATATAGTTATCAGGATTATACGTCGTAAGTTTTTCACACTGTTTAGCCGTCAAAACAATAATTAATAGGTCATTTCCTAAACCTTTTCCACAAAAATTCACAAATAGGCGTAGGTTTCAGGTAGAATAATCAAAATCATGTAATAAAAATAAGTAAACACCGTACCTAGCTCATTTACTCATTAGTATTTGAGATGATCTTTCTTATTTATTCATTTAAACTCGAATTAATACAGTTTTTAACTATGAAATCACATTTCTAAAATCACATAGATCGAGGAAAATACAAAATTTCGTAAAGGGCCTCGTAATATCCACATTATTGACGTCATATTCATAGAATAGCTTCAACTCTTTTTGTATTTCCAATTATAGATTAAAAAGATATTTTTTCAAATTAAATTTCTGCAGTGATCGTCTACTTTTATGAACTGAAAGTAATATCTTTAGGCGTCTTGAACCAATTTCAGTATTAAATATACATTTGTTTAGCTTATTCTTATCTACCTATAACAAAATTGAAAGTATATTACATGTAAGCATTTTGTAATTATTATTGAAACAAATATTTCTTTAACTTACTTTTTTGTATTATTTATGCACTACCTGTAAAATGATTCAGCGAATCGTCAGAGTTCTCAGGGAGATTTTATTTAAAACACAACAAATTATAATAATACAGTGAAAATTTATTAAAATTTATATCGTGATAAAAATGTCTTAATATAAATATTTGACGATTTCATTAAATATGCATTCATTTTTTGACCACTATATTTTAAGCTGTTTATTAAAGCTAAGCTGCTTATGTTTATTTTACAAATCGCACTCATTTTATCTATCACCAAAAATAAATTTATATATTAATATATTAATTTTTAATTTATTAATTTATTCCTATAATTAATTATTCCTAGAATGATCCGCGAGGCTATTGAAATTAAAAAACACCCAAATTTTAATAGGTCGGATGGATGGAACGTACCACCAGCTTGGGACCCAGTCATCCACTTAATCAAACCCAGTAAGCAGCAAAATCCAGCAAGACTGAACAACGCAGTGAGCTCATTCTACGTAAATTTGCAGCAGCCGAAACGTCAGTTTAAAAAGTAAATAATGACAAATATACGTGATAGAATCCGTAAATAGTGGTTTTATTTCAATGCTTATGTTTGTTTTACAAATCCCACTCATTTTATCTATCACCAAAAATAAAATTATTTTGTGTTCAAAGTATACCTTATATAGATAATGATACAGCTCGTACTTTGCCAAATTTTATCTGATTTTTTTTGGGTATACTGTGCGCCTGCGTACTAAACACGGCGGTTAGCTGCCACACAAAATACTGCGAGACGACAGACGTGTGGACAGACGAGAGCGGGACGTATGAAGTGTGCGGGTGAAATCTGACTTTTTTCTAGCTTTATGCGCGCTCTTAAGAGCAAATCAAACTGTTTTATTGATTGAAATGGTATTATTGTCCAAACTGAAGGTGTGAACTAAATATCAGAACAGTCAACTGGAAGGAGGTAAAAAAACGAAATTAAGATCATTTTGAGTACTTTGTACGTCAACATGTTTTTGATGTTGACTGTACGTACGGACTATATTCCACTCTACAGACGGCCTGAGGTATCTAATTTATTCTAAACCTATGGTGTTGACCTAGTTCTTTAACCAATTATTGGTAGTTAGTGTTGCAATAACTCTATATATTGACACAACCTCGCCATGTTTTTAACTCGGCCCAAGGTGGATTACTTGTTTCATATTAAGTTGGCTAAGCTTGTGCACTGATTAAATTGATTTGTATGACATTGTAAGTTTACGGAGCCAGTTATTTATATCGTTTTATATGATTTTTTTCTAAAGTTTACGCGAATGTCACTCATTGAAATAAAACTACTTTTTACGGATACTATCGCGATATATTTGTTACTATTTACTTTTAAACCGACGTTCCGGCTGCTTTTCTATATTCTATCGCGGTGAAAAGCAGCCGAAACGTCGGTACTTGATTCCGTAAAAAGTGGTTTTATATCGTTCTAGCTGATGCCCGCAACATATCGCCCGCATGGAATTTTGATTCCGTTCCCACAATTCATAGAAACCTATTTTCGTATATATGTGTTATTTTAGACTGAAAACAAAGGTCTTTGACCAGTGCGTCCTACCTGTTATAACTTACGGTGCTAAAACGTGCCAAAAAATCAACGACACGGTGGGGACACGCCCCACTTGAAGAACCCGAGACTGTAAGAAGAGGGAAACACGTATGCGGGTAGAACAATCCAGCTCTTTATCGTGGGTCAGAAGACATTTTGCGCAGCACTCGCGCTGCGAATCAGTTTCGTCCATCAAGCGAAATTTACCTACGCGGTACTAAGGTACCAATGATTCCGCTCCAGCTTCGGAACTTCTTACTAAATTCCTGAGCGAAACCCGCGTGGTATGTATCTATACCAACAGTGAATACCGCTTATGTCTGAACAGGCCTTTACAGTGAAAACGTTCACAAGCGTGACATGCAGGTGAACACTGCTTAAGGCCTATATATTTATGTGGTTGTAGCTCTGTGGTATGACGGTACAGTCAGCGTCATAAATATCTTGACGATATCGTCTCAAAATGATCTCATAATTCGCGTATTAAGAGCAAATCAAACTGTTTTATTGATTTAAATGGTATTATTGTCCAAACTGAAGGTGTGAACTAAATATCAGAACAGTCAACTGGAAGGAGGTAAAAAAACGAAATTAAGATCAATTGGAGTACTTCGTACTCAACATCTTTCTGATGTTGACTGTACGTACGGACTATATTCTACTCTACAGACGGCCTGAGGTATCTAATTTATTCTAAATCTATGGTGTTGACCTAATTCTTTAACAAATTATTGGTAGTTAGTGTTGCAATAACTCTATTTATTCACACAATTACCGCGCCATGTTTTTAACTCGACCCAAGGTGGATTACTTGTATCATATTAAGTTGGCTAAGCTTGTACAGTGATTAAATTGATTTGTATGACATTGTAAGTTTACGGAGCCAGTTTTTATATCGTTTTATATGATATTTTCTAAAGATTACGCGAATGTCACTCATTGAATAAAACCACTTTTTACGGATTCTATCGCGATATATATAGCGATATATATAAATTTGAATTACTTCAGGCGGGGCACAGTGGCTCAGTTGGTTAAAGCATTGCCCCTGTAAGGGAAAGGTCGCGGGTTCAAGGCCCGCCTGCGTGATTCAGTCTTCCTGATGTAATTGAATTAAAAAGTAGAGCTATCAGCAATCTCCCAGTATTTTTTTCAAAATCAGGGCCATAGAAATCCCCAATAACAAAAAATATACTAAAGGAAACAAAACTTGTGTTTGACCATGACCAGTGACCTTGTTCACCAGTGTTATTTTTGTAATCTAAATATATATAACTCAAAAGTGACTATCAACGCACAGCCCAAACCACTGGACGGATCGGGCTGAAATTTGGCATGCAGGTAGATGTTATGACGTAGGCATCCGCTAAGAAAGGATTTTGATTAATTCTACCCCCAAGGGGATAAAATAGGGGACGAAAGTTTGTATAAAACTTTGTAAATTTTAAACCGATTGGCGAGCTTTTGCAGATGCATAGAGATGTTGCGTCTTTGGCAGTTTTCTACCGTCTCTACCATGGTGAATGTTCTGAAGAGCTCTTCCAATTAGGCCCACCCTCCCCTTTCCTTCACAGGACGACACGTGCAGGGCTAAGATGCCATCCATTTACGGTGCAGAGTATGCCTACTAGAACCAAGCGTTTCAGTGACTCATTTCTATGCCGCACTACTAAGACGTGGAACTTCCTGCCAGCTTACGTGTTTCCTTCTTCCTACAGTCCCGGGTCCTTTAAGCGGGGCGTGAAAAGGCATCTAATGAGGCCGTCAAGCTTAGTGCCACCACTGTTAACATGGTAAATGTTTACGATGGTGACCCTCTTTCCGAGACTTTGCCTTTAGCTTAACATCAGGCGAGGTGAAGTCAAATTGACGTGCCCTGTATAAAAAAAAAAGATAACCGACATCCACGTGCGCGTAGCAGCGGGCAACTAGCTGTTGCCCGCTGCTACGCCCACGTGGATGTCGGTTATCTTGTCTTTACATAGGTTTAACATTTTTCAACGTATGTTTAACATGTTATATAGTTTTTTTATAGAAATAAAGTGGTCAGTAACTTGTAATGTGTTGAGTCAATTCTTATGCTGACTGTACAAGCTCCGTCAAACTTCGAAATATATGTGCAAAAACCAATTACTTGGGTTCAATGACTCTGGTCTTCGTGGATTTTTTGCGTGCCCCGCCTTTGTCTGAGAGATGTGCGAAGTCAAGTGGGATCGATTGGATGTATTTCAATTGGTAGGTAGTTTTATAACAGATATTTTTGAAACTTAACTACACTATTGTATTCGTCACAAGTATTTCTTAACTTACTGGGGTTTGTCTCAATTTATGGATGTTATAAAAATGTATGAGTTGAATTGAAACACAATTTTTTTTCAACTTTTTGAAGGTTTTTTTGTGACGGAGGCTTTTTGAATATAATTTTAATATCATTTGGAGACTTTATAGTCGAGATATTTCTGACACTGACTGTACTTATGTGCCAAAAATAAATCATTCTTTTACCCTATCATAGTTCACTGTTGGACATAGTTGGAGGCTTTAGAGACATAGAAATAATATTAAATATTTTGTTGCTTTTTTTATTATGTGACAATCATATTATTTTCGTTAAGGGCGTCGTATTTCAATCTCCTGGTTATGGCGGAGTAATAGCGCGCGGATTGTCGAGGCGTGCGTGTGCGCCGCGGGTCTGTGAAGTTTACTGCGTAGAGGCCGAAGTTTACTCTGGAATAAATCATTATTTTTAATGTTCATTTTCTAGTACACATTATAAATCGCTATCTAGAAAACTAAGCATAGGTTATAGAATATAGATTAAAATACTACACAGGATAGAAGATTTCGACCTTACCTTACTCTAATGTGGTGGGCAATTTTTTTAATTGGGGGCAAGAATATTGAAGTAATTTCACAGGAGGGCCAGAATTATCACGAATACCGTTAGCGGGCCGGATTAGAAGCTTTAGCGGGGTGGAGTTGGTCCGCGGGCCGTAGTTCCCTTGCTCTAAATACTGGAGATAGCGATTTCTACTCAAAGGAAACATATTCCCTCATAATTAATAAAAAAACCCCATCACAAAAAAACTCCTCCAAAAAGTTGAAAATAAATTGTGTTGGCCCTTTAACTTTTGATATAGGTACCTAGAAATATTTTGATTCAACTGTTGCCACATCGGGGGACCTTGCATCGTTCTGATAATACGACGGAGTGCTTTACCAGTTAGGGTCCCGCGACAAGGCAACAGTTGAATCAAAATATTTCTAGGTACCTATAACAAAAGTTAAAGGGCCAACACAATTTATTTTCAACTTTTTGGAGGAGATTTTTGTGACGGGGGTTTTTTTAATTTTAATTTAATTTTTATTTTAGTGTAACTTTCGAAAACTAGCTTGCCACACCCGGAAACCGAACCGACTAAAATTCGAAAAAAATAATATCGTGTATTTTTATGGCATTAATTGATATGTCAATCATAAGGATCAAATATGGTAAATGTTTCCTTTGAGTTTTTTTATGGAATAGGGAGGCAAACGAGTAGACGTATCGCCTGATGGTAAGCGATCGACACCGCCCATGGGCACCTGTAACACCAGAGGAGTCACAAGTGTGTTGCCTTCCTTATAAAAGAGAGTACGCTCTTTTCTTGAAGGTTTGAAGTTTTAGATTTATTTCGATGTAATGTGATGACTGTAATGAGTGAAAAGTAGAAAACATACATACTTGTAACCTGCCAGCCACTCGAAGTTGTCCATCATAGTCCACACGATGTAACCAGTAATGTTTAGTCCATCTTCTATCGCTAAATGTACCTAAAAATTGTTAAAAATCCTCACGTATTCTGTTCTGTTGTTCGTTACACTAAGAGGCGCGCGTGGCTATAGATACAGGTTGTATATTTGATACTGGACAGTAAGGGTATATACCTTTAGCATTATTATAGGTACACTAAAATGTGATCTTCATATAAAAAAGGATCAATTTGCACAAAAAAGGTTGGTATTTCAGCATTTCATTTAAGATTTTTCAAAATCTGTGAAAGCGGTTCAGAATATTCATCTTAAAAAAAAACATAGATGCTAATTCTGTATTGTCAAAACTAAGTAAAATACACTAAAAACCTCTAAAATTTATTATACATCCAGATTGTATAGTCGTTTCGTAGAAAAAGATTATAGTGTCAGCGCTTTTTTTTTTTTTTACCGTGGGGGAAAATCCTTCATGGATGTTATGCCGGACTCCTACCGACTAAAAACCTCCACGGTAACGCCCAGAAGCATATGGATGGGAGCCCCGGGTAAGCCCTCGGAAGGATGTCCCAGGACTCCCATCAGACCTACGGCTACAATTGCACCTCGTCTTGGGGGTGGTTCGGGTGCTATCCCGCGTCTATGGGGGGGTTTCCGGGTGTTATCCCGCTTCTTAGGGGGGGGGGGGGGGGGGCGTGCGTGAATCCCTCACGTCACGCTGCCGTCATGGGCCTGCTTCTGTAAAGACAGTGAGCAGCCAACTCACCGTCCTCAGGCCCCCGGTCATGGAGGCCGATGGTCTTCGGCGAAGACATGTCGGCGGTGTCCAAGCCGCCGACTGCGGAACTCGGGTGGGAGAGTTTTCTCCCGCTCCCGCCCCGCCGAGCATGACCTACTCACAGAAAGAGGCGGCGCAGTCCCACTTACTCCCGCTGGAGACCATGGCTCGCACCATGGTCTCGAGCGAGAGGGTGCCCACGCCCAGACCCACCACGAGGACCTGGCGCTGTTGCGCCCACGCCGTGCACTCCACCAGCGTGTGGAGCGCTGTGTCATCGCTGCAGTCCTCGCAGTGCTGACACTCGGCCGTGGTTTCCCGGTGTCTTCGCCACAGATACCTACCGAAGCTACCATGTCCGGTAAGTATCTGTGAAAACCGGTAGGAGAGAGCACCGTGTCTCCTCTCCAGCCACTCGTCCATGACCGGTCTGACGGCCGCAATTGTGGCGAATCTTCGGTTTTGAGATGGCCCTCATGCAAAAAATACACCCTGTATATTATATGTATGTATGTACTAGCTGATATTTTAAATGTCACCTCTTTCAAATTATCTCTGATATACTCCAACCGTCCCCAATCGTTGAGGTCTTGACTGTAATCCAAGTAGCCGTTTTCAGTGATCAGAATTTCCTTCACGCCATACGTCTTGTTCAGCCAGTGCAGCTGCTTCCGAAGACCTTCAGGATATATCTGCACATATAACAAAGGTTTGCCAAGGGACGCTCTGTGGCGTGGCGGTAGTGAACACGACTGCCACGCAGGAGGCGCGGGTTCGATCCCCGCTCAGTGCAAATATTTGTACATATGAATATGGTTATTTGCATTGGTCTGGGTGTTGCTATGTATAATATGTATGTATTTACAAAAAAAAGTATCTAAGTATGTTTATCCGCATTCTAGATTCCATAACACAAGCTAGTTAAGCTCACCATGGGTCTAGATAGCGTTGTGTAGAATGTTGTGGAATATTTATTTATTTATTTTATTTTGAGATTATTCCTCAAGAGATTCTGGTTGGTTCAATTAATTTTTTGCATAGGAACCTACTCAATATGGGTCAATGGACTATTAGAAAAATGGGATTTGGGGCAAAACTTTGTACACATACGAGACATAGATCATCCAATTGCAACCAAGCATACCTATGGCAGATTTTGAGTCTGAACAAGGAAAACACATCAAAAATCCTTTCAAAATCATTAAATTTAAAATACCTATCTACTCTAGGTTTTTTTTTCTTTAATGGCTCGAACGTACAGACAACTAATTCACAACAGAATAAGTAGATTAATGTTAAAGTACCGCAAACCAGTCGGCAGCGGCCGATTTCCAAGACCGATCACTTTCCAACTGGATCCCCATTTCATCGGAACCGTAGAAGGGCCACGAACCAATTACCTCGCCCGGTCTTGCCTTCCGGACCAGACGTGTCGTATAGTGATTTAGTCCGTAGAAATCGTAGGTCCCTGGAAGTTGCCAAAAAGTTTTCATGAATAACTGACTTTCGTAACTTTGCCCAAACACAAGCTTACAGGTTAAGTTTGGCTTGGGTCGCCGTCTTTTGAAGACTAGCGCCCTTTACATGTACAGGGAAAACTGCAATCGCGTGTGATAGAGCGTTCTTAGGGGCGTCCAGGATTGCGGCGCGTAAGAATGCACCGCGCATACCCGCGTGATTGTGCGAAAAAGAGTTGGAAAGCACGTGCACTGTCGTGTACGCGCAATCGCTTCTCTTGTTCCGCGTGGTCTATACCGCGTGAAAGATTTTGTGAACTTTGAACTTCAAAGGACAATCGCGCACGATTGTAGGTACGAGCATTCAAGACAATTCTGGACGCGCAAGAAAGCGGGATTATGTGTTGTTTGTACTAAGCGGAAGGGTGGTATCATCACATTGTTAAATTAACTACATTACATAAACTACATTCAACAACAACACTATTGTAACATAGGTAACATTAATTTTAAGAGCAACATTGTGTATGTTATTTTTAGTGACAATAAACTTATCTTATCTTACATAGTGGCGACGTTCCTACCTCTGATTAATTCAATTTCTTCCGACGTAAAAGGCAGCAATCTTGGATGTGTAAATCCTTCTTGCTTAGCTTTGTCTGCCAGGTACTTTTCAATAGCTGGCGGCCAGCCACCCTTCTTAGAGAAGATCGGGTGAGCATATCGTCCTTCCTGTAACAGTGTAGATATAACTTAGACGGAAAAAGATATCGAAATTGAGGAATTACGTTTTACTGTTTTTCTACGTGATGGCCCCGCGACACCACCCAATGACACCACTGGTAGTGTCAAGGGTATTATTCAATCCCCATTACACTGACGGCGATCTTTCGCCAAGGGTATTTTCGTAGTTGTAAAGATTTCGTAGATTAAGTCTGAATGGCCAGGCGCACAACTGGGTGTCTCCTTTGTCCATATAAAGGTGATTTTTAAGCCACGATGGAGCTGAACTAGTTAATAATGTTTCCAACTCAGACTAAAATAATAACAAAACGTAATTTCATATACAATAATGTTAACGGGAAACACGGGATACTGGGAAAACGAAAAAAAAAAAATAAGTAATTTAACTTGTGTAGTGTAACTAAACTTTTCTAAATCATTAATATTCAAAATGCCAACTTACCCAATATTCGATGGTGAGGTCAGTGATTGTCTCATCTTCGGGAGTAGCAGGTTCATACCAGATAAATAAAGTTGCTAAAGACACTTTTCCTGAAAGCCGTTAAATATAGAAAATCACTGATAACCACATTTGTACACAACTTCTGGGGTTATCATCACCATGATGGCATTATGCCCCGATTGCATCCGAGACCTTCACCTCAGAACTTCACTTCACGAGGTCTTGGGCATTCATGGTGGAGAGATCATTGGCACACGTCATGTCACCTTCTATGAAGTTAAGAAACAACTTCTTGGGTCTACAACTCCCTTCCAAGATGACCTTAGAATGTATCGAATGCTCGACAGCAGACTCTTTCATTTTTGGGCAAAGTATGATTACGGACTTCCTAAAGCCTTAACCTGGAAGCCCACTGCCTGCTTTCCCACTTTTTGCGATAGCATACATGTCATTTTAACGACATCAAGCTGGCACTTCTTGAGTCTTCCCTTCTTGCTGAATTGAATTCCTACAGAGGTGATATGTTCAGTCATTTCTTACTCACATAAGCAATTGCCTTAAAAAAGGACAGTATCAGCGAAAACGACTCTTTGGCAGTCTATTTACTACATCACGGTTATGAAGCAACTGTGATGTGGAATTAATCATCAATCAATTAGCCCACCGCAGTACACTGTTGGATGTAGGCCTCTCCCAATATGTGCCATTTCGGCCAATCCTCCAAGATAAATCATATGACAATGTTATTATTCCTACCTTTATATTGTGACCTAAATTCCTCGTCATAAATCCTCCAAGCCTTAGCATGGGCTATCAAGACGTACTTATTACACAAATATTTGCCAATCTTCGTATCATTCACGTAAGGGGCTTGCTGCATGCTGTAACCTACATCACATATGCCAAAAGGCTCGTTGATAGTTAGCCAGGTCTTGACGCGGTCTCCAAATAGGTCGAAGGCAATCCTCGCGTAGTCTGCGAACCAGTCAGCGATGAGGGGATTTGTCCAGCCACCTAGAAGTTGAAAGTGTAAGTAATCAACTCTTCGTTGGTTGTTAAATGGGACAGAGATATCTACATCCCAAAAGCCATGGAGTCAGATAGATATGAGACGTGATTCTACCCTCAGTAAGAACCACCTTAAAATGAAGGATCTTTATTGGGGACTGATGATATAGATAGTTATTTACCTAGATCTTGTAATATTTGCGGCAGATCGAAGTGGTATAAGGTGACGACAGGTTGAATGCCTTTATCCAGAAGACCATTGATCAAGTCGTTGTAGTATCTCTTGGCATCGTCGCTGATGTAGTTCGCGAAACCGTTTGGGAGTAGACGAGGCCAGGATATAGAAAATCTGGAAATATTGAATTGGTTCCTTACGCTCTGCAGGCACCTTTGGAAACGTTTCGAACTTGACAGCTGAATTCGCGGTGAGATTTCAATTGCGTATGCTCTAAATATGGTGACGTCACGTTAAAGTAAGTGCATCTTCTAAACTGTTGTAATGATTTATATTGAAAGTACATACTTACTGTCCGAATTACAGGTGTACCAAATATCAGAACAAGCAGTCAACGGGAAGGGGAGAAAACCAAGGCAAATTAATATCATTTCGAGTAAATCTTTTTAACATGCTTTTTAGCCTCACTTGTAACTATTTAAGTAAGAAAATCTTGGAATCTTAATTTGACCCACTTTCCGGTCTACAATTAGGATGAAATTTTGCACACGCTCTGAGTTCTGATAACAATACATGATTAGCTAAGAAACGTCACTACAAATTCAATATGGCGACCTCCCCAAGATGGCGGACTGGCTGTTTGAAATCCACCCCCATGATATGGATATCAAATGAAAGGGTTTGCTGTCAGGAATACGAAAAAAATAGTCACGTGACTTAAATCCAATATGGCGGACGTCCAAGATGGCGGACAGGCCATTTTTAAATGTACCCCCATGATATGGGTATCAAGTGAAAGGGTTTGCTGTCAGGAATACGATTTGTAATTTTTAATGCGTGCTAAAAGCGTGTTTTTTAGTTTTTTAAACTATTATCTATTATTATTTACTGTGTTTATAGGGTTTGTGTGTACACTTAGTATAATGGATACCTATAAATATCCAACCCTAACTCCTCAGCCATCTCTATGTCTCGTCTCCACAGGTGGTAGGAGTCACATGCCACGTCACCATTGGCTTCTTCAGCGGCAGCTTCAGGTTTCGCGTGGAGAAGTCGGTCCCAAATACTTTCTCCTTTATCTGAAGTTGTTTCAAATGAGGATGACAATATTACTGGTTTGTTTTGGTTTGGGTTTATTGGTAACTAACTGATGCTCGCGTGGCAATTGGTTCCTGTTCCCACAACCCATGGGAACCTAACCCAGGGATAAAAAGTCTATGTGTTATTCCAGACTAAAACCTACCTCTCCCGAGGACGGCCAGACCGTAAGGGATGGCCCTGGGTCAGTCGGGGTGCAAGGAATATATCAATGACAACCTCACCTCCAGCCTAGCACCACGACCCACAGTCGGCGGGCGTGCGGTTTTAGTTGGTTCGAGTCCGACATAACCTCCCCTTCCGGCTTCGGCGGGGGAGGTATCAGAAGATTTCCACACGAAGAAAAAGACTATAATCTATCTCTGTTACAATTTTCAACCAGGGCCTTGATTCTGCAAAAGCCAAACCACAGTAGTGCCACCGCTAATGCAAAATAAATAATAGATTTTAAAGCAATGTAGTTAAAGTTCAAAGCTAAATGACTTTTTGCAGAGTGATTGAAATAGTGTAATAAAACTGTTTTCATTTATTTTGGACTTTAGGCTTATAGAAATAAAGTCTACAATTTAATGTCATTTTATACAATGACTGCGGCACCACAATGGTTAAGCTTTAGCAGAATCGAGGACCAGATCTGTTCAGCCCCCTCTAGACAATTGGCAATTCATTCAGAATGACGAATGTATGGGATTTGACCGTTGTGGCTAAGAATGTCAACTTCCCATAATGCCCCTTTCCGAAAATGTCTTATTACCAAAATGTCGCTTTCGCAAATTTTCCCAGAATGTCCCCCATTCTTAGGCTTAAACGTTATTTGACATTTATGACATGCGATAACGACTATAATAGTACGTCAAAAATACGTCAAATCCCATACATCTGTCATTCTATTCCATTTCCAGCGAATTGCCACTTGTCTAGACGGGCAGGCTTTCCAGCGTTAACAAACATCCAGACATCTTCACAAACTTTCACATTTAGAATATTAGTAGGAAGTAGGACTACAGCCAGTTTAGTATTCATTTATATTTTCTACTAGCTGTTGCCCGCGGCTCCGCCCGCGTGGATGTCGGTTATCGCGATCAAACATAGCCTATGTCCTTTCTCATGATATAATCTACCCCTATACCAAATTTCATAAAAATCGGTTCAGTGGTTTAGGCGTGAAAGTTACTGTCGCATTTATAATATTAGTATGGAAGTATCCCGGGTCCTTTAAGCGGGGCGTGAAAAGGCATCTAATGAGGCCGTCAAGCTGAGTGCCACCACTGTTAACATGGTACATGTTTCCGATGGTGACCCTCTTTCCAAGACTTTGCCTTTGCTTAACACCAGGCGAGGTGAAGTCAAATTAACGTATCCTATATAAAAAAAAAAATGGAAGTATGGACATGGATTTTTTGGAGGAGTTTTTTTTGTGACGGAAGGATTTTAATTTTTAATTTCCATTTTCTTTGTTTTGAGTTTTTGAGTCTGGTCATGAATAATACAACACTCACCGGTGGCATTCCATCCACCCTCAACTTGGTAGGCGGCCGAGGCGGCACCAAACTGAAACCACTCTGGAAACTCCACCATACCCCATGATCCGTGGCAAAGGATACTGTAAATAAATATTTTAGGAGATACACAGAGCTATCTAAAGCCCAAGGTAAGCACCGCACTGAAACGTGCTTCGCGTTGAAATACATTCGACGAAATGTTAATCAATACTTTCGCACTAATGTGCATCGTATTGGAATACATTTGGCGATGTGGGAACCGATGTGGAACACTTTTGCACTAACATGCATCGCGGTGGCAACCATTCAAAATTCCCTAAATAATTATATCGACTTGAAATAGTTAGGTACTATTGCACTAACATGAGTCGCTTTTTGATACTTTTTTGAGATCTGATCTGATTTTGAGCTTCGAAATTCAGTGGATATAGGTCTTCATTTTCAGTATTCGCCGAAAGCATATTATGAAATTTATTTTTTGCCGAAACTTACAAAGTAGCACAATTATAATCGCTACCTAGAATTAATTTTATACCCATGGTGGGATTCCTGCGATGCCTCGCATGGTCAGAAGGCCAATTCGGCGAAAAATTTATAAAGTTTCGATTTCAATTCCACTGGATGGCGGTCAAAATTAAAAATGACAATTATTAATGGGTAATCTACATTAAACACATCACAGCACGCACCTAGCACTCACTAGTTACTCCGTTATTTTTTTTTTTCGAATCAGAAAATGTTGAAATTAAGGACTCACCTCAAAACAGCGACACGAGTATACGGCATGTTTGCAAACTAAAACTGGGGCTTAGTGATTAGCACCGTTAACTGCTTGTCTATAATTTTACGCACCTAGGCAATCAGCGTTCATTTAATTTGCTTCATTATTTATAATAAAACTAGCAGCCTGCGATCTGGCTTTGCCTGGGAATAAAATTAGCAGAAAGATTGTCAGATAAACAAGCGAAAAATATTAAACTAATAGTTCCGTGAACAGTAGAGCACGTGAGCACATTTTACTACATTGTTGGTATCCTCAAAAAAAACGGTGGTTGTTTAAAATAAGAAGATATATTCTTCTTATTTTAAACAACCAGCTTTTAATAATTTGTGGACATTCTTTAAAAAAAATTTCAGTACCAAGTATATTAAATCTTAGATAGGCGCGATCTGATGATCACTTGGTGTGACTAAACAGAATAATGTATTTCAATTTTAAAATCTTATATAAAATCTAAGTAGGGGTCCTATTCCGTCAAATAAAGTTTTTAAAACGATTGATTTCGAAACTTAAGATTTTTTTAACAAGAAATGAACCTTCGTAGGAATACTCTAATATCGTATCCTCTATTCAACATTTTTTACATGTACCAAATAACACGGTTTCGAGCGGTTCTCAATTGTTCGCGAACGCGATTCGATTGGTGAAAACGCCAGTGGAATCGCTATGCCTGCATTATTCCACGTGACGTGACGTATCCACTAGACACAACCTAGGACACAATAAACATCAACTATTTGATATTCACTCAATGCTTCAATACCCGGTTCACATTATTCCAGTAGGATTCCAGTCCAGCGAGCGAATCCTGTGTTGGAATACTACTGGAATAATGTGAACCATCCCTGTAATGTGCCCATTCTGCCCGATTCAAATTATTCCATCCCAGTAATTCAGCGAATCAATCCAGTCCTGTACTGGACTGGATTAATACATTGGAATGGGCACATTCCAGTATTCCTTATTTAATTTACTACCGCAGTCCCTCGGTTTACAGCTAGTTGGAGTTCTGTACCCAAAGGGTGAAATGGAACCCTATTACTGATACTCCGCTGTCCGAATGTTCGTTTGTTTGCCACCGGGCTGTATTTAATGTACCGTGATACCTAGACATCTGACTCACTACCTTGGACGCCCAAGATCGTGCGAAGTGGAGGAGGAAGAGCCGGAAGGCGGACCCTGAGCTCCGAGGGCACCGTGGCCTCGGATGCAATCAGGACTAACGTCTTTATGTGGATGATGATGATACCTAGACATCTGAAATTTTCACAGATGATTTTGCCACTATAATAAATACTAGAAACAAAATAAAATAAAGATTTGAGAGGGTTCTTATGTAGTGACACGACGCAGTTTGATAAAGAGGCTAGGCTACGTGTAAGGTCAACCCTATTACACCTGTATTTGTGATAGATATTAATCGATATCATTACTGTTTTAGTAACTGTCATTTTACTTTTAGTATTATATAGAATCTGTCATTTGAATCCTACCATATAATTATTTAAGTGTGGCAACATTGTGAACCGATTTCACATTAATAGGAATAGCGTAAAATGACGCATTTGCACTTTTGATTGTCAAGCCGAAAGGTGTTGTCGATAAGTAAATCCGTTCGAATCAGTGTAATCTGTGTTTTATTTCCACGATAAGGAGTTGATCCTACACACGGAACCTTTCGTAAGCCGGTTCGACTCGCACTTAGCCGATTTTTTATTGTACATCATCATCGTACATCTGACCTCGGAGATTAATTACCTGTATTTTTTTTCGAAAAGTTACCCACACATTGTTTTAGGTAGGCAGCTATTGTTATTTCTGGCAAGTAACAATATATATCAATGATATCAGAAATTGGATTATTAGCTAAGTAGATACTTCACATAATAAACCGAAAGAAAATAATGGGTACCGCCTGCTATCAAACTTATTTTGATCTTTTCAGTGTCAGTCGGGTTTTTTTTAAATGTTTTAATCATTTGTTTTATTTTATACTTTTTAGTTATGATATGATTTGTGTATCTTTTTGTAATCTCCTTCTAATTTCCTTCATTTTGATACCCTACTCGATAAGTTTGAGTCAAAAATATTTTTGACAACATACACACATCAAAAAAAGTTTGCGATCAATGGCATAAGCTCCTAGAATTCTTTAAATTTAACTTTATCAAGAAAAAATCTATGTTGTATGCTTTCTTTAAATAGGAATACCCTGTTTGAAATTAAAATATAAAACTACTTTTTATTACTTATTTTAAAAAAATGAGCCATTAATCATAATGCAATTGTGATAGAAATTTCATAGAAAGAAAAAGACTGTTTAATTAAACTTAAACTACAATTTATTATTAAAAGGTGTAAATTCAATATAAAATAACTCCTCCCCCCGGGCTCGAACACATGCGGAGATCCTCCTGGGCATGCTGAGGATCATGTTATCCAGCATTTCCTGGGGTAACCTATCCCATTCTTCAATAGCGGCTTCCCTGAGCTCTGGAACTGTCTGGGGATGTGGCTCACGGTTCCATACAGCTCGTTTAAGAGCATCCTACGCGTGCTCTATTGGCTTTAAGTCGGGCGAGCCGGCAGGCCAGTCTAAGCAGCAGCATTGACTCGTTGAGCTCGATGTGCGGGCGCATTATCATCGACCAGTACAAATTGGTGCCCATGGTTTACTCGGAATGGTTTGACGATATCATCAATAGCAACTGCTTTGTACATGTCTGCTGTCATGAAGCCCCGATACGGGATCAAAGGCGTTCTAGCTCCAATCATAATGCCACCCCAAAAAGACACCGATTTTCCGCCTTGCTGAACTGTTCCAGTGGCAGTTCTTTGTCTTTCATGGTCGCCTGGTCTTCTCCAGACACGGACACGTCGGTTATCTGGATGAGTGGAGATTCGGGATTCGTCAACGAAGAGACAGTTTTGCCAAATGTTTTCTTCCTCACCTTCTTCATTTTGCCGAAGTCTAGCCCACTGCAATCTTCGTTGTTGACGTTGCCGGGAATTGAGCGGAGCTCGCCATGACCTCCGTGCTCGTAATCCAGCCTGGTGCAAGCAATTGCGAACGGTCTGCGTGCTAACTTCAAGCCCAGAGGCGGCCCTGACTGCTGCTTTTATTTTAGTGGCGTTGATTGTGGGATCACGGGCTGCCAGCAATCTAATATAGCGCTTTTAGGCAGCTGTCAAAACAGTTGGGCGACCGCTGCGGGGTCGGTCAGCTAAATTCTCCATTCCGTGGTACCTCTGCAACGTAGCCACGACACAGGATTGGGATATAGCAAGTCTGCGTGCTATTACTCTCGTGGTATATCCTTTTTCCCTCGAAGTTACTATTTTAGCTCGTAAAACTTCTGATAATCCTCTTGACATCTTTTCAATCACTACTTTCCGCGAAAAATATCTTGAATCGGTTATAATTCACTAAATCAGATTTCTGAATGAGCGTAAGCTAGGACTGAAAGCCTTTTTGTAAGAAAAAACAATTGAACGGTGTCATTGTTTTGTGTTCTAATTCTTTATTTTTAAATAAAGAATCTAAAAAGAAGAAAAAATCATAATATAATCTACAGTAACAAAAAAGATTTCAGTTTTCCAAAGTGATCGCAAACTTTTTTTGATGTGTGTACGTTTTAGCGCCAAAAATCCACCATTTTGGTTTTCTAACTGACAGTTCTGTGTGTCATGGAGCTTTTAGGTCATAGCTAGTGTTCTACCACACCAGAAACGAGACAGTTCTGGATATACAGATTGGAAAAACCATGAGATACTGCGTTCTATACGAGAGGTATCAGTAGAAAATTGTGTTTTTAGCAATGGAATTAAACGGGGTGAGATGCTGACACCTAACTGGGAGTTCTGTATCTCATAAAGCTTTCAAATTATAGGTATTGGTCTACCACATCAGAAACGAGAAAGTTCTGCACATACAGATTGGGAAAAATATAAGATACTGGTATCTATCAGTCGAAAATCGTGTTTTTAGCAATGGAGTTAAACAGGGTGAGATGCTAACTCCTAATTGAGAGTTCTATGTGTCATGAAGCATTTAAAACATAGGTAGTGGTCTACCACACCAGAAACGAGACAGTTCTGGACATACAGACTGGAAAAAATATGAGATGCTGGTGTCTATACGAGAGCTATCAGTCTAAAATTGTGTTTTTAGCTATTGACTTAAACGGGGTGGGTTGCTGACACCTAACTGAGAGTTCTGTATCTCATAAAGCTTTAAAATTATAGGTATTGGTCTACCACATCAGAAACGAGAAAGTTCTGCACATACAGATTGGAAAAAATATAAGATACTGGTATCTATCAGTCGAAAATCGTGTTTTTAGCAATGGAGTTAAACAGGGTGAGATGCTAACTCCTAATTGAGAGTTCTATGTGTCATGAAGCATTTAAACCATAGGTAGTGGTCTACCACACCAGAAACGAGACAGTTCTGGACATACAAACTGGAAAAAATATGAGATGCTGGTGTCTATACGAGAGCTATCAGTCTAAAATTGTGTTTTTAGCAATGGTATTAAACGGGGTGAGATGCTGACACCTAACAGAGTTCTGTGTGTCATGAATAATTTAAATCATAGGTAGTGGTTTTCCACACTAGAAACGAAACAGTTTTGGATATACAGAGTGTTCTTCATAGGCCAATACCTATGATGTGAACGCTTCGAGACACAGAACTCTCAGTTAGGTGTCAGCATCTCACCCTGTTTAACTCCATTGCCAAAAACATATTTTTCCACTTATAGCTCTCGGTTAGACCCCCGCATTTCATCTTTTTTCACTTTGTATGTCCAGAACTGTCTCTTTTTTGGTGTGGTAGACCATTACCTATGATTTGAAAGCTTCGTGAGACACAGTACAGAACTCTCAGTTGGGTGTCAGCATCTCACCCTGTTTAACTCCATTGTTAAAAACACAACTTTCGACTCCATCCATCTCGTATATGAGTATACAGAAGCAGGCGTGCACATGTAGTTTTGTTGCGATACCACATGTACTCAGCGCCATTTAGCGACAGCAAGACGAACTTTTACGAGACTAACGGGATCAGCGACACCCCATGCACAGCCACCATCACGTGCCAAAAAGGCTGAAAAGCCAAAAGAGTTTCTGGGCGTGCGTTGCACCCGCCGATGGCGATCCCTCCCTGGCCAGGGTGGACCTATGTTGAGCTCGGAGCTTGCCACCATCCCCATTCGTTCCCATGTCGGAGAGTTTGCCACCTGGGCACGACCTCTCCTGGATCAGGTAGAAGTCCCTAAACAGACTTCGGACACAGGTCTGGTAAACTTAGTTTTAAGCAGAATTTGACGTCAAAAACTGCTACACAATTTTGAATAAATGAGTTTGAGTTTGAGTTTGAGTTTGGTCGGTCGAAGCAAGGAGAAACGGTCAAGATGGGGTATCTCAGATGGCCTTCGGACCTGCGGTGTGAGTGTGGAGTTACTCCACAGACCATGTCCCACTTGCTAACATTTGCTGCATGCCCATCCACTTGTACAGCGGAGGAACTTATGAGCGCCTCCAAAAATGCAATTCAGGTGGCGGCACACTGGGATCATAGAATCTGAGAGTTGAGGCGACGTGACCACGAATAGTGCATCGCGAAAGTGAAGTCGCGCGCTGGTACAATATATATACAACATCCCAACGACAATCGTTGGGCCGCGGCCCGCCAGGCATGATCACCTTGCCTGGTCCGACCGAACATCATTTCTCGGTCCTCCACAGGTTTTTTATACACAGTTTAGGTGGTAGACAAGCATACGGCCCTGATCGAAAGTGGTGGCAGGACGTGTGCGACAGAGAGTGATACTCGTGCTGCCATGTAAGAACAGAGAGTTTCTGTGCCGTCAGTGCAGAAGACAAAGCAGGATATGCCTTTGGTCTTCCCACTGACAGCACAAAAACTCTCCTCACTCACCGGGAACACAACACAAGGTTACCTATTATGGCCGCAGTATTCTGTAGAGCGGAGGTACTTCCCCAGTCGGACTGCTCAATTGGGACGGAAATACCGTCGTATCCTACCTCCATTATATAGGTATGTGACAGACAGATAGACAAAGGATATAGGTACATACACTATTAGGGCCGGCGCCCAGTGTGGGAATCGGCACGCATGAGGATTTGTATTTGTCGTATAACAATAGATCTTAATGTTATAGAAATAAGATTGAACTTTAATTGTTAACCATACCACTGCAGAATGCCGATCGATGCCGACGATAGTCGACGATCGTCATTGAAATTTCAATTTTATGATGATAGTGATAAGATCTATTATGCTTGGCAAAAAAATCCTAAAGCTCGCCGATGCCGATAATGGCCGCCGGCTCTTATGGTTCAGTATTTCATACAAAAATATCATTTATTATTACATTATATTCTACATTTTAATTAAAAAATAAGGTTTAAATCATCGTAGGTTGTCCGTAGCGTCCGACTTCTGACGACACTGGTGTAGAAGCGCGCTGATTCCCGGGGAGTGCGGGTTCGATTTGGGGACTTGAAGTTCACTGCGTATAGTCCAAATTTTAAACTGAAAGGAAAACCAATAGTTAATATGAAAATTCTTTTGAGCGTCGAGTTGATTTTGAGAGCCCTGTTATGTGGGATGGAAAGATATGGTTAGTAAATTTTATATGTACACATTTCTGCCTACCTTTTTGTGATAACAATTGTAATTTTTCGAGGTAAAAGTTCCGTTGAACAAAATCAGTAGAGAAAAACCCCCGTCACAAAAAACACTAAAAAGTTGAAAATAAATGAATAAATTTTAATTCAACGGTTGCCATGTCGGGGGACCTTACGATATAAAGGAGTACTTAACCAGTTACGGTCCCCCGACATGGCAACCGTTGAATTAAAATTTATTAATTTATTTTCAACTTTTTAGTGTTTTTTGTGACGGGGGTTTTTTAAATTTTTAATTTAATTTTTATTTTATACTTTTTAAATTGATCTACTAGTCAAGCTCTTTCATTTGATACCCATATTGAGGGAATTATAACTAAATTTGTATTCCAACATGTTGTGGCGGCGGCCATCTTGGACCAATTTTTTTCAAACATAGCTAAGAACACTCCCGACTCATATACCTTTCAAACAAAAAAAACTAAATCCAAATCGGTTCATCCGTTTGGGTGCTACGATGCCACAAACAGACACACACACACACACACACACAGACACCTCAAACTTATAACACCCCATCGTTTTTGCGTCGGGGGTTAAAAATGAAAAACTGTGATTAATTGAATCTTTGACACCTAAAGGCTAAGAGGCCATCCGTATACGGAGCAGAGTATACCTGCTAGAATTTTTCATTCCTATGCCGCACCACTAAGACCTGGAACTACCTGCCAGCTCACGTGTTTCCTTCTTCCTACAGTCCCGGGTCCTTTAAGCAGGGCGTGAAAAGGCATCTGATGAGGCCGTCAAACTGAGTGCCACCACTTTTAGCATGGTACATGTTTACGATGGTGACCCTCTTTCCGAGACTTTACCTTTAGCATAACATCAGGCGAGATTAAGTCAAATTGACGTTTCCGGTATAAAAAAAAATCTAGGGATGGGAGGAGAATACTATGAAGAGGTAATCGATGATGATTAAACTTACCTATAACCACTGAGCCACTCAAAGTTGTCCATCATAGTCCAGGCTATGTACCCTGTGACTGGAACGCCATCTTCCATCGCCAGTAAGACCTGCAGACCAACAGAATAGGTACTATAGGTACAAAATCAAGAACCTTTTTAACACACTTTTTTTAATTAGCTTCACTTGTATAACTTGGAATCGATGGTTTTCTCGGATGTGGGAACCACTGATGTTATTTTTAATGATATCATGTAGTTGCATTCAGTTGATCTAACTTTATAGATGTACTGTCTCATTTACACAGAGGTTGGAGTGCAAGGTTTGGTGGATGTTGCTTGTAACAATACCTACTAAATCTTCCGCTATTGATCCTAGATGAGGATTGCACTGGTGACCTGAAATACAGGATCCTTCCTAGTTTAGGCTCCTTCCTAGTAGTGCTCTCCCACATAAACTGGTATTAATTAAGTAAACGATATTGTGGTGAGAAAAAAATAAACTGTCCATCCCGTCTGGCCTGGGCTGCCTCTACTAGGATAACAGGTGGCTCCATCCGTCACCCCTGGCCTGCAGTCATGGTCGAGAGACCTCCGAGGACTGAGTCGCCTCCCATGTCTGGGTATTTATTCCCACGAGGTCGAGTCACACTCTGTCGAGTTCCGCTACACCTACTTTGAAAACTCGCTTTTATTCCCATCTAGTCGAGTTGTTAAAAAAGTCGATTTGAGTACCGCCACGTCGACTTTACAAATAATTGTACAGTCGCCCCCGTCAACACTTTGATTGAAAGGTGTTGCCGGAGTTTGCAACACCTTTCAATCAAAGAGTCACCTCCCATATCTGATGCACCTAAGTTTTCTAAGTTCTAAGTCTTTCCCGGGGCCCAAATTGCCAAATTGTCTCTGAAGTACCGTACCTGTTCCAGATAGTCTCTGAAGTACTCTAAGCGGTCAGTGTCGATGACGCTGGGGTCTAGGGACATGAAGCCGTTCTCTGTGATGATGATCTCTTTTGGATTGTATTTGTTTTTGAGCCAGTTGAGCTGGTGACGTAGACCTTGAGGGTATATCTGAAATAACAGTGGTTAATGACATTAGTGAAAGGGACGGAATGAAAAAGAATGTATTAGTGAAAGGGAAGGAATGAAAGTAAAAGAAGTGAAAGACGTATTCGAGGATAGTCGCCAATGGAAAGATGTTTTCACTACTTACTCTTTTCGTTTTGTTTTTGTAGGAAATCCCTACGGATATTGATATTTGTTTATGTCAGTAAGCTGTGGTTTTCCCAAGAAAGAAAATTGGTTTTTATTGCGGATGAACACATGCACATATTACAAAAGGAAATAACAAAATATTAAAATAACAAAAACGTAACCACAACATCAGGGAGTGGACCTACAGCTACTCAGGCGGCTATTCAAGAAGGGCATTAGAGGGGTTTCTTCAGGGTCGGTAGCGCGAGTGTAATGCCTGTACCAACCCGCCTGGTTAATGTGGAAACATTAGGAGAGGCCTATGTCCAGCAGTGAACTACAATAGGCTAACTACTTACGGAGTACCAGTACACATCAGTTCTCTTCCAGTTAGGATGGCTCTCGAGCTTGACATTGATTTCGTCGAAGATGGTGAGAGGCCGTTCATCCAGCTTGTCTCCCGGCTTGATTTTACTGATCAGTCGCGTTGTATAGTGGTTTAAGCCGTAGAAGTCGTATGAACCTGAAAATATAAAAAAAATATGAAATTTTAAAGCAGTAGTACTATAGTTTAGAAGACCTTTCAAATCTTAGATTTAGCCTATTAAACAAAGTTAATTGTATACGGTGCTATGTTTGACGATATTCAGAAGAAGGGCTATGCTTTGAAAATCCATCTTGCGCGTGCTTTCTTTGATCTTCCTTCCATCTTCAGATTCATATTCGTGAACGTATTTCGCAAAAATTGTCACCAATACTAGAACGTTTAGACTAAGAACGGTTAGGATACCCACATCATTAAAGTCTTTTTTTAATATTTGGTCCGTCAATTGATTGCACCCCGCTAGATGGCAATAAAGCTGACGTCTTTGCATGACTCATTCTGTCTTATATGCACCATCGTTCTTATATCTCTTTTGAAGAACGAAAGCCGAAAAGACGAAAGAACGAAAAGTTTTATAGTCATAGCTACCTCCCCAGAACAGTATGCTGTAACTAAGCTTAGACTCTACTAGCGCATGGTAGACCATTTTTAGATGTTCTAACCCAAAATCATTGCGTAGGCTTCTCAGAACATAGCAAGCTGAAATTATAGTTTTCTCTAGGTTGGCAATTTCCTCTTTCCAATTTAGGAACTCATCAACATATACACCTAGAAACTTTATAACATTTACTGCGCCGACCTATACACTATTTACATTTATTGAGATTTACTGGAATTTCAAAAGTTACTAGTTTTTAGCAGAATCGCTAAATGTGGCGTTTTCAGCCCCGCAGCCCCGGCCAACTGAACTACTTGAATATATATACATACACATTCGTCTTGAGCGACGGTGGAGCCACCGACGAAAGAATCTCGAACGTACAAAATATTTTTTATTGGATTATTTTTAATGACAAGCTTTACCTCTGATTAGCTCTATTTCTTCTGGGGTGAAGGGAGGGAGCCTCGGCCGAGGGTAGCCCTCATTTCTGCCATTCTCCAGTAAGATTTTCTCCAATTTCTTCGGCCAGCCACCTTCTTTGGAGTAAATGGGATGAGCGTAGCGACCTTCCTGAAAAAGTTAGGTAAAATTAATTACGTAACGCACGATCCTTACATTTAAATCTTCTATCTATCGATAATATGTTTATTATGTATATGTTTTATGTACATACGTACAGTCACACCAGTGGAGTAGGCAGAGACCATGTGTATCCACTTGCTACGATCTTGGCATACAACACTCACCAGTTTCGGGTACTCTTGACATGTACATACACATACATACATACATAAAATCACGCAGGCAGAGATCACGGATCACTCTTGACATGTTACATCTTTAAAATGCCTTCGATCAGATTGACACATGTAATCACCGTATATCTGGTGTAGTTCACTTAGTGCACCCAGCTGAATAGCACCTGTGCGAATAGCACTTAGCCATGTCCACGGAGAACACCTATCAAGATTTTTGGCAGGTGCTATTCGTGGATACTAATTTATCTTGGTAATGGAGAAGGAAAAGATAGTTTTGTCCTCCTTGGTCACAGATAACATAATACTAAACATATATCTGTTTCGATTATTTTATCCATACTAAATTATATACTAAAATACTAATACTATTTCACACTAATATTATAAATGCGAAATTAACTCTATCTGTCTGTCTGTATGTTACGCTTTCACGCCTAAACCACTGAACCGATTTTGATCAAATTTGGTATAAGGCTAGATTAGACCTTAAGAAAGGACATAGGCTATGTTTGGTTGCGATAACCGACATTTACGCGGGTGGAGCCGCGGGTAAGAGCTGGTATACTATATGTATGTGTTGTAAGTTGTAAATGAATAAAATATCCATGAGGAATAGACCGTAGAGAGGGTGGAAATATCCTCTTAGCAAAAGCTTATTGTACGTATCCAATAAACCATTTTTACCCAGTATTCGATGGCTAATTCAGTCGCTTCTACGTCATCAGGCGTTGCTGGTTCGAACCAAAAGAATAGGGTGGTCAGAGACACCTTACCTGAAAAATAATAAAAATCGGTCAAGTGCGAGTCAAGCTCGTGCACTGAGGATTCAGTATAAAACTGAACTGATGAACGAAGCTTCAAGTCACTGCGGACTTGAGTAGGTATTTGATATTTATTTCAAATTGGAACCTTCACGCGTTCTTGTAAAAAGAGTCCTGACAAACAGACGGATATCGAAGTGGTACGGAACACCTAAAGATATTATTTATTTATTACTTATCAAGTATCTGCGGTAGCCTAGTGGTATGGGTAATGGACTGCTGAGACGAGGTCTCGGGTTCGATCCCAGGTTTACCATGGCACACACCAACGACATTTCGATGCTTTTCGAAGTTATGTGTGTATTTATCGCAGGTTTATAAGTGCCCGGTTAATGGCAATAGGCTCGCCCCTATTACATTGGGACCTAAACATAAACTCGCGAAATGTGGGTGCTAGTACCTCTGCCTACCCCTTCGGGGAATACAGGCGTGAGTTTATGTTATGTTATGTTATTACTTTTAGGAATATTTACAGACTAATAACATTAATATCTAGATTAAAGTGTGTAGACATATTGCTAATTACAAGCCCACACTTATTATATATTTACTTATTACGAATGTATATACTAGTCCAATAAATTAACTAACAACAACAAAAAATTACGAAGATTCGTTACGATGCACAACTGAAAAAAAAGGTAACAGTTGTAATGGACAATAAATAAATAATAATAATCTATCCTAATAATGGAAGAAATACATATAAAACAAGATGCTAGTGTTATTTGAACATTTTCAAATGCAAATATAAAAAAAAATATATAGTAACCCTAACTTTTAAACTCTCGCGTTCCATGATATACATAAATTATAACGGGAATTAACGCGATCATGGTATAGGTACATACCTTTGATTTGCCTGACGTTTCGACCAGGTTACACCGGCCGTGGTCACAGGCTGACTGGCGCAGTAGTGCACGCCCGCCGTCTTCGAGTCCGTGAGGTAGTAGGTAGGTAGTAGGGTAGATGAAGAACGCGTTAATTCCCGTTATAATTTATATTAAATATATAGTCCTTGGGATGAAGTTCCTTTCATACCGCAGTCTGTACTTACCATGATATGTAGGTTTGTACATTTCATCGTACAACCTATACGCCCTCGCATGCGCTATCAGCACATTCTTATTACAGATATATCTGCCGAATTTCATGTCGTTGAAGTACGGAGCAGCCATTTCACCATAACCGAAGTCACAGATCCCAAAAGGCTCGTTGAGTGTCAACCAGATTTTAACGCGGTCGGCGTAGAGCGAAAAGACGACGTTGGCATAATCGGTGAACCAGTCAGCGATGAGGGGGTTAGCCCAGCCACCTGTAAATGACGTTATAGGGTTATTCATAGACAGTTTACTACGGGTGGGGTAATATTTCTAATGTGACAATAGTCATTAACGTTGTAATAAGTCCTGGAAATGGATTTAAACAATTCAATTTGATTTCATTCCACAGAATCTCACCGAAGCATTAGACACACATTTTTCATACATTTTATACCGGCAATGAATAGCCCTGGCCTGTGCGAATTTCTGTGTGTATTTGGGTTGGGGATCGGGTGAATAAAAATAGAAAAATAGATTTTTTAAATTTATTTTGAAAAGATCAACCAAATAAGCCATTTCTAACTGAACAATCAACGCCATTTCGACAAATAAAAATCACTAAATGATCATATAAAGTTACAAAAAAATAAAAAAATAAGAAAGTGTCCATTTGGTAATAAGAAATTACCTAATGTGTAGCAATAAAACAATTTTGACATAAGAAAATTTCACATACGGAACATTTTGTGAAAACTTGAGAGGCTCTTACTAGCTTTCTATCGATGGTTTTCCCTGTCCGTCCATATTTTTGGTAACAATGGTGGCATCGACCTCGCAGTTTTTTGTTGCTCACAACGTTTTTTATTAGGTGATGCTTAGTTTGTGAAGTTCGACGTGAGGGTACAACTGTAGTGTTCCTTTCAAGCATCGCCGTGATGACGTGTTCTCTAAATTTCGTTATAGTCAACTTCTTATTTACGGTGTTTTCATTGTACATGAAATGGGCATTTACCAAACTTGTACCCCATATAATTTCGAATGCCAACTTTCTATACCATTTTGTGCATCGGCGTAATGCAGAGCCATATGTCACCATCTGGTCGCTAATATCTACCGACGCCTTGCCAATATTGTAATCTACCACACTCAATGGTTTTTGTATGGACGTGTTGTTCCTGCTTCTAGTTGGAACCGTTTTCTTGGCAGATGTTTTTGTGGAAAGCATCCTGACATCCTGCTTGTCACGCCACTTTAGGACAACAATCCCATCGTTTGTTTGCCTTGCTGCCAATTCTCCTCTCTTCAATTTGGCACCTATGACATCCTTTGGCAAGTGTTTGCGGTTTGCTCTCAATGTACCGACCAAGTGAGTTTTCCTCTGTCTCAAACGATACGCGAGTGGCACACTTGTATAATAGTTATCGGAATATAGTGTCCTGCCCTCATCTAGCAAACCCTCCGCTAAGGACATTACTGTTTTTTCTGAAACCTCGATTTCTTTGTCTCTGGATTTTCCGCAGTAAATCATAAGGTTCCACGTATATCCTTTATCAGTGCAGACTTAAAAGTGTGTATCTTTTCTGATACACATGGCCAGGGAAATAGGTGACGTATAAAAATTATTTCACAGGCCATGTGTATCAAAATGATACACAAGAAAAAAAGGGGTAAGAAAAAGGAATTTTTATTTTTTTATGTTAGGATAACTTTATAAAGATAAAAAAAAGCTAAAATAGAATTGTCCCAAAATGGAAGAAATTTGTAAAATAGGCTTGGCGCTGAGCGTGTTAAATACCACTGTATAGACATTAAATATCTATTTTGTGTAAAAAGTCTTTCAGTTGCAGTTATTTTGACATCATTACTTTCAAATCAGTAAATAGTTGAGGTTTTTTTAATTAAATCTTTAATTGTTTATAAAAGCGTTGAGATAATCAGTACTAAATATTTCATGGTGCGCCACAAGGCATATCTTGTGGGCCCGTCGGATCCAACCATTAAATTCTGTATGTATTATAATTAATTTGATTCACATAATTTCCACCTTAAACACAACATAGATCAAACATAGGTATTATTTTCTACTTAGGTATGTAGTCAATTTCATAATCCAAACTTTTCAAAATACTTATGAATGTATTGTGCAGAACACTGTATTTAACAATAAGCTTAAATATAAAAAAAATAGGTTTTTTTGTATCTGAACTTAAATAAAATAAAAAATAAAAAGAAAATTAATAAGCAAAAAAGAAACAGTGCAAACAATTCCATCAAGAATCAACCAACTGTCGATGCCTTCAAGGTAGGAACCACCATTCTAGGGACAGCATCTGTGATGGTAGCCACGATTCTTTAGACTGAACCACGTCTGCTGCAGTCATTTGACCTAAATATAAACCATTATAAAAGTAGAATACAGTGAGCGGTTACCGAGATCTTGTAAAGACTGTGGCAGGTCACAGTGGTAAAGGGTCACTACCGGCTGGATGCCTTTCTCGAGCAGACCATCTATCAAATTGTTGTAGTACCTCTTGCCGTCCTCACTGATGATGTTAGGGAAACCAGTGGGAAGCAGACGGCTCCAGGATAGGGAAAATCTGAAATATGTAATGTTAAATTAATGATATAAGTAATGATAGTCAATCAATCAATTAACGTATTGAAACCCACTGCTACATATATGCCTCTTCCAATATGCGACATTAATGCCGATCCTATGCATTTCGCTTTTAGATATAAGAGTATCTTTGTTAAATAGAACTTTTCACAGACAGTATAACTCCTTCGCTACTAGGCAACCTACTAGGAAAGGATACTAGATATACGTAATCTAATAATATACCATTTACTCCCTGTCAAAAACATCCCAATTTAAATCTAGAAGATGGTTGGAAAATACCACCAGTTTGGGATACAGTCATTGCACTTAAGAAAATGCGAATTACTAGTGTCATTAATGTCATTATGGTCAGCTAGTAAATAATGAAATAATCCTGTCCTACTTCCTATCATCACTATCACTACATAGTATAAAGCAAAGTCGCTTTCCGCGTCCCTACGTCCCTGTGTATGCTTATACCTATCTTTAAAACTACGCTACGGATTTTGATACGGTTTTTTAATAGTAGTATGATAATAGTAGTATAATAAGAATAGTTTAATAATGGTAGTTTAATAATAGTAGTTTTAAAATAGTAGTTTAATAATAGTAGTTTAAATAGTAGAGGGTGCAGCGGGAACGGGATCGGACGTCACGCGGGCGGAAAATTTTTGCCAGAAAGAAGTTCGCCAGGTCAGCTAGTTTATTATAAATGTGAAGGTTTGTGATGATGATTCAGTCACGCTAGAACGGCTGAACGGATCTAACTGTTTAGTACAGTCTAGTAACGGTAGTATAGATTAGAATCTGCATAAATACTACTTTTCATCTCTGAACGGGATCAAAATTCAACGCGGGCGAAGCAGCGGCCATCAACTCCATCATGATACATTCTGCTTCTATTTCAACACATCTCTGTCTTCTGCATTGATGGCACAGAAATTTTCTGTTCTTACAGGGTCGGCAGCCCAAGTTTGACTCCTCTGGTTTTGCCCACGTATGTACATATGCCACGGTAACCACTTTCCATAAAAAAACATACTTAGATCAGAGAAACTCAATTCTTACCTGTACATATTAACGCCTATCTCCTCCATTATTTCGATGTCTCTCCGCCACAGGTGATAGGAGTCACATGCCACATCGGCATTGCTCCTGTCTGCAATCACCTCCGGCCTCGTTTGTATCATACGGTCCCAAATGTTTTCTCCCCTGTCTGAAAAAGGGTACAAATGTCTTTAAATCTGAATATCAAATATCTAAATTTATTCATGTGGAGACCGCGAGAAGGTAAACGAAAGGTAGGACACCCCCAGCCAAATGGACTTACGACCTGAAAAAGGTGGATGGGACAGACTGGATGCGGTAGGCGGAGGTTCGGGTGAAATGACACACATTGGGAGAGGCCCATGTTCAGCAGCTGATTGCGATGGGCTAATTGATTGATTGACTCATGTTTAAATAGGTGTAAATGGTCGGCCGACATTACATACGAGCAAAGTCACTGACAGCAACTTCAAGACTTCTTTCCTGAATAATATAACCAAAAGTGAATCATTGAAACGAAAGGAAAATGGCACTTGAAGTGTTCATTCTCAAGATTTTCATGTTATGTAGGTATCAGCATTACAAATTCTCTGTGTACGTTTTGCTAGCTTTTTTGTTGTAGGTGTTTAGCGCAACATATTTTCCAGTGAACCAGTACGTCCCCCGCCACAAACTTGGGTGAGTAGCCTGGACCAGGGCCTTGTCCGGCAATCAAGTGCACTTATTCACAGGTGAGGTTGGCTTGGTGAGCGAAACCCAATGTTTTGGGACGACATATTACAGTTAAGCTGTAGGGAGCCTAAAGATTATCATCATAACATAACATAAACTCACGCCTGTATTCCCCGAAGGGGTAGGCAGAGGTGCTAGCATCCACATTTCGCCAGTTTATGTTTAGGTCCCAATGTAATAGGTGGCGAGCCTATTGCCATTAACCGGGCACTTATAAACCTGCGATAAATACACACATAACTTCGAAAAGTCATTGGTGTGTGCCATGGTAAACCTGGGATCGAACCGGAGACCTCATCTCAGCAGTCCATTACCCATACCACTAGGCTACTGCAGATCTCATCATCATTGGTAAATTCCGGTTGCATCTGAGGTCTGAACTCAGAGTTTAGCGTTCGCCTCTTTAATGGCGGCTGAATGTGGACATTTTTCGTGAAGCGCCTACCATCGCCCATGGGACATCCACGACCCAATGTCGATATAGAAGTATTATAGTTAGTGAGGCCAGTTGTCAATCTTTTAGGGACTACAACTACACGTAACACCTGGCATAGATGTGTCTTACCACTTTCATTCCGGCCACCTTCCACCTGATATGCAGCTGAGGCTACTCCAAAGTTGAACCATTCTGGGAACTCGTACACCCTGGCCCGTGAGCTGCATAATAGGACACTGAAAATGATAGATAAGATACATTTGATTCGATCATATGTAAAACACGACGGCATTTCCGTCCAGTTGAGCAGTCCGACTGGGGAAGTATCTCCACCCTACAGAATACCGCGGCCATAATAAACTAGTTTTGTGTTCCTGACGATGAGTAGGACAGCCAGAGCTCACTGGAGAATTTTGTTTTGTCAGTGGGAAGACCAAAGACTTGTCCTGCTTGTCAACTACACTGGCTGAACAGAAACTCATAAGGTGCAGTGAGAACAGTTTCAGAATTCAACGCGAGCGGGCAACATCTAGTGACTCCGAGCTTTCCTTCTTTCTACAGTCCCGGGTCCTTTAAGAGGGGTGTAAAAAGCATCTGAAGAGGCTCTCGAGACTTGTATTAGACCTAAATCGCGAGACCAACGACGAGCTGCTGGTGGGTGCGCGCGGATTGTTTTGTATACTTAAAAGACACCCAAGACAGTTTGTACTGCGCGTATCATAGAGCACACATCCAATCCAAGATATAATAATAGGTATGTCCCGAGCAATAGCGAGGTGAAGATAATTGACGCGTCTTAATGTAAAAAAGAAGATAATAAATAGGTCAGTTACTTGGATGTCCCAATTAACAAACAAGGCCTCTGACCGACCCACATTATCAAACTAAGGGCAGTAAACTCTGTCTACTATCAGTCTAAAGAACTCTTAATACAAATCCGAGAGGTATGTCTATCTATAAGTATTTTTACCCGACTACGGCGAAGCCAAAAGGAGGGTTATGATTTTGACAGGCTATGTATGTATGTATGTATGTATGTATGTTCATTTGTTCCCTCATAGCTCCTCAACTACATATTAGAACTGGACAAATGAGGTATCGTTACAAGTGGCTTGATCGTCCGATGGTTATAGGCTATATGAAGTGTCACCCAATCTTGTGTGGCGCCCTCTAGCGCTCATAAGGTCCGTACCTTTAAAAAAACAATTTGAGATAAATATGCCGTGTTTGGTATCAAATGAAAGGGCTTAATAAGCACATTTCAAATATGTATATATTATTAGGTTTACCTTGCTCCAAAATAATATAAATAAAAAATAAAGTTGAAACTAAAACCCGACTACCGAAAAATCACGCTCTTAAAAGTAACAAACGAGAAAATATCAAGGATAGCCGTGGTTGTATGCCACTTACTTTAACAAAACAATGCATTCTAGGGAAAAGTGGCATACGACCACGGCTATCCTTGATATTTTCTTGTTTGTTACTTTTAAGAGCGTGATTTTTCGGTAGTCGGGTTTTAGTTTAAACTTTATTTTTTATTACATCCATATCCATACTGATATTATAAATGACAAAGTAACTCTGTTTTTATGTTACGCTTTTACGCCAACCACGGAACCGATATTGATGAAATTTGGTATAAGGGTAGATTAGACCTTGAGAAAGGACATAATGTACGTTAAGTTTGGTCGCGATAACCGACATCCACGCGGGCGGAGCCGTTGCTCAATAAAACAAACTGTTATTTAACACGTTCCATGCGTTTACTAAAAAATAATACTTTCCCTGGGTGCTACATGACCTCTATGCATCCATATCCTTACGTATTACTGTGCGTCATGAACATTATTTGTCCACATCAGCTCCTGTCTTTGAAAGGCCATAACTTTATGAAATTTATAGCTATTTCAATAATTTTTAAAATGTAGTATAAGCATCTCTGATCGCCTGCAGTTCTGATCAATAGTTTCGGAGATAGAACGTTTTAGAAAAAAAGTCCCATTTCATGAGAAGTATTTTGCCATACCGCACACTGTAAACTTGCCTCAATCACTTTGGTAGTGTTGGGACATGGAATAATAATTGTACTGAAAGAAAATATCGATGGGTATTAAATTTTCTTTAAAAATAGGTAACATTTCTTTAAAAACAGGTAAACTGTTTTTAACCTAGTAACTTAAAAGGATTTTACATAACATAACATAACATAAACTCATGCCTGTATTCCCCGAAGGGGTAGGCAGAGGTGCTAGCACCCACATTTCGCCAGTTTATGTTTAGGTCCCAATGTAATAGGTGGCGAGCCTATTGCCATTAACCGGGCACTTATAAACCTGCGATAAATACACACATAACTTCGAAAGCATCGAAAAGTCATTGGTAAACCTGGGATCGAATCCGAGACCTCGTCTCAGCAGTCTATTACCCATACCACTAGGCTACCGTAGTAATAACAATATTTGTATAAATACGAAATATTTCTCAGACTATTCTATTACTATATAAATGAGTCATTAGTCTTAAAATTGAGATTTTTTAATCAACATTATTATGAAATAGCAATTTTGGCTTTATTATCCGACCCGATTTATTTTGTTTGCACTCAAATATAAATATAGTATATTAATGTCCTCCCCATCTACACTAAACTCTATTCTTTTACGCGAAATCTCCTTTCGGCCGCCATGGCAACTAAACTTCGCAACCAGTAGCGAATAAGGAATTTTTATTCTCTGTTGGCAATTAGTTGCCATTAAAAAAATATTTTTCCTTATGCGCTACTAGTTGCCAGCAAAGAACTTTTCTAAAACAGTAGTTTCAGTAAAAGAATTTATTTTCGTCTTACGCAATCATATTATAGCAATGGGGTTCGTCCACTATGTAGTCCTAATAAAGGTACAGTAGTAGGCAAAATATCAAACACTGATTAATAAGTTTACTTCCTTTATTCGCAAAAGGACAGTATTTCATATAGATAGATTCGTAATTAGGCGCAAGTACAGACATTTAAGTCGAAAACCATGTAGAAAGCCAAGTAGAAGGCCACGGTAACCACTTCCCATCAGGTGGGCCGTGTGCTTGTACTGCTTATCTGCCACCTAAGTGGTATAAAAAATAAGAAATAAAGACTTTGAAATATTTTATTAATATAATTTGAAATTAATTCGCCATTTTAGTGGCCTAATTCAGGTTTCCCTGCTAGTATATTGAAACAAATAAATGTAGGTACTTTTAATAGTGTTTTTTTTTTAATTATTAAATTAAAACGTAATTGCGAAAGGGCTAATAATCTCCAAGCAGTGACCAATAGATATTTTTTTTTCTTTTAGATCATTTAACGCCTGGTCAATTTCCTCGTCAATTGCTTTGTACTCTTTATTCTTTTTACTTTTGATATTTAAATCGTACGGTCTATGTTCTGTTGACAGAATATCCAATATTTGTGGCAATGTTGGATATTTTCTTCCTATATATCTATTTATTTTCGCATGCCATCCTTCAACACTATTATTAGATCTTATATTTTCATTAGCACAAGAGCACGACTTCATAATTTCATTTTTCTTTAACCACTGCTTATTAAAGTATTTATTAAATTTTTGCAATCCGTCAGATGGATTTTTAGTGCTTTTGCTCATTACATATTCGTAGCCTTTTTCTATGTATTGAATAGGAAGACGAGCTAGGCGAACGCACCTTGCCACATGCCTTTTTTCTGTTCTTAATATTATTTTTAAAGCTTTTGCTTTTTTCCACAAGCAACGATTATAATGAAAATAGCAGCCCTTGAATATAATTTTCGGGAATACTTTTTTAATTGCATTTATTGCTGCCACTTCGAAATCAAGGGTTATTTTTTGTGGCTTCCAGTCGATGCTTGACTTGATTAGGTTGAACAGAATTTTGTATGTATCTGTTTTTTTATCCGGCAAAAGAGCAAAAATTAAAGGAACTATGGAGTTGTTATTCTTATTGTATCCATGTATTGAATACAGTTGATAAAACCCTTTCGGGCAGCACTTAAAAGTGCCGTCAGCGTAAAAATGATGATACTTATCCATCTCATTTCTGTTTTCATTAGAACAGAATACAATTATTCGTTTATCGTCATCCCCATAGTCAGCGACACAAAATTGTTTAAATTTAGTAGGTATGATAACATCATGACAATTATTAAAACGTGACTTTTTAACACCTAAAACTTTGTTTCTCTCATTATATAATCCCGTCTTTGTTATTAAACTGTGGTATTTTATTTATGAATTGAAAACCGTCGTTTTTGAGTCCCTTAATAACGTCTTCATACTGTTTTTGAATGGATATAAAATTGCAACTGCTCGTCTGCTTCAGATTATCAATTTTTTTCAAAATTACATTTTTTCCGATGTCCGCTTCACAGTCAGCGTCATGTTCCTTTGTGATTTTTATAATGTCATTTCGTGTATTAAGTGTTAAATTTCCTTTACATTCGTTTTTAGCATAGCATTTATAAAATGTGTCCCCATTTTTATATACTTTTTTACGATGATAACGGCGTCCTTCGTGCAATATTGATACACCTCCTCTTCTTGTAGTTATGAACTCGATTCTAGAGGAACTGGGATAAGTGTTTGAAGTCATCTTTGAGCGAAATAAAATTAGTTTTGTTTTAGGTTTGTGCACAAATTACGTACTAACAGATACTTAAATACACTTTTATTGACCAAAGCCGCTTCTAAACCAAATATATGTTTAGGTACTGACATTACAGGGAAAATTAATACCTATCAAACCAACGTCACATTTATTTATTTGAAATATATCATATTTAGAGGAAAAATAACCCTAGCCAGCAATTGATGGTAGTCGCAGCACTAGTGGGACCGGTGGGTTTTGGCGTAGTCTAGTGGGGTGTGACGCGGGGCGCCGCGCCGAATAGGGAGACCTGTAGAAACGGTGGTGCCGCTGGCCGCCCGCGGCATAGTACAGGGGCCCAACTGGGACTAACCACCCTGGAAGGCTGCCCCACCAGGTCGCGCATAATCCCGATATGGCTCGTCGTGCCGGTTGGCGACCGGATGGGAGCCCGGCGACCATATTCGGGGGGGTACGGGGGCCCTTCCGTTCGGCGCGTCGGCTCTCGTCATGCCGTCACAATCATAGACAAAACTAATGTCCCATGTATTGTCACACGGTGCTGCGGCGCCAATCACCTCTTTTTCACGCCTTCCCATCCATTCCTTTCCATTTACCATGACAGCGCACCAAAAAGATAGAGTCAGAACAGCGGCTAAGGAGTCTCCCACAACACGACTATTTGAGGTGGAGTCCACGAACATCTGTGGGCTCCATACAAACCTCAACGCCGTCCACCATCACCTGGAGACGGCGAAACCAGCAATGCTGTTTCTGACGGAGACACAAATACGCCGCCCTGACGACACGACCTACCTGCTTTACCCCGGCTATGTTATCGAGGAAAATTTCCGAGCAAAAGCCGGGGTGTGCGTGTTTGTTAGGGCGGATATTTGCTGTCGCCGTTTGCGCTGTCTAGAGGACCCATCCTTCTCCATCCTGTGGGTACACGTAGACCATGGCTCCGCGAGTCAGATCTATGTGTGCCTTTACCGCTCCCATACGGGAGATGCAGAGGTAACTCGACTCTTTGAATACCTGAGTCAGGCGGCAGATGATGCGCAGGAGCGGTTTCCGAACGCCGAATTGGTGTTTTTGGGGGACTTTAACGCCCACCACAAGATCTGGTTGGGCTCCGCCATAACAAACCATGCGGGAAGAGCCACTCACGCATTTGCCCTGGCGCATGACTTGACTCAATTGGTGCACAAGGTCACGAGGATACCAAGAGAGTCCGGCCTAGAGCCCTCTCTGCTAGACCTTCTGTTGACGAGTCGCCCGGACCAGTACAGTGTCTCGGTGAGTGCTGCTTTAGGTAACTCCGACCACTGTCTGGTCCGCTCCACTGTGCCCATTGTAGCGCCCCCACGACCCGTGCAGGGGAAGAGGCGTCTATGGCACTACTCGTCAGCGGACTGGGATGGATTGCGCGACTATTATGCGTCCATCCCGTGGGTTGAACGCTGCTTTGAGGGTAAGAACCCATCTGAGAGCGCTACTGCCGTCGCCGGTGAGATCGGTCTAGGTATGGAATACTATATCCCATACACCGATGTCACCGGAGTCCGCGGAGCGCGTCCGTGGTTCGGGCGCGAGTGCGCGGAGGCTGTTGAGCATAAACAGTTTGCGTACCGCGCCTGGGTGCGGGCGCGCGCCACGCGCGATCCCAACGTGGGTCACTTCAAGGCGGCGTACAACAGAGCCACAAAGGTCTGCAAGAGGGCATGCGTTAGAGCGGATGCCCAGCGCATAGCACGGCTGGGCCAAGAGCTAGTGGCGCATCCCACGGGTAGCCGTGGCTACTGGCAACTGGCCAAAGCCGTGCAAGCCAACTTCTGCCAGCCCTCGCTGCCCCCGCTGAGCAATCCCGATGGATCTCTGGCCCATGAGCCGCAAGAGAAAGCAAATTTGCTGGTCAATCTCTTCGCGGCCAACTCCCGAGTCGATGATTGTGGTATGCAACCACGGACAATGCCCACTGGTGACCACGCAATGCCTGATATACGTATCAGGCAACGCGATGTCCGTGCAGTACTGCAATCACTCGATGTCCGGAAAGCCAGTGGTCCTGATGGTATTCCAGCGGTCGTACTTAAAAAATGTGCAGCGGAGTTATCTCCTATGCTAACGCGACTGTACCGACTGTCCTACAGTTCGGGTACAGTGCCTTCGGCTTGGAAGGAGGCGAATGTCCAGCCGATCCCCAAGAAGGGGGATCGCTCGGACCCAGCCAACTATCGACCCATAGCCGTCACCTCAGTGCTGTGCAAGGTGTTCGAGCACATAATTAACACACAGCTCATGCGCCACCTAGAGGATCACTCCTTGCTTAGTGACCGGCAATACGGTTTCAGACCGAAACGGTCAACGGGTGATCTTCTGGCGTACATGACCCACCTTTGGGGTGAGGCTATGGAGAAGCACGGTGAGTCACTGGCAATTAGTCTTGACATCGCCAAAGCTTTCGATAGGGTATGGCACAAATCGCTTCTTTCCAAGCTACCAGCCTTCGGCCTGCCTCCTAGACTGTGTAACTGGGTTGCAAGCTTCCTGCAGGGGCGCCGTATTCGCGTCCTTTGTGATGGACGAGCTTCGGAGTTCTTGCAGGTAAATGCTGGCGTGCCGCAGGGTTCCGTCTTATCTCCCACTCTCTTTCTTCTGCATATCAATGACATGCTCTGTAACGGAAACATTCACTGCTATGCAGACGACAGCACCTTACACGGGAGTTATTACGCACATCCTGCGGCCAAGCAGTCTGATATCGCGGAAAAAAGGCAGCTTCTTGTCACTGACCTGGACCGGATCCTGGACCACATTTCTCAATGGGGCGCTAGGAACCTGGTCGAGTTCAATGCCAAGAAGACCCAGGCATGTGCGTTTACAGCAAAGGTATCTCCTTTCCTTCCCCTTCCCACTCTTCAGAGCACACCACTGCCACTGCAGGATCACCTCACTATCCTCGGTATGGATGTTCGCTGCAAACTGAATAACAAAAACTATATCGAGAGTATCATCAAATCAGCCTCACGTAAACTCGGAGTCCTGAACAGAGTGAGACGTTTTTTCACGCCGGAGCAGCGGTGTCTTCTATATAAGACCCAAATTCGTTCCTGCGTGGAATACTGCTCACATCTCTGGGACGGCTCCGCAAAGTACTTATTAGATGCTCTCGACAGGTTGCAGCGACGTGCGGTCCGCATTATTGGGGATCCTGAGGTCACGAACACCCTCGAGCCTTTGCAGATGCGTAGAGATGTTGCGTCTTTGGCAGTTTTCTACCGTCTCTACCATGGTGAATGTTCTGACGAGCTCTTCCAATTAGTCCCACCCTCCCCTTTCCTTCACAGGACGACACGTGCAGGGCTAAGATGTCATCCATTTACGGTGCAGAGTATACCTGCTAGAACCAAGCGTTTCAGTGATTCATTCCTATGCCGCACCACTAAGGCCTGGAATTCCCTGCCAGTTCACGTGTTTCCTTCTTCCTACAGTCCTGGGTCCTTTAAGCGGGGCGTGAAAAGGCATCTAATGAGGCCGTCAAGCTGAGTGCCACCACTGTTAACATGGTAAATGTTTACGATGGTGACCCTCTTTCCGAGACTTTGCCTTTAGCTTAACATCAGGCGAGGTGAAGTCAAATTGACGAGTCCTGTATAAAAAAAAAAAAAAAAAAAAAAAAAAAAATTCTAGAAATAAGGTTTATATACGGATTGACCGCGAGAATTAATTCAACAAATCTTTAACGCTTTTTGAGGTGTAGTCCACGAACATCTATGGAATTAATGCAAACCTCAACACCATCCACCAACACCTGAAAACTGTGAAACCAGCTGTGCTGTTTCTGACGGAGACGCAAATGTGCCGCCCTGACGAATACATACGGTGAATCTTGCGGAGAGTTCTTCCAACTAGTCCTACCCTCTCCTTTCCCTCTCTTTCCTCCTACAATCCCGGGTCCTTTAAGCGGGACGTGAAAAAGAATCTGATGAGGCCATCAAGCTGAGAGCCACCATTGTAGCACTGTGGTGTCTGTAATGGTGACCCCTTTCTTAGGACCTCACCTTCAGCTTACCATCAGGTGAGGTAGGGTCACATTGACGTGTCCTTAAATAAAAAAAATAAAAAAGCAAATGAATAAAACTTCCCATTATTCTGTCGCAAAACTAGATGCCAAGAAAGAATAAAAATGATTTCTTCACTACCGGTTGCGAAACTCAGTTGCCATCGCGGAATTAGAATACTTTGTTGGCAACTAGTAGCGCATAAGGAAAAATAATTATTTAATGGCAACTAATTGCCAACAGAAAATAAAAATTCCTTATTCGCTACCGGTTGCGAAGTTTAGTTGCCATGGCGGCCGAAAGGACTTTTTCATTGTGCTAATATAATTATAATTGAATACATAGGGAAAAAGAATCTTCTCGGGCGGGACTCGAACCTGCAGTCTTTCCCTTACAGGGGGAATGCCTGACCAATTCGGCTACCGAGACACGCCCGATATGATTTAAATTTCCCATCTCATACGTCTCAAAGGCGAATCATATCGGGCGTGTCTCGGTAGCCGAATTGGTCAGGCATTCCCCCTGTAAGGGAAAGACTGCGGGTTCGAGTCCCGCCCGAGAAGATTCTTTTTCCCTATGTATTCGATTTGTATAGTTAGCATACTTAATGCTGTAAAAATTCCTTCAATAATTATAATTATTATCGAACTTTGTGCTGCTACTGCGCGTCACTTCGGCGAATTTACCATGTAGCGCGCCGAATTACAGTAAGGCATGAGGTGGTCATGTGTGGGCAAATACTTCTCATGCCGCATATAGTGAAATTAACTTAGTCACTGTGCGTCGTGACCACTATTTTGCCATACCTCCTTTTATACATTTGAGTCCTGTTTGAAAAGATATTCACAAATATGTCTTTTATCTCTTTCATACTCATAGAAAAACCTTTGAAAACACCTGCCGCCGCATTGCGAGAACTGTATTTTTGAGAGCCGCACCCTGCGTTGGTCGTCTATGGCCCTATAGAGTTCACGACGCACGGAACGTGTTAATAATAAATTATTTACGTTTATCCAGTTAATAAACAAATAATAACTCATTTTTCCTTAACGTGACCTTCCACGGAACACCCACCTTACATATATAAAATCAAACTTATGTATAGGTGTAGATTAGACCTTGACAAAGGACTCGTAGGTTGCGTAAAAACTAATACTATATAAACATAAACATTATGTAGGTAGGTATATTGACATTATACTTTATTTACAAGGTCCAATAATTATACATATAATTTAATCCGCAGATAAAACGCATGCAAACAGTTTTAATTACACTGAGTGAATGAAGGAGCAAACTGACATTTTTGTGATTTTAGATTTTTTGCATTAAGTGACGGTTTTTGGTGTATATGTATAAACTATATTAGACCAAAAAAACTCCAAAATAGCTTAGTTTACAAATACTAGAAGATGAAGGATATAATTGCAACAAAAAAAAAAAACATGCCGAACTTTTTGAGCGTCACCGTTTGCGTGACAAATATGGAAGACTCCACTTTGATTTCACTCCGACATCATACTGACTTTACTTCTACTCCCTCTGAGTCCAAACGAACTCCACTCTGACACTCCGACTTCACCCCGAATCTAGACCGCCTTCACTCGAAAGCGACTTCATTCCGAGTGCCTCCGACTCCATTCATACTGCCTCCCACTCCACTCCAACTCTCTCGAACTCCAAACCAACTCCACTCCAGCTCTAAAGTGACTTCACCCAAAATCAAAATCGACTTCACTGATTCAATCCAACTCCACTCCGACTTCATACCGATTACATTCCAACTCTATACAGCTGTTCTCCATCCGACAACAAACATATAACCCAAGACAAAATGCCCGCTAGACGGTAATAGGCTCGCTCCCCTATTACGTGGGAACGAAAATTATAGTTGGCGACCCGTGCCCACGTTACATAGCATGAAATGTCCGTATCAGGTAATCCGGGCTTCAACGGCAAACAAAACAATTGAAATGTCACTGTTATTTTATGCCAGTTAGGGACTTCACGCGATAAAAATTTTCACTTACTTTTTGCCGACGTTTCGGGTACGATGCTGCACCCGTGGTCACGACGACTTGACTGGCCGACGAGCGTTACGCGGTATGCGCGGAACATTTTTTGTGCGTCTACCCTCCGTTACTTTCAGAATGAAAGTAGGGCTGGCGACACACTACACTCATTACGTCAATTTTGAAATGAAATGTCACTGTTATCAAGTAGGTACAATAACATTTGATATAATTGTATGCTTAATTACTTCCAAAGGATTAACAATACCTGTGTTAATTAAAGTAATTTAATCTACCATAGATTAGCGTACGCAAACATGTTTGGTGTGAATGTACTCCTACTTTTAGTGGTCATTAGAACGCTATTTCGGATGCATAATCTATCTATATACACACGTCTGTTAATCCCCGAAGGGGTAGGCAGAGGAGTAATAGCACTCACGTTTCAAAGATTTTCGATTCCACGACGTAATAATGAGTGAGCTTATTGCTGTGTAGTGGGCCCTTTGTCTTGGGCCACATGTTTACTGCCCTATCTCTTAGTCGCCTGTTACAACACCCATAGGAAGAGCTGGGGTGGTCCTATCTACTCCACCGGGAACCAACATTGATATTATTGTCTACTTATTAGCTGACAGTTGCTAAGGGTGAAAATTTTCAAAAGGTGGATAGAAGAACGCCTCAATCTAGTTCGTTAAGCACCTTTTTTTTCGTGCGGTAATCCCCAAGGATACCTCTCCAGCCGGAGCCGGAAGGGGAGGTTATGTCGGACTCGAAGCGACTGAGGATCGTGGTGCTAGGCCGGAGGTGAGATTATCTTCGACAAATTCTTCGCACCCGGCTGACCCAGCGCCATCCTTTACGGTCTGGCCCTCCTCAGGGACAAGAGAAGACAAGACCTCAAGGACAACGGTGTCCCCTACTCACAGTTACTCCTCAAGTTCGTTATGCACCATGCGACCTATTGGGAAGCCGGCTGGAATCTAGTTAAAGGGACTTCTTGCTACTGCTAAGTCATGTCCGGGACTTCACCCGCGTGGAATTCTGTTTCCGTTCCGTGCCCGTTATCGCGCCGAGATCGCTCTTAGCGATAAGTCCATACATTTACTGTATGTATATGGCTGTATGTATGTAGGAAATTATATAATGAAATATATACTTTCTTCCTTCTTTCTGGTATTTAAATACTTAAGTATTTAAATAAGTAATAATTTTAGTGTACACCACAAACTACCTGTTCTTGCAGTTCAGTCCATCCAAACTGGTTGTCTGGAAGAAATCAAAGATCGCGATAGGGCCGCCCATTGTACAACTTTCTATCATGCATGTTTCCTCTGTATATGTTCTATGTTTGGTGTGCAATAAAGAGTATTCGATTCTAGAGTATTCTATTCTACTGGTGTACAATAAAGATTTATCTATCTATCTATCTATCCTTTTTTTTGTAAAAACCTTCCGACGAATTGGGCAAGTCGCAATAGTTTATTCAAATATTCAGAAAAATTAGATGTTTGTTAGATAAGTAAGTTGCAATGACGTTAATCAGAAAAAAATAGGTGCTCATTTTAAGATTCAATACCTGTGTATTTTTTATTTTTTGTATTTTAAATTGTACCTACGTAATTGCGCTTCGAAAGACGTAAGTAGGTTTACAAGCCACGTGATAATTCTATTTACGAACTGACCCGGCGAACTTCATACTGCTATACTTTTATCCTTGCCCGCGTGGATTCCACATCCCGTTCCCGCTGTAGCCTTTGTTTTTTTTAATACTTTTGTTTATACAAACCTTGCCCTTACAATAACGAGGTTATTAAAAAAATCCAATTCGATGCAGTCCTTCGGAAGTTATGCGCGACGCGCGTACCTTCTTATACATATATCTCAGAATACAGAACAAAGCAGAAACCGCAAGCGCACAAAAAAATGAAGCAACACAAAGTACTTACATCAAAATCATCAAATCGGCGTACCTACTTTGAATTTCACTCGCTCAATTTTCTCTTCTTTCTTTCTTTCACAATCGCCCTCACTTATATAGGTATACACGTGGCGCGTCGGACGGACGTGACGTATTGCTCTAGTGTCAATTTTAATTTTAAAAAGCCGTCTGTCATGTCCTTCCGTCCTTCCTTCATGGCTAGAGAGGCCTCGCCCCATTGCTTTATTTGTTACTAGCTTTTGCCCGCGGCTCCGCTCGCGTGGATGTCGCTTATCGCGACCAAACATAGCCTATGTCTTTTCTCATGGTCTAATCTACCCCTATACCAAATTTCATCAAAATCGGTTCAGTGGTTTAGGCGTGAAAGCGTAACATACAGACAGACAGACAGACAGACAGACAGAGTTAATTTCGCATTTATAATATTAGTATGGATTCAAGCAGATCTTGGCGGCCCCAGGGGTTTTTTCGTGCGAGAAATCCCTACGGATACCACCCCCCAAGAAGCCGGTGGAGGTGGTTATGTCGGACTCGAACCGACTAAAACGCACGCCAGCAACCAAAGACCTACCAGAATCTTTGGTTGCCGGAGGTGAGATTGCGGAAAGCATATCTCTCGCACGCCGGCAGACCCAGGACCATCTCTTTCGAGATGGCCCCCTTTGGGTTGTGGGGACCATAGTGTCCCCATCTAGCCCCGGGTATGGAGAAGCGCACTTTGCGCCTCCGCCGCGGCCTGCTTCTGCTAGGGTGACAGGCGGCTCCCAGGCCAGCGCTCATGGAGGAAGGACGTTCTGCGACCTCCGACGTCCGGTCCGCCTTCGCTCTTCAGCGGCCCTAGGGGTGAGAGTTCTCTCATTCAGCGCGCTGCTCTCAGCGATTATACGATACACAAGTGCGTGTGCTGCCACTACCTCATTCTGCGAGCAAGTGCATACATCCATACAGTCACGCCTTTTACCCAGTCGGGTAAGCAGAGACTACAGTTTGCTATTTGCTACGATCCGGGCATAGATCTTTCGGTTCTAATACTTCCATAATTGTTTTCATACACGCTCCCCGGTTTTGGGTACTCTTGACATGTGCTTTCTTTAAAACGTCTGCGATCTGATTGACATACGTATGTCTAATCAACCCCGAGTACCCCGACCGGGTAGCCCATTCACTCACGCTTCACAAATCTGTTTCGTCAGTTTTCTGTGGTTCACCCTCTCCACGTGTCCGAACCATCTAAGCATCCCTTTCTCTATCTTAGTCACTACATCTTCAACACACCACAACGTTCCCATATCACGCTATTCCTGACTCGATCCGTGAACTGTACCCCAACCTTACTTCTCAGACTTCTCATTTATAAAGCATCCACTTCTCATTTATAAAGACTTCTCATTTACTTTCATACTCCATCTTCAAATACATAAGTGTAGGGACGACTTTTCACTGTAAATAAAAAAACTCTAACAAAACAATATATTCTATGGAAAAGTGGCATACGACCACGGCTATCCTTGGTATTTTCTTGTTTGTCACTTTTTAGAGCGTGATTTTTCGCTAGTCGGGTTTTGGTTTTAAACTTTATTTTATAGTAAAATTATTTTGGGGCAAGGTAAAGCTAAAAATTTACACAGTACCTTATGAGCGCTAGAGGGCGCCACACAAGATTGAGTGACACGTCATATAGCCTATAACTATCGGATGATCAAGTCGCTTGCAACCCACCTCATTTGTCCAGTTCTAATTAATAGTTGAGGAGCTATGAGGGAACAAATGAACATACATACATACATAGCCTGTCAAAATCATAACCCTCCTTTTGGCTTCGCCGTAGTAACCACGAGAGATAAGAAACGCCTCTCTTTTTCAAATTTACTTCTCCATTTTTGTTTCTGAGTTGGAAATAGCACAAAATGGCATATTCACGGTATTTTTAACGATGTATAATAAGTTAGTCTTAGTACTGAGTAAATGTTCGAAAGCTCCTGTCGATTATCGCGACCAAACAAAATAAAATATGAAAATACTAGTTTTTGCCTGCGGCTCCGCCCGCATAGATGTTGGTTATCGCGACCAAACATGTCCTTTCTCATGGTCTAATCTACCCCTATGCCAAATTTCATCAAAATCTGCTTGGTGGTTTAGGCGTTAAAGCATAACATACAGACAGACAGACAGACAGACGGACAGAGTTACTTTCGCATTTATAATATTAGTATGGATTATGCAAACATTAAGCCAGGTACGCATAATGTTTGCATAATCCATACTAATATTATATCGTATGTTATTAAATTTATATTTGCATTGGTATGGGCATTTTTATGTTTTAGGCATCTATAGAGGCCGTCAAGTTAGGGACCACCATTTTACGTCCAATGGCACCGGGAATGGTGGTCTGTATCTTCTGGACTGCACTTCAGCTTTGTTGCCATCTAGCGGGGTGCAGTCAATTGACAGACCAAATATAAAAATATATATATATATAATCTGACAAACTATGATTAGATCTACATAGTAAAAAATAATATTTTATATATATAATATATTATATATATAATATTATATAAATTGCAATAGAATCAATAACGTATTATGTATTTGCCCGCAACTCCGCTCGCGTAGATGTCGGTTGTCGGTTATCGCTACCAAATATATATGTATATAAATATATTTAGTCATTTACAACTTACATACAATACATAAATATAGTATACTAGCTTTTGCCCGCAGCTCCACCCGCGTGAATGTCGGTTATCGCGACTAAACATAGCCTATGTCCTTTCTCAAGGTCTAATCTACCCTATACCAAATTTCATCAAAATCGGTTCAGTTGGTTTAGTCGTGGATTGGTACCTAAAATTTAAATTTTAAATCGATTTAATTTATCTCTAGCTGGTACTTCTACTTACAAGATTCATAAGTTCTATTTTTTATTTTATTCATTGAATCAAATTTTGACATTTCTGTGATAATGATGTAACTAATGAATTTAGAATACAATTTAATGATGACTGAATGACAGCCTCCGTGGCGTGGCGGTAGTGCACGCGATTGCCACGCAGGAGGAGCGGGTTCGATTCCCGCTCAGCGCAAATATTTGTATGCATGAATATGGCTATTTGCATTGGTCTGGGTGTGTCTATGTTTAATATGTATATATTTACAAAAAAAAAGTATATTTATGTATGTTTATCCACATTCTAGATTCCATAACACAAGCTATAAAAGCTTACCATGGGTCTAGATAGCGTTATGTAGAATGTTGTGGAATATTTGTGGAATGATTTAGTTAAGAAAGGTAATTTTATAATGTAATTCAATAATACTATTTAATAAGGTAATTTAATAGTGTAACTAATATAATCTAATAATTTATTTATCAATTGTAATCAAGTAATTTAATGTAAAAAACAACTTAATGAAATTGACCAGAAATTTTGATTTAGAAAGGAGAACATAATATTATTGCATGCAAACATACAACGAGACTGAATGTACCTAATACATTTGCACACCGAATACGGTGAAACATGCTGTACCTACCTACTAATTAAAATAATAATATGTCAACCCATCACTATTGTTAAACCATGTTTCCTGCAAATAAAGATTTCTATTCTAAAAAAAAAGAAAGCGTGACATACAGACTGACTGACAGACAGAGTTTACACAGTTACTTTCACATTCAAAATATTAGTATGAATATTATTATTTACCTAAGTATATCTATAATAATTAATATTTATATGACAAAAGTTTGGCTGGCTACTGGCTAGGTATTTGACATTTATGTAACAATTTCTAAATGAAATGAAATAAATTCAATATGGTATTTATATCAATCAATAAATTAACAAATATATTATTATGAATTTATTATTAATAACGATTTTTTTGCACTGTCGCATCCCTGATTGGTACGTAAAACAGGACCAACCATTTCACGCAACAATAATTGGCATTAGAGAGAGGAAAAGCGCTATAAATAGTTTAAAATATATCTACCATTGAATAGAATCACTTAAGGTAGATTTGTTTTCAATGTATACCTAGCTATTACTCGCAAAAAGTTTCATTAAAAAGTATTTGACTGTCAGTACATAAACCACTTATGTATGGTTCATGCACTGACTAACGAGTCGGTAGTCAAGTGCAGATAATATTAAGATTTTTGTTTTTTTTTTTTACTAACACCAGGTCATAAGAGCAATGTAACTAACAAAATATAGGCTTGCCTGAAATAAATCTTTATTATTATTAACGTCGTAAAATAAATAAATTACTTACCCAAACACGACAACACTCCTAAAACTCATTTCCACAACTAAAGCGACACATATAAGTGTTTACCTACAATAGATGTTTAATGCCTTTACGAAATGTGTGCTATCATAATTATGACGTAGATTATAATAATTATTACGTGCAATTACTCATATAGAAGGTAAACTTAGTATAGTTATTACTCTTTTTACCCGACTGTCGAAGGAAGGGTAATGTTTTTATCCTGATTGCTAAGGAATGGTTAAAACCGGGTATCTTAATAATGACTGGTTTAGTTCGACTCGTCTTAAAACAGAAGTGTTCCAATTATGCTTTTGAAAAAAAAAAGATAGGTATGTCATATTTTTGGCGACAAGTTCGTTGTTTCGTCCTATAAAGATTCGGCCCAATAGGACGAATCACAGAAATTAAAAATAATTAAAATTATCCTTCGCTGATTCGTCCCATTGATTTTTTTTCTTCATTTTATACAAAATTTGTATGAAGTAGTAACGTCAGCAAGGAAAATGCTTAAAATAATATTGCGGAGGGGTAATAAGATTAGTATTATTTGAAAGAAGACTGGTGTCGCAATTTCAAAGTGCGATATAAGTCTTCTGTGTTGTAATACACCATAATGTTTATATATATTCTTATAATTGAAGGAATTTTTACAGCATTAAGTATGCTAACTATATAAGATGGGAAATTTGAATCATATCGGGCGTGTCTCGGTAGCCGAATTGGTCAGGCATTCCCCCTGTAAGGGAAAGACTGCGGGTTCGAGTCCCGCCCGAGAAGATTCTTTTTCCCTATGTATTTGATATATTCTTATAAGTATCAATGTAGATCAACAGACGATACTTAGGCTATCAAATTTAAATTTTAAAATTATTATAATATTAGGTCGGCAGTGCACGTGTGACTCCCCTGGTGTTATACACGTACATAGGCCACGGTAACCACTTTCCATCGTGTATAATTTCAATAAAGACTCTTCCCATCCGTCGCAGGGGTATTAGGGGAGAACGCGCGCGGAATGTGCCCAGCTGATTGGCAGTGACCTCCACACCATAAGGCTCATATCGAAGCATTTCAGCTAGGCCAGTTGTTGCTTCCGAACCCGCTCCTCCTGCTACGCAGGAGGCGCGGGTTCGATTCCCGCTCAATGCAAATATTTGTATGCATGAATATGACTATTTGCATTGGTCTGGGTGTTTCTATGTATAGTATGTATGTATTTACAAAAAAAAAAAAATATCTAAGTATGTTTATCCACATTCTAGATTCCATAACACAAGCTAGTTAAGCTATGCTTACCATGTGTCTAGATATAGCGTTGTGTGGAATGTTGTGGAATATTTATTTATTTATTATTTGATGTATTTATAAGCATATATTTAATAGCTTTTATTTTCACAAACTTTTATTTAGGTACCTTTTTGTGTTCGTATCTAACATTTTTTTCTCAAACTTTTTTTTTTCAAATGTGTTGGGACGAAGAAGTTATATCTGATAATGAAGACGATGTTGCAATGGATAGTGATGCCAGCTTGGATGAAAATTTTTAGTGGACACGGCCGACCAAATGTGTGGCAACTACAGTTCATGTTGGCCATTATGATTTTTCTTTCAAATACTGGATACTTCTGGCATCAATGGCAATGTTATCTACAGTTGGAATATGGCGCAATCGCAATGTAACAATAAAAGGCCTTTGAAATCATTGAGTTTGAGCATGCTTCAAGGTCACCTTGGAAAAATATCTTCTCAACCAGGGTTACTGAACTCAAGAGGACGTTGAATGCTCCTGGACCGAGAAGGAAAGGAATGTCACCAACAAATAGCAGCGCTGTATAGTTTGTCCACGCTCTAAAGAGTATAAAACCTCGAGTCACTGCATTTTTTGCAAACAAACCATATGTCAAAAGCACATGAAGTTAATTTATAGTTATTGTAGCGAGACATAAGAATTTTTATTTAATTTTGTTATGTAATAATTGTATTTACATTTTTAATAAGAAAGTTTATGTTAAAAAAGAAGAAGTATTTGGTTTTTTGGTTCTTCGAGGAGAAATGTCAATATTATGAATGAAAAGCCTGATCATTATAATGTCTTGTAGATCAGTAAATAAAGTTGGTTATAAAATGTAGCTTTTTTATTTACATACGTTATACAACACATAATAATAAAATGCTGGTGTAATTCCATTAACTGCTATTATCCATACTAATATTATAAATGCGAAAGTAACTCTGTCTGTCTGTCTGTCTGTCTGTCTGTCTGTCTGTCTGTCTGTCTGTCTGTCTGTATGTTACGCTTTCACGCCTTAACCACTGAACCGATTTTGATGAAATTTGGTATAGGGATAGGTTAGACTTTGAGAAAGGACATAGGCTATGTTTGGTCGCGATAACCGAAATCCACTTTGAGTATGTGGGGTGGCCACAAAACCCTGCGAGTGCTCACGAGGCTAAAAACCGCGCGAGTGATCGAGGGTTAACAGCAAATCAAACTGTTTTATAGATCCAAATTATATTATCTTCCAAACTAATAATGTCTACCAAATATCTGAGCAATCGGTCAACAGGAAGAGGGGAAAATCAAGGCTTTAAGATCATTTTAAGTAATTTGACCACGGGTGCCGTATCGCACAAAATAAGTGGAAGAAAAAGAAAAATTATCGCGTGAAGTCCTAAATAAGCATAAATAACCATGAGTTTACACCGCAATAGCTTAAAAATAAAACTATGTATGCAATCCATGCACCGGGTACGCCACGATTGTATGTCTATACTGGACATGGCTGTTTCAGTAAGTATCTGCATCGTATAAGCCGATAGCCTATAGGTACCCGAGTGCCACCACTGCCGGGGCTGCTCCACAGAAACGTCGCTTCACACGCTGGTAGGACGTCCAGAAAAGATAGAGCTGTGCCACGTCCTCCAAGTAGCCGTTAAAGCGGAAAGCCCCACGCTGCAAACCCTGGTACTGGCAATGGTCGGCAGCGTGATTGTGTGAAATGCCGCCGTTTTCTTTTGTGTGGTGGTGAATATCGCAAAGCTATCTCCATCCTCGATGAGCTAGGACCTGGGAGTTATAATTGGGCTTCTTATATTCGTACGCGCCTCTCTATAGGAGATGTACATTTCGATGCCCAACAACACCTCGAGGTTAGTAGTCACTAAGGTCGGCCAGGGTGTCTGGGATATCCTTAACAGAACGTATTAGATTCTCCAGCCACAGCGACGGAACAACATGCGGTTATAGTCGGTGTGAGTGTGACATATGCACCTAACTATTAGGTTTCCGTGAGTTCCGTTCACAAATATATTTATCTTGAAGACTATTGTAGTACAGTCAGCATCACATCGATCTTGACGAACAAAGTAGGTACTCAAAATGATCTTAAAGCCCTGATTTTCCCCTATTCCTGTTGACCGATGGTTCAGATATTTGGAAAACATCATTAGTTTGGAAGATAATATAATTTGAATCAATAAAACAGTTTGATTTTCTTTTAACTGACACTGACTGTACATCTTTTCAGTAAAATCATCGAATCATCACAATAGTTCCCTTATCTCTCATGAATGAAAGGAAGTAATTTCCAAAAAGTCTTCAAAAGTAAATGGTACATTACTGGATTGCTACTACGTATACCGTCGTCGACCATCGGCCTATCCCACCATGGAACCGCAGGTGCATCTATGGGGTTCACACACTTTGCAGCTTAGGTGGAGGGCAACGGCCACCCGGAGAGATTTGCCATTCAGTAAAGTGCCCAAGTGAGGCGAAGGCAACGTGTGCAATCATGCTGCTGATACCGGCTGTGACACTGTCCGTAGTGTTTTTTTTTTATCGTGCGATTAATCCCCACGGATACCACCCCCACGGAGCCGGTGGAGGTGGTTATGTCGGACTCGAACCGACTAAAACGCACGCCGTCTTGGGTCCTTGGTTGCCGGAGGTGAGATTGCCAAAAGCATATCTCTCGCACCCCGGCAGACCCAGGACCATCTCTTTCGAGATGGCCCCCTTCGGGTTGTGGGGACCACAGGGTCCCCATCTAGCCCCGGTTACGGGGAGGCGCACTTGGCGGCGCCGCCGCGGCCTGCTTCTGCTAGGGTGACAGGCGGCTCCACCGGTCACCCCCAGGCCAGCGCTCATGGAGGACCGACGTCCGGTTCGCCTTCGCTCTGCGCGGGCTTCCCGGGCCCGACCAGCCGCCTCCTTCTCGAGCATTACTTGCTCGCAGAAGGAGGCGGCCGCACCCCAAGCGTTCGCGCATCGTACCATCGCTGTGAGCAATGTGGCGAGAGTGAGGACTCCCACCCCCAGAGCCGCCACTAGGAGCCGCCTCGGCGCCTTTCTTCGGGCTCCCGTCCCTGCTCCCGCGCCTCCTTTCAGTACAAATATAGCATCGAAAGGGCCCTCGCATCCTGGTTCCACGGTAGGGATCCGGCAAGGAGACTCGCCGCCTCCAGGGATATCGTGCGGTACCCCCTGATGGCCCTGCTGGCCATTGCACGCTGCGGACCATGCAGCAGACGTGCATTATGGACCGTCAGGGTCTCCGCCCATATAGGGCCATGGACCGCACGACTCCCGCGTAGAGTCTCCTACAGGAGTCATCCGGCCCCTTCATGTTGGGCAGCAGCCGCCCCAGAGCGGCAGCTGTGTCCTTCAATTTGGAGGCCAGTCTTCGGAGATGCTCCCCGAAGTTCCACGGGCCGTCGAGCACGAGCCCCAGATATTTCATCTGGGGCTTGATGCCGATGGAAATGTCTCCCACTATGAGGCTGGAATCCTCCGGTGGCACGCGCCGAGGCCCATGAAAGAACAAGGCCTCGGTTTTATGCAGAGCCACCTCGAGACCCAGCCGCCGGTTCCGCTCCACGACCTGGGCAACCGCGGTCGTGGCCTTCAGGGTCGCTTCGCGGTATGTAGCCCCGCACGCCGTCACCAGCGTGCGGTCCGCATAACACGTGACGGCGGACTGTCCGTAGTGTTTCCAAATCTGCGCCCGTTGCACTCTTCACCTACTAATCTCTACAGCTGTCCGCAATGCTTTCATCCTGCGAGCAAACCACGATGACTCAACATCGAATGCAAAGGGCACGGTCACCTTGCCACCATTATTGAGGAGAAAATCCTCGCTTAGTGCAAATATTTGTATGCATGAATATGGATACTTGCATTGGTCTGTTCGTGCCTCAGAGAGCACGTTAAGCTGACGGTCCCGGTAGCCATACGAACATCTATGGCAGTCGTTAAGGGTATTTGGAAGCAACAACTGGCCTAGCTGAAATGCTTCGATATGAGCCTTATGGTGTGGAGGTCACTGCCAGTCAGCTGGGCACATTCCGCGCGCGTTCTACCTTAATATCCCCGCGACGGATGGGAAGAGTCTTTATTGAAATTATACACGATGGAAAGTGATTACCGTGGCCTATGTACGTGTATAACACCAGGGGAGTCACACGTGCACTGCCGACCTAATATTATAATAATTTTAAAATTTAAATTTGATAGCCCAAGTATCGTCTGTTGATCTACATTGATACTTATAAGAATATATATAAACATTATGGTGTATTACAACACAGAAGACTTATATCGCACTTTGAAATTGCGACACCAGTCTTCTTTCAAATAATACTAATCTTATTACCCCTCCGCAATATTATTTTAAGCATTTTCCTTGCTGACGTTACTACTTCATACAAATTTTGTATAAAATGAAGAAAAAAAATCAATGGGACGAATCAGTGAACGATAATTTTAATTATTTTTAATTTCTGTGATTCGTCCCATTGGGCCGAATCTTTTTAGGACGAAACAACGAACTACCCTTTTTGGCGCTAAAATTACTATTTACACAATTTCTTTAATGATAATTTGAGTAGGGTATCAAAATGAAAGAAAATAAAAGGAATCCACGATTAAAAAAAAAGTAGTTAGCATATAAATAACATACCTATAATGTTTTTTTTTCGGGCGCCAAACCGTCACTATATTTTTTAATAAATCGAGTAGGTTAACACTTATGGACGTATTAAGTACCTACTTTTATGTCAAGATATTTTTTTTTAATTCTATATTTTCTATTTTGTACCAATATTTCTCATGAAGGGTTGCCTGGTGATGATAGCCATACAGATCAACTACTTTCTTTTTGTTTGAAATTGAAAAAAATGTGAAATGTTTAAAAATATCTACATTTCGATTTGTTCCGCGTTCGCCTCACGAAGTTTTCATCATCCACATCATCATCATCCACATAAAGACGTTAGTCCTGATTGCATCCGAGGCCACGGTGCCCTCGGAGCTCAGGGTCCGCCTTCCGGCTCTTCCTCCTCCACTTCGCACGATCTTGGGCGTCCAAGGTAGTGAGACCGTTTTCACGCATGTCACCCTCCACGATGCCAAGCCAGCACTTCTTGGGCCTACCCCTTCTACCTGGACCGGGTGGGGGCGCCATTGCCAGGCATTTGTTACCCACGTAGCTGGGCGGTTTCCGCAAGACGTGGCCGCACCAGCGGAGGCGGCTCTCTTGCATTTTATCTGCGATGTCACGGACATGAAGGCTGCCTCGGATGCGTGAGTTCCTCACGTGATCTTTACGCGTGACTCCACACATCCACCGCAGCATTTTCATCTCCGTGACACGCAGCATCTGCTTGTGCCGCTCCAACAGCGGCCACGCCTCACAGCCGTGTAAGAGGACAGGTCTAATGATCGTTTTATAGACCTGCCCTTCAGCCTGACTGGCATTTTAGAGTCGCAAGTGACGCCAGTCATTTCCCGCCACTTAGCCCACGCGGCGGCAATACGTGCCTTGACGTCGTAGTCGATGTCACCAGAAGCGTGAAGTACAGATCCCAGGTACTTAACCTGATCCGTGCGCTCGACCAAGTCATCGCCTATGTTCGCAAGCGCCTCCTTCCACACTTTCACACGTCGCACCAATCTGTTCCTGTCTGCGTCCATCAGCGCAATGTCATCAGCATACATAAGCATACTGTCCGACAAAACGTCTAACACTAAGCTGAACAGGTAGGGACTGAGTACGGATCCTTGGTGTACCCCGACGGTGATGGGGAAGGTTTTCGTGTCACCAACAGCGGTCCGAAACTCCGAACCACGGAACACGAAGTTTTGCCCCTAATGTGGGGCAAAACTTCGTGTTCCGTGAATCCGAAGAAATCCGAAAAAAAGGGATAAAATGTAGGGTGACTACATTTTATCCCTTTTTTTGCCCTAACGTAATATTTATTTTATGATGAATTTAATATTTTATTCCTATTTCGTCCTATTTTCCTTTCCTTATTCACCTCGAATATTTTTTGTGTGCAAATTAACACAATTTTGATACAGACAAACTGCAAAGTTATTGTCCCAGGATTTGATCCCTTGGGGTCAAAAAAAATAATTTTCAAGATAAGTAGTCATTCAATTAATCATTACAGTGAATTATAATAATATGTGCATGCGTGCTTATGTGCGTGTTAAACAAAATGATAATATTATCATCCATGTTATAGCACTGAATAGATAAATAATACGGTGAATGTCTGATTTATTGCAAAACGATCGTTATTTTATCTCCTTCATCCGAATGTCAATACCGCTTGAACCCAGGTGTGCTCTTCGGGGCCCAGGGCCGGCTCTCGTATCCCTCTTTTGGTTTCTTCTTCTTCCAATTAATATCTCTGTTCCCAATTCTGTACAGTTCCATACAGTACAAGTACACACACACGCACGCACCCTAGCACGCATATAAAGAAAGATGGACCTTCCCTTGAAATTAAGATATTTACTAGCTTTTGCCCGCAGCTCCGCCTGCGTGAATGTCGATTATCACGACCAAACAAAGCCTATGTCCTTCCTCATGGTCTAATCTACCCCTAACTATACCAAATTTCATCAGAATTGGTTCAATGGTTCAGGCGTGAAAGCGTAACACACAGACAGAGTTACTTTATTGTGTATTTTTTAATTTAAATTATTGTGTATTTTTTAATTTAGTATAACTTAATTTCATTGTGTTTGCATGGATTTCTAATGATTGTGATTGATTGTGTATCTATATGGTTTACTAAACTATACCATTATGAACTCACCCATATTTGCATGCCTTGAGGCGGAATTTGGCTGTTCAAAAAATAATATGTCATGTAATCACCTTGTACCCATTTTCGCAAATAAATGATATGAATATGAATATGAATACTTTCGCATTTATAATATTAGTATGGAAGTATAGATATCTTGCTTTGGATCGTTTTGTCCTGTTCACATTATTCCAATGTAAAAAAAAGTATCCCGGCATTCCAGTCACTGAACTGGATCACTCACTAGAATGGGCACTTATAGTGATGGTTGACTACGGATAGTCTAGGGATGGTTCCAGTAGCATTCCAGCACCGGATTCGCTCGCTGGACTCGAATAATATCTACTGGAATAATACATACCATATCGCCTCTGCCCGGGCCCTGATAAAAGTGGTACAACCAAAATATGCAGGGCCAACGTCGCAGAAGATGACCCGTTGTCCTACGTGAACAATAAACGCGACAGCGCGCGTAAGCGATGCCATGCGTGACATTACCTGTTGTCCTACGTGAGCGACAAACGCGACAGCGCGCGTGAGCGACGCCATGCGTGACATTACCTGTTGTCCTACATGAGCGACAAACGCGACAGCGCACGTGAGCGACGCCATACGTATTACCCGTTGTCCTACGTGAGTGACAAATGCAACAATGCGCGTGGGCGACGCCATGCGTGACATACCTACACGCCAAGTAATGGTCTAATTGTCATGAATGTCGAAAACCGTATGAAATGGAGGAGGAAAAGCCGAGATGTGGACTCCAAACCCCTGGATGAAGGCTTCAGATGCAATTGAGACACTGCTATGAAGACACCGCTATTGGGTCAGCCGGGGTGCGAGGGATATGTCGATGACAATCTCACCTCCGGCCTAGCACCACGACCCATAGTCGGCGTGCGGTTTTAGTTGATTCGAGCCCGACATAACCTCCCCTTCCGGCTCTGGCAGGGGGGTATCTGAGGGGAATTCCGCACGAAAAAAAACAAAAAAAAGCTATGATAATATTGCTCGGGACCTGGGTCTGTCTGTCTTACCGATCTAAAATGTGCTCTATATGTGCGGTACACGTTTCTTAGCTATGCTTTGAAGATATCACGGGGTGCCACTGCGGTGGACGAGCTCAAATTCACAAAATCCCCGCGCGCCAGGGCCTCGTTTGTTTCGCGATTACAATAATAAAAAAAAAAAAATATTCCACAACTTTCTACACAAAGCTATCTAGATTAACAATTTTCTACGTAACTGTACCTTTTCTTGTTAAAATAACACCGAACGAATCACAAATGAACACATATTTTTCCGAGGTCTAATAGGCACTACAAAAGAGGTCCAATGGAGTATTTTTATTTGCTTTAATTTTGAAGGTCCAGTGGGCACTGAAAAAGAGGTCGAGTGGGCACATTAATTATTATATTTTGAAGGAGGTCCAGTGGGACCTAAAAGTGAGGTCTAGTGGGTACTTTTGTGAGAGGGTAGAATCTTGGAGGTCGAGCGGGTACGTAGCCCATATTCTTTTATAGCTTGTGTTATGGAATCTAGAATGCGGATAAACATACTTATATACTTTTTTTTTGTAAATACATACACATTATACAGAGAAACACCCAGACCAAATGCAAATAGCCATATTCATGCATACAAATATTTGCACTGAGCGGAAATGGAACCCGCGCCTCCTGCGTGGCAGTCGCGTGCACTACCGCCACGCCACAGAGGCTGTCATGGCGATTTAGGTTCAAGATACGTATTCTAAAATACAAATCTGGTATTTTGATCATCTGGTTTTTGAGAATCTGGTATAGTGGAAACAAATGTTCCGAGGTATACCTAGTATTAATAGGAAAGTCTATAAGTACCTCCGACACAAAGAGAGGGGTGTTTTAAGTGTCTGTCTGTCTGTGGCGTCATAGCTCCCGAACGGATGAAGCGTATTCAATGCTGACTTATGTGCGCTTGTTCTTAGACATGTTTTATGAAGGGGGTTAAAGTGCGGATGGGGAATGCCGGGGGTTTTATTATTCAGCCATCTAAATATGTACCTACCTAACCTGACTCCTCTGGCCCTGACCCTGTCTCCACAGACGAGCGGTCGACCATCACGCCAAACAGGTATATTTAATCCAATGTGCGTCATAACATAATCCTCGCAATAAAATAATACTTACGAGAAATTAGCAGTCTGTTTGTCTGTTATATTTTGACGTTTCAACCGCTGATTCTGTATTTTTTTTACAAAGTAAGTGGTCTAATGTAGGACTTTCTACCTCAATAGCCATCTAAACTTAAAATAATAATATAGTAAATAAATATTCCACAACATTCCACACAACACTATCTAGACCCATGGTAAGCTTAACTAGCTTGTGTTATGGAATCTAGAACGCAGATAAACATAATAACTTATAAACTCTCGCGTTCCAAGATTTACAATAATGTTAACATAACATCATAACATAAACTCACGCCTGTATTCCCCGAAGGGGTAGGCAGAAGTGCTAGCGCCCACATTTCGCCAGTTTATGTTTAGGTCCCAATGTAATAGGTGGCGAGCCTAGTGCCATTAACCGGGCATTTAAAAAACCTGCGATAAATTCACACATAACTTCGAAAAGCATCGAAAAATCATTGGTGCGTGCCATGGTAAACCTGGAACCCGAGACCTCGTCTCAGCAGTCTATTACCCATACCACTAGGCTACCGCAGATTACTTTACAATAATGTTAACAGGAAATAACGCGATTATTGGTATAGATACATAAATACATATTACTCCGTCCTGTCCGGGTCAGCCTGTGACCACACCGTTGTAATCTGGTTGAAACGTCAGGCAAATGAATGGTATATTTGTACCTATGCCATGATTGCGTTAATTCTCGGTAACATTATTACAGATAAACATACTTAGATATTTTTTTGTAAATACGTACATATTATATCTACGTAGAAACACCCAGACCAATGCAAATAGCCATATTCATGCATAACAATATTGTCGAACCCGCGCCTCCTGCGTAGCAGTCGCGTTCACTACCGGCACGCCCCAGAGGCTCTTATTGTTCTTAAGGACAACAGTCTAGATATTTTAAATCAATAAAACAGTTTGATTTGCTCTTAATACGAGAGTTTTAAGATCATTTTGAGACTTCGTCGTCAACATATTTATGACGCTGACTGAACCTACCAAGTTCAGTTAGTTAAGCCTATTAAGGCTCTTCTAAACCAGGCGGAAAATGCTCGAATAATTTTCCACCTGATCTAAAATGACCCTCTCATATCATCTCAATCATATTAATTCATAATCCAGTGCTAAAAACTCGTTAAAATGCACTGAACGCATTGAAAACGCCATAGCCATACCCGTATCATTTAGTTTTTAACCCTCGACGCAAAAACGACGGGGTGTTATAAGTTTGACGTCTATGTGTGTGTGTGTCTGTCTGTGGCATCGTAGCACCCAAACGGATGAACCGATTTGGATTTGGAGGGCTAAGATGCCATCCATATTCGGTGCAGAGTATAGATAGTATATATAGAACCAAGCGTTTTAGTGACTCATTCCTATGCCGCACGACTAAGACCTGGAACTCCCTGCCAGCTCACGTGTTTCCTTCTTCCTACAGTCCCGGGTCCTTTATGCGAGGCGTGAAAGGCATCTGATGAGGCTGTCAAGCTGAGTGCCACCATTGTTAACATGGTAAATGTTTACGATGGTGACCCTCTTTCCGAGACTTTGCCTTTAGCTTAACATCAGGCGAGGTGAAGTCAAATTGACGTGTCCCAGATAAAAAAAGTAGATCTTTTTACGTTGTAGCAGGAATTGCCACGGGCTGTGTCTATAGAGTTTGTAATGTTATCAACTATTTATCTAGGTATGTACTCAATTTTACGACGTGGAACGGAGTCATTCATGTTTATTCGAAACATAAACACATTTATTATGATCAGACACTAGTTTTATCGTAATGACGTCAACTTGATAATCACGAACTATTTGCTGCGGTTTCACTTGCGTAATGTGTATTTTATTATATCAAACAATTCAGGTCGGTCGATAGACATAGAAAGCGTAAAAACGATTAATTAATTATGTTCTGATAAAAAAACACCTCCAAAAAGTTGAAAATAAATGAATAAATATTAATTCAACGGTTGCCATGTCGGGGGACCTTAACTGGTTAAGTACTCCTTTATACCGTAAGGTCCCCCGACATGGCAACCGTTGAATTAAAATTTATTCATTTATTTTCAACTTTTTTGAGGTGTTTTTTGTGACGGGGGTTTTTAAAATTTTTAATTTAATTTTTATTTTATACTTTTTAAATTGATCTACTAGTCAAGCTCTTTCATTTGATACCCATATTGATGGAATTATAAAGAAATAGGTATGTATTCCAACATGTTGTGGCGGCGGCCATCTTGGACCGATTTTTTTCAAACATAGCTAAGAACACTCCCGACTAATATACCTTTCAAACAAAAAAAAACTAAATCCAAATCGGTTCATCCGTTTGGGCGCTACGATGCCACAGAAAGACACATACACACACACACACATACAGACACGTCAAACTTATAACACCCCGTCGTTTTTGCGTCGGGGGTTAAAAATTGGATACCTCCAGTTTGTCTCACATTCCAATGCGGTCGCAACCCCATTAGAATGCAATAAAATCCAGTTTTCCCCACATGTGGGATAAAGTCAAAGTCATAGTAATTTATTCACAATCTTGAAGGACTCGAGTCTCTTTTTGAGCTCGAGTCCTTTTTTGCGGCGAGTCTGACTTGAGTCCTTTTATGTATGAGTCTAACCTTTAAAATCCTATATTTAAGGGATGACGAATCGTGAACACGCTGATACCTATAACGTTATTTATGGGTGAATTTCAACATCTATGAATTTTTAGCTAATTTTGGTGATTTTTTTTATTTCTAGGTATTTAAGTAATCTCTTTCAATATTTAGCTAGAAATACATATTTTATGCCTATTATGTTTGAATAGTCTAATTAGCCCTGGGAATTACTTGTTTATTTTATACACCTGAATTTTCAATACACCGAAATTGGTGTCTAACACCAAAATTGCATATCAACTTATTTTTATTTTTTATTTATTGTTACTTATACTATTTCTTTGTTTTTTTTCTAGAATTTGGCACTTAATAGTTACATATAACCCTTAATTTTTACCCTTTTATCACCAACTTCATTTTTATATGGCAAAACCACTTTAGTTGTTAGTAGTATCAGTATAAAAGCAAAACATTTGATTGTTCTATCTATCCTTGCTTCTAGCAAGGATTATATTTTACTCTAATGGCGCCAATATTATCGACGAACTTATTCAAGATTGCTGGGAAAAGATTTAGGCAGTAATTCTCAAAGTGGGAGAGGTGGTACTCGGTATGCCTAAGGGTGGACGGAAGATATGCCATGGACACTTGGTAGTGGCAAGACAAGTTGATAGTGTGATGTCTATTTCTGAACTTACAGGAGTCCTTCAACTAAGTTTCTCACGCGTTGAGCTGATGGGCATTGCGGTTCAAAAGGGTTCCAGAGGTTTACACCATCCGAGACATGTACCACGATTCTGATTCCGTTGTTCGAACCGCTGTTGGCAATATGATAATCTTCCTTATCACTGTCTCTGTGATCTATGATCTGTCCTTAGTCCATTCCCAATCAGCGTGGTATTTTGGTCGGATAGCATCAGACAATCACTCCATAACTGCCCATGTATGCTGTTAATATCGGTGGTGGACGCCGATAGATTGGTGCAACATGTGAGGATGTGGATGTAGGAGCTTGAGGACGGTAGAGGTCAGAAGCCTTCTGTGGAGAAGATTGAGAACCTTTTACACGATAGCAAAGTGCTAGCTGCTGGAGCAACATAAGCAGGAGTTGCGTGTCACCTACATCTTCGACGTCATCGCTTTGTTGCGTGGAGTCACGTGCAAAAGATTGCCTGAGGCACTCTTGCATCCACGATAGCTTTCATGTAAGTGAGAAAGCAGAGGAAGAAAAGCCAAATGATGTTGACAGTGGAGAGGAGGGAAGAAGGGTAGGCAGGTTTTAACGGTGTAGGCTTAGTAGTAAAGAGTGAGGCCGCCTTTCACGCCAGTAGAAGCAGGTGACGGAAAGAGCGCACGATGCTCCACCACACTGGCCTGTCCCTACTGCGGCATCAGCTGACTTCACCCAAATACTCGCCCGTCTTTTGTATGGGTAGTTCATATGCTAATGCTTCCGAACAACCCTCAACAGCCAACAAACTCTTTCCCACCTAGAGAGAGAGGCGGTGCTTTCTCCATTGCCCAGGGTATACTACGTAGAGGTCACCTGACCTAGTAGCCCTCGGACTACGTAGGAGCTTAATCAAATAACTATGAAAACAAATTTTGGTGTAAATATACAATTTTGATGATTAGTAAAACCCCACCAAATTCACCAAAATTGCTCCACCAAAATTAGTTTCACGTCTAAAAAAATTATTTATAAAAATACTATTTAGAATATAGTGGTTACATTACCAAAATTTAATACACATATTGAACCTGTACACTATACTTAAATATTAAAACATACAATGAGAATAAACCGTTTTAAATAATCAACACAAAAATTACAATATTTTTGTCCGATGCTTATGAAACGACCTACTTACGTGTTTGGCAGAAAAACGAAACGGGACTGGGGACAACTGGCACTGGTGCTCATTAACACCCAACTGAACGTTTCCAATGATGATAGTGTCGTCCTTATAGGTACTTTCAATACGACTCCTTCGATGATTTTATAAATCCCACCAAAATTTTACATTTGCCGCGGACGCATCTTATAAATTATTTTTAAGATAAAGTATAGTACTAAATACTACGAATGACAGTATCGAAGATAGCTAAAATAATACCGAATCGAATTATTATTAAGTATACTCAGTAAACTAATGAAGTTTTGATTAAACTGTGATCATTCCCAAGAAAACAGGTTGTGGACGCGCCACCAAGCTTAGAATTTAGGTGAAAAGACATTTTATACACACTCACAAAAATAGTTTCAATAATATAATTTATACGTGCCTATAGAGAAAAACGATATCTTTCTTACAAAAAATAATCATTACTATATGTTAACTTTAAGGTATGATTTTCAGTCACGCCGCGAAAATTTTACGTTTGAGAAATTCACCCTAGGGTGAATTTCAACAGGTCCGTTAAAATCTTCATTTCCGTGGATTTTTTTACCTTAAGTGTTGTAATAAAAAAACATCGCGTTAATTAAAGGTTTTGATACCATATGTATTCTCGCTTAATATCTAGCAGATAACTAAAAAAACTAACGAGATATACAAGATTAAAAATTACATACCACGGCGATGAAACATGCGTGTACGGCAATGAAACAAGCGTCCACGGCAATGAAAGAATTATGACAAGGGAATGAAAGAATCAACCACAGAAATAAAAATACATATAACACATAATAATTTATAGGTATACCTACATACATACAATAAATACAAATTTCAGAGGTTAAAAATCTCCAAAAGGAGTAGGTACAATTAAACAAATATAATAGATAAATTCTTTCACACAAAAAAGAAATTAACAATACACTAATATGAATAAAACAAATAATATGGTATACTTTTGTTAATTATGCAAAAGTAAATTAAATGCAAAGAACACATAGTAGGTAGGTACACCACAAGTCTTTAATTTACGCATCAATATTTAATGTGAAGCGAAAAAATAACATTTTTATAAAATCTAAAGACAAAATAATCACAGCCCACACCGGATAAGGTTCTTCTTCATAGTCTTGGCATCCTAAAAATAAACAATCCATTATTAAAATCAAACTATTTATAATTGATTGTACAGCAAAAAATTCATCAAATCTTTCATCGTATTGCAGAAAGTTTTCCAATCCTGTAATGTCAGTATTTGGTGCTACCTATTATAGGTAGCACCAAATACTGACATTAGTAATGCCTAATCATACTATGGCGATGAAAACATAAGTCACGGAAATGAAACATCTGTCCACAGCAATGAAACTAAATTGTTTTACAATGCATGGCAATGATGTTTTTTTCATTGCCGTGTTTTTTTTTAGCAAATTTTGACCACGGAAACTACGGCAATGAAAGCACGGCAATGAAAAACAAGACAAAAATATAAAATAACAAAAAATCTAATAATTATTCGAAGTACTAATCACTTCACAAAAATAAACAAGAGAAATGGCGTTCTATTGAAAGTTTAATCAAGAGGATAACTTATTCTAATATAAAGTTATACCTATCCACGCCGATGAAAGAAAAAATGTCCAGTAACAGAAAAATGGTATACTTACATCTATGGCGCCAAAACGCAGGTATAGCCCGTCAAGAAAGTCATGAAAATTGAGGGTGGCGCTGCTGCGCTTAACCTGGTATCCCTGTCATAATCCAACTAAACAGTCTTAATCTGTTGTTTTTTATGGTATAGTGCAGAATAATTTAATTATGATAATAAATAAATAAAAGTGAAATATGTATCACGGTAGTAATTTTTTACTTTTATTTAGGTATTTTTATATTAAGTATGGCTACAACTGCACAACTACCAGAAGTTTTTTAATTGTATTTACTTCTTTCTTAGCTGTATAAAAAATGTACTTTTCGCAATTTATAATTGCACACAGTCATAAATCGAAATCTACGAGTGATTTAGTGTGGAAGTCGTGGAGTGTTGTCAATACATAAAAGGAAAAGTTTTAATTCCGCAAGTATTCATTTCATGCATTTTTGTATACCCTTTAGGTGGCAGAGTTTATATAGATGATTAGGTGGCGGACAAGCACACGGCCCACCTGATGGATTATTGTTTACATGCGTAAACATAAACTTGAAGCCTAATAAAACTTACAGCGTAACGATTTACAAGCATAGATATTATGTAAAATTTGGGCCCGTAATCCGAAACCTCCATTTGGTGGAATCTGTACAACAGAGATGGCAATACTTCTCTGCTCTCTGTTCCTCAGCACAAGGGAGACGCTAACCCTTACTGCAATCAACGGCCGCAGTGGGAGTAGGCTCGCTACGGGTCCCTGTGACTAGCAGAGGGCATAGAAGTTAGATGTGAACACCATGCTTCCCACACCCAAGCGGGCCATCTTAAAACCGTATATGGCCAAAGGTTACTGGGGTGCGAGGGAAATGCCTTACTTCTTAAACCTAACACCTCCTTCGGTAATTAGTTGAGTATAAGACCCCAATACGAGGACACGTCGTGTCGGACTTTTTTAGGTTATACCTCGGGACACGTGTCTTACACCTAATAAATTGCGAGATAAACGAGGTCCATTGCTTTGTAATAATCTATGCTTGGTGACTTTGAGCTCGTCCATAGCTGCTGGCCACATTTTAGGCCCAAGATACATGTCCTGAGCATCACCTTAGTCAAAGCACACCTAAAGAATAAAAACGTGATAGCTGGACTGTCGAAATTTTCAAGATATATGGTATTAAAAAATTAAAACAAAAAATCTTTTATACGAATAATTTATTGCGTATACATGTCCTGAGCATCACCTTAGTCAAAGCACACCTAAAGAATAAAAACGTGATAGCTGGACAGTCGAAATTTTCAAGATATATGGTATTAAAAAATTAAAACAAAAAATCTTTTATACGAATAATTTATTGCGTATGATCAAGGTACGAGTATGAGTATTGAACACCTGAAATGCTGCTTGAAACTCCATGTGTAATTAATTTTTCTTCGATAGTTTCCGACTCACTGGAAATATCATCATACTGAAATGATATTTCTTGAAATGTACTTTTGAAAATCTGAAACAAATACCAACGTACTGGATAAATACAGCTGTATTATACCCTGTGTATTTTTTATTAGTCTGGGCCGAAGTGGTTATACAAAGTACCTAGATCAAGAATGTTCAAAAACGTCAAAGTAATGCACTATGATTTGTTATAATCGTAGGTCAATGACATAACCACAACAAATGAAAGCAATGCTTTGAAGCATTAAATATTCACATGAAATACATAATTTTTAACAGATTACACTTCCCATACCTTGTTCAACATTAAAGTATATGTTCGTACTGGCTAATTTAGCATTTTGGCCATCAAAATCGTCAAAGTCGGAAAGCAGCTTGCTGGCTGGAACTTCTGCCGTGTATCATACTATATCCCTGAAATACTTTGAATACGACATGTCTCGAACTACTATTATTCACACATCAATTCATTTTTACACTCAAAACTGTTATCCGATGAACAGTAATAAAATAAACGAAAATAATATATGAAACATCTCCGAGGAGGCATTGAATTGACAACTGATTAGTCAGTTTGGCAGTTAGCGAGTGTTGCAAGTACAAGGAAAAATTTTAGTTCCTCCAACATTAATTTCACGACTTTCTTGACGCACTATACGTGTGTACGTTCTTCCGCGTCGAGCACTTAGGCGGCACCTATATGCAACGTTTAGCGCATATAAGGGAGGATGCAAGTCGTTAGATAAAAAAATATTCTAAAACATGTTTAGAACACGGCGATGAAAGGTAGTTCTGGGACAGATGATTTTTTTTTAACCATTCGTTGTATTGTTTAAATATTTGTAATAATGTATTTCGTAACAATACTTTAAATATTCACGTATCAAATAAAAATAGGTATTAATCAAAATAACCAATAGATTTTTATCAATGTGGTATCACGACACAATAGGTGACGTGTGGACAAACACGGCAATGAAAGATTTCGGTGTATTTTGTTTTTTTTTGGAGTACCTATAATCCTATTTAATAAAATATTTAGTGCCACACATAGATCACTATTTCACCTAACTAGCAAAAAATGTTAGAGCATTATAACTATGATTTTTAGTACCGATTTCATCGATGCCACGTAATTCTTGGTCCCGGGAAATTCACCCATTAATACTTCCAGGCGACTTTGCTATCAAAACTGACGCCATTTTTTTCCAAAACGACTATAAAATCACCTTGTATAGAGCAACTAGCTGTTGCCCGCGGCTCCGCCCGCGTGGAAGTCGGTTATCGCCGATCGGTTTTAAATTGACAAAGTTCCATACAAACTTTCATCCCCTATTTTATCCCCTTGGGGGTAGAATTAATCAAAATCCTTAGCGGATGCCTATGTCATAACATCTACCTGCATGCCAAATTTCAGTATAGTAGTTTGGGCTGTGCATTGATAGATCACTACGTCAGTCGGTCAGTCACCTTTGAGTTATATAATTATACTAGCTGTTGCCCGCGGCTCCGCCCGCGTGGTTGTCACTTATCGCTAAATTAAGATTTAAACTATCCTATCTCTCAAGTTGGATCGAACTGCACATGGTGTGCGAATTTTATTATAATCGGTTAAGTGGTTTAGGAGTCCATCGAGGACAAACATTGTGACACGAGATTTATATATATTAAGAAGATTTAGAAAGATGCGTGCCTTCCCCTTTCCGGGGACAAAATGGGGATAGCCTGGTTCTACATCCGTGGAGCATTTGAAACAAAAGGTATTGGCCAGGATCCTATCTATAGCGGCAGCACAGACAGCTGTTCTTCTTCCTCCTAACATCAATCTCCGTCATGTGATGTCCGAAGCATTCTCCTTGGAGCCTGGGGTCCGCTTTACCGCAGGTTTGGCTGAACTTCGATATTTTCGTGAAGCGATTGCCATCTAACCACCACAACCCAATGGAGATATCGTAGCATTGCAGTTTGATCAGTTGTTGAATTTTTTAGAGCTCCAACTACTCGATAGGAAATGCCTTAGATGTTCGTATGACAATCTGGATCTACGTTTTAATGTACTCTTCGAGCCACGATCAGACCAAGCGCCGCACTGAGCGGGGATAGAACCCGCGCCTCCTTCATTATGGCTGCGTTCACACCCGCCAGGCCACAGAGACTGTCGAGGCAGCAGTGTCAGCTTGGTGTTTCTATGTTAATCATATTAACATTAACATAAACTCACGCCTATATTCCCCGAAGGGGTAGGCAGAGGTGCTAGCACCCACATTTCGCCAGTTTATGTTTAGGTCCCCAATGTAATAGGTGGCGAGCCTGTTGCCATGAACCGGGCACTTATAAACCTGCGATAAATACACACATAACTTCGAAAAGCATCGAAAAGTCATTGGTGTGTGCCATGGTAAACCTGGGATCGAACCCGAGACCTCGTCTCAGTAGTCCATTACCCATACCACTAGGCTACCGCAGATAGTATAATAGGCATAGGATGTTAATCCTACAGTAAAGATAATGGTAATGGTATGCTAACTATACAAATCGAATACCTACATAGGGAAAAATGAAACTTCCCGGGCGGGCCTCGAACCCGCGATCGTTTCCTTACAGGAGGAATGCCTTGACCAATTCGGCTACCGAGACACGCCCGATGTGATTCAAGTTTCCCTTCATATTTATCCGTCTTTAAGGCGACGGTGGAGTCATCTACCGATATTCTCACGAACTATCGGGACCTTCATGCTGGAAAATTCATTCAAGTATTTGGGTGGAGTTACCAAAATCAATGTTTAAAAGTGATTGTAACATCATTCATTGGTTCCGATATTTTGTAAGTACATCTGTGGATGACTCCACCGTCGCCATAAAGACGTATAAATAGAAGGGGAATTTGTGAAAGGAAAAGTTGGTCCCCTAATTCAATTATATTCAGAATCCAGAATGCGCGAGTCCGTCTCAAACTTTTATTAGTACTAATAACAATTAGTTACATTACAATAAGTACGCAATTACGAGGATTACAACAGGATTTGCATAAAACAAAAAACAAAACAAATTACATTTAGCTTCTTACCTAAAACAAAATTTATTACTCAATTTGCATGGCTGACGACTTCTGCACGTTTTTTACTAGGTGCTTTTAAATTTTGTGTTCAAATTCAAAAGTGTGCATTTAGTGTTTATATTATTCTCTATTATCTATTATTCTCATACATGCATTGTAATGATAACCATCTTCGACAACCTCTGTGGCGAGGCGGTAGTGAACGCGACTGCTAAGCAGAAGGCGCGGGTTCGATTCCCGCTCAACCGCTTAACCACTAAGCTACCGAGACCAGTGCTGAGCAGAACGTCCTCGAAGCTGAATGTCTTTTGAATGAGTTAGTCCACTAGTCAAAACGTCTATCGAATAAAAATGTACTCTTTTTGCCATACATACATTAAGCAGCATGCTGGGAATACTGAGATCATGCAGACGTTTCTTGATTTCTTTGAGAATCAATGGTTAAAATCAAAATCAACTATGAATAAAAGGCCAGGGCCCTTATTACGCTTGACTAGCCGTAAACTCGCCTATGTGGGTTCGTATGTTTTACACTACTTACGACTTCGTTCGGAAGTCTTTGTCAAGTAGAATAAAGCGCGAAGTTCAAAAATTGTGTTACAGCTCCGGGGGGGTGGGATGAAAGATTTGGAAGAAGTGTTTATTGACATTTTAAAGCGATTTGTGTGCAAACTTTTACAAACGTATTTTTTTTTTTTTGGAAAAGTATACGTCTAAAACGGGGCTTCAATCCGTGACCAGACCCATAACATAAGCTAGTTTTGCTATACTTACTTGGGGTCTAGATGGTTGTGTGTAGAATGTCATAGAAATTACAATATTTGAATTACATTTTTATAGCATTTATTATGCTAACTTTTTAAGTTAGAAATACATCGGGAAAAAAAGCGCTCAAGGGGGCGCTAAAGAGAAGGGAAATTTGAAGTGATTCAGGTGTGGCTCAATAGCTCAGAAGGAAGAGCATTTCTTTTCCCGATGTATCTCGAATTATAATATTTTTGATTCGCCTCACAATTCGACCAGGTTATACCGGCCGGATCATTTATGATAGTGATAGCGATAATTCTCGTATCACTATTGTATATCATGGAACGCGAGGGTTTAAAAGTTATATTTGAATATTTATTTATTAAACAGCGACAGATTTAATGAGCGAGCAAGGAAGGCGAGAGGCGTTCACAAAGTTCTCGGCGCTGTCGAGTACTTGGCAGCAGAAGAAAGTGCTGGTTGATGTACTTAGCTGCTGGCCCGCCACTAGAGACAGGTAACATTATTTTTACGGGAAATTTTTGTCAGTCATTTTGTCATCCAATGTTCAATGCAAGAGGATAAATCTGCCGCTAAATATGGTAGATCGACCGCCAAATATTCTTAGTTCATTCTTAGGTTCCATTATCAATGGCCCCATTCTCAGAACAGAATTTCCCATTTATCAAAAGTCTTATTCTCTAAATTCCCAATTTCAAAAGGTACCATTCTCAAAAGTCACATTCTCAAAAGTCACATTCTCAAAAGTCACAAATTCAAGAGGTTCCATTCTCAAAAGTCCCAATTTCAAAAGGTCACATTCTCAAAAGTCCCAATTTCAAAAGGTCACAATCTCAAAAGTCCCAATTTTAAAAGGTCACATTCTCAAAAGTCCCAAGTTCAAAAGGTACCAAATCCAGAAGGTCCTGCTATCAAAAGTTCCATTCTTACTAGGGGGTAAAATTTCGCTTAGCTTTGGTCAAGGTGGCAGACGCCTGCACTTCATCCAAACTCGAATTCTAGCGGCAACTGTATTATTTATTACCCGACTACGGCGAAGCCAAAAGGAGGGTTATGATTTTGACAGGCTATGTATGTATGTATGTATGTATGTATGTTCATTTGTTCCCTCATAGCTCCTCAACTACTTATTAGAATTATTATAAATATTTTTCGAACGAATAATCCTCTAGAAGGTTGAAATAGATGTTTTAATTCAAAAGTAAATAGGAAACCACCATTAGTACTGTTTATCGATCAAAGTGGCAGGAGATAAGATTCAAAAACATTATGTTTCCTGGTAGCAAGAGGTGAAAGGTGGATATCAGTTTCAACATCCGGTACACAGAAGAAAAGAAGAAATTAGAAGAAGAGAGTATCACGCCTTACGAATTTTTAAGAAGAATTACATTATTAAAAAAGATTTTAAATGTTACATATTAACTCTATTAGCTCAAGTATATATTTTAATTAAACAGGTACATAATTTAAGCATAAATAAATAATTACAATAAATAAAATATTTTGACCCTGATTTTTAAATTATCCTACCGTTGAAACAAGTCGGTGTGAGCCCATGTTTCAATTCAACGTCCAACGACACAAAATTGAGGACGTTTTGCTTTGCGAACACACAAATTGAGGACGTTTTGCTCTCAGTACGTTTTACTTTGCGAACATTAGGCCACAATAACATTTTGCTTCGAAAACTAGCAAACTATTTCAATTGTGGACGTTTTGCTCTTAGGGCATTTTATATGGCGGTTAATATAACATCGAGAACGTTTAGCTTCGAGGACCTTCTGCTCAGCACTGACCGAGACGCTACAAACCATGGAGGACAGAATATGATCAACTACTTACTGCCAGCAGGGGACGCCGCCGCGTGGGCGGACGGGTGACTCTTGCGTAGGGCCATTTCAACCATGAATATACCCTTTCTGACCCATAGAACACCAAAGTGGTTCACCTAGGTGTTCCACGGTTAACTTTCTGTACCCTTGGTTCAGCTAGGTGTTCCACGGTTAACTTTATGTACCCTTGGTTCACCTATGTGTTCCACGGTGAACTTTACAAGTGCATGTTTGATCATTTTTATGATCAAACATGCATTTGAATTATAATCCATACTAATATTATAAATGCGAAAGTAATTTATTTATTTATTTATTCTTTATGCACAAATATAATATATGTGTACAAAGGCGGACTTAATGCCGTAGGCATTTTCTACCAGTCAACCTTAGTAGTTCGTTTTAACGCCGAAACCACTGCACCGCATTTGATGAAATTTGGTATAGGGGTACCTAGATTAAACCTTGAGGAAGGACATAGGCTAATTTTGGTTGAGATAACCAACATTCACGCGGGCGGAGCCACGGCCGAAAGCTAGTTTAATATAGATTGTTAATAAGCTTAGTATCTATTTTTGTATAATAATTATATAATAAAATAATAGGTACTTAGAGTACATGATTAATAATAATAACGCAATGTTATGAATTAAACATCAAACCTTACCAAAAGGGCATTCTCACACTAAGCAACGGATGATTCTTGAGAACCTAAAATGTGTTCATTGTCTTAATAAAAACGTGAAAAGATCATTAATATTCCACGATTGTAATTACGCACGATTGTTAAGAAATACTTACTAAATTGAATAATTTAATTGCTTAATTTTTAAACTGGGCCTATTGCCGTCTAGTTGGCACTTTGTCTTGGGCTGTATGTCCCTATCCCTTAGTCACTTTCTACAACAGAAATGATGGGGTGGTCCACGGAGGACAGAATATGATTTGATGCCCCATTGATATTTCTCCTAATAAAATCGCGCGCCGAATGCGGGTAGGAAGAGAGGGGGTGTCAAATGTCGAAGGACTTGTAGGTATAACGTTCCTACCGAATGTGTCCATTTGAAGTTTGGATGGCACGCGACTCGATTGCCTTGCAACAACTCCGCAATCATTTCCTACTCCATGGGGTGGTCCTATTCCTCTCCACCGGGTACCAACCAACACGGTAAGATAAGACGAGAGAAAACTGAAGTAAAGGCAACGAAAGGAGAGAAAAAAGGTAAACAAAGTTTCAGCTGTTTCAAACATTTTTATTTGATCTCTCCAGACAGGAATGAAATTGCTCATAAGATATCGGAGCTGACAGTTTAGAACCGCTGTGCTGACAGCTTTCCTGTACCACGAAACACGCAACGACAGCTGTCGCTCGCCTATTATTGCGTGCGTGTGACATGTGCGACAAGGACAGAGAAAATAATCGCTAGTTATCGCAACATAACTCAGTAATGGTAGCTTTGTTTACCTTTTTTCTTTAGTCTCGTTGGCTTTACTTTAACTGAGAAGTCAATTTATGGTTTTATATTTTATTGTATGGTACATTGATCTGATTCATATTATCTTCAGTGCGAAGCGTCCGACTCTTAGCGACACTGGCATAAAAGTGTGCAGAATCACGAGGAGTGCGGGTTCGATTTGGACATTTGAAATCCACTGCGTACAAACCAAATTGTGCACTGAAAAAAAAGAAAGGATCTTACTATTACAGGTTGGGTGGATGATTAAAAATAAATAAAAGCTATAAATTAAGAACCGACGCAATTTTTACCGCTCTTTTGCCATTCTTAATTTAATAAGTTCGGTTAGTTAATTTATTTTAACTATAGGATGATACCCAATTGAAGGAGCGAGCGAAGCGAGAAGATTCACAGTTTCGACAAGGTGGCCCATTTTGCTTTTCTAAACGGATTCTCATCAAAGGCACACATGTTCTTTGTTTTAAAACTTAGGTAACTTTTGGCGAGAGTTTTTTTGATAGGAGCGAAATTGGGGGAAAAATGGGGGGAAGTTTGTTGTCGCGTTAAGTATTTATGAATGTCATTATTTTTTTAATGAAACATCCAGGGCTATTTAAATTAAGAAGATAGAACGCATCGTTCTTTTAAGGATACCAGATTTGATAAAGGGTACTATAAAAATGTGTCCGCGACGTCTACTTCCCGGACCATTTTGACCACAAGTAGCCAGAGAAACCCTGTAGTTCGCAGGTTGGGTTGATAATAAGATCTATGATTGGTGAATCGCCGGCCGCCTCCCTAGTATCCAGTGCTATCCTCAAAACACGTGAAAGTACACTCAACGTCATAAATATTTTGACGACGAAGTCTCAAAATGAAATTAAAACTCTCGTATTAAGAGCAAATCAAACTGTTTTATTGATTTATGTGGTAATATTGTCTGAATTAAAGGTGTGTACCAAATATCATAACAATCACTGACCTGGAAGGGGGTCAAAAAACGAAATTAAGATCATTTTGACCACTTTGTTCGTCAACATCTTTCTGATGATGACTGTTCTGCCCAGTACAGTCATCATCAGAAAGATAATAAATAAAGACTATATTTTGTGAAGTCACTAGGATCAAAGTTACTAGAAAGCAAGTACATACCTAAATATACTCACGTCTGTAAATCTACGAAGGGGTAGGCAGAGGAGTATTATTGATAGGTAAAACTAACGGTGGTAGGACACGACGGTATTCCCGTCCCAACTAAGCAATCCAACTAGGGAATTACCTCCGCCCTACAGAACACCGCGGCCATAATAACCTCGTCTTAAATTCAAAGGTTTCTCCTACTTTGTCTTCTGTGCTGACGGCACAGAAACTTTCTGTTCTTACAGGGTCAGCAGCACGAGTATGACTCCCTGTAGCATACGTCCATAGGCCACGGTAACCACTTTCCATTACATAGGCCGTACTTATCTGCCACCTAAGTGGTATAAAAAAACAATGATTTTCGGTACCACGTAATATGCGAGGCTATGGCAATAGGCGGGCACTTAGTCAAAGAAAGAAAATGTAATTGAATATTTTTTAGACAAACCTATATCCACCAAACCACTCAAAGTTATCCATCATCGTCCACGCCACGTACCCTGTCACTGGGATGCCATCATCAATTGCCAATAGGACCTGAAAACATAAAGAATTTCATCAAGCTCTGGATTGAAATAACAAAATCTTCGATTCGGTCAAATATAAAGATTGTAACATGCTTTCATAGGCATAGGTATATATTTACCCAGGCGCGGGAGCGGGGATACGATCCCGAGCCCGAAGACATTCGGGCCGAGAGGTCCCGGCTCCACGGGATCATGGTGGCGGAGTGGGAGCGACGACTTGAGCAACGACGCGCAGGGCATGCCGTCATAGAGGCGGTAAGTCCCATCATGGGGGAATGGCTCGAGAGGCCACATGGCAGCCTCTCGTATCGACTGACGCAGATTATCACCGGGCACGGGTGCTTCGGGAGATATCTGTGTCGGATCGAAAAGGAGCCAACGTCCGAGTGCCATCACTGCGACGCGAGCGAGGACACGGAGCTGCACACGCTCACCGAGTGTCCGGCATGGGCCGGACCGAGGCGGGAGCTAGTGGCGGCCCTGGGAGTGAGAGTTCTCACCCTCGCCATCCTGCTCACAGCAATGGTCCGCTGCGCGGACGCGTGGGCGGCCGGCGTCTCCTTCAGCGAGCAGGTAATGGTCGTGAAGGAGACGGCGGAGCGGGAGAGGCGGCGCGAGCGAGAAAGACTCGCGGATCGCGCCGCCCGCGCGCGCAGGCAACTCGGGCGTCGGAGGGCACTGACTGACCTCCGTCCCCCATGAGCGCGGACCTGGGGGTGACGGGTGGAGCCGCCTGTCACCCCAGTAGAAGCAGGCCACGGCGGCGGCGCGCTGAATAGTGCGCCTCCCCATTCCGGGGGCGAGTTGGGGAAACCGTTGTCCCCCCCTCCTGAGGAGGGCCAGACCGTAAGGGATGGCCCTGGGTCAGCCGGGGTGCGAGGGATATGTCTTTGACAACCTCACCTCCGGCCTAGCACCAAGACCCACAGTCGGCGTGCGGTTTTAGTCGGTTCGAGTCCGACATAACCTCCCCTTCCGGCTCCGGCAGGGGGGGTATCCGAGGGGATATCCGCAAAAAAAAAAAAAAAAGGTATATAATACCCAAAAAGTTAGTTTAAAAATAAAACCAGGCTACTGCAAATTCACGCTCTACAAAGTATCAAACAAGAAAATATCCAGGATAGCGCCGTCGTCGTATACCACTTACTCTAACAAAACAATACATTCTAGGGAAAAGGGGCATACGACCACGGCTATCCTTGATATTTTCTGGTTTGATACTTTTTAGAGCGTGATTTTGCAGTAGTCGGGTTTTAGTTTTAAACTTATTTTTTTATTAATATTATTTTGGAGCCAGCGAAAGCTAATAATGTATATAAATATTTGAAATTTGCCAATTAAGCCCTTTCATTTGATACCAAACACGACATATTTATTTCAAATTTATTTTTTAAAACGGTACTTTATGACCGGTAGAGGGCGCTTCACAAGATTAAGTGACACGTCTTATAGCACATAACCATCGGACAATCAAGACGCTTGTAACGATACCTCATTTGTCCAGTTCTAATAAGTAGTTGAGGAGCTATGAGGGAACAAATGAATAAGAATACATACTTAAATAGCCTGTTAAAATCATAACCTGCCTTTTGGCTTCGCCGTAGTTGGCTAAAAATGTGCTCAAAATGTGTTCTGTATTCGCAATAAGTAGGTGTTGGATATCTCTAGGATAGCACGGGGTGCTCCGGCGGCTAAAGAACTAAAATCTACCACTTCCTTATACATTACTAGCTGACCCGGCGAACTTCGTACCGCCAATATTTTTCCGCCCACGTGGCTTGAGATCCCGTTCTCGTTGCATCCTCTACTATATTAAGCATGTATAACACATATAAACCTTCCTCTTGAATCACTGTATCTTTTAAAAAACCGCTTCAAAATCCGTTGCGTAGTTTTCAAGATTTAAGTATACATAGGGACGGACAGACAGCGACAGCGGCTTTGTTTTATACTATCTACCTCTACTATATATATTGTGAATGAGTGAAATCAAAACAATACCGCCGCGCCGCCGCGCCGGTTTGGAGGCAAGATATTTGCCAGAAACTATACTTAATGGTACGTAACTTTCAGCGTGTATTCAAGTTGCATCTGAGGCCTTGGACCTTGGTATTGGCTTACCTACTTTTATCCCTACTTCGAACATGTTACCTTCTGCATCTTCGACATCGTTGAACAGCGCCTGATAAAAAAAATCATAGAATACGCCTGACAAAAAGAAAATAGCAGTCACTGGCTCGAGATTGGTCCAGTATTGTAAAGCAGGAAAATTTCCTAATAATCATCATCCTCATAACGATTTCTAGGGTGCGTCCAAAGTTTGTACTTGTCCCAGAGAAAAACCTGCTCCAGAGCCATTCGACTGGTAACTACATCGAAAACTGCTGGTCCATTTCCAATTAGTGCAAGAAATATCATTTTATTGCTGAACGTACTTCTATTCAAACAACCTCTCCCTCTCTCCAATCTCTTTGACAACCTTCTACTCCAACCTCTTTGAAATAATACTTAACTATTCAAATCGATTCAGAGAGGAAAATATTGTGATCGGTCAACGGGGGATTTGAAGCCGCGATCCTTCTCTCACAGAGAAAATGCTTTTGACCACTAAGCTACCAGACCCACGCCCGTACTAATCCAAATTTTCTAATCTAGTAGTAGAGTAGTAGTCTAATCTACCCCTATACCAAATTTCGGTTCCGTGGTTTAGGCGTGAAAGCGTAACATACAGACATACAGACTGACAGACAGACAGACAGAGTTACTTTCGCATTTGAATCAATTTTTTTATAGCATTTATTATGCTAACTGTTAAGTTCGAAAAACATTGGAAAAAATGAAATGCTCAAGTGAGACTCGAACTCACGACCTTTCGCTTACAGGGCGACTGCTCTGCCAACTCAAAGTGCTCAATGGCTCAGTTGGCAGAGCAGTCGCCCTGTAAGCGAAAGGTCGTGAGTTCGAGTCTCACTTGAGCATTTCATTTTTTCCAATGTTTTTCGTACTTTCGCATTTATAATATTAGTATGGAAGTATGGACACAGAATAGATAATAGTACTAGCGTACAGAATGGGAGCTCCCACCCCCGCGCAGATTTCAGTTCCTCACCCCGCACGTTCGAATCAGAGGTACGATTAAAGGCACATAATACAAGGGATGTGCCTTTCAAAGGTGCCTAGTAAGATACGTCGCGGAGGAGAGTGAGAAGATCGGCTTACTTCGATTTTGTAAAGCTTCCTCTCTATCGCACAAACCACAGTTTGATTTAACCCTGAAATGTATGATTTTTATATAAATAAGTAACAGCACTTCGTGTGCCGGCTTCGTCCGGGATTAAATTCGGTAATAAAAATACAAAAGTGATTGCAGTGCAAGTCAAGTGCGAGTCGTACAATACTTAATTGAGAGATGAACATGTCGAAGAGCATTACCAGCGCATTACAAATTGTAGACTTGTTGAAGACACAACTAGTCAAAAGACAATTATTTGTCTTAAATATAAGTTCATTTCGAACATTCACTGTAACATACTGACTGGATGCGGAAGGCAGAGGATTGGGAGAAATAACGCACATTGGGAGAGGCCTGTTTCACAACTTGGAAGCTCTCGGAAAAATTTATGAAACAATGGGATTGTAATTACGACATACATACGTCGTGCACATACACGTACTGTTGATGAAAATATACAAAATAGAAAATACGAGTATTATAAAATACTAGCTGTTACCCGCGACTTCGTCCGCGTTACGTTCGGAATAGCTCAAACTCATCATTACACATCATGATGGAAGATTTTCATCTCAACTGGAACGGAAGTCGAACTCGAAATACTGGAAATAGTGAATTTACACAAAGGAAACATTCCTTTATTTTAAAAAAGAAACAAAACTGTATTCAAATCATTTCGAAAACTCGCTTGACATCTTCCACCTTGTATTTTTAAATTAAGTAAATTTTATGTAGATAGTCTTTTTTAAGTGACTGACTTATAAATACAGGGCTAAATGACTGTAAACTACGAAAATTGACAGACTTCTTCTATGAGCTTGGCAAATACTGCGAAAGGATTCTAAAAAGTTCAATATTTTGCTGACGAAATCATTATTAAGTATGCGGATGAACATTGTTAAATGTGAACTTAGCAATGTTCATCAGTTTTAATGATTTAAATATTCTTCCTTCCTCCCGAATTCTTAAAACATGCTGCCAGCACATACGAACTGAACAAATTTAAATACATCAAGTATCACACAAAATAGTTTCAAAAAAACCCGGAGCCTTGCACGCCCTGAGCAGTGAGCAGTGGTGCTCTTCTTTGCTGAGCCAATGGTGGGTAGTTCCTGCTTTACACACAGGTAGAGAAGAGGGGCGCAGTGGGCAAGAGAGCAAATACAGCATTGACTGGGATGGGGTCATATAGCCCCATTTTGCTATATTTTCCTTGTATTGGTAAGCTTTTGTCCAGCAGATGATGTAGATACTTCCAAATTGACACTGGAGTAGATGTCCACGTGGCGGAATTTTTTGGTCTGATGAAAATTACCGGGACTGAGTGTTTCTCTGCACACATTCAGTCTCTTTATATAATAGGAGCAGTGGTATCTTTTCGGCGGTTCTCATGGCGTACTGTTATCATTTCTGGGATAGATTTACGTATTTATTATTAGATACTTACGATTCCGTTTAGGATTGCGTTGGTAGTCATCAGGTCACTAACATTGTATAATGTCTGCAGTTGCATCACTGGCTGTATTTTACCATTTCTACCGCACTACGGCGAGTGAAAAAGCCTATTAGGAGTCTTTCAACTAATCTCTCCTTCCTTCCGTCACTCACATAAGGTAGAAACAATGCCACCTCGAACTAAGCTGTTCGGAACTTCATTTCTTTATCAGGCGGTTAAGAACTGTATTGCTCTATCTACACATGTATTTTCTTCTTTTTAAGATCCGGATCCGGATCCGTTTTTTTATATAGGACACGTCCATTTAACTTCACCTCGCCTGATGTTAAGCTAAAGGTAAAGATTCGGAAATTGTTAAATTTTAATGGGTTTGATTCCAATATTGCGCTTGCCCCGATGTGGTGGAATCGGTATCAATGGGGGATACCAGTTTCAGTTTTATGACTTCTCAGGCGGGTGGGATCACTTTTTCATTCTCCGAAATGAAGAATTTTGTAAAGATCTAAGAATATTATATAATAAGTTCCACTATTACTGTCACACAACTTAGTTTTATGTACTACCTATAGAATAATAAGCATAGAATATATATTTTTACTTCAAATAAAACTATAAATACAATAAAATACAACAAATACACAATAAAATAAAAAAGTTAAACAAAAGTAAATAACAAACCATAAAAGGAAAATTAGATTTTAGTTGGAATCGAACGCGACTCGGCTAAGATGTAAGTCCACCGCAGACATATTGAGCCACACAGTTACTATGAAATCATAGTGTAAAATAGACGTTTACATCTTATGACATAAAAACATTCTACCCCATTCCTTATTATATTAGCGTCATGATATTAATTATGGAAGACAGGAGTCTCTTTACCGAACCAGCTGCTCACTAATTTCCTCGGATTCGAGAGAAAATCGTTCGAGAACAATGTGAATTCTATCGAGACACTCGCTGTGCCGAATATTCTGCAGTAACCTGACCTGACTTAGCTGAGATGTAGTAACTGAAGTTCTTCAGATTCCTATGACCAAAATAATATCTTCTTATAATCATTGTTGCTTCTTTATTGGTTCGATCTTTTCACACAATCACAAATTGTTAGCCGTGATTTGCTATTATTGACATAACTTTTTTATTTATGAACCGATTTCAATAAAACAAACACTAAATGTTAAGTGAAGCCTATTACAATCTATTACTGAAAACCGCAACCAAATCCGTTCAGCCGATTCTGAGATTAGCGTGCACAAACTCACAGACAAACAGAGAAACAGATAAACAGAGAAACAGATAAACAGATAAACATACAAACAGACAAAAATTCCAAAAAACGTTGTTTTAGCTTCTATTACGTTTATAAAGTCCCCTATAACAGTTTTTCTCATTTCCTTTCCATGTACAGACATCGATCGTTTACAGATTTATTATATGTATAGATTATTGTAAATCTATTTCTGGGATAATACATATCGTATGTGCTATAAATAAAATTAAAAATGTAAGCATGGTGCAGGCCCCTCGTAAATTGCTATAATTACAGCATGGTACTGTATTAGTTACGTGACTTATTTGTTACATTATGTAACTTTGTTTTAATTCTTAATTATAAAGAGTTTTATATACTTGTTGACATTTAGCTTTAAGAAAATAAATATTGTAAATTGACGTCCAAAAAATGCCGCAGTGGAGTTTGTTGCGCCGTTTCTTCTCCACCAGCGCCTTGGAAGCGGTGGTAAACTTAGATTAAGTAGAATTAAAATTGACGTCAATAAGAAACAATTTTATTGTTCTATATTGAAAAAATAAATGACTATGACTATGACTATGTAAAAAACCCCCGTCACAAAAAACACGTCCAAAAAGTTAAAAATAAATGGAGTTCGCCTTAAAACCAACTTTGCCAACGGGCGTAGGTCCCACGTAGCACGAGGTATTACGTGTATGAACATACTACTCATGTTTTCCATAATATATATCATAAGTGTAGCCTAGGTAATAATATAATATAAGCTAGTAAATGGGTAATCATTTTTCGTGTAAAATAATTAAAAATAAAATAACCGTATTTCGTCCTTAGGAAAATGAAAAAAGCGCCTATTTTTATTATTTTTTGATGAATGTGTATTATTGTTCTGTGTTTGGATGTATCTCACATCCAAACACAGAACAATAATACACCATCTCGATTAGGTACTGAATCTACGTCTAGATTATTTCCCAAAATATATTGGTATAAGGTGAATTAAGAAAATCTCTGATCGTCCGGACAGTTGAGGTAACAGACGTCGCATTGATGAGTTGCTTTTTTTACGTCAGTTCTATTTGTCTATACTGTGAGTCAAATAGTTTGCACTTTATTAAACCCACATTGGAAGAAAATGTTATTCAAATGGTGCGCCAACAATGAAAATTTATTTTAAAATATAAAGAATAATATATGTAATAATAATAATATATAGTTTCGTTTCGTTAACATCTATAAATAAATACCTACTGCAATAATTCTACATCAGTAAATCGGTATTCAAGGGTTATATTACCCGTCAATAAAGTATGACTTTATCTGTAGTACATTTGTGCCAAATGAAATACGATACTTCATGGACGTGAGTTTTGCAAGGTATAGAGTAGTTAAAACCATTTGTATCAATTAAATAGATTGGAGAATGTTACTAGGTGTACAAAATCACTTGAAAATTTGTAACATTAAAGCCTTTATATATATATTTATATTTTATATTTGTACACTTGTTTTTTTTTTCATTTAAAAATACCAAGTGGTTATGATTTTGCAGGCATTCAAAGTCCCAGACCGGCTCGCACTAGATGCGTGTGACGTATTTTTATGTAGGCTTGACAGTTTTCGTGGAAGGCTATAGGCTATACTCTTCATTTTCACGTTATTGGCCTATAACCTTCCTCTATAAACAGGATATTCAAAACAAGAACAATTTTTGAAATCAAACCAGTACTTCCTAAGATTTCTGATGAAACGTAAGGCAGCGCCAACCAAAGTTGACTGGCCTACATAAAAATACGTTACACACATTAAGCGCGAGCCGGTCGCCGCGAAGCCATTGTAAAAGTCCATATCTTGGAAACCAATTGGTATATCGATATAATTCTTTTAGGTGTATTTTTCGTTTTCAACACATAATAATACTGTTTTTTTTTTAAATTAAATTAAAGGATTTAGTATTTCGCGCATAAGTTGAATGTATACTTGTATTTATAATATCATTTTTTTCTACACTTATTCTTACCTACACGCAAATTCTTATCTCATTGCAGGAAAACAAAAATGTCGCCATTTGATTCGACTGTTTTGTTTCACAATATTGAAAGAAGAATGAAATTTGACCCTTATAAACTTTGCCTCTCATTTCACATGTCATGGCCGTTATAAGCCGCGTAAAATGAAATATTGTCTAAAATCTGGTAAAATTAAACGCTTAATTTAGTCGTATACTGATGCTAATTCTGTTGTGTTTAAACTAACTAAAATACACAAAATCTCTAAAATTTATTATACACTCAGATTGCATAGTCTTTTCGTAGAGAAAGATTATTATAGTGTGTGGCCGATTCCGGTCGCGCAGACAAATTTTGGCCGGACAGTACATGGCCGTGAGGCAAACGAATACTCAATTAGTCGGCCGGCCGACTAGTGCAAGCAATTTTCGACCTTATTGATATCACATAAAACTGAGTATTTATTCGTATATTCGTGATCTGCGGCATCTATTTATGCGAAATGATATGTAATTAAGGTCGAAAATCGTTTTTCTGTTCTTACTAGTCCTTGTAGTCGGTTCGCGTCCCACGTAACATGCCTACCTAACGATTTTACTATCGAAACTGTGTGTCTAAAATCTTTTTTTACGAAACGTCTATACAGTCTGGGTGTATAATACCATTTTAGAGATTTTTAGCGTATTTTAGTTCGTTTTGACAACACAGAATTGGCATCAATTGCTGATAAAAAATATAGGTGCTAAGCTATGGTTACGTAACATTCGTAAGCACCGCTACGCCAGTTTCACTCAATGTGATATGTAATACCAAAATTATAATAAGACACCGATGGCTTTGGAGACAGTGAAGGTCACACGAAGAACAACGCGAAACATAGCTAACCCGCCTGGTGATCTCATTTCGATCAGAATTTTGTGCAGCTGAAGTCGGGAGAAATAATTAGTCTTTCACAAACGATCGGTTTTAACTACTCTATGAAGATATCAAAGTCGGATGTTGTAGAAGTGTTTTGTTATTGGTGCTGATTCTGTGGTTTGAGGGGACTAAAATGTATGGCCATCAATTTTTTTTCAGAATTGAAGACAAAGATGGAATACGTTTGTAACATCAGGATTGGCACCGTTGTCGGATGTGACGGAAGTCATGACATTAAGGGATAGAGCGAGAAAAATCATACTATCTCGCTCAAATAATGCTTACAATTTCAAATAATGCCAACCCTATCATTTTGAAGTCTCTCACACATCAACACTACCGTGCATGTGCACGATCTATGAATGTTGTAATTACAATTTGAATTTTTCATACATTTTGTATAGAGCTTCCGACGTGTGGTATGGATTTTCAAATTAGTAGGATATTGTTCCTTACCTGTTCCAAGTGGCCCCTTATCGACATCATACGGTCGAGATCAGCGAGCCTTGGGTCAAAGGTGGCCAGGCCATTCTCCAGGATAATGATCTCTTTGACATCGTAGTTTGAGTGCAGCCATTGCAACTGGTGCCGAAGACCTTCAGGATAGATCTAAAACAGATTAATTGGCATTCAGCCTTTATGGCGTAGTGGTAGTGAACGCGGCCGCTGCAGAGTAGGCGCGGCTACGATCCCTGCTTAGTGCAAATACTTGTATGGGTATTTGTATTGGTCTGGTCGTGTCACGTTCAGCCATCGGTCCCGGTAACCATACGAACATATTCTATAACAGTCGTTACAGGTAGTTGGAGCGCTCAAAAGTTCAACAACTGGTCTAGCTGCAATGCTTCAATATTGCCTTTGGGTTGTGGATATCAGATGTCATGGATGGGATGGTTTCTTGATGAAAAATATCGAAGTTCAACCCAATCCAAGCTTTCACTATGGAGTCTGGGGTCTGCTTTATCAATCTAACTACAGATTGATAAAGCTTTTTTTTTTTTGCTTTTTTTTTCGTGCGGAAATCCCCTCGGATACCCCCCCTGCCGGAACCGGAAGGGGAGGTTATGTCGGACTCGAACCGACTAAAACCGCACGCCGACTGTGGGTCTTGGTGCTAGGCCGGAGGTGAGGTTGTCATAGACATATCCCTCGCACCCCGGCTGACCCAGGGCTATCCCTTACGGTCTGGCCCTCCTCAGGAGGGGGGACAACGGTATCCCCAACTCGCCCCCGGAATGGGGAGGCGCGCTATTCAGCGCGCCGCCGCCGTGGCCTGCTTCTGCTGGGGTGACAGGCGGCTCCACCCGTCACCCCCAGGCCCGCGCTACAGATTGATAAAGCAGAATGCGAAATGAAAGCTTCGGATGCGACTGGGGTTCACGCTACAGAGGAAGAAAAAAGAAAAAAATATATATATCTCACCGATAACCATTTCAAATCAGAGGTTCTCCATGAAGGATCACTTTCCAAAACCGCGTTTATTTCCTCTAAACCATAGGCAGGCCAGTCGCCAGGTACTTCCCCTGGCTTCGCTGCACGGACCAGCCGAGTAGTGTAATGGTTCAAGCCGTAGAAATCATATGTACCTGAAAATATGACACCTTTAATGATTATATCAATTTCAATAATTACCGTCATCTTTATAAAACCCCAATAGCGCAATAGGTCCATACCACAAAACTACAGACGACGGAGATGAAAATGCTGAGATGGGCAGGTGGTGTTACCTTGCTAGACAGGGTGAAAAATATAATATCCGTGGAAGTTTTAAGATCAGGCCAATCGAAGAAAAACTCTCCGAGTTTCGTTTTAGGTGGTATGGGCATGTGATGAGAAGACCCGCAGATCACATGACCAGACAGGTCATGGATATTAACACCGGTCCGAGAAAACGAGGCAGACCCCCTCACACTTGGATGTCTGTGATCAGCAGTGACCTGAAGAAAGCCCAATTAGACGATTCGACGACTCAAAACCGACAAGAATGGCGAAGAATGACGAGGAGAGACGACCCCAAATAGAAATGGGATAAGGCTAGGCCAAGAGAGAGAGAATAGCGCACTCTGGAGCTACTGATTCTCTCTATACTTCTTCTTCCTCTTAGTGTTAATTCCAGTCGCATTCGAAGCTTGGAGTCTGGGGTCCTCTTTACCAGTCTAACTGCGAATTTGGCTATACTTCGATATTTTCTGTGAAACGATTGCCATCTGACCTCCACAAACCAAAGGTGATATCGAAGTAAAGCTGTTAGACCAGTTGTTGGACTTTTAAGGGCTCCAACTCCCGTAACGACTGCCATAGATATTCTTAAGGCAACCGGGACCAACAGCGGGACCAACAGCTCTCCGAGGCACGACCAGACCAACGCAAATACGCATATTCATGCATACAAATATTTGTACTGAGCGGAGATCAAACCCGCCTAATTATCTCTATACTCCTCCCCAATCTTGACGGAAAAGACTGAACTTCTTTCATTAACTAATAAGAGTGTACCTACCTGTTTGCAAGTTAGGTTGGGCCACACGCCCTCCCCCCCCCCCCCCCGCCTCCCTGTCCCTGATTCATTTGATAAAAGAATAGCCTATCCCGGTAGCATCCAAAGCCTGCATTTAGGAGCCCTTTTTTTTCGTGCGGGAATCCTCTCGGATACCTCCCCAATGGAACCAGCAGGGGAGGGAGGTTATGTCGGACACGAACTGACTAAAACCGCACGCCGACTGAGGGTCGTGGTGCTAGGCCGGAGGTGAGGTAGTCTTCGACATATCCCTCGTACACCGGCCGACCTAGGGCCATCGCTTACGGTCTGGTCCACAACGGCGTCCCCGACACGTCCCTGGAATGAGGAGGCGCGCTTCCAAGCACGCCGCCGCCATGGCCTGCTTCTGCTGGGGTGACAGGCGGCTCCACCCGTCACCCCTAAGCCTGCGCTCATGGGGGGACGGAGGTCAGTCTATGCCCTCCGACGAACCCGGGGTCCTTCTCTACACCTTCTTTCTATAATTTGGGTTCTGATTCAAAGTTTGGCCAAACCCTGGAAAGAAAAGTTTCACCAGAGCCTCATCTGTCCATTAGCAGGCTGAAGGCCTTAAGGGAAACCCACAAAACCCAGTATAGGAAAAATATACCTCTAACCAGTTCAATTTCCTCAGCAGTGAATGGTGGTAGCCTTGGTTGAGGATAGCCCTCATTCTTGCCACGTTCTAATAGAAATTGTTCCAGTTTCTTCGGCCATCCACCGTCCTTTGAAAAAATTGGATGAGAGTAACGTCCTTCCTAAAAAAATATTGAAAGTTGTACAGCAATGTTTTTTTTCTAAATTTTTAAGGGCATAGGTGGGCCTCGATTCTTTTAAAGCCAAACCATTGTTGGTGCCACCGCCACTGCAAAAAAACGGCATTAAAATAATAGACTTTATAGCGATACGTTTAAAGTTCAAATTTAAATGACTTTTTACAGAGTAATTGAAAAGTGTAATGAAACAGTTTTCATTTCATTTTGGACTTTAGGGGTATAGAAGTAAAGTTTAAAATGTAATGTCTTTTTTGCAGTGACTACGGCACCTACAATGGTTTAGTTTTAGTAGAATCGAGGGCCCAGACCACAGATTACCTAATAGTTGGAAGTTATATAAGTTAAAGGTATAACTTGTATAAGTTATAGGCATACAGTGTTACTGGTAACTCCACCCTCTTTAACAGTTAAAATGTATAGGAACCTGTCGGTTTTGTTAACATAATATCTGACGACACCGCTTGGAAACAGATGGGGTGGCAAATGTATGCAAGTATAGTCCATAGTTCTAAAAAAACATCAAATTGCATTATCGTTCTACCAAAAAAACTCTTCAGCTTCTTAATAATAAGTATAGATATCTACTAAAGTATGAAAAAAAGCCTCATACCCAGAAGTCGATAGCCAGCTCAGTGATCTCCGCATCATCAGGCGTAGCTGGTTCAAACCACATAAATATATTCGCTAGCGACACTTTACCTGAAGCAAAAATTACCATTTATCATTATAAGATCTCAAATTCAAATCCCAATTTTATTTGCCCTCGAATCCACTAAATATTGTTATGTAAGTGCATATTCATGGGATAGAGAAGTGACTAATAAAATAACAAGCTGTTGCTCGTAGCTCTGCCAACAGCGTAGATGTCTGTTATCGCGACAAAACATAGCTTATATCCTTTCTCAAAGTCTAATCTACTCCTGTACCAAATTTCACCAAATCGGTTCAATGGTTTAGGCGTGTAAGTACGTGTAACTGACAGCCCTGCCAGCTCATGCTTTTCCTTCTTCCTAAAGTCCCGGGTCCTTTAAGCGGGGCGTGAAAAAGTATCTGATGAGGCCGTCAAGCTGAGTGCCACCATTGTTAACATGGTACGTGTTCATTAGACCCTCTTTTCGGAGACTTTGCCTTTAGCGTACCTTCAGGCGAGGTAAAGTCAAATGGACGTGTCAAATACATAAAAAAACCAGACAAGAGTTACTTTCGCATATAAAATATTAGTAAAGAAGCACTCACCATGATATTTAGGTTTATACACCTCATCATAAACCCTGTAAGCTTTAGCGTGAGCCATCAGCGCATTCTTATTGCAAAGGTACCTGCCAATCTTCGGGTCATCGATGTATGGAGCTGCATTTTTTTGGTAACCATTGTCACACATTCCGATGGGCTCATTAAGAGTCAACCAGATCGGAACACGGTCCGCATACAGAGAGAAGACTACATTTGCGTAGTCAACAAACCAGTCGGCAATGAGGGGGTTTGCCCAGCCACCTGGAATTGATAAGTGGTTTTTTTATGGAATAGGGTGGCAAACGAGTAGACAGATCGCGATCACCACCGCCCATGGACACCCGCAGCACCAGAGGAGTCACAAGTGCGTTGCCTTCCTTTTAAAAGAGAGCACGCTCTTTTCTAGAAGGTTTGAAGGTTGTATTGGTTCGGAAATATCGCTGGTGACAGTTCAATCCACAGTGTAGTGGAGCGAGGCAGAAAGTTTCTCGAGCAACGCACAGTTGTGGACTGCCAGTTGTCCAGATGGTGAGTGTGGAGCTGCTGTCGCGTGGAACGATGAGGGTGGTTGAATTCGCTGTTGGTTCCCGGTGGAGCAGAATTGGGCATCTCTTTCTGTTGGTGTATTAGAATGCGACTAAGGGATACGGCTGATCTTTGACCGTCAGTAAACATACAACCCATAACAAAGCACACGCTTGACATAAGCGTCGGTAGCTTAGTGGTAAAGGAGTCGGCCTTACGATCGAGAGGTCCCGGGTTCGATCCTGGCCATTACACTACCGACGTGAACCCACTCCTAGCACAAGCTTAGTTGGAGGGGTAAGAGGGAATATTAGTAACTTCGGTTCTAATATTATTTAAAAAAAATAGACTCGTGATCGAAAAGCCGACGGGGGGCGAGTCGGGGACACCGTTGTCTAGACTGTAAGGGACTGTCTAGACTGTTGGGCTAGACCGTAAGGGATGGCCCTGGGTCAGCCGGGGTGCGAGGGATAAGTCGATGACAACCTCACCTCCGGCCTAGCACAACGACCCACAGTCAGCGTGCTGTTTTAGTCGGTTCGAGTCCGACATAACCTCCCCTTCCGGCTCCGGCAGGGGGGTATCCGAGGGGATTTCCACACGGAAAAAAAAAGGGATTTACAACCGTGAATATACGTACTTATGTATTTATGTATGAATTCATCATAGCTCATTAATTTGAATGAACTTTTTATAGCACATAATATGCCAACTATACTAACTATAACTATATATACACCGGAAAAATGAAATGAAACCATTTGGGACTTGAACCCACAACCTTTCCCTTACAGGGGGAATGCTCTTCCAACTGAGCTATTGAGTCACACCTGAATTACTTCAAATTTCCCTTCTCTTTATATGTGTCCATGGGCGACGGTGGGGCCATCTACCAACGCTCTTACGAACTGTTGAAACCAATGAATTATTTTTCAACCATTTAACTAAATAAATTAAATAAAAAAAATTTAATTAAACATTGATTTTTGATGACTTCGCCCAAACATGTGAATAATTTTTTTATAGCATTTGAATTTTTCTCGATGTATTCGAATAGCTCATTAACTTAAAGTGGTTGGATAATATAGTGTTTAAAATTACTTTTTTTAAGGTTTAACGGATTAACCAAGACATTTTTCTTGCCAACTATTAGACGAGGCTCTTGAAGTTAGGGGGCCAGGGGGAAGTTATTATTTCTTTATTTCTTTTCATGCCATTAGGATGAAGATGAGACAAACCATGTTATTAAAAAAGAATTCATACCAAGGTCTTGCAAAGACTGCGGCAAATCGAAGTGGTACAGGGTGACGACGGGTTCGATACCTTTCTCCAGGAGACCATCGATCAGGTTGTTATAGTATCTTTTACCATCCTCACTTATGACGTTCGGGAAACCAGTGGGGAGTAGACGAGGCCATGATATTGAAAACCTGAAAATGCAACAAGTTTTTATTGGTTTAGGAACTTCATCTGGGTTCTTTATTCATCCCCTTAAAAATTATATCGTGAAGGTATAATTCCGAACTGCACACCAGCTCAATAAATAAGTAAGTAACATAAACATAATACAACACGTTATTTTTTCTTAATTTCGTTATATTAGTGTATTTGCTAAAAAAATAAGCAAAAGGTGCTTTTGAGTCTGCTAAGTCAGAGCTAAACAATTCATCATTTGTGCACCTTTTTACGGATTTCCATACAAAACTGTTTATTGACCACATTTCATATCAATGTGTGACCATTTTGCGATTCTCAATATTAATCATAATCATCCTATTAGGGTGAATTTCCCGGGACCAAGAATTGCATGGCATCGATGAAATCGGTGCTAAAAATCATAGTTATAATGCTATAATGTGGACGCTTGTTTCATTGCCGTACACGCATGTTTCATCGCCGTGGCATGTAATTTTTAATCTTGTATATCTCGTTAGTTTTTTTAGTTATTAAGCAAGAATACATATAGTATCAAAACCTTTAATTAACGCGATGTTTTTTTATTCTAACACTTAAGGTAAAAAAATCCACGGAAATGAAGATTTTAATGGACTTGTTGAAATTCACCCATTACGATTCCTATAAAGCGGCCTTTTTAGACCCGCTGTTACACGCTGGCCAGACGGGGTGGTTTTATTTCCGAGTTTTCCTTGTCTCGCAGTGATATCGTCTGCGTATTTATCCGTAAGTCGTCTCTTACGACACCCTTCAGATGAGATGGGGCAGTGATACTTGTACTTCTTTCTCTGTTACAACACGGATGATCCTACACATACCTATACATATCCAGTCCCAATTCCTCAGCCATTTCGATGTCTCGGCGCCACAGGTGGTAGGAGTCACACGCCACATCAGCGTTAGTTCCATCTATGACCAGCTCGGGCTGGCTGTGGATCAGATGGTCCCAGATACTTTCACTTTTATCTGAAACAGAATGATAAAGAATTATAGGAGACTAGCTTTTGCCCGCGGCTCCGCCCGCGTGGATGTCGGTTATCGCGACCAAACATAGCTTATGTCCTTTCTCATAGCCTAATCTACCCCTATACCAAATTTCATCAAAATCCGTTCAGTGGTTTAGGCGTGAAAGCGTAACATACAGACAGACAGACAGAGTTACTTTCACATCTATACATATAATAAATCTGTAAACGATCGATGTCTGTACATGGAAAGGAAATGAGAAAAAATGTTATAGGGGGACTTTATAAGCGTAATAGAAGCCAAAACAAAGTTTTTTGGAATTTTTGTCTGTTTGTATGTTTATCTGTTTATCTGTTTATCTGTTTATCTGTTTATCTGTTTATCTGTTTATCTGTTTATCTGTTTATCTGTTTATCTGTTTATCTGTTTATCTGTTTATCTGTTTATCTGTTTATCTGTTTATCTGTTTATCTGTTTATCTGTTTATCTGTTTATCTGTTTATCTGTTTCTCTGTTTCTCTGTTTGTCTGTGAGTTTGTGCACGCTAATCTCAGAGTCGGCTGAACGGATTTGGTTGCGGTTTTCAGTAATAGATTGTGGTAGGCTTCACTTAACATTTAGTGTTTGTTTTATTGAAATCGGTTCAGAAATAAAAAAGATATGTCAATAATAGCAAATCACGGCTAACAATTTGTGTTTGTGTGAATAGATCGCACCAATAAAGAAGCAACAATGCTTATAAGAAGATATTATTTCGGTCATAGCAATCTGAAGAGCTTCGAGAGGCAAGAGTTAATACATCTCAGCCAAGTCAGGTCAGGTTACTGCAGAATCTTCAGCACAGCAAGAGTCTCGACAGAATTCACATTGTTCTCGAACGATGTTCTCTCGAATCCGACAGATTCGTGAGCAGCTGGTTCGGTAAAAAGACTCCTGCCTTTCATAATTAATATCATCACGCTATTTTAATAAGGAATGGGGCAGAATGTTTTTATGACATAATATGTAAACGTCTATTTCACGGTAGACTGTGTGTCTGCGTGTTTCATTTCATGGTAACTGTTGCTCAATACGTCTGCGGTGGACTTATAACTTAGCTGAGTCGCGTTCGAATCCATCTAAAATGTAATTTTCCTTTTTTATGGTTTTTTATTTACTTTTGTTTAACTTTTTTATTTTATTGTGTATTTGTTGTATTTTATTGTATTTATAGTTTTATTTGAAGTAAAATATAAATTATATGCTTAGTATTCTATAGGTAGTACATAAAACTAGGCTGTGTGACAGTAATAGTAGAACTTACTATATAATATTCTTAGATCTATACAAAATTATTCATTTCGGAGAATAAAAAGTGGTCCCACCCGCCTGAGAAGTCGTAAAACTGAAACTGGTATCCCCATTGATACCAATTCCACCACATCGGGGCAAGCGCAATATTGGAATCAAACGATTAAAATTTAACAGAGGAATGGGGCATTAGGGGTATTCTGGGGTTAGGTACCCCAGTATACCTGTACCTGCCTTGGTTACCTATCATAAATAAGCGGTCTCAACGTGAAGAGCAGGGATTGCTTCGGCTAGGGTGATGGGTAGCCTAAGCTATCACCATCACACCACGCTCATGGAGGAAGTAAATCGTTGCACCTTCTCTGAAGCACATTACTTATTCTGGGAGATAGTTGTCCCTATCGTATTACCGTCTCTGCCATGGTGAATGTTCTGATGAGCTATTCCAATTAGTTCCACCCTCTCCTTTCCTACACAGGACAATGTATGCAAGGCTCAGATGTCATCCACATACAGATCAGAATATTCCATCAAGAACCAAGCGGTTTGGTGACCCATTAAGACCTGAAATCCCTACCAGCTCACGGTTTACTTCTTCCTACAGTCCCGGGTCCTTTAAGGGGGGCGTCAAAAGGCTTCTGATGATCCCATAAAGATGAGTGCCACCATTGTTAAGATGGTACACATTTATAATGGTGATCCTCTTTTCGAGTCTTTGCTTTTAGCTTAACATCAGGCGAGGTGCAGTTAAATTGACGTGTCCTACATATAAAAAAACTCCGGATCTTAAAAAGAAGATAACACATTGTGTGGGTACAGCAATTCAGTTCTTAACCGCCTGATAAAGAAATGAAGTTCCGAGCCGCTTGGTTCGACGTGGCATTATTTCTACCGTATGTGAGTGCCGGAACGAAGGAGAGGTTAGTTGAAAGACTCCTAATAGGCTCTTTTACTCGCCGTGGTGCGGTAGAAATGGTAAAATAAAGCCAGAGGGACAACGTCTCTATGCAACTGCAGACATTATACAACTGCGACTACCAACGCACGCCGCTGCGATCTTATCGATTCGGTCTAATAAGTATCTAATAGTAAATACTAACAGTATGCCAGGAGAAGCCTGTATGTGGTGTCAGTTCCGGTAAATTTCATCAGACCAAAAAAATCCGCCGCGTGTATATCAACTCCAGTATCAATTTGGAAGTATCTACATCATCTGCTGGACACAAGCTTACCAATACAAGGAATATATAGCAAAATGAGGCTATATGACTCCGTCCCAGTCAATGCTGTATTTGCTCTCTTGCCCACTGCGCCCCTCTTCTCTACCTGTGTGTAAGGCAACGAACAACGATGTGACTATAGTCGATGGAATTTATCATAAAACTGGAACTACCCGCCATTGGCTCGGCAAAGAAGAGGACCACTGCTCACTGCTCAGGGCGTGAAGGCTCCGGGTTTTCTTGAAACTATTTTGTGTGATACTTGATGTGTTTTAATTTGTTCAGCTCGTAAGTGCTGGCAGCATGTTTTAAGAATTTGGGAGGAAGGAAGAATATTTAAACCATTAAAACTGACGAACATTGCTAAGTCCACATTGAGAAATGTTCATCCATAACATAACATAAACTCACGCCTGTATTCCCCGAAGGGGTAGGCAGAGGTGCTAGCACCCATATTTCGCCAGTTTTTGTTTAGGTTCCAATGTAATAGGTGGCGAGCCTATTGCCATTAACCTGGCACTTATAAAACTACGATAAACACATAAGTTGGCATGAAAATCTTCCACCATGTGTATGAGTTTGAGCTATTTCGAACTTAACGCGGACTAAGTCGCGGGTAACAGCTAGTTTATAATAAAAGTATGGATTGTACACAAAGCTATCTACTAGACCCGAAGTTAGCAAAGGTTAACTAGGTATTTTATGGGTTCTAGAATGCGGATGAATTCATTTTGATAGATTGTGTTGAATAATGTTTTCAAAACAGATTTTCTTCTTAAGTCTATTCTATACTTATCCTTGTTCTTCTACTGTCTAGTTTACAACTATCTACTATAGTCCAATATACTATTATCTACTATATTCCACTGTACTATTGTCCACTATGATCCATTATACTATTATCCACTATATTCCACTACACTATTATCGATTAATAGTCCACTATACTATTGTCTACTATAATTCACTATACTCCACTATAATATTATCCACTATACTGTACTATACTATTATCTACTACAGTCCACTATAATATTATCTACTATAGTCTGTTATACTACTATCCACTATCGTCTACTATATTTCATCTACTATCTACTATTATACAGCAATATCTAAAGGAAGCAGTAATCGTTCCCTTACCACTGACATTCCAAGCTCCTTCCACTTGATGCGCGGCAGAAGCTGCTCCGAACTTGAACCACTCCGGGAACTTGTACTCCACAGCATGCGAGCTGCATGCCAGTATACTGAAAAGTCAATAGAGAAAATTTCACGTATGTTGTACCAATATTTACTGTTGTATAATTTAATGGTTATTTAATATTTATGCATTCGGGATTTCACGCGATATAACATTTTTCACTTATTTTGCCGACGTGACCACGGGTGCGATGCTGCACCCGTGGTCACGATTTGACTGGCCGACGAGAGTCGCGCGGTGTACTTGGAACATTTTTTGTGCGTCTACCCTCCATAACCTTTCAGAATGAAAGTAAAGCTGGCGACACACTACACTCACTTACTCTCTCTCTTACACTCTCACTCACTTAAACTTACTTACTCACATTAAATTATGTGTAACAAGGCCAAAATATGCCTACTTCAATAAATTTTATTTTAATATTATAGACACAATCACAGAATAGATAATAGTGCTAAACAATGTTTTGTTAACATAAACTATAAGACAACGGGTAGATCTACTAATTATCCTCAATCTTATCTGAGCAAGATTTCTTTAATAGTATAATAAAATACGGTATACTTAGCCCACATTTTATGGGAAGTATTCATAAAAGTGTGCTGTTACACTTGTTACCTACTAATTTTCTATGATTCCAGATAACAATTTATTGTAAGTAATAAAAATGTGAAGGTTTATTCTTGTGTGTCGGTAGATAGGTTAAGTAAACCTCTCTACACTTGCATTTGAAGTATCTAATTGTGAATTATGATTGTCCTAAATTTATTCATGCACTTCGTTCATCCCAGTTTTGGAAGCATTTGACACTTCTGGCAAAAATTGACAACATACTGCAAAACACTCTCAGCACAATATTAAATGTGGCCTTGAACGACCGAGCCTGGCTCCAAGCGTCCTTGTCAGTTCGCTTGGGTGGTCTCGGCGTTGGCAAAATTTCAGATGTTAGCCTTCCAGAATTTTTGTCATCGGTCCACGGCACTGAGGAGTTGACCAGGAAAATTCTTATCAACACACAGGTTAACTCCGAGGTGTCGTGTAAGTCCGATGCCGTTAATGCTTGGAAGGTTGCTTGTCCGAACACCGAGTTGCCTGGTAACCTTTTCTCCCAGAGACAATGGGATGCGCCGCTCTGCAAGCTGGTAAGAGAAAGATTATTACATACATCTTCCCATGTTTCAGAGCGTGCGCGCCTGCTGGCTGTGGGGGAATGGGAGTCAGGCCTGTGGATTCAGGCACTCCCATCGCCCACTATGTTGAACGATACCACTTTCCGCCTTGCCACTTGCCTTCGCTTAGGAGCGCCGTGCGTTTCTCCCCATCGTTGCCACTGCGGTGAAGCTGTTGACAGCCTTGGGCACCATGGCCTTTCATGCAGCAGAAGCGCTGGGCGTATATCGCGACACGCCTGCATCAACGACATTATCCGCCGTGCTCTTGTCACCGCTGGCGTGCCAGCCGTGCGTGAACCTAATGGGCTGGTGCGTGACGATGGCAAGAGATCGGATGGTTTGTCGTTGCTACCTTGGAAGATGGGTAGGCCTTTGGTGTGGGACGCAACGTGTGTCGACACCCTTGTACCTTCATATCTTCCAAGCACAGCAGGCTGTGCCGGCGCTGCTGCTGCATCTACGGAAACCCTCAAACGGCGCAAATACTGTAACTTAACAGATGATTATGTTTTTGAGCCGTTTGGGGTTGAAACGTTGGGGACATGGGGCCCAAGCGCCCGTTTTCTTTATAAAGATCTGGCAAAGCGGCTGATCGACGCTACGCGTGACTAGAAGGCTGGTTATTACCTTACACAGAGGTTAAGCATTGCCATTCAACGTGGCAATGCAGCCAGCCTTCTGGCTACGTTACCGGTCGGCGACGATGCGGAGGAATTCCACGACGCATTATGTATGTAAATATTTTAATTATTTCTTTATTTTCAGTACTTTATTTTTTCTAAATTGTACATATTGTTCAATATTATGTTTATATAAATTAGTAGGTACAAGTCGTTAGACATTAAAGATGATTGTCATGTTCAAACACATTTTATTATAGTTACATAAGAGTTATAATAATACAATTAGAAGAACAAGAGTTAAGGACACTTGACACTGAATTTTTTTATAGCTTTTTTTATGCTAACTTTTAAGTTCGAAAAACATCGGAAAAAAAGATTCCAACAGTTCGTAAGAATGTTGGTAGATGGTCCACCGTCGCCCTTAAAGAGGGATATAAAGTGAAGGAAAATTTGACATGATTCAGGTGTGGCTCAATAGCTCAGTTGGAAGAGCATTCCCCTCGTAAGGGAAAGGTCGTGAGTTCAAGTCTCACTTGAGCATTTCATTCAGTCTACTTTAGAGCTTGAAATAAATACCACTACTTAAATCCCTAGAATAAGGTCCCACATTTATAAGTGCCTTATTTTGCGGAAACGGCATAAGAGTTCCACAAGGCGGAACCGCGTGTAACAGCTACTAAGGAAGTATGTAATTTATTAAATTTCCTTATGTTTAAATATGTTTTTTTACTAATGTTCAAGGGAATTTCATGAATTCTAGACGTTCATATTACTTTTGTTATTACCAAGCCTTGCTAATTATAAATCAAAATTAAACATATTGAAACATTTACCACAATGTAGGTAGGGTAGGCAGCACGAGTGTAACGCCCCTGGTGTTGTATACGTCCATAGGCCGCATAACCACTATCCATCAGGTGGGCTGTGTACTTGTTAGCCAGCCACTTAAGTGGTATACTTCAAAAAATCTGTTGCTTTTTAGAAAAATATAACAGTTCTGCCGTATTTATAGAGAGAGAGAGGGCACAACAACCAAATGCTTTGAATTTACTACAGTCCCGGGTCCTTTAAGCGGGGCGTGAAAAGGCATCTGATGAGGCCGTCAAGCTGAGTGCCGCCACTGTTAACCATTACAAGAATGTACCATACAAGCATGTATCATATGCTTGTAATGGCGACTCACGGCCGCCTCTGAAAACCAGCGCTGTCCGCCTGCACTACCACGCGGACAGGATTTACGCTGAGAGGCGACCATTATTATGCACAGTTGTGTTTTATTTATTTTTTTATTATCATTTTTTGTGTGCACAATCCATACTTCCATACTATCCATATCCATACTAATATTATAAATGCGAAAGTAACTCTGTCTGTCTGTCTGTCTGTCTGTCTTTCTGTCTGTCTGTCTGTATGTTACGCTTTCACGCTTAAACCACTGAACCGATTTTGATGACATTTGGTATAGGGATAGGTTAGACATTGAGAAAGGACATAGGCTATGTTTGGTCGCGATAACCGACATCCAGGCGGGCAGAGGGCGGGCAAAAGCTAGTAATATTATAAATGCGAAAGTAACTCTGTATGTCTGTCTGTCTGTCTGTCTGTATGTTACGCTTTCACGCTTAAACCACTGTACCGATTTTGATGAAATTTAGTATAGGGATAGGTTAGACCTTGAGAAAGGACATAGGCTATGTTTGGTCGCGATAACCGACATCCACGCGGGCGGAGCCGCGGGCAAAAGCTAGTAAAAATATTTTCTTTCTTTTTCTTTTCTTTCTTTCCCAGACTTTGCCTTAAGCATTACCATTTATAAAAAAAACTATTGGCTGCTATTCAGTTCGTTATAAAATGTAAGTAATCCTTTTCACGTGTGCAAAACTCGGCCTTCTATACATAATATTTATAGAGTCGTAACACTAGTCACTCACCTGATTACGACTGCACAGATACACATCATACTCACGACTAATACCTATCTGTAGATATCGGATGAGTAAATAACATGAATGATGATGGAACTGGTGTATACGAGTACGATAGATACATACATAACTCTTATGGAACTGAAAAGCTGAGAGGTTAAACCGGTCAGGTTTATGGGAAGTTTTGGAGCGTTACCAAAAAGTGATTAAGTTATAATTGTATACAAGAACAGGTTGGTAACGGAAATAGAACATTTATTCATAGATTTATTGTGCCTTTTTTTGTAAGGAAATACTCACGGATACCCTCGCGCTCCAGCGGGGCTATTATGTAGAACTTAACACGATTAAAATGGCACCGTCTTGGGTTTCTAACGCCGGGACGGGATGTACCATCACCAGCTTTGAGGTGGCCCTAACTTCTCAATTTTAGGTATTTTAATGACCGTTTCACTAATTAGTTTGGGTGAAGTTGGCGTCTCGATTTGAGCGGACATTAATAAAATCATATAATATGATAGTACGGTATGAAGTGTTCAAACTTCTCTAAACCATATCGGGACGCAGCTATGCAGGGTGGAATTTTCGACCGTACCTACTTGGAGGTAAAGTAGTCTTAATACCTACTGGAGATAGTGTATTTCACTGACAGGAAACATTACTTTATTTTTAAAAACATACAAACTCGTATTCTACGTTTTCCGAAAATGCCACACTCGGTAGTCGAATCGACTAAAATCTGCCTAAACCTTCTCTTTTCTGGATTTCCTTTTATTTAATTTACCAGGTTTGTTAGAGACATTTGATCCTTATGATTGACCGTATCGATTGATAACATAACATAACATAAACTCACGCCTGTATTCCCCGAAGGGGTAGGCAGAGCACCCACATTTCGCCAGTTTATGTTTAGGTCCCAATGAAATAGGTGGCGAGCCTATTGCCATTAACCGGGCACTTATAAACCTGCGATAAATGCACACATAACTTCGAAAAGCATCGAAAAGTCATTGGTGTGTGCCACGGTAAACCTGGGATCGAACCCGAGACCTCGTCTCAGCAGTCCATTACCCATACCTGTGCCATACATGTAATAAAAAAAATACAGATTGTTATTTTTACGATTTTAGTCGGTTCCATTACTGGATTACTATTTTCATCGTAAGTCATATCAGAGCTGAGAAATCCAGGGTGACAGATTTCGGTCTTACCTGAACTGTAAAGACTGAAGATAGCGTATTTTACTAAAAGGACCCATTACCAACATTACTTTATTTTTATGGGGACGGAAATACCATGCGTCGTGTCCTACCTCCCCTAAAGAAAATAATCTTAGTTTCTCTAACGAGTGGGATGCATAAAACCACGCATAAAACTCATATAAATAATTTGTACAACTGTATTAAAATAATTTACATTTTATTTAACAATAAGTATATCTAGTTCATCTATCGTGGCGTGTACAGCGTCCGACTCCTGGTTACGTTGGCATAGAAGTGTGCAGATTCTCGCGGAGTGCGGGTTCGATTCGGATGGCTGAAGTCGACTGAGTAGAGCCCGTACTTTATACTGAAAATAAAAATTATTATATAAATTACAGTATACAGTGAACAGATATCCTTTATGTGAGGCGTGAAAAGGCATCTGATGGCCATCAAGCTGAGTGCCACCACTGTTTACATGGTACATGTTTACGATGGTGACCCTCTTTCCGAGACCAAGGCGAACCTTTAGCTTAAAATCAGGAGAGGTGAAGTCAAATGACGTTTTTATATAAAAAAAAGACGGCCTCACAAAAATTTGTTCAAAATTCAGTGTCGATCTAATGTCAAATGTTAAATGTTAATACAATAATATAAAGTTCATATTATTAACATGCAGTTTCTTATTTCGGATGTTTATATTATGAATATCCGCAATCTTCTTTTAGGAAGTCGGTTATAACTATCACGATTTCAATGAAAATTTTGTTACGAGAATACCGTTTATGAATAATATACCTACCTATCTTACTTCACAATACATTTTTTTTTTCAGAAATTAAAGTAAGACTTAGATACCAGTTTTGTTTAAATCCGATAAAAATGAACTTGTCATAGTTGTCATGAGTCCAAGGCATGGATCCAGTTTGGAGCCCCAAATCCACTCAGCATTTTCATGGAAGTGACTGCAATTTCGAACTACCAACCCAGAGTTGAATCTTCGTCCTTGGCAGATGCGAACCGATTAAAACGCACGCCGTCTTTGGGTCCCTGGTTGCCGGACGTGTGAATGCAGGAAACATATCTCTCGCACCCCGGCAGACCCAGGACCATCTCTTTCGAGATGGCCCCCTTCGGGTTATGGGGACCATAGAGTCCCCATCTAGCCTCGGGTACGGAGAGGCGCACTTTGCGCCGCCAACGCGGCCTGCTTCTGCTAGGGCGACAGGTGACTCCACCGGCCACCCACCAGGCCCACGCTCATGGAGGACGGAGGTCGTTCTGCGACCTCCGATGCCCGATTCGGAGTCTAGTCCGGACCCGACCGGCCGCCCGCAAAAGAGGTCCGGTAAGTTGATAACGCCTTTCTGATTAATTAAATAACATACCTATATCCAGCAAGCCATTCAAAGTTATCCATCATGGTCCAAGCCGTGTACCCTGTCACTGGGATGCCATCATTTATCGCCAATGCAATCTAAAAATAATTAAGCTTTTTTATTTACGACACGTTAATGTAACTTCACCTCAGATGATGGTAAGCTGAAGGTAAGGAAGGTAAAGACCCGTAGTAAGTGACAGTGGTGGATCAGCTTGACGGCTTCAGGAGATGTTTTGTTAATACACCTGGAAAAGCTTCCAGGTAACAATGGGATGACAGCCTTCAAGTCTCGCGAGGATAGGTTCAGACCACACCTTATCACTTACCAGTAGAAGGTATAATTACCGGCATATAATTATCTTGATCCTAAATTACGAGAGTAACGAAGCTCCGTGCGGATTTGTTCAATTTAAATTTAATTCATGACATTGAATCTTTTTGAATATTTTGTTTTGAATTTAATATTTACCAACCTTTGATATCCTCCCCAAAGCCGGCAGGGGAGGTTTTGTTGGACTCAAACCGACTAAAACGCATGCCATCTATCGGTCGTAGGTTTTCTGAGGTGAGATTGGCTGATAGTAGGGCATGCGTAGAAGGAAATTCGGTAGTAACTCGAGCGCGTCAGATTAAGCTAGCGGGGGGCTAGTTACATAATGACAAATTCCTCCAGCCAGTAAGCAGACTTCAATATGGGTGGGTGTGCAAAAAAAAAAAACTATCTACGAATTTGCAACCACGCGTCAGTTATATGGTGGGTTAGTTATTAGCTAACAAGTGTGCAAATGGAAAATCTCACAATATAAGCGTAACCTAAAAGCGTGGGGAGCTTGCAAAGATATGTCCGTATTTACTGGAACGTGATCTTTTTAATATCCCCCACAACGAACAAGAGAGCAAAAGTGTGCAGACAAGCGTCCAATTCCGGTAGGATTCATCAGACCAAGCGTAAATCTGCCGCTTAAATATCATCTCATTCAACTTGGAAATCTGATATGAGTACCAATATAAAAATATTCAATAATAATAATAAAGCTTTTTATTTTCTCCCACAATATATTTAACATATGCATACGTTTGCATTATAGAAGTTTCACATAAGTATTTCTTAGCATCGAAAGTGGATATCGCCAGCTACGAGAACTGAGTCCAGCACAAGCGTAACCAGACCCTGCATGCTCTGCCCGATGAGTTTCACTGAGCAAAACACGAGGATCCAGAGCAGCCGTAACCAAACCCAGTCATTCCCATCAGCAAAGTCCAACTCTATTTTACTTATAATTTGTGGTAAAACTAAGATTCCCTGTCCTATGGGCTCCTGGTACCCCCTCTCGAAAATCGTGTCTTTTTTCTTTTTTATGGTCTTTTTTCTTTTTGTTTTCCGTCTGCTTGTTTGCCTCCCTAGGCAAACAAGCAGACGGATCGCCTGATGGTAAGCAATCACCGCTGCCCATGGACACTCGCAACATCAGAGGAGTCACAAGTGCGTTGCCTTCCTTTTAAAAGAGAGCACGCTCTTTTTTTGAAGGTTTGAAGGTCGTATTGGTCCGGAAATACCGCTGGTGACAGTGCATTCCACAGGTTAGTTGTGCGAGGCAGAAAGTTGTACTATGAGTCCTACCTAATTTGAGAGAACTGTTGTATATCAACAGTTCTCTTAAATTAGGAGTTATGAACGCAAGTATACCTACTCAATATTCAATACCTGTTCCAAATGATCCCTGATGTATTCCACTCGGTCATTATCTTCAAGGGTAGGGTCGAAAGTCATCAGACCATTCTCGAGGATAATGATCTCTTTCACATCGTAACTTGCGGTCAGCCAGTGCAGCTGCTTGTAAAGACCTTCGGGATATATCTGTAAACAGCCTCTTAATAAAGATCTAATCAGGAACTAAACTTTAAACTAGAAGGTTATTAAAAAAATCAAGAATATTTTGATGTGCGGACAAACGTGATTGGTACAGTACGATTTTGGATTAGGTACAATATTAGGCAATATGGGGTTTGAATACATCGGAAAAAGTGAAATGCACAAGTGGGACTTAACCCACGACCTTTCCCATACAGGAAGAATGCTCTTCCAACTGAGCTATTGAGCTGCACCTGAATCATTTCAAATGTCCCTTCTCTTTATATGGGCTTTATTTTTAAGGGCATAAGGGCTAAAAGTTAGCATAATAAATGCTATACAAAATCATCCAATTAGGGGGTTCTTCAAGAAGGGCCTTAGAAGGCTCCTACAGGGTCGCCGCCGACTCCTCTGTTGCTGCACAGGTCCATATGCTATAGTAACATCATGGGTTAGTGGAAGTGGCATACAAAAAATGGCGGACCCCGGATTCTGAGGTGAAAGGGTTCAGGTCCGACTGGGATTAACGTAAGGATGAAAATGAGAGACACTCTGAATGTAATTGTTTTAAAAGAAATATCTAGAATAACCAATGATAAAAAGTATCCTCGCTATGCTCGTGATTCTACCGTAGAAACCATCGCTCCTCTCGAGATACAACTTAGTGCTTCGAAAAGAATTCACCTTTTTTCACTTGTTGGGTAATCTACTATTATGTACCCACAAGAACAAACATAGAAATACATAGGCGGAAAAAGAAGTACAGAGGCTCTGCTTATTTCTATTATAAATCTCTTCCAGTAGACCTGTGGGAGAAGAGAGTGAAAAGACCATTACCGGAAACCAGTCCAGACCAGACATCTTCCACGAAGGATCGCTGATCATATTCATGTGGAGTTCCTCTGACCCATAGAAGGGCCAAGAACCTTGTTTTTCTCCCGGCTTCACTGTATGAACCAACCGCGTCAAGTAGTAATTAAGACCATAGTAGTCGTATGTACCTGCAATTTTAAAATACATACCTACAGGGTGTATTTTTGAAACGGGTCATTAACCTGAAAATTATAGCTGAAAGTGCTGATGGTGTCTTTCTGGAGCATTGGTGGCCGTATACATAATGACGGCCCTGATGCTTCAGGAAGATACATGAATTGATTTATTTATTTTTATTTTTTTGGTTATTTAGTGGATAAGATGTACTAACATACGAGTAGTTTAATAAGTTTGTGATACTAACAATTATTATATGGATTTTTAGTCCGAAATAAATGATAATAATAATTAAAGGCAGGTAATGTAACCGTTGTAGTTACAACAAAATGTTCTTAGGAGACCTTCCCTAACTTTTTGAGATATTTTAAACTGCATCAATAGATTTTGGAAAAATCCTACAGTCAGCAAGAAAAATGCATCCAAAAAAATTTTATTGGTGCCAATAGGGTATTTGACTAAGTCGTCGATTCTTCCCAATACTATATAATATGATAGCATGTTGTGAAAAAATACGCCTTGCAAAATAAAATATTGCATATCTAAACTGAAACTATGACTTTTCATTACTTGAAATTCCCAAAAAAAGTCAAAACATAAACCATCAAATTCAATTCAAATATATAACTTTTTAGATTCCTCATCAAATTTTAAATAACTTTTATTATGAGCTATATAAGTGTAAACGCAACGTAGACCGAGATAAATGCGATATTCTCTTGCACTCCATACATTTTCACTTCGCGCTACCGAAGCGTGACGTCACAATTTAGAACAATTTTGTATGGAGCGTTTTCGGGCGGCGCGAGAAATTGAAATTTTCAAAATCAAATATCTTGAAAACTATTTGTCGTACGAAAATTTTACTTTTACAGTTCATTATATTATAATAATAATAATAATAATGAAACTTTAATTCGGAACATGATCCATATAGGTAACTGTTACTAATACAATACATTTATAAGCTATGTTAGTAACAGTGTGCATTTGATAATAGGGATGTCGCAATTCAAATTCTAAATTCAATTAAATATAAAATAACAATTAAAATCAAACTTAACACACAATTAAATAAAATAAAATATTCATCAAATTCCTAACTTAAATCAATTATATGAGTCAAAATTAAAATAATGTCATCAGAATGGCTAAATTAAGATTGATTACACTGTCCCAAATAATAAAATTAAAATCAGAGTTTAAACAGTGAAAATTATGAATTAATTACCTATATAATTAAATTAATATTCAACTAATAAAATTAAAATAAATAAAAATAAAATTACTATTAAATTGATTAAAACTACGAAATATAAGACAGTCATTTTTCGAAAGTAAGTCAAATAGCCCATTGATAATATTTCTTGTGGGGATCAAAACACTGTACGGAAACATTTTAGATTTGAATACTTAGAAAGACAGAAACGTCAAAAACCATTTCCCATACATTTCAGCAAGAAAATCAAATTTCTACAATGATTAAATTTCTTGTATTGGGTAGGAAGTGGGTTGAGTGGCTATAAATTAAATAAAATAGTTTTTAACTACAAATTTCGAGTTTGACGCGAATATCTTTATGTCATTCTTAGTATGACCTGAGAAAATTCGTGTTTTCGTTATTTAAGAATTTAGGGAAGGTTAGGGAAGGTCTAAGAACATGTAGTGCCCCGTTTCAAAAATACACCCTGTATATATTGACGCCTGTAAATATCCAAAAGTGTAGGCAGGGTTGAGACACACACTTTTGGTTAAATAAAGTTACTAAACCGCCACGCCACGGAGGCTGTCAACTCTTTTTTTTTTTGAACTCTTTCTTTCTCAGGTGAGGTGGAGGGCCCTACTACCATCTATAAGGCCAAAGCCAACCTCATCTAGAAATGCAAGAGCATGTTTTGATGCAGGGTTTCGGGTTTGGGAGATCAAAAAGCAGACTGTCCCGGAACACGAATCAAAAACAAAGCGAATTTCCGAGCCCCAATGGAGAAAATATTTAAAAAAATACGTATGAAAAGGCATCTGATGAGAGGCCGTCAAGCTGAGTGCCACCACTATTAACATGGTACATGTTTACGACATATAAAATCTTCGCAATTATAATCATCCTTTCGCATTTATAATATTATACTAATATTATAAATGCGAAAGTAACTCTGTCTGTCTGTCTGTATGTTACGCTTTCACGCCTTAACCTTAACTGAACCGATTTTGATGAAATTTGTTATATGGGTAGATTAGACCATGAGAAAGGATATAGGCTATGTTTGGTCGCGATAACCGACATCCACGCGGGCGGAGCCGCGGGCAAAAGCTAGTATTATTATAAATGCGAAAGTAACTCTGTCTGTCGTCTGTCTGTATGTTACACTTTCACACCACCCTCTTTCCGAGACTTTGCCTTTAGCTTACCATCAGGCGAGGTGAAGTCAAATTGACGTGTCCTATAAAAGAAAAAGTCAGAGCTGTACCTCTTATCAATTGTATTTCTTCAGGAGTAAACGGAAGTAGTCTGGGGTATGGGTAGCCTTCTTTTGCTGCATTCTCGTTTAACAGTGCCTCCAGGCCTGGTGGCCAGCCACCTTCCTTGGAGAATATGGCGTGGGTAAAGCGACCTGCCTAGAAAAAAGACATAAAAAATGATGCTCGTTTCAACCGTGTTCCCCACAACCCGAAGGGGGCCATCTCGAAAGAGATGGTCCTGGGTCTGTCGGGGTGCGAGAGATATGCTTTTGGCAATCTCACCTCCGGCAACCAAGGACCCAAGACGGCGTGCGTTTTAGTCGGTTCGAGTCCGACATAACCACCTCCACCGGCTCCGTGGGGGTGGTATCCGTGGGGATTTATCACACGATAAAAAAAAAACCGTGTTGGTTATTGGTGGAGTAGAATAGGGACACCACATCTCTTCCTATGAGTGTCCTTAGAAGGCGACTAAGGGACATTGATCCCTCCAACAAAAAACATATAGGTCATGATTCAAAGTACCTTCTTAGTGGCAATTGGCTCACCCCTCATTACAGGGGACTGAAAATTATACTTGGCGCAATATGGATGTTAATACGCCACTGTCTACCCTTTTCAAGAGTCGAGTGAGTATATGTATGTACGTGTGTGTGTACTTACAAAAAAATCCATAGACAATTCCGTCAGTTCCACATCTTCAGGCGTTTCAGGTTCGAGCCAGAAGAACAGGGTTGCCACAGACACCTTTCCTGCCAAAACATTGTTTGTTTTAATAGGCTAACATTAAAGGCTTATATCCATATCCTCCATATCCTTCTCTTTATATCCATCTTTTAAATTTGAAGTGATTCAGGTGTGGCTCAATAGCTTATTTTTATTTATTTATAGGAGTATATTTTCCAAAAACGGCACGGAAACGACCACAGAAATGAAGGACCGGATCCCATCTTCGGACATGGAAGACCTTCCGTGCCTCCTGCCGCGAAGAGAGGTCGGCCGCAGCTGAACTAACAGATCTTTGTGCAACAGGTGTAGATGGTTATGCAGGGGCAACAGCAGCCCCCACAGCATCCGCCGCAACACATTTTGTCTAAGATAATAATAAGGATTTATCTCGCAAATAAAGATTTATTATTATTAAAAGAGGTATTGAGAGTACCGGGTAAAGTCAAAAATTACAAAATTCTAGAGGTTGTAACTAGATGACTTATTAGATTTTTGTTAAATCTTTGGAAGAGCATGATTTCCCCTGTAAGATAAAGGTCGTTGGTTCAAGTCCCATTTGAGCATTTCATTTTTCCCGTTCTATTCGAATTTTAAAGTTAGCATAACAAGTGCTATAATAGTAGATTATTGCATCGAGCACAAAGAAATTTATTATTGCACCGAGTGCTGATTTAGAGCCCGAGCGTTAGCGAGGGCTCTAATCTAACAGGCACGAGGGCAATATAAATTACTTAAGGCGAGGTGCATAATCTGCTTTTCTTTCAACTATTACCTAAAGGAATAGTAGATAAAAGAAACTCATATCAAACAGTTAAAATAGAAGTTTCTATAACACTGTCGGCTTCATTTATAAGTTTTCCGGAGTTAATGTGTCGCTAGATGATTCCATTTTAATTCGAAGCCGAAGCAGTCAGAATCAGATAGTATCACACTTTATTGTTTCCGAAAATATTGTCAAGCAAAATTAACAAAGTTCCCGCCAAATCACTTATTTAAATTTCTTTCATTTTTAAATCAGAGTTAGCAGCAATCAAAAGTATTGACATCGGCTGGCTGAATAGAGCTAATCCATTGAGATTGGCACCTTTTGATGCGATTAAAAAATAAACTGTAGAATAATGAAATTTCATACATTTTTATTGCTCTAGCTAGAGCATTAAAGATTCACTTTGTACTGAGTTTTTAGTGTGATTATGATGAAATTAAAGCATAGTTGAAAGAAAAAATAATTCATTATAACTTACCAAAATACCTCGGTTTATACACCTCATCATATAACCTGTATGCCTTCGCATGAGCTATCAGCACATTCTTGTTGCATAGATACCGCCCGACCATGAAGTCTTCCACATAAGGCGCTGTCAAGCTGTGGTAGCCGCAATCGCAACTGTTTATGGGCTCATTGATGGTCACCCAAATCTTCACGCGGTCTGCGTACAGGTTAAACACTACTTCTGCGTAATCGGCGAACCAGTCAGCAATGAGGGGGTTAGCCCAGCCTCCTGGAATTGATAGGTGATGATTTAGTTTTAAATGTAGTATTCAATCGATTCAAAGTAAAGCCAACGAGACGAGAGAAAAAAGGTAAACAAAACAACCATTACCTAATGAGTTACGTTGCGATAACTAGCGATTATTTTCTCTGTCCTTGTCACACAAGTCACACGAAACTAAATTGTCAGATCCGCCATCTTATGAGCAATTTCATTCCTGTCTGGAGTTAGCTTGAAGTGATCCGTAATCATTTTCAATTAAAAATGTTTGGAACCGCTGAAACTTTGTATACCTTTTTTCTCTCGTTTCGTTGGCCTCACTTTAATTTATTCTGCTTCATCCACGGAGTCGAGATGTTATTCCTTTAATATGAGGCTGGCTTTTTGAATTGTAGGTCCCTATTCCCTAACAACGCTCAGTTATGAATCGACTCTCAGTGTGACATTAGAACTGCTATCTAGAATGGAATCCGTCCTCAAAAATTGTAGTTATAAATCGAAATTCAGCACTGAGTATCGAAATGAACTCGAACCGAGTAAAACCGCACACTATCTTGGGTTACATGTTGCCGAAGGTGAGATTCGAATACCTACATCGGGAAAAATTAAATGCTCAAGTGGGATTTGCATCCACGATCTTTCCCTTACAGCATGAATGCTCTTACAACTGAGCTATTGAGCCACATCTGAATCACATCAAATTTCCCTCCTCTTTTTAAACGTCTTTACGGGCGACAGTGGAGCCATCTACCAACTTTCTTACGAACAGTTGGAACCAATGAATGATTCTTCAACCATTTTTAAACATTGATTTTTGATGACTCCGCCCAAATATTAATTTGATTAGATGAATCTAGGGTTCAAGTTCCACTTGAGCATTTCATTTTTCCCGATGTGTTCGAATTTTAAAGTTAACATAGTAAATGCTATAAAAATGCACTTAAAGAAGGTGAGATTGTCACTCCTCTCATAAGCCGGCTGACACAGAGCACCCAGGCTTATCTTGAATTGGCCCCCTGGAGTAGGCGGACTCAAGAATTTTCTAAGGGTATTTCCAAGGGTCCTCTACACTGTAAGAGTCAAATATTGTATGAATTGCTAGGTTTTTTTGCCCTGCAATTGTAACAGGTATAGCAGAACAACCGTTGTCCCTCCTCCTGAGGAGGACCAGACCGTAAGGGAAGGCCCTGGGTCAGCCAGAGTGCGAGGGATATGTCGATGACAACCTCACCTCCAACTTATCACCACGACCCTCAGTCAGCGTGCAGTTTTAGTTGGTTCGAGTCCGACATAACCTCCCCTTCCGGCTCCGGCGGGGAAGGTATCCGAGGGGATTTCCGCACGAAAAAAAGTAGAACAAACCTAAATCTTGCAAAGCCTGAGGTAGATCGAAGTGGTACAAGGTGACGACTGGTTCTATGCCCTTCTCCAGCAGACCATTGATCAGGTCGTTGTAGTATCTCTTGCCATCTTCGCTGATGATGTTAGCGAAACCAGTCGGGAGGAGACGCGGCCAGGATATTGAAAACCTGAAAATATTGCAGTGAATTTATTAGTATTGTGTACCAGTAGACAGTACTCTGGCATTGCGTATGTGAAACAACTGTCCAGGCCCTCGATTCTGAAACGAAACCACTGTTGTATCATAGCCACTGAAAAAATGGCATTAAATTTTATGTTTTACTAGCTTTTGCCCGCGGCTCCGCTCGCGTGGATGTCGGTTCCCGGCAATTATTTGAATTTTGCCCTACGTACAAACCTTCCCTGGACTTCCACGAATAATTCAAGACCAAAATTAGCCAAATGGGTAAAGGCGTTGTTGAGTTATAACATTACAACGAAAAGTGGCATTGATTTTTATATCTATACAAATAAATAAAATTGGAGTGTCTGTTTGTAATATTAAAATAACCGCTTTCTACTACATGCATATGAATGTATATACGGTACACATACCAAAATATATATTTTTAAATTTTTTGTCTGTCTGTCTGTCTGTCTGTCTGTCTGTCTGTCTGTCTGTTTGTTTTGGCTAATCTCTGGAACGGCTGGACCGATTTGGACGGGACTTTCACTGGCAGATAGCTTATGTAATAAGGAGTAACATAGGCTAAAAAAAAATTCCAAAAACAAAAAATTAAACAGATTTTTTTTATTAAGTACATTCCACGCGGACGAAGTTGCGGGCACAGCTAGTAATATATAGATTTCTATACGCCTAAAATCCAAAATGAAATGAAAAGAGTTTAATAACACTTTTTCTCACGTTGCAAAAAAACAGCATTGCTTTAAAGACTAAAATTTGTTTAGCAGTGGTTTAGCTTTAGTAGAATCGAGGGCCTGTACATGTTTCTGTATCAATGCCAATAAGTGAAATTCGCGTAAACTTTAGAAAATATTGATGTACAATGATTATAACGGGAATTAACAAGATCATGGTAAAAAAAATTGATGATTTGACAGCCTCTGTGGTGTGGCGGTAGTATTCGCGATTGCCACGCAGAAGACGCGGGTTCGATTACCGCTCAGTGCAAATATTTGTATGCGTGAATATGGCTATTTGCATTGGTCTGGACGTTTCTATGTATAATATGTACTCGTATGTATTTACAAAAAAAGGTATCTATGTATGTTTATCTGCATTCTAGATTCCATAACACAAGCTAGTTAAGCATACCATGGGCCTAGATAGCGTTGTGTAGAATGTTGTGGAATATTTATTTATTTATATCATATTACCTGTACATGTTCAGTCCCAATTCCTCAGCCACCTCGATGTCCCGTCGCCACAGGTGGTAGGAGTCGCTGGCCACGTCGGCGTTGCTACCGTCCATAACGAGACCCGGCTGGCCATGGATCAGGTGATCCCAGATGCTCTCGCTTTTATCTGAAATAGTTATTGAATAATCTCATCATCATTAGTGCATTCTATTGGGGTGCAGGTTGGGTAACCTCCACGTTGGCCTTTCCGTTTCTTCCTCCTTTGGAACGCGGTCCTGGGGAGTGGAAGTAGAGGGGCTGGTGCACCCCGGACAAGGGCTAACAGACTCTCACCTTAGGAGCTCTGTTGATCGTTGACGAATAACCCAACAGCCAACCTCATTGTGCGAGGAGGTCGTGGGATAGCGAGCCTGCAAGAGATGCGGGAGGGGATCCGTAGCATTCCTCCATCCAAACAGCCCTTTTGAAGGCAAGCTGACCCAGAGAGGGTCTTGGTATGGCGGTAGAATGGTGGTAGAATCGAGGACCTGGTAGAGTCTTCATACACCTGACTTATTCATAGATAGGTCAGGTGGAGTCAGGAGGTACAGTCCCGGGTCCTTTAAGCGGGGCGTGAAAAGGAATCTGATGAGGCCGTCAAGCTGAGTGCCACCACTGTTAACATGGTACATGTTTACGATGGTGACCCTCTTTCAGAGACTTTGCCTTTAGCTTAACATCAGGCGAGGTGAAGTCAAATTCACGTCAATTTGACTTCACCTCGCCTGATGTTAAGCTCCAGTCCAGTATTAAAAAAAATCCAATATTTACTGACCACTGACATTCCAAGCACCCTCGACTTGGTAAGCAGCTGACGCCGCCCCAAACTTGAACCACTCCGGAAACTCGTACTTAGCCGTCCGGGAGCCGCATATCAGCACACTGAAAACATTTATGGATATAAATTTTTAATTTTTTTTTTTTTTTTTTTCATTTATTTATCAGATAATTAAAATCCATTATTTGTTAGTAGTATTTGTACACTTAAATCTATGTTAGTACTTATATTTCACAAAAGATTCGTGCATTTTATAGGCGTGCCGTAGTATGTGGCACTCATAGTTTCTGGCCACCAGTACGTTGAGCATACTGTTGCCACTGCCACGCATTCCATACAGCATCGACGTCATTTTTTTTTTTTTTTCGCCACAAAGCTGTGAAGCTCCGTGCGTCTGCGAACATAGCCGATGCACTACAGAAGCGTGGCAGCCGCAACAGCGCTCTGAACGCTTTATTATATTGAATACGCCGGGCCTTGACGGAGCGCTGGGTATAGCTGACCCACAGCGCACTCGAGTACAGGGATGTGCAGTAAGCCTTAAAAAGCAATATTTTAACACTGTCCGTGCACCGAGCAAACCTACGGGCCAGCATATTCGCCCTCACCGCCAACGCCCTGCGTTCCCGCTCAATATCTGCATCGTCCTTGTGGTCGTGGGCAACATAGTGTCCCAGGTATTTGAAGATATCAACTCGACGAAGTGGTACTCCATAAATAGTCACCTCCGGTATGATATCCGGACGCTTGGTGCCCACGGCCCCAAAGACCATGAATTCGGACTTTTTGGTATTGTATACCAGTCCATGTTTATGTGCGTACTTCTCACATATTACAAGTAGCCTCCTTAACGCGCTGATAGAGGGTGCCAGCAGCACCATATCGTCCGCATAACTCATATTATTAAATGCGACTCCATCAATAAAGCAACCTGCACGTGTGCTGCTGAGCTCTTCTATCAGGGCATTCACATACAAATTAAATAGTTTTGGGGAGGTTAGCCCACCCTGTCGTACCCCACACTCCATGACATATGGTGACGAAACGTTTACCCCCCATCTGACTACGTTACTTTGATGTCGGTACCAGTAGCGAAAAACCCCTAGCAGTTCCCTAGGGATCCCCGTACCCTGTAGTTTATCCCACAGGATATCGTATATTCAAATACGAAATATTCAAATATGTGGTGTAGCGGTAGAACATTTGACTGGCCGACCATCAGTCAGCGTGCGATTTTAGTCGGTTCGAATCCGATATAACCTCCCCTTCCGGCTCCGGCGGGGGAGGTATCCAAGGGGATTTCAGCACGAAAAAAAAAAGGGGGCGCCCGCATGGGATTTCTGTACGTGAGTCTGCAGGTTTCTATGTGCAGTCAAAGACAAAGTCTCAAAATTTTAAAACTCTCTTATTATGAGCAAATCAAACTGTTTTATTGATTTATATAATACGAGTATAGCGGACGCGGCGAACTTCGTACCGCCAATATTTTTCCGCCCGCGTGGCGTCCGTTTCCGTTCCCGCTGCACCCTCTACCATATTAAGCATGTATTATACATATAAACCTTCTTCTTGAATTACTCTATCTATTAAAAGCAACCGCATCAAAATCAGTATCGTAGTTTTGAAGATATAAGCATACATAGGGACATAGGGACGCGGGAAGTGACTTTGCTTTATGCTATGTAGTGCTTATTGTATGTATTATATAAATTATAATTTATATAATACATACAATAAGCACTACATAATATATAATTATAGTATAAACATCATATAGATACTTTTTATGGAACACAAGGATAAAATACACGAAGGTCATGTTAATACAAAGAGCGGCCATTATCACAGTCTGCGGTTTTTGAACTACTTACTTATTGAATAAACGCAAGACAATGATTGTTACAATTACTTAATGGTAAGTAATTTCTTTTATAACATCCATACTAATATTATAAATGTGAAAGTAACTCTGTCTGTCTGTCTGTATATTAGGCTTTCATGCCTAAACCACTGAACCGATTTTGATGAAATTTGGTATAGGGATAGGTTAGACCTTGAGAAAGGACATAGGTTATGTTTGGTCCCGACATCCACGCGGGCGGAGCCGTGGGAAAAAGCTAGTACATATATAAACAAGCCCTTTTGAAATGGGGTAGGCAAAGACATCTTTCCAGTTTTACAACTTCCGCTTTTTCTACATTCATAGTTGCCGATTGCATGCGTAATGAAGGCCAATTGTGCTAATATTTTACGATTGCACCTCATAAAATGTCAAAAACGGTATTTTTAGCGTTCCGTACCTCATAAGGAAAAACAGAACACTTAGGGCCGGCGCCCATTATCGGCATCGGCGAGCTTCAGGATTTTTTTTTGCCAAGCGTAGTAGATCTTATTACTATCCACATAAAATTGAAATTTCAATGACGATCGTCGACTATCGTCGGCATCGATCGGCATTGTGCAGCGGCATGGTTACCAATTAAAGTTCAATCTTATTTCTATAACAATAAGATCTATTGTTACATGACAAATACGAATCCTCATGCTTGCTGATGCCGGCACTGGGCGCCGGCCCTTATAGGATCACATGTTATCTGTCTGTCCGTCTGTCTGTCAAGACCTTTTTCTCATGAATGCGTGGAATCAAGTTGAAATTTATACCACATACTGGTCTGTAACGTCTTGAAGTTGTGCAAAAATTAAACTATAAGTCAATGCATTCAAAATAATATTGCGGTTTATGGAGGTACTAGCTTTTGCCCGCGGCTCCACCCGCGTGGAGGTCGGTTATCGCGACCAAACATAGCCTATGTCCTTTCTCATGGTCTTAATCTACCCCTATACCAAATTTCATCAAAATCGGTTCATTGGTTTAGGCGTGAAAGCGTAACGTACAGACAGACAGATAGACAGACAGAGTTACTTTCGCATTTATAAAATTAAGTATGGAAGTATGGATTATAAGTTCATCCATGAATCAAATTTTGTACGGAACCCTGAGAACGCTAGTGCGACTAGCCACGTGACCGGCTTTTTGTAATACTATTTTCAAGAAAGAACATTGACGTTATGATCGTTTTTAACATTAGATCAAGGCACAATCAATGAATATACCTCGATACATATATCTTGGACTTAAGTTGAGAGACAAACGATGTCCTGGCGCGCCACCGATTGTTTTTTAATAACTTATGCTCTATGAAAAGTTTAAATTTGTACGAGTAAAAAAAAAAGATGTTTTTTCTATGCTTAGTAAATCTAAGCCGTAGCCGTAGTACCCCGTTCCCCTGGGTCAACCGGTGTGCGAGGGATATGTCGCTGACAACCTCACCTCCGGCCTAGCACCACGACCCACAGTCGGCGTGCGGTTTTAGTCGGTTCGAGCCCGTCATAACCTCCCCTTTCGGCTCCGGCAGGGGGGATATCCGAGGGGTTTCCGCACGAAAAAAAAAGCACCCCGTGTACGAAGAAGAAACGTGTACTGCACAGAGCACATTTTAAGCACATTAGGTCCAAGATTATATGTCCCGAGGTATACGAGACGATTACGAGACTTAGCCCTCTTCTCAATGAAATCGTGACCATGTTTGACATTTAATTTGATTTTGACAGCCAATTCAATAAAAATGGGATCTCTACAATCTATACAAATTAGCAGTTGTCTTTCCTCGAAAAGTTCTTGAGTTAATGATTAGATACATCTAGTTGACCTTTAAAGTTGCCTATTCATCGTCGTCATCTCAAAAATCTGTTCCATCCACATTCTTACGTCCATCATATGTCAGATTCCTTTTTAATAACCTTAGAATTTAAAATTAGCAATTAAATTTCAATAAGATATTTATACAACATATTTCCACTGGCATTCTGTGTTAGGGATGGACAACCGTAGTATCAAAATGCAATGCGCTAGGCGGTATTGAACCGCGACCGGTATGTGATACCTCAGACACAGATACCCTAGTGGCGGAGTTGCAAGAGGGATACAGGGAAGCCAGGAATGCCCTCCGAGTGGAGATCAAGCGGTCCAAGGCAGCTTCCTATAGGGAGCTGCTGGAGACACTGGAGCGGGACCCATGGGGGCGGCCTTACCGCTTGGTAAGAGGAAAGCTGCGCCCCCGGGCCCCTCCCCTAACCCAGGTTCTCGAGCCGGCTCTGCTTGGAGGAGTGGTGGAATCCCTGTTCCCGGCGCGGGCGGAACACGTTCCGCCGCAGATGACTCCGCCACCTCGGTCGCCTGATGCGCCCGGCGTGGTTATTGACGACGACGTGCCCGAGGTCACTTGGGTGGAACTAGAGCTGGCGGTGCGACGGCTTAGAGCCAAGAAGAACACCGCCCCGGGACCCGACGGCATTCCAGGCCGTGCGTGGGTCCTAGCTCTAGGAGAAGACGGTCTTGAACCCCGACTGCGAGGGTTCCTCAGCGCATGCTTGGAGCGGGGCCAGTTTCCGAAGATGTGGAAGACGGGGAAGCTGGTCCTCATCCGCAAGGACGGACGCCCGGCGGACGAGCCGTCCGGGTACCGGCCCATAGTGTTGCTCGACGAGGTGGGCAAGCTCTTTGAAAGAGTGATTGCCAAGCGCCTCGTCGAGCACCTCTCTAGAGTGGGGCCGGACCTAGCGGACACGCAGTACGGCTTCCGCCGGTGGCGTTCCACTGTGGATGCCATCATGCGCGTGAGGACTCTGGCGGAGGATGCGGTTGCCCGGGGCGAGGTGATGTTGGCGGTGTCCTTGGACATCTCCAACGCGTTCAACACCTTGCCCTGGAGTTGCATCAGGGAGGCGCTCGTGTACCACGATGTGCCTCTCTACCTCCGCCGCATAGTCGGGGCGTACCTGACGGAGAGGGCCGTCATCTACCCAAGTGCGACCGGCGTCGGTAGGCGTGAGATGTCGTGCGGTGTCCCACAGGGATCGGTCCTGGGGCCGCTCCTGTGGAACATCGGATACGACTGGGTGCTTCGCGGTGAGCTCGCGTTCGGTGCCACCGTCACGTGCTACGCGGACGACACGCTAGTGACGGTGAGTGGCGCTACACACCGCGAGGCGACCCAGAGGGCCACGACCGCTGTTGCTCAAGTCGTGGATCGGATCCGGCGGCTGGGTCTCGAGGTGGCTCTGCACAAATCCGAGGCCTTGTTCTTTCATGGTCCTCGGCGCAGGCCACCCCCGGGATCCAGCTTGACAGTAGGAGGTACTCCCATCGACATCAAGCCCCGGCTGAAATACCTGGGGCTCGTACTCGACGGTCGGTGGGACTTCGGAGAGCACTTCCGAAGTCTGCGCCCCAAACTGTTGGTGTCAGCTAACGCGCTGATGCGGCTGCTGCCCAACTTGAGGGGCCCAGAGGACTCCTGCAGGAGACTCTACGCGGGTGTCGTGCGGTCCATGGCCCTGTACGGGTGCCCCGTGTGGGCGGACGCCCTGCAGGCCAGGTTCGTGCAACTGCTGCATGCTCCGCAGCAGGCGATGGCCTGCAGGGCCATTAGGGGGTACCGCACGATATCCTTTGAAGCGGCGAGTCTCCTAGCCGGATCGCCACCGTGGATCCTGGAAGCGAGATCCCTTGCGGCACTGTATCGGTTCCGTAAGGAGGCGCGGGAGTGGGGATTCTGTTGTGGGTTTCTGAACGAGCTGTCAGTGTGTGACAGCCCGCGCGTGGGAACTGCAATAATACATAGATAACTAACTACAACAACTAGCGCGGAGACATGAGTGAGACTTAAGACTGTACCACGTTTTTGTTAACCTTTAACTAAAGAATATATTAAAGACACATAATAAGAACTAGACTATTATTATATTATACCAGAAGCAGACACAGATACTACATGGTGGCAGCGGTGTACAAAGTATAAGAAATTAAAAAATGGCGGAAACTGAATCGGCCAACGCCAATATGTCGGGTCTGGTGGTGGCACCCGACCCATTTGATTTTGTACCAGAAAACTGGGACAAATGGAGGAAAAGATTCCAAAGATACTTGGCGGTAAGCAACGCTAACCGAAGATCAGAATCTGATCAAATTGACTTACTGTTATATCTGATGGGAAACAAGGCCGAAGAACTGGCGTTACAGTGTAACATTACAAATAAATCCACACTTAAGGGTGCTCTTGAGACCTTAGATGAGCACTTCCAGCCCAAAAGGAACCCAGTATACGCCAGATTCCGGTTCAATACAAGAAACCAGGAACTGGGCGAAAGCGTAGACGAATTTATAAGAAGTCTACATGTGTTGGCTGATAATTGTGAATTTGGATCCATGAAGGAAGAGATGATCAGAGATAGAATAGTGGTGGGGATGTCTAGCAGGCGAGGAAGGGAGAAAATTCTAATGAAGACTAATATAACGCTGAAAGAAGCAGTGGAGGTTGCACAAACAGTGGAAGACTATGAGAAAAAGGGGTCATTTTCTGAGGTTCTACCAAGTACTACAGACATTAACAAAATAAAGAAAGAGAACAACATTGCACCTGCAGTACAGTGTTGGTTCTGTGGTAGACAGAAACATATATCCAGACAGACATGTCCAGCGTTAAAAGCAAAATGTATGAAGTGCAATAAAATTGGCCATTTTGCTCGTTGTTGTAAAGCTGGGAGAATCAGGAACATACAGGATGAACAGATACAGGAAGAGAAGAAGGTGTGCATAGTGTCAGATAGCAAGTATAGGATAAATGTAGATGTGTATAGAGAGGAACAATTTAAGTGTAATTTGTTATTTTTAATTGATACAGGAGCTGATATAGTGGCATTACCAGAGGAACTAGTAGCTAGATCACGCAAGTTGGAGCCATGCAAGGTTAGAATAAAAGGGCCAGATCATACAGATCTAAAGGTAAAGGGTATATTAGAACTCAGACTTAAATATAAGGACCGTCAGTATTGTGGTGATGTGTATGTGGTGCAAAATTTAAAAACACCTATACTGGGTGTGCCAGCAATAGAACAAATGAAAATTATACAGGTTTTAGGCGTAAATAGGCTGTTAAATATTAGTACTGTTAACGTGGAAGCAGAATTTCCAAAAATATATGATGAGTTGGGAGTGTTTAAAGAATCCTTTGATATTAAACTAGTAGATAACAATAAAAGCTATATTCAGTACACACCAAGGGTGGTACCCATACCATTGTTGGCCAAAGTTAAGAGTGAATTAGACCGTTTATGTAAACTAGGGGTATTATCTAAAGTGGAGGAACCTACTCAATATGTGTCACCTATAGTGGTTGTACCAAAAAGCGAAAATGCTGTGAGAATATGTGGGGACTATACAGAATTGAATAAAAACATTCTTAGACCAATTTTTCCAATTCCAAAGTTAGAAGTTACACTAGCACAACTGAAAGGGTCTAAATATTTCTCAAAAATTGATGCCACAGCAGGTTTTCATCAGATTCCATTAGGTAATTCAGCACATTTAACAACTATTATTACACCCTATGGAAGGTATATGTACCATCGATTACCTTTTGGTTTAAACTGTGCTCCAGAGTATTTCTCAATGAAATTTTCACAATTGTTTGAGGATATTAGTGGTGTAGTTACTCATGTGGATGATATTTTGATTCATGCAGATAGTTTGAAGGCTCATGATGACATCTTGAGGAAAGTATTGAATCGTTTGCATGAAAAAGGTATTACAATCAACAAAAGTAAATGCAAATTCGGGGTAGAGGAAATAAAATATTTAGGCCATGTCATAAATAGCAGGGGTATACAGCTAGATCCAAGTAGAGTAGAAGCTATCAGTAATTTTGAAACTCCCAAAAATAAAAAACAGGTAATGCAATTTTTAGGTATGGTCAATTTTGTGGGGCGTTATATCAAAAATAAAACAGAAGTGTTATATCCTTTATATAATTTATTAAAAAATGATGTAGAATTTATGTGGGGCTGTGATCAGGTGGCATCTTTTAATAAAGTAAAGGAAATGTTAAAAAATGCACCAATATTAGCTCATTATAACCCAAACTATAAAATTATTGTTGCAGCAGATAGTAGTTCATATGGTTTGGGAGCCACCTTAATGCAAGAAAATCTGGAGAGTAATAGAAGTATAGTAGCTTATGCAAGTAGAACTTTATCTGAAACGGAAAAACGATATTCACAAATAGAAAAAGAATGTTTAGCATTGTCATGGGCAGTAGATAGATTTAAAGACTATATTTATGGCATTAAAGTAGTATTAGAAACTGATCATAAACCGCTAATACAAATCTTGCAGACTAAACCTATAGACGAATTAACACCAAGACTAATGTCATTTAGAATGAAGCTGACTAGATTTAATTATGAAGTTCACTATATTCCAGGGAAAAAATTATTGATACCAGATGCCTTATCTAGAAACCCAGTTTCCAAATTCCAAAAAGAAGAAGAAATAAGCAATGACAATTCACAGTTATTATTTGTTAATTTTATACTACAAAACATTCCATTGAAAGATCAACTTTTAGAAAAACTAAAGGATGAACAAAGTAAATGTAGGATATGTCAGAAATTAATCTCTTATACACAAGGGGATTGGCCTAAACAATCAAAAATTCCAGAAGATTTACAATGTTATTATCAGTACAGGTATGATTTATCTATGGGTGGTGGTTTATTGCTGTATAAATCTCGTTGTGTTATACCAACACATATGCAGTCAGAAATGTTGGATAAAATACATGCAGGACATCTGGGTATAAATAAATGTAGAAACAGAGCTAAACAAGCAGTATGGTGGTTAGGTTTAGCTAGGCAAATAGAAAAAATAGTGCAAAACTGTCCTAAATGCATAGAAGTAAGGAAGAATCCAAAGGAGAACATTTTGGTAGAAAAAACCCCTAGTAGAGCATGGCAAAAGGTAGGCATAGATTTATTCCACCACAATGGGGTGTGGTATATTGTTATAATTGATTATTATTCTAGGTATATAGATTTCAAAAAACTAAATTCATTGACAGAGGATAAAGTAATTGATTACTGTAAAGAAATATTTTCAAAGTTTGGTATTCCTGAAATAGTAAGAACTGATGGAGGACCCCAATTTAAGTCTGGATTTAGAGATTTTGCTAGATTATATAATTTTCAACATATAACAAGTAGTCCTTACTATTCACAAAGTAATGGTTGTGCAGAATCTGCTGTAAAGATTGCAAAAAATTTATTGAAAAAAAATGAAGACATATTTTTAGCCTTGTTAATATATAGGAATACTCCATTGGACACAGGATTTAGCCCAGCTGAGCTTATTTTCAATAGGAAATTGAGGGACAACTTACCTAGATCACCTCAGTCATTAAATAAGTCAGTAAATTGTAATAGAGAATTCAAAAGAAAAGATATGATAAAGAAAGAAAAAATTAGTAATTATTATAACAAACATCATAGAACTAGGGAATTAAAAGAATTAAAAATGGGAGAGAAGGTGTGGATTAGTGATTTGAGAATATATGGAAAAGTATTAAAATTATCAGGTGAACCTAGATCGTACATAGTGGAAACAGATAGAGGGTTGTTCAGAAGAAATAGGTTTCATTTGATACCATCACCACAGTCTGAGCTGCCTTACTATGGTGTGCCTCGGCCTTGCATCGCTCCAAGATCTTCAGGGGAAAACAATAATAATATGATTGCAAATGATTATAATGTCAATGAAAATGCTGTTAATGTAAATGAAGATGGTGTTAAAGTAAATGAAAATTTTGTTAATGTGAATGAAAATAATGTTAATGTAAATGAGGATGGTGTTAGTGTTAATGAAGAGGTTATTAACGATATGGATGGGTTGAATGTGAGGAGAGGTGTCCGTCATAAAGTGAAACCAAAATGGATGGATGACTATCTATGTACTATGCAGATTAATCTTAAAGGGGAAGATGTTGTGGGTTTCTGAACGAGCTGTCAGTGTGTGACAGCCCGCGCGTGGGAACTGCAATAATACATAGATAACTAACTACAACAACTAGCGCGGAGACATGAGTGAGACTTAAGACTGTACCACGTTTTTGTTAACCTTTAACTAAAGAATATATTAAAGACACATAATAAGAACTAGACTATTATTATATTATACCAGAAGCAGACACAGATACTACAATTCGACCCCGAGCCCGAAGACATTCGGGCCGAGAGGTCCCGGCTCCACGGGATCATGGTGGCGGAGTGGGAGCGACGACTTGAGCAACGACGCGCAGGGCATGCCGTCATAGAGGCGGTAAGGCCCATCATGGGGGAATGGCTCGAGAGGCCACATGGCAGCCTCTCGTATCGGCTGACGCAGATTATCACCGGGCACGGGTGCTTCGGGAGATATCTGTGTCGGATCGAAAAGGAGCCAACGTCCGAGTGCCATCACTGCGACGCGAGCGAGGACACGGGGCTGCACACGCTCACCGAGTGTCCGGCATGGGCCGGACCGAGGCGGGAGCTAGTGGCGGCCCTGGGAGTGAGAGTTCTCACCCTCGCCACCCTGCTCACAGCAATGGTCCGCTGCGCGGACGCGTGGGCGGCCGGCGTCTCCTTCAGCGAGCAGGTAATGGTCGTGAAGGAGACGGCGGAGCGGGAGAGGCGGCGCGAGCGAGAAAGACTCGCGGATCGCGCCGCCCGCGCGCGCAGGCAACTCGGGCGTCGGAGGGCACTGACTGACCTCCGTCCCCCATGAGCGCGGGCCTGGGGGTGACGGGTGGAGCCGCCTGTCACCCCAGCAGAAGCAGGCCACGGCGGCGGCGCGCTAAATAGCGCGCCCCCCCATTCCGGGGGCGAGTTGGGGACACCGTTGTCCCCCCTCCTGAGGAGGGCCAGACCGTAAGGGATGGCCCTGGGTCAGCCGGGGTGCGAGGGATATGTCTATAACAACCTCACCTCCGGCCTAGCACCAAGACCCACAGTCGGCGTGCGGTTTTAGTCGGTTCGAGTCCGACATAACCTCCCCTTCCGGCTCCGGCAGGGGGGGTATCCGAGGGGATTTCCGCACGAAAAAAAAAAAAAAAGGTATGTGATACCTGGGTGTGAGGCTGCACAAAGATGAACTACGGCTGTCACCGTTGCGTTTGTTTTGTACTACCGTATAACTGTTATACCCATAGATGACCATTTTGTACATTGTGTTTCGACAGTACAGTTTTAACAGAGCTTCTAAAATGTATGGAATTTTTTTGTGATTTCGGTATAGTGTTGAGTAAAATTACCGCGCAGGAACAGGTTAAAGCACATAAACATTAATTTATACAAAATGAGGGAACTTAGTACTTAGATAAAAGATTTGTAGTTTGATAAGACGATGATATAGTAACGTCACATATATCTGGGAGCACGGAAGTGCAAGCGCCAAGTTGAGCAAAAACACGGGCGGACGGCGGCCGGTGGCCGTACCATCTTTTTTCTGGAAGCACTTCAGGGCCAGGCCATATTCGACCCCCTATACCTTCTTTGTGAATAAAACTATAAACCTGAATGTTCAGTAACTAAGCAAGCATTGTTTTTACCTATTCGTTTCACAATGGCCCAAAAAAAGGAGGTTATGTGCGGACAAAAGACTTGCCTATTCGTTTAAACTTCCAGTATTAGGTAAACTTATTAAATATTACAGCTCTTACAAAACATTTATAAAAAGACGAGCTGCAGCTCGAACTTCGTACCCCCAATTTTTTCCTGATTTCCAGATGCCGTTCCCGCTGCACCAACATTTAGGGGGGTGAGAAATTAGACTTTGTCCGATTCTCAGACCTACCCAATATGCACACAAAATTTCATGAGAATCGGTCACGCCGTTTCGGAGGAGTTTAATTACAAACACCGCGACACGAGAACTTTATTTATTAGACAACCTTGATTTTTAATTATGATTAAGTATGTTATGATATAATATGATAACATCTATTTATTACGTATTCTATTGTAATTAATACCCGTTCATTTTTTTTAGTGATTAATAAAATTAAAAAATATACATACCTACTAAAATTTAATATTTTTTACACCTTGATTTTTCAAGGTTTTTACGCTACGGAAATAATAAAGAATGCTATATAGAGAATTGCTCCCAATTCTGTTGTTCCATCTCTAAACTTAAATTTCTCTAAAAAAATCTAATTGCATCTGTTTCTTTCATGATCAGATAAAAAAGGACAGATGATTTTATTTAAGTTAAGACCTCTTAAATTAAGACAGCGCCTTGTTGGTGCGTAGTAAGTTAAGCCGCATGTTCGTAGATGTCGACTAAAATTGAAGGGCACCGTCAAGGCGCCGACTTAATTTGACACGTGTTCACCAAAATAAATTTCTGTCCTTTTCTATCTGATAATGAAAGAAAGAGATGGAATTAGAAAATTTTAGAGAAGTTTAAGTTTAGAGATGTAACAACAGAATTAGCAGCAATGTTGTGTATAGGGTCCAAACAAGATCTCCGGGGGCCCAAGTTAACCTGATGATAGATGCTGTAGCATGTAGCCGGCCTGTTGTGATGGATGTCTTCTTCTTCATCTTAGCGTTAATCCCAGTCGATTCGAAGCCTTCAGCTAGGCCTCGATTCTACTAAAGTTAAACTATTGTCAAACCACAGAGATTGCAAAAAGCGGCATTAAAGTTTAGACTTTATTTCTATACACTAAGGTCCAAAATTAAATGACAAAAGTTTCATTACACTCTTTTATTCACTCTGCTAACAGTTATTAAATATTGAACTTTAAACGCATCGATTTAAAGTCTATAATGTATTGCCGCTTTTTGCAATCTCTGCGGTTTGACAATAGTTTTGCTTTAGTAGAATCGAGGCCCAGGACCGCTTTACCAGTCTAACTCCGGATTTGGCTGATTTTGATGGACGTCTGATAACAGGCAATCGTCACATTGTCTTTCTCTTTCCTCTCTCTCTTTCTCTCTCTCTTCCTTTCTACAATATGGTGGTAGGATTAGCTTTTGGTACTCTCCTTCAATTTGAAAGAAAGAAAGAAAAATATTTTATTTAAGTTCTACACAGTGGGCATCTTAAGTACAAGTAGGTAGGTAATTATAACAGTTCTAATTAGTATGTATGTTACCGGAAATGTATGAAATCAAGGAATTGTATACAAATCCTAGGAAATGTGAGTTAATACATAGAATTCCTGCCGTTCCACCGGAAATGTGTGAAATAAATGGGTTATTGTCTATATTTGCGGATGATTTTGTGGAAAATTTATATTTTTGAATGAATAAAAGAAAATAACCACGAAGATTAATGCGCCAAAATGCCGCATTAATTATCCCGCATTAATCTTCTAACCTAATCTATCCAAGTTAAATTGCGTGGTGTGGACACCGCGCCCCGACCTGGATATATTATACACTGACGGACTCATAAACTGCATCAAAGTTCAGGTTTACTCTAAAAGGATTTTTTATAATAAGTATGCAAACTTTTTAGATTAAATTATATAAATATGGAAAGACTGGCTCTTAATCTTAAAAAAAAAATTAAATTTAAAAATAGAACTGCAGTAAAACAAATGAATATAGCCGGGAAAAGAAAATTTACTTGTAGTATCAGATTTGCGTGTTATTTATAGCAAAGTTTTAAATTGATTCTCATTGATTTTTTTTGTTTTGTCAATTGAATTATTGTTACCAGCATAATTGTTGGGTTAGTTTTTTAACACATCGAGAGTTTTTGAACCATAATATGGATACTTCGTCCGAACAAGCGGCACAAATTGTAGCATTGGTGCGGGAGGGCTTGGATCAACGAACGATTGGTAGAAATTTAAATTTAAACCAGTCTACGGTTTCTAGAATACACAGAAGGTTTGTAGAGACAGGTTCTTACAGGAGGAGACGTGGTACAGGCAGAACTCGAGCAACCACAGGTCGTGATGACCGATTTATTGTTATAACTTCCCTGCGAAATCGTTTCCTCACGTCAGTTAACATCAAAACCGAGCTTAATGAAGTGCGTGGAGTAAACGTGTGTGCACGAACAATAAGAAGAAGGTTAAAGGAAGCGGATATCACCCCTTTTAGACCAGCAAATGGTCCAAAGTTGTCTACAGCTCACAGACAAGCTCGCTTAAGATTTGCACGTCATCACCTGAATTGGACAGAAGAGCAGTGGGCCTCTGTATTGTTCACGGACGAGTGTAGGACATGTTTATATGGTGCAGATGGTCGCAGAAGAGTCTATCGTCGACGTGGGGAGCGATATGCTCAAAGTTGCATTGAGGAGCGTGTTCCTTTTGGGGGCGGTTCATGTATGGTCTGGGGTGGCATATCGATGAACGGGCGAACAGAACTTGTGTTCATAGACATGGTCCGTCAAAACGGTAATAGAGGGGGTTTGACAGCACATCGCTACATAACAGAGATATTAGAAGATCACGTGGTGCCTTACATGGGATTCATAGGCGAAAATTTTACTTTAATGCAGGATAATGCCCGGCCGCATGCAGCTGCACAAGTTCAACATTATTGCGAAGAGGTTGGGATACGTACAATGAATTGGCCAGCACGCAGCCCGGATCTTAATCCCATCGAGCATGTTTGGGACAATTTAAAAAGAGCTGTATATGCAAGAAACCCTTCGCCCACGACAGTGGCAGCACTAAGAACAGCACTTTCAGAAGAATGGGACAATATTCCGCAAGATCTTTTAAAAACCCTTATAAAATCTATGCGGAACCGATTAGAATCCGTAATAAGGGCACGTGGGGGTAATACACCTTATTAAAACACAAATAAACCCTTGCATTAAGTTTGTGTCTATTGTTAAAACCAATTTTTTAATAAACCAATTTTTCTTAAATTTCTGTTTTTTCTTCAAAAAAAGTCTTAAGGTCCTTTCCAGTACATAAACTTAAACTTAAAGATATGACCCTACGCTGTTTTAAAGTTCACGAACCAATCTAGAGGTTTCAATTTAAATCTGTATAGAAAGTATGCATACTTGGTTAAAATATTTATTTCAAAGTCGTCTATTACTTTGATGCAGTTTATGAGTCCGTCAGTGTAGGTGAAGACTGAAGCGAAAGCGAGGCTCCAGCATTAGCCTAAGTGGTTGCATTTTTTATAACCACCATCAATATTCTTTGATACCATTTCATACATTTCCTGCTGCGCACTCGGCATTGTATACAATGCCTAGGCATTGTATAGAATTCCGGATTATACACATTTCCGGTAACATGTATGTTAAAATCAGCTACGGGTGCAACATTCCACACTATGCGAACCCATCTCAGCATTGAATGCTGCGCACACCCTTCGTTGAGCATGCACAGCGCTGGTTTTCAGATGGGGCCACTACAATTCATCTTTGCCGTCATTTTGCCAGACATCACATACCCTCAAGACTTTTTGCACTACACCTTTTCATCTGGTTTTAGATACCATAGTTTCATAGGTACTCAGTTTATCTTAACCCTTAATTTGGCAACATGTATAAAATTATTTATTCATGATTTTATTTATGTAACTGTGTTTAGATATTATACAGAACACCCAAAAAAATTAAAAATAAATTCTACACTTTTCCATTTTCGTGAAAACACATGTCCGCCACAACGTACATTGCCAATTACGTAGCGATTTGGTAACGTAAATTCATGTCCGCCGGGATGGACAATGCCAAATTAGGGAAAATAATTTAAATGAGACAAATAATGCAAATTTACAATAACTTTCATTGAATAAAAGTGTAAAAGCAATGAAAAATTACTTTAAAACGAATATAATTAAAAATTGATAAGAAATGAAGACCTTTGGTGTCCCAACTTCACTTTATGTGAGAGTTCAAGAAGCAATTTCTGGGAGTTTTGCTTGTAACAAAACATAGCCAACATGAGACTACTTTCTTTCTCCTTCTTCCTTCATTGACGAAAAATGATACCAGTTTACTGGAAATAAAGGCTCAATTTCTTGCAGAACAGGTGAAAGAAGGATATTATCGGGACAATCCATCCATTTTTACTGTCTACAATTTTTACAGTGGTGGACATAGGCCTGTACCAATGTGCGTCATTTCTGCCGATCCTCCGTCTTCTGCATCCAGTCTGTCCCAGCCACCCTTTTTAGTTCATCTGGTTCATCTGGTCTTACTTTTGTTCGCCTTTTCGCGGTCTCTACTCTAGGACTCGTTTGCTCCAACTACCATCTGTCCTTTGACAGATAAGGCCAGCCTACTCCCAATTCAGAATTCAGCTTTCTTATTCTACGAGCTATGTCGGAAACTTTAGTTCTTCGTCGGAGGACCTCGTTTCGAATCCTATTCAAAGAAACTCCAAGCAAAGCTAGCTCCATAGCCCGCTGCGCGACTTTTAGGTCATAAACTAACCCCACCGTCCATCAGTGTCATTATAAGTAGGGCGCACTGGTCGAAGAGATTTTTTTTACAGGCACTGCGGTAGGGGTGAGGACCAGACCTGAAGAGTTTGCCAAATTCTGCTTAACCCAGTTCCAAGACCCCTCTAACTAGTTCTTCCTTGAAATTGTTTTTAGTTAGCTGGATACCCTACCTCAGGTAGACATATTTTTGAACAACTTCGAGTGTCGTCTATATCTCGGACTAATCTCAGTGCAACATATTCTATCCAAGTTTACACCCAGACCGATGCGTCAAGAAGCTTCATATACCTAGGCTGCGCATCAGTTCAACCAGTTGCACCAGCGACTCCACAACTATGACGATGTCGTCCGCGAACCGAAGGTACAAGGTGGTAATGTAGCATGATTAGACTGTTGACAGGCAAAAACCAACATTGAATGGAAACCAACAATATAAATAATTAAGCACCCATGAATTGGCACTGTCCACCACAGCGGACAAAGTATAGTGGTACTATATTTCTACGTTATTAGCAATGTCCACTGGGACGGACAAAGCCCTTGAGAAGCAAAAAAATTAGTGAAAATTTGTATATTTGCCTGGTTTTATTATTGTACACTATAATACAGATAAATAGCAAGCAATCAAGCTGAAAATATAATGAAATTATTCATTGGTAAATAAAAAGAATAAAGGGATTACCTTAAGCAAAACACATGACCGCTGCTTCGCCGACATTTTGTGTCACAACTGACAGAAAAATGATTGCTACACTAAAAATCTATTTTTTTACTGTTATTATATGTATTGAGAAATATGTTTCACGATATATCTTTTTTATAAAGTGCACTGGGAATGAAAAATATTTTTTTTAAATGAATGTCCGCCCCAGCGGACAGTATCAAATTAAGGGTTAATTGGTGTAAGGAGGTAAACAATTATGATCTCGTACAATAAAATCCTTTTTATAATCTTTCAGCTTAGCATACATACTCTCGCGTATCTTTAGATAGGTACATATTTGCTAGTTTATTACGTGGGTACATTAGTACAGGTACCTACGTATTATTTATTCTGTGGTTACGGGTAAATATTAGGTCCTTACATATGAAATTGGCGTTTTTCGTACTGGCCACTTTAATCACGATTTTCTCCTCTTTGGTAAGGAATTCCAAATTTATTTATTTATTTATTTATTTTATTAGGTGTACAAACAGTTCACAATCATAGTACAGCAACTTAGATCTATAATTATGTTTTGACCTAGAATGCGAACCTAAATAGTACACACAGCATGCAATAGGTACATTTCGAAGATTCGAAAATTCAAATTTGTACAGCTATTTACTCATGTATTTGTGCTTCGATGACCGTCATTCATTTGTTTTTTTTCTTCTGTTTTTTTCTGTTTGCGTCACTCATTTTACAAAATGGAAAACTTAAAATATCGCATTATTTACGAATACGAGTTCCGCCGTGGCACTAGTGCTGCGGAAACGACTCGAAGGGTGAATGATGTTTATGGCGGTCATGTTGCAAAAGAAAACAGTTCGTTTTTGGTTCCAACGTTTTCGTTCTGGAAATTTCGACCTGCAGAACAAGCCCCGTGGACGGCCTGAGACCCAAGTTTATAATGGAGTATTGAAGGCTATTGTGGAAGCGGATCCATCGCAAACCACGACCGAGTTAGCTGCAGACTGCGGTGTTAGTGATAAAACTGTTTTAATTCACTTGAAGCAAATTGGGAAGATTAAAAAGCTTGAAAGGTGACTGCTGCGTTACATTCCTGAACCGGCACAATAATGAAGGTATTTTAAACCGAATCATTACCTGTGATGAAAAATGGGTTCTTTACGATAATCGGAAGCGCTCAGCGCAATGGTTGGATCCTGGCCAGCCAGCCAAATCCTGCCCCAAGCGAAAATTAACCCCAAAAAAGTTACTTGTGAGCGTTTGGTGGACTAGTGCCGGTATTGTTCATTACAGTTTTCTCAAATCTGGCCTGACTATTACGGCTGATGTCTATTGTCAGCAATTGCAAACAATGATGGAAAAGCTAGCGGCTAAACAACCTAGGGTGGTCAATCGCTCCACGCCACTGCTGCTTCACGACAACGCTAGACCACACACCGCACAACAGACGGCTACCAAATTAGAAGAGCTTCAATTGGAATGTCTAAGACATCCTCCGTACTCCCCGGACCTTGCTCCAACAGATTACCATTTTTTTCGAAATTTGGTCAACTTCTTGCAAGGGAAAAAATTCAACTCTGATGGGGCAGTCCAAATCCCCTTCACAGATTTTATTGATTCCCGTCCGACTGGTTTTTTTAGTATGGCAAAAGTGCATAGAAAACAATGGTTCATACTTTGATTAATATTAAATATATTATATTTAAAAATATTCGACTTTTTGTTCCTCCCATACAAAACGCCAATTTCATATGTAAGGACCTAATATATAGGTTAAACAAAACACGTTGTATGAGCGCTTAGAATTTTTTTAAGGTGTTGCATTATAATATAATTTAATTATCTATTCTTGTAAACAGAATTAACTAATCAGGCACAGTCAATGATCTTACAACTCCCTTATTAAGAGCAAATCAAACTATTTTATTGATTTATATGGTACTAGCTTTTGCCCGCGGCTCCGCCCGCGTGGATGTCGGTTATCGCGACCAAACATAGCCTATGTCCTTTCTCATGGTCTAATCTACCCCTATACCAAATTTCATCAAAATCGGTTCAGTGGTTTAGGCGTGAAAGCGTAACATACAGACAGATAGACAGACAGAGTTACGTTCGCATTTATAATACTAACCTTTGCCCGCGACTCCGCCCGCGTAGATGTCGGTTATCGCGACCAAACATAGCCTATGTCCTTTCTCATGGTCTAATCTACCCCTATACCAAATTTTATCACAATCGGTTCAGTGGTTTAGGCGTGAAAGCGTAACATACAGACAGACAGACAGACAGAGTTACTTTCGCATTTATAATGTTAAAGTATGGATTAGTATGGATTATTTGTCCTAACTTAAGATGTGTACCAAATATCAGAACAATCGGTCAACTGGAAGGTGTCAAAATACTAAATTAAGAGGAATAAAAATGATAAATCTGGTTTTTAGGCATATGTTTAGAGACCAACTCCTTTTTTATTTGTGGACGTATTTGAAAACTGTTTACACGGTTTTATTTGTTGGTTTCTTGTCTACATTTGGTACATTTTTAATTATTCTCACTTTTTAATTACTATATGAAAATCATTCCCAAAGCAAAAAGGTCACTCGAAAGAAAACTGGCAACTACTTCTAAACGAAAAAGAATTTTTACGTAATTTTTTAACTAAAAGAAAGACAAAGATCTGGAGTATAAGTGGTACATTTTTCCGTTCAATACATTGACTTTTGAAGTCACAGGCTACGTTTTTGTTACGTTCTCGAGAGTTTGGCTTAGCGGGTGCCTATGCGGGGGCCGGGCGGCAGTGCCGTGATGGCTGTTGGAAGGGGAGGTCGTGCTTCACGTTTTCGCAGCTTTGACAGCAACACAATTCGAGACTAATGCATAAGTGGACAGATAAGACACTTCTATGAGACGCCGAAAGTAAATTCGGTAAAAAAGCTAATGCTTTAAACTCTCACGAAATACATGAAAATTTTGGGTTGATTATTTTATTCACACACTTTATTTTTGTTAACAGCTGTTACCCACGGCTCCAGCCACGTAGATTTTGGATGCCGTTCCGGATGGTGATCCTCACTCATAGTGTAATGAATGATATAAAACCTGTGACACTGATAAATACTTAGTGTGGGTTTCTATTGGTGAAATAATTCTTAGAATTGGTACTGAAGACTTTTTTTTATGTAGGACACGTCAATTTGACTTCACCTCGCCTGATGTTAAGCTAAAGGCGAAGTCTCGGAAAGAGGGTCACCATCGGAAACATGTACCATGTTAACAGTGGTGGCACTCAGCTTGACGGCCTCATTAGATGCCTTTTCACGCCCCGCTTAAAGGACCAGAGATTAACCTATATAACGTCACAAACGACGTCTGTATAATAATCAGTGATCGGAGTAGGTAGATTGATTTTTGCTACTTGTATCAAAACGTCTATATTAATATGGACATTCTTTCTGAATTCCAGAAGTGGTTTTTTTAAAATTCGTAGTACTTAGATAAATAGATTTATAGTATTATAATTCGGTTTATTTTTACTGAATTAGAAATTATAAGGTTACAAAAATGTTATTGATCGATATTAGATAAATATATCGACGAAGAATTATGTCTTCATCTTTTACATAAGTGCTAATTGTAGTTAACGGATAAGCAATCACGCAATTTGTGTTGGAATATTTAGAAAAATTATGGGAGTCTTCCCATAATAGATAAGAGTCTTCTTTTGAATCGAGAGTAAAATTACGTTCTTGTCCTATGCACCAATAGCGTAGCCTATATGCTAGCTGCAAGACGAAATTAAAAAAAATACTTACTTCAAATAAAGCACGTAACATGTTTGGCGCACGCGCTCCACCGAGTATCTGAGCAAATTAGATCTGAATATCAGTATGTCAACATTTTAATATCAAACGTAAAAAAGTATTTTTAAAAGCCCTAAGTCGAATCAAAATTTTAAAAGAAAAGTATCCTGATTTACCGCTGCCTCCCCAACCAGTTATTACTAGATGGGGCACTTGGTTAGAAGCTGCATTCTACTATGCTCAACATTTTGAAAACATTAAGGATGTACTAAATTGTTTAAGCAGCTCTGATGCCATATCTATCCGAGAAGCTAAATTAATTATAGAGAAAGAAAATTTAAAAGACAACTTACACTATATCAAAGATAATTATTTAATAATTCAACTCTCCATAAAAGAATAACAAAAACATAATTTGAGTTTGATGAATTCACTTTTAGCTTTTGAACAAGTGAGAGCTGCTATTAATGAATGTAACTCAGAAAATATTAAAAATAAAATAGAAAATGATATGGAACGAAACAAACCGGACTTAGAGGATCATTCTCATTAGTTCCACCAATAATTAGTTCCATGGAACTAGTGAGAATTTTTTTTCTCAGTAGTTCCATAGACTTTGTTAATGGAACCATTGAAACCAAATTTAATCGAACTCGTCTCACTAGTTCCACTGTAGTTGTTCCATGGAACTAGTGAGAATTTTTTTTCTCAGTAGTTCCATGGTTCTTCTTAGTGGAATAACTGAAACCAAAAATCAATAACATTCTCATTAGTTCTACGTGTTATAAAATAGCAATACTCAATACTTTTGTTGCGTTGCGTAGCAACTAGGTTACGTTAAGCCTATGGAACTCCATAGGCTTTGATAATGGAACAAATGATACAAAACTTAATCGAACTCGTCTCACTAGTTCCAACGTAGTTGTTCCATGGAACTAGTGAGAATTTTTTTCTCAGTAGTTCCATAGACTTTGTTAATGGAACCATTGAAACCAAATTTAATCGAACTCGTCTCACTAGTTCCACTGTAGTTGTTCCATGGAACTAGTGAGAATTTTTTTTCTCAGTAGTTCCATGGTTCTTCTTAGTGGAATAACTGAAACCAAAAATCAATAACATTCTCATTAGTTCTACGTGTTATAAAATAGCAATACTCAATACTTTTGTTGCGTTGCGTAGCAACTAGGTTACAATTATATCTATCAGGTTTCATATTACCTTAGTATTTGATCGTTTTTAGGGTTCCGTAGCCAAATGGCAAAAACGGAACCCCTATAGCTCGTCATGTCTGTCTGTCTGTCCATCCGTCCGTATGTCACGGCCACGTTTCTCACTTTAAGGGCTATTCTGTTGAAACTTGGTAAGTAGATGTATTCTCCCATACCTGTGGGGTATTAATAGCGGCGGTAAGACCCATAATGGAGGAGCGGCTAGAGAGGCCACAGAGCTGCACACGCTGACCGAGCGCTGGCCTGGGGGTGACCGGTGGAGCCGCCTGTCACCCTAGCAGAAGCAGGCCGCGTTGGCGGCGCCAAGTGCGCCTCCCCGTAACCGGGGCTCGATGGGGACCCGGTGGTCCCCACAACCCGAAGGGGGCCATCTCGAAAGAGATGGTCCTGGGTCTGCCGGGGTGCGAGAGATATGCTTTTGGCAATCTCACCTCCGGCAACCAAGGACCCAAGACGGCGTGCGTTTTAGTCGGTTCGAGTCCAACATAACCACCTCCACCGGCTCCGTGGGCATTTATCGCACGAAAAAAAAAACCTGTTGGGTATTTAGATACGTCTTTGAAAATGCTATTGAAATTTCTAACATATTTTTTTTCTAAACTGAATAGTTTGCGCAAGAGACACTTCCAAAGAGGAAAAATGTACACCCCCCCCCCCCCCCTCACACCACTTTAACTTCTAAAATAAGAAAATGATAAATCTAAAAAAAACATATGTGATGTAAGTACATTGCTATGCAAACATCCAACGAAAATTGGTTTGAACGAGAACTACAACAACTACACTGAAACTAATGAGACGAGTTCGATTAAGTTTTGTTTCATTTGTTACATTATAAAAGCCCATGGAACTACTGAGAAAAAAATTCTCACTAGTTCCATGGAACAACTACAGTGGAACTAGTGAGACGAGTTCGATTAAGTTTGGTTTCATTTGTTCCATTATCAAAGCCCATGGAACTACTGAGAAAAAAAATTCTCACTAGTTCCATGGCATAACTACAGTGGAACTAGTGAGACGAGTTCGATTAAGTTTGGTTTCATTTGTTCCATTATCAAAGCCCATGGAACTACTGAGAAAAAAAATTCTCACTAATGGAACTAATTGTTGGTGGAACTAGTGAGAATGATCCGACTTAGAAACACTAAGGGCACATAGTGAGGTAATCGAAAAAAATTAAGCATTTGGTTTGATTCCTTTCTATAAATTTGCTACTTTGACATCCTCAGGTGTGGAACGATCTTTTTCCACATATAAATGGATTTTAGATGTGAAAATAAATTGACTAAAAATAGAAAAAGTCATGGTTATTTATTTTTTATGGATAGAACACGATTATCAGGACGCTGAAAGTGTAACCGATGAAGATTAAAAATATGATTTTAATCTTCATCGGTATTGAATACAGAATTGTATATATTAATAATCTACTTAATATTAAAAAACGTTGATTTTATATATATACGATATACGATAAACGTTGGATTTATTCAACGCGTACATTCATCTTAATGACTTCCATTCTATTGTTAAGTAAAACTAGTCCCAATAACGTAAAGTAAAATATTAGGCATAAATTATACGGAACAGATAACTATGAGGGCGGAGATGCACTTCATTTCAATTTATTATTATTCAAGTGGTAAATGAAAACAAGCTTGTTTTGAAATACATTAGTTATTTGAAATCGGAACTACCGGAAGAAATTCCTATATTGCGCTTATCCATGTTATGCTTTCGGTGACCAGTTTTGATATAAGTAGCAAAAATCAATCTACCTACTCCGATCACTGATAATAATATATGTATATTAGAATACTTTTTTTTTTTTTTTTTTTTTTTCGTGCGGAAATCCCCTCGGATACCCCCCCTGCCGGAGCCGGAAGGGGAGGTTATGTCGGACTCGAACCGACTAAAACCGCACGCCGACTGTGGGTCTTGGTGCTAGGCCGGAGGTGAGGTTGTCAAAGACATATCCCTCGCACCCCGGCTGACCCAGGGCCATCCCTTACGGTCTGGCCCTCCTCAGGAGGGGGGACAACGGTGTCCCCAACTCGCCCCCGGAATGGGGAGGCGCGCTGTTCAGCGCGCCGCCGCCGGTATATTAGAATACTATACATACCTATAGCTACATATATAAATATATAATATTATAAAAAAATATTTTTTTTTTTTTTTTTTACACAGGACACGTCAATTTGACTTCACCTCGCCTGATGTTAAGCTAAAGGCAAAGTCTCGGAAAGAGGGTCACCATCGTAAACATTTACCATGTTAACAGTGGTGGCACTCAGCTTGACGGCCTCATTAGATGCCTTTTCACGCCCCGCTTAAAGGACCCGGGACTGTAGGAAGAAGGAAACACGTGAGCTGGCAGGGAATTCCAGGTCTTAGTGGTGCGGCATAGGAATGAATCACTGAAACGCTTGGTTCTAGCAGGTATACTCTGCACCGTAAATGGATGACATCTTAGCCCTGCACGTGTCGTCCTGTGAAGGAAAGGGGAGGGTGGGACTAATTGGAAGAGCTCGTCAGAACATTCACCATGGTAGAGACGGTAGAAAACTGCCAAAGACGCAATCACTTATCACTACATATCATCACTAGTATAAAATAATTCACTTCCCGCTGTCTGTCTGTCTCTATGTATGCTTAGATCTTTAAACTTACGCGAAGGATTTTGAAGCGGTTTTCTTTAATAGATAGTATCATTCAAGAAGTAGGTTTATATGTACAATACAATCTATCTACACTAATATTATAAAGAGGAAAACTTTGTTTGTTTGTCTGTTTGGTTGTAATGAATAGACTCAAAAACTACTGGACCGTTTTTAAAAATTCTTTCACCATTCGAAAGCTACATTATCCACGAGTAACATAGGCTAAATTTTATTTTGGAAAAAAATAGGGATCCGTAAAATATTTGGGTTTTTCGGACACAAGGTGTAAAAAATCAACCAGAAAAGTTACTTATTTTGCGTACGCTGCCTAAGCTATAAAAGATAGAACCATAAAATGTTCTAATTAATTGAAGATCTTATAAATATATACATAAAAGTCCGCGACACACTATACCTATCTATGTCGAGTGAGGCACAACAACCATTTTTTTATTTAAAAATCTTAATTTTTTTTTGGACTACATTTAAACGCATTTATTTTACTCATGCTATTAATCCTTATCAAAATAAATTATTTCATCACTAAGTACAGTTTATGTAGATAATATTTGGTATTTAAAAGATTAAAATTGGACGTTTGGTTTTGAAGTTATGGCGAAATTAAAATATTACTATTTCTGCGTTGCGAAGTGAGCGTCACCAAGGCGGGGGTGCGCGTGCGTGAGGAGAGCTGTTTAGGTCTATGAGTAAGGTACCCGCGCGGCTCAGTCGCGCGGTCGGCTCCCTACGTAGCGGTCGTGCGCGAAGTCTAATCATTTTCGTTCGATTTTTATTAGACTTCATTCTTAAAACTACACCTACGCAAAAGTTCTTCTCATACTTAATATTGTAAATGCGAAAGTAACTCTGTCTGTCTGTATGTTACGCTTTCACGCCTAAACTACTGAACCAATTTTGATGAAATTTGTTATAGGTATAGGTTAGCCCTTGAGAAAGGACATAGGCTATGTTTGGTCGCGATAACCGACATCCACGCGGGCGGAGCCGCGGGCAAAAGCTAGTATAATATAAAAATGAATCCTTATTTCCCAATAGGGATTCATTTTTGGCTGGACTGGCTGAGGTTGGACCAATTTCGCTTTTTTCTTTTTTTGTTGTGTTTGTTATTGTCTGGAGGTTTTTATGAAAGAAAAATTAAAAAATATGCGCGGAAAATAGAAACATTTAAGACTACTTAACCATTATATAAAATGTCTGACCCGAAAGACGTTATGACCTATTAGTGTCAGGATCTCCGTGGGCGTATGGAGTCCCTGTCGTAATGCTTTCTGTTCTCAAAATAATTAGGACAACTTAATATCGCCAATTGAGGTAAATTCTAATTTTTAAGGTGAAATGAAGTTTGCCGGGTCAGTTAGTGCATAATATAAGAAGTTTGAATGTGATGTCGTTTAGATAAACACATTTTTAGGGCTTACGTTGCAAACGATGGCACTGTGGGAATGTGTAATGTGTGTGAATGGTTGTGCCTATAGCATACTTATAGCTTTCATATTCACCTACCTCAATGTATCTATGCAATAAACACCCTAACCAATGGAAATATATATTCATGTCTTAGATTATTAATAATCTAAGATTCATGTAATTATGAATATAAGTGCTGAGTGGGCATCAAACCCACAAAATTATTTTTATTTAAAAGGTTTTGGTAGAATGCTACCAGAGATAAAACCAAAGTCGCGATAATAGACATCCATACGGGCGGAGCCGCCAACCTTAGCTATAATAAAGAATCAAGAATCAATCAACATTGATGTCAAAAAAATACCAAATCAGTTAGGTACGTGAAGTTAGGCAGAATATGATGTGTCCACTCTGTACCCTTTTTACCGACACCTTTTCCCATATTTTTATATTATAATTACTTTAGTGACATGAGTGCGGGGTGGTGCGGGGCTGCGATTATTACGTTCGTAGACTCCACCCATTTGCTCTGATGCATCGTCTCTAGTAAGGACCTTAAGATCATATTGAGCGCTCTGTTCGTCAACATTTTTCTGATGCTGACTGTACCTTATTATTCCCTATAACACCTTCAGCTATGACTGGAGGATTTGAGTTCCTCCGTCGCCAACACCCTGTGTTATCTTTAAAAGACACCCAAAAAGAACGTACCTACTGTGTAAGTACTTATATACCTCCCGAGGAGGGCCAGACCGTAAGGGATGGCCCCGGGTCAGCCGGGGTGCGAGGGATATGTCGATGACAATCTCACCTCCGGCCTAGCACCACGACCCACAGTCGGCGTGCGGTTTTAGTCGGTTCGAGTCCGACATAACCTCCCCTTCTGGCTCCAGGGGGGGTGCCTATAAGAGCGCATTTTGAGCACATTGTGTGTCCAAGATAAATGCCACGAAGTGATGTAGCGAAAATGTATCAACCTTAACTTTAAATGAAATCAACATTACATGCGGTCGAGGACTGGGGGCCAATCGCCACTTGACCCTTCCAATCTGGGCTCTACTCTAACCATTTAACTGAACCATCTAACTTCTAATATTATAGGTGACATAAGGGTAAATACAGAGAAGGAATATCGTGTTTATAACAAGATAGTTCACACGGCGTGGCTCCCGGCAGTGTAGAATTTGGACCACCTCATCTCTTCCCATGCGGTGTCGTATAAAGCGACTAGGGGATAGGGCTGTTTAGCATCAGATAGATAGGTTTACGTAAATATTATACAACCCAGATTCAGCCCCAGATGCACGGCTTGAGTCAACAATAGTGCCCGGCAAAATTAAATATTATATTGGGGGCCTACCCCACGACCCCTCAATGCGTCGATCTTGGTGCAAACTTGACAAACCAATGAGATGTGCAATGAACATGTCAGAGTGACTGATCGCCATCGAAGAAGAGACGAAAATAAAATGGTTCAAATTCGCGGCCCGCAACGATGCCGCACGGGCCTATGGGTGACAGAATGAGCCGTCTGTAACCCTAGCAGAAGCCACCTGCTTTTCCTTTCCACTCAAGGGTGCCATCTTGTACCTGGGGATGGTTCTAGGTCAGCTTGGGTGTGAGTGATATGCCAATGGCTATCTTACCTCCGGCAGCTAATGACCCAAGACAGTGTGTAGTTTTAGTGAATTCGAGTCCGACATAACTACACTGGGATCACGCGGGCGTCGGAAGGCACTGACAGACCTCCATCCCCCATGAGCGCGGGCCGGCGGGTGACGGGTGGAGCCGCCTGGGTGAAGCAGGCCACGGTGGCGCCGCGCCGTTGTCCCGCCTCCCGAGGAGGGCCAGACCGTAAGGGATGGCCTTGGGTCAGCCGGGGCGCGAGGGATGTGTCGATGACAACCTCACCTCCGATTTAGCACCACGAACCGCAGTCGGCGTGCGGTTTTAGTCGGTTCGAGGCCGACATAACGTCCCATCCGGCTCCGGTGGAGGAGGTATCCGAGGGGTTTCAAAAGCCATGGAATCATTTCCTCCCCCTCATCTCATCATTTCTGCCCCATTCCATTGCGTTGTGTAGAATGTAATGGAATATTTATTTATTTATTTATTTATTCCTTAAAGGAAGTTGGGTACGCCCCGTCGCTCATGATGCAGTTTAATGTACAATAGGTGGACTTATAGCTGGAAGCTTAGTCGAGGATGCTGATGATGATGATGACATCCCGATCTATTACTCCATGGCCGTGCCACTGTTGTCTGACCAATTGATCTTCATATAAAATTAGTATGGCGTTCAATTGAGTTGTCTCTCCTTATTGTCTTGTCTTATTATTAATTAGAAAATGTGTTGAGCATAGGTAGATATAGTGGTAGTGAGCTGGCCACATTTGTCGAAGGACCGATGGCCGTTGGAGCAAACGAGTCCTAGAGGCCGCGAGAAGGTAAACGGAAGGTAGGACCTCCAAGCCAGTGATGGCCTAACGCCCTGAAAAGGTGTCTAAGATAGATTGGATGCGGAATGCAAGGACCTATGCATAATGAGGATCGGGAGTATCCTGTACTCCTAATATGTACCTATGGTACATATTAGGAGAGGCCTATGTCCAGCAGTTAATGGACCTAGTGGCTAAGAGGCAACCGTGTAGTTACATACATTGCGAGGTCAAGCAACATTGATCCTTCCGTGCCTCGAAGAGCATGGTCCCGATTTTGGGTAGTAGGTAGGATTTGGTCCCATAAAAAGTAAAAATTCGGTGTTTTCATTCCAATATTATAGGTAAGTTAAAATTCTCCGTAGTCTATAAATACCATTAAGATCACATCAAGATATTAAAACGTGTTCTACAAACATTTAGTTACATAGCACTAAATATGTTATTTGTTACATAACTTTATCCTCCATGGAATGAACCAATCATTTTTTTATGTTAGGTCATTCACATTGTTATGGTAGGTACCTATACCTAAATACGATGGGACAAGGCTGTAGGTACTTTACAGGATCAACCGAATCAGTCTAACGAATCTGTCTTTTAAATCAATCTTTCGAATCAGTTAATCGAATCTGTTGGATAAACTTCATATTCTATCCGCATCCTATGTGGATAAAAGGTTATCAAATCGTGTAAGAATCAAGTGAGTAAGTAACACTGGAAGTAAAATGTAGTGACGCCAGCCAAAATAAATAAATAAATATTCCACAACATTCTACACAACGCTATCTAGACCCATGGTAAGCTTTTATAGCTTGTGTTATGGAATCTAGAATGCGGATAAACATACTCATATTTTTTTTTGCAAATACATACATATTATGCATAGAAACACCTAGACCAATGCAAATAACCATATTCATGCATACAAATATCGCACACGCGCCTCCTGGGTGGCAGTCGCGTGCACAACCGCCACGCCACAGAGGCTGAATATCAAATAAGGACTTTCTTCTTCATCCTAGCGTTTTTTTTTATCGTGCGATAAATCCCCACGGATACCACCCCCACGGAGCCAGTGGAGGTGGTTATGTCGGACTCGAACCGACTAAAACGCACCGGACCCGACCGGCCGCCTCCTTCTCGAGCATTACCTGCTCGCAGAAAGAGGCGGCCGCACCCCAAGCGTTTGCGCATCGTACCATCACTGAGGTACCTACAGAACCCTAAAAAGAACGCGTTGCCAGTTGCCAAAAAAGTTAATGATAAAATAATAAGTGTAAAATTAGATACAAATTCCATCCGACTCATTTTATTATAAAAAAATTGGTCACGCACCTATTTTTTTTTGTTTATGTGACTCGTAATAATAGCGCCGTATGATTCATGTCATGGTTCATAATAATAATCTACATTTTTCCTCACTAAATTATGCGTGTGGTGATTTTTTGTACCATAGGGTTAATTCCGTTAATTCTCGTTATATTTATTGTAAATCATTGAACTGGGGGCCAAGTCTGCTAAGTTATGTTAACGTACAAGTTTTGACGACACCATTGATATTACAATGAGATTGACATTATGAGCGGTGCGATGAGTCGTGTCATTGTGGTCTCACAATCGTCTCATCGTTGTTTCAAAGTCGAGTTCTTTCGTTTGTTTAGCCAAGATTGCCATATCAATGAAATATTAATGTCAATTTGAAATAAATTTAAAATGCATTTAGTTTTTTAATTTCTTCCATAAAATAACTCTTAATAAACGTATTTATTGATACAAATGTACAAACGTGGCACTTTAATTCGAGAAACTATAGGTTAATTCGTGTAGTTTTGAAAATTACTTACCTAGTTATTCCCTTAATACTTATTTATGTACCTACCTGCCTATTGATTTTACAGTAATAATGATTAGACATAATTTTAAGGAAATTCAATGTAGATAAATAATTGTACAAGCATGCTGCGCATTCCGAGGGGGGGGGGGCATGGGGGACATGACCCTCCTCCCTCGGCCTCTAGTCGCGCCTTTAAAGGTAGCATCAGATGGGGCAGAAAGGTCTGAAACTCCACCACCCCCTTGGAAACTGCCCCAGGAGCCGGCGAGGGCTGTTATGTCGGACTCGGACCAACTAAATCCGTACACTGTCTTGGGTCATCATTTGACCCAGGGCCACCTCTGATTTCAAGATGGCCCCCTCGGGTGTGGGATCCACGGTGCCGAGTAGGGAGGGGCGTGCCCCAGCCTGCTTCTGCTAGGATGACCGCTGAATCTGTCACCCCCTAAGCCCGAGCATAAGAAGAACGGAAGTCGTCGAACGACCTCCGACGCCTGAGTCGTATCCGCCATTCACGAGCTGTCCCATCCGGCCCTGCTCCCACGCATCCTTCTCGAACACCACTAATAAGTGGGTAAACAAGTGATGAACGGTGAACGTATGAAAGGCGACAAATAGGCCTCAAACACCTACCCATTTCTTACTATACGGGGTGCTTGGTATTCTTGAAGAATCATCTTTTCTCAAAAAAATAATGGAACAAACGCCCATCTTGAGGTCAAATGTAACAAAGCATAAACCTTGTTACATATTTTGACCTATTAAAACACAAGTGGGTTGAAAAGATATTAATTTATTTTACATTGTCCATAAACCATACTACCACCGACAATAGATTTATAACAGAGAATAGTATGTATGTTTATATTTGTACATATATACTTATTGGTACTTTCTACTCCACTATGCAACAAAATAATAAATAATCCAATAACAGAATCAGAAAACAATTAGGTAACTACATGTCTATGATAATAACCTACTATAACTTTAGGTACTAGGAATGCCTAAATACTGCAAAAAATTGAATTGTTTTACATTTCGAAGACTTTTAGTAAAAAGTATCAGCAAGCATTTAATTTTTTTTTAAATGAACAATAATAAATATCTTATATATACAATTATAATTAAATTCTTAGCAACGACTTCTCTAATAAAACAAAACCCTACATCGGCATGGTGATACATACAATTTTCTGAAAGTTTCTGTGCACTCTGATTAACATTAAACAATGTTATTGGCACCTTATTGTTTCTACCGACTAATTCAAACAATAATTTCTTTAAGAAAATGGTCTTATGGGCCTGTGTAGAATTTCTGTCTATAAATCAGTTGCCCAATTAGCATCAACAAAAATAACCATATAAACTTTTTAGGTAGTTTTATCACTAAGTACATTAAAAATGCTGAAGTATTTGCATGTTTTATACACTGTGCATTCATTGAGATGGCCATTGAGGAAAGCAAAGTCACATCATCCAAATGAGTTATATTCAAGTCAAGTTAACACTAATAGCACAGATGTTTAAGTTATATAATTCTTATAGAAAACAACTATTTTAATGTAGAATACTTTAGAACAGAAGAAAATGTATTTATAGTAAATCCCCTTTAGTTGGGTTTTTACCCTTTAACAAGTCTTGCTCTGTTTAACACTGAATTATCACTAGGTATTTAGTTTATTTTTAAAAACCCACTAGGTTTGTTCACTGAGTCCCATGCACTATTTTCTTGGAATGATTTCAACTCTTCTTCCATGCATAGGCACCACTCGTTCGCTTTGTACTTTTCATTAGTTCTTCTTAAGTTAAATTGTTGTCACATTTGTTCATGATAATAACCATACATGTTTTTCAATAGGCAATTTCTCACATGCTTCTCTTCGTTCACATTAAGGTACTCTTAAGATGCCACTCAGCCTGAATCGCGATTTATCTGAGGACAGATTGTATAGACAGATTGATAGTTTGACATATTGCCTATACAATCTGTCCTCAGTTATCCCGATTCAGACTGAATGTCGTTCTAGAATACGGGCCTTAATGCTTTAATAACTAATATACCTTTCAAACAAAAAAAAACTAAATCCAAATCGGTTCATCCGTTTGGGCGCTACGATGCCACAGACAGACACACACACACACACACACACACACACACACACACATACAGACACGTCAAACTTATAACACCCCGTCGTTTTTGCGTCGGGGGTTAAAAATTGGATACCTCCAGTTTGTCTCACATTCCAATGCGGACGCAACCCCATTAGAATGCAATAAAATCCAGTTTTCCCCACATGTGGGATAAAGTCAAACTCAAAGTAATTTATTCACAATCTTGAACAATAAAATAGTTTCTTATTGACGTCAATTTTAATTCTACTTAATTTATGTTTACCACCACTTGTTGAGAAGAAACGGCGCACAGTGGTCTGAAAATCGAGCTCCCCTTTCATAGAAAGTCAATGTGTGATATTCATAAAACCAAAATATGGAACGTGTCAGGTATACATTCCTTTAATGCATATTGTAGTATGAATGATTTTAGTTACTCCGCGCCTGAGAAAAAAAATATTTAGTTTTTTTTTGTATGGGAGAAATTACATAAAGTACATTTTCTTGCGACTGAATGAAACTGAAAGGCTGGTACTCATACGAGTTATTGCCGCTCTTAAGGCGATTAGGTTGACATACCACTCGTGTACCTTTAGGTGCCGCTTCACACGTAGGATTTTTTGAAATTTCGAATTTTCGGTATTGAATTTTTTAAGTATGTGACGCATTTAAATTAAGTTGGTAAGGAATTTGGAATAAAATATTTATAATATGTCGCAAATACGCGCCTAATGTTATAATAATTATTATAATAAATTCAATTACTTTAACTCAAAAAATAAGTTAGCAAGGAGTGTTAATGATTTTTATTATACCTAATGATAACAGAGGTTCGTTATCATTATCAATTACGGGAATTACTAATTACTTTACTAATAGTTCAGATTTATTACGTGTTAATTTGCTCCGACCCTTAATGAGGGTAGTTATACATAAATAGAATGTTTGGCATGAATTCTGTCAGTAACGTTTATCACTTGTGCGCGTAAACTTTAATTTTTCTGTTCTTTCCAATTTTCTATTGCGATGAAAGGTTTTGGTACCAATCTTGATATTTTCATGTTTGTGGCCAACAACACTTCTTTCTCAGATCCCAATGTGTTGTTTGAAGTTTTTGTGAATAGTGTTGATTTGTCAGAAAATGAAAAGAGAGACTTGAAACAATTCTGCCAAACTTATATGTGTGCATTGAAAAGGAAATGGATCTCATGTAATCGCACGCGACATACTTACATTAAAAAGTACGAAGCATGGCTCCAAGAAGACATCAAATGGCCTGAAGTCATCAAGGAAAAGATGACTTCCTCAGTAACAATAGATCAGTCACCATGTTCCAGTTCCGAATTTCCCGTAAACGAAGGTGCATCAACATCCGCACAACCACAGACTTGTAGTGTTGGAACCTCAACATCATCTCTTGGAAACCAAAGAAAGCAGTTTTCTGAGTTAAGCCCTTTACAGAAGAGAAGGAGAGTAGAAGAGCTTTTAAATCATCCAACGGAAAGCCTTGCTTATGCAACTGGCTTGAAGGCGCAAAATAAAGATGTAGCAGACATTATAAAATTAGTCACAGAGAATCCCGAAGAGGCTACAAAGATAAAAGATATACTAAAAACTAAGAAAAATGTGCCCATATATTCTGCTGATAAAGCTTTAGGTATTTTGACTTCGTTGAAGCTGTCGAAGTGGCAGTATACTACTTTAAGAGCTTGTGCATTGGAAGAAGGAATCCCACTGTATCCCTCATACACAACTGTCCTAGAAGCGAAAAAGGACTGTTACCCACCTAAGGATAGCATAGACATTTCCGAAAATGGGGTACGAGTTAAACTTCAAGCAATTTTGGATAAAACTGTATCAAGACTTGGAAAATATCTACGTTTGCCCTCTTCTCTAGATGGCAAAGAGCTAACACTTCTGTGTAAGTGGGGCTTTGATGGTTCTTCAGGGCAGAGTTTGTACAAGCAAAGTATGGTGGAGGAAGATGATTCCAGCGTCTTCATGTGTTCTTTTGTACCTATAAGACTAGATTGCGATGAAGAAAAGGTATGGGAGAATCCAAAACCGTCTTCCACAATGTTTTGCAGACCTCTTTTTTTCAAGTTTGCAAGTGAAAACAAATTGGACATCAAGAGAGAACAAGCCACGATTGAAGCTGAAATTGCTGCACTGGTGCCTTCTATAATGGGAAATCATATAGTTAAAGCTAAAATGCTCATGACTATGATAGATGGTAAAATAGTTTCTAAATTATCAGAAACATCAACCCAGACTTGTGACATATGTAAAGCAACCCCATCTGAAATGAATAAATTACATGTGATCTCAGAGTAAGTTTTGAATACTTTTATAATTTTCTTGGCAGATAATAATGTACTGTTATACCTATTTTTAAATAAATTATTTCTTTGTTTTCCAGAAAACCAGTGTCAACGGAAATATACCAATATGGTTTGTCTACTCTCCATGCTTGGATTAGGTGTATGGAATGTTTGCTTCACATTTCCTACAGACTTGATTTCAAAACATGGCAAGCTAGGGATGCAGACAGCAAAGAGTTATTGAAGGCAAGAAAGCAAATGATCCAGCAGAAGTTTCGTGATGAAATGGGCCTCTTAGTAGATATTGTCAAACAAGGTGAGTCTTGAAGTGCAACGAGTAGTGTTGAATGATTTTGACAACGTTACTTACCAAATACCTTTTTTTCTGTTCAAAATTGTGAAGTTCTTGCTTTTTGTTTCAGATGCAGGCACTACAAATGATGGCAATACAGCCCGAAAATTTTTTAGTGATCCTGTAAAAACGGCAGCCATCACTGGATTGGATTCCACTATAATCCAAAGATTTGCCACAATTCTAGGTGTGGTAGCATGTGGGGAGCCCGTTAATGTTGAAGCGTTTGCAAATTTTGCGCGCCTTACTGCAGAAAGATATGTGGAACTCTATGGTTGGTATTATATGCCATCGAGTGTTCACAAACTTTTACTGCATGGTGCTGAAATTATCAGGCATTTCAACATTACCCCCATTGGCAAATTATCAGAAGAGGCATCGGAAGCCAGGAATAAAGACTTCAAGAAAATCCGAGAACATCATTCGCGGAAGTTTTGTCGTAGAGCAACAAATGAAGATATTTTTAATGGACTCCTTGTATCGTCAGATCCATACCTATCCAGCATAAGACCTGTACACAGAAAGTCAATCAAAACAGCTGTCTCTGATGACATGAAAACACTTCTCATTAATGAAGACGATACAAGTGTGGACAAAGAAAATATTGATGTTAGTTTTGCAATGCTGGATTCAGATTTAGTAGATTTTGATCATAATTGTTAATGCGTATTTTGTAGATATCGATGTTATTATTATTTAATGTTAAGACTAGATAAATAAGAATTTTTGGTACTAAACAAGCAAAGACTAGGTATAGACGTATTTTGAAGAATGTACATACTAACCAAATGAAGCTTTTTGTATTCTTTGATTAAGTTTTTTTCTAGATATCGATGTTATTATTATTTTATGTTCTAACACGAGATAAATAAGAATTTTTAGTACTAAACAAACAAAGGCTAGGGTTTAGACGTATTAAGTTTGAAAAAATGAATTAGTTATATCATTTTAAATGTAAAAATAATAATATAATATAATAATATAATAATAATATAAAAAATAAAATAATAATGAAAAAATTAAAAAAAAAATAGTTTTAGCTATTTCGCGAGTTAGGGGTTGTTTCCGTAAAAAAGTTGTTTGTTTTAATGAGTAAATACTCAATCGGGAAAACAACAACCCCAAAGGCACACAGTATAACACAAAATATTCAATACCGAAAATTCGAAATTTCAAAAAAATCCTACGTGTGAAGCGGCACCTAAAGGTACACGAGTGGTATGTCAACCTAATCGCCTTAAGAGCGGCAATAACTTGTATGAGTACCAGCCTTTCAGTTTCATTCAGTCGCAAGAAAATGTACTTTATGTAATTTCTCCCATACAAAAAAAAACTAAATATTTTTTTTCTCAGGCGCGGAGTATCTAAAATCATTCATACTACAATATGCATTAAAGGAATGTATACCTGACACGTTCCATATTTTGGTTTTATGAATATCCCACATTGACTTTCTATGAAAGGGGAGCTCGATTTTCAGACCACTGTGCGGCGCAACAAACTCCACTGCGGCATTTTTTTGACGTCAAGACTTACAATAGTTATTTTCTCAAGGCTAAATATGGACGAATGTACATTTCACATCTGGATAAACAATAAGTATACTGGGTGTAAGGGGAACGCTCCCGAATCCGAAAATCCATTGTAGTACTCGTAAAAAAACGTAAAAACACCACTACAAACGAGCACGCGCTTGGTTATATAGCTCGTGCGAGTTAACATGGCACCTGCCTCGAAGACACCCACCTCCCGCTTCCCCGCGCGCGACCCCGCTCTCGCCGTGCGAGGCTAGTAGCGTCAGCGTACACGCCTCCCGCTCCCCCGCGCAAAGCCCCGAGCCAGGTGCCATGTTAACTCGCACGAGTTGTACCTAGTTGCTTTTTTCTTTGTAGTGATGTTCTTTTTATGAAATTACCCTTTCATTTAGCTTTACTAACACGATGGAGAGTAAATAATGTAAAAAAAAAATAGAATTTTTTTTTGTTCAAATCGGTTTTATTTTTATGCCAATGTGTTATGTACCTGGAGTACTACTAGGGGTTTTCGGCTTCGGGAGCGTTCCCCCTTACACCCGGTATGAAACATTTTATATTGAAGAATTAAAGTTACATAATATTACAAATAAGTCACGTACCTAATACAATACCATGACCATGCTGTAATTATAGCATTTTACGAGGGGCCTGCACCATGCTCAAATTATACCTAAATTATACCTGTTTAAATTCCTGGTGCAATCGTCCCCACTAGGTTTGGTAAGTAACTTTGAATGGGAGAGGTGTTTATAAATAAAATAAAAATAATTATTCATTCGGTATTTTAACATCAGGTAAGTATTGAATATTTAACCCAAATTTAGGTAAAAAGCGCCGTTTGAATATACAGAGGACACGACTCAGTCTGTACCTATTAAAATACTTTTATCTCAGAACCGCGTAAAGGTTCAGGAAGTTGAAACATTATTATTATTATTATGTTTCTCTGATCCGTGACTCTCGGGACTATGGAGTCCCGGGCCTTTGGAAGGCGTGCGTCGGGCCGAAGCCAAGACGTAGAGGCCCTTTTAAGAGAGTTTAATATGCTAGGGATAGACACACACATGGCGGATACCACCCCCGAGCGCAAAATATGATACACCCGGGGATGGTCCCCGCCAGGTGCAGAGACTATTGGAATAATGGAAACTAGATTATGGGCTATGGGGTTGAGTATTGGATGGACTGGTGAATAGGCTATGGGGGGAGACTAACGGACGCCTGCCATGACAATAAGTCTCAAAATTGTTAAAAAGGCAGGTGGTGACTCGCCAACTCATTGCATGGGCCCCATTAAAATAGCCACGCGTAGTGCGGCCATGGAGCAACACCCGTTGAGCGGCTAAGGTTGTCGAGAGGTGAGTCTGCGGGGTGCAAGATCGCGATACAGAAGTCGGTCAGCAGGCCCCCGGCGTTATGACATTTTACACTTCCAACCTGGAGCATAGGTTCCGCTCTTGCGACTCCACTCTTGGCCGGCCAATAAAGGCAAGCACAAGAGGCGGGGCGGAATGAATTCCAACCCTCGGGAGAATTAGGGTTCGTGGTGTCGCCACTCACCAACAGCTCGCCACAAGCTGCCCCTGCGGGGTTATTATTATTATTATTATTATTTTTTAACAGGCAGGCAGTCGAAACAACTGATAATGCCCGTATCCTGCTTATGCCCACCAGTGTTTATTTATTTTGGTTAAGGTGTTGGTCTAATCTATTCTTAAACTGATTTATGTTCTGGGCTGTCACAACGTCATATGGTAGCTTATTCCACTCTCACTACCCTATTACTTATAAAGTTTCTGTGTGGATTGTTATTTGAGAAGCTGGTGGATAGTCTCAGGTGGTGACCTCTGAGGTGGTTATTATTGTTGCGCGTGAACAACTTGTCAAAGTCTTCAATGTCGTAATGTCCACTTAAGATCTTGAAAGTCTCTATCATGTCACCTCTATGTCTGCGTTCTTTTAGAGTTGTAATTTTTAAAACTCCCAAGCGCTCCTCATATGGTATCTGTTTCAATGAACGTGGTATTTTGGTGAAGCTACGTTGTACCTTCTCCAGGAGTTCAATATCTTTATTAAAGTAAGGATTCCAGATTTGGAATGCGTATTCTAGAATTGGTCTGATAAAAGTTTTGTGGATCTTTAGCATCATATCTGGCGTTAGAACATTAAAGGCTTTTCTAATCAAATAAATTAAACTTCTTGCTTTCTTGACGATTGATGTAATATGTTCATCCCACTTTAAGTTTTCTGTAAAAAAACATGAACGTTGATCGTCCTTTGCACCACAATTTGACATTCGTAAGGTAATCCACTAATGTAAGTAGGGTTATTGTTCGTTGACCTAGAATCGATAAAGTGATAAGTCCGAAAAACAAACAAAATATTTCTTCTAGGTATATAATACCTGCTTTTGCCACGGCTTCGCCCGCGTGGATGTCGGTTATCGCGACCAAACATAGCCTATGTCCTTTCTCAAAGTCTAATCTAGCCCTATATAAAAATTCATTAAAATCGGTTCAATGGTTTAGGCGTGAAAGCGTAACACACACAGACAGACAGACAGAGTTACTTTCGCATTTATAATACTAGCTTTTGCCCGCGGCTCCGCCCGCGTGGATGTCGGTTATCGCGACCAAACATAGCCTATGTCCTTTCTCGAGGTCTAATCTACCCCTATACAAAATTTCATGAAAATCGGTTAAGTAGTTTAGGCGTGAAAGCGTAACACACACAGACAGACAGACAGAGTTACTTTCGCATTTATAATATTAGCACAGTCTAACGATTCATACTACATACAGTCGGTCAACGAAGCCGTCTAGACAGAGCAATCGTGCGGGGGGAGAGGGGTGGTGGGGGACGGGGTATTACTCGGTACGGCCATACATTTTACTCGGTACTAAGGATTCAGGGCTGTCTCATTTTTGTAATCACACTAATCACGTGATTTTTTTTTCAAGGCTCGTTTTGTTTGTTAAAATTGTTTTTTTTTTCGTTTTCTATATTTAGCTATCCAAGGTGGCGGACACGAAATTTTCACAAAAATCGATATGGGTATCGTTTTCAGGGTTTTCGGGGTCGCTGATTGCGAATATAACATCCATTTCGCGATCCAAGATGGCGGACTCGAAATTTTTACCAAAATCGATATGGGTATCGTTTTCATAGTTTTTGGGGTCGCTGATTGCAAATATAACATTCATTTGGTGATCCAAGATGGCGGACTCGTAATTTTCACTAAAATCGATATGGGTATCGTTTCCAGGGTTTTTGGGGTAGCTGATTGTGAATATAGCATCCATTTGGTGATCCAAGATGGCGGACTCGAAATTTTCACTAAAATCGATATGGGTATCGTTTTCAGGGTTTTTGGGGTCGCTGATTGCGAATATAACATCCATTTCGCGATCCAAGATGGCGGACTTGAAATTTTTACCAAAATCGATATGGGTATCGTTTTCGGGGTTTTTGGGGTCGCTGATTGCGAATATAACATCCATTTGGTGATCCAAGATGGCGGACTCGAAATTTTGACTAAAATCGATATGGGTATCGTTTTCAGGGTTTTTGGGGTCACTGATTGCGAATATAACATCCATTTGGTGATCCAAGATGGCGGACTCGAAATTTTTACTAAAATCGATACGGGTATCGTTTTCAAGGTTTTCGAGGTTGCTGATTACGAATATGTTATTCATGTAGCAATCCCAGATGACTGGATGGATGATATATTCGTAATTAGCAACTCTGAAAACTGGGCGAAATGTGGGTGCTAGCACCTCTGCCTACCCCTTCGGGGAACACAGGCGTGAGTTTATTTATGTTATGTTATGAAAACCTCCAAAACGATGCTCATGTTGACTTTGTGGGAAATTTCAAGTCCGCCATCTTGGATCGCTAAATGGATTTTATTATACGTAATTAGTTACCCCGAAAACCTCGATTTGATTTTTTTTTAAATTTCAAGTCCGCCATCTTTGATCGTCGGTAACATGGTCGTCAAGCCCGATAGCAGACAATTGCCGGCAGGCAATCATACGATGGGAAACTGTCGACTCCCAACTGATCGTGTGTAGCCGCAAAACTAACAGCAGGGCATGGCCACCAGGCCAAAATAGCTTTCGTGTGTGGGCGCTGTCGACTTAGGACTGCAGGCCGCCCGATAAGATTTGAAACTGCAGGCGAATTGATCGTGGATAGGCTCCTTAAGAATATATCATCAATTTAGCGATCCCGGCGATTAGCGAAATTCGAAACATCTGCGGTAGCCTAGTGGTATGGGTAATGGACTGCTGAGACGAGGTCTCGGGTTCGATCCCATGTTTACCATGGCACACACCAATGACTTTTCGACGCTTTTCGAAGTTATGTGTGTATTTATCCCAGGTTTATTAGTGCCCGGTTAATGGCAATAGGCTCGCCACCTATTACATTGGGACCTAAACATAAACTGGCGAAATGTGGGTGCTAGCACCTCTGCCTACCCCTTCGGGGAATACAGGCGTGAGTTTATGTTATGTTATGTTATGTTATGAATTCGAATCCGAATCCAACCCCGAAACCGAACCCGAATCAATATCCAAATTCAAGTCGGAATCGAAATAGAAATTCGAAATCGAAAACGAAATCGAATTTGAAACCGAAATCGAAATCGAAACCAAAATCCAAAAACTCAGACTTAAAATATTACGTTTGCTTGATCATAATTGGTTGAGTAGAACCGGAGATATAACCAAAAGTCGCAATAGCCGACATCCATGCGAGCGGAGCCGCGGGCATCACCTAGTAATATAAATTAGCGTGAGTTGATGTGCCTTGACAGAACAAAGAGAACGAATAGGGGTTATATATAGAATATTACAGAAAAATTATATATAAAAACTGAAGTGACAACCCTGACAAAACTGCAAAAGGCGGCATTTCCGCAAACATCAAACGCGATGAACTACTGTAAGATCTCTCGTTATACTGTGATATTAGTATGGATTAGTGTAGGTAGGTATCGATTTAAAAGTAAAATTCAATATTTCAGCAATATTGGATGGATGATTTTATAGTGGTTTCGGATAAAAAGAGTTTAGGTACAGTTTAAATAGCAAAATCATCTGGAAGTTTTAATTTTGCCAAAGAAAAAAAAAACTTTTTTTATAATGTTGGTATAGGAATATTGTACAGGTGAAAGCAAAAATGTTGGTTTAAAAAAAATATTTCGCTATATTAATACTTCCAGGCGACTTTGCTATCAAAACTGACGCCATTTTTTTCCAAAACGACTATAAAATCACCTTGTATAGAGCAACTAGCTGTTGCCCGCGGCTCCGCCCGCGTGGAAGTCGGTTATCGCCGATCGGTTTTAAATTGACAAAGTTTCATCCAAACTTTCATCCCCTATTTTATCCCCTTGGGGGGTAGAATTAAGCAAAATCCTTTGCGGGTGCCTACGTCATAACATCTACCTGCATGCCAAATTTCAGTGCAGTGGTTTGGGATGTACATTGATAGATCACTACGTCAGTCGGTCAGTCACCTTTGAGTTATATAATTATACTAGCTGTTGCCCGCGGCTCCGCCCGCGTGGTTGTCACTTATCGCTAAATTAAGATTTAAACTATCCTATCTCTCAAGTTGGATCGAACTGCACATGGTGTGCGAATTTTATTATAATCGGTTAAGTGGTTTAGGAGTCCATCGAGGACAAACATTGTGACACGAGATTTATATATATTAAGAAGATTTAGAAAGATGCGCGCCTTCCCCTTTCCGGGGACAAAATGGGGATAGCCTGGTTCTACATCCGTGGAGCATTTGAAACAAAAGGTATTGGCCAGGATCCTACCTATAGCGACAGCACAGACAGCTGTTCTTCTTCCTCCTAACATCAATCTCAGTCATGTGATGTCTGAAGCATTCTCCTTGGAGCCTGGGGTCCGCTTTACCGCAGGTTTGGCTGAACTTCGATATTTTCGTGAAGTGATTGCCATCTAACCACCACAACCCAATGGAGATATCGTAGCATTGCAGGTTGATCAGTTGTTGAATTTTTTAGAGCTCCAACTACTCGTTAGGAAACGACTGCCTTAGATGTTCGTATGACAATCTGGATCTACATTTTAATGTGCTCTTCGAGGCACGATCAGACCACGCACTGAGCGGGGATAGAACCCGCGCCTCCTTCATTGTGGCTGCGTTCACACCCGCCAGGCCACAGAGACTGTCGAGGCAGCAGTGTCAGCTGGGTGTTTCTATGTAAATCCTACAGTAAAGATAATGGTAATGGTATGCTAACTATACAAATCGAATACCTACATAGGCAAAAACGAAACTTCCCGGGCGGGCCTCGAACCCGCGATCGATCCCTTACAGGGGGAATGCCTTGACCAATTCGGCTACCGAGACACGCCCGATGTGATTCAAGTTTCCCTTCATATTTATCCGTCTTTAAGGCGACGGTGGAGTCATCTACCGATATTCTCACGAACTATCGGGACCTTCATGCTGGAAAATTCATTCAAGTATTTGGGTGGAGTTACCAAAATCAATGTTTAAAAGTGATTGTAACATCATTCATTGGTTCCGATATTTTGTAAGTACATCTGTGGATGACTCCACCGTCGCCATAAAGACGTATAAATAGAAGGGGAATTTGTGAAAGGAAAAGTTGGTCCCCTAATTCAATTATATTCAGAATCCAGAATGCGCGAGTCCGTCTCAAACTTTTATTAGTAAACTAATAACAATTAGTTACATTACAATAAGTACGCAATTACGAGAATTACAATAGGATTTGCATAAAACAAAAAACAAAACAAATTACATGTAGCTTCTTACCTAAAACAAAACTGATTACTCAATTTGCATGGCTGACGACTTCTGCACGTTTTTTACTAGGTGCTTTTAAATTTTGTGTTCAAATTCAAAAGTGTGCATTTAGTGTTTATATTATTCTCTATTATCTATTATTCTCATACATGCATTGTAATGATAACCATCTTCGACAACCTCTGTGGCGAGGCGGTAGTGAATGCGAGCTATGCAGATGGCGCGGGTTCGATACCCGCTCAACCACTAAGCTACGGAGACGCTACAAACCATGGAGGACAGAATATGATCAACTACTTACTGCCAGCAGGGAACGCCGCGTGGCCGGGCGGGTATCAGCCTTCTTGCGTAGGGCCATTTCAACCATGAATATACCCTTTTTGACCCATAGAACACCAAAGTGGTTCACCTAGGTGTTCCACGGTTAACTTTCTGTACCCTTGGTTCAGCTAGGTGTTCCACGGTTAACTTTATGTACCCTTGGTTCACCTAGGTGTTCCACGGTGAACTTTACAAGTGCATGTTTGATCATTTTTATGATCAAACATGCACTTGAATTATAATCCATACTAATATTATAAATGCGAAAGTAATTTATTCATTTATTTATTCTTTATGCACAAATATAATATATGTGTACAAAGGCGGACTTAATGCCGTAGGCATTTTCTACCAGTCAACTTTAGTAGTTCGTTTTAACGCCGAAACCACTGAACCGAATTTGATGAAATTTGGTATAGGGGTACCTAGATTAAACCTTGAGGAAGAACATAGGCTAAGTTTGGTTGAGATAACCAACATTCACGCGGGCGGAGCCACAGCCGAAAGCTAGTTTAATATAGATTGTTAATAAGCTTAGTATCTATTTTTGTATAATAATTATATAATAAAATAATAGGTACTTGGAGTAATAATAACGCAATGTTATGAATTAAACATCAAACCTTACCAAAAGGGCATTCTCACACTAAGCAACGGATGATTCTTTATGAGAACCTAAAATGTGTTCATTGTCTTAGTAAAAACGTGAAAAGATTATTAATATTACAAGATTGTAATTACGCACGATTGTTAAGAAATACTTACTTAATTGAATAATTTAATTGCTTAATTTTTAAACTGGGCGAGACTATTGCCGTCTAGTGGGCACTTTGTCTTGGGCTGTATGTTTACACCTACAGGAAGAGATGGGGTGGTCCACGGAGGACAGAATATGATTTGATGCCCCATTGATATTTCTCCTAATAAAATCGCGCGCCGAATGCGGGTAGGAAGAGAGACGCGTGGGGTGTCAAATGTCGAAGGACTTGTAGGTATAACGTTCCTACCGAATGTGTCCATTTGAAGTTTGGATGGCACGCGACTCGATTGCCTTGCAACAACTCCGCTATCATTTCCCACTCCATGGGGTGGTCCTATTTCTCTCCACCGGGTACCAACACGGTAAGATAAGACGACAGAAAACTAAAGTGAAGCCAACGAAAGGAGAGAAAAAAGGTAAAAAAAGTTTTAGCGGTTCCAAACATTTTTATTTGAACTCATTCCAGACAGGAATGAAATTGCTCATATGATATCGGACCTGACAGTTTAGAACCACTGTGCTGACAGCTTTCCTGTACCACGAAACACGCAACGACAGCTGTCGCTCGCCCATTATCGCGTACGTGTGACATGTGCGACAAGGACAGAGAAAATAATCGCTAGTTATCGCAATATAACTCAGTAATGGTAGCTTTGTTTACCTTTTTTCTTTAGTCTCGTTGACTTTACTTTAACTGAGAAGTCAATTTATGGTTTTATACTTTATTGTATGGTACATTGATCTGATTCATATTCTCTTCAGTGCGAAGCGTCCGACTCTTAGCGACACTGGCATAAAAGTGTGCAGAATCACGAGGAGTGCGGGTTCGATTTGGACATTTGAAATCCACTGCGTACAAACCAAATTGTGCACTGAAAGAAAAAGAAAGGATCTTACTATTATAGGTTGGGTGGATGATTAAAAATAAATAAAAGCTATAAATTAAGAACCGACGCAATTTTTACCGCTCTTTTGCCATTTTTAATTTAATAAGTTCGGTTAGTTAATTTATTTTAACTATAGGATACCCAATTGAAGGAGCGAGCGAAGCGAGAAGATTCACAGTTTCGACAAGGTGGTCCATTTTGCTTTTCTAAACGGATTCTCATCAAAGGCACAATAACAAAGAAACATGCTTTGTTTTAAAACTTAGGTAACTTTTGGCGAGAGTTTTTTTGATAGGAGCGAAATTGGGGGAAAAATGGGGGGAAGTTTGTTGTCGCGTTAAGTATTTATGAATGTCATTATTTTTTTAATGAAACATCCAGGGCTATTTAAATTAAGAAGATAGAACGCATCGTTCTTTTAAGGATACCAGATTTGATAAAGGGTACTATAAAAATATGTCCAGGCCCGCGACGTCTACTTCCCGGACCATTTTGACTACAAGTAGCCAGAGAAACCCTGTAGTTCGCAGGTTGGGTTGATAATAAGATCTATGATTGGTGAATCGCCGTCCGTCTCCCTAGTATCCAGTGCTATCCTCAAAACACGTGAAAGTACACTCAACGTCATAAATATTTTGACGACGAAGTCTCAAAATGAAATTAAAACTCTCGTATTAAGAGCAAATCAAACTGTTTTATTGATTTATATGGTAATATTGTCTAAGGTGTGTACCAAATATCAGAACAATCACTCAAATGGAAGGGGGTCAAAAAAATTAAGATCATTTTGACCACTTTGTTCGTCAACATCTTTCTGATGCTGACTGTACTGGGCAAGACTATATTTTGTGACGTCACTAGGGTCAAAGTCACAAGAACGCAAGTACATACATACATACATATACTCACGTCTGTATATCTACGAAGGGGTAGGCAGAGAACATTTCGTCAACTATCTAGGTATCTAGGTAGGTAAAACTAACGGAGGCAGGACACGACGGTATTCCGATCCCAATCACGCAGTCCAACTAGGGAATTACCTCCGCCCTACAGAACACCGCGGCCATAATAACCTTGTCTTAAATTCAAAGGTTTCTCCTACTTTGTCTTCTGTGCTGACGGCACAGAAACTCTCTGTTCTTACAGGGTCAGCAGCACGAGTATGACTCCCTGTAGAATACGTACATAGGTAGCACCCCAACCACCCTCAAGGCGAGGCCGCAATTGTAGCCGTAGGTCTGATGGGAGTCCTGGGACATCCTTCCGAGGGCTTACCCGGGGCTCCCATCCATAGGCTTCTGGGCGTTACCGTGGGGGTTTTTAGTCGGTAGGAGTCCGGCTTAACATCCATGAAGGATTTTCCCCCACGGTTAAAAAAAAAATACGTCCATAGGCCACGGCAACCACTTTCCATTAGGTAGGCCGTGTACTTATCTGCCACCTAAGTGGTATAAAAAAACAATGATTTTCGGTACCACGTGATATGCGAGGCTATGGCAATAGGCGGGCACTTAGTCATAGAAAGAAAATGTAATTGATTATTTTTTAAACAAACCTATATCCACCAAACCACTCAAAGTTATCCATCATCGTCCACGCCACGTACCCTGTCACGGGGATGCCATCATCAATTGCCAATAGGACCTGAAAACATAAAGAATTTCATCAAGCTCTAGTTTGAAATAACAAAGTCTTTCGAATCGGTTAAATATAAAAATTGTAACATGCTTTCATAGGCATAGGTAAATCTTTACCTATAATTAAGTTTAAAACTAAAACCCGACTACTGCAAAATCACGCTCTCAAAATGCCACTTACAATATTATGCAATACATTCTAGGGAAAAGTGGCTTATGACCACGGCTATCCTTGATATTTTCTTGTTTAATTCTTTTTAACCCCAGACGCAAAAACAATGGGGTGTTTTTAGAGCGTGATTTAGTGTGAGTAGTCGGGGTTTGAGTTTTAAACTTAATTTTTTATTTATATTATTTTGGAGCAAGCTAAAAGCTAATAATGTTTATATTTGAAATGGGCTAATTAAGCCCTTTCATTTGTTTTATTTTAGTTATTATAAATTAGTATACAGGATTATTTACAGTTACATTGATGCCAAACACGACATATTTATAACAAATCTATTTTTTAAATCGGTACTTTTTGACCGATAGAGGGCACTACATAACCAACTCATTTTGGTTTCGCCGTAGTTTGGTGAAAATGTGCTCAAAATGTGTTCGGTATTCGCTAAGTTACGCTAAGCGTCTATACCTATAGTACGTTTTTTTTGACATTAGGAATTGTGTAAACAAAGAAGCAGTGGTAGTAAACCATTTTCTACAAACGATTTATAACAAAAGAGTGATATTGTTTTCAGTGCAAGTTGAAGCTATATGAAATTATGGATCACTAGCTTAGTAGGCGCGGCTCTGCCCGCGTGGAATTCGCATTATCATCAGGTGGTTGAGTCTTTGCTCCGGGCTCGTCTGAGTGGGTGTCACCGCTTTTCCTATTAATTCCGCTGCTGGACAACCTGGATCGGCTTCAGACTCGTCCATTTTTAAACGGAATACTTATAATATATACTTATAATATAACAACAATTAAAACGTTACAACAAAAAACTTCAACGAAAACAAACCAAACGTAACAATAACACAAAGAAAACTATCAAAACGGCAAAATTTACTGATTACACTCCCACTCGTAAAGGATGCTTGACGCTTACGTTTGCTACGTGTTGTGACAAATGTCGGCCATGTTATGCACGCAATTTAAAAATAACCTATTGTAAAACGTATTTCAACATTGACATGCTCTTTTTATTTTGTCATGTTAAACTATTAAACTAATAAGGTTTAATGTTCTCAAGTTTAGTATATTTATATTAATCTATGTTTGCAACCACTGCTTCTTTAGGTCTTTTATAATGTAAACTTTTTCACGATGATTAGTTTATTTGTATTAATTTATCTTTTTTGTTGTAGAAATTTAATCTATGGTATTTTATTATTGAAAATACAAATAAACTGTCACAATAATGTCTATTTAGAACTTAAAGATATAAATTAAATATTATGGCATTTTTTATTAACATATTTTTGCTTGCCACACATTAACTATAAGCTACGCTAAGTTACGTCTAAGCTAAGCTACGCGATTTTTTGATATCTCTTGAGGATAACACGGGGGCAACGGTGTGGCTAAAGAACTAAAGTACTAATAGATTAATAGCTGACCCGGCGATCTTCACACCTACAATATTTTTCCACCCGCGTGGAGTCAGATCCCGTACCTGTTGCACCCTCTACTATATTAAGCATGTATTATACATAAATAAACCTTCCTTTTCAATCACTCTATCTATTAAAAAACCGCTTCAAAATCCGTTGTTTACTTTTTAAGATTTAAGTATACATAGGGACGGACAGACAGCGACAGCGGCCTTGTTTTATACTATCTACCTCTACTATATATATTGTGAATGAGTGAAATCAAAACAATACCGCCGCGCCGCCGCCGCGCCGGTTTGGAGGCAAGATATTTGCCAGAAACTATACTTAATGGTACGTAACTTTTAGCGTGTATCCAAGCTGCATCTGAGGCCTTGGAGCTTGGTATTGGCTTACCTACTTTTATCCCTACTTCGAACATGTTACCTTCTGCATCTTCGAGTTCGACATCGTTGAACAGCGCCTGATAAAAAAATTATAGAATACGCCTGACAAAAAGAAAATAGCAGTCACTGGCTCGAGATTGGTCCAGTATTGTAAAGCAGGAAATAATCATCATCCTCATAACCATTTCTAGGGTGCGTCCAAAGTTTGTACTTGTCCCAGAGAAAAACCTGCTCCAGAGCCATTCGACTGGTAACTACATCGAAAACTGCTGGTCCATTTCCAATTAGTGCAAGAAATATCATTTTATTGCTGAACGTACTTCTATTCAAACAACCTCTCCCTCTCTCCCATCTCTTTGACAACCTCCTCCTCCAACCTCTTTGAAATAATACTTAACCATTCAAATCGATTTAGAAAGGAAAAATATTGTGATCGGTCAACGGGGGATTTGAAGCCGCGATCCTTCTCTCACAGAGAAAATGCTTGTGACCACTAAGCTACCAGACCCACGCCCGAACTAATCCAAATATATTTTTCACGTACCATGGGTACGGTGACGTTTGGGATTTGAAGTTACTAGAGATGTAGTCAAGATAAAATCGCATGAAATAAAATCGATTATATATCTTATCGAGATCATTTATTAATGAAGAAGAAATCGATTCTAGTAACTAATAATTTTGAAGAAAAAAAGTAAAACAAAATTGATAACCTGTTTAATTATTTATTAAAAATCAAACATGTTCATCATCTTCATCATCATCATCATCATCATCATCGTCATCTGACTCGTCGACGTGAATAATTATTTGGGAATCAATTATGCAGTCTATTCTAATGTCTCGCTCCCAGTCATGTAAGATTAGATTTTTGGTTTTCTCCACTACTTTCTTCCAGTTATCGCCAGTGACATTTTTGCATCCCTCTTTCAATAACCCCATCATTTTTGTGGCTGTAAAAGGCGGAGCTGTATTTTTTCGTGCAGCGTATCCTGAAACAAGATAAAAAACAAATTGAGTCATAGAATTCAAGTAATAAACATAATCAAATTTTTGTCAGTATGTAAATAGACTATGGTTAAACAAGTTACCTTTGATTTGGGCCCAAATTAATTCAATGGCATTGTACTGACAGTGGTATGGTGGAAGCCTCAGGACTTCGTGACCATATTCGTTTGCCATCATATCTAATTTGTATGTCGTTTGGGGCTTGTGCATTTTTACGAGCTTCACTAGCTCCACCTTTAATTTCGTCTCATCGGCTTCCACATTATTGGCTTGGAGCCACTCGATCAACTCGCTCTTCTTATTGGAAGAAGTCGGCGGTTTGTTCAATTGCACGGAGTGATATGGGGCATTGTCCATAATAATTGTGCTGGGTTCTTCTAAATTGCTAAGCATATTTTGAAACCACTCCGTGAATACTTCCGCATTCATATCTTCGTGATATTCTCCCGTCTTTTTCGATTTAAAAGCAAGTAGCCCATTTTCTACAAATCCTTTCGATGTGCCTGCGTGACAAATAATCAATCTCTCCCCTTTTCCTTCTGGCACTTTGGTCGAGGCATGAGGTGTATCGTCAGTCCTCATTTTACCGACCGTATGATTGGCATTCAGCCAAGTTTCATCCAGGAAGACGACATTGCTCCAATCGGTAATCGCTTTAGCCTTTTTCAAAAAGGTAACCCGCGCAAGTGCTATATCGCCCCTCTCCATGACAATTTTTCTTTTGTTTACTTTTTTGAATTGGAAACCAATGTCCTTCAATACGCGCCACAAGGATTTAGGACTTCCAGTAAACAAATCAGCATCTTTTAAAGACTTGACCAGCTTTAGAAGCGTCGGTAATTCTTTATTCTGGTAATAGTTATAAATGTGGCTCCGTATAGCATCGGCCGCAAAACTGTCTACATCTGTTACAGATGCCTTTTTGGTTCGCTTTTTATTAGGGGTGGACAACTTATTTTCTTCTGTATCGTGAGCACCGTGTTCCGCCCAATGTCTAACGCATCTGCCACTCGATCCAAAACGTTGGACACAGGCAATAGCGTTCCGCCATTCTCACGTTCCCGCTCAAAGTAATCCCGCAATCGAACTACAAATTCACGGGCTTGACTACCAAGCACAGTCTTTTTCGTTCTTTTTGGCATTTTGCCAAAAAAAACAACAAAACAAAAGTCAATAACAAAAAACGGTAACGAAAACAACAAAGCACAACGATAGTCAATAACAAAAACAAGTAACAAAAACACCACGCAAGCTCAAAACAAAGAAAACAGACCGCATACAAGGCAGACGCACTCGTACTGAGTTGATATAACAAGATGGCTGCCAGCTCATGCTTAAGCAGTGTTGCTATATTATAATAAAGCTCCACAAAGACAAAAATGCTTTGTTTAAAGTTTATTATTACATAATTATATTTTATAATCGTATTTTAGTTAAAAATACAACTAACGATTTATGATACTTTATTCGACAATTTATCGATTATAACGATTTTACTATGTCAATCTCTAACGCAACCTGTTCCGATTCACGCATCAAGAATTATGTATTTGGAATGTTTATATTTAAAGTTTAAATAATTACGGAGAAATATAGTATATATTTCTCCGTAATTATTTAAACTTTAAATATAAACATTTAAATATAAACAGAATAGTTTTAAGTTAAAAATGCAAAATAAAACAGTTTTCTTTTTATCTTCGTATTAAGTGTTGTTTCCTGTATTCCGCGTTAGGTAAATTGTTTCGAAATGAATCATGCATGAAATGGAATTAGTCAAATGTCACCGTACCCATGCTACGTGAAAAATATTATAGTAGTAGAGTAGTAGTCTAATCTACCCCTATACCAAATTTCGGTTCCGTGGTTTAGGCGTGAAAGCGTAACATACAGACATACAGACTGACAGACAGAGTTACTTTCGCATTTATAATATTAGTATGGAAGTATGGATTTTCAAATTAGTAGGATATTATTCCTTACCTGTTCCAAGTGGCCCCTTATCGACATCATACGGTCGAGATCAGCGAGTCTTGGGTCAAAGGTGGCCAGGCCATTCTCCAGGATAATGATCTCTTTAACATCGTAGTTTGAGTGCAGCCATTGCAACTGGTGCCGAAGACCTTCAGGATAGATCTAAAACAGATTAATTGGCATTCAGCCTTTATGGCGTAGTGGTAGTGAACGCGGCCGCTGCGGTGTAGGCGCGGCTACGATCCCTGCTTAGTGCAAATACTTGTATGGGTATTTGCATTGGTCTGGTCGTGTCTCGGAGAGCACGTTCAGCCATCGGTCCCGGTAACCATACGAACATATTCTATAACAGTCGTTACGGGTAGTTGGAGCGCTCAAAAGTTCAACAACTGGTCTAGCTGCAATGCTTCGATATCGCCTTTGGGTTCTGGATATCACATGGTAGTTTTTTCATGAAACATATCGAAGTTCAATCCAAGCTTCCACTACGGAGTCTGGGGTCTGCTTTATCAATCTAACTACAGATTGATTGATTGAAATTGATAAAGCAGAATGCGAAATGAAAGCTTCGGTTGCGACTGGGGTTCACGCTACAGAGGAAGAAAAAAGAAAAAAAAAATATATCTCACCGATAACCATTTCAAATCAGAGGTTCTCCATGAAGGATCACTTTCCAAAACCGCATTTATTTCCTTTAAACCATAGGCAGGCCAGTCGCCAGGTACTTCCCCTGGCTTCGCTGCACGGACCAGCCGAGTAGTGTAATGGTTCAGGCCGTAGAAATCATATGTACCTGAAAATATGACACCTTTAATGATTATATCAATTTCAATAATTACCGTCATCTTTATAAAACCCCGCGCAATAGGTCCATACCACAAAACTACAGACGACGGAGATGAAAATGCTGAGATGGGCAGGTGGTGTTACCTTGCTAGACAGGGTGAAAAATATACATATCCGTGGAAGTTTTAAGATCAGGCCAATCGAAGAAGAACTCTCCGAGTTTCGTCTTAGGTGGTATGGGCATGTGATGAGAAGACCCGAAGACCACATGACCAGACAGGTCATGGATATTAACACCGGTCCGAGAAAACGAGGCAGACCCCCTCACACTTGGATGTCTGTGATCAGCAGTGACCTGAAGAAAGCCCAACTAGACAATTCGACGACTCAAAACCGACAAGAATGGCGAAGAATGACGAGGAGAGCCGACCCCAAATAGAAATGGGATAAGGCTAGGCCAAGAGAGAGAGAATAGCGCACTCTGGAGCTTCTGATTCACTCTATACTTCTTCTTCCTCTTAGTGTTAATTCCAGTCGCATTCGAAGCTTCATCCCTTGGAATCCCATCATCACCTTGGAGTCTGGGGTCCGCTTTACCAGTCTAACTGCGGATTTAGCTGTACTTCGATATTTTCTGTGAAACGATTGCCATCTGACCTCCACAAACCAAAGGTGATATCGAAGTAAAGCTGTTAGACCAGTTGTTGAACTTTTGAGGGCTCCAACTCCCGTATCTACTGCCATAGATATTCTTAAGGCAACCGGGACCAACAGCGGGACCAACAGCGGGACCAACAGCTCTCCGAGGCACGACCAGACCAATGCAAATACGCATATTCATGCATACAAATATTTGTACTGAGCGGGGATGAAACCCGCCTAATTATCTCTATACTCCTCCCCAATCTTGACGGAAAAGCCTGAACTTCTTTCATTAACTAATAAGAGTGTACCTACCTGTTTGCAAGTTAGGTTGGGCCACACGCCCTCCCCCCCCCCCCCCCGCCTCCCTGTCCCTGATTCATTTGATAAAAGAATAGCCTATCCCGGTAGCATCCAAAGCCTGCATTAGGAGCCCTTTTTTTCGTGCGGGAATCCTCTCAGATACCTCCCCCACCAGAACCAGCAGGGGAGAGAGGTTATGTCGGACACGAACTGACTAAAACCGCTAGCCGACTGGGGGTCGTGATGCTATGCCGGAGGTGAGGTCGTCTTCAATATATCCCTCGCACCCTGGCCGATCCAAGGCAATCGACACGTCCCTGGAATGTGGAGGCGCGCTTCTAAGCACGCCGCCGCCATGGCCTGCTTCTGCTGGGGTGACAGGCGGCTCCACCCGTCACCCTTAAGTCATAGCTCATTGGGGACGGAGGTCAGTCTATGCCCTCCGACGAACCCGGAGTTCTCCTCTACACCTTCTTTCTATAATTTGGTTTCTGATTCAAAGTTTGGCCAAACCCTGGAAAGAAAAGTTTCACCAGAGCCTCATCTGTCCATTAGCAGGCTGAAGGCCTTAAGGGAAACCCACAAAACCCAGTATAGGAAAAATATACCTCTAACCAGTTCAATTTCCTCAGCAGTGAACGGTGGTAGCCTTGGTTGAGGATAGCCCTCATTCTTGCCACGTTCTAATAGAAATTTCTCCAGTTTCTTCGGCCATCCACCGTCCTTGGAAAAAATTGGATGAGAGTAACGTCCTTCCTAAAAAAATATTGAAAGTTGTACAGCAATGTTTTTTTTCTAAAATTTAAGGGCATACGTGGGCCTCGATTCTGTTAAAGCCAAACCATTGTGGTGCCACCGCCACTGCAAAAAAACGGCATTAAAATAATAGACTTTATAGCGATACGTTTAAAGTTCAAATTTAAATGACTTTTTACAGAGTAATTGAAAAGTGTAATGAAACAGTTTTCATTTCATTTTGGACTTTAGGGGTATAGAAGTAAAGTTTAAAATGTAATGTTTTTTTTGCAGTGACTACGGCACCTACAATGGTTTAGCTTTAGTAGAATCGAGGGCCCAGACCACAGATTACCTATACTCTGTCCATTCGTTTATTTTCTTTTTGACAGATGGAAATAGTGATGGTTGCACGAAAATTCTAAATTTCGATTAGGTTAAATACCTCGATTTATAAAATTATAAATCGATAATAGCAAATGATTTCATGTATTCATTTTATGTATTTATTTCATGATCTTATGTAGAATTTTATATCTATCTATACATAATAATAAATTAGTAGATATTTCGTGTCTGTACATTTTATAAATTTATCATAAACCGATTATCTGCCATAAGAACGCCCACGCTAGTCTCCAAAATATAATATATGTACCATCGATATATATGTAATATGTCAATGATATACACCTAATTCACTTAAGTTATAGGTATACAGGGTTACTGGTAACTCCACCCTCTTTAACAGTTAAAATGTATAGGAACCTGTCGGTTTTGTTATTATAATATCTGACAACACCGCTTGGAAATAGATGGGGTGGCAAATGTATGCAAGTATAGTCCATAGTTCTAAAAAAACATCAAATTGCATTATCGTTCCACCAAAAAAACTCTTCAGCTTCTTAATAATAAGTATAGATATCTACTAAAGTATGAAAAAAAGCCTCATACCCAGAAGTCGATAGCCAGCTCAGTGATCTCCGCATCATCAGGCGCAGCTGGTTCAAACCACATAAATATATTCGCTAGCGACACTTTACCTGAAGCAAAAATTACCATTTATTATTATAAGATCTCAAATTCAAATCCCAATTTTATTTGCCCTCGAATCCACTAAATATTGTTATGTAAGTGCATATTCATGGGATAGAGAAGTGACTAATAAAATAACAAGCTGTTGCTCGTAGCTCTGCCAACAGCGTAGATGTCTGTTATCGCGACCAAACATAGCCTATATCCTTTCTCAAAGTCTAATCTACTCCTGTACCAAATTGCATCTAAATCGGTGCAGTGGTATAGACGTGAACGCGTAACTGACAGCACTGCCAGTTCCTAAAGTCTGACAAAAAGGGAAGTAGGGAAGGAGGAAGTGGTATGGGTATACCTTACCCATACCACTTCCCGTTTTGGCTAGAGAGGCCACATGGCAGCCTCTCGTATCGACTGACGCAGATAACTAGTGGCGGCCCTCGCTCACCCTCGCCACCCTGCTCACAGCAATGGTCCGCCGTGCGGACACGTGGGCGGCCGGCGTCTCCTTCAGCGAGCAGGTAATGGTCGTGAAGGAGACGGCGGAACGGGAGAGGCGGCGCCAGCGAGCGAGACTCGCCAACCGCGCCGCCCGTGCGCGCAGGCAACTAGGGTGTCGGAGGGAACGGACTGACCTCCGTCCTCCATGAGCGAGGGCCTGGGGGTGACAGGTGGAGCCGCCTGTCACCCCAGCAGAAGCAGGCCACGGCGACGGCGCGCTGAGAAGCGCGCCTCCCCATTCGGGGGACGAGTCGGGAACACCGTCGTCCCCCCTCCCGAGGAGAGCTAGACCGTATGGATGGCCCTGGGTCAGCCGGGGTGCGAGGGATATGTCGATGACAACCTCACCTCCGGCCTAGCTCCACGACCCACAGTCAGCGTACGGTTTTAGTCGGTTCGAGTCCGACATAGCCTCCCCTTCCGGCTCCGGCAGGGGGGTATCGCACGAAAAAAAAACACTTCCCGTTTTGGTCCATATTCAATTATTAGCAGTAGTGCGTGCAACACGGTCGGCAGCACGAGTGTGACGCCTCTGGTGTAGCACATGTCTATAGGTCACGGTAACCGCTTCCCATCAGGTGGGCCGTGCGCTTGACTGCCACCTAAGTGGTATAAAAAAGTGCTATTCTATAACTTTTACTAGTCGACGAGCCGAGACGAGACGAGACGAGGTTGTGCTCGTCGACGGTTCTATGATGGGATTTATCGATTGCTCTACGGCGAGCCAGCAGCACTGTGTTAATTTTCGCAACCGATGCTTTATTGTTAAAAAAAAAACAACATAAGCTTAAAGATATGTACACTTACAATCTTAAAAAAATCTATCCAAATACTGTGAAAGAAAATTGTATATATTTAATAGTCATAGTCATAGTCATAGTCATTTATTTTTCAATATAGAACAATAAAATTGTTTCTTATTGACGTCAATTTTAATTCTACTTAATCTAAGTTTACCACCGCTTCCAAGGCGCTGGTGGAGAAGAAACGGCGCAACAAACTCCACTGCGGCATTTTTTGGACGTCAATTTACATATTTATTTTCTTAAATCTAAATGTCAACAAGTATATAAAACACTTTATAATTAAGAATTAAAACAAAGTTACATAATGTAACAAAAAAGTCACGTAACTAATACAGTACCATGCTGTAATTATAGCAATTTACGAGGGGCCTGCACCATGCTCAAGCCAGACATTTTTATCTTTCAAGTAATCATCTATCCTATAGTATGCCTTTTTGGATAAGGTGGTTTTTACAAAGGTTTTGAATTTATCGTCAGGCATACCAAGGATCGATTCTGGCAGTTTGTTATAAAAACGTATACCATCCCCCTTAAAAGAATCACTAACCCTGCTAAGCCGATAACATGGAAGTAAAAGTCTATGTTTGTTACGCAGATTTCTGTCTGTAATGTCACTTACTTTTGTGTAATGAGATATATTTTTCCTGACATACATTATGTTTTCAAATACATATTGGGAAGCTACAGTTAAAATGTCAATATCCTTAAATCTTTCCCTGAGGGAGTCTCTCTTGCCTAAGCAATAAATGGCACGAACTGCCCTCTTTTGCAATATAAATATAGTTTCTAAATCTGCTGCATTTCCCCAAAGTAGTATTCCATAGGACATCAAGCTATGGAAGTAACTAAAGTATACGAGCCTAGCAGTAGCTACATCAGTCAACTGCCTAATCCGTCTCACAGCATAAGCAGCAGAGCTAAGTTTATTGGCCAGAATAGTGATATGGTCACCCCGTTGTAATTTAGAATCTATTGTAATTCCTAGAAAGGTAGTGGTGTTTACGAATTCTAACCCCTTCCCCCCCAGCACAACATCAACGTCTATTTGCCTCACATTGGGTAGTGTAAACTTCATACATTTAAATTTTGTTCCAAAGAAATGTAACCATAACAAAAAGGATGTACGAATTTAGAAGTGCTAGCGAAAACAAAATAGTTTCTTTGAGAATGCCATTTAAAAATAAATTCGTAATATTATGGTGCGTCCACACTTGTGACACGGACAACGGACCGGACATCGTGACATCGCTACAGTACATGTGGCACACACGGCTCGACCCGTGACACCGTGACCGTGTCAGTACCATAAACTTAAAATGCTAACAGATAAGAGTGAGTTTTAGGTGCCAATGCATGAAGGCGGCATCGCGATAGGTACTATATTATTTTTCATCCCTTCTATTCGAAAAATGTCACTTTACTCTCACTGTAGTGGGGCGCAAAATAGCTCTTTTCTGTTCAGATCCAAACAGCGGGCCGGCAAGTAGAAGGCGGGAGGCGGGAAGCGGGAGGTGGGAGGCGGGAGGCGGTAGGCGGGAGGCGGGAGGCGGGAGACAACACCGAACATCCTTTGAAAAAATCCGACTCCGACGGATCACCTCGTGACACGTAACTTTGATCCGTGACAGCAGTGGCTTTTGGCTGAAAATTGGCGGAGATGTAGCTTAGAACCAGGAGACGAAGTCGCAGGCAAAAGCTAGTTTTAGATAATATGAAGTATCAAACGATAAGTCAAACTCTATAAATGTGAAATATAATTTTAAATGGCATTCTCAAAGAAACTTTTTTGTTTTCGCTAGCACTTCGAAATTCGTACATCCTTTTTATTATGGTTACATTTCTTTGGAACTTTAAATGTATACAATTTTCTTTCACAGTATTTGGATAGATTTTTAATTAACATTGTAAGTGTACATATCGCAGGAAATGTAGTGGGATACATAATTATTGCGCTTTACACGCATACATGTTACTATAAAGTTCGGTGGATACCATGTTTGTCACAATCTTTGGTTAGTTCATAGTGGCACTCGCATGGGTACATCATTTTGTAAGATTAAATTGGATACATCTCTTTGTAGTTGACTGGACAATTCAGATACTACGTTGACTGTACGTGTTCATAATGGTGACCCTCTTTTCTTAGACTTTGCCTTTAGCGTACTATCAGGCAAGTTAAAGTCAAATTAACGTGTACTCATAGACGTAAAAAAGATATTTATAATATTAATACAGAAGCACTCACCATGATATTTAGGTTTATACACCTCATCGTAGACCCTGTAAGCTTTAGCGTGGGCCATCAGCGCGTTCTTATTGCAAAGGTACATGCCAACCTTCGGGTCATCGATGTATGGAGCTGCATTTTTTTGGTACCCATTGTCACACATTCCGATGGGCTCATTAAGAGTCAACCAGATCGGAACACGGTCCGCATACAGAGAGAAGACTACGTTTGCGTAGTCAACAAACCAGTCGGCAATGAGGGGGTTTGCCCAGCCACCTGGAATTGATAACTGGTTGAATTCTCTGTGTTGGTTCTCGGTGGAGTAGGACTGGGCATCTCTTTCTGTGGGTGTATTAGAATGCGACTAAGGGATATGGCTTCGCAGAATCAAATCGAAGAGAGTCATGAGACAGTCGAAGATCTTCATAAAAAGCATGGGCACGAAGAAATCAAGCCAACTGTTGAAACTCTCCAGGAGAAACATGAGGCTGGTTATAGAAGTGATAACGGGACACTGTCGATCAAACAGGCACCTGACAATGATAGGCGTGAAAACCGCCCTCAAATGCCCAGAGTGCATGCAGGCCGAGGAAACAAGCCTCCACCTGCTTGCCAAATGTCCCATGTACTCAAAAACAAGATTGGAAAATATGGGGACGGACACACTAGAAACACCAGACCTCGAGGATCTGAAACAGATCGTAAGATTCTGAGAAGATACAGGTAGGTTCGACGAAACGCCCTGATTGCCGGACACCTCCTGGCCTCCCCAGGGGAGGAATAAGGGATTTTAGGTGAAATGGCCCACATAAAAGGGCAGATCACTCGTCCGGCATTGACCGGACGTGTGATCTGCCCTTTGCGTCCCTCGTTGGAAGTAAGTACTCGTAAGGGATACGGCTGTTTTTCGACCGTCAGTAAACATACAACCCATAACAAAGTACCCACTTTTTATAGCACATAATATGCCAACTATACTAACTAACTCTATATATTCACCGGAAAAATGAAATGAAACCATTTGGGACTTGAATCCACGACCTTTCCCTTACAGGGGGAATGCTCTTCCAACTGAGCTATTGAGTCACACCTGAATCACTTCAAATTTCCCTTCTTTATATGTGTCCATGGGCGACGGTGGAGCCATCTACCAACGCTCTTACGAACTGTTGAAACCAATGAATTATTTTTCAACCATTTAACTAAATAAATTAAATAAAAAAAATTAAATTAAACATTGATTTTTGATGACTTCGCCCAAACATGTGAATAATTTTTTTATAGCATTTGAAGGTCGTGGGGTCAAGTCCCACTTGAGCATTTCATTTTTCCCGATGTATTCGAATAGCTCATTAACTTAAAGTGGTTGGATAATATAGTATTTACAATTACTTTTTTTAAGGTTTAACGGATTAACCAAGACATTTTTCTTGCCAACTATTAGACGAGGCTCTTGAAGTTAGGGGGCCAGGGGGAAGTAAGTATTTCTTTATTTCTTTTCATACTATTGGGATGAAGAAGAGAAAAAGCATGTTATTAAAAAGAATTCATACCAAGGTCTTGCAAAGACTGCGGCAAATCGAAGTGGTATAAGGTGACGACGGGCTCGATACCTTTCTCCAGGAGACCATCGATCAGGTTGTTATAGTATCTTTTACCATCCTCACTTATGACGTTGGGGAAACCAGTGGGGAGCAGACGAGGCCATGATATTGAGAACCTGAAAATGCAACAAGTTGGTTTGAGAACTTCATCTGGGTTGTTTAATCATACCCTTCATGGGTATGATTAAACAACCCAGGTATATTATTATTATTATTTTTGAATAAATATATAGATTTATTCATGGCCATTGCTTTATAATTGACACAAGACCATAGGTAGCACAATAGGTAGGCTAGTATTTAACAAAAAAATGAACAGTTGAGACAATGAACAAGGGGGAATATGGTTGGAAATTATACCACAAATTATACTCTCGATACAACCTTATTACATATGAGTTTTATATCGCAGTCCGCTGCTGAATATTAGCCTCGCTTAATGTTGAGAGGCTTTGGCTAACTGCATGTCTAAAATGGCCACTTTGAGCCTTCCGCCAAAAACTAGTAACTTTATGAATTGTCAGCCGTTAAAAATCGATTCTCTATTTTATTTTTTTCAATAGATGGTACTGAACGCCAGCTCAATAAATAAAAGTTTAAGTTAAGTATGAATGGTTAATTTATGAAGAAAACAATACAAAACGTTGTTTTTTTCGAACTTTCTTACTTTTATATTATAGTTTTTTTCTCACCTTTTAAACCTTCCCTAGACCTCCACGAACATTTCAAGACCAAAATTAGCCAAATCGGTAAAGGCGTCGCACACTGTGTAAAATTAGCAATCTAGGGGAACTTAATTCAAAATCTAAAGTTTATCAGACAGACAGGAAACATCTATTATATGATAGCTATATAAACCGAGCATCTATTATTGACTAGCATCTATTATTATTATTGACTAGATAAATGATTGAAGGGTACGTCGTCAAACTTGACCTACGCACGTAGTCACGTTGAATGAAACTTACACGCAATTCATAAATAGCTTATATCGGTACTTGTTGTGCAGTTGTATATTACCTAAGTGATTTTTTTATCATTGTATTTGATAATTTGGAGTCTTGTCTACTGGGAAAAATAAGTTTTAACATGATTTCACAACTAAATTTAAAATAAAAATGCTTTCTTTTGAGTCACATTATAATCATGCTTTAGTTTTAACATCCCTTGAAGACAGTTACACCAAGGGAGGTACAAAGAACCATACAACAAATGGAGAATAGGAAGGCACCAGGTTTTGACCTCATTGACAAAAAGGCTCTCTCGGAATTACCTCGTAAGGCTATAACTCACTTGACAACCCTATTCAACCGGATTATCAGTGTTGGATACTTTCCAGCGCTATGGAAGGTCTCTCAGGTGATCATGGTCCATAAGCCCGGGAAACCGCCACATGAAATCTCATCGTACCGACCTATAAGTCTTCTCCCGATCGCCTCTAAAGTACTAGAGAAGGTGCTACTACGAAGGCTCTCGCAAGCTATGAATGAAAATTCAATAACTCCAGATCACCAATTCGGGTTTAGAGCACAGCATGGCACTATCGAACAAACTCACAGGGTGTGTAAATTCGTAAGCAATAGCCTTGAGCTAAAAGAGTACTGCTCCTCAGCTTTTCTGGAAGTTCAACAAGCATTCGATCGAGTATGGCACAAGGGGCTCTTATGCAAGATCAAGTCACTTCTCCCTCATACCTTCTATGGAACCCTAGAGTCTTATATCACCGATAGAATATTCCAAGTGAAAGAGATGGATTGTACATCAGGTTTCCATGATATACTTGCAGGGGTACCCCAAGGCTCTGTACTTGGCCCAGTGCTGTACACCATATTTACCTCAGATCTACCGCGTACCCCTGGAGTCAGTATTGCAACCTATGCAGACGATACGGCAATCCTAGCTTCGAGTAAACAACCAGAAGAAGCCACGTTAAAGCTGCAGCGAAGCCTTAATGAAATAAACAACTGGTTCGATAGGTGGAGAATTAAGGTGAACACTAGCAAATCAGTACAAGTGACATTCACATTGCGAAGAAAGACATGCCCTCCTGTAAACCTAGGTGGAAAGGAACTGCCTCAGAGTGACACAATTAAATATCTTGTACTGCACTTGGACCGTAGATTGACATGGCAAAAACACATTGAAACAAAACGGCGTGAGATCAACATTAAATATAAGAGGCTGTACTGGTTACTGGGAAGAAACTTGAAATTGTCCATCGACAACAAACTCCTCATTTACAATGCTGTTATAAAACCGGTCTGGACATACGGAATTCAACTGTGGGGAGCTACATGCGAGTCTAACAAAGCTAAAATGCAAAGAACACAAAACTACATCCTTAAACAAATAAGCAACTCGCCTTGGTTCATAAGAAACGCTGAAGTACATGAACACCTGGGCATACCTACAGTCAAGGAGGAAATAAAAGTATACGCTCAGAAGTACAAGACTAGGCTGGAAAATCATCCTAACCACCTAGCTGTTCAACTCACTCTACCGGACTATATAAACCGTCTCAAAAGACGAAGAACCCTGGAGCTCAGCAGCATTGACTGAGCTAATATCATTATGGTAGATATTCCTAATAAGGAATATCTCCACCCGCAAATCATCCTACAACTCATCTGCTCATAGTCAGAAGACTGATTGCACGATGCGCTCTTGGAAAAAAAAAAAAGTTTTAACATCAATGAGTTTGCGTTGACTTTTAAAAAAATATCCCAATGTATCCGTCTTGAAATCATTCTTAAATCATTCTGCAATTAATAAATAACAAAGTTAAGTTCTTTACTCATGCTCGTTTTTGCCTCACCCATATTTTTTTTTCTATTTTCAATTTTAATTAAATAATTTTTAATTTTTAAAAAACATCAACTTAAACTACCTTAAGAAACTCTTCTTCTGTTAAAATCTCCTAGTGTAAGTAAGGACTCGGAAAATACCTCATCAGAACAAGATGAAGATTAAAAACTAAATTATAATATTTCTTACATATTTTTTTTTTCTTTGATAACTTTTTAAAATAAATTATCTCATACTTATTTTTTTTTATAAAAATGAAAATTTCATGATACATCATCATTTTAAGCTATAGCCTCTACATTTATCAAGAGTTAGAATAAAGTTCCCCTAGATTGATAAAATTACACAGTGTGCGTCGTTGAGTTATAACATTACAACGAAAAGTGGCATTGATTTTTTTTAATAATAGATTTGTTAAAAAATAAGTTAAAGGAGGATTGAGCTTTCGAGTTACAGTTACAGCTAAACACATATTGAGTAAGACACTTTGTACTTTTCCACTATATTTTATTTTTCACCTGACCGGTTTCGCCTCACGGCATTCTCAAAGGTATGATGAGTGACCAATATGTGTAGCAGATTCCACCAAGTACCATCAATCAATAGTATAAACAGTTTCAAGCTAAATAATTCATCATTTGTGGACCTTTTTACGGATTTCCATACAAAACTGATAATTGAGCGCATTTCATATCAAAGTGTGACCATTTTATACGATTCTCAATATGAATCCTATTATAATGATATTACGATCTAAAGCGACCTTTTAGACCCGCTGTTACACGCTGGCCAGACGGGGTGGTTTTATTTCCGAGTTTTCCTTGTCTCGCAGTGATATCATCTGCGTATTTTTACGTTAGTCGCCTCTACGACACCCTTCAGATGAGATGGGGCAGTGATACTTGTACTTCTTTCTCCGTCACCACACGGATGATCCTACACATACCTATACATATCCAGTCCCAATTCCTCAGCCATTTCGATGTCTCGGCGCCACAGGTGGTAGGAGTCACACGCCACATCAGCGTTAGTTCCATCTATCACCAGCTCGGGCTGGCTGTGGATCAGATGGTCCCAGATACTTTCACTTTTATCTGAAACAGAATGATAAAGAATTTTAGGAAATTGTACACAAAGCTACCTAGACCCAAACTTAGCAAAGGCTAACTAGGTATTATCATGGAATGCGGATGAATTCATTTGGATAGATTGTGTAGAATAATATTTTCAAAATAGATATGGCATTCTTTTTAAGTCTACTTTATACTTATTATAGTTTTTCTACTGTCTAGTTTACAACTATCTACTATAATCCACTAAACTATTATCTACACTATAGTCCACTATACTATTATCAACTATATTCCACTAAACTATTATCTGTTAATAGTCCACTATCTATTGTCTACTATAATCCACTATACTCCACTATAATATTATCCACTATACTGTACTATACTATTATCTACTACAGTCCACTATAATATTATCTACTATAGTCTGTTATACTACTATCCACTATTGTCTACTATATTTCATCTACTATTATATAGCAGTATCGTTCCCTTACCACTGACATTCCAAGCTCCTTCCACTTGGTGCGCGGCAGAAGCTGCTCCGAACTTGAACCACTTCGGGAACTTGTACTCCACAGCATGCGAGCTGCATGCCAGTACACTGAAAAGTCAATAGAGAAAATTTCACGTATGTACCAATATTTACTGTTGTATAATTTAATGGTTATTTATGCATTCGGGATTTCACGCGATAAAATTTTTTTCACTTATTTTGCCGACGTTTCGGGTGCGATGCTGCATCACGACTTGACTGGCTGGCGAGGGTCACGCGGTGTGCGCGGAACATTTTTTATGCGTCTACCCTCCATAACTTTCAGAATGAAAGTAAGGCTGGCGACACACTACACTCACTTACTCTCTCTCTTAGGGCCGGCGTCCATTATCGGCATCGGCGAGCTTCAGGATTTTTTTTTTGCCATGCATAATAAATCTTATCACTATCAACATAAAATTGAAATTTCAATGACGATCGTCGACTATCGTCGGCATCGATCGGCATTCTGCAGCGGTATGGTTAACAATTAAAATTCAATCTTATTTCTATAACAATAAGATCTATTGTTACACGACAAATACAAATCCTCGTGCTTGCCGATGCCGGCACTGGGCGCCGGCCCTATCACTCTCACTCACTTACACTTACTTACTCACATAATTTAATAACAAGGCCAAAATATGCCTACTTCAATTAATTTTATCTTAATATTATAGACACAATCACAGAATAGATAATAGTACTAAACAATGTTTTGTTAACATAAACTATAAGACAACGGGTAGATCTACTAATTATCCTCAATCTTATCTGAGCAAGATTTCTTTAATAGTATAATAAAATACGGTTTACTTAGCCCACATTTTATGGGAAGTATTCATAAAAGTGTGCTGTTACACTTGTTACCTACTAATTTTCTATGATTCCAGATAACAATTTATTGTAAGTAATAAAAATGTGAAGGTTTATTCTTGTGTGCCGGTAGATAGGTTAGTAGTAAACCTCTCTCACTTGCATTTGAAGTATCTAATCGTGAATTATGATTGTCCTAAATTTACTCATGCACTTCGTTCATCCCAGTTTTGGCAGCATTTGACACTTCTGGCAAAAATTGACAACATACTGCAAAACACTCTCAGTACAATATTAAATGTGGCCTTGAACGACCGAGCCTGGCGTTGGCAACATTTCAGATGTTAGCCCCTTCCAGAATTTTTGTCATCGGTCCACGGCACTGAGGAGTTGACCAGGAAATTCTTATCAACACACAGGTTGACTCCGAGGTGTCGTGTAAGTCCGATGCCATTAATGCTTGGAAGGTTGCTTGTCCCAACATCGAGTTGCCTGGTAACCTTTTCTCCCAGAGACAATGGGATGCGCCGCTCTGCAAGCTGGTAAGAGAAAGATTATTACATACATCTTGCCAAGTTTCAGAGCGTGCGCGCCTGCTGGCTGTGGGGGAATGGGAGTCAGGCCTGTGGATTCAGGCACTCCCATCGCCCACTATGTTGGACGATACCACTTTCCGCCTTGCCACTTGCCTTCGCTTAGGAGCGCCGTGCGTTTCTCCCCATCGTTGCCACTGCGGTGAAACTGTTGACAGCCTTGGGTACCATGGCCTTTCGTGCAGCAGAAGCGCTGGGCGTATATCGCGACACGCCTGCATCAACGACATTATCCGCCGTGCTCTTGTCACCGCTGGCGTGCCAGCCGTGCGTGAACCTTATGGGCTGGTGCGTGACGATGGCAAGAGACCGGATGGTTTGTCGTTGCTACCTTGGAAGATGGGTAGGCCTTTGGTGTGGGACGCAACGTGTGTCGACACCCTTGCACCTTCACATCTTCCAAGCACAGCAGGCTGTGCCGGCGCTGCTGCTGCATCTGCGGAAAACCTCAAACGGCGCAAATACTGTAACTTAACAGGTGATTATGTTTTTGAGCCGTTTGGGGTTGAAACGTTGGGGACATGGGGCCCAAGCGCCCGTTTTCTTTATAAAGATCTAACAAAGCGGCTGATCGACGCTACGCGTGACCAGAAGGCTGGTTATTACCTTGGACAGAGGTTAAGCATTGCCATTCAACGTGGCAATGCAGCCAGCCTTCTGGGTACGTTACAGGTCGGCGACGATGCGGAGGAATTCCACGACGCATTATGTATGTAAATATTTTAATTATTTCTTTATTTTCATTACTTTATTTTTTCTAAATTGTACATATTGTTCAATATTTTGTTTATATAAATTAGTACAAGTCGTTAGACATTAAAGATGATTGTCATGTTCAAACACATTTTATTATAGTTACATAAGAGTTATAATAATACAATTAGAAGAACAAGAGTTAAGGACACTTGACACTGAATTTTTTTATAATCTTTTTTTATACTAACTTTTAAGTTCGAAAAACATCGAAAAAAAGTTTCCAACAGTTCGTAAGAATGTTGGTAGATGACTCCACCATCGCCCTTAAAGACGGATATAAAGAGAAGGAAAATTTGACATGATTCAGGTGTGGCTCAATAGCTCAGTTGGTACAGCATTCCCCTGTAAGGGAAAGGTCGTGAGTTCAAGTCTCACTTGAGCATTTTATACAGTCTACTGCTTGAAATAAGTACTACTACTTAAATCCCTAGAATAAGGTCCCACTTTTATAAGTGCCATAATTTGCGGAAACGGCATAAGAGTTCCACAAGGCGGAACCGCGTGTAACAGCTAGTAAGGAAGTATGTAATTTATTAAGTTTCCTAATGTTTTTTTTTACTAATGTTCAAGGAAATTTCATGAATTCTAGACGTTCAAATTACTTTTGTTATTACCAAGCCTTGCTAATTATAAAATATTAATTAAACACATTGAAACATTAACCACAATGTAGGTAGGGTAGGCAGCACGAGTGTTACGCCCCTGGTGTTGTATACGTCCATAGGCCGCATAACCACTTTCCATCAGGTGGGCTGTGTGCTTGTCAGCCAGCCACTTAAGTGGTATAAAAAAAACTGTTGCTTTATAGAAAAAATATAAAAGTTCTGCCGTATTTATAGAGAGAGAGAGAGAGAGGGCACAACAACCAAATGCTTTGAATTTACTACAGTCCCGGGTCCTTTAAGCGGGGCGTGAAAAGGCCCCACTGTTAACATGGTACATGGTTATAATGGTGACTCGCGGCCGCCTCTGGAAACCAGCGCTGCCCGCCTGCAATAACTTTTTTTTTTTCGTGCGGAAATCCCCTCGGATACCCCCCCTGCCGGAGCCAGAAGGGGAGGTTATGTCGGACTCGAACCGACTAAAACCGCACGCCGACTGTGGGCCTTGGTGCTAGGCCGAAGGTAAGGTTGTCATCGACATATCCCTCGCACCCCGGCTGACCCAGGGCCATCCCTTACGGTCTGGCCCTCCTCAGGAGGGGGGACAACGGTGTCCCCAGCTCGCCCCCGGTCGCCTGCAATACCACGCGGACAGCATTTACGCTGAGAGGCGACCATTATTATGCACAGTTGTGTTTTATTTATTTTTTTATTATCATTTTTTGTGTGCACAATAAAAAATATTTTCTTTCTTTTTCTTTTCTTTCTTTCCCAGACTTTGCCTTAAGCATTACCATTTATAAAAAAAACTATTGGCTGCTATTCAGTTCGTTATAAGTAGTAAGTAATCCTTTTCACGTGTGCAAAACTCGGCCTTCTATATATAATATTTATAGAGTCGTAACACTAGTCACTCACCTGATTACGACTGCACAGATACACATCATACTCACGACTAATACCTATCTGTAGATATCGGATGAGTAAATAACATGAATGATGATGGAACTGCTGTATACGAGTACGATAGATACATACATAACTCTTATGGAACGGAAAAGCTGAGAGGTTAAACCGGTCAGGTTTATGGGATGTTTTGGAGCGTTACCAAAAAGTGATTAAGTTATAATTGTATACAAGAACAGGTTGGTAACGGAAATAGAACATTATATTCATAGATTTATTGTGCCTTTTTTTGTAAGGAAATACTCACGGATACCCTCGCGCTCCAGAGCGTGGGCTTTGAGGTGGCCCTAACTTCTCAATTTTAGGTATTTTAATGACCGTTTCACTAATTAGTTTGGGTGAAGTTGGCGTCTCGATTTGAGCGGCCATCAATAAAATCATATAATATGACAGTACAGTATAAAGTGATCAAAAGTTAGGTACCATGAACAAACTTCTCTAAACCATATCGGGACGCAGCTATGCAGGGTGGAATTTTCGACCGTACCTACTTGGAGGTAAAGTAGTCTTAATACCTACTGGAGATAGTGTATTTCACTGAAAGGAAACATTACTTTATTTTTAAAAACAAACAAACTCGTATTCAAAGTTTTCCGAAAATGCCACACTCGGTAGTCGAATCGACTAAAATCTGCCTAAACCTTCTCTTTTCTGGATTTCCAGGTTTACCAGGTTTGTTAGAGACATTTGATCCTTATGATTGACCGTACCTATCGATTGATGTATTTGTGTTGTTATTTTTTCGGATTTTCGTCGGTTCCATTACTGGATTATTATTTTCATTGTAAGTTATATCAGACCTGAGAAATCCAGGGTGAAAGATTTCGGCCTTACCTGAACTGTAAAGTATTTATTACTTATGTATTTATTTACCTATGTATTCATTTATTTATTTAGGCGTATATTTTAACTGTGTACCCTGAACTTGCCCATACACCAATCCATCGCACACATGTCCATTGAGGTTGTCTGGAAGAAATCGCACCTAGCGATAAGACCGCCATTTGTACTGTCACTTTTACATTGTTATTCTCTGTACTTTTTTTTTCACATGGTGTACAATAAAGTATATTGTAATGTATTGTATTGTAAAGTCTGAAGATAGCGTATTTTACTAAAAGGACACATTACCAACATTACTTTATTTTTATTGGGACGGAAATACCATGCGTCGTGTCCTACCTCCCCTAAAGAAAATAATCATAGTTTCTCTAACGAGTGGGATACATAAAACTCATTTAAATAATTTGTACAACTGTATTATAATAATTTACATCAAAATTAACAACTAGTATATCTAGTTCATCTACCGCGGCGTGTACAGCGTCCGACTCCTGGTTACGTTGGCATAGAAGTGTGCAGATTCTCGCGGAGTGCGGGTTCGGTTCGGATGGCTGAAGTCGACTGAGTAGAGCCCGTACTTTATACTGAAAATAAAAATTATATATAAATTACAGTATACAGTGAACAGACATCCTTTATGTGAGGCGTGAAAAGGCATCTGATGAGGCGTCAAGCTGAGTGCCACCACTGTTTACCTACATGGTACATGTTTACGATGGTGACCCTCTTTCCGAGACCAAGGCGAACCTTTAGCTTAACATCAGGAGAGGTGAAGTCAAATGACGTGTCTTTTATATAAAAAAAAGACGGCCTCACAAAAATTTGTTCAAAATTCAGTGTTGATCTAATATCAAATGTTAAATGTTAATACAATAATATAAAGTTTATATTATTAACATGCAGGTTCTTATTTCGGATGTTTATATTATGAATATCCGCATTCTTCTTTTAGGAAGTCGGTTATAACTATCACGATTTCAATGAAAATTTTGTTACGAGAATACCGTTTATGAATAATATACCTATCTTATTTCACAATACATTTTTTTTTTAGAAATATAAAGTAAGACTTAGATAAACCAGTTTTGTTTAAATCCGATAAAAAGGAAATTGTCATAGTTGTCATGAGTCCAAGGCATGGATCCAGTTTGGAGCCCCAAATCCACTCAGCATTTTCATGGAAGTGACTGCAATTTCGAACTACCAACCCAGAGTTGAATCTTCGTCCTTGGCAGATGCGAACCGATTAAAACGCACGCCGTCTTTGGGTCCCTGGTTGCCGGACGTGTGAATGCAGGAAACATATCTCTCGCACCCCGGCAGACCCAGGACCATCTCTTTCGAGATGGCCCCCTTCGGGTTATGGGGACCATAGAGTCCCCATCTAGCCTCGGGTACGGAGAGGCGCACTTTGCGCCGCCAACGCGGCCTGCTTCTGCTAGGGCGACAGGTGACTCCACCGGCCACCCACCAGGCCCACGCTCATGGAGGACGGAGGTCGTTCTGCGACCTCCGATGCCCGATTCGGAGTCTAGTCCGGACCCGACCGGCCGCCCGCAAAAGAGGTCCGGTAAGTTGATAACGCCTTTCTGATTAATTAAATAACATACCTATATCCAGCAAGCCATTCAAAGTTATCCATCATGGTCCAAGCCGTGTACCCTGTCACTGGGATGCCATCATTTATCGCCAATGCAATCTAAAAATAATTAAGCTTTTTTATTTATGACACGTTAATGTAACTTCACCTCAGATGATGGTAAGCTGAAGGTAAGGAAGGTAAAGACCCGTAGTAAGTGACAGTGGTGGATCAGCTTGACGGCTTCAGGAGATGTTTTGTTAATACACCTGGAAAAGCTTCCAGGTAACAATGGGATGACAGCCTTCAAGTCTCGCGAGAATAGGTTCAGACCACACCTTATCACTTACCAGTAGAAGGTATAATTACCGGCATATAATTATCTTGACCCTAAATTGCGAGAGTAACGAAGCTCCGTGCGGATTTGTTCAATTTAAATTTAATTCATGACATTGAATCTTTTTGAATATTTTGTTTTGAATTTAATATTTACCAACCTTTGATATCCTCCCCAAAGCCGGCAGGGGAGGTTTTGTTGGACTCAAACCGACTAAAACGCATCCATCCATCTATCGGTCGTAGGTTTTCTGAGGTGAGATTGGCTGATAGTAGGGCATGCGTAGAAGGAAATTCGGTAGTAACTCGAGCGCGTCAGATTAAGCTAGCGGGGGGCTAGTTAATGACAAATTCCTCCAGCCAGTAAGCAGACTTCAATATGGGTGGGTGTGCAAAAAAAAAATCTATCTACGAATTTGCAACCACGCGTCAGTTATATGGTGGGTTAGTTATTAGCTAACAAGTGTGCAAATGGAAAATCTCACAATATAAGCGTAACCTAAAAGCGTGGGGAGCTTGCAAAGATATGTCCGTATTTACTGGAACGTGATCTTTTTAATATCCCCCACAACGAACAAGAGAGCAAAAGTGTGCAGACAAGCGTCCAATTCCGGTAGGATTCATCAGACCAAGCGAAAATCTGCCGCTTAAATATCATCTCATCCAACTTGGAAATCTGATATGAGTACCAATATAAAAATATTCAATAATAATAATAAAGCTTTTTATTTTCTCCCACAATATATTTAACATATGCATATAGAAGTTTCACATAAGTATTTCTTAGCATCTAGTACAACATGAAAGTGGATATCGCCAGCTACGAGAACCGAGTCCAGCACAAGCGTAACCAGACCCTGCATGCTCTGCCCGATGAGTTTCACTGAGTAAAACAGTGATTCCAATGACAGTGACACCAAACAGTGACAGTCATTCCATCAGCAAAGTCCAACTCTATTTTACTTATAATTTGTGGTAAAACTAGGATTTCCTGTCCTATGGGCTCCTGGTACCCCCTCTCGAAAATCGTGTCTTTTTTTCTTCTTTTTATGGAATAGGGAGGCAAACAAGCCGACGGATCGCCTGATGGTAAGCGATCACCGCTGCCCATGGACACTCGCAACATCAGAGGAGTCACAAGTGCGTTGCCTTCCTTGTAAAAGAGAGTACGCTCTTTTCTTGAAGGTTTGAAGGTCAGATTGGTTCGGAAATACCGCTGGTGACAGTGCATTCCACAGGTTAGTTGTGCGAGGCAGAAAGTTGTACTATGAGTCCTACCTAATTTGAGAGAACTGATGTACATCAACAGTTCTCTTAAACTATGAGTTATGAAAGCAAGTTTCAATATTCAATACCTGTTCCAAATGATCCCTGATGTATTCCACTCGGTCAGTATCTTCAAGGGTAGGGTCGAAAGTCATCAGACCATTCTCGAGGATAATGATCTCTTTCACATCGTAACTTGCGGTCAGCCAGTGCAGCTGCTTGTAAAGACCTTCGGGATAAATCTGTAAACAGCCTCTTAATAAAGACCTTATCAGGAACTAAACTTTAAACTAGAAGGTTATTAAAAAAATCAAGAATATTTTGATGTGCGGACAAACGTGATTGGTACAGTACGATTTTGGATTAGGTACAATATTAGGCAATATGGGGTTTGAATACATCGGAAAAAGTGAAATGCACAAGTGGGACTTAACCCACGACCTTTCCCATACAGGAAGAATGCTCTTCCAACTGAGCTATTGAGCTGCACCTGAATCATTTCAAATGTCCCTTCTCTTTATATGGGCTTTATTTTTAAGGGCATAAGGGCTAAAAGTTAGCATAATAAATGCTATACAAGTCATCCAATTAGGGGGTTCTTCAAGAAGGGCCTTAGAAGGCTCCTACAGGGTCGCCGCCGACTCCTCTGTTGCTGCACAGGTCCATATGCTATAGTAACATCATGGGTTAGTGGAAGTGGCATACAAAAAATGGCGGACCCCGGACTCTGTTGTGAAAGTTTCAGGTCCGACTGGGATTAACGTTAGGATGAAAATGAGAGATGTTCTGAATCTAATTTTTTTTATAGAAATATCTAGATGGGTAGATTTTATTTTTTATTTAATTTAGTACCCACGAGAACAAACAATACATAGGTGAAAATAGCAGTACAAAGGCTCTGCTTATTTCTATTAGAAATCTCTTCCAGTAGAAGAAAAAGTAAATATCTAGTGAAAAGAACATTACCGGGAACCAGTCCAGACCAGACATCTTCCACGAAGGATCGCTGATCATATTCATGTGGAGTTCCTCTGACCCATAGAAGGGCCAAGAACCTTGTTTTTCTCCCGGCTTCACTGTATGAACCAACCGCGTCAAGTAATAATTCAGACCGTAGTAGTCGTATGTACCTGCAATTTTAAAATACATCTAAATCTGAATAACTCAAAGGTGACTGACTGATATAGTGATCTATCAACGCACAGCCCAAACTGTTGAACGGATCGGGCTGAAATTTGGCATGCAGGTAAATGTTATGACGTAGGCATCCGCTAAAAAAAGGATTTTTGGAAATTCTGATACTAAAGGGGTAAAATATTGGATGGAAGTTGGTATGAAAGTCCATCATTTTCAGAGCTAGATGCACTAAATTTCATAAACACGTGTATCAGCGTTTTTCAAAAAAAAAAAACAAAAAAAAAAAATAGGTGATAAACTTTTGTGTGGAAAGATCGTCATTTTCAAAGTTAGAAGCATGAAACTTCGTACACCTACATCTTTTGAGAGATGTTTTGTCGCTATAATCGACATCCACGCGGGCAAAGCCGCAGGCAAAAGCTAGTATATACATATATTCACGCCGCAAGATGCAAATGCCCAAAAGGGTAGCAGAGTTGTAATAACAGACACATTTCGTCAACTAAGGTTACCAGTCCCACTTAATAGGGGGCAGGCCTATTGGCGTCATCCCTATGTAGAATATATCTATGTGTGTGAGAGAGATGCTATCTCTGACTCTCTCTTTCTCAATGAGGCAGACTGTCCCGGAATACGAATACAAAACAAGCAAAAATAGTTTTAAAACTAAAAAACACGCTTTTTACCCTTTCATTTGATACCCATAATCATGGGTACATTTCAAATAGCCTGTCCGCCATCTTGGAAGTCAGCCATACTGGATTTAAGTCACGTGACTATTTTTTCGTATTTCTGACAGCAAACCCTTTAATTTATACCCATATCATGGGGGTGGATTTCAAGCAGCCAGTCCGCCATCTTGTGGAGGCCGCCATATTGGATTTGTAATGACGTTTCTTAGCTAGTCATTATATTGTCATCAGAACTCAGAGCGTGTGCAAAATTTCATCCTAATCGAAGACCGGGAAGAGGGTCAAATTAAGATTCCAAGATTTTCTTACATTACATAGGTAGTTAAGGTCCGGTCGAGTACAACCTATTCCCAAAATGCCTGATTGCACTATAAACGAATGTCAAATCGTCTGTTTCCCACAATGTCTGAATTCAATTACAAGTTAAGCTAATAAAAGCGTTGAAATAAAACCACTTTTTACGGATTCTATCGCGATATATTTCTTCTGATATATCTGATATACTTCATTATCGATATACAAAAGGTAGATCAACAGCCACTAAGTAATGTTAAAAAAGCGTGGATTTACGACAACTATTTAACCTCGCGTCTTAACTGTCCGTTTCTTGTTTATGATATAAGCCAGAGCCTTCTCAAAAAACTAGATGCGAATGTTACGAAGACATTGAAGTCGTGGCTGGGGCTAGCTCAGTCGGCAGACCCATCGACATTATATAGAGCCTCAAATAACTTTGGAATGACGTTCAAGAAACCATCGGAACTATATAAACATCTAAGAGTAACCAAAATGCACGTCCTAGCGAAATCAAAAGACGAAATCGTGCAAGCTCTTCCAAAAGACCAAAGTACTAAAGAGCTCGAGTCGCGCCTCCAATTCCATAAAAAATTCATGATAGGCTCGCAGACTGGTAGGGTAGGTTTGGGTAATACTAGGAGGCAGTCAGACAAAGACATAACAAAATCTTTTCTTCAAGTAGATGAAAATAATACCTACAAAGTGCACGCAATGAACCTAGAAATACAAAACGAATGGTTAACACTAGGTGAATTTTGTATTCCCATAGCCTTAAAATGGCGTACCTTAATATACGACTGGTCACCGGCTCTCCTTAAATTCTATCTCAATGCATTCCAGTTGACCCTCCCCGACCAAAGCAATCTTGTCAGATGGGGAAAAGCCACAGATAAAACATGTAACTCATGTGGTGAAGCAATTGGTACTGCTAGGCACCTACTGGTGGGTTGTAGGACGCTATTAGACCGGGGTCATTACTCGCGCCGACATGATAAGGTATTAGAAATCGTACGTGAGGCGGTAAGTTTGGCGGTAGCTAGAGCGAAAAAGGGTTTAACCACAAACCAAAGAAATGACGTCGCGTTTGTAAAGGAAGGCTGCTCAAAAAAGACAAATCAAAAGCCGTACTCAATTTTGATAGCAGCCGCTGATTGGACATTACTCGCAGATTCGTATGAGAAACACTATAAAATACCGGAGGATGTTTGTGCCTCGTCATCCAGACCCGATATATTCCTATTTTCAAAACAGCAAAAGCGTGCAGTACTAGTAGAACTCACAGTACCGTGGGAAACTAACATACCTAAAGACCACGCTATAAAAATAAACAAATACTTTGACCTGACCAACGAGTTAACCAAAAATGGCTATATGGTTAAACTCTACGCCGTGGAAGTAGGAGCAAGGGGAATTCCAGCTAAATCCCTGTATAACTTATTTAAAGACCTCGGATTGCCAAGAGCTTCAGTAAGCTCTTTACTCAAACGAATATCTAAAACGGCGTTGATAGGATCTTACCAAATTTGGATAGGTAGAGGGGGGAACACTTGTGACGGTGGAGGTGAGCGCTGATGCATCACAAGGTGGCCACCCTAAACCTACACCTGGGTCGCAAGTCCCAGGCGCCGTCACAGTGTTCCTCTCTGTACCACGCCATGGACCCGGCGACCGCACGGTGAATCCATGGAATGCTAAGAACCGGATCTCTATTATTACTTTTTAACCCGACGTTTCGGCTGCTTTGCAGCAGCCATTTTCGCGGTGTGACTCATGATGGTAGTTGTCACATAGTTTTAAAAAACGTCGGGTTAAAAAGTAATAATAACAAATATATCGCGATAGAATCCGTAAAAAGTGGTTTTATTTCAATGAGTGACATTCGCGTAAACTTTAGAAAATAGCATAATAAAAGCGTGTTAACAAAGCGAATTCCGAGCTCCAATGAAGAAAAGATTACAAAAAGAAACGATTTTGAAGTCAACGCTTTACCTCTTATCAGTTGTATTTCTTCAGGAGTAAACGGAGGTAGCCTGGGGTATGGGTACCCTTCTTTTGCTGCATTCTCGTTTAACAGTGCCTCCAAGCCTGGTGGCCAGCCACCTTCCTTGGAGAATATGGCGTGGGTAAAGCGACCTGCCTAGAAAACAGACATAAAATATTATCTTCGTTTCAGCCACATTGGTTTCTGGTGGAGTAAAATAGGGCGACCACATCTTTTCCTGTGGGTGTCGTTAGAAGGCGACTAAGGGACAGGGCAGTTCTCCATCCAACAAAAAACATACAGATCATGATTCAAAGTACCTGGTTAGTAGCAATTGGCTTGCCCCTCATTACAGGGGACCGAGAATTATACTTGGTGCAATATGGATGTTAATACGCCACTGTCTATCCTTTCAGAGAGTTACTGGGGTGAGGATATGTGTGTATGCGTGTACTTACAAAAAAATCCATAGACAATTCTGTTAGTTCCACATCTTCAGGCGTTTCAGGTTCGAGCCAGAAGAACAGGGTTGCCACAGACACCTTTCCTGCCAAAACATTGTTTGTTATAATAGGTTAACATTAAAGGCTTATTATATAGGTACATAAATAATAAATATTCCACAACATTCTACACAACGCTATCTAGACCCATGGTAAACTTAACTAGCTTGAGTTATGGAATCTAGAATGCGGATAAACGTACTTAGATCCTTTTTTGTAAATACATCCATATTATACATAGAAACTCCTAGACCAATGCAAATAGCTATATTCATGCATACAAATATTTGCACTGAGCGGGGATCAAACCCGCGCCTCCTGCGTGACAGTCGCGTTTACTACCGCCGCGCCACAGAGATGCTTAAATTTCCCTCCGGGGTAGGCAGAAACAACAGCCCGTCACTGAACATCCACAAGCTATGGATTTTTAGCTTCCTCTACTGACATTAACCCTTTCATGCAAGCCCCCCGGTTTCTAGACTTCGAGAACTATCTACAATAAGAGCGCAAGCTTCGTGAAATCGGGAATGGTGGAAAAAACGGGGACCTAAATCACCAAAGCAAGGCTTTAGATGCAGTCAGGATCTACCTCTAGGATGAGGATGATGAAGGAGTATCGATAATCGTGATAAAGGTGTCCGAGGTGCCCGATTTTTCATTTGTTAATAAGCAATTGGGTTCCTGCATAAGGTAAGAAGTAAATAAGAAGTGATTACCTACATACTGTTAAAATAAAACCATTTTAAAACAAAATTACAGACACAATATTTCACGGATACCACCCCCACGGAGCCGGTGGGTCCTTGGTTGCCGGAGGTGAGATTGCCAAAAGCATATCTCTCGCACCCCGGCAGACCCAGACTCTTTCGAGATGGCCCCCTTCGGGTTGTGGGGACCACAATGTCCCCATCTAGCCCCGGTTACGGGGAGGCGCACTTTGCGCCGCCGCCGCGGCCTGCTTCTGCTAGGGTGACAGGCGGTTCCACCGGTCACCCCTAGGCCAGCGCTCATGGAGGACGGAGGGTTGAGGCTTCCCGGGCCCGGAGTCTGGTCCGGACCCGACCGGCCGCCTCCTTCTCGAGCATTACTTGCTCGCAGAAGGAGGCGGCCGCACCCCAAGCGTTCGCGCATCGTACCATCGCTGTGAGCAATGTGGCGAGTGTAAGTTATGGAACCCTTGGCGCGCGAGTCCAACTCGCACTTGGCCGGCTTTTTAATAGTAAGTAATGCTTCTAGACTATAAAGAACTTCGAATACATCGGGAATAATGAAATGCTCAAGTGGGACTTGAACCCATGACCTTTCCCGTACAGGAGAAATGCTCTTCCAACTGAGCTATTGAGCCACACTTGAATCACTTCAAATTTCCCTGCTCTTTATATCCGTCTTTTAAATTTGAAGTTCAGGTGTGGCTCAATAGCTCAGTTGGTAAATCATTCCCCTGTAAGGGAAGAATCCGAGTCCCACTTGAGCATTTAATTTTTCCCGAAATATTCGAATTTTAAAGTTCGCATAACAAAACAACTTACCAAAAAACCTCGGTTTATACACCTCATCATATAACCTGTATGCTTTCGCATGAGCTATCAGCACATTCTTGTTGCACAGATACCGCCCGACCATGAAGTCTTCCACATAAGGCGCTGTCAAGCTGTGGTAGCCGCAATCGCAACTGTTTATGGGCTCATTGATGGTCACCCAAATCTTCACGCGGTCTGCGTACAGGTTAAACACTACTTCTGCGTAATCGGCGAACCAGTCAGCAATGAGGGGGTTAGCCCAGCCTCCTGGAATTGATAGGTGATGATTTAGTTTTAAATGTAGTATTCAATCGATTCAAAGTAAAGCCAACGAGACGAGAGAAAAAAGGTAAAAAACGACCATTACTGAGTTACTTTGCGATAACTAGCGTTTATTTTCTCTGTCCTTGTCACACAAGTCACACGAAACTAAATTGTCAGATCCGCCATCTTATGAGCAATTTCATTCCTGTCTGGAGTTAGCATGAAGTGATCCGTAATCATTTTCAAATAAAAATGTTTGGAACCGCTGAAACTTTGTATACCTTTTTTCTCTCGTTTCGTTGGCCTTACTTTAATTTATTCTGCTTCATTCACGGAGTCGAGATGTTATTCCTTTAGTATGAGGCTGGCTTTTTGAATTGTAGGTCCCTATTCCCTAACAACGCTCAGTTATGAATCGACTCTCAGTGTGACATTAGAACTGCTATCTAGAATGGAATCTGTCCTCAAAAAAATTAGTTATAAATCGAAATTCAGCACTGAGTATCGAAATGAACTCGAACCGAGTAAAACCGCACACTATCTTGGGTTACATGTTGCCGAAGGTGAGATTCGAATACCTACATCGGGAAAAATGAAATGCTCAAGTGGGACTTGCATCCACGATCTTTCCCTTACAGCATGAATGCTCTTACAACTGAGCTATTGAGCCACATCTGAATCACTTCAAATTTCCCTCCTCTTTTTAACCGTCTTTACGGGCGACAGTGGGGCCATCTACCAACTTTCTTACGAACAGTTGGAACCAATGAATGATTCTTCAACCATTTTTAAACATTGATTTTTGATGACTCCGCCCAAATATTAATTTGATTAGATGAATCTAGGGTTCAAGTCCCACTTGAGCATTTCATTTTTCCCGATGTGTTCGAATTTTAAAGTTATCATAGTAAATGCTATAAAAATGCACTTAAAGAAGGTGAGATTGTCACTCCTCTCATAAGCCGGCTGACACAGAGCACCCAGGCTTATTGGTAGGACGTGTAAAATAGTCCTACCAAACTGGTGTGTTTGCACACAGAGCGTATAAGAACCTGACCTGGCGTTTGGTTGTAATAGTAAGGAAATACTCATGTGACCGCTTCTATGAACGAAAACGCAAGAGAATCGGCACTGACCTGTGTTCCACCTCGTGAGGATTCAGCTGCAGACAGGCGTGGTTCCTGGCACGTGCTGGCAGGTAGGTATGTTTTCGACCGGTCGGTTATTTTCTTGAATTTGTCGTTTTCTTCCGATACACTTCCCTTATACTGACTTGAGAATGTGGCCAAGGAACTTATAGAATTACACAGAAAGAAACGAGGAGTTGAATTAATCAAACTTCCGTTTTTGCGTTAGCGGAGTCAAAAAAGGACACCTTTCGGCGCTGGCGGCGTGTTAGTGACTGATCAAAAAATGCGAGCGGGTAGATGATCCGCCGTGGTGCTTGAGAGTCTCGCTCGTAGAAACTTCATTCTCAAAATATAGTTCGAAAAATCCGTGCGCAGCGCCATCCATAGGCCTTCTTCAACACTAAGTGGTCAACAAATGAGCGCCAATATTCAAACATTATTCCCTCACAGAAGCGTTTCTTTTAAATTACAAAAATTGAAATACAATTAAATTATGTGGGAAATAATTAAGAAAGTACACAAGCGCTCCACCACTTATCTTGAATTGGCCCCCTGGAGTAGGCGGACTCAAGAATTTTCTAAGGGTATTTCCAAGGGTCCTCTACACTGTAAGAGTCAAATATTGTATGAATTGCTAGGTTTTTTTGCCCTGCAATTGTAACAGGTATAGCAGAACAACCGTTGTCCCTCCTCCTGAGGAGGACCAGACCGTAAGGGAAGGCCCTGGGTCAGCCAGAGTGCGAGGGATATGTCGATGACAACCTCACCTCCAACTTATCACCACGACCCTCAGTCAGCGTGCAGTTTTAGTTGGTTCGAGTCCGACATAACCTCCCCTTCCGGCTCCGGCGGGGAAGGTATCCGAGGGGATTTCCGCACGAAAAAAAGTAGAACAAACCTAAATCTTGCAAAGCCTGAGGTAGATCGAAGTGGTACAAGGTGACGACTGGTTCTATGCCCTTCTCCAGCAGACCATTGATCAGGTCGTTGTAGTATCTCTTGCCATCTTCGCTGATGATGTTAGCGAAACCAGTCGGGAGTAGACGCGGCCAGGATATTGAAAACCTGAAAATATTGCAGTGAATTTATTAGTATTGTGTACCAGTAGACAGTACTCTGGCATTGCGTATGTGAAACAACTGTCCAGGCCCTCGATTCTGAAACGAAACCACTGTTGTATCATAGCCACTGAAAAAATGGCATTAAATTTTATGTTTTACTAGCTTTTGCCCGCGGCTCCGCTCGCGTGGATGTCGGTTCCCGGCAATTATTTGAATTTTGCCCTACGTACAAACCTTCCCTGGACTTCCACGAATAATTCAAGACCAAAATTAGCCAAATGGGTAAAGGCGTTGTTGAGTTGTAACATTACAACGAAAAGTGGCATTGATTTTTATATAAAACTAGCTGTCTCGGCGAACTTCGTACCGCCATATTTTCCACCCGCGTGCAATTCCGTTCCCATTCCTGTTCCCGTGCCCATTCCCATTACTATTCCCATTCCTATTCCTATTCCCATTCCCATTCCCATTCCCATTCCTACTACTACCTACTACTACTAAATACTAATTCCGTAACGTAAACATAAACTTCTCTCACATAATAGAAAAAGTTTGTATGAATTTTCTGTACAACTGTTTTATTATTTTTTTTCGTAAGATAATAACAAACACAACAAAAAAAGAATTAGTGAAATCGGTCCAGCCGTTGGTGAGTTATGCGCTTACCAACACATTTTGCGATTCATTTTTATATTATAGATATATAGATTTCTATACGCCTAAAATCCAAAATGAAATGAAAAGAGTTTAATAACACTTTTTCTCACGTTGCAAAGAAACAGCATTGCTTTAAAGACTAAAATTTGTTTAGCAGTGGTTTAGCTTTAGTAGAATCGAGGGCCTGTACATGTTTCTGTATCAATGCCAATAAGTGAAATTCGCGTAAACTTTAGAAAATATTGATGTACAATGATTATAACGGGAATTAACAAGATCATGGTAAAAAAAATTGATGATTTGACAGCCTCTGTGGCGTGGCGGTAGTATTCGCGACTGCCACGCAGAAGACGCGGGTTCGATTACCGCTCAGTGCAAATATTTGTATGCATGAATTGCATTTGCATTGGTCTGGGTGTTTCCATGTTTAACATGTATGTATTTACATAACACAAGTTTTTGCGTCGCGGGTTAATTTTATTTTATCAGGGTATGCATATTTATCTGCATTCTAGATGCCATAACACAAGCTAGTTAAGCATACCATGGGCCTGGATAGCGTTGTGTAGAATGTTGTGGAATATTTTATTTATTTATATCATATTACCTGTACATGTTCAGTCCCAATTCCTCAGCCACCTCGATGTCCCGTCGCCACAGGTGGTAGGAGTCGCTGGCCACGTCGGCGTTGCTACCGTCCATAACGAGACCCGGCTGGCCATGGATTAAGTGATCCCAGATGCTCTCGCTTTTATCTGAAATAGTTATTGAATAATCTCATCATCATTAGTCCATTCGATTGGGGTGCGGGTTGGGTAACCTCCACGTTGGCCTTTCCGTTGCTTCCCTCTTTGGACTGCGGTCCTGGGGAGCGGAAGCGGAGGGGCTGGTGCACCCTGGACAACGGCTAACAGACTCTCACCTTAGGAGCTCTGTTGGCCGTTGACAAATAACCCAACAGCCACCTCATTGTGCGAGGAGGTCGTGGGATGGCGAGCCTGCAAGGGCCGCGGGAGGGGATCCGTAGCATTCCTCCATCCAAACAGCCCTTTTGAAGGCAAGCTGACCTGAAGAGGTGGTAGAATCGAGGACCTGGTAGAGTCCTCATACACCTGACTTATTCATAGATAAGTCAGGTGGAGTCAGGAGGTACAGTCCCGGGTCCTTTAAGCGGGGCGTGACAAGGCATCTAATGAGGCCGTCAAGCTGAGTGCCACCACTGTTAACATGGTAAATGTTTACGATGATGGTGGCCCTCTTTCAGAGACTTTGCCTTTAGCTTAACATCAGGCGAGGTGAAGTCAAATTGACGTGTCCAGTATAAAAAAAATATCCAATATTTACTGACCACTGACATTCCAAGCACCCTCGATTTGGTACGCAGCTGACGCCGCCCCAAATTTGAACCATTCCGGGAACTCGTATTTAGCCGTCCGGGAGCCGCATATCAGCACGCTGAAAACATTTATGGATATATATATAATCTCTGTCTCTGTGGTGGTAGCGGTAGAACATTCGACTGGCCGACCCTCAGTCAGCGTGCGATTTTAGTCGGTTCGAGTCCGAGGGGATTTCAGCAATAAAAAAAAATGGTGGCGTGGGCCTTCTGTGCGTGAGTCTGGATGTTTCTATGTACAGTCAGCGTCATTAATATCTTGACTACTAACTCTCAAAATGATTTTAAAATTCTCGTAATAAGAGCAAATCAAACTGTTTTATTGATTTAAGGTGATTTTATAGTCGTTTCGGAAAAAAGAATTTGGACCAGTTTCGACAGCAAAATCATCTGGAAGTATTAATTTGGGGAAAAAAAAAAATTTACAACCCCCATACATTTTTCCTTTCGCCTGAACATTATTCCCATAAATTATCAAAAAAAAAAACTTTTTATTTCGCCAAAGTAATACTTCCAGATGATTTTGATAACGAAACTGTGCCAAATTCTTGTATATAGTAGGTTGGCGGTACGAAGTTCGACGGGTCCGCTATCTAGTTGACAGCGGACCCGTCGAACTGCGTACCGGTCCGCTATCTAGTTGATAGCGGATCCGTCGAACTTCGTACCGCCAATTTTTTGGCGCCCGCGTGGCGTCCTATTCCGTTCCCGCTGCAGCCTCTACTATGTTAAGCATTTATCTATCTATACATATAATAAATCTGTAAACGATCGATGTCTGTACATGGAAAGGAAATGAGAAAAATTGTTATAGGGGGACTTTATAAACGTAATAGAAGACAAATCAACGTTTTTTGGAATTTTTGTCTGTTTGTCTGTTTATCTGTTTATCTGTTTCTCTGTTTGTCTGTGAGTTTGTGCACGCTAATCTCAGAATCGGCTGAACGGATTTGGTTGCGGTTTTCACTAATAGATTGTGGTAGGCTTCACTTAACATTTAGTGTTTGTTTTATTGAAATCGGTTCAGATATAAAAAAGTTATGTCAATAATAGCATATCACGGCTAACAATTTGTGATTGTGTGAATAGATTGAACCAATAAAGAAGCAACAATGCTTACAAGAAGATATTATTTCGGTCATAGGAATCTGAAGAACTTCGAGAGGCCAGAGTTCTACATCTCAGCCAAGTCAGGTCAGGTTACTGCAGAATCTTCGCACAGCAAGTGTCTCGATAGAATTCACATTGTTCTCGAACGATTTTCTCTCGAATCCAACAAATTAGTAAGCAGCTGGTTCGGTAAAAAGACTCCTGGCTTTCATAATTCATATCATCACGCTATTATAATAAGGAATGGGACAGAATGTTTTTATGACATAATAATATATGTAAACGTCTATTTCACACTATGATTCCATGGTAACTGTGGCTCAATACGTCAAATATAATTTTCCTTTTTTATGGTTTTTTATTTACTTTTGTTTAACTTTTTTATTTTATTGTATATTTGTTTTATTTTATTGTATTTATAGTTTTATTTGAAGTAAGTAAGTAAGTATTCTATAGGTAGTACATAAAACTAGGCTGTGTGACAGTAATAGTAGAACTTATTATATAATATTCTTAGATCTATACAAAATTCTTCATTTCGGAGAATGAAAAAGTGGTCCCACCCGCCTGAGAAGTAATAAAAATGAAACTGGTATCCCCCATTGATACCGATTCCACCACATCGGGGCAAGCGCAATATTGGAATCAAACCAATTAAAATTTAACAGAGGAATGGGGCATTGGGGGCATTCTGGGGTTAGGTTCCCCAGTATACCTGCCTTGGTTACCTATCATAAATAGGCGGTCTCAACGTGAAGAGCAGGGATTGCTTCGGCTAGGGTGATGGGTAGCCTAAGCTATCACCATCAAAGCCGCGCTCATTGAGAAGTAAATCGTTGCACCTTCTCATAAGCACATTACGTATAGGAGATAGTTGTCCCTATCGTATTACCGTCTCTACCATGGTGAATGTTCTAATGAGCTATTCCAATTAGTTCCACGCTCTCCTTTCCTACACGGGACAACGCATGCAAGGCTCAGATGTCATCCACATACGGATCAGAATATTCCATCAAGAACCAAGCGGTTTGGTGACCCATTCCTATGTCGCACCATTAAGACCTGAAATCCCTGCCAGCTCACGGTTTACTTCTTCCTACAGTCCCGGGTCCTTTAAGGGGGGCGTGAAAAGGCTTCTGATGATCCCATAAAGATGAGTGCCACCATAGTTAAGATGGTACACGTTTATAATGGTGAGCCTATCTCCGAGTCTTTGCCTTTAGCTTAACATCAGTCGAGGTGAAGTTAAATTGACGTGTCCTATGCTGTGCCAACCAATGTAGGTATTAGGTATATAAAAGATACCGCTGCTCCTATCATATAAAAGAGACTGAATGTGGGCAGAGAAACACTCAGTTCCGGTAAATTTCATCAGACCAAAAAAATCCGCCACGTGGACATCAACTCCAGTATCAATTTGGAAGTATCTACATCATCTGCTGGAAACAAGCTTACCAATACAAGGAATATATAGCAAAATGAGGCTATATGACCCCCTCCCAGTCAATGCTGTATTTGCTCTCTTGCCCACTGCGCCCCTCTTCTCTACCTGTGTGTAAAGCAATGAACAACGATGTGACTGTGGTCGATGGAATTTATCATAGAACTGGAACTACCCAACATTGGCTCATCAAAGAAGAGAACCACTGCTCACTGCTCAGGGCGTGCAAGGCACCGGGTTTTCTTGAAACTATTTTGTGTGATACTTGATGTACTTATTTTAATTTGTTCAGTTCGTAAGTGGTGGTAGCATGTTTTAAGAATTTGAGAGGAAGGAACAAAATTTAAACCATTAAAACTGGTGAACATTACCAAGTCCACATATAACAATGTTCATCACATACTTGATAATGATTTCGTCAGCAAAATGTAGAATTTTTCAAAATCCTTCCGCAATATTTGCCAAGCCCATGGAAGAAATCTGCCAATTTTCGTAGTTTTCAGTAGTTTAGCCCTGTATTTATAAGTCAGTCACTCAAAAGACTGTCTTCATAATATTTAATTTAAAAATACAAGGTGGAAGATGTCAAGCGAGTTTTCGAAATGATTTGAATACAGTTTGTTTCTTTTTTTAAATAAACAAATGTTTCCTTTGCGTAAATTCACTTCAATATTTCGAGTACTTCCGTTCCAGTTGGGATGAAAATCTTCCACCATGTTTAATAATGAGTTTGAGCTATTCCGAACTAAACGCGGACGAAGTCGCGGGTAACAGCTAGTACCTACTATGTAGGTACTATTGTACTATTGTGTAGGTATTATTGTACGTATTAAATAAATTATGGTATAAACATCATATAGATACTTTTTATGGAACACAAGGATAAAATACACGAAGGTCATGTTAATACAAAGAGCGGCCATTATCACAGTCTGCGGTTTTTGAACTACTTACTTATTGAATAAACGCAAGACAATGTTTGTTACAATTACTTAATGGTAAGTAATTTCTTTTATAACATCCATACTAATATTATAAATGTGAAAGTAACTCTGTCTGTCTGTCTGTATGTTAGGCTTTCATGCCTAAACCACTGAACCGATTTTGATGAAATTTGGTATAGGGATAGGTTAGACCTTGAGAAAGGACATAGGCTATTTTTGGTCGCGATAACCGACATCCACGCGGGCGGAGCTGTGGGAAAAAGCTAGTACATATATAAACAAGCCCTTTTTAAATGGGGTAGGCAGAGACGTCTTTCTAGTTATACAACTTCCGCTTTTTCTACATTCATAGTTGCCGATTGCATGCGTAATGAAGGCCAATTGTGCTAATATTTTACGATTGCACCTCATAAAATGTCAAAAACTGTATTTTTAGCGTTCCGTACCTCATAAGGAAAAACAGAACACTTAGGGCCGGCGCCCATTATCGGCATCGGCGAGCTTCAGGATTTTTTTTGCCAAGCGTAGTAGATCTTATTACTATCCACATAAAATTGAAATTTCAATGACGATCGTCGACTATCGTCGGCATCGATCGGCATTGTGCAGCGGCATGGTTACCAATTAAAGTTCAATCTTATTTCTATAACAATAAGATCTATTGTTACATGACAAATACGAATCCTCATGCTTGCTGATGCCGGCACTGGGCGCCGGCCCTTATAGGATCACATGTTATCTGTCTGTCCGTCTGTCTGTCTGTCAAGACCTTTTTCTCATGAATGCGTGGAATCAAGTTGAAATTTATACCACATACTGGTCTGTAACGTCTTGAAGTTGTGCAAAAATTAAACTATAAGTCAATGCATTCAAAATAATATTGCGGTTTATGGAGGTACTAGCTTTTGCCCGCGGCTCCACCCGCGTGGAGGTCGGTTATCGCGACCAAACATAGCCTATGTCCTTTCTCATGGTCTTAATCTACCCCTATACCAAATTTCATCAAAATCGGTTCATTGGTTTAGGCGTGAAAGCGTAACGTACAGACAGACAGACAGACAGACAGAGTTACTTTCGCATTTATAAAATTAAGTATGGAAGTATGGATTATAAGTTCATCCATGAATCAAATTTTGTACGGAACCCTGAGAGCGCTAGTGCGACTAGCACGTGACCGGCTTTTTGTAATACTATTTTCAAGAAAGAACATTGACGTTATGATCGTTTTTAACATTAGATCAAGGCACAATCAATGAATATACCTCGATACATATATCTTGGACTTAAGTTGAGAGGAGAGACAAACGATGTCCTGGCGCGCCACCGATTGTTTTTTAATAACTTATGCTCTATGAAAAGTTTAAATTTGTACGAGTAAAAAAAAAAGATGTTTTTTCTATGCTTAGTAAATCTAAGCCGTAGCCGTAGTACCCCGTGCCGGCTAGACAGTAAGAGATGGCCCTGGGTCAGCCGGTGTGCGAGGGATATGTCGATGACAACCTCACCTCCGGCCTAGCACCACGACCCACAGTCGGCGTGCGGTTTTAGTCGGTTCGAGCCCGTCATAACCTCCCCTTTCGGCTCCGGCAGGAGGGATATCCGAGGGGTTTCCGCACGAAAAAAAAAGCACCCCGTGTACGAAGAAGAAGCGTGTACTGCACAGAGCACATTTTAAGCACATTAGGTCCAAGATTATATGTCCCGAGGTATACGAGACGATTACGAGACTTAGCCCTCTTCTCAATGAAATCGTGACCATGTTTGACATTTAATTTGATTTTGACAGCCAATTCAATAAAAATGGGATCTCTACAATCTATACAAATTAGCAGTTGTCTTTCCTCGAAAAGTTCTTGAGTTAATGATTAGATACATCTAAAGTTGACCTTTAAAGTTGCCTATTCATCGTCGTCATCTCAAAAAACTGTTCCATCCACATTCTTACGTCCATCAAATGTCAGATTCCTTTTTAATAACCTTAGAATTTAAAATTAGCAATTAAATTTCAATAAGATATTTATACAACATATTTCCACTGGCATTCTGTGTTAGGGATGGACAAGCGTAGTATCAAAATGCAATGCGCTAGGCGGTATTGAACCGCGACCGGTATGTGATACCTGGGCGTGAGGCTGCACCAAGATGAACTACGGCTGTCACCGTTGCGTTTGTACTACCGTATAACTGACATAGATGACAATTTCTTTTTTTTTTCTTTTTTTTTATACAGGACACGTCAATTTGACTTTCGTACATTGTGTTTCGACAGTACGGTTTTAACAAAGCTTCTAAAATGGGTGCAGCCCCGTGCTTCACCTAGGATTACCACCTGGGTGAAGCACAGGGTACCTACTGATAGGTCCTTATGCTCCAACTGATAATAATAATGTACAGTTGTTAAAATAATTGTTAAGTCCACAATGTATGGAATTTTTTTGTGAATTTCGGTATAGTGTTGAGTAAAATTACCGCGCAGGAACAGGTTAAAGCACATAACATTAATTTATACAAAATGAGGTAACTTAGTACTTAGATAAAAGATTTGTAGTTTGATAAGACGATGATATAGTAACGTCACATATATCTGGGAGCACGGAAGTGCAACCGCCAAGTTGAGCAAAAACACGGGCGGACGGCGGCCGGTGGCCGTACCATCTTTTTTCTGGAAGCACTTCAGGGCCAGGCCATATTCGACCCCCTATACCTTCTTTGTGAATAAAACTATAAACCTGAATGTTCAGTAACTAAGCAAGCATTGTTTTTACCTATTCGTTTCACAATGGCCCAAAAAAAGGAGGTTATGTGCGGACAAAAGACTTGCCTATTCGTTTAAACTTCCAGTATTAGGTAAACCTATTAAATATTACAGCTCTTACAAAACATTTATAAAAAGACGAGCTGACAGCTCGAACTTCGTACCGCCAATTTTTTCCTGATTTCCAGATGCCGTTCCCGCTGCACCAACATTTAGGGGGGTGAGAAATTAGACTTTGTCCGATTCTCAGACCTACCCAATATGCACACAAAATTTCATGAGAATCGGTCACGCCGTTTCGGAGGAGTTTAACTACAAACACCGCGACACGAGAACTTTATTTATTAGACAACCTTGATTTTTAATTATGATTAAGTATGTTATGATATAATATGATAACATCTTTTTATTACGTATTCTATTGTAATTAATACCCGTTCATTTTTTTAGTGATTAATAAAATTAAAAAATATACATACCTACTAAAATTTAATATTTTTTACACCTTGATTTTTCAAGGTTTTACGCTACGGAAATAATAAAGAATGCTACATAGAGAATGTTGTGTATAGGGTCCAAACAAGATCTCCGGGGACCCAAGTTAATCTGATGATAGATGCTGTAGCATGTAGCCTGCTTATTGTGATGGATGTGTTCTTCTTCATCTTCTACAGTGGCAACAATGGGTAAAACTGTCATTATGTACCGATTCTCACCTCAAACTTAAATGGAATTATATATTACGTGTGTATATATAACGTGAGTATGTATTATTATTATTAGTATGTATACAAATTAGACTGTTAACCTTTCAGTAAATTGTTCATTCTTCTGCTTGCACAACCTCATTGTATCTCTGCATCACCCTAAGGTAGACTGGCAGATAAAGCCTTTGGCATTAAGTCCGCCTTTGTACGACTGTGCATAAAGTTTAAAAATAAATAAATAATCCCAGTCGCATTGATATAATCCAAAGATTTCAGAACAAAGTACTTCGGAGTATAGTAAACGCTCCCTGGTATATTAGAAATGAGGACATCCACCGGGACTTAGGAGTGGACTTCGTAACCAAAGTTATAAAAAAATACGCCGAAGCACATGAACAAAGACTTCTACAACATGTGAATGTCGAGGCTATCCAGCTCCTTGACACCACGGACATAGTAAGGAGACTGAAAAGGACCAAGCCTTTTGAGTTAGTTTAGTGAAATTAGTGTAATTTAGTGCAGATAGTGCTATCCTTAAAGAACACAAGAACAGCGTGACTTTCTATAATTATAACTAGAGACTATAAGAAAAGTGCCAATGGACACATTCTTTACTCTTATGTATTTTTATCAAATTAAGTTATATTTAAATTACTTATTAGCCACAAGGCTAGATTGTAATTGTTATGAGGTAACCATTCAGTTACATCGTAATGAAAAAAAAAAAAAACGTCGCATCGGAAGCTTTCAGCTTGGAATCTGGGGTCCACTTTACCAGTCTAACTGCGGATTTGGCTGATTTTGTGGCACGTTTAATAAATAACAGGCGTCACATTGTCCTTCTCTCTCTCTTTCTCTCTTGATTCCTGTCTACAATATGGTGGTAGGATTAGCTTTTGGTACTTTTTTCTTTCCTTCAATTCATCTTTGCCGTCATTTTTCCAGTCTTTACATAAACTCAGGACTTTTTGCACTATACCTTTCCATCTGGTTTTAGATACCATAGTTTCATAGGTACTCAGTTTATCTTAATTGGTGTAAGGAGGTAAACAATTATGATCTCGTACAATAAAATCCTTTTCATAATCTTTCAGCTTAGCATCCATACTCTCGCGTATCTTTAGATAGGTACATATTTGCTAGTTTATTACGTGGGTACATCAGTACAAGTACGCATTATTTTTGTGTTTACAGGCAAATAAATAGCTTTAATAAAGCACGTGTTACTTGTATGAGCGTTTAGATTTCTTTTAATATGTTGCATTATAATATAATTTGATTATCTAATCTTGTAGCAGAATTAACTAATCAGGTACAGTCAGCGTCATAAATATCTTGATGACGAACTCTCAAAATGATCTTACAACTCTCGTATTAAGAGCAAATCAAACTATTTTATTGATTTATATGGTACTAGCTTTTGCCCGCGGCTCGGCCCGCGTGGATGTCGGTTATCGCGACCAAACATAGCCTATGTCCTTTCTCATGGTCTAATCTACCCCTATACCAAATTTCATCAAAATCGGTTCAGTAGTTTAGGCGTGAAAGCGTAACATACATACAGACAGACAGACAGACAGAGTTACTTTCGCATTTATAATGTTAAGTATGGATTAGTATGTATTATTTGTCCTAACTTAAGGTATGTACCAAATATCAGAACAGTCGGTCAACTAGAAGGGGGTCAAAAAACTAAATTAAGATTATTTTGACCACTCTGTACGTCAACATTTTTCTGATGCTAACTGTAACTTGTTATTCCCTTTAACACCTTCAGCTATGACTGGAGGATTTGAGCTCCTCCGTCGCCAACACCCTGTGTCATCCTCAAAGTCGAAAGACACCCAAAAAGAACGTATGTACTGTGGAAGTATATAGAGCGCATTTTGAGCACATTTTGGATCCAAGATAAATGTCACGAAGTGATGTGGCAAACATTTATCAATCACTAGCTTTTGCCAGCGGCTCCGCCCGCGTGGATGTCGGTTCCCGGCAATTATTCGAATTTTTCTCACCTTTTAAACCTTCCATGAACATTTCAAGACCACCAAAAAGAAAAAAAAAAGATAAGATAAATCCGTTCAGCCGTTCTCGAGTTTTAGCGAGACTAACGAACAGCAATTGATTTTGGACGAGATTGACTCTGAGCATTTAGTGGACTACCTTCTAATATTATAGATGACTTAAGAGTAAATACGGGGAAGAAACTTGCTTATAACTAGACAGTTCCCGCGGCGTGGTTCCCAGCAGTGTAGAATTTGGACCATCTCATCTCTTGACGGTGTCGTGTAAAGCGACTAGGGGATAGAGCTGTTTAGCATCAGATATAGTACGTTTTTTTTGACATTAGAAATTGTGTAAACAAAGCAGCAGTGGTAGTAAACTATTTTCTACAAACGATGTATAACAAAAGAGTGATATTGTTTTCAGTGCAAGTTGAAGCTATATGAAATTATGGATCACTTGCTAGTAGGCGCGGCTTTGCCCGCGTGGAATTCACATTATCACCAGGTGGCAGAGCCTATGCTCCGGGCTCATCTGAGTGGGTGCCACCGCTTTACCTATTAATTCCATAACAACATTGTCTAGTATTGTTGTTTTCCGGATGGAAGAGTAAGGTAGCCAGTGTAATTACTGTAGTCTCAAGGCTTAAGATCCCTAGTCCTCGAAGTGGGATGGCGCCATCGTGTTGTTAGGAGTTTATTTTCAAAAGTAAATTCCTAACATTGCGATCAGTTATGGACGGCGATAGCCACTTACCATCAGGTGCATCTCTGTTCGTCCGTCCCACTTATGACATAAAATAAACGTGGAAGATGGTTATCGCGTGGAATAAAATTCATCTATAACGTTATTATGTGGTGTCCGCAACTCCGTCCGAATGGATTTACAAAATATTTTCCCGAAGGAATGAGATAATTTCCTGCTTAATTCCCAAAGGAATGAGATATTTACGTCGATCCGTTCGTTGCTCTGTTTCGTCGTAAAGTAAGGAGAAACACCGGACAACTTACGTTTGCTACGTGTAGTGACAAATGTCGGCCATGTTATGCACGCACTTTAAAAATAACCTATTCTAAAACGTATTTCAACATTGACATGCTCTTTTTCATTTTTTCATTTTAAACTATTAAACTAATAAGGTTTAATGTTCTCAAGTATATTTATATTAATCTATGTTTGCAACCACTGCTTCTTTAGGTCTTTTATAATGTAAATTTTTTCACGATGATTAGTTTATTTGTATTAATTTATCTTTTTTGTTGTAGAAATTTAAACTATAGTATTTTATTATTGAAAATACAAATGAACTGTCACAATAATGTTTATTTAGAACTAAAAGATATAAATTAAATATTTTGGCATTTTTTATTAATATATTTTTACTTGCCACACATTAACGTGTATGATAAACAACCCAAATTTTTGTTCTTTCTAATGCTAAAAAAAACAGACTATAGATAGGTCTACGTATATATTATACAACCCAGATTCAGCCCCAGATGCACGGCTCGAGTCAACAATAGTGCCCGGCAAAGTTAAATATTGTATTCCGGGCCAATGCTATGTTAAATGAACATGTCACAGTGACTGATTGCCACCGAAGAAGGGACGAAAATAAAACGGACCAAATTCGCGGCCCGCAACGATGGCAACGGTGACAGAATGAGCCGTCTGTAACCCTAGCAGAACCTGCTTCTCCTATTCACTCAAGGGTGCCATCTTGTACCCGGGAATGGTTCTAGGTCAGCCTGGGTGTGAGTGATATGCCAATGGCTATCTTACCTCCGGCCGGCAGCTAATGACCCAAGACAGTGTGCAGTTTTAGTGAATTCAAGTCCGACATAACTACCCTGGGATCACGCGGGCGTCGGAAGGCACTGACTGACCTCCGTCCCCCATGACCGCGGGCCTATGGGTGACGGGTGGAGCCACCTGGGCGAAGCAGGCCACGGTGGCGTGGCGGCACGCTGAGTAGCGCGCCTCCCCATTCCGGGGGCGAGTCGGGGACACTGCTGTCCCCCTCCCGAGGAGGGCCAGACCGTAAGGGATGGCCCTGGGTCAGCCTGTCGATGACAACCTCGACCCTCAGACGGCGTGCGGTTTTAGTCGGTTCGAGTCCGACATAACTTCCCCTTCCGGCCCCGGCGGGGGAGGTATCCGAGGAGATTTCCGCACGAAAAAAAAAAGCCCTGGGATCACGACCTTTCAGCCCCATTTCTTAAAGGAAGTTGGGTATGCCCCGTCGCCCATGATGCAGTTTAATGTACAATGGGCGGACTTATCGCTGGAAACTGAAAGCTTAGCCGAAGATGCTGATGATGATGATGACATCACGATCTATTACTCCATGGCCGTGCCACTGTTGTCTGAACAATTGATCTCCATATAAAATTAGTACGGCGTTCAATTGAGTTGTCTCTCGACGTTATAATTATTTAGAAAATGTGTAGAGCATAGGTAGGAATAGTAGCAGTGAGCTGGCCATTTTGTCGAAGAGCGATGGCCGTTGGAGCAGACCAGTCCTAGAGTGGAGGCCGCGAGAGGGTAAACGGAAGGTAGGACCTCCAAGCCCGTGGTGGCCTAACGCCCTGAAGAGGTGTCTTAGACAGATTGGATGCGGAGTGCAAGGAGCAATGCTTATGGAGGATCGGGAGTATCGGGACCTACGGAAAAAATTGGGAGAGGCATATGTCCAGCAGTTAATGAACCTAGTGGCTAAGTGGTAACCGTGTAGTAATAATTGTGAGGTCAAGCAACATTGATTTTTCCGTGCCTCGTAGAGCATGTTAAGCCGTTATTGGTTCCGATTTTGAGTAGTATGTAGGAATTGGTCCCTTATAAAGTTAAAATTCGGTGTTTTCATTCCAATATTAAAGGTAAGTTAAAATTCTTCGAAATCTATATTGACCATTATGACCATATCAAGATATTAAAACGTGTTTTACAAGCATTTTGTTACATAGCACGAAATATTATGGTATTTGTTACATAACTTTATCCTCAATGGAATGAATCAAACGTTTTTTTTAATAATAGGTCATTGACATAGCTATGGTAGGTAGGTATACCTACTTACGATGGGACAAGGCTACAACCGAATCAGTCTATCAAATCAAACTTTCGAATTAATCTATCCAAGCAATCAATCGAATCTGTTGGATAAATAGTCTACCCAATTTGTAACAATTTGTTTGGAATCAAGCTTAATTAGTATAATACTGGGAGTCAAATGTAGAGACGCCAACCAATTAATTAAGCATCAACAACCAAGCGGTTCGGTGACTCATTCCTAGGCATGCCGCACCATTAAGGCCTGGAACTCCCTGCCAGCTCCCGTGTTTCCTTCTTCCTACAGTCCCGGGTCCTTTAAGCGGGGCGTGAAAAGACATCTGATTAGGCCGTCAAGCTGAGTGCCACCATTGTTAACATGGTAGGTACATGTTTTGGTGACGCTCTTTCCGAGACTTTGCCTTTAGCTTACCATCAGGGGAGGTGAAGTCAAATTTACGCGTCCAATATAAAAAAAACAATGTCTCTTCTTCATCCTCCATCGGATGCGACTGGGATTAACTCCCAGTCGTATCCGTAGCTTTTACCACGTAGTCTGGGGTCCGTGTTTTTGGATATTTTGGATATTTTCTGCGGATTTCAGTGATTTTGGATATTTTCTGTGACGCGACTGCCATTTGTTGACATAATTGAAGATCATTCTATCAACTATATTATGTCGATTTAATGACTAACCTGCGGCATCCACCATATAAACCTTCGTAATTTTAGGTAGAGTAATGTAACAAGTGCCATGTGTTTTGTTTAGTCAGCATGGTACTGTATTAGTTACGTGACTTATTTGTTACATTATGTAACTTTGTTTAATTCTTAATTATAAAGAGTTTTATATACTTGTTGACATTTAGCTTTAAGAAAATAAATATGTAAATTGACGTCCAAAAAATGCCGCAGTGGAGTTTGTTGCGCCGTTTCTTCTCCACCAGCGCCTTGGAAGCGGTGGTAAACTTAGATTAAGTAGAATTAAATTGACGTCAATAAGAAACAATTTTATTTTTCTATATTGAAAAATAAATGACTATGACTATGACTAGTCAATGTTAAATAGATAAAAATAAAAGTCGACCAAGTGCGAGTCGTACTCGCACACCGAGGGTTCCGTAACCTAAGCTGCGTAAACCGCAATATATATATATTCATTGCGTTGAATTAGAAGTTTGATTTTTGCATATTATAAGTACACCTGATTAGGTAGGGTATGTGGTATGAGTTTCAACTTGATGGAGGTATCAAGCTGATATTACGAACGAGAAAAAGGTCTTGACAAATAGACGGAGAAGGAAGTTTATGGGTTCCGTTTTCTCCTTTTGAGGTACAGAACCCTTTTTTTTATCGTGCGATGAAAAAAATCCCCATGGATACCGCCCCCACGGAGCCGGTGGAGGTGGTTATGTTGGACTCGAACCGACTAAAACGCACGCCGTCTTAGGTCCTTGGTTGCCGGAGGTGAGATTGCCAAAAGCATAGCTCTCGCACCCCGGCAGACCCACGACCATCTCTTTCGAAATGGTCCCCTTCGGGTTGTGGGGACCTCGGTGTACCCATCTAGCCCCGGGTACGAGGAGGCGCACTTTGCGCCGTCGCCGCGGCCTGTTTCTGCTAGGGTGACAGGCGGCTCCACCGATCACCCCCAGGCCAGCGCACATGGAGGACGGAGGTCGTTCTGCGACCTCCGATGTCCGGTTCGCCTTCGCTCTGCGTGGGCTTCCCGGGCCCGGAGTCTAGTCCGGACCCGACCGGCCGCCTCCTTCTCGAGCATTAATTGCTCGCAGAAGGAGGCGGCCGCACCCCAAGCGTTCGCGCATCGTACCATCGCTACCCTATAAACCCTACCCCATACCCTACAGAACCCTAAAAACAACGCGTTGCCAGTTGCCAAAAAAGTTAATGATAAAATAATAAGTGTAAAATTAGATACAAATTCCATCCGAATCATTTTATTATAAAAAAATTAGTCACGCACCTATTTTTTTTTGTTCAGGTGACTCGTAATAATAGTGCCATATGATTCATGTCATGGTTCATAATATCTACATTTTTCCTCACTAAATTATACGTGTGGTGATTTTTTGTAGGGTTGTTACAAAAATCATTGAACTTTTAGACTTTCGCGTTCCATGATATACAATAATTATAACGGGAATTAACGCGATCATGGTATAGGTACATACCTTTGATTTGCTTGACGTTTCGACCAGGTTACACCGGCCGTGGTTACAGGCTGGCTGAGAAATTAAATGTACCTATACCATAATCACGGTAATTTTCGTTATAATTATTGTAAACTAGCTTTTGCCTGCGGCTCCGCCCGCGTGGATGTCGGTTATCGCGACCAAACATAGCCTATGTCCTTTGTCATGATCTAATCTACCCCTATACCAAATTTCATCAAAATAGGTTCAGTGGTTCAGGCGTGAAAGCGTAACATACAGACAGACAGACAGAGTTACTTTCGCATTTATAATATTAGTATGGAGTATGGATCATTGAACTGTTTTTTTTTCACGGCCTAAGCACAGAGTAGATAATAGTACCTACTAACGTAGGCTTAGCATGTTTAAACGTATTCTAAATTCCATAACACAAGCTAGTTACTATGCTTACCATGGGTCTAGTCTAGATAGAATTGTGTAGAATGTTGCGGAATATTTATTTATTTATATATATCGAAACTGGAGATGACCCTGGGTCAGCTAGGGTGCGAGGGATCTTCTTAGGCATTTTTACACCTAGGTATCTCAAGACCTAAGACGGTGTGGGACACCGCCTACTTACGTCCTTTCTAGATTTACCTTTGTTCCCTAGCTCTACTCTATCTTTGGATAAAATATCATCAAAATTGGTGCAGTAGTTTAAGTTTAAAACCGTAAGAGACAGACAGATTTCTTTCGAGCTTAAAATATCAATAGCTGTTACAAAAACTCAACTAAACTAGTTTGTCAGGAGTAAAATGCCTCTAAAATGTCTGCCTTGCCTCTAAATAATTTGCCTTTTATGTAGATAGAGTCAGCGTCAGAAATATCTTGACTGTAAAGTCTGAAAATGATCTTAAAACTAAGGTAGGTATTAAGAGGAAAGCCTAGCTAGCGAATAATCCTATTGCCGTCGCCCCTGCCCCTGAGTGCGATAAGGATAGCCGCCAAAATCCGGCAAAATCGAGGATTTGTATTTCCCGTTTTTTTCAGCAAAAACTACGCCGATTTAAATATTTTTGACACCGTTTTATAAGGAAATAGCGTATCCATGTTCCTGTTATTTTTTATAACGTTAAAACCTTTTCGAATTTGTCTGGTGGTCCTCCAAACATGCCGGTAAGAATTACTAATTTTTTTATCATTTTTAGACGATCATATTTTCTTATTTTATTGACTGCCGACAAAAATAAAATAACAGGGATATGCGTACAGAAGATCTTGATTTTACGAAAACAAAAATATTGTTCTAGAAGCAATATTCAGGGAGGAAAAAGGGGAGAACGGTACTATGGAGAAACAGTTGCTAGGAAGTCCTCTTAAGAGCAATTCAAACTGTTTTTTATTGATTTAAATTGTTAACGTCCGGACTAAAGGTGTGCACCAAATATTAAAACAATCCGTCAATAGGAATGGGGTAAACCAAGCAATTAAGATCATTTTGAGCACTTTGTTCACCAAGATCGTTCTGATGCTGACGGTACCATTTTAGTCCTGTCCAACTGGTTTAATCAAGTTTTTGCTACAACATAATCGGTACGATACTTAAATTTTTGAACGAATTTTTATAGCAAAGTATGCTAACTATACAAATCGAATAGGTCATCAGGAAAAATGAATCTTCTCGGGTGGGACTCGAACCCGCGATTTATCCCTTAGGTACAGGAGGATCCATTCTTCATATTCTTAAATTTGGTACATAAGTTGTAGGTACAATAATTAACTAGTGTACCTACTGCCAAAGTTTCGCGCAGATGTACTTAATTGAGTATTGAGTGTGCAATCAAGTAAAATTAGTTACAAATAAACGTCAAAAAAAGATCCTTCATTAAAAAAAAAAGTCAAAATGATAATTTTTATTATTAATAATTTATGTATAATTTCTAAACGTCAAATTGAATTTGAATTTGGATAAGATCTAGGGGTATCTGACGGGTATCTGTATGAAAAGTCTGACATCACTTTTCCATGTTGTGAAATAAATTTATTTTTAATAATTGAGTACGTATCTGGTATTCGAAATTAATGGTAATCCCATTAAACCCTCCAGGTAAGCTTAATTAGGAGTTTAAGTACGTCGGCAATTTAAATAATGATAAGGATTCGAAATCAGGACCTTTCGATCATAATACGAACTCCCTAACCACTAAGCAATAGACTACAATGTGCATGAAATATCATAATTTATATGAAAAATAGATGTGCAGATGTATAAATATTTTTTAGTTTCAGTGGCTTAAACCCCCTGCCCCCAAAATTATATCCCCCTTTGAATACTAGAAATAATACCATCCAATCCAGGGGTCCGTAACTTAATTTCGAGACGCATATTATATTAGATTATTGGAATATCGACTGAAAGCTTGTACAAATAGAGTTTATTGCGAAACAACTTTTTGTCGCCAAACACTTCTTCGAAAGAACGATTCAACACCCACTTTTCGCCAAATATAATTTTCGGTCCCAACGACATAATAGGGGGCGAGCCTATTGCCGTCCAGCGGGCATTTTGTCTTGGGCTGTATGTTTACTGTCGGATGGAGAACAGCCCTATCCCTTAGTCGTCTTTTACGACACCCACAGAAAGAGATGGAGTGGTCCGTCCTATTCTAGTCCATCGGGAACGTACGTAAATAAGAGTTTAAAAGAGATTTTATGGTTGTTAATTTAAGAAGTTGATTAATTGATGTAGTTGAGTTATGAGAATGTAATTTTAATGAATGTTGTGCTATATGTAATACCGGCTACCGGTTGAGGGTATGAGCAGAGAGATTAAATAAAAAAATGGAGTTACAATTGAATTACAATATTATAATCGAAGTTAATGCGTTACATACCTACATTTATATTCGGTATTTAGACATTTAATCTCAGGGGATGGATTCGCATAAATATATTTTTTATTTTTTATTTGGGTAAAGTAACAGCAACACAATAACATATTTGCTTAAACAAGTATACATAGATGGGGTTATAATTGTGTTCCCTACGACATTTTTCACAGCTTAGTAAAGTAGTTGTAAGAGAAAAACCGAATGCGTTTATAAACAAGAGAATGATAGATAGAATTGCTTTAGAATTTCGATTATCTTATTTCGAAAGACACTATAGTCCGAGAGCTGGCACCAATTTTTGGGTAGGTACTTGAGGCAAGCTGAAAACTTGTCAGATACCTCTCCTATTATATCCCAACTCGGAATTGCAGACCTGGCTGGTGAGTAGCGGGGCTAAATCAACCCCTAAATTTTTTTAAATATTATTTTTTTCCCAAAAAATATATTTGAGGCACTACGCAATTTATATATGTTGCAGTGTAATACTTAATGAATACGAAAAAAAAATAAGCCAGATAATTTAATCGGGGTTTTAACATTGCCAGACGCGTGCAAAAATATTTTGCACAAAATTATAAAAAATGTTTATGAGGCAGCTTGAAATTTTAATGGAGTGTTATTTATAACTAAAAAATAAGATTCCCAAAAAGACAGATCATTTCGGTGGGGCTTTCTACCTGCCAGGTGATCAAACAAATAATGAATAGGTACGAGCCTGTAGTGCTATAGACAAGCTGTAGTGTGAGAGAGAGCGCATAACGACAGCTGTCTTCGTTCTTGCTTGCCGCGTTACTATTGGCCCTGACGAAACCACTTGACTTACAATAACCCATGAGGTTTCTACTTAAAATTTCGGAGTAAAAAATATAAAATTTTCTGAATATCTACTAAAAACATTTTTCGTAAAAGAGATTGTATTGATTTATGGATGTTAAAAGGACATTTTTTTTCCGATTTCTTTTTAATTTTCAAAAATTAGTTATTTTGCCAATTTTAATGCGAATTTGAACGTAATAAATTGTTTAAATATTTGATATTTCCGCAGGAAAATTTATTTTTCGAAGAGAATTTAAAAAAAAAAATTCTTTCAAAAATTTTAGTTCCAAATTTTTTTGTACAGGATTCATATTATTACCCCTACATTCAAAACTAAAAATTGTTTTTTTTTCTCTGGCAGTATTCTAAATCAAAATTTATACGGAAATTTAAAAAATTTTCATCTTAAAATTAATAAGGGTTACGTTAAAAAAAGCAATAATTAAAATAAAAAATCGCAAAACCAGGTTTATAAAAATATAATAACTCTCCAGCAAGTACAATTATTTCAAGTATAAAAAAAATCAGAAATAAATTCTATTCATTTCACATCAGATATAAGTTAACATTCTTCGTCTGTGTATTCTTCATCAGAAGTAATGAAATCTTCGGATTCATCTGTGTCAGATTCGCCATCCTCTACACTACACCATCTGCGAAAAGAAATATATATATTTTTTTTTATTAATCACAGAAATTTGAATGCAGCAGTTGTTACAAATAAACCATTTATTCTCACCTCCAGTATGATTTTCATCATCGTTATTATTACTTTCCTCGTGAACAACAGCGTCGAATACCAATTGCGGCATACAGTCTCCGTCAAACCAGTGAAAATCTAGTGTATCCTCATTAAGTGTCCATCCATTTCTATTAGGCGTTAAGGAGCTGGGGAATCGCAAATATGCATTTCTCCAAATGCTTGTTATATATTGCGTTCTTAGCAGATGTTGTTTTAACTCAGCTTTGCATGGAGGTAAGGTAGAGGGATCACAATTTTTTAGTTTGTTCTTGAAAGGTTCATCTTCAGTGTCGGCCTTGTAAGTCGCACAAAATTTAAGGAATCGTGCTCCATTTATATTTGATGTATTTTTAAATCCATAAATTTCGCAAACGAATTGTTCTAAGACTGGCAAAATTTCATCACGCGAACCGGTAACATGCGCAACTCGCAACTCTTTACGGATCTGTAATACCTCCTGACTTTTTTTGAGAGTTTTCTCCACAAAAGCAATCACTTTAGCACCATTTTTTCTGCAAATAACACAAACTAACTCTTCACTAGACATTTTCAAATTATTTCAGTTCTAAAACGTGCAACACCATGTAGAATAATACGACTGAAAATAACGACTCCGAAATTCCGACTAGAAACCTCATGGGTTATTGTAAGTCACGTGGCCTCGCCAGAGCCAATAGTAACGCGGCAAGCAAGAACGAAGACAGCTGTCGTTATGCGCTCTCTCTCACACTACAGCTTGTCTATAGCACTACAGGCTCGTACCTATTCATTATTTGTTTGATCACCTGGCAGGTAGAAAGCCCCACCGAAATGATCTGTCTTTTTGGGAATCTGACTTTTTAGTTATAAATAACACTCCATTAAAATTTCAAGCTGCCTCAAAAACATTTTTTATAATTTTTTGCAAAATATTTTTGCACGCGTCTGGCAATGTTAAAACCCCGATTAAATTATCTGGCTTATTTTTTTTCGTATTCATCAAGTATTACACTGCAACATATATAAATTGCGTAGTGCCTCAAATATATTTTTTGGGAAAAAAAAATAATACTTTTAAAAATTTAGGGGTTGATTTAGCCCCGCTACTCACCAGCCAGGTCTGCAATTCCGAGTTGGGATATAATAGGAGAGGAATCTGACAAGTTTTCAGCTTGCCTCAAATACCTACCCAAAAATTCGTGCCAGCTCTCCTACTATAGGTCGCATTGCCACAATGTCTATGCAATTGAATTTTCTGTTGTATAAATCGACTATGCGATATATTGGGGAACGTACCCCTGCGTTGGTACGGCAGCGGTACGTTGCAAAAAGTTGACAAGGCTTCCGGCAATGCGTCCTAATAGGTATCCTATATTATGCTATTTAATAATAAGGGTATTACAATATTCTGCCGAGGTGTAAAAGTTAGCATAATAAAATTAATGCTATAAAAAATTCATTCAAACATCTCCTCTCGCCGGTCTGCTGGGAGAAATTTCTTATAGAAATAAGCAGTACCAATGTACTAACTTTTCAACATCCATTGTATGTTATGTATTCGCTTTGTGTGTGCATGAATATTAAATAAATAAAAAAAATAAGAAATAAGTTTAGGTACCTACGCAAAAGTTTTAATACTTGCCAGTTTAGTAGATATTAATACACAAACACGATTTGTATACCAACACGTAAGAACGTAGTAAACCACAGATAAACAATCACTCACCTAAACACAACAGCACACACGCACTTCATTCTCACGACTGGCAGTTGACTGACGATTAGCACAATAATGTAGGTACAGTTCGCAACAAAAGTAGCTCAACTCTGACAAGGGAGAAACCAATGCAACTTTTATTGCAGGAAGTCAACAGACCTCTGTATAAGATCTTTGGAATTTCCCATCGCTATTATCATTGATATTTTTATTTAGAGGAATTCCCAGATTGTTCTGTAAGTATGTAATTATTGGCAATGCTAGTGTTTATTGGTAGTCTAAATAATTAATTTAAAAATCTCATGGTACCAGTGTAGGTATAGTATTTAAAATTGGAATATACCAAATAAGTTAAGTATGTACACGATGTTTCCGCGGCTTCGCTCGCGTGTAATTTTAATCCCGTCTCTGCATCCTACGGGAACCTATCCCCGGGATAATAAGTAGCATTTATGTGTTATTCCATACCGTAATCTATCCTTGTACCAAATTTTTATTAGATTCGTTCAGCCGCTAGAGCTTGATTGAGTAACAAACATCCTTTTTTTTTTCGTGCGGAAATCCCCTCGAATCCCCTGCCGGAGCCGGAAGGGGAGGTTATGTCGGACTCGAACCGACTAAAACCGCACGCCGACTGTGGGTCTTGGTGCTAGGCCGGAGGTGAGGTTGTCATAGACATATCCCTCGCACCCCGGCTGACCCAGGGCCATCCCTTACGGTCTGGCCCTCCTCAGGAGGGGGACAACGGTGTCCCCAACTTGCCCCCGGAACAAACATCCAAACATCTTCATAAAATTTCACAACACTACATAAGTACCTAGTTTATAGCAAAGTCGTTTTCCGCGTCTGTTCGTCCCTATATTATTTGCTCAGATCTTTAAAACTACGCAAAGGATTTTGATAGACAGAGTGAATCAAGAGGAAGGTTTATAGTATAACTAGCTTTTGCCCGCGGCTCCGCCCGCGTGGATGTCGGTTATCGCGACCAAACATAGCCTATGTCCTTTCTCATAGTCTAATCTACCCCTATACCAAATTTCATCAAAATCGGTTCAGTGGTTGAGGCGTGAAAGCGTAACATACAGACAGACAGACAGACAGACAGACAGACAGACAGACAGACAGACAGACAGACAGACAGACAGAGTTACTTTCGCATTTATAATATTAGTATGGATTATGTGCTTAATATAACAAAGGGGGCAGCGGGAACGTGATCTTACGCCACGCGGGCGGTGAAAAATTTGCGGCACGAAGTTCGCCGGGTCCGCTAGTTTACCCACAGTCGGCGTGCGGTTTTAGTCGGTTCGAGTCCAACATAACCTCCCCTCCCGGCTCTGGCATGGGGGGTATCCGAGGGGACTTCCGCACGAAAAAAAATAAAAATAAGGGTCCGCTAGTTTATATAATAATAAGATAGGAAGTAGCATAATAGGATTTTCTGTAATCTTCAAAGGACGAAGTTAGCGGACATTTCATCAAAATCTGTTCAGTGGTTGAGGCGTGAAATACGTACATACAGACCGACAGATAGACAGACAGAGTACCTAACTATCGCATTTATAATATTTATGGAAGTATGGAAGTATGGATCATGGTAATGCTTGCAACAGCGCCGAAATATCGTACACTCGGAACAATACATGGTAAATATCCCGATATCTTTATTAAAAAAATTTGAAACAGTGAAGATACTTTTGTTGCTAACTGTACCTATTAGTTTACTCTGTCATTGACACAGTTAATAAATTGTGGTTAGTGTAAAAACTGGTTTCATTCATATTTATCAATGGGTAAGTATATAATTAAAGCTGGACTTTACCAAAGAAAATCCATTCAATTAGTCACCTTCTATGACACCTTCCCACAGTCCCGGGTCCTTTAAGCGGGGCGTGAAAAGGCATCTGATGAGGCTGTCAAGCTGAGTGCCACCACTGTTAACATGGTAGGTACATGTTTACGATGGTGACCCTCTTCCCGTGACTTTGCCTTTAGCTTAACAAAAGGCGAGGTGAAGTCAAATTGACGTGTCATTTATAAAAAAACTAGCTTTTGCCCGCGGCTCCGCCCGCGTGGATGCCGGTTATCGCGGCAAAACATAGCCTATGTCCTTTCTCAAGGTCTAATCTACCCCCATACCAAATTTCATAAAAATCGGTTCAGTGGTTGAGGCTCGAAAGCGTAACATACAGACAGACAGACAGACAGACAGACAGACAGACAGAGTTACTTTCGCATTTATAATATTAGTATGGATGGATACCTAGGACATTTCAGACCATTATTTTCCATACTAATATTACAAAATCCGAAAGTAACTCTGTCTGTCTGTCTGTATGTTACACTTTCACGCATAAACCACTGAACCGATTTTGATGAAATTTGGTATGGGGGTAGATTAGACCACGAGAAAGGACATGTTTGGCTATGTTTGGTCGCGATAACCGACATCCACGCAGGCGGAGCCGCGGGCAAAACTTAATTCAGCGCAAATGCTTTTTTCCACCGGTTTTCCTTTTGAAAACTTACCCCCTTCGCCACTGGAAAATATCTATCATTAGCATGCATCTAATTAAACAGTAACTAATTATAGTGTTAAGGTATCTACTTTCTTACACTGACTGTGTACGGAAGCGACGTATCATCTTTAGGGAAATAATAAGGGTATTTCGCTAAAGATGATACGTCGCTTCCGTACTTAGACTTTATAAATAAATTGCCTGACGGATGCATGGGATGTAACCTCAGTTTTCCTTGTGTTTAAATAGATATGAAAGCCTCTGTGGCGTGACGGTAGTGAACGCGACTGCCACGCGGGAGGCGCGGATTCGATCCGCTCAGTGCAAATATTTGTATGCATGAATATGGCTATTTGCATTGGTCTGAGTGTTTCAATGTTTAATATGTATGTATTTACAAAAAAAAGTGTAGGTAGTATGTTTATCTGTATTCTACATTCCACAACACAAGCTAGTTGATCTTACCATGGGCACAGAATAGCCATGGGTCTAAATAGCGTTGTGTAGAATGTTGTGGAATTGCGAAATATATATACTTACCTACCTAGTTTTAAGGACGGAGTCCGCGGAGCGCACGTCTCAAAATCTGTCAAAATACAGACGCAGCCGTGCACGCACACATCACCGAGATGCACAGTGGGCTGCTAGATGCTCTTTACCAGTCAAAATAATGGTGAAAATTGTCTTACCAATGGTGAAAAAACTACTTTAAGCCTTGTGGTTAGAGTGCATTTTTGAGTAATGTGATTTATTGTGACGAATTACGTCTGTCAATTACATTTCGTATCTCTTTTCTTCTTATACATTCATCCCTGTCATATTATCTTACGTGACGTCATTGGCATGTCTTTTGTTTCGGTGTCATACATAGCATGTTAAACTTTTTACAAAGATTATGAGATTTCGAACAAAATAAGGCTGGGGACATACCTACACCTAATTGTTGATATCTGAGCATACTGAAAATACTAATAAAATTAAAATGCCTACCGCGTAGACATACCATACCTACCGGTTACGTACAATAATAACTGTTTTAAATCCCGAATTACTAAATTCCGAAGTTCAAAAACTGTACGAAATATCAAAGTACGAGAAACCGAAGATCACTTATAGTTTAGATTTTATGTATAGAGCGCATATATTAATCTAAATGTATGGGGGTCGAGCACGACAGTTTGACTTCTCGTCGCCTGACGGTAAGATAAAGGCAAAGTCTCAAGAAAGGGCCACCATTACAAACACGTACTTAGTTAACAATGGTGGCACTCAGCTTGACGACCTTACTAGACGCCGATCAGATGGTCGTTTAGTGGTAGTGGCGTGCTCTGAAGAGTGGAGTGGTGGAAGAAAAGAAAATACCTTTGCTGTGCCTGCGTCTTCTTAGCATTGAATTCCACCAAGTTCTCAGAGCCCCATTGCTAAATGTGGTCCAGGATCCGGTCAATCTCAGTGACAAGAAGCTACCCTTTTTCATCGATGTCAGACTGTGTAGCCGCAGGATTTCCGTGATAACTCTCTTGTAAGGTGCTATCATCTACATAGCAATGAAAGCTGAAGAAAGAGAGTGGGTAATATAATATATAATATTACCCACTCTCTATAGGAAATATCACAGAGGACACGAATACGGCGCTCCAGCAGACACCTAGCAACCCAATTGCACTGTTTCAGGGTTCGTCTTGCAGCTCTTCTTCCTACATTTCCTACCCGGCTGGAGCCGGGAGGGGAGGTTATGTCGGACTCGAACCGACTAAAACCGCACGTGGTGCTAGGCCGGAGGTGAGGTTGTCTTAGGCATATCGCTCGCACCCCGACTGACCCAGGGCCATCCCTTGCGGTCTGGCCCTCTTCTGGAGGAGGGACAACGGTGTCCAGGTCTCACCCCAGAGTGGGGAGACTCGCTACTTAGCGCGCCGCCGCCGTGGCCTGCTTCTGCTGGGGTGACAGGCGGCTCTACCCGTCACCCCCAAGCCCGCGCTCATGAGGGACGGAGGTCAGTCTGTGCCCGCCGACGCCCGAGTTGCCTGCGCACGCAGGCGGTGTGATCTGCGAGTCTCTCTCGCTCACGCCGCCACTCCCGTTCCACCATCTCCTTCACGACCATTAGAAAGAAAAAAAGGAGGACGCAGAAGGAGACACTGGCCACCCATGTGAGCATCGCCGTGAGCAGGGTAGCGAGGATGAGAACTCTCACTCCCAGGGCCGCCTCGAGCTCCCGCCTCGCCGGACACTCGGTGAGCGTGTGCAGTCCCGTTACGTCGCTCGCGTCGCAGTGATGGCACTCGGACGTTCGCTCCTTATCGATCAGACGCAGATTGACGTGATCGTACCAACGATGGCGGCTCTCTTGCATTTTATTTGCTATGTCACGGACACGAAGGCTGCCGAGGATGCGATCTTCACACGTGACGCCAAAACAAAATAAATGTCGCTGCTGTCACCGACCCATGCGTCCACCGGTTTCTCAGACCAAGCTGAAAAGCCGACCGGGAGAGGTCGGCGGCACTGGTGTACTACAAGGCCCGTAAGAAACCTCCGTAAAGGCCTGGGCCCCTGCGTCAGTCAGGCTTGTCAATTAGGCTATGAGGTGTAGTGGTTTCTTGAGGTTATTACCCGTGTCTGCGACATTGCGATGCATAAGGCTTCTAATCCAGTGCACCAGGTCTACTGGTGGTCGCACTAGCTGATGCCCGCGACTCCTGCGACTCTAGTGATGCTGCTACATATAGATCAGTCAGTATCTTTAATATAATATAACCCAACGACTTTTTTTTATAACTAATATGTACGGAAACAGCTACTTTACAATATACATACTATATATACTTACCTATACAATCATATAAAATAGACCATGAAGTTAGTATCTAATTATAATTTCATTACAACGGAACCTAAAAATATTGTTTCTACAAAAAATATTTTAACTAGGTATATCCCCAACTTTACAGTTCAAACCTTATAGCAAGTATCTCAAAATCTGAAACATTATGCTATAAATGTACCAACAAATATGTGAAATGGCTAAAATCAGAACTACGGTTGTCACTGTCAAATGCATACTATTTTATTGCCGTCCAATTGATTAATGAATACGGTGGCGCCAATTTTCACTTCACATATTTCTTGGTAGGCCTATTTGTGTATGCATGAACTGTCATCACGCGCCAAAGAGACGTGCTCCTGCTTCGAAGGCCCGTAGGCGACTGACGGGCGATGAGAAAAATATGGCAGAAAAAAGACACTATTTTACGCGTTTTTCAGTAAATTTGAAGTGTTTTTTTAGATTGATTACTAAATGTATCATCAAATAAGTTTTTTCTTCCCTATCAAGAAGTCTTTGACTTTCAAATAGATACCGGTTCATTGCTAAAATCACTCATTTTCGGTATGAATTTACTCAAAGACTGGAGTCTGTTTCATGTAGCCTGTATGGAGAATTTATGTAAAACATATCTAGATTTTAGGGCTTTAAAAGAGGAAGTCTTTGTTTGTAAAGGTACATGCAATATTTATTGGTTCCTTCAGTGTTCAAAAAGTGTTTCTTTTTCTCAATTCGTGTTGGTTTATTGGGCTAAATCTGAAAAATACGAAGGCATGTTTTTGCATTTCTTCTCAATTTTGTGGGTTTGTCGACGTTTATTATATAACAACTATTAGGTTTTAAGAGTTTAATATAAGCATACCATATTTTTTGGTCTTTGAATGTAATATATACAAATTATCATTGATATCAATCATATCTAAATAGGTTAAATATGAAAGATCGTAACACTCTTTTCGGTGATTTTCACGATCTGGCCCCTTAATAAACCGAACCTTAGTGAAATCTTGATAGCATAATGGCGGTACGATGTTCAAACGACCAATCCGGGGATTTATGGGGACATCATGGTCATCATGCTTCCCATACACGAGGGGGCCATCTTGAAAAAGGAAATTTCCCTGGGTCAGCCGGCGTGCGAGGGATACCTAAGTACGCCATATGCAATCTCACACCCTGGCATCTGGCACCATCTGAAGACCCAAGACAGCGTACAATTTTAATATAACTACCCACGATCCCTGATGGGCAACTGGGGTAGTATCCACGGGAATTACCACACGAAAAGGTAATAAGTAGGAGGTATAACATCATTTTCTAATAAATTCTGTATGTCATGTAAGTAGTAGGTAGGTGGGCAAATAACAATGAGGGAAACACTTATATTATTCCCGCAGTTTATCACGCCCTACATAATTACACACGTCACAGACACTATCGTTGTTATTGTGGCCCTTCGTGGTAATACGAAGCAAACCTACAACCTGCTTCGTTTCACCACATGATGTCGTTGCAACATTCTAAGAACATTCTTTTAAGTGACTCAAGTTTCTTTATGTAGGTACTGAAAGTAAGTATTCATACCCAATCAAAAAGGCAATCCCTACCGAAAGAGAAGCGGCTAACAGCAGTTTATTACAAAAATAACATAATAAAAGGTAAAATGAAAGTTATGCTATCAAATTATGCGTTATAAGTATAAGTTATGACCACGGTTTTGACTATGAGTTTTGAAAAGATTTCATTACATATAATACCGATGTTACTGTCAACAACATATTATTAAATTCTCAAAGTATTAACTAAAATGTACCTTGTTAAATAAAAAAAAACACTATGACTCTCAAAATCCATAGACATAGTCTAAGTCAAAATCTGAAACGAAACGTTCTTGTCAGTTGTCAATATTATGTCATTTCTGACGTAATTGACGTTTTGTTACATTAATCATCGTGCTGGAACTTCAACTCAGCATCTGTTATGTTAATAACAAATAGAAGTTTACATCAGTATTAAAAACAACGAATTAAATCCATATGTTTATAACTAAACATCCAAAAACGGGACAGCAGCCTTACACATTTTTGCCAACATAAATTGCTCTTAGCATTTAAATTGTTAATGGTTTGAAGTGCTGGTGTAAGAATGTCGAAAATTAAGAAATTAACGGGCTCATTCCGCTATACGCAATGGGACCCTTGCTTGATTGTTTCCCAGATAGTGGCCATGCAGTCTGTATTATACTGCAGCTTATGTCTGATCATTGCAGTCATGCAGGACTTGACCGGGTCTACGAGAACTCTGGATCATATCTTTGAATATCATGTGAGTTATGTGCTGAAGGCTTGTTTATTTACTTATATATTATTCTCGTGCTTGGTTTGTCATGCGTCACATTCGTACTATAACTTTCGCTAAATATTTGTAAAAGTTACGAAGTTATAATTAAATTATAGTATTATGTTTGAATACTTTGGTAGTTGTTTACTATGTGAGTGGATGTTGTAGAGATTACATGTTAGTTTCTGTAGTTTATGAATACACAGATAAAACAATCTTTACTTCAAATGTACTTAGAACCCATATGTTGTAGGCAAAACTTATAATTTATACTTTCCTCTCTTTTAATAATAATCTAGTTGTTTGGCTTCGCTGTAGTCAGGTAAAAATTATCCAACCAAATAGTATGGGTGAGATTGGTTTGACTCCGAAGGTCTTTATTGGGCCACACTACACCACATTTTAATATATGGGCATTTCTCCACTAAATGGAAAATCAATGTCCGAGCAAATCGTCAATAACTCGAAAACTAAGAGAAAAGCGTGTGGGCTTTTTTAGGATGTAGATTTAGTTTACTACTTGCTTTTGCCCACGGCTAGGCTCCACCCGTGTGGATGTTGGTTATCGTGATCAAACATAGCCTATGTTCTTTCTCATGGTCTAATCTACCCCTATACCAAATTTCATCAAAATAGGTGCAGTGGTTTAGGCTTGAAAGCTTAACATACAGACAGACAGACAGAGTTACTTTCGCATTTATAATATTAGTATGGATTGCCCTTCATTATACCAACAAACAGTCACAGCGTTTAATAAAATTTGCTTAGGACAGTCTTGCAGTTTTCCATTTAGCAGAAAAACACCCATATAATATTCTGAGCCTGATGTTCATAATAAAGTATTGTGTGTCATTTTGTTTTTAATAACATCATGGTTTCACAGGAGATACATGTACGAGACAGTGAAGGTAGATCGGTCATCTTTGCGTTTGTGTTGAATGCAATCATTGGCGCCTTCATCCTGTGGACCGTAGTCGGGAGGACTAAACTGTGCTTGGACTTCAGGTGAGCTTTATTATTGCTACTGTAGCAAATAGGAACCATTTAACCATTCAGTGAATCATTCCTATGCCGCTCCATTAAGACCTGGAACTCCCTGCCAGCTCACGTGTTTCTTTCTTCCTACAGTCCTGATCATTTCATGGGGGCGTGAAAAGCATCTGATGAGGCCGTTAAGCTGAGTGCCACCATCATTAACATGGTACATGTTTTTTATGGTGACCCTCTTCCCGAGACTTTATCTTTTGCTTACCATCAGGCGAGGTGAAGTCAATTTTTTTTTTTTTTATGGATTAGGGAGGCAACCGAGCAGACGGATCGCCTGATGGTAAGCGATCACCGCCGCCCATGGACACCCGCAACACCAGAGGAGTCACAAGTGCGTTGCCTTCCTTTTAAAAGAGAGTACGCTCTTTTCTTGAAGGTTTGAAGGTCGTAATGGTTCGGAAATACCGCTGGTGGCAGTTCATTCCACAATTTAGTTGAGCGAGGTAGAAAGTTTCTCGAAAAACGCACAGTTGTGGACCGCCAGCTGTCCAGATGGTGAGTGTGGAACTGCTGTCGCGTGGAACGATGGCGGAAAGAGGCGGCGGGGATCAATCCGAACAATTCCTCGGAGCACTCCCCATAGTAAAGGCGATAGAAGATGCAGAGCGAAGCCACATCTCTACGCAGTGCCAAAGAGTCTAGCCGATTTGAAACATCCCGACAGTTGACGATTCGAGTCGCTCTCCGTTGGATGCGGTCCAGAGGGAGAAGTTGGCACTGAGGTGCTCCTGCCCAGAGATGAGAACAGTATTCCGTATGTGGCCGTACTTGCGCCTTATAAAGTTGTTGGCGGTGAGCCGGAGTGAAATTACTGTCTCGATCTATTGAGTACGCCCAGCTTCTTCGAGGCCAATTTAGCTTTACCCTCTAAATGACCGCGAAACTGGACTTCGCTCGATATGTCAACACCAAGTATTCCAATATCGACTGAGACAGTTAAGGGGGTGCTCTCAAAACGAGGGAATACGACCAACGGCTGTTTTTTTTGCGGTGAACGCACAAACTTGTGTCTTTGTGGGGTTGAAACTGACCAAATTAAGTCTACCCTAAATTGAAACTTTATCTAAAGAGGTTTCAATTTCAGACACAAGTTTGTTTCGGCTCTCGTTGACGTTTTCCCGAGAAATGTTCGCGCAGCCGGTATAGAGGGCATCGCTCGTACTGTCGTCCGCATAACAATGAATGCTGCTAATTTGCAGCATGTCATTGACATGGAGGAGAAACAGAGTGGGCGATAGCACACAACCTTGAGGGACACCAGCATTCACAGACATAGAGTCATTTATGTCATTTTATAAAAAAAAATCACTTAATAAACAGCTGGAACATGTCAGCTGGATAAGAAGAAATTGCGAAGGAGATTTTAGAAAAGTTAACTTTTAAACTCTTGCGTTCCATGATATACATTTTAGAAAAGTTGTTGGTAAGCTGTAGATTTTTTAAAGATACAGTGTATGGAGTACCATAAATTTTTGTCATACTTACAGTTTTTTTGTGCGTGCATAAAATCACACAGCCATTTTGACTTCTCAACAAAATAAAGCTATTGCTCATAATTTCGTAATTTCGGACACTAATAATTCTTTAAAAACATTTTCACTACACAGTGTTCAATTTTGTACTTACTTTTAAATTTTGTCTTACAGCTGCACATACCACGGGATCCATCTCCTAGCTTGCTGGCTATACAACGGCTCATTCCCCACGACATTCTCGTGGTGGGCACTCTCAGTATCTTGTGCCTGCATCACGTGTGTAGCAGGGGAGTTCCTATGTCTCCGGACAGAGCTGCAAGCCATACCCCTAGGCAACATAGGTGCCAAAGTAGACTTATGAAACTGACAACACCGAATGCCGAAAACATCATTGGATTTCTAAAGGACGAACGCCGAATGACGAATTTTTGTGACTGACGACTTCGTCATTGAGACGAAGATAAACTTTTTAATGAATATTTAAAAAAAAGGTAAAGCCAAATAATTATGAGATGTTTGTATTACTATGAACATTGATTTTTATGTTTTACTACTAGGTTAGTTGTACAAAAAAGCGCTCTATAGTTATACAAATAGATGCCATAATTCATTAACTTGCCAGCTTATTTCAGCGTCTAGTAGTATACATAGAAATCATTGTCTATAATTTTAGATTGACATAGTCATTCAAATTCCTATTATTTATTACTGCTATCGGGATATCTTCCATGTTTGTGTGTTATATTGAGTTCTGACAGGGTAGGCAGCACGAGTGTGACGCCCCTGGTGTTGCATACGACCATAGGGCGTGGTAACCGCTTCTTATTAGGTCGACCGTGGGCTTGACTGATAACTATATCCATTTACTCATGTCTGTAAATTCCCGAAGGGGTAGGCAGAGGTGTACTAGCACACACGTTTCGCCAATTGGGTAGTCGGTTCTTATTTTATAGTTTTTATTTATTTTTATTCATCTACCCAACCTATAATAGTAATTGATTCGATTATCGAATGTCGTGACGTCATTAAATCGTTTTTCATACAGGTTTCCTAACTTATCGTTTTGACGTTTAGTAAAAAGTAACAAATTTGACTAGTCAGTAGAATACCCAATTATGATTTTCGGTCCCATGACGTAATAGGGGGTAAGCCTATTGCTGTCTAGAGGACCCTTTGTCTTGGGCTGTATGTTTACTGTCGGATGGAGAACAGTCCTATCCCTTAGTCACCTTTTACGACACCCACAGGAAGAGATGGGGGGGGGGGGGGGCGCAATTCTGCTCCACTGGGAACCAACACGGCATTTCACTCATACCAAAATATATCCTATACATAACAGAAACTCACGCCTGTATTCCCCGAAGGAGTAGGTGGAAAGGTGTTAGCACCTACATTTCGTCAGTTTATGTTTAGCTCCCAATGTAATAGGTGGCGAGCCTATTGCCATTAACCGGGCACTTATAAACCTGCGATAAATACACACATAACTTCGAAAAGCATCGGAAAGTCAATGGTGTGTGCCATGGTAAACCTGGGATCGAACCCGATACCTCGTCTCAGCAGTTCATTACCCATACCACTAGGCTACTGCAGATGTATATGATAATTTAAAAATGATATTAAATTTTAGACTTTACGTCTATCCTCCTACAGTCCAAAATGAAATGAAAACAGTTTCATTACACTTTTTCATTTGAACTTTAAGTATCGTTGTAAAGTCTATTATTTAATGCCTTTTTGTAGAGGCTTCTTCGACAGAAATGGGCATTCTATAGTTCGTTATTTGTTTTTGGATATGTGACGTGTAATAATTATATTCACCAATTTATCAAATTTTTGAAACCTGGGATCGAACCCGGGACCTCGTCTCAGCAGTCCATTACCCATACCACTAGGCTACCGCAGATAATACACAAACATGTTAAATAGCCCGATAATAGTAATAATAATAGTAGTGTATAAATAGATAGGTAGCCATATTTTTTACTAAACCATGACTAACATATATACTATTAAATACAGATATCAGACAGGTTAGATACCTCATGTCAATGACCTCATACTAAAATTCAACAGATAATGTTATCTTAATACAATTGCGACATCCATACTCCATACTGATATTATAAATGCGAAAGTAACTCTGTCTGTATGTTACACATTCACGTCTAAACCACTGAACGATTTTGATGAAATTTGGTATAGGGGTAGATTAGACCATGAGAAAGGACATAGGCTATGTTTGGTCGCGATAACCGACATCCATTCGGGTGGAGCCGCGGGCAAAAGCTAGTTAAAATATATTTGCGTTGTATGACAGAAGATATATTTCGTTCTCGCTCGCACGCACGGATTTGTTCATGTTCTGTTGTACTCGTGCTTACTATAAATGAGCTGAACCAACTGAAATTGCCCAGTGTTTTTTGGTGAGATTCTAGTGTGCCCTAGAGATAATGGTATCTACTGTACACTAACCGCCGTTCCCAATAACATACTGACAGTTAGAGATAGATCGCATCTACGGATAAAGTGCTCGGCTGTTTAAATTCAAAACATAGTAACTCCTATTTCACACCAATTTCGGAAAATAAAATTATACCGCGATGCGCTTTCCCGCAAAAAATCAGTTACCATGTTTTGAATTTAAACAGCCGATACGTCAAAATTGACTGTTGCGATCTATCTTTAACTGTAAGTATGTTATTGGGAACGACTGTAAATCTGTGATACAAATCGTATATCTTTAGTAAACTAGTAATACTTTGTTGTTTTTTTACCAAAGTTTCATCTCAATCGGTAGAGGGGTATTGAAGTAAGATTCTACCATTAATTTGTTCCGAATTAGTAGAATCTTTTTCAATAATTTAAAAAAAAAGCCAATATTTTTAGTAGAAATATATTTTTTAAATTATTTTGGTAACTTTTGGTTCCATTGTAGCTAACCATCCATACTAATATTATAAATGCGAAAGTAACTCTGTCTGTCTGTCTGTATGTTACGCTTTCACGCTTAAACCACTGAACCGATTTTGATGAAATTTGGTATAAGGGTAGATTAGACCTTGAGAAAGGACATAGGCTATGTTTGGTCGCGATAACCGACATCCACGCGGCCGGAGCAGCGGGCAAAAGCTAGTAAAAATATATTTTTGTAAGGTCTCAACACTGAGAGTGGAGTCAATGATAGAAACACGATCAAATCGGAATCAAATATCACATTAAACTCGATTAGAAAGCATCGGTAGTTTAGTGGTTAAAGAGTCAGTCTTACGATCGAGAGGGTCCAGGTTGGAATCCTGGTCAAAACACTTTGTACGTGAACACCAACACCAGCTTCGTAGAGGGGGTTCAAGGGAATACTAGTAATTTCAAATACCTACTAACAGAATAAAATGAGAATTGCGGGATATTTTCGGGTGAAATCAAACCTAAGTAAATGGTTATAAGATTTGAGCAGCTAAAGCTAAACTACTGTAGCGCCAATCAGCGCAAAAAATGGCATTCAATTTTAGACTCTATTTCTATATGTGTAAAGTCCAAAATGAAATGAAAAAGTTTCATTGCACTTTTTCATTTACTCTGCAAAAAGTCATTTAATTTTGAACTCTAATTAGGTACATCGCTTTAAAGTCTATTATTTTTTGCAGGCGCTGTGGCACGACTATAGTTTGGCTTTAGCTAAATCGAGGCCTAGATCTATGTAGGTCCTCAAATATTGTAATTACCAGCGTGGCTTAAACGCCATATTGAGCGATTCTGCTTTAAACGAATAACTTTAGAATTTCCAAGAGATAAATTTCAATAGATTTCTATAAAATTCGTAAAATGATCACTTAAATGAGCAGAATCACAACAATTCATTTACTAAGCAGATTGTAATTTTGTGTAAATATCGTGTGAAAAACAAAATATTATCCTAATAGGATTCCAATAAAGTGGCCTTTTTAGGCCTGCAGTTCTGAATTGTATTGTAGAATTATCGTGGCATTCGCTCTGCCTTTTCTAATCGAAAATGTTAACATACAACTACTACAGTGAGACTTAATGGGCCTACCACACGCGCTAACTTCACCACAATTTGACCAGTTAGGTACGCAGTGTTCCGTGTCAGGCAAGACTGTGGTGAAACTTGTCCGTGTGGTCGACCCATTATAGGAAAGCGCTCGGCCATATTTACAAATTTTACCGAAACGTAATTAAAAGAAATAAAATTGCCTAAATATTATTGTAAAATATAAAATCAATGTAAACGTTATCTATAATAGTTATTTATTAAAAAATGTATTAAAACAATAAAAAATAATTTATAATAATTATTTAATCAGGAGAGTAGAATTATTATGAAAGTAGAAGCGAAAGGTGTATGTTAGGATCGTAGCCTCACAGAGAAAGAGGCGTGACTATATACTTATGTTTGTGTAAATAAATTATTGATTAATACTTGACTGATTCATATCTACCAACTGACAGGAATGAGAAAAATCCCTTTATGAAAATACCCGAGTGGTATCTCAAAGCCATAGCCTAGAAGCATTTATCTACGTTTAAAAGGTGATTGTGTAATATCTATATTTTTGGTAATAATACACTTCTGCCTACCCCTTTACAGGCGTGAGTATATAAGTAAATAAAATAAAAATATATTTTGGGATGGTGATTAGAATTCTAGCTTTTGGCTGTGGTGTAATTGTTTCATTACGAGTATCGCCGGTTTATTCCCATCTGCCATCCTTAGGTTTGCCACCGGGGTGGTGGTTGGCACTAATTTGGTGTCGTTTACCATCCCGGTAAGGGGGCGGATGAAACTAATTATGTGCCATTGACCACCGGGGTGGTGAACGACACCTAATTAGTGCCAAACACCACCTCGGTGGCAAGTCTAGGGGTGGCAGATGGGAACAAACCGTATCGCCGCTCACTCTGTGGGTTTACAGGCGAATAAATATTGCAATCCATTATCATATGGGTGCGACATCAATTTAATTTGATTACATATTTACAGAATAGTAAGCAACGATCGCGATATAATCTAAAGTAAAGCCAACAAGACGAGAGAAAAAGGTAAACAAAGCGACCATTACTGAGTTACGTTGCGATAACTAGCGACTATTTTCTCTGTCCTTGTCGCACATGTCACACGTAAGCAAGCCGAGCGACAGCTGTCGTTGCGTGTTTCGTAGTACAGGAAAGCTGTCAGCACAACGGTTCTAAATTGTCAGATCCGCCATCTTATGAGCAATTTCATTCCTGTCTGGAATGAGTTTGAAGTGATACGTAATAGTTTTCAAATTAAAATGTTTGGAACCGCTGAAACTTTGTTTACCTTTTTTCTTTCGTTTCGTTGGCTTTACTTTACATTGTCTAATATTATTTAATGCCTCGGTTACGAATTGTTTTATAATCAGATGTGGTCGGCGCTTTTAACTCTCACTGCGTTTATATATCGAAGATTGTACCTAAAGATATTTTTATTTTAATGAGTCAGCCGAAATGGTGACTTTCATGTTATTTCTTATTACCTATATTATATACATAACGATGTAACTGTAAATAATTGTGAGCAAATGAGGCGAATATTTATTGTTTGTAATTAGTGTAAATAAATATTTCTAATTATATAGTAATGCATTTTTATTTCTTATCTATGATCAGTTAATTACAAACGTAGCTAAATAAGTTAATATACACAAAATATTGAATAAACTTTGTCCTCTGGGAATAAAAAAAGGTACCTAAGTACGTAAAATAAAAAAAGGTATTGTAAATATATTGAATAATACACTTTTACTTTTCCACTGAGTTTAATTTTATTTCTGAACCTGACCGGTTTCGCCTTTAGGCATTCTCAAATATTTACGTTGATGGATGGACCATCAATGTAAACCAAGTGCCACAATCTCCAGTATAAACAGTATTGTAAATATTTTTGTCTTGAAAACGCAAGGCCTTTAGTTGACCACTTTGGTCGTCAAACTGAAGGCCTTCAACTTACCATAAGGTGAGGTTAATGCAAGAATGATATTGACGTCATATGATCATCTTCCTGGTTGCACCTGTGGAGTTCATCCCGAAACCCCCGAAAAGCGGTATGGAAAAGAATAATAATGCACTGGCTTTGGGAATAAGGTAAGTATAATAAAAAACAGGTATAGTCACACTAATTTTAATATTAGATTAATTAGAAACAATATTAATAACCGTGTCGCAACAAAATTTATAAAATATATCACAAATGTTGTACGGCTAGCGTAGATTCATAAAATCACTTACAATGGCGTGCTTTACTTACTATGCCTTACTTGAATTGCAATAGCAGACACAATGACAGGCATTATATAGCTGAGAAAATAAAATAATAAAGTTGCAAGATGTCCGGCGAGGTGAAGTCAAATTGACGTGTTCAGAAAAAAAAAATCCCAATATGATAATGAGTTTTTTTTTTACCGTGAGGGAAAATCCTTCATGGATGTCATGCCGGACTCCTACCGACTAAAAACCCTCACGGTAGCGCCCAACAGCCTATGGTTGGGTATGTCGATAACGAGTTTCATTCAAACGACAGAGTTTGATTTTATTTATTTATAAAAAGAATAAGAATACGATATTGCCTGAATAGTAGGGAATTCCGCGAGTAAAAAAAAACTAGTTCGTTCGCGTTTAGAATTTAGAATTTTGAAGAAATCACTTAACACAAAGGACAGGACACAACCTTTGCGTTCGAAGCAATGTCTTCAACTGGACACTGTGAACTTGACCTTATAATTTGAAAATATTTGATAGGTTAGGGGGCGGGGCTAGGCCGACGGACAATTTATGATTCACTGCATTCTTATAGCTAATAGCTTAATATTCGTATGCGTAACGTAAACGTATCGAGAGAATGCAGTATTGCGATTGGCCGCTTGCCTACTGTGAACCTGTGTTGTGCCAATCACAATGCCCCGTTCTCGTTCGATACGTTTACATAATTTTTCGTGCTCGGGTTACTGTACTGTGTCCGCTACTGCTATCATTACTAGTATTGTGCTCTAGCACTAAAAAAAGTGCGTGTCTTTTAAGCTATTATAAATATATTATAATCACAACACTTAGTACATAGAGGTATACTCCTAACTCCAAATAGATTTATTTTTGTCACAAAAATAATATCCTTCATAGTATTTTTAATCACGTTATTATAACGTTACAACTATTTAATAATTAACGCAACGATAACGTAAATATATGTTTGCATTATAAATAAGCATGTAAAACTGATAAACAAAATAATTATTAACATTATATCATAATATGAAAATATACAGAATATAAAAAGCAGATTACTGCATCAGACGTTTTTTAATATCTGATCAATCAACACAGGCCCTATATAAGCTATGATATTCAGCTTAGAACGAATTTCTAGACAAAAAAACAACACTCAATAAATGAACGCTAAAGAAGGCACCTCAAGCAAATTCGTACCTATACAAATATCGAATAAAACTTTCACCAGAAAAGTACTATAATGTCTAGAATTTTGTTTGCATAAGCAAACGCTTTTCTTGCAAAAAACTACGGTCTGGTAAAAAATTCAAATTTGTATGGCATTTATGTCCTACCACACGCACAAGATTCACCACAGCTTTGCCTACGCACGCCGGTTTTTATATAGGCCCTCAATTCACGCAGTCACTGCAAAAAATTACATTAAATTTTAAACTTTATTTCTATTCGAATAAACTCCAAAAATAAATGAAAAGAGTTTCATTACTCGTTTTCATTCACTCTGCCAAACGTCATTTAATTTAGGACTTTAGCTGCATTGCTTTAAAGTCAAAATTTTAATGCCATTTGCTTTAGCAGAATCGAGGCCCACGATGCGTGTGGTTGGTAAAACAGAGTTTTGCTTGGTGTTATATGTACAAAGGGGCCAGCGCAGGCAAGATTATGGTGAAGCTTGCGTGTCTGGTAGGTCCATTAGGTCCGCTCTTTCAACGTATATACCTAAGTACCACACTGATACTGCAAAGGTTGTGCTTATAGTTTTGTACAGGATCTTACTATTATTACAATATTCATAAGTATTTAATATTTGTTGAATCTTTCTGGGTCAATGCAGTAAAACAAACAACTTTCACAATAATCATTACTAGTAAAAAACAACGTAATTGCTTATAAAATAAGGCTTCACTTAGCATATCAACAAAATTACTGTGATTTAAGCTCTTTTAGAAAGAGGAAGTAGTAAAATAACGCGTGTTATAACACAATGTAACTTTGAGTATAATACTGTCTGAATAAAGTGGGGTTTAGACCATGTCACTGCTAGACTCTGACCAAAAAGATGGCGCAGAAAAGTTGGCGCCAAAATTAAAAAATCAACAAGTTACACCGAAATAACGGAGTCGATACTAGAATCTTTTTCCAATTAGGCATGCATGAAAACTAGCCTATGGCCAGAGTCTAGTCAGTGTTGCAACCTGTTGGTTTTTCAAATTTGGCGCCAACTTTTTGCGCAATCTTTCGTTGGCCAGAGTCTTTAAAGTTATACGTGCCTAGTGCTTTTTTTATACATACACAACTATCTTTTTGAAATAAAACCATCTATCGCGATATATTTGTTAAGTCTTGCTGGATTTTGCTGCTTACTGGGCTTGATTAAGTGGATGACTAGGTCCCATAATAGAGAGGATGGATGGAACGGATGGAACCAGCTTGGGACCCAATCATCCACTTAATCAAACCCAGTAAGCAGCAAAATCCAGCAAGACTTAACAACACAGTGAGCGCATTCTGCTTAAATAGGAACACCAATAATTCACCATGATTCCGGTATTTTGAGATAACTTATACTTCAAACTATGTGACAACTACCATCACGAGTCACACCGCGATCATGGCTGCTGAAAAGCAGCCGAAACGTCGATTTGAAAAGTAAATAATAACAAATATATCGCGATAGAATCCGTAAGGCCGCGTCCTGGACGACGGCGGCTGGAGCGGGCGGCGCGGGCGACGACACCCGCGTCTTTATCAAAGTCGTACATTTGTGTGAAGCTGTTCTCGATGACAGCGGTGCGGGCGGCGCGGCGTGGCGAAGGACACCGCGCACACCGCCCGCACCGCCCGCTCCGCCCGCTCCGCCCGCCGTCGTCCAGGACGCGGCCTAAAAAGTGGTTTTATTTCAATGAGTGACATTCGCGTAAACTTTTGAAAATATCACAACTATCTTTATTAGAATTGTGTTGCAACGTGCACGACACATAATATAATGTACCTAGGTATGTAGGTATAGTCGAACAAAGTACTCAAAATGATCATAATGCCTAGATCCCCCCCCCCTTCCTCTTGACTGATTGTTCTAATATTTGGTACACACCTTTAGTTACACATTACAATTTAACTTAATAAAACAGTTTGATTTGCTCTTAATAGGTCCCTTAATTTTAAAACAGTTTAGTCGCGTTTGGTTCAATAGTCAAAAAAGGACTTGGATAGGTTAGGTTAGAAGGCATTGGGCCTTCATGGTTATTTTTTTTATAACCACCCAGAAACAGGATAGAAAGTCCGCGATTTTATCCTGTTTTTAACTACTGGACCAAACGCGACTAAACGTTTTAAAACCATATTGAAAATAACCGTTACATACTATTATAGCGTTGATAAACTGTTTTAAAATTAAGGGACCTACCCTTAATACAGTTTAGTCGCGTTTGGTTCAATGGTCAAAAAACGACTTGGATAGGTTAGGTTAGAAGGCATTAGGCCTTCGTGGTTATTTTTTTTATAACCACCCAGTAACAGGATAGACAGACCGCGATTTTTTCCTGTTTTTGACAATTGGACCAAACGCGACTAAACGTTTTAAAACATATTGAAAAGAACCGTTACATATTATTATAGCGTTGTTATAAATAGCAGTTTCAATAGCATGCTATTTATTAAATAACGTTAGGTCCATTTAAAAGCAGTGACAAAAAATATACCCATCTTTGGTAGCTATTAATTCCAAATATTTCACATAAATATACAAATAAATAAATCTATTTCGTTATTCCTTATCATAAGTATTCGTTTATAGACGGTAACGTTGCTTAGAACTGCTGTGTATAATCAATAGAACGTAACATAACACGCTTGAAATATAAAATTAAAGTAAATAAAGCCAGTAAATGAAACTAATAAAGTTTAATAATGGTAGTTTATTAGATTTGAACAACCGAATCGTTATAGTTAGGAAGACCACGCTGCTAAATATGTAGTTACTCGAGCGTCGCAGAAACCTATTGAAATTGGTAGGTCACATGATAGAAAGAATAATGGTGTATAAAGTGTACAGTTTTAGTGGTGAGGGGAGGGAGGCATATACAAAACATAATAATAAATAAATACATGTATAATCCATCTTAATTAAAGTTTTTGTATTACTTTGGTCTTGTCTGATGTATTTCAGTTATTATAGTTTGTTTAACTCCAAAATAAACATAAAAAAGACCGCGTTCGAGTAAATAAAGACATATCTTTGCAAGTTTCCCACGTCCTAAGGTTCAGCTTAAATCGCGAGATTTTCAAAATGGACACTCGTTACCTACATTATCTTAATCTGACGCATAGGTGTAAATTCGTAGAGGAAATTTTTATTTTGCGCACCCACCGATATTGAAAGCTGCCTACTGGCTGGAGGAATTTGTCAATAATTGTAACTAGCACCCCCCTAGCTTAATCTGACGCGCTTGAGTTACTACAGTATTTCCTTCTACGCCTCCCCTACTATTAGGTACAGAGCCCACTTACAAGGCAACCACTTACAAAGATTGAGAAATGTCACTTGTAAAGAAGACTGCCCTGGATTCGGTTGTTCAAATCTATTATACTACTATTACTAAACTTTTTAGTTTCATTTATTGGCTTTATTTACTTTAAAAATAAATAAATAGGTACAGAAGTTCCACTTCATATGGTGTATATGGAGACCTTTGGGTCTTAGTAGGGCTTATATCGGGTGTAAGGGGAACGCTTTCGAAGCCGAAGGCCCCTAGTTGTACTCCAGGTACCTATATAAAATATTGGCGTAAAAAAATCGATTTGATTTGAACCGTCAGTCACCGCATTAGACGATAGTTTATTCGTCAATCACGGCCGTGACTGGGGTAAAACCTACGGTGTAATGGACACAAGACTGTGCTGTGCGAGAAAGAGAGGCGAAGATATCGAACCAAGCTGATTATTCTTTCTTTCTCCAGTCGGATTCTTTTCCCAATAACTTGCCAAAGAAAAATCTGGTAATTGTATTTATGGTAATGTAATGTCTATTGGTTGTACACATCAGTGTTTATACATAAATATAATATTTACAAGATATACATACATCAAAGTTAATATCGGAGCAGTGAAGGCAGTTTAGCGGTGTATTTTGTAATATTATAAAAGGCTATAACAATTAAAACTAAGTAAACCCTTCTATGAATATTACTAGATAAGATGTATAGAACAAAAATTGTGTCAATTGCGTTTGAGGCGGGAATTAATTTTGAATTTCAAATATGGAAGGGGAGGCATAAACTAACTTAATAAATAGGGTAATTGATTTTGAAACCTATTTGCAATGGAATAGAGCGTCTTTTTGTAATATAATCTGAATGATAGTAAAGTTTTGGCGCCAACGCGAAGAACTGTACATCGCGGTAATAGATTATTTGCCGAAATTGGTGTGAATGCGAGTTTTTATTTATAAAAATGGTGGATATTTAGACATCATAACGTCTTAGAAAATGCACACAAGAAAAGTGATATTTGCAGGCTTCACCATCATCACTCATTCCAATTATTCGATTCCAATTAACCTTGCAACCAAGCCTTGAATCTTTAAAATTAAATAATCTGTATTATAGCTAACTATAAAAAACTGCACCAATGTTACATTTTGTATAAATTAATACCATTTTTGTCTATACAGCAAATCTAGTAATACTTGTTTTGTAATTTGTAATTGCTGTATCTAGTAATATAAATAAAAGTCATTGCAGATAAACATGGTGTTTTCATAAGATAAATGGCAGTATGTATGCCCATACCGCTGTGTTCTCAAATAATTTAATCAATGATTTTAACGGCTTGAAGGGTCAATGTAAAATTCGCACTCCCAGTGAAATAAAGGCGTAAGTATGAATACGTAATTTATTTCTTGCAGTTTTGAATAGTGCCAGTTAAGATACATACGTTTTTTTTGTTATTATCTGACGTAAAATGACGCTTCTATAAAAAAAACATTCGTTTCGTCAAAGTAGTTACCTGGTTAAACAGTTTTTTGCTATCCCATAAATTTAAGGATTCCAATTTACGTTTTTATTTCCCTAGAGGTGCGAAGTATGTCTTAATTCCACGAAAAAGTGCCTAAACATTAATTTATAATACAGACACAAGTTTTCATAAGCTCGTAAATATGAAATGGCGTTTATAATCGACACCTACCTGTATATCTAATCTAACTAGCTGATTATTACCTTAATTATTAATAACTAGAGCCTACTAGCCACTTTGCAAATATTAATAAGAGTTTCAAAAATAAGTTGCGTCTGTTAGTGGCGAACGGTAGTTTAATGCCGGTTAAGGCCGGCGCCCATTATCGGCATCGGCGAGCGTAAGGATTTTTTTTCGTCAAGCGTAATAGATCTTATCACTTTCAACATAAAATTGAAATTTCAATGACGATCGTCGACTATCGTCGGCATCGATCGGCATTCTGCAGGTTACCTTATTTCTATAACAATAAGATCTATTGTTACATGAAAAATACAAATCCTCATGCTTGCCGATGCCGGCACTAGGCGCCGGCCCTTACACACCAACTGGTTAAGGGCTAAAGAATGGAAACGAGTGAAATTCGCATTATTGACGAACAAAGTAAGGAAGTGTCATTTTGCGTTTATTTGTTTAACAAAATTTAACATGATTTTTTAACAAGAATATTAGTAACTGAAATTACTAATATTCTACCTTCAAGCTTATGTTAGGAGTTCGTTCGGTAGTTAGTAGGTTGGCAGTAGCATGAGCGTTGCCATATCGGGTGAACTTGGAGACCTCTACTAGTTAGGGTACCCCGATATGATATGATATCAATAAAGGGCTAACCAACAATATTTTTTCTACTTTTTGGAGTTTTTTTTGTAACGGGCTTATTAATTTAATTTTAATGTACGCCATTTGCCACCACAGACAGTATCTTAATTATACATCTAGAATGAAGCATATAATTACTTATTTTTTATGAAAATCGCTTAAAATAAGGCGTTCAAATTTACTTTACTTACTAATTTTTACAATTTTTCACAAAAACATTTACTTAAAATATGCCTACCGCGTATATGTTTATATATGTCGATAAATATGTGATTGAGAAATAATTTTTTTATTTTTCGTTTTGATATGTATTTGCAAATAAGGTATTTTATTGGTTGGATGAAAGATAACAATAAAATACACAATATACAGATTATAGACATACGTATACCAATAAGATCAAGGGCATTTTATAGAAGATTATCTGATAGTATTTGCCGCCCAGTTACGTGGTTAACAAATGCCTGGAAATAGCGCCCCCAATGGTTCCAGGCAAAAGGGGTAGGCTCAAGTGCTGGCTTGACGTTGTGGAGGGTGACATGCGTGTGTTAGAATCATGTTAAAATATGGAGTGGCCAGCGATCAGGTGAGGTGTAGCTTGATGTATTATAGTGTATTTATATTACTATAAAGAGTATTTGAAAGGATTTGTAAATAAGAAACTACTTTATACAATATTTTTATAAGTAGGTAGGTGAAAATCATTCGATGCAATGCGACGTCTCAAATGTTATAAAAAGACGATGTCAGATGTCATTCACACAGTCGATCCCGAGCCGTCGAAGTGTGAGGTACGATATACCTCTGTTATATTTATAATGTTATAATAATATGTACTTACAGTGTTATAACTGTGAATGTAGTAATAACTGCTGTTATAGTGAATAATATAATAGTGGATTGGTATTTAATAAGTAATTGAATTAGCAATTATAATTAAATACCCTCTTTGGGTGTTCCAAATATTGTGTAACTAAAATATACTTGTAAAGTAACCGAATCAAAGTATTACTTGATGTATTTGTGATAATCCTTGGGGATAATAAATTATCATAATAATAATGGCTGTAAAAGTATGGCTAATGGCTATACCAATGATTATAAGGGCTGATTCGATACCAGTGTGGTATCTAAGTTTTATGTACTACCTATGTATCATAGTCTCGGCTATTAGTCTCTTTAACTGATATACCAGATGATACAATATCAATGTAGCGTATTAGTGACTGTGCAAGTATTGTCATACTAATAATTATGAAAAGTGGTTCGACTCCAATGTGGTTCCTATGTGATAAGTATCTGTGTTATAGTTTTAGCTATTATACTGTTGTAACTGGTCTGAAACCAGGGTTGTCTTATATTGTAATATTTGGCTACGAGCCTGGTGTAACATGAAGTAAAATAATAATTATGTTGTGGTTAGAAGGCGGACAGGTTTTCTTGTCAGTTCTTTCCTGTCTACAACAGCTTTTGGAACTGACATAGTATAACAGAATAAAAGGAGTGATAAAACAGAATTGTATTTATTGTTTAATTTCCTTGGTTCAAATACATAATTACAAATGGCATCCAGTTTATAGGTATATATAGTAATTTATAGGTTATATATATGGTCACATCAAATTTTACCCCCCTAAATCTAACATCAGAAGTGGGATACGCAAAAACCATATTCTAATACATATTGTACAAGTTTCAGATTGTATCTGTATCTGGGAGGCTTGCCAAAAGCCTTCTGTAATATTTGCTACCCACTGGAGCAGTGACTGACGGCTCGGCTATCTGCAAGGCAGTGAAATCCAGCATCAATTTGCAGCGGTACTGCGAAGCAGTGTATTTCCAAAACATCAACAAAAAAAGTGCACAAAAACGGTATTGTAGCTTTTGTGATTTATAAGGTTCAAGTTGGATAGTGTAACTTCTTGATAGTTCTAATTGCAAACCACCCGGGCTGATCACTAACGAATTATTTTAAAATTTCTGGCTATTATCATTGATGTAATACTGGATTTCATATTTAATGAAAAAAAAGTAATGGTCAAACGTTTTATTTTCTTGAACAAAATATGTGGCTTGACTAATACTTAAAGCAAAGTGAATCTTTTTGGTGATCTGAAATGGTTTGATCAGATTAAGTGGTGTTAATATTCTATACCTATTCTAAAAGTTTGGTGATTAGAATTAGTGGTGTTAATATTTTGTATTCTAAAATAGTTATTTTCGGTACCTGACAAGTAACCTATTAAGATATATCAGGTTGGCCGAACAGTTACTTATTTATGATTTCTGTGTAAAGTAGATTTTATTTGTTATGAGAATTACTAAAAGGGTATGTATACACATACACCGTGATAAAAAGATTGAAAGACATTCTTAATTTATTTGGATTCATCTCTTTACAATTTAAGTTATTGATACTGATACTCATTAATGTGTGATGGTTACCAGGACTTTAAAATACGACCCATTTTTTTTATTTAGTTGGACACATTCTAAAGTTACCTAACACTAAGTGAACTATATAAAGCCAATAAAGTTAAAAGTCATGTAAAGCCAATAAAGTTAAAAGTCATGTAAGGCCAATAAAGTTAAAAGTCATGTAAAGCCAATAAGGTTAAAATACATGTAAAGCTAATAAGGTTAAAAGTCGTGTAAAGCTAATAAGGTTAAAAGTCGTGTAAAGCCAATAAAGTTAAAAGTCATGTAAAGCCAATAAAGTTAAAAGTCATGAAAAGCCAATCAAGTTAAAAGTCATGTAAAGCCAATAAAGTTAAAAGCCATGTAAAGCCAATAAAGTTAAAAGCCATGTAAAGCCAATAAAGTTAAAAGTCGTGTAAAGCCAATAAAGTTAAAAGTCATGTAAAGCCAATAAAGTTAAAAGTCATGTAAAGCCAATAAAGTTAAAAGTCATGTAAAGCCAATAAAGTTAAAAGTCATGTAAGGCCAATAAAGTCAAAAGTCGTGTAAAGCCAATAAAGTCAAAAGTCGTGTAAAGCCAATAAAGTCAAAAGTCGTGTAAAGCCAGTAAAGTCAAAAGTCGTGTAAAGCCAATAAAGTCAAAAGTCGTGTAAAGGTAATAAGGTTAAAAGTACAGTCGGTTCAATATTAAAGTTAAAAGTACAATAGATTCATATAAAAGTACCGTAGATTCAATATTAAAGATAAAAGTGCCGTCGATTCAATATTAAAGATAAAAGTGCCGTCGATTCAATATTAAAGATAAAAGTGCCGTCGATTCAATATTAAAGATAAAAGTGCCGTCGATTCAATAAGAAAATAAAAGTAAGGTCGATTTAATATTAAAGTAAATGTACAGTCAGTTCAATATTAAAGTAAATGTACAGTCAGTTCAATATTAAAGTAAATGTACAGTCAGTTCAATATTAAAGTAAATGTACAGTCAGTTCAATACTAAAGTAAATGTACAGTCAGTTCAATATTAAAGTAAATGTACAGTCAGTTCAATATTAAAGTAAATGTACAGTCAGTTCAATATTAAAGTAAATGTACAGTCAGTTCAATATTAAAGTAAATGTACAGTCAGTTCAATATTAAAGTAAATGTACAGTCAGTTCAATATTAAAGTAAATGTACAGTCAGTTCAATATCAAAGTAAAAGTACAGTCGATTTATTATTAAAGTAAAAGTACAGTCGATTTATTATTAAAGTAAAAGTACAGTCGATTTATTATTAAAGTAAAAGTACAGTCGATTCAATAATAAAGTAAAAGTACAGTCTATTCAATAATAAAGTAAAAGTACAGTCGATTCAATAATAAAGTAAAAGTACAGTCGGTTCAATAATAAAGTAAAAGTACAGTCGATTCAATAATAAAGTAAAAGTACAGTCGGTTCAATAATAAAGTAAAAGTACAGTCGATTCAATAATAAAATAAAAGTACAGTCGGTTCAATAATAAAGTAAAAGTACAATCGACTTAATATTAAAGCAAATGTACAGTCGGTTCAATATTAAAGTAAAAGTACAGTCGGTCTAATATTAAAGTAAATGTACAGACGATTCAATATTAAGGTAAATGTACAGTCGGTTCAATATTAGAGTAAAAGTACAGTCGATTCAATATTAGAGTAAAAGTTCAATCGACTTTATATTAAAGCAAATGTACAGTCGGTTCAATATTAAAGTAAAAGTACAGTCGGTCCAATATTAAAGTTAATATTACACGAAAAGTACCTACCGTCGATTTAATATTAAATTCAAATTCTAACAAAATCGTTTATTCTGCTTGTAAAACGCCAATATAAAAAATAAATATTAAATACTATTTAGCAAATGGACCACTGGTTTGAAACGTGGAGTACAGTGGATGCAATAGTAAAGTTTATTCAAATTAAGCTACAATAATAAAGTAAATTACAATCAAAGTAAAGTCAAGTACAGTTAAAACGAACAAAATTCGAATAAAAAAGAAAGTCAATAGCATTTACACTACGTATGTACAATGTACCTTAAAGGACTACAATAGATATTATTTTATTATGGATTTACTAAACACTTTGAGATCAAAGTGTAGTTCAGAATGGCCGTGATGGATTAAAAACATTGCTATTTGTGTTACTATATATATAGTGTTATTGGCTTTTGGCATTAGTGGTGGTTGTAAGTAAAAAACAAAAGGGACGAGACTATGATGTCTCGGGTAAAAGGTGAGACTATGATGTCTCGGGTAAAAGGAGAGACTATGATGTCTCGGGTAAAAGGTGAGACTATGATATCTCGGGTAAAAGGCGAGACGGTTTTGTCTCATGGGGAAAAAAGGCGAGGCGGTTATATCTCGGTTAAAAAACAAGACTTATACCTCGTGTAAAATAAGAGACTTTATCTCGGGTATACAACTTTTATAATCAAATGCCGTGATACATAATTAATTTAATGGTAAATTTATAAATGGTGTTTGAAATGATAAAGTTTAGATTATTCCGTTAGATTCGGAGGTAATCAATATTCGTAGATAACTGAACAATAACAAGACATTTTATAAAAGTTCAGATTATTCCGTTGGATTCGGAGGTAATCAATATTCTAGGATAACCGAACAATAACAAAAGACATTTTATAAAAGTTCACATTAGTCCGTTGGATTCGGAGGTAATTAATGTTCTTAGATAACTGAATAATAACAGAAGATAATATATATATATATTTTACACACATTTTATAAAATGTTTTTTGCCCTTCTACTATGCTAAGATTTCATAAAGATCGAAGACTAAATAATGTTTAAATCTTAAGTTTGAGACAAAGTACCAAAATGTTGTTGAATATCTATATTTTTTTGGTGTTGACTATTCTTTTTGGGGTAATTTTGATACTAAGGAAGTGTTTTTTCTTTAATGTATAAATTCTGTTTTGCAAAAAGTGATGTAAAAGAAATATAATTATAATGACTAAGTTTAAGTATGTAATATGTGATCGCAATTTGCAATAAAATTCGTTGTATATACTTCGAGAGCGAAGTAATTGTCAGTATGGCCGTGTTAGAATCATGTTAAAATATGGAGTGGCCAGCGATCAGGTGAGGTGTAGCTTGATGTATTATAGTGTATTTATATTACTATAAAGAGTATTTGAAAGGATTTGTAAATAAGAAACTACTTTATACAATATTTTTATAAGTAGGTAGGTGAAAATCATTCGATGCAATGCGACGTCTCAAATGTTATAAAAAGACGATGTCAGATGTCATTCACACAGTCGATCCCGAGCCGTCGAAGTGTGAGGTACGATATACCTCTGTTATATTTATAATGTTATAATAATATGTACTTACAGTGTTATAACTGTGAATGTAGTAATAACTGCTGTTATAGTGAATAATATAATAGTGGATTGGTATTTAATAAGTAATTGAATTAGCAATTATAATTAAATACCCTCTTTGGGTGTTCCAAATATTGTGTAACTAAAATATACTTGTAAAGTAACCGAATCAAAGTATTACTTGATGTATTTGTGATAATCCTTGGGGATAATAAATTATCATAATAATAATGGCTGTAAAAGTATGGCTAATGGCTATACCAATGATTATAAGGGCTGATTCGATACCAGTGTGGTATCTAAGTTTTATGTACTACCTATGTATCATAGTCTCGGCTATTAGTCTCTTTAACTGATATACCAGATGATACAATATCAATGTAGCGTATTAGTGACTGTGCAAGTATTGTCATACTAATAATTATGAAAAGTGGTTCGACTCCAATGTGGTTCCTATGTGATAAGTATCTGTGTTATAGTTTTAGCTATTATACTGTTGTAACTGGTCTGAAACCAGGGTTGTCTTATATTGTAATATTTGGCTACGAGCCTGGTGTAACATGAAGTAAAATAATAATTATGTTGTGGTTAGAAGGCGGACAGGTTTTCTTGTCAGTTCTTTCCTGTCTACAACAGCTTTTGGAACTGACATAGTATAACAGAATAAAAGGAGTGATAAAACAGAATTGTATTTATTGTTTAATTTCCTTGGTTCAAATACATAATTACAAATGGCATCCAGTTTATAGGTATATATAGTAATTTATAGGTTATATATATGGTCACATCAAATTTTACCCCCCTAAATCTAACACGTGCAAACGGTCTCCCTAGCTTGGACGCCCAAGATCGTGCGAAGTGGAGGAGGAAGAGTTGGGAAGCGGGCCCTGAGCTCCGAGGGCACCGTTGTCTCGGATGCAATCAGGATTTACGTCTTAATGTGGATGATATGATGAAGAGTATCCGACGAGTATCGGTGGTCATTGCTCGATATTTTGGACCTAAACTGTGCTTGAAGATAGCACGGGGTGCTACTGCGGTGGACGAACTCAAATTCACCAAGTATAGATTATTACAAAACAATCTTCCACCGCCAGGGCCTTTTATATTTAGCGCTTTAGGTCCAAGATATATGAATTGAATAATAAATGGCTAGAAACAGAGATATTTCAATCACAAGACCGACTTTTTAATAACTAAGCTACCGACGTTATTGTCTGGCCTGGGGGTGACTGGTGGAGCCGGCTGTCACCCTAGCAGAAGCAGGCCGCGGCGGCAAAGTGCACCTCCCCGTACCCGGGGCTGGATGAGGATAGTAAGGTCCCCACAACCCGAAGGGGGCCATCTCGAAAGAGATGGTCCTGGGTCTGTCGGTGTGCGAGAGATATGCTTTCGGCAATCTCACCTCCAGCAACCAAGGACCCAAGATGGCGTGCGTTTTAGTCGGTTCGAGTCCGACATTACCACTTCCACCGACTCCGTGGGGGTGGTATCCGTGGGGATTGGTCGCACGATTAAAAAAAAATCTACCGACGATATATTTCTATTTATGTTAATTCATATTTCATTGTTTGTTATCTTTTATCCAACCTTTAAGCTTTAATAATCTCCAAATTTCCTTCATAATAACTTTTAAATAGGGGTGAGCCCAGTTTTGGACATACCATAAGAGTTAGTAACAGTATATATTCACAACAGTTAAGAGTATTATTTATCGAAAAACTAGGACTATTCGAGGTAGGGACGTACTGATTATATTAATAATTGTGATGTTAATAGCATCTTTTGATGATTTGCAATGATTTCTTTCCATCAGGTGGGTCGTGTGAGTGTCTGCCACATAAGTGGTATATAACAAAATCCGACGTTTCGGTTACAACTAGTGTAAATAGTAAAAATGACACCAAAAATTCACGATAGAAATTCGTTACTGAGTTTTATTGATTGGCTTGATTTTTTGTGTAATAAATAAATATTGTGGAAATATTACGCCATTTAGAACCAAACCATGCTTAGTTTAATATGGTTTCTAGAATGTGGAACAAAGTTTTAGGCCCGTATTCTAGAATTATTCTCAGCCTGAATCTCGATTTGTCTGAGGACAGATTGTGTAGTTAATAATTATTCAAACTATCAACCTGTCTATACAATCTATCGTCAGATAAATCGCGATTCTACGGGCCTTAGATTTTTTTTTTGCCTTAGGGTTGCTTTTCATAGGTTTAGAAATTGTACAATTAAAAGAAAAAGAAATTTTAGAATTAAGCTTTTCTCCTTATATACCTATATGTATGATTTGAGATTTTGGTCATTTACATTAATACATACAAATAGATTACCTACATCCGTGATCATGGCGTTTGTAACAGCGCAGTATATCGGATATTCGAAGAAAAAAACATTGTAAATATCCCGGCGAGTGTTTTACCCCTATAGACAACTCTCTACCATGATATTCTCAGGGAATCGGTACTTATGCGACACAATACTAATGTTAAACACAGTACGTTCCATACCCTTACTACAAAAGCTCTAGAAGCTAATACTATTCAAATAATTGATCACCGATCTTACGTAGAATGGAATACTCTGTATGAGTTAGATGACTGACTTAATCAATTAAGGTACGATTTACTTCATGGGTGACGTCAGTCCTTAGATTCTACTAAAGCTAAACCACTGTGGTGCAAAAAATGACATTAAATTTTAGACTTTATTTCTATAACCATAAAGTTCAAATTGAAATGAAATCAGTTTCGTTACACTTTATCAATTACTTACGGCAATGGGAAGTCGCGAAAAACATACTACACACGCCCATAATATTCGCTCTTTGGCTCCATGACTAAACACGATGTAAATTGTACCTTATCGTTGTTCGTTTTAGGCTTAGAATTGTAAGATGAGACAGACGGACTGTTTAGGCAGCGCTAGTGTTACTTGTAATAAATAATAAATATTCCACAACATTGATGTGTCCTTTACTAAAAAAAACATTTTTAAAAACTACTACTGTAAACTTTATTTACGCTTGCAACACGACACTCTTATGATATTAATTTTTGTTGCCACATGCAAAAAAGGTAGTTTTTTTGTTAAGGTGGCAACACCAGCAATATAGGAGAAAAATAAAGACCGCCGTCGCCGATAGATTACTGGTAATATCTAACTCAGGTTGACCTATGTGGATGAGAAATCCAGTCATCCAGGACGGGTCCTGGTAGCTCAGTTGGTAGAGTATTTATCCTAGAAAGAGATTATCGTTTATTTAAGTTTGTTTTAGGCCTCACAATTTATAAAAAAATAATTCAACAGTTTAAAGGATAAAGACTCACGTCACACTAGCGCCACCATTATTTTTAGTAACTACAATATTATACGTTCAGAATTTAGAGTTGTACGTTTAGAAATTCTTGTGTATTGAAGGCGACGTATCGATTAATTCCTAGACTGTATTCCTGTTGTTAGTCTCTATACATAATACCAACTAAAGCATCGCAATGCCTACACGATTAAGATTCGAACACTAACATTTATATTTCGAACAAATATTTGTGACTAAATTCTTCCAGCGTAGTTCCACCATTTTTACCGTAGCACGTGTTTGTAATGGTGGACCTCTTTTCGAAACTGAGATATCAATGACCAATTACCGATTGAAAGCCGTAAATAAACCACCAAAACAAGTGATAATGCCTTGATCACACGCACCGAGTGGATTAGCGAGACAGTCTTGCGGCCGAGTGCGATGTACGTGCAAAGTACTCAGTGCTATGTATGTAAAGGTGCAACCGTACGTGGGTTACGAACGCTAAGAAGATATCTCATATCAAAGACTAATAGATGGAACTATTAGTCTCATTTTAAGTAATAAAAAAGTTAATTTCCCCATTTAGAATCATGTAAATCATTTCAGAACCTTATAACATGATAATGTAAGCATTTAAGTATTATAAACAATATGACAATAGTAATAATTTAGGGAACCGCCATCTAGCGACACTGTCCAAGTTGTTAGTCATGTGATATTCAATAATGAGTTTAGGCGATTGGCACACTGTAACGCTCGACGCGGCGTCGTTCGTCGACGCGCGTGGACGCGGGAGAGCTAGTATAGTCCGAGAGATATTAGATTTTTTTGGTAGGTAGGTGTGTGAAGTAATCTAAAATTTTGAGAAAAGTAAAGTAAATCCATCCGACCATTAGTTTGATAGCCCAGACTATATTAAGAACGCTAGAGATGAAAAGAAAATGATTAGAGGTGCAAGCTATATTCGACTTATTGACATGACATAGTAATTTTTTTTTTCTTATATTCGTGATCAGCGTCATCTATTAACGCGAAAAGAGACGTAACTAAGAAAATGCTATTTAGGTTGAAAGTCGCTTACAGTCTCTGCGTGTTCCGATAGCGAGCCAAAACAGTGGTGTCGGCTCCAATACCCGATATTGGGCATCGATATTTGACTTTCTCCGATCTCGGATATCGGATATTGGATATCGGACGTCAGATGATGTGAAAGCGCTCTAAATTTGCCGTTAAATAGTCATGTTGCATTGCAATAATATTAATTTAAAATTCGTCTCAAATACCTACACAGAAATTTCTAACAGCTCTCGGACTAAAAATCCCTCGAAAAACACGCGCGTGATGGCAGAATTCAGTGTGCCATACCTCGCGTTTTCTGCTTGTACGCGCGTATTCTGCAGCAACGCGCGTGATTGCGTTGTCAGTGTGTGGGACCCCGCGTTTTTCTGTACAAAATGAGTTCCGTAGAGGGGACGAGCGCGACGCCGCGTCGACGCAACAACGCTCGACGCCGCGTCGCGCGTCGCAGTGTGCCAATCACCTTATTGTATTTTTTATTTTTGATGTTAGTTTATAATAGTAAAAATTAGAAAAGTTTCAAAGCCTTGTCGCCATCTAGTAACAACGTTTGGAAATAAAAGCTGCCTGCCTGCTTTTGGAAGTTAAGAGTGTAACCGTTTTTTATTCCTATATTATCGACCGAGTGCCCTGTCTCGCCACTCCACTCGGAGCGTGTGATCAAGGTATAAGCGAGTAAAACCTCGAAAAAACTGTGTATCACAAATATTTGTTCAAATTCCTTCCTAACCCGGATCTAATAATGCCCTGTACATTCTCTCTCTCTCTTTACGAAGCAGTCGCCTCCACTACTAGCTATAGTTCAAAATATACAATCGCGGTTTAAAAAGCTACGTAGACTAACAAAAAACCAAGAGCACACAACATCAATACATGATTTGTAAGTCATTATATTCGAAAACATCAAGAAAAATGAAATGCTCAAGTGGGACTTGAACCCACGATCTTTCCCTTACAGAGGGAATTTTCTTCCAAGCTATTGAGCCACACGTGAATCACTTCAAATTTCCGTTCTCTAAGTTATCATATATTAGGGTTCCGTGCCCAGACGGTTAACAACAGAAAAGGGGTTCTAAAGGTGAATTTTTATAATTTATAAAAATTCGATTTCGATTTGATTAGCATTTAAAATCAAATTCAGTAATCGTAATCGTAACTCGTAATACTAATTATTCATTAATTTTGTCTGGATTACTGAATTGACTGGATTGACTGGATTATTACTAAAATTATATTAGAAAAATACCGTTTGAATAATTTTTTTAAAGTATTAGGTCTGTATGCTAACTATACAAATCGAATGCATCAGATAAAAGTGAATCGCTCGGAGACTTTAACCCGCGATCTTTTCCTTACAGGGGGAGAATGCCTTAATCACTAGCCAACCAAGCTTGTAAGGGAAAAATCGCGGAATCGACTCCCGCCCGAGTGATTCACTTTTTCCTGAAGTATTCAAAAAATACCTTTTTTGACATTTAATTTGCCTTTACGTTAATTAAAAAAAAAAAGATTTTGACAGTGAATATTACCGAAATCAATTCTTTATAAATAAGCATAATTGCCGAATACTAATCAGAATAATATTGAGTGATTTTATAGTTGTTTTGGATAGAAAGAATTCGGGCACAGTTTCGAAAGCAAAATCATTTGGACTTTTTTTTTTATGGGACACGTCAATTTGACTTCACCTCGCCTGATGTTAAGCTAAAGGCAAAGTCTCGGAGAGAGGGTCACCATCGGAAACATGTACCATGTTAACAGTGGTGGCACTCAGCTTGACGGCCTCGTTAGATGCCTTTTCACGCCCCGCTTAAAGGACCCGAGATTGTAGGAAGAAAGAAATTTGGCGAAAGACATTTCTTTTTAAAACCCCCGTACATTTTTCCTTTCACCGGAACATTATTCCTATACACATAGGGAAAAATAAATCTTCTCGGGCGGGACTCGAGCCCGCAGTCTTTCCCTAACAAAGGGAATGCCTTGACCAATTCAGCAACCGAGACACGCCCGATGTGATTCAAATTTCCCTCCTATTTATCCGTTCTTACGGCGACGGTACAGTCAATAGAATGGAAATTTGAATCACATCAGGCGTGTCTTGGTAGCCGAAATGGTTAAGGCATTCCCCCTGTAAGGGAAAGACTGCGGCTTCGAGTCCCGCCCGAGAAGATTTATTTTTCCCTATATATTCGATTTGTATAGTTAGTATACTTATTGCTGTACAATTCATTAAAAAAAATATTTTGCCAAATCAATCCTTCCAGATGATTTTGCTATCATAACTGTGCCCTAATTATTTTTATCTGAAACGTCCATAAACTCACCCAGTATATGAAACAGCTAATGGTTGTTTCACACACTATTTTAACCAGTAGGTGAATCAACTATAGTTGTAAGGACCGTAGGCGAATTGATACGTAACCATAAAAAAAACTAATGGGGACCCTGTGGTCCCCACAACCCGAAGGGGGCCATCTCGAAAGAGATGGTCCTGGGTCTGTCGGGGTGCGAGAGATATGCTTTTGGCAATCTCACCTCCGGCAACCAAGGACCCAAGACGGCGTGCGTTTTAGTCGGTTCGAGTCCGACATAACCACCTCCACCGGCTTCGTGGGGGTGGTATCCGTGGGGATTTATCGCACGATAAAAAAACAACCATAAAAATTTAGTTTTGTCATTCTAGATTTAGTTTAAAAGGCAAATCAACGATATTCTAATTTATTAATGAGTACCGACAGTATATTAATATGTTAAAACGCTTAACTATTCGGGATAAAACGATGTGATGGAATTAACTTTCAAACTCTCGCGTTCCATGATATAATATCCATAATAATAATAACAGGAATTAACGTGATCATGATCATGGCCTCGCTTTTCTGCGCAGTCGGATAAGCACCGGATAGTTTGCTTGCAGAATAGGGACACTGTGACTGTGAAAACAAAATATCGAGAATGTGCGGGTAGATGAAGAACCTACTACCTCACGGACTCGAAGACGGCGGGCGTGCACTTCTGAGCCAGTCAGCCTGTGACCACGGCCGGTGTAACCTGGTCGAAACGTCAGGCAAATCCCACGTACCTATACCATGGTCGCCTTAATTTCCGTTATTATTGATGCGATGGGATGTTAGACGCTCATGAAATCAATATTGATGCCATTAAGGCCGATTTTGGTCTAAATTTTTTTTAATAAGACGACTAGGGACTTAGAATCTGCCCTCAAATAATACAAGAATTAGAACTGAGTACTATTCTAGTCTAGAATACGGATCGAAGTGTCCTATCCCATTACATGTACAATCAGCATCAGAAAGATATTGACGAACAAAGTACTCAACATGACCTTAATTTCGTTATTTGATACACACCCATAGTTTGGACAATCTTCTAATATATAAAATTCTCGTGTCACAGTTTTTGTTGCCATACTCCTCCGAAACGGCTTGACCGATTTTGATGAAATTTTGTGAGCATATTGGCCAACATCTATTTTTCATCCCCCTAAATGGTGCAGCGGGAACGGGATCTGACGCCACGAGGGCAGGAAAAAATTGGCGGTACGAAGTTCGCCGGGACAGCTAGTATAAATATAAATCAATAAAACGGTTTGATTAGCTCTTAATACGAGTATTTAAGATCATTTTGAGATACATCGGTAAAAAGACGGATATAAAGAGAAGGCAAATTTGAAGTGATTCAGGTGTGACTCATTAAATCAGTTAAGAGCATTCCCCTGTAAGGGGAAGGTCGTGGTTTCAAGTCTCACTTGAGCGCTCCTTTTTCCCGATGTATTTTGAATTTAAAAGTTAGCATAATAAATGCTTTAAAATTCATTGAAATAATTTTGAGACATGGTCTTCAAGATATTTGTGATGCTGTCTGTACCTAAGTCAAGTGCCATACAAAGTACTTATAATATATCTAGGGTGCAAAATGTCGGTACCAGAGGAAGCACCCGTAGAAGGTAGGCAAATCTTAGGGGGATGATTCGTCATCCACCTCCTTGATCACGGTGTCGGATTCCCATCTGATGCGCTCGGCGATAAGGGTTTGGAGTTCCTGGAAGAATGACAAATATTAATATAATTACTGTAAGATATATCGGTATATTTATTATGTACTAGCTGATGCCCCCGGCTTCGCTCGTGTGGAACGTGATTCCATTCTCGAAACTCATAGGAACGTATTTCCGAAAAAAAAAATGTTCTGCATACGTTGACGTTTCTGTGAGCTTAGTATTCCATGCAAAAAGTGCCAGGCTCACAGAAATACTTATTCCATGACAAAAAGGCTGTTTTTAGGGTTTTCCCGGAAATTATTCGAATTTTTCTCGCCGTAAAAATCATGTTTGAACTTCAACGAGCATTAAAAAAAAGAATGGCCAAATTGTTCCAGGCGTTATTGAGTTACCGCTTACCAACACAATTAGCGATTCATTTTTATATTATAGATTGTTTGGATTTTCCGATATTTCGGCGCTGTTGTAAGCATAACAAAAAATAACAGATAGGTACTTAGCAATTAATCAACAAAATATATACCGCAAATAGTTGTCGAACGCACTGCGACTGCATCAAGTTGTATATATTTTAAGGTTCCGTAACTCTATATTTCTTTTGTATTACATTGTTTCAAGATTTTGCTGTATACCTACCGAAAATATGACAAAAATGTGCGCTGTGTTTTTAAATACAACAAATTTTCTTTCTTTCTTCTCAAGAGAAAAAAAGGGAACCCTTATCGGATCACTTGATTTTCCATCTATCTGTCTGTCGGTCTGTTTATTAAGACCTTTTTCTCATGAATACGTTTATATCAAGTTGAAATTCATACCACATACTCAAATCTGAAACTGTGCAAACATCAAATTTCTAAGTCAACGCAATGTAGCGTACGTTCGTCCCTGAATAAAATTTTGTACGAAATACCATAATATGCTAGTTTTCATGCCTGCCTGTAGTGCGTCGCGTATTATCGGTCGCGTAACGCCAGAACAGACAAATGTATAGAAAAACACTTGACCGTTCACACTCGACGCACTAACGTAACATCGGTTGAGTGTGAACGGTCAAGTGTTTTTCTATACATTTGTCTGTTACGCGACCGATAATACGCGACGCAAGTTCCGTCAGATATGAACGTTCCCAAATAGAAAAAAGATTCTAGTATCGACTCCGTTATTTCGGTGTATATTCAGTGTTGCAATGTGTTGCTTTTTAAATTTGGCGCCAACTTTATGCGCCATCTCTTATTGGCCAGAGTCTATTATTGTCTGCAGAATATGATACCACACACCCCGGTATGGATGGGGGTGACAGGATAGCCACTTGTCACCCCTTTCCGGGGTTATGGGGACCCGAAAGCAACCGGAAACAACGCCAAGACGATGATAATGATGAAATTGAACCCAAAGAATATATTTTGATGAATGATAATAATATAATTTATAAGGACGCAGGTACCTTTGTTACTATTTCAATATCAATGAACCATGATTAACCTTATACCATGATTGATGATGATGATACCATGATTCTATATACACCCACTCTTTCACCCACTTCCACACGCGCATACACGCACGCACACGTACACGCACACCCACACGCACATACACACGCAAACGCACACGCACGCGCACACACACCCTCGTATACTTACGCATCCACATACCACTTATCCACGTTAGTATTTTTTTTAGCAGTATTATTTTAATTTTAATTTTAAATTCTCGTTTTTTTCATTTGTTTGAATTTTTTTATTGCTTCATACGTGATAATAATTTTGTTACGCACCTACTAAGTAATAAACCATATAGGTACTTAACTGAATAAATCTCGAGGGCGGAGGCGCTGTCTGCTGAAACACAGGCTACAAGCCTAGCTCAGCAGCAGATGCTACTAATAATTTCCCAATAGAAAAAAATAAATAAAAATAAAGTAACCTTTATTTATTTTCTATCACAGAAATACGAGAATGCTTTTTATAATATAGTACTAATTTTATAATCTTATTTGCATTATAATCATTTTAATCTGTGTTGTGTAGCAAATAAATAAATAAATGATCAGAGAATCAAATTGATGAAATTAAATTGAATTGAAATGAATTGAATTGAAATAAACTGGAATGAATTGAATTGTATTGATTTAAAGTGAATTATGTGACATGTAATGTGAAAAATAATGCATTAATGTTTTAATTTATACCTAATTATAATATCTGGAACTCATGTATTTAGCAAAATCAATTTACTAACACAATTAACATTACAATAAGAAATCATTTGTAACTAACAATACTAACAAATTATGGATTTTATTATGTTATGAATTATTATTATTATTTGATGAATAAATTAAATTAAATAAAAAATAAGTAATAAGTATGATCGCCGTCGCCGTATTTAAATAATGAGAATCATTGTTTATCGAATACATCAGGAAAAATGAATTTCTCGGGTGGGACTCGAACCCGCAATCTTTCGTTTATGTATTCGATTAAAAAAATCATTCATATCATTGTTTAAAATTAAACTGTGATCGTTGATGATGGTTCCCAAATGACATCCTTGTTAAAACATGCATGAAATACACCGTCTATAGTTTGAGTGTGATATTTTTCAGTCAATCACTTGCGTATGAGTAGACCTCTCGCCCATGATAACTTCTTGTGATGCTACTATCGCGAGCGATAGAAGCGATACAAACGTGCGGTTGTATCGATACTCTTGCACTGATTGTGTTGCTGAATCCCGTTTGTATAGCTTTTGAAGCGTGACAGCATTGTGATACCGCTGGATGTATACTTTCGCCATAATAATATACCATAAATAGGAGTGAAAGAGAGCTTTGCCAACACAACAACAACGGCAAAAAGTACTTTCACGTGTTAAAAGAGAGAATAAATGACACCGTCAGTGATTAACTACCCAAATAGCGGTTTTTTTGAATTCGGTTACGCATTCCCGGGAATATTTAAGTGACTTTATGAATTTAGTAGTTAAATAATAAAAAATCCTAATCTCATAAACCAATACTTTAATGACAGTCTTTACGCATATTAAAAAAAATCATTACTATACAGCTTTTGTGTGGGCACATATTATCGTAATTTAACTTTTTTTTTCATCAGGACACAGGTTCAGCTGGGCCACAGAAAACATAGCAAGAAAGAAAGTGTCAATGCAATTTTTTTTTACATGTCTTTCGACGCAACGTAGCACGCATCTGCGATCATCTTTCAAATTGTGCACGCTCCAATTTTTTGTCATTTTAAGCAAATTTCATGAATTGGATAAAGTAGTGTATGAATTGTATCACTTGTGTGATATTATAAAAAAATCGCCCGAGGAAGAACCCTTATTATACAATACTTTCATAAACTACTACATTACAACGACAGTTTCTTGAACAGTTGTGCACTTGTGATTGATCAAAGAATTATTCACATACGTAGATAATTCAATTTTGATTTCGTGTTGTTGACATTACCAATCTATTAAGAACCAAAACTATTAAATCTATGCTGTGTGCCTTCGCCCAGATAATGTAAATCTGGGCGAAGGCACACAGCCAGCAACTGTATCGATAAAAACGCGCGATAATATCGATCCCTATCGGTTGTGGGCACAGAATCAAGATGCATCCCAGTTTTATACATTCGTTATACATATTGTACAGACTATACATGCATGTTCAACATTGTGTACTTACTACAGGCAACTAATAAACTTTGCCGTTAGATCCAAAATCTGCGCTTAGCGGTGTTTGCATCACCATTTTACATATTTGGTTCACCTAACACAACATATAAACATATTAATCACACACTAAGCTAATTCGTGCATATAGGGGAGAGGCAAAATATTGTAAAGTAAAGTAAAGTATCTCTTTATTGTGTACACCAAGGATAAAAACATGTGTTTTTTGTAGGTACATTTCAGGTATAGACAATAGCCGCCTATTGTCTATACCTGAAATGTACCTACAAAAAACACATGTTTTTGTAGGGACATTTTTACAACTTGTGCTATTCTTGTCTGTCTTTCAGTAGGTAAACCATCTTGTAAGTGATAACGGGTGGTCCCCAAAGATCTTTCTGGGCGCCCCTCATATGGTTTTTTATAGGAGCAACTACTATGTGATCTCTCAACCCCGAAAGGAAAACCTGCTCTGGTCTTGTATGTGTATCAGTAGGTATACCAGATATTGGCTGAACCTCAAAAATTCTTCTGGGGGCCCCAAGTACATATACTGCCACAAAAAAATCTTAGCTAACAAAAAAGCAACTAACAATCAAAAAGGCATACAAACACACAATTTCATATATATAGATACGTCACATACCTCGGGTTTGTTCAATATAATGATTCTGTTCTCAAGTTTGGGCGCTAGTTCGCACGACTGTTGCTCGAGATCGTCCAGTGACGCTCGACGGGTTAACCTGAAGTAAATAAATAATGAGAAATATAATATTTGTCAGAATACATTTTGTCATCAAATGTTGATACTTAAAATTATAGACGTGTAGCCAAATATATCGATTATTTGCCGCAGAATGGTAAATATATAGCCTATTATATCGATTATTTGCCGAAGAACGGTAAATCTGTAGCTAAATGTGTAGATTATTTGCTGCGGAATGGTAAATCTGTAGCCAAATATATCGATTATATGCCGCAGAATGGTAAATCTGTGGCCAAATAAATCGATTATTTGCCGAAGAATGGTAAATTTGTAGCCAAATATATCGGTATCTGTCACCGAACGGTAAATTTGTAGCCAAATATATCGATATCTGTCACAGAATGGTAAAATTGTAGCCAAATATATCGGTATCTGTCACAGAATGGTAAGCCAAATATATAGATTATTTGCCGCAGAATGGTAGATCTGTAGCCAAATATATCGGTTATTTACCGCAGTATGGTAGATCTGTAGCCAGATATATATCTGCCGCAGAATGGTAGATTTGTAGCCTATTATCTTAATATATATAAATCTCGTGTCACAATGTTTGTCCTCAATGGACTCCTAAACCACCTAACCGATTATAATAAAATTCGCACACCATGTGCAGTTCGATCCAACTTAAGAGATAGGATAGCTTACATCTTGCTTAAACAGAAAGTCTGCTATTAGAGGTGGCTCCATGGTCCTTATAAAAAATGGTCTCCGCAGTAAAGAGCGGGTTGACATTGTTAGACTTTCTGTTGAGCGCTGCGCTGAGGTGGCCTGTGCCGAGCTTGATAGTTGTATAGTAGTCTGCGTATACAGTCCACCCAACAGTGATTTTCGAGCTTTTATTAGGGTCATGGATCAAGTTCTGGGGATTGCATCAAGTAGTAGGAAAAATCTTATTGTGTGCGGTGACTTTAATGTAAACATCTTACAACAGTCTAGGGAAAGTACTCAATTTCTAAACATGTTCAGAAGTTATAATCTTGAGAATATTTTCTGTGAGCCGACTAGAAACACTGCTACGAGTGCCAAATGCTTGGATAATTTTTTTAGTGATAGTGGATACTTAAGCAAGTCTCTAATTAGTAAGTTGCCCTCAGATCACCAGGGTCAAATAGTATCCTTTTCCAAGGGTATTAATAGTCAACCTAAGGAGAAAATTATGTGTAGGCCCATAACCTCTAGTAAAATTAAAAAGTTCAAAGATGTGTTAGAGGATAAACTTGATTCTTTAGCTTATTTGGGTAATAATCCTGAGGCTCATTATAATAGTCTATTTACTACATTATCTGATGCTTTTTCAAACACATTCAAACAAAAATGTAAAAAGCATAATACTAAATCTAGATTCTGTGAATGGGCTACTGTAGGCATATATAAAAGTAGACGAACACTATTTGATTTATACGCCCAAAAACAGTACAGATTTGATAATAATTTCATTGAATATGTTAAGAATTACTCCAAAATTTTCAAAAAAGTGTGTAGACAAGCGAAGGCCATTCATATTAAAAGGAAAATAATAGAGGCCCCTAATAAAATGAAGGAAACTTGGAAAGTCATTCACAAAGAGTCGGGTAAATGTAAAATGAGGGATAGTATTACTAAAATTAAATTGGAAAATAAGGATTTAACCTCTCCGAAAGATATTGTAAATGCGTTTGAAGACTTTTTTACCAACATTCCATTTAAAATCACGTCTTCAATCAATTCTTGCGCCCGCAGTGCTGTGGCTCTTCTTGAGAGTAATATTAGTTCTTTTTCTAAATTTAACTTCAAACATATTGATCCCAGTGACATCTTAAAAGTTTTCAAGCAACTTAAAATGAAAAAGTCTGAAGATTACTGGGGCATGTCAGTCAGTTTAATTAGTCATGTAATTGATATCATGGCACCTGATTTGGCACTCATATTTAATGAATGTGTTGATAACGGTACATTTCCTAATTTAATGAAACATGGTAAACTAATACCATTATTTAAGAAGGGATCCAAATCAGAACTTGGAAACTATCGCCCCATTTCTATTTTGCCAGTTCTGAGTAAGGTGTTTGAGAGAGTGATGCTCAATCAGATGCAACTGTACTTCAAGACCAACAATCTTTTCCACAGCCAACAATATGGCTTTACTGGCGGGAAATCTACCACCGATGCGGGAGTGGCCCTAGTTAGCCTAATTTACGACGCCTGGGAGGGATCGCAGGATGCCATTGGGGTATTCTGTGATCTTTCCAAAGCATTTGATTGTGTTGACCATCAAACACTCTTACTCAAGCTACGTCGATATGGTTTTGATAAGAAATCAATAGCACTATTAGAGTCGTACTTAACTTAAAGTCTTAATAACGTAAAGTCAAATGGGTCAAATGTCAAAATAGGTGTACCCCAAGGATCAATCCTAGGACCCTTTCTATTCCTGGTATATGTCAATGACTTGCCTTATATGGTCGAGGCACAAGCTGGCATAGTACTGTTTGCAGATGATACATCGTTAATATTCAAAGCAAATAGGTATAGTACAGATGCAAATAATGTTAATAATATTCTGAATGCCATGTCAAATTGGTTTTCTGCAAACAACCTATTGTTGAATGCAGAAAAGACCAAATGTATGAAGTTTACACTACCCAATGTGAGGCAAATAGACGTTGATGTTGTGCTGGGGGGGAAGGGGTTAGAATTCGTAAACACCACTACCTTTCTAGGAATTACAATAGATTCTAAATTACAATGGGGTGACCATATCACTATTCTGGCCAGTAAACTTAGCTCTGCTGCTTATGCTGTGAGACGGATTAGGCAGTTGACTGATGTAGCTACTGCTAGGCTCGTATACTTTAGTTACTTCCATAGCTTGATGTCCTATGGAATACTACTTTGGGGAAATGCAGCAGATTTAGAAACTATATTTATATTGCAAAAGAGGGCAGTTCGTGCCATTTATTGCTTAGGCAAGAGAGACTCCCTCAGGGAAAGATTTAAGGATATTGACATTTTAACTATAGCTTCCCAATATGTATTTGAAAACATAATGTATGTCAGGAAAAATATATCTCATTACACAAAAGTAAGTGACATTACAGACAGAAATCTGCGTAACAAACATAGACTTTTACTTCCATGTTATCGGCTTAGCAGGGTTAGTGATTCTTTTAAGGGGGATGGTATACGTTTTTATAACAAACTGCCGGAATCGATCCTTGGTATGCCTGACGATAAATTCAAAACCTTTGTAAAAACCACCTTATCCAAAAAGGCATACTATAGGATAGATGATTACTTGAAAGATAAAAATGTCTGGCTTGAGCATGGTGCAGGCCCCTCGTAAATTGCTATAATTACAGCATGGTACTGTATTAGTTACGAGACTTATTTGTTACATTATGTAACTTTGTTTAATTCTTAATTATAAAGAGTTTTATATACTTGTTGACATTTAGCTTTAAGAAAATAAATATGTAAATTGACGTCCAAAAAATGCCGCCGTTTCTTCTCCACCAGCGCCTTGGAAGCGGTAGTAAACTTAGATTAAGTAGAATTAAATTGACGTCAATAAGAAACAATTTTATTGTTCTATTGTTCAGAAGTTATAATCTTGAGAATATTTTCTGTGAGCCGACTAGAAACACTGCTACGAGTGCCAAATGCTTGGATAATTTTTTTAGTGATAGTGGATACTTAAGCAAGTCTCTAATTAGTAAGTTGCCCTCAGATCTCCAGGGTCAAATAGTATCCTTTTCCAAGGGTATTAATAGTCAACCTAAGGAGAAAATTATGTGTAGGCCCATAACCTCTAGTAAAATTAAAAAGTTCAAAGATGTGTTAGAGGATAAACTTGATTCTTTAGCTTATTTGGGTAATAATCCTGAGGCTCATTATAATAGTCTATTTACTACATTATCTGATGCTTTTTCAAACACATTCAAACAAAAATGTAAAAAGCATAATACTAAATCTAGATTCTGTGAATGGGCTACTGTAGGCATATATAAAAGTAGACGAACACTATTTGATTTATACGCCCAAAAACAGTACAGATTTGATAATAATTTCATTGAATATGTTAAGAATTACTCCAAAATTTTCAAAAAAGTGTGTAGACAAGCGAAGGCCATTCATATTAAAAGGAAAATAATAGAGGCCCCTAATAAAATGAAGGAAACTTGGAAAGTCATTCACAAAGAGTCGGGTAAATGTAAAATGAGGGATAGTATTACTAAAATTAAATTGGAAAATAAGGATTTAACCTCTCCGAAAGATATTGTAAATGCGTTTGAAGACTTTTTTACCAACATTCCATTTAAAATCACGTCTTCAATCAATTCTTGCGCCCGCAGTGCTGTGGCTCTTCTTGAGAGTAATATTAGTTCTTTTTCTAAATTTAACTTCAAACATATTGATCCCAGTGACATCTTAAAAGTTTTCAAGCAACTTAAAATGAAAAAGTCTGAAGATTACTGGGGCATGTCAGTCAGTTTAATTAGTCATGTAATTGATATCATGGCACCTGATTTGGCACTCATATTTAATGAATGTGTTGATAACGGTACATTTCCTAATTTAATGAAACATGGTAAACTAATACCATTATTTAAGAAGGGATCCAAATCAGAACTTGGAAACTATCGCCCCATTTCTATTTTGCCAGTTCTGAGTAAGGTGTTTGAGAGAGTGATGCTCAATCAGATGCAACTGTACTTCAAGACCAACAATCTTTTCCACAGCCAACAATATGGCTTTACTGGCGGGAAATCTACCACCGATGCGGGAGTGGCCCTAGTTAGCCTAATTTACGACGCCTGGGAGGGATCGCAGGATGCCATTGGGGTATTCTGTGATCTTTCCAAAGCATTTGATTGTGTTGACCATCAAACACTCTTACTCAAGCTACGTCGATATGGTTTTGATAAGAAATCAATAGCACTATTAGAGTCGTACTTAACTTAAAGTCTTAATAACGTAAAGTCAAATGGGTCAAATGTCAAAATAGGTGTACCCCAAGGATCAATCCTAGGACCCTTTCTATTCCTGGTATATGTCAATGACTTGCCTTATATGGTCGAGGCACAAGCTGGCATAGTACTGTTTGCAGATGATACATCGTTAATATTCAAAGCAAATAGGTATAGTACAGATGCAAATAATGTTAATAATATTCTGAATGCCATGTCAAATTGGTTTTCTGCAAACAACCTATTGTTGAATGCAGAAAAGACCAAATGTATGAAGTTTACACTACCCAATGTGAGGCAAATAGACGTTGATGTTGTGCTGGGGGGGAAGGGGTTAGAATTCGTAAACACCACTACCTTTCTAGGAATTACAATAGATTCTAAATTACAATGGGGTGACCATATCACTATTCTGGCCAGTAAACTTAGCTCTGCTGCTTATGCTGTGAGACGGATTAGGCAGTTGACTGATGTAGCTACTGCTAGGCTCGTATACTTTAGTTACTTCCATAGCTTGATGTCCTATGGAATACTACTTTGGGGAAATGCAGCAGATTTAGAAACTATATTTATATTGCAAAAGAGGGCAGTTCGTGCCATTTATTGCTTAGGCAAGAGAGACTCCCTCAGGGAAAGATTTAAGGATATTGACATTTTAACTATAGCTTCCCAATATGTATTTGAAAACATAATGTATGTCAGGAAAAATATATCTCATTACACAAAAGTAAGTGACATTACAGACAGAAATCTGCGTAACAAACATAGACTTTTACTTCCATGTTATCGGCTTAGCAGGGTTAGTGATTCTTTTAAGGGGGATGGTATACGTTTTTATAACAAACTGCCGGAATCGATCCTTGGTATGCCTGACGATAAATTCAAAACCTTTGTAAAAACCACCTTATCCAAAAAGGCATACTATAGGATAGATGATTACTTGAAAGATAAAAATGTCTGGCTTGAGCATGGTGCAGGCCCCTCGTAAATTGCTATAATTACAGCATGGTACTGTATTATTTTTGTGACTTATTTGTTACATTATGTAACTTTGTTTTAATTCTTAATTATAAAGAGTTTTATATACTTGTTGACATTTAGCTTTAAGAAAATAAATATTGTAAATTGACGTCCCAAAAAATGCCGCAGTGAAGTTTGTTGCGCCGTTTCTTCTCCACCAGCGCCTTGGAAGCGGTGGTAAACTTAGATTAAGTAGAATTAAAATTGACGTCAATAAGAAACAATTTTATTGTTCTATATTGAAAAATAAATGACTATGACTATGTCTTAATTTAGCGATAAGTGAATATACACGCGGGCGGAGCCGCGGGCAACAGCTAGTATATTGTATGAATTGATTTGTGTACCTACCTTTGTGGAAGAAAAATAAATAAATATATTACTATATATTACTATTACTATATTATATCGCAAATATATAAATTTTGCCGCAGAATGGTAAATTTGTAGCCAAATATATAGATTTTGCCACAGAATGGTGAATCTGTAGCCAAATTTATACATTAATAACCGCAAAATGGTAAATCTGTAGCCAAATATATACAATTATTCTAAGCAAGGCATGGGTAAGGTGCGTTACCTATGGTGTCCGCTATGTGAGGAGGGTTCTACGGCGGCGGAAGAAGCTCTGCGGAGTGGCGGTGGACCGTCCAGCTCGCTGCCATCCAACATTTTCACTAGGCTGTGCCTGGAAGCAACACATCACACTAAAATAAAACTTCCTGTTATAGGTATGTATTTGATGGTATGCAAATCGATATTACGTTTCAGTCCCACAGCTCATGTCTACAGCTTGATATTTATCTAGAGCTGTGGAAATCAAAGCTATAACTTCATTAAATGATTTACTTACTTATATTACATAACCATAATAGGCATTAACTACTCTATAAACGTATCAAACTGTTAATACCTATTCAAATCAACGCGTTTACTCGTCGCTAACATCTGCGGTAGAGAAAATCAAGTTGGTATAACTACTGTAGCATAAACTATTCCGCACTTGCTTCGAAAATTCATATTAAATACCTGAGGGAAGACCGCCTGATATGTACAGACGACAAACGAGATACGATCACACTTTATCATAATAAACTTGAATGTAAAGGTGCAACCGTATCTTATTTGTCGACCTTACCTCTACCCACAGCGCTAGCGAATACTTCATCTAGGTTATTTTTTATAGAACTTTAGACTCCGATGTGTCATAAAAATAATACTACTAATAAAATAGAATAGAATAAAAATTTATTTGTACACCATTTGCATAAAAAATTAAGATTCAAATATACAGAATGGTAAACCTGTGGCCAAATATATCGATATCTGCCGCAGAATGGTAAATCTGTAGCCAAATATATGTATTATTTGCCACAGAATGGTAAATCTGTAGCTAAATATATATATTATTTGCCACAGAATGGTAAATCTGTAGCCAAATATATAATTATATTATTTGCTAGAGAAATGGTAAATCTGTAGCTAAATAATATCGATATCCTATCCTACTAATATATGGGATATATATAAAGGAAACGGTATCAAATTTTCAATCGAGCGATGCCACGGGGAACATCTTCATTCAAAGCATTCATAAACAAACGGTGTTAACAACTCTATAAATTTATCACGTACCTCCTACTTAACGTAACAAGGGACTGCCTGTGCTTGCTCGGTCGGGACTTCCCCGTGCGTACGTTGATGGCAGCGAAATGGTTCTGGATAGCCATGCCGATCTCAGGACACATATCTTCTGGGATCTGGAACAGATAGAATCATTATAATCCCGGGTCCTTTTAGACTGTCTCTGCCTTATCCCACTGGGAAAGATGTGTGCTTACTATAACACAGTTTTATTTGCTCATAATATATTAATTTAATGATCATTTTGAGACATTGTGGAACACAACTGTGGGATGAACTGTCACCAGCGGTATTTCCGAACCAATACGACCTTCAAACCTCCAAGAAAAGAGCGTACTCTCTTTAAAAAGGAAGGCAACGCACTTGTGACTCCTCTGGTATTGCGGGTGTCCATAGGCGGCGGTGATCGCTTACCATCAGGCGATCCGACTGCTCGTTTGCCTCCCTATTCCATAAAAAAGACACTGCAGGTCAAGATTTTTCTGATTATGATTGTATGAGGGAAATACTTTATGAGCCAAATAACACCCTCGCATTTGAAGAAGGGCGGGTTGAAATCCGTGTTATCCGTGTTATCCATCCGTGTAATCCGTGTTATCCGTGTAATCCCCTAAGGTTCATTTACTCAAGTGTCGTATACTGCAGTCTCTGTGGTGTGGCGGTAGTGCACGAGACTGCCATGCAGGTGGCGCGGTTTCGATCCCCGCTCAGTGCAAATATTTGTATGCATGAATATGTCTATTTGCATTGGTCTGTGCGTTTTTACGCATAATATGAATGTATTTACAAAAAAAGTATCTAAAGTAAAGCCAACGAACCGAGAGAAAAAAGGCAAACAAAGTTTCAGCGGTTCCAACCATTTTTATTTGAAAATTATTACGTATTACTTCAAGAATGTTCCAGACAGGAATGAAATTGCTCATAAGATGGCGGATCTGACAGTTTAGAACCGCTGTGCTGACAGCTTTCCTGTACAACGAAACACGCAACGACAGCTGTCGCTCGGCCATTGTCGCGTACATGTGACATGTGCGACAAAGACAGAGAAAATAATCGCTAGTTATTGCAAAGTAACTCAGTAATGGTAGCTTTATTCATTTATTTATTTATTTATTGGCTACAAAAGAATATGGTTACACATTGATGGTAAGTAATATTAAAGTGGATCCTCATATTCACCATCTCTGGCATGTGAGACTACGTACATAATACTTATATTATTAGTTAACACTTACATTTGCTTAATATATAGAAGTTAGATATTTTATTTTTATTTTTTTTATAAAATTGGTACAGAAACAGACATCAGATTGATGACACTATGACTATGATTCTCATATGAGTGTCATAATATCATAATCAGCCTAATGTCATAATAACAATAATGTCAGTAATAAAAATATGTCAGTGTCCTTAATACTTTAATAATTTATATCTTTATCATTTCAATACTGAATTGATCACTTAACCTCATCCCTCATCAATAACACTTACATATCTAGATATTCTTGGACACTGTAGAAACACTTGTTTTTCAGCCACTTATATAAGTTTCTGCGGAAAATATTTAGAGGCAGATCCTTTATTTCATTTGGTAACTTATTAAAAACTTTGAAGGTCATTGAATAGCAATTTGTTTACCTTTTTTCTCTCGTCTCGGTGGCTTCACTTTAATTATGTGTATCCGCATTCTAGATTCCATAACATAAGCTAGTAAAACCATAAGTCTAGATACCGTTGTGTGGAATGTTGTTGAATATTTATTTATTTACTTACAAGTATTTTACATTTAGGCAGCATACTGAACCCGTCGTTCCCATTCCGGAGGTATTGTTTGACCGCGAGCCTGTACTTCTGGTCGCGTTGAATGTATTCGTCTCCTATCTTGACTACCTGTTCAGCGACCCTCTCGCCTGGGGGTTTTGAGGGGTCGAAGGCGAACGATACTCCGGCCACCTGAAAGGGATTTTAGTGTTAATATGGAACCAAGATACCCCCTCTTTTCGGGGGCAAGATCGCCATGGTTCCTGTACCCAAGACGGCCATCTCGAAAATCGGGGGAGTTTTACATTTTTCCACTTTTCGAAGTGTCCCTCGCGCAAACTATTTAGTTTCGAAAAAAAAATCATGTTAGAAACCTTAACAGCATTTTTGAAGACCTATCTATAGATACCCACACGTATGGGTTTGATGAAAACATTTTTTTTTTACTTCCAATTCAAAGTATGGGGACCCCAAAATTTATTGCTTATTTTTCTATTTTTGTGTGAAATTCTTAATGCGGTTCACAGAATACGAGTACATCTACCTACCAAGTTTCAACAGAATAGGAATAGGAGAAAAGTGGCTGTGACATACGGACGGACGGACAGACAGACATGACGAATCTATAAGGGTTCCGTTTTTTGCCATTTGGCTACGGAACCCTAAAAAGAGGGTTAATAAGGGTTTCTCAGCAATTTAGTCCTTTGCGTGGGGGACCGGTAAATCCCCTTAGGCTTGAATGCATCGGAACTAACGATGATGTCGGTATGTCAAACCCGAACAGATTAAAACCGCACAATATTTTTTCACAGCGGCATTATTAAGTTGTAAGAATACTACCTGACCCGAACATCTAACCCAATACCTCATTACTCAAACCCCAATCACTGTCACTGCGCTATTGAGGCAAAAAAAAAAGCTTTCCAACTCACCTGTGGGAATCGTCCCTCTAAACTGGGGTATTTGCTGACGGAGTTCTCTAGCACCTGCAGTATGACGTCACCCGTAGCCTCCACCACGACCAGCGGGTCTCTCATAGGGATGATGGTTGATAGGTCTCGCAGAGTGAAGTCCCCAGCGGGATGAACCTATGAATAGAATAGAATATTTATTTATTTGCATGGAATGGAGGTATTACATGAGATGTTACATTTTAACAATAAGGATCCTGATACATTCTACCATTTAGGCATACAAATATTAAAAACATGTTAATCATTAAGATTTAAGAAGTAATCCATACTAATATTATAAATGCGAAAGTAACTCTGTCTGTCTGTCTGTATGTTACGCTTTCACGCCTTAACCACTGAACGGATTTTGATGAAATTTGGTATAGGAGTAGATTAGACCATGAGAAAGGACATAGGCTATGTTTGGTCGCGATAACCGACATCCACGTGGGCGGAGCCGCGGGCAAAAGCTAGTACGTAATAATTTTCTAATAAAAATGTTTGGAACCGCTGAAACTTTGTTTACCTTGTTTACCTTTTTTCTCTCGGTTCGTTGGCTTTACTTTAGATACTTTTTTGGAAATACATACATATTATACATAGAAACGCACAGACCAATGCAAATATTCATGCATACAAATATTTGCACTGAGCGGGGATCGAACTCGCGCCTCTTGCATAGCCGCCGCGTTCTCTATTGCCAAGCTACAGAGGCTGCAGTATACGACACTTGAGTAAATTTACCTTTCTTCGTGGTGATAACACGGATACCTCCTCACCCTTCTTCATGTGAAGAAAAGCAAATGCAAATATTGTAGTGTTTCGGAATTACAATATTTAAAACATCAATGTAGCGTCGGTAGCTTAGTGGTTAAGGAGTCGGCCTTACGATCGAGAGGTCCCGGGTTCGATCCTGGCCATTACACTACCGGCGTGAACCCACTCCTAGCACAAGCATTATAGCTTAGTTGGGGGGGTTAGAGGGAATATTAGTAACTTCGGTTCTAATATTCTTTATAAAAAAAAAAAAAAAAAAAACCTTTGAGAATGCCGAATTTGCTGCAACTACAACGATGATCTAGATATCTTTCACATCCGTTTAACTGTTTTAAAGTCAAAAATATTGTCTAGCTGTAGTACATAAATAGTTTCATGTTTGTTATTGCTTTATTGTGATCATTGTTTTAATTTTGCTACTGTATATTACTTAATTGAATTGTTTATCTCACTGTTCTAATAATTTTGTGAATGCTATGTACACCGTAACTGTTGTATGTATCGGAGACCTTCCCAAAAACTGAATTTTGAGTGAATAGTAAATAATGTGGTTGTACTTATTTAGTAAATAAATAAATAAATAAATGCCGTAAGGCGAAACCGGTCAGGTTTAGAAATAAAATAAACTCAGTGGAAAAGTACAAGTGTGTTATTCAAAATGTAAAGAAAAGGGGTTTGATCTTACTAGTCTTATGGCGAGTGTTCTTGTGATAAAAAAAGATAAATTGCTTATCCTGGGAAACGAACTATAGAACTCATAAATACAAAAAAAGGTAAAAATATATCTGTGGTGTAGCGGTAAAGTGTTCCGACTACTAAATCGGAGATGGCGGGTTCGATTTCCAATCAATACAAATATATATATGCGCGATACGTCTATTTACATTTTGTCTGGATGTGTTCTATATGTGGCAAGTATGTATTTTCAGAAATGTGTTTAGGTACCTATGTATATCCGCATTCTAGATCAGATAACAAACCTTATTAAACTATGTTCATATAATTTGAGATTACTTACTCTAGACAGTATATAAGTGTACAATATCGTAAATAATTTATTATTACTACCACTGTGAAAACATATAAACCAAACCCTGTCCAGTCACAAGTACACTTTTGTATGAAGAAAGAAGAGCTCTTAGGAATTTCCCTGAAGATATTGTGCATGAAAACCAGCTTTTCTTGCATCTTAGTAAGACTTGGGACAATATTCCACAACAGGATATTGACACCCTTGTTTTGAGTATGCAGAATCGCTGCAGATGTGTCAGGAGAGTCTTAGGTGGATCCACGGATTATTAATTTTAAGTTATCACCAATTAAAAAAAAATAGTTCTATTTATATCATGTTTTGTTTAGGTTTTGATGTTTCAAAAATAAAGTTAAGATTGAAATTTTGTCTGACTTTTTCCTCTTCTTCTAAGCTTTTTAAATTTAACTTTATCTTAAAGTTTATTATCAGATTAGATAGGCTATTAAACAAGGTTTATTTTAATGTGTAGGTGTCTTAACAAAAAGTTAATAGAATTTTAGTTATTTAGGTTTAATTGAAATATCCCTAGACTATGTTGATATGTGTATTGTTAGGTAAGGTAGGGTGTGTAAATTATGCGTTCCGATTGACGTCCGAAGTCCATTATGAGAGTACGTCACTTCCTTCACCTTGCTTGGTCGCTTAAAGTAGTTCACTTCCGTTTCCTTACTGCGCTTTTAGCGCCACCTATAGTCTCCGCTAAACAACTAAGCTCCTTACCAAAGCAAGCCGCCATCTTAGTCATTGTTGCGTCGTTTTTCGAACCGAGCACATGGTCGTTACGAAAAATTCAATATTTTAAAATTATTTAAATTAATTTTAATTAACTTTCGAGATTTAAGTAGAAAGTAACTTCAAACTGTGTAGTTTGTTTTCCGTTACCTTTAAAGTGTTAGAAAAATGAGTGATAAAGAGGTTATACCTCCTAGTGAAAAAACTTTTCTAAGTGACGGTAGTTCATCTGATTGTTCGTCGGATCGAGAAGAACCACCAAGGAAACGACAAAAGCGTTCCAGTTCGCGGGACCTGGACGAAAGGTTTGACTTATTGTCACAGCAATTAGTAAGTCAATTGAACAATTTTATAGCTACCTCATTTTCAAACGTGCAAATACCTGTATCTAATATCATGCCACATACATCGAGTATGTTGAATAGCTCACCTCCAATAGCCAGTGAACAATTTCTATGTCCACCTAAATTAGATGCGGGTAGTATCGTAGATTTAAACGTTTCGATTAAAGAGCCAACCGTGCCGAAGGCAAAGCAAACACGGGTTGACAAAATTAAGTATATGCAAAGATTTGACTCGTCTGAATGGAACGCAGTTCGATACACAGAAGTTCAGAAGAAGTATGTGGCCTTTCCTGCGTTTACCGAACTAAGAGTAAACGAGGAGTTACGTCGTCTCGAGGATCCCTTTACTCCTTTACGATGGTTTCAAATGGAGCGTAGTTTTGCAGCGCTATCCAACGCGTTCTTGGCTCAAAACGAAGCTGTAAATTCAGCGTTACAATCTCTTGTTGATTGGTCTGCCACTGCTGACAGTTCAGTTAATGCATTAACTATTTACGAAAAGCTAAACCAGTTATTTGGTAAAAACTCTGAATACAAAACTGTATCGCACGATATACTTCAGATGGTGTGCGGGAAACGAGCCGAAGTCTTAGAATTGCGCCGTAAAGATATCATTAAAAAAATTAAAAGATGAATATATGAAAGAAGATTTAGCTAAAATACCTCCTTCTTGCGAATACATGTTTGAACCCGGTCAGTTAGCGATATATTTACAGAAAATTGGTGGGGTAGATAAATTACAAAAGCAGACCCATTCTTCTACCCGCACCCGGGCAAAATCCCCCGAACCCTCGACTTCTTTTGCTAACGCCAAGCCATTTCGTAGCCGCCCCAATAGCTATAAAACAAAACAAGCCGAAAGCAAAGATTCCGAGCGAATCAATTCCAATAACTTATCAGCTAAAAATAAGGGGGGGAGAAAATATAAAACAGAGGGTAGAAGAGCGGGAAATAAAAATAAATGACTGTACAGGGTTTTCAGCCGGCTGTCTAAGACGCTTTCAAAACACTTGGGCTCTTTTCAATCCACCCAGATCAATTTGGAAATTAATAACAGGTCTCAGAATACCATTCAACAAGACTCCGCCATTGGTTTTTCCGACTCTAGATATTTTAACAAAGTATCAAACTCCAACATCGCAATTAATGTCAACCGAAATTCAAAATCTAATTCAATTAAAAGTCTTGGAGCCGGCCCCCCTGACACCATCTTTTATATCCCCTCTATTTATAATTCCAAAATCCAACGGAAAAAGTCGAACTATTTTCAATCTCAAAGCACTAAATCGGTACATGGAGCCGAAGCACTTTCTTCTCTTCCATCATCATCATGTGCCCAATTTTCTACAACAAGGAGATTGGATGGTGAAGTTAGACCTAAGCCAGGCTTATTATCACCTGCCTGTAAAGAAGCAACACAGAAGGTTCCTCCGAATCAGTTATCAAGGTCAACTGCTTCAGATGACGTGTCTGCCGTTTGGCCTAGCTGCAGCACCTCGTATTTTTGCTTCTGTAACAAACTGGACTGCAGAAATACTTCGCAAGAAAGGACTAAGGTTAGTGGTTTACTTGGACGACTATTTTATAGTACATCAGGACCGAAATACACTAACATCTCAAGTAGAAATCGCAATACAGTTTCTGACCAGCTTGGGTTTCTGGGTCAATATGGAGAAGTCGGTAACTACGAAGTTAATCGAATTTCTAGGAATGGAATGGGACACCAAATCCAATACGAAGTCCCTACCTTCCGACAAGATACAACGAATTTAGCAGTTGTTGCGAGTACGACTCGCGACCGGCAGTTGGAACCTAAAACAGGCGCAACGCCTTATAGGTCATCTCAACTTTGCAACCTTCATCACCCACCGGGGAAGGTTGCATTGCCGTTTACTACAACGTCACAGCAACAAACTCAGAAACTGCCCGCGATCGCAGATTCGATATCCATTAGAAGTACGTTCAGAACTGAACTGGTGGCTGAAGAATGTCAGTCAGAAATCAACGATCCATCCCCAGAGAACGCCCACGACGAATCACGTCATCACAGACGCGTCGGACATTCAATGGGGGGCTCTGGTGAACAACGAAATGTTAACGGGCCAATGGGAAGAACATCAGACCAAGTGGCATTGCAATCTAAAAGAGATGTTTGCTGTGATAGCCGCTATATCAGCCAAGGCAATGCATCTCCAGAATTCGTCAGTGATTCTTCAGAGCGACAACAAAACGGTCGTAGCTTATATAAAGAACGAAGGCGGAACACGATCGCGTCTTCTGCTAAACTTGACCCAACAGTTGCTGAGCCTGGCGGATCGTCTCAACATTGTGCTTTGCCCTCACCACCTACCAGAGCAGGCTGTACAACACAGAGGCCGATCATCTATCAAGGAATCGTGTCGCCACCGAGTGGCACCTAATAGATGTAGAAACATCAAGGCTGTTCAGCATGTGGGGCATACCAGACTTAGACCTGTTCGCATCACAGACAGCACATGTCGTAGCAAACTATGTTACGCTAGACTTGTTAGACTCGAACGCCTACTTTCACGACGCTTTCAGCAGATCCTGGCATTACCGACTTGCATGGCTATTCCCGCCACCCAGCCTAATACCCAGGGTACTACATCACCTAAATTCAGCTTCCGGCCGGTACATCTTAATAGCACCCAAGTGGAAGAAGTCCTTTTGGAGGCCAGACCTGAAGAGCCGTGCTCTGAAGCGTCCCGTGAAGCTCAGAGATCTGGACAAGACGCTGGTGGACACAGTAACAATGCTGCCACCCGCGCAAGTCAGCAAGCTACACCTGGAAGCTTGGCTCATTTCGGGTGGGATGCCCTGACAGGCGCGTGGACGCAGCAGGAGAAGAATTTGTTGTCATCTTGTTAGAGACAGTCTACTATAAAGACATATGCCCCCATTTGGAGTAGATGGGTGAGATTTTGCCAAGAGAAGAGCGTTAATTTTCGTATTCCGAATCCATCAGACGTAGCTAGGTACCTCAGTTATTTGTTTTTAACGGATCGTCTCTCTTACAGAACAATTCTCGTTCATAAATCGGTTATTGCCACCATTTGCGAAACTATATCTGATATTAAAATTTCATCTAATCCCATTGTAAAACATATACTGAAAGCTATTTCCTTAGCAAAACCCGTGCCTCCTAAATTACCGATTTGGGACGCCAGGATTTTGATTAGTTCGTTAAAAAATGAAAAGATAGATTTGAATAGTTTATATCAAGTATCCAGACACACCGCCGCTATTTTATTATTATCTTCTGGCCGTAGAGTACACGACCTTACTCTTTTGCACACTGATAGGCAACATTTTATAGATAACACCGATTCTATTACCTTGCATCCCGTTTTCGGGTCGAAAACTGACTCGTCCTCATATCAACAATCCAGTTGGACATTTATATCCGCTCCTGACAAAGGTATCGATGCAGTATATTGGTTACGCACTCTTGTAAATATAACGCAGGGAACTCGGGGCAATATTACTAATTTGTTTTTAGCAACTAAAGGCCCTACGAGACCAGCTACTGCAGCGATCATCGGGGGTTGGATCAAGCGTCTTTTGGCTGATGCCGGTATTCATGCATCAGCTGGAAGTTGTAGATCAGCGGTTTCATCCTTAAATTGGGTAGAAAATTATCATATAAACGATATTCTAGATAAAGCTAATTGGCAACATGAAGGTACTTTTAGAAAGTTTTACCTGAAAGAAATCAATAATGTAAACAGGGGAATAATGTCGGAAAAATCTCTTTCACAATATTTTCAGCCTAATAATTAATGTTAATTGTCTAATAAATTAATTAATATGCACTTTAAGCAAGGTGCATATAAGTTTATAATCATTCATAAATATTCAATCACATTGTTGCGTTTTAATTGGACACTTACTATATTACCAAAAAATACAAGCCACCAGGAGATAACAAACAGTCTCTCATAATGGACTTCGGACGTCAATCGGAACGCATAATATAAAATTTTTACCTTCAAATAAAATTTGTATTATGCTTCCATAGACGTCCGAAGTCCCAGTAATTTCTTCCTGGTGCTAGGCCATTATGAGCCGAACAATGACTAAGATGGCGGCTTGCTTTGGTAAGGAGCTTAGTTGTTTAGCGGAGACTATAGGTGGCGCTAAAAGCGCAGTAAGGAAACGGAAGTGAACTACTTTAAGCGACCAAGCAAGGTGAAGGAAGTGACGTACTCTCATAATGGACTTCGGACGTCTATGGAAGCATAATACAAATTTTATTTGAAGGTAAAATTTTTATATTTTTTGTACGACAACTCACAATAGCACAGGTATAAACCTGTGTGGTTTTTTGTTGCTATTATTGACCTAATAAAATGTATCTATTGTTTTGTTTTGATAATAATAAAAAAAAGGACGAAAAGTTTCCAAGGCTTTCATAAGGCCACACAGTTTGATGGGAAGGCCGAAAATCATAGTATCGAAATGTGGGTATCAATACACCTCTGCCTAGCCCTTCGGGGATTAACAGGCATGGATATCTAATATATAAAATTCTCGTGTCACAGTTTTCGTTGCCATACTCCTCCGAAACGGCTTGACCGATTTTGATGAATTTTTTTGTGCTTATCCGGTATCTATGAGAATCGGCCAACATCTATTTTTCATCCCCCTAAATGGTGCAGCGGGAACGGGATCTGACGCCACGGGTGCAGGGAAAAATTGGCGGTACGAAGTTCGCCGGGACAGCTAGTATTATATATGTTTGTATGTACTTCTAAACAAAAATATAAAAACTAACTTTTAAACTCTCGCGTTCCATGATATACAATAACACTAACGGGAATTAACGCGATCATGGTATAGGACAAACGAAGCGGACTATTGCTGAACGAGTCAAGGAACACATCGCAGCTGTAAAGAATCGCCAGACAAGCAAATCCGCGATCGCAGAACACCTACTAGAAGCAGGTACTAATCACTGGATTGAGTTCCACCATACGCAAGTCCTCTCCACCGAACGTCACTTCTATTCAAGAACTGTACATGAAGCGATTGAAATCAAGAAACATAAAAATTTCAATCGGGAAGATGGGTTTAAATTATCTGCAACATGGAATCCAGTGATAAAAAACATGCAGCCTCGCTTTTCTGTGCAGTCGGATAAAGACCGGACAGTTTGCTTACAGAATAGGGACACTGTGAGTGTGGTATGTGACGGTACATGGCGAAAACAAAATATCGAGAATGTGCGGGTAGATGAAGAACCTACTACCTCACGGACTCGAAGACGGCGGGCGTGCACTACTGCGCCAGTCAGCCTGTGACCACGGCCGGTGTAACCTGGTCGAAACGTCAGGCAAATCAAAGGTATGTATGTACCTATACCATGATCGCGTTAATTCCCGTTAGTGTTATTGTATAAAAATATAAAAACTTAACTAACCTGATCAGATCTGAACGTGCCAGAGTTCAACAACACTAAATCAGCGCCAGTTGCCGCCAACAGGACGTCACACACCCAGTTGCCGAGGTTACACTCCTGTCGCCTGATGCAGGCGAACCGACCCTCTAGGGGTACACAGATCTTGCCTAGGATTTCGTCCATTTTACCTTCTATCATGGCTGAAAAAGAAAAAAAATGATTTAAGCGTTAAATGGTGAAAATTCTTTATAGAATAATTATTGGGTATTTTCCTATAGTTAAAATAATTTATCTAACCGAGCTTATTATTTGAAAAAAAAAAGTCAATGTTTAAAAATGGTTCATTGGTTCCAACAGTCGGCTCCACCGTCGCTCTTAAGACGTATATAAGAGAAGGGAAATTTGAAGTGATTCAGGTGTCTCTCAATAGCTCAGTTGGAAGAGCATTCCTCCTGTAAGGGAAAGGTCGTGGATTCAAGTCCCACTTGAGCATTTCATTTTTCCCGATATATTCGAAGTTTTATGAACGTAGAAACTAAAAATGTGTACCAGGATCGAAGCAAGCAGAAAGATGTCTCTGCCTACCCGATTTGGATAGGTACGTGACTTATACTTACAAGAATACTTGTCAGTCTTCGCCTTTAGCACCAGATCTTCAGCGTACGTGCTGTTAACAGCCACCTCAGAAATATCCACCTCACTGCTCTCGCCGGTGAAGCTTATACGGATCTTGCTGAACTGTCTGAAGTCTGTGCCGGATTTCACGATAAATCTGTTGTTTATCTGTGGCAAAAAAAGTATTTTTTTATCTCTCTTATTTTATCTGCGGTAGCCTAGATAGAATCGCTCAGGCGGATTCAAGTCTCGCCTATCCCCTTCTACTTGACTGAGTTCCGGCAATTAAATAATTTAAATCAATAAAACAGATTTGCTTTAACAGTGTTTTAAGATCATTTTGAGATCGATGAAATGATCCTAACATCTAACATCAGGAAAAAGTGATTCGCGGGACCTGAATCCGCCTGAGCGATTCTCAGGCGGATTCAAGTCCCGCCTGAGCTTTCAGGATAAAAAAAGAAATAAACAGCATCAACATCTTTCTGATGCTGACTGCACCAAAACCGATATAGCTTTAGATATTTTATAGATTGCCCATTGAAATACTCACATCTAGTACTTCGTACACATGATCATGTCCGCCCAGTATCAGGTCTATGTCAGTGCATCCCTCCGCCAACTTTATGTCGTTCGGTGTCCGCATATGTGTTAGCGCTATCACAAATTCACAACCCTGAAATCAGAAATGATTAATATTGAAGATTATCAAAACCCCTCGGCTTAATTGGGTATTCTACTGACTAGTCAAATTAGTTAAGCGTTAAGTGGGGCGTAAAAAGGCATCTAATGAGGCCGTCAAGCTGAGTGCCACCACTGTTAACATGGTAAATGTTTACGATGGTGACCCTCTTTCAGAGACTTTGCCTTTAGCTTAACATCAGGCGAGGTGAAGTCAAATTGACGTGTCCTGTATAAAAAAAAAGTTACTTTTTACTAAACTTCAAAACGATAAGTTTGGTAACTTGTATGAAAAAATATTTAGTGACGTCATAAAATTTAATAGTCAAAGTTACTATTATAGGTTGAGTGGATGATTAAAAATAAATAAAAACTGTAAAATAAGAACCGATGCAATGTTTACCGCTCTTTTACCATTCTTAACTTAATAAGCTCGTTTAGATAATTCATTTTAACTATAGGATAATATTTGAATGCTTTTTTAGCATTTATTATGCTAAATTTTAAGTTCGAAAAACATCGGAAAAAATTAAATGCTCAAGTGAGACTTGAACTCATAGGATAATACCCAATTGGCAGAGAATTTACTAGGAATTGTATTCAATACCTTCGCAGAAATTAATTGCACAAAAAAAAAGAAAGAATACGCGAACGGCTTCTGAAAAGTGGCCGAAACGTCAGTTTAAAAGTAAATAATATCAAATATATCGCGATAGAATTTTAGAACACGCATAAAACGACACACGGGCTATAAAAGCGTTAGTAAGGGATGGCCCTGGGTCAGCCGGGGAGCGAGGGATATGTCTTTGACAACCTCACCTCCGGCCTAGCACCAAGACCCACAGTCGGCGTGCGGTTTTAGTCGGTTCGAGTCCGACATAACCTCCCCTTCCGGCTCCGGCAGGGGGGGTATCCGTGGGGATTTCCGCACGAAAAAAAAAAAAAAAAGTAGCTTAGTGGTTAAGGAGTCGGCCTTACAAACGAGAGGTCCCGGGATCGAATCCAAGGAATTATGCTACCGACATCACTCATAACACAAGCAATTTATCTTAACTGGCGGGGTTGAGAGGGAATATTAAAAACTTCGGTTGTTAATATTAAAGAAAAGAAAAAAAGAGCATTAGAAGGTTTCTTCAGGCAGCGACAGCAGGTGTAACTTCCCTGGTGTTGCATACGTCCATAGGTCACGATAACCAGTTTCTATCAGGTGGGCCGTGTGCTTGTCTGCAACCTCTCTCTCTCTCTCTCTCTAACTTAAGAGCTACGCTCTTGTCGGTGGAGTAATCGCCACCCTTCTCTCTGCTCCGCCAATCCTTTCACCTCCCGATACGATGTGACTTGTATCTTTTCCTTTATCTGTGCCATAAATGTTCCTCTTGGCCAACCTCTTCCTCTCTTTCGTTCTACTCTCCCCTCTATGATGTTTCTTATGAACAAGTCATGTCTTATCAGGTGGCCAAGCATCTTTCCTCTTCGGTTCGCGATTATTCTTAATAAAGACCTTCCCTCTTGCACCCTATTTAGTACTCTTTCGTTCGTCATCTTTTCTGTCCAGCTTATCCCCTCCATTCTTCTCCAGCACCACATTTCGAACGCTTCGAGCCTGTCTCTGTCCCCTTTTGTCATTATCCATGTCTCACATCTATAGAGTGCAATGCTCCAAACATAGGTTTTTATGAATCTTTTCCTTTTTTTTTTTGTATGAATTTTTTTTTATAGCATTTATTATGCTAACTGTTGCACCGTCGCCCTTATAGACGGATATAAAGAGAAGGAAAATTTGGAATGATTCAAGGGGTGCTCAATAGCTCAGTTGGCAGAGCAGTCGCCCTGTAAGCGAAAGGTCGTGAGTTCGAGTCTCACTTGAGCATTTCATTTTTTCCAATGTTTTTCGAATCTTTTCCTTATTAATAATGAAATATTTTTTGTCTTGAGTAAAATGCTTCTTGTTGTTGAATGCTTGCTTAGCTATTGCAATTCTGGCCACTATATCCTGTGCACACCGCGAGTCACTGTTCAAAATACTACCGAGATACCTAAAACTATCCACTTGCTCTAAGTTGTTTTTATTTAGTACAATAGGTCTCTGTATCGATGGATTTTTTGAGGTTATCATGGTTTTAGTTTTCGTTCGTTTCGTTTCGTTTCGTCTGTCACCTAAGTGGTATAAAAACATGTCTGACAGTTACTTTAAAGCAATTAAATACTCACTTCTTGTTTCAATTGTGAAGCTAATTTTGACCCAGCTTGCACGAAATCTATAAACGTCACTTCTTCTGGGTTTATCGTGGCTAGGGTTTCCAACCATTCCTGTAAGAATAGGATTCATAAAAATCAAATACATCAGAAAAAATTAATCGCTTGGTCGGGACTCGAATCCGCGATATTTCCCCTACAGGGGGAATGCCTCAACCACTACACCATCAAGCTCTCAGTATTATCTAATAGAGAGGCATTCCCTCTGTATGGAAGAAATCGCGGGTTCGAGTCCCACCCGAGCGATTTATTTTTCCTGATTTGTATAGTTAGCAAACTTAATGTTTTAAAATAATCATTCCATAGGATTTATAAAGTCGTGAAGTACATATAATATCTATAACATTAAAAAATAGTCGTGTCAATTTATTCGAGATATTTAAATGGATTATGTTATGGTCAGACTTAAAATTGTTAAAAATGTTTTAACCGATATCCACGCAGGTAAAACCATAGGCATAAGCTCAAAACTCAAAAAACTCAAGGTATTTATTTAAAATTGTGTAGCACTACTACAGCTTTTTGACGTCAAATTCTGCTTAAAACTAAGTTTACCACCGCTTCCTAGGCACCAGTGGAGAAGAAACGGCGCAACAAACTCCACTGTAGCATTTTCTGGACGTCAATTTACAAAAAAAAAAAAAAGTAAGTTCTTAAGACTAAATATGGACGAATGTATGTATGTATGTGTAAGCTAATCCTACTAATATTATAAACGCGAAAGTTTGTAAGTATGGATGTTTGTTACTCTTTCACGTCTAAACGGCTGGAGCGATTTCAATAAAATTTGGTATGGAGTTATCTGACACTCTGAATTATCACATAGGCTTTTTTTTTTCGTGCGGAAATCCCCTCGGACACCCCCCTGCCGGAGCCGGAAGGGGAGGTTATGTCGGACTCGAACCGACTAAAACCGCACGCCGACTGTGGGTCGTGGTGCTAGGCCGGAGGTGAGGTTGTCAGCGACATATCCCTCGCACCCCCGCTGACCCAGGGCCATCCCTTGCGGTCTAGCCCTCCTCGGGAGGATTAACACATAGGCTATGTTCAGTCGCGATAATCGACATCCACGCGGGCGGAGCTGTGAGTAAAAGATAGTTTACAATAAAACGAAAATAAAGCCAACGAGACGAGAGAAAAAAGGTAAACAAAGCGACCATTACTGAGTTACGTTGCGATAACTAGCGATTATATTCTCTGTCCATGTCGCACATGTCACACGTTCGTGACAATGGCCGAGCGACAGCTGTCGTTGCGTGTTTCGTAGTACAGGAAAGCTGTCAGATCCGCCACATTATGAGCAATTTCATTCCTGTCTGGAACGTCCTTGAAGTGATACGTAATAATTTTCAAATAAAAAAGTTTGGAACTGTTGAAACATTGTTTACCTTTTTTCTCTCGCTTCGTTGGCTTTACTTTGTGTATAATAATACCTGTTCCACCAGGCCAATAAACCCGATCTTATGTCCATTACAGAGCAACGCATGTGTGATCTTGCCATCTCCCAGGGGTCTGCCAGTTTCGTTGTCTATTACATTGGACATTAACCAGGGGAAATTGCACTGGGCAACCAGACCAGAGAGGACTTCCAGGCCAAAATCTGTAACAAAAAGGCATACATACATATTATGTGTGTATCTGTGGCGTGGCGGTAGTGAATGCGTCTTCTATGCAGGAGGTGCGAGTTCAATCTCCGCTCAGTGCAAATATTCGAATGCATGAATATGGATATTTGCATTGATCTGGGTGTTTCTATGTATAATATGTATGTATTTACACAATAAAAGTATCTAAGTATGTTTATACGCATTCTAGATTCCATAACACAGGCTAGTTAAGCTTACCGTGGGTCCAGATAGCGTTGGGTAGAAAGTTGTGAAATATTTATTTCTTTATTTAATATATGTTACCGGCAATGTGTATAATGCAGGCATTCTATACAATGCCTGGGCGATGTATGTTAATATACAGAATGCCTGCTGTTCCACCGGTAATGTGTGAAATAAATAGGTTATGGTCTATATTTGCGGATGGTTTTGCGGAAATATTTCTGAAATATCAACTACAAAAACCTTAACCTTATAATACCTAATCTATTCAAGTCTCATTGGGTATTTTACTGACTAGTCAAATAATACTTTTTAAGGAGGCCATTATTGACGACTTCTGTACCGTAGAAGTATAAACGTTCGACTGAAAATCAGAGATCGGGGATTCGATTCCTACTTAATGCAAATATTTGTGTTAACGAATATTCTGTGCTACTTCTTACTAATTTACACCATTGCCTGCCCCTTCGGGAATTTAAAGGCTTGATTGTAGGTATATATTTTCTTGTAACATACATAACATAAACTCACGCCTGTGTTCCCCGAAGGGGTAGGCAGAGGTGCTAGCACCCACATTTCGCCTATTGCCATTAACCGGACACTTATAAACCTGCGATAAATACACACATAACTTCGAAAAGCATCGAAAAGTCATTGGTGTGTGCCATGGTAAACGTGGGATCGAACCCGAGACCTCGTCTCAGCAGTCCATTACTCATACCACTAGGCTGCCGCAGTACTATACTATAATATATAGAATACCGGATAAAACACGGTGCCGGTAACACATACATATACTTACGCCTGTAAATCGCCAAAGGGTTAAGTAGAGATGTATTAACACCCATATTTCGCCAACTATGATTTTCGGTCCCACGTAATAGTGGGCGAGCCTATTGCCGTCAAGTGGGCACTTAGTCATGGGCTGTATGTTTATTGTCGGATGGATGGAAGACATGTAGGTGAAATAATTGGATTGATAAGTAAGTCATAGGAGGCCATTGAAGCTAATTCTGTTGTGTTAAAACGAACAATTTTTTTTTAAATATATAGGACACGTCAATTTTACTTCACCTTACCTGATGTTAAGCAAAGGCAAAGTCTCGGAAAGAGGGTCACCATCGGAAACATGTACCATGTTAACAGTGGTGGCCCTCAGCTTGACGGCCTCGTTAGATGCCTTTTCACGCCCCGCTTAAAGGACCCGGGACTGTAGTTTTTAGTTATTATAGTGTGTGGCCGACTCCGGTCAGCGCCGACCGATTTTGGCCGGACAGTCTATGGCCGTGAGGCAAATGAACACACAATTATCAGGCAGCCGGCCGGCCGATTAGTGCTAGCTTAGTGCTAGCTAGTGACCTTACTTACATCACATAGAACAGAGTTTTTTTCGTATATTTACGATTAACGTAATGACATGTATTTAGGAAAATGTAATTAAGGTCGAAAATCGGTTTTACTGTTCTTAGTAGTCTTTGTAGTCGGTTCGAGTCCCACTAACATGCCCACCTAACAATTTTGCTATCGAAACTGTCTGCTAAAACTTTTTTACGAAACGACTATACAATCTGGGTTTATAATACCGTGTTATACATTTTTAACTTATTTTAGTTAGAATGAATTTTTTATAGCATTTATTATGCTAACTGTTAAGTTCGAAAAACATTGGAAAAAATGAAATGCTCAAGTGAGACTCGAACTCACGACCTTTCGCTTACAGAGCGACTGCTCTGCCAACTGAGCTATTGAGCACCACTTGAATCATTCCAAATTTTCCTTCTCTTTATATCCGTCTATAAGGGCGACGGTGCAGCCATCTACCAACATTCTTACGACCCTTTCTTACGGCCCTGTAAGCGAAAGGTCGTGAGTTCGAGTCTCACTTGAGCATTTCATTTTTTCCAATGTTTTTCGTATTTAAGTTAGTTTTGACACAACAGAATTACGAGTAGCATCATTATCGACGACCTCTGTACCGTGACTGTACAGTCAGAGATCGCGGATTCTATTCCTAATTAATGCAAATATTTGTGATAATTAATATCCTATGCTACCTCCTACTAATTACCTGACTACGGCGAAGCCAAAAGGAGGGTTATGATTTTGACAGGCTATGTATGTATAAAAACTTATTAGCACTGGACAAATGAGGTATCGTTACAAGCGGCTTGATCGTCCGATGGTTATAGGCTATATGACGTGTCACCCAATCTTGTGTGGCGCCCTCTAAAGCTCATAAGGTACTGTATTAAAAAATAAATTTGAGATAAATATGCCGTGTTTGGTATCAAATGAAAGTGCTTAATGAGCATTTTTCAAATATGTATAAATTATTAGCTTTACCTTGCCTCAAAATATAGCCGTGGTCGTATGCCACTTACTCTAACAAAACAATATATTCTAGGGAAAAGTGGCATACGACCACGGCTATCCTTGATATTTTCTTGTTTGTCACTTTTTAAAGCGTGATTTTTGGTAGTCGGGTTTTAGTTTAAACTTTATTTTTTTTACACCACTGTCTGCCCCTTCGATAATTTAAAGGTTTGATTATCTATACTAATATTATAAATGCGAAAGTAACTCTGTCTGTCTATCTGTATGTTACGCTTTCACGCCTAAACCACTGAACCGATTTCGATGAAATTTGGTATAAAGGTGGACTAGACCTTAAGAAAGGAAATATGCTATGTTTGGTCGCGATAACCGACATCCAAGCGAGCGGAGCCGCGGGCAAAACCTAGTATGTATGTATTTTCTCGTACAGTTAAATAAATATGTAGTTACTTATTCGCTAACGAACTTTTCTAGACCAGTATTGCGTGACCGGGGGTCGGCCTTGAAGTCCAATGTACGACAAAGGGGTTAGACAACTGTTATCACTGCCTTGTACCGTCTACTGCGTTATCTCACAGTTTATCAACCTTTTTTAAGTGTCCACTTCGTTTGATGATTTTGGTGGCCTAGAAAAATTACAAAAGCTGGCCAATTGCGAGTTTGACTCGCCGAGGGTTCATCAATTTATGCTACATAAACCGCATTATATTTTGGTTGCTTTAACTTTGGGGGTGACGGGTGGAGCCGCCTGTCACCCCAGCAGAAGCAGCGCGTCCCTATTCCAGGGGCGAGTCGGGGACACAGTTGTCCCGAGGAGGGCCAGACCGTATGTGATGGCCCTGGGTCGGCCGGGGTGCGAGGGATATGTCGAAGACAACCTCACCTACGGCCTAGCACGACAACCCACAGACGGCTTGCAGTTTTAGTCGGTACGATCCCGACATAACCTCCGGCTCTGGCGCGGGAGGTATCCGAGGGGATTTGCGTTAACTTAGAAGTATGATTTTTGCAGAGTTTTAAGACGTTATAGACCTGAATGAGTGGTATGAATTTCAACTACATACCTGCACGCATTCATGAGAAAATGGTCTTGACAGACAGATGGACACACAGACAGACAAACAGACAACGAAGTGATCCTATAAGGGTTCAGTTTTTCTCCTATTGAGGTACGAATCTCGGATCGATGTAGAACTTTCATCTATATATATAAAAATGAGTGCCTATTTCCCTTGGTCACGACATCACGCGTGAACGGCTGGACCGATTTCGCTAATTATTTTTTTGTTGTGTTCGTTATTGTCAGGAAAAGGTTCTTATGGAAGAAAAATGAAGAAAATTGCGCGGAAAATTTGAAAATTTAAGAATACATAACCACCATATAAAATAGCTGATCCGATATACGCCATGTCTAAATTTTGAATTTGGAATACGAATTGGAAAAAAATGTGTTTATTATTCTAATACTGCTGTATGATAAAATATTGTCAGAGGGTGATTAGTAGACATCCTTCTGAATTAACAAAATGCCCGTTGCTTGGGCCGCGAAAATATTTATGTTGGCTATTTTAGGTATATAAGTCGAAAAATTTATAGTTTATGGTAGTATGAACGCCCTTGAGCGTAGAGGTATATGGTTGTATGGGTCCCATAGTTATATAGGCTCCGTAGGTGTAAGTATGGGCCCCGGTGACCTATTAGTGTCGGAAGGTCCGTGCGCGTATGGGGCCCGAATCGAAATGCTTTCCGTTCTCAAAATAATTTGGAGAATTTGATACAGTTATTTGATTCTTATTTCTAAGGCAAAACGAAGTTTGCCGGGACAGCTAGTACTAGATATTTTAGAATACAGACAGACAGTTACACAACGAAATAATCAAATAGGGGTTCGTTGTTTTCTTTTGAAACACTAAAAGGTGCCCGATTGACGGCCTCCGTGGCGTGGCGGTAGTGAACGCGGCCGCTACGCAGGAGGCGCGGGTTCGATTCCCGCTCAGTGCAAATATTTGTACGCTCATATATACGTATGCCAGCTAGAACCAAGCGTTTCAGTGACTCATTCCTATGCCGCACCATTAAGACCTGGAACTCCCTGCCAGCTCACATGTTTCCTTCTTCCTACAGTCCCGGGTCCTTTAAGCGGGGAATGAAAAGGCATCTAACGAGGCCTTTAACATGGTACATTTTTCCGATGGTGATCCTCTTTCCGAGACTTTGCCTTTAGCTTAACATCAGGGGAGGTGAAGTCAAATTGACGGGTCCTAAATAAAAAAAAATTGGTCTGGTCGTGCCTCGGAGAGCCCGTTAAGCTATCGGTCCCGCTTGCCATACGAACATGTATGGCAGTCGTTACAGGGGAATTGGGTGCAATGGCCCCACATAGAAGGGCTGATCACCCGTCCGGTCAAACGGCGTCCCCATTGGCAGTAGTAGTAGTAGACGGCTATATGGGACCGAAATCATGGTTACCGAAACACTTCTGCTTATCCCTTCGGGAGTTTAGAGGCGTGAATATATCATCATCATTCCTAACTGCATCCGACGCCAAGAAGAACTTAAATACCGGTCGGGTCCGGGCTCGACTCCGGGTCCGTGAAGCCCGCGAAGAGCAAAGGCGAACCGGACGTCGGAGGTCGCAGAACGACCTCCGTCCTCCATGAACGCTGGCCTGGGGGTGACCGGTGGAGCCGCCTGTCACCTGTCCTAACCGGACCAGCCTGTCGCCTGCTTCTGCTAGAAGTAGGCCACGGCGGCGGCGCAATGTGCGCCTCCCCGTACCCGGGGCTAGATGGGGATACTGTGGTCCCCACAACCCGAAGGAGCCATCTCGAAAGAGATGGTCCTGGGTCTGCCGGGGTGCGAGAGATATGCTTTTGGCAATCTCACCTCTGGCAACCAAAGATGGCGTGCGTTTTACGAGTCCGACATAACCACCTCCACCGGCTCCGTGGGGGTGGTATCCGTGGGGATTTTTCGAACGATAAAAAAGCAGGTGAACTTGGCCCTCAGGGATCCTGGTTCTTCCGGGTCTTCTTCCTCCACTTTGCGATCTTGGGCGTCCATGTTGATGAGACCATAGAGGCATTTTGTATACCCATCACGATCCTGGCACTACATCGTCATACATTACCGTCACCTTATACAATACGTTTCGAGTAGTGAATAACGATCGACTTTCACTCACCGAAGTCGTGGTTGCCAAACACGGCGCACTGTGTTCCAATTTCATTCAGCACCGGCACCATTTGCTCGCCTTTCGTGAATGTGCTCACTGGAACAGAATCAAATCAAATCATATTTATTGTAAATCATAGGTACAATAGATGTTCACAGAATATAAATCAAATGAAATAAAGATTGAAAAGAAATGGGATGATAATCAATAATCAACTTTATTTCGTTCAACATTAGGTGGTACAAAGGTGTTACATTAAATAATATGCTCTTCCATGTTCCGCCTAAAGGCATACGAAAGTAATTAGACAATTTTAGATAGTCTGATGATAGAAAACATTTTATACACCTACTTTGATATCCGCGAGGAATTTTGTTCCTGTTGCCTTGCACATGTATTTTTTTAAAACCTTCGGTGGAACTTTTGGAACATACGAAAAATATTTGAATGGCTTTCTTTTTGAACATTAAGTATGCTAACTATACAATCAAAAACATCAGAAATCTAGTGTGAATGTAGCCTAGTTGCGGGTTGCGGGTTCGAATCCCGTCCCAGAGGTTCACTTTTTCTGATGTTTTCGATACGAAAAATAAGCCTCAATATTAATCAAGTAGATAACCCGTGCGGCTTTGTCTAGGGAAACAAACCTACATACGTTCACGCCTATATCCCTCCAGGGTAGGCAGAGACAGCCCGCCACTTGCTCTATTCTTACACACTTCACGAGTTTTCTCATCATTAAATCTTACATGCAAGCAAAAAAAAAACATTTAACCAAAAATTCTAATACTCAATTACAACGCCATTTGCCGATACAAAAAATAAGGACACGTCAATTTGACTTCATCTCGCCTGATGTTAAGCAAAGGCAAAGTCTCGGAAAGAGGGTCACGATCATTAACATGTGCTATGTTAACAATAGTGGCACTCAGCTTGACGGCCTCATCAGATGCCTTTTACACCCCGCTTAAAGGACCCGGGACTGTAGGAAGAAGGAAACACGTGAGCTGGCAGGGATCTGTGAAGCGGGCAGTATTTTTTTTTATTTTATAAAAGGACGCGTCAATTTAAATTCATCTCGCCTGATGGTAAGCTAAAGCTAAAGTCTCGGAAAGAGGGTCACCATCATAAACATGTACCATGTTAACAGTGGTGGCACTCAGCTTGACGGCCTCATAAAATGCCTTTTCACGCCCCGCTTAAAGGACCCGGAACTGTAGGAGGAAGGAAACACGTGAGCTGGCAGGGAGTTCCAGGTCTTAATGGTGCGGCATAGGAATGATTCATCGAACTGCTTGGTTCTAGAAGCTATATTCTGCACCGTATGCGGGTGACATCTGAGCCCTGTACGTGTTGTCCTGTGGAGGAAAGGAGAGGGTGGGACTAATTGGAAGAGCTCATCAGAACATTCACCATCGCAGAGACGTTAGTCATTCTCTAATAATTATGTATTATTTTCAGTCAATACTTACACATACTGGGCGAGAAGACATCTCCGCTGAACAGTACCAACGGATTCAGATGCTGTAAGGATTTCACCGCAGTGCTGAACCTTAGTGCACCACCCACTGGCTCCGTATCTGAGATCAAACAAATATTATCTCATTATTATTTAATTTCATAATATTACAGATTTATTATAGAGTGTATGGGACCCATCCAAGACCTTTGGGCCAATGGTTTATTTGCAAGCCGGTACACTTGCAAGTCGGTATAACTGCAAGCCGATAAACCTGCAAGCCGGTACACCTGTAAGTCGGCACACCTGCAAGTCGGCACACCTGCAAGCCGATATACCTGCAAGCCGGCACACCTGCAAGTCAGCACACCTGCAAGTCGGAACACCTGCTGATTGAGGGATGAGGCTCTGGGTTGGGAAGTCAGACGGAAGTCACTGCTTTAAAAGCCGTATAACCCAAGGAAGGAGAACGAGTAAGCCGGCTTCGGGCACCGAGCTGAAAACTTCGGATGCAATCATAATGATCATAGTTTTTTTACTCTTTTTCGGCGAATCTAAGAATACATTTTCTGCTATTGATAGTTCTTTAGCATCTTAAGTGAAAAAAGCCGTTTTCCATTGCAAGTTGGCAATTTGCCCAAATAAAAAATAAACCAGCAGGTTCGCTGAACTTACAACAAAAAACTACTTACATAACATTTGGACAAAAATATTAGGACGATAAACTAAACGTTTTTTGTCGCAACTAGGACCGCCCGCGCCATTTGCATTCTAAGCACGTTTGCAGATTAAAGAGATTTAATGCAGATTAAAATGAAATGCTCAAGTGAGACTCGAACTCACGACCTTTCCCTTACAGGTGGACTGTTCTCCCAACTGAGCTATTATATTATAGACGGATATAAAGAGAAGGAAAATTTGGAATGATTCAAGTGTGGCTCAATAGCTCAGTTGGAAGAGCAGTCCCCTTGTAAGGGAAAGGTTCTGAGTTCGAGTCTCACTTGAGCATTTCATTTTTATCCAATGTTTTTCGAACTTAAAAGTTAGCATAATAAATGCTATGAAAATTTCATTCTAAGATTTATATATTATAATTTTTTATGTACAGATATGTGATCACATTTGAGCTCAGGGACAATGGTCATGAAGGATTCACGCTCCATCCCAATAAAATACTACCTACATGTGAAGAAACTCATGATGGCCTGGTCTATTTACTAACTGCTAGTAAAAATTATAACAAAACAAAAGTAAGAAAATCAAAGTCCAGTACAGCGAAGGGAATGGCGGGCCAAATCGTGATAATTGTTAATTTATTATTTTTTATTATTGTACGTTTTGATTGAGAATTAGGTCGGCCATTTTGGACTGATTGTTTCTTATACTTCTAAATATGGCTTTCTACGATGCGTGATTTTGCGGGTAGATGCGAATTAACCCGCATAGACGCACCATGGAAAGGGTGTCGACTGTGGAAGCTCAAATAAGTCCATAGCAGTTCGCTGGATCGACAGGCGACAAGCCACGAGGATGTCTAATACAGGGTGATTTTATTGTCGATTCGGAAAAAAGAATTTGGGCTCAGTTTTGATAGCAAAATCATCTGGAAGTATTAATTTGGCGAAGGAAAAAAACATTTTTTGATAACGTATGGGAATAATGTTCAGGTAAAAGGAATAATGTATGGGGTTGTAATTTTTTTTCTCTTTCACCAAATTAATACTTACAGATGATTTTGCTACCGAAACTGCCCAAATTCTTTTTTTCCGAAACAACTGAGATTCTTGCCGGAGTCTTCTCAGGTCTGGGCCGCGTTTCGAACCGGTGGTCCATTTACTAGTATTAGTTAGTATTTAAGATTTACTTTATGTTGACGTTTTGTAAGTTCCGATTTAATGGTCTATGCAAAATAAAATATTTTTGAATTTTGAATTTTTTGAACTATAAAATCACCCAGTACACTGGGTCCCTGGCCCTGGGTAAGTCAAGGCGTGAGGAATGTGCTAGAAACATTCTCACCCTCGATAACTAATGACCAAATATGGCGGCGGTTTTAGTCAGTTCGAATCCAACAAAAAAAGCAATTGATGTGTGGTGCTTAGATGTCTATTTTCGTGTTCTGTGCGTGATAAAACTTGCTGAATCACACACCATGTTCGATCCTTAGGGATATTTTTATGGCCTTTTTAAGGTTTTTATACAATCAAGGGTGTCTCCTGATTGCACAACAATTACCAGACCATGGTAGCTACAGTTACCGGTTGAGAGTCATTAAGTATTAGTTGGCTAAAACAAAGCGAGAGAAAAAAGGTAAACAAAGTTTCAGCGGTTCCAAACATTTTTATTTGAAAATTATTACGTATCACTTCAAGCGCATTCCAGACAGGAATAGAATTGCTCATAAGATGGCGGATCTGACAGTTAAGAACCGCTGTGCTGACAGCTTTCCTGTAGTATGAAACACGTAACGACAGCTGTCGCTCGGCCATTGTCGCGTACGCGTGACATGTGCGACAAGGACAGAAAATAATCGCTAGTTATCGCAACGTAACTCAGTAATGGTCGCTTTGTTTACCTTTTTTCTCTCTTCTCGCTTTACTTTAGTACGAAACAACTTACTTGTGGTCTGTTCGATGTTGTAAACATCGTTGAAGTGTATTATGAACACGTCGTTGTCCATCCCTCGACCAGCCAACTGGCTGACAGCGCGCCGTCCAACTTGTCGGACTTCCAGAGACGCCTGTAAGTGTCAAATTGATATTAGTATCATGAGAACATCTTAACTAAAATACAGTAGCTATGGACAAAAAAAAAACAAAAAATTAGGTTGCGTTTCCACCGGAGATGTGCCAGGTGCCAGGCCACCTCGCTCCGCTCCACTGAGCTTTTACCACTAGTACAGCTGGGCTATTGGTAACCGACATTACTAATATTCCCCCCTAACCCCACCAACTAAGGTAAATTGCTTGTTTGGAGTGGGTTCCTGTGGGTAGTGTATTGGCCAGGATTACAACTCGGGACCTTTCAATCGTAAATTAAGTTATTCTTAACAAATACATCTCTTCCCACGTATTCTCAGATATCTCTGGTGAAAATGCAGCTTTAGGATGAGCAAGTAAGCCATTTAATATAGATTTTAAATTACTTTAATAATCTACTCTTCCCGTAAAAGGTCCTGCTAGAGGAGGTCCTTATAAAGGATATCCTCAAAGGTTTACAATTATTATGCATGCAAATGCAGTTCACTTAATAGAAAGGGTATCATGTTATGGATAACCCTTTTCATCAAGTGGAATGCACGTAATCTATGAAAGCCAACATTATCATGCTGCAGCAAATTTTCTCCAAACATTCGTCTACACATGCGTCTTTCCACAGATGTTTTTTCTATACTGATTTATTTAAAGAGCTAACATTTTAAATTTTTATTTCTACTTACGTATTTCATACATACACAATATTTTTATTACTTTTTATAATTTTAACAGGCGTCCAGGTAACAACAGTGAAGAGGAATTTTTCCAGGACCTTTAGTCCAAATGAGATCTAGTCCATACGCGATGTGGTCATATCGAGATTTAGTCCTATAGCAAACTAGTCATATTTACTATCTAGTATTATCGAGAAGTAGTCCTTAAGCTTCTATCCCACTAAAGTATAATGTCACTAACCATACCTAAATACGCGATAAAAATTCTGCGAGAACAATATTTCCAGTCAAAGACAGATACCTATTGTACCTAATTAACTATTTTTTTATACTCGGTGCTCTAACACTAATAACAAAAGTAGGTAATCGCTGGGAAATCTATTAGGTAACTATAATTGCGATTTATTGAGACAAGACCCAAAAACGGTACCTTCATGAATGTATGCATCCATAAGAGCACATGAAAACCCTACTCACCGCACGACACGACACGGAACGATCTTCTTTATCTAAAGGCACTTTAATCGAACTATCTCAGGCAAGTGGGGGATTTCCCTGATAATAAATTACACAACAATATTGACCACAAACGTTCTACTTTTAGTAGAAGTAAACGGAACAGTGTTAAAGACAAAGGAGGACCGTTCATCTCTTACGACCAAAATGCCGGAAATGACCAATATTTATCAAAAGCAATTCTTTAAGTGAATAATGCGCTGATATTTTGACTTTGACACGACGCACAGTACTCCATTCAGAATTAATCTAATTGAAATGACATCTTGTATTGTTTTCTCTTATTAGTCATTACCAAATTATCGAGTTCTTCTTCTTCTATCGAATCGATGGCGCCTCAACTCTCATATTCTATGTTCTCATATTATCAAGTTAAATATTATTGATCGTCTCCTTAAATCCGTGTGGCGATGGATAAAGAATACAAGTACCAAAACAAGTAAAAACGCAGAAGATATCACTGCCAGGGAAGAAAAAAATCGAAATATAACTTCCTGCCAGCTCACGTGTTTCCTTTTTCCTACAGTCCCGGGTCCTTTAAGCGGGGCGTGAAAAGACATCTGATGAGGCCGTCAAGCTTGCCACCATTGTTAACATGGTACATGTTTACGATGGTGACCCTCTTTCCGAGACTTTGCCATTAGCTTACCATCAGGCGAGGTGTAGTCAAATTGACGTGTCTTTTATAAAAACAAATAACCCTGTACCAACCCGTCTGGCCAGCGTGGAAACAAAGGTCAAAACTTCTCAACATTAGGAGAGGCCTATGTCCAGCTGTGGACTACGATAGGCTAATTAATTGAGACTGTAGAAATAACAGCACAACGCAAAATATAAAATAATGCCTCTCGATATTTTCGAAAGAAATTCAACTTCACAACCCAATACCTATTATACAATATTACATTTTGTTGGAACAATTTGCAATACATCTGAATCCGTTCCCAAGTCACTTAGCGCCAATAGAGTCGAGAGCCGGGAAGCGGGATAGCGTACGACAGGCAAGGTGAAGGTTATATTAATGTACTCGCAGTGTCTGACTTATCTGCTATTTTCGAGGATTAGCGAAATGTTGACTATTGGCGGCAATATTTTTTCGTAATTCTTTAGGAGTTTTAGTCGGGTTTGACGCATTTGGTGCACATCTCAACTTGTAAACCATGCTCAAATGGTGAACTTCTCATATGGCACACTTCGCAACTGGTGCACTTCACAATTCGTGCACATCGTAAAAGGAGCACTTTTTGAGATGAGTGCAGATTTGGAAAAATAACTAAAAATGAAAGAATCTTTGGTCTATTCACGTAAACCTTTAGCTTTGAAGCCGTTCATGGTAAGACCCTAGATAAAGCAACAATCCTAAAAGAAATAACCACACCTTTATGGTTCCGATAGATACTTTTCTATACCCCGATTTAAGAACCAGGGATTGTAAGAAGGATATACATGAGCTGGTAGGGCAGTCCAATTCTTTATCATGGGACGAATTAAAAAGGAACGTAGCAAATATCGATATAGAGGGTATAGACAGAAGAAATGTATATACCCTGCTGTAAAAATGTTGCTAGACATTATTGAACAACCAAGTAAACGAAGTTAGGACATACTAATTCATTAGCGCGATGTAACTTGAGCATAAGGTCATTACCGTTTTAGCTAATCACGATCAGAATTAATTATAATCACGAATGTAAATCCTCGAAGGGATCAGCAGAGGGTTTTGCCGACTATGATTTTCATTTACACGTAATAGGGGGCAGCCATCAAGCGGGTTACAGGTACTATTATCATGGCTATACTCTACCCTATCCCTTAGTCCCTTTATACGACACTGACGAGAAAAATGGAAATGCCCCATTCTGCTTTATTCTCAATATTTACCACTATAGCAGCTTCCATTATATTACAGTTCATTAGCCTCAAAATAATGTCTGCCAAGTCTAGCGTGCACTACCATTCCGAATTGTAATCAATACTCGTCTCTTCTTTAGTTGAAAGTCTGACCATATTAGCAGATATTAATATCAGTTATTGAAATAGTTTGCCTGCCTATTTGAAATATCCACGAGACTATATATTAGATAGCTAGCTTTTACCCGCTGCTCTACTTGCGTGGATGTCCGTTATCGCGATAAAATAGCCTGTCCTTTTTCCAAGTCTCAAATTAAAGGTACTTATTGACCAGATGTTAAAAAAGAGCTTTATGGTGAACATTAATTTGGCGCCAAAATACATAAAATAATACATCAAAAAATATTTTCACTCGCCCTTATCGAGTAGCGTATCAAAATGAAGGTAATGAAACGGGGAAAATATGACATATTATTGTAACTAGAAAGTATTAAAACAGTCGGGATTTTTAATTAGAATATTTTTTTTTGCGTTTATAATATTAGTATGGCAGTAGATTTGGATTGATTTTAACACAAAGCTGTTTTACAGTGTGTGCGTATTGATGATTATAGATAGGTACGTAAAAATTAATATTGTCCAAAAATAAGTGATTTATGTCCGATTTGGTAAAAAGCGTGGTTAAAAAAAATCCTATATGTACCTAGTGTACAGACTTTGCTATTTGTGTCATACAGGTGTTTGTAACATGATATTTTTTTAACATTGAACATTTTTATTTTTATTGCTAGCTTTTGCCCGCGGCTCCGCCCGCGTGGTTGTCGGTTCCCGGCAATTATTCGAATTTTTCTCGCCGTAAAAACCATCCTTGAACTTCAACGAATATTTAAAAAAAAGAATTAGCCAAATTGTTCCAGGCGTTGTTGAGTTATGCGCTTGCCAACACATTTAGCGATTCATTTTTATATTATAGATTTACACTGCATCCGACATTTCGCTTGTTTTTCAGCAGCTTTTATTTCTATTGCAATATTTTTATAATTAGGTATATTTTTTTAAATAACCTATAAGTACCTACGGCAATAACTATTGTCTATCATTAATAGGCTCAACACGTTACTATCATAATCATGCACTAAACTATAACAATGTAACATTTCATGCCTCATGCAATGCTATTATGACACTTCATGCAACGGACTTAAGAAGCTCTAGAGCCTTAATATTAAATAATAAATACCCACCGAATTCTAACACGTTTTAAATAAATAGAATTAATCACTTCACAGTAGGTACACTGATTTTTCTTTCAATTACGATTACAGTAACCATAGTACTATCAACACATAAGTATTAAATAAATTATTTTAAAAAAATTGAACCGACTTCAAAACCAAATAGGATAAAAATGTTTAAAATAACAGAATTTAGAGAGAGAATTTAGAGATTTTCGATCTGTCAGAAGTCGGTGCCAACTTTGTTTGTTGTGCCTGACCAGCTATAATGCCATTAATGTAGGTATAATGACTTGTTGAGGTAGGGGTGGCCTATCATACTTAGCAATATTATTTTACCTGTTTGACTTGATACCGACTTTTGTACTGAAATTATAGATATTTCATTTAAATGCATCATGGCAGGTAATTCAGGTACAGCAAAGCACTAGCAAACAAAGTTGGCACCGACTTCTGACAGATCGAAAATCTCTAAATTCTCTCTCTAAATTCTGTTATTTTAAACATTTTTATCCTATTTGGTTTTGAAGTCGGTTCAATTTTTTTAAAATAATTTATTTTTCCCTTTTTAGTTGGCCAATGTTTGCGTTCGTAATCCAAGTTTAATCCAGTCCAGCAGTTTTGTCTTTTGGGAGCATTATACTCCCAATAAGTTAAGGGAACTGGAACTTTTATATGAAAGACGGCGAGTTGAACAGGTTGGTCCTTTCGCAGATGGGGCTGCAGTTAGAATTTTACCAACGCACGATCAAATTGTTGAATGACAACAACTCTTAGATGATAGCTCAACTATTTTACTGAGGGTCTTGTCAACGGTGCAATGCGGATTGTGTGTACGTTTAGGTGGTCTGCTCTGCGTTGCAATCGGTCAGAATTCGACGAGATACCTGATGCAGTTTTTATTAAATTCGACGATAGATTGAAAGGTAGTGACAACTTAGTTGCAATTGCAACAAAAGGCTATGGGGATGGGGAAAGAAAAATCCGTTAATCTTGAGCTGGGCTGTAACGGTTCATAAGCTTCAGGGCATCACATTAAATAAAGCGGTATGTTGCTTTAAGTGGACAAGTCAAGTGAAGCCACCTGTCACCCCAGCAGAAGCAGGCCACGGCTGCAGCGCGCGTAGGCACGCCTCCTCATTCCGGGGGCAAGCCCCTGCCGAGGAGTGCCAGACCGTAAGGGATGGCCCTGGGCCAGCCGGGGTGCAAGGGATATGTCAAAGACAACCTCACCTCTGGCTTAGCACTACGACCCTCAGTCGGCGTATGGTTTTAGTCGGTTCGAGTCCGACATAAACCGTTCCCTTTCGGCTTTAGCGGGGGAATTCGAGGGGAGTTCCGCACGATAAAAAAGACCACCTCAGGAGTAGATATACTATTTTATAAACATACTTATTATTATTATTAATTGAGGAATTCTCTCGGTTTCACTCTGAATTTTCGTGATTATCTCAGGAGTAGCACCAACCCTTACGAGTATCTCGTTAGCCCTACATACTACTACCTAGTTTCCATCGATCAATTGCAGTACTGTCCCCTAACTCCTAACCGTTAAGGAGTTCTGTAGCTTCACTATCAACACAGCAACATCAGAAGTTGATTCAAGCATATCTCACAAGCAACACGTTAGCCCTACATACTACTAAATATTTATCATCCACCAATAGCAGTACTGTCACCCAACTCCTAACCGTTAAGGAGTTCGGTAGCTTCATGATCAGCACAGCGGCATCAGATGTTGACACCCTCAAGCATATACCTGAGTATGACATTATTACGTAAGAAAAGCTCCATACGCAAACGTTAAGGAGTTCTGTAGCTTCACTATCAACACAGCAGCATCAGAAGTTGAGTCAAGCATATCTCACAAGCAACACGTTAGCCCTACATACTAATATATATTTATCATCCACCAATGGCAGTACTGTCTCCTAACTCCTAACCATTAAGGAGTTCAGTAGCTTCATCATCAGCACAGCAGCATCAGATGTTGACACCCTGAAGCATATTCCTGAGTAAGACATGATTACGTAATAAAAGTACCAGATGACCATACAATTTTCGATGGTTGCCCTCGATTTCTCCTGGATCCCATCATCAGATCCTGACCTGGTGAAAATGGGACCACCTCAGAAGTGAACCCTATCCAACAAAAAAATAAAATTTGAAATCCGTCTATAATTGGCGGAGATATCGGTGAACATACATAAAAAAAAAAAAATATTATGTATACAGACGAATTGAGAACCTCCTCCTTTTTCGAAGTCGGTTAAAAATTGTAGCAAACCTACAAGTCCTATTCTAGCATAATGCGTAATGCGTACACATTTAAAAACGAAGATGAACGAATGAGAATGAATTAAGAGTGAACGTCACGATAAAAGTGAACGAACCCTATCGAAATGACGTTCGTTCATTTCAACAGTTGGATTATAAGAATTCACACGCGTTCTCTTGGTATCGAATGTTTAGACAGACTACAGATTTCTAATTCTAGAGATATGACATTCGTGCTAAAATTTTCGAGTACCAGTGTAGTATGGGCAACGAAACGGAATCGATTTTATTTTTATGCCAATACTAGCTATTGCCCGCGGCTCCGCCCGCGTGGATGTAGCTTATCGCGACCAAACATAGCCTATGTCCTTTCTCATGGTCTAAATTTCATCAAAATCGGTTCTGTGGTTTAGGCGTGAAAACATCACATACAGACAGACAGAGTTAGTTTCGCATTTATAATATTAGTGTGGATGTAGTTTATCTATAGTACTATTAGGGGCCTTCGGCTTTCAGCGTTTCGGCGTTCCCCTTACAGTACACCCGGTATACTCGATTTCAAACAAATGTCTACATGCGTGCGCTTGACGTTATATCTTGAAATGGTTATGAGAAATTTTGAATACCTAGTTTGGTGCTGTAGCCAGTACTTTATTATCTACACCTCATTTTTAATCATACTTTAATTTACACGGCTATCGGCTAACCGCTAAAGGATCGAAGAATTTGTTTTGTCAAGCAAGTTCAGCGCGGGTACGTGGAACGTATGTAGGTATTCTTCCGGAGCATAACTAGATAAATTGAGTATGAGGATAGAGGATAAGGTGAAATATTCTTTTAAAATACACGACTAATAAGCTTCATAGCAAATAAGAAAGGAAAAATTTAGTCAGTTCAGGCGGGACTCTATCCCGCGATCTTTTCCTTACAGCTGGAATGCTCGGACTGAGTCATGCTTAAAACTATCCATATTTTTCTATACATCCGAGATCTGAATTTTGATTCAATGTTTCCGTTCTTAATCGATTTGTTAGCAAGCTAATGTTCTAAAATTTCATTAAATCTAATATATAAAATTCTCGTGTCACAGTTTTCGTTGCCATACTCCTCCGAAACGGCTTGACCGATATTGATGAAATTTTTTGTGCTTATCCGGTATCTATGAGAATCGGCCAACATCTATTTTTCATCCCCCTAAATGGTGCAGCGGGAACGGGATCTGACGCCACGAGGGCGGGAAAAATTGGCGGTACGAAGTTCGCCGGGACAGCTAGTATGTTTTAATAAGCTTCATATTGAGTAATATGGACGTGACACATTAAACAGGCAACACATGAACTTAATGGATACGATATTTTTATACTGTAGGAATGGATTAGTTCGTCTATCTCGCTAATAATCAATGAACAAATAATAAATACAAAAATTAAAATACTCGACTTCAGTATAATGTATTGTAATCGAGATTTATTTGAAAAAAAAAAAAAACCGACCAAGTGCGAGTCGGACACGCGTACCGAGCATTCCGTTACTAAAGCTACATAAACCACAATAAATTTTGATTGAAATGACTTTGAAGTTGATTTTTGCACAGCTTTAAGACGTAATAGATCTGAGTATGTGTTATGAATTTCAACTTGATCTCCACGCATAACATAAACTCACGCCTGTATTCCCCGAAGGGGTAGGCAGAGGTGCTAGCACTTACATTTCGCCAGTTTATGTTTAGGTCCCAGTGTAATAGGTGGCGAGCCTAATGCCATTAACCGCGCACTTATAAACCAGCGATAAATACACACATAACTTCGAAAAGCATCGAAAAGTCATTGGTGTGTGCCATGGTAAACCTGGGATCGAACCCGAGACCTCGTCTCAGCAGTCCATTACCCATACCACTAGGCTACCGCAGATCTCCACACATTCCTGAGAAAAGGTTCTTGACAGACAAACAGACAGACAGACGGAGAACGAAGTGATCTTTAAGGGTTCCGTTTTTTTCTCTTGAATTACGGAACCTTAAAAAAGAAAATGAAGCACCAATGGGGGAATTATAAGGTTTTTTCCTAGTGGTAACATCTACTCGTAATCGTATACATCTACACAATGACACTCATGCAGTAAAACGCCTCCCCATACCCGGGGCTAGATGGGGACATTATGGTCCTCACAACCCGAAGAGGGCCATCTCGAAAGAGATGGTCCTGGGTCTGCCGGGATACGAGAGATATGTTTCCTGCATTCTTACCTCCGGCAACCAAAGACCCAAAGACGGCATGCGTTTTAGTCGGTTCGAGTCCGACGTAACCACCTCCACCGGCTTTGATTGGGGGTGGTATCCATGGGGACGTTTCGCACGATAAAAAAAGCAGTAAATCTGAATCTATCGACATAACCATTCATTGAAATAGGCTCTGCCGTTTAGTAGGTATCGAGGGAATATCGGATGGAGTTATGTACAGGTCAAACACATAACCCTCCTTTTTGGCTTCGTCGCAATTGGGTAAAACATTAGTGGCCGTCTTGTAACAAATAGTCGTCGAATTAAATGCCTCACGGAGCGAGTAAGCAACGGAAATGACCTAATTAGCACAGAAATGGAATAGTGAATTGCTACGTAGGTAAAGTTGACCTAGGTCAAAATGATTAAAAGAAAACGAGGCAATTTTGTAGAAAGAAGTTTGTTTTTTTTTATAGAAAGAACACATTTCAAGTTTACTTAGTTTCCTAAAGTACTAAGGTCTTTTTAGGACTCTACCAAAATCGTTGGACTAAATCAACCCATAAGCCGGTAAGCCTGCTTATAGGCAAATAAGGCGCAGGCTTTCCTTTGCTTCTTTTTTTATTTTCGTGCGGAAATCCTCACGGATACTTCCCCCGCCGGAGCCGGAACCCCTTCCGGGTTCAGGTTATGTCGGACTCGAACCGACTAAAACTGGACGCCGACTGAGGGTCGTGGTGTTAGGCCGGAGGTGAGGTTGTCTTCGACATATCCCTCGTACCCCGGCTGACCCAGGGCCATCCTTACGGTATTTGCAGTCGATGGCAAATTTGCAGTTGGACTTTAGTTGAAATGCAGTCCTTCTATTCAGAGACTAAACTTTTGTCCTATTTCATATTTGCCTGTTTTTCTTGGCCTTGTTTTACCTTCTTTTTTATATATTTAAGTGGTATAGTAAACTGGGGTGCAGTCCAAAGAATACTGGCCAATACACGTGCGTCCATGACGTCGCAGCTAACTGCAGGTAGCAACGCGAGTCTTACATCAACAGCAATCATTTTAAAAGCAGAAATAACTACACACACAATACATAATACTTGGCGCACAATTTTTATCTCAAAATAAAGCCATCATCGCATAGACAAACGATAATGTTCTGTCTCTGATCTAAATATAATTTTGGAGAATATTTCAGTTGTTATGTCCGCTGAAAATTTAGAATAGACTTGTGGAATAATATTATTCAATGTGTTGCTTCGAAAATATAGGTGTGAGTGTACCTATTCATATTTGTATGTTTTATAAGTTGGTAGCAAAGCAGTGCTCACTCTAGGCCCTTGCAATGTAGCATACTAGGTAATATTTAAAGTTGCACTTGAAGTCATTACATACAGCCCAGCATACAACAGCTCATCACAAAATTTCCGGTCGTCGACAACAAGCTTTCCCAATTACGCGGGACAGAAAATTATTAGAATTACACTTTGGCCTGCATTTCAGCGGAGAAACTAACCGGAAAATATCTCCAGTGATATTTCATATGGCAAGATAACCTTTACTGGGTCGGTTAGTTATGATACCTACACAAAGGTGACCACTACCAGAAACTGATCGAGCATTGTGGTGATGGGATTGGTCAGCCTAGAGCCAGCGTTACCGGATCTAGCTGCTGCCAGTTGATAGACCGCGCTCGAGTTACTACAGAATATCCTTCTACTCTTAGTAGGGCACTACTATGAGGTTCCATCAAGCAACAAAAAAGTGTTCGTGCGAATAAATTTTCATTCATTAAGGTATTATCCGTGGTTAATCGTGTGTTATGGAATAAGGTGTAAACAATTTTTCCCTCTTTATTAGAATTATCTTGATCTAATCTCGGTGCCAACAAGTCTAACCTTTAAACAAATATCCGTATAATTTTTAAACAGTAGGCCTGCCTGTTATTTCAACAGTAATAAACACTCTTTTGGCAATTAGCACCTAAGGTTATTAGCCGTTATGAGAGTGTGACCTTGGATGGTAATTATGAACATAGAAAAATATGTTTCGTACTTTAAAGAACTAGCTGACCCGGCGAACTTCGTACCACCTATTTTTTACCGCCCGCGTGGCGTCCGATTCCGTTCCCGCTGCACCCTCTACTATATTAAGCATGTATTACACATATAAACCTTCTTCTTGAATTACTCTATCTATTAAAAGAAACCGCATCAAAATCTGTAGCGTAGTTTTGAAGATATAAGCATACATAGGGACATAGGGACGCAGTAAGCAACTGGTGATTTATCTAGTTAGACCACTTAGGTGGGGGACTGGCGCACGGTATACCTTATGAAAAGTGACTGCTCTTGCTTATGGACGCTTGCAACACCAGAGGGACCCTATAGAATCTTTCTAATGTCCATCTTGAAGCACCCCATAATGATGTCTTGAGTCACTTGTTTGAACATACATACAATTTGAGTTTTATTGTTCTGACAATGCACCAATGCGCAGGAGACTAATATCGCGTAATATCAGTTATATTCTAAATTGGGGTCACAACAACACGTGTTATGAGTCAGCATGCATCCTATACATCCGAGCACTAGCCTAGGTGCTCTTCGTGGATAATTTTGTAAAAATAAATTAGTATCCACGAATAGCATTTGCCAAAAATCTTGATAGGTGCTCTTTGTGGATATGGCTAGGTGCTATTCAGCTGGAAACTCTAAGTGGACTACACCCTCTCTTTCACGATCCGTCCAGAACGAAAGATACAGGATTTTCATTAACATCTGAATCAAACTGAGTTGGAAATTTCTCTGCCGCAGTTTAAAAGAGATTTGAAATTATTTTCTGTACAATTGAGAGTGTACCACGAGAATCCTGGCACGAATTTCTCCCTTCTGTATTTAGTTAATGATTTTAACGTCAATACAAGATTTTGTCGTAGGTAATTCTCCCGAACTATAGATCCGATGGTCTATTCGCGACCAACAAAAAGCCCTCAAGAAATGTGTTTTATATTGCAAAGAAGAAAATATATAATAAATAGTCAAGCTTCCAGTCATCCAAAATATTTTCTTTATTATTGAAATATCGAGAGTAAATATCTAAATTACATTCTGGATCCACAATAACCCAATTTGTTCCAGTGTCAAAATATTTTTTCGGCGGAATCATATTGTCTAGGCAAATGTGTCGTATAGTTAGTATAATAGGCTCCGACGATATAAATTCATAAATCATACGAACTGAAAGAGGATTTTAGAAGTATTTGTTTTGTGTACGATGCAAAATCTCCCTTAGAATATGAGTATTGAAAAACTCAACGAAAATCTAAAGAATATGAAAATTAAAACCATGCCAAGTAATAAGTTGGTAAAGAAATTAGAAATAAAAGACCATTATGCAGATTCTGCAAGACCAGAGATTGCTACTGAAATCAGCAGGAAACTATAGAAGAAATTTAAAATAGAATATAAGAGAAACGCGACTAATAACTGCATTTTATGACGTATGATAGCATCGTACCGTTGCAAAATACCATTCACCAACACTAAACATCCAATCAGTATTTCTGCTTTATACGTTCATACCGCTAATTAAGCCAGTTGATTATAAGTGGACGCAATTAGATGAAATAGATCTCTAACTGTGGTAGCAAGTGTAAAGTATTTAAGAGTGTATTGACACTAGAACAAAGTAGGACAGCTAAAACTGCAAAAAATAAATCTAATAAAAATTAAAATAAATGCCGCACCACTAAGACCTGGAATTCCCTGCCAGCTCACGTGTTTCCTTCTTCCTACAGTCCCGAGTCCTTTAAGCGGGGCGTGAAAAGGCATCTGATGGGGCCGCCGTCAAGCTGAGTGCCACCACTGTTAACATGGTAAATGTTTACGATGGTGACCCTCTTTCCGAGACTTTACCTTTAGCTTAAAATCAGGCGAGGTGAAGTCAAATTGACGTGTCCTGTATTAAAAAAAAAAATCTATACCTTTTTTTACCGTGGGGGAAAATCCTTCATGGATGTTATGCCGGACTCCTACCGACTAAAAACCCCCACGGTAACGCCCAGCAGCCTATGGTTGGGAGCCCCGGGTAAGCCGTCGAAAGGATGTCCCAGGGCTCCCATCAGACCTACGGCTACAATGCCGCCTCGCCTAAGGGGTGGTTCGGGTACTATCCCGTGTCTATGGGGGGTTTTCGGGGGAAGAGAATCTATACCTAGTAAAAATTATAGCGCTACCTAATCCCTTGACCAAAAATCTGCATTGCCTTCCGTACTATCCATAGTCCATTACAGTCCCACTAGTATACATTGACCTCTCCAAATTTGCGCCTAAGATAATATAATATATTGGGGTATATCGAGTTCACCAAGTTTTCCAAGGCTCAATCGAACCTCATCAGCTAGCCGGGACATTTGCTGGTTGAATTCGGGGATCAGACTGCACTCGTCGTAAAAGCCAAAAGAAACCAAAATATGAGAGGGAAAAGTGGGGAAATCAACCCGGACTCGAATGTAACCTGTGTTAGTGCTCAGATAAAGGACATATTGTAATTCATTTTAGGGAAATGAATATCGGCAAGCCTTGGACCCTAATACATACATACGGTATCCAACAAGACACCATTCACATCGTAACATGGATGCCGTAGTTCCTCAGACAAGTGTTTATCCTTCAGACCTTCCTCTGACAATTGTTACTTTCCAAATTAATCGCAATTAGGTATGCTGCAACCTCAGTGTGTAACGCAATAGATAAAAAAACAACCTTAGCAAAAAACTAGTTAATTATTTTGCCTCGAAGCTATGCAACGTTAAAAAGGTCATTGATTCATGTAACTATACGAAGCAGTAGAAAAATAACTATTAGATTACCTAGGTACAAACGATGTGTTATGATGAAACTGAGGAGTTTCTTTTACAAAGAAAGTTTACCAATATCAACATATTGCGATGGGTCAGGAACCACTGGTCCCCAGAAATTCGCACCCTGTGTACTTCCCCTCAAATTAAGACACGAGTTGCCTTGTTGGTTCCCAGTGGAGTAGAATAGGGTCACCCCATCTATTCCTATGGGTGTCGTAGAAGGCTACTAAAGGATGGGGCTGTTCTCCATCCGACAGTAAATATACAGCCCATAACGTGACGTTTGACGACAATAGGCTCGCCCGTAGTTGGCGAAATGTGCGGAGATGAGCGTGAATACACGTATGTTTTGTAGACTGTTCAGTATCTTCATAGAGTAGTTGACACTGTTTGTGTTTATATGGAACTGGACGAGATACTTCTGCAGAATGCTATTATAATAAGCAGGGGATTAGTCAATTATACCATGGAATTTTTATACCTACTATCGCGGTGTATGCTCATAGTTTATAATAGATTTTTTTAAAGAATATTAGAACCGAAGTTACTAAATATTCCCTCTAACCCCTCCAACTAAGCTAAATTGCTTGTGCTAGGAGTGGGTTCACGTCGGTAGTGTAATGGCCAGGATCGAACCCGGGACCTCTCGATCGTAAGGCCGACTCCTTAACCACTAAGCTACCGACGCTTCGTTCGGGACTTCACGCGATAACTTACTTTTGCCGACGTTTCGAGTCAAGTGACCACTATTATAAACTATGAGTATACCATGGAAGACAAAATATTGGGAGCAGGAGACCTTACGACCCAGGGTACGTTAGGGGGACGATATTGAGGGACAAAAGTGGTTAATTTGGTAGTATTATCGATCGATTTTTGTCTTCTTCGATTGTATTGTTATAATGTTTCTGCGTACATGTCTGTGTGGAGTAAAAATATTTCTTTCTTTCTTCTTTGGTAAGTGTGCAAAAAATTAATTAAATCCGATGTTTTGAAGGCTCAGGCTGAAGTTCAAAGATTCCTTTACATACAAAGCTAATAAGAGCAAGACAATAATGACTATCGAATGTCATTGTCCGAGCAAACACGTAATAATATAGGTAATACAAGTTCACGGCCATGGTAGACTGATAACCAGAGCTGCGATATAATTGGTCAATTATGACGCCATTACTGTAAGCTCGTCGCGAGGAGTGATGCTATGCTAATAATTGCCCTAGCTTTATTATTTTCGAGCTTACTGACGTCAGAACTATGTGATAGATCGTTCGATTATATTTTCGGAAGATGGTTTTTTTTTCAACCGATAGGTGTAGAATTGTTGATTAAAATAAGAAGTAAATCGGCTATTCCTTGTTTTCTTTCCAGCATAACAGCTAATCAATAAATATGCAGTACAAAAACATATCATAATAAAATGTTTCCCATTCTACAAATGCAAATTAATTCTAAAATGCATTTTAACTAAGGAGTTTGTGGAATACACATATAACTATTTAGTAAACTATGAATATGAATGTATAACAATGCTCTAATCATGCGTGATCTAGACAAACTATCGAAACCAAAACCATGCCTGTTTGAGCCATCCGACCACGGATCTAACGCCGTCAGTCACTTCTCCAGGGACGTCGACGCTAGTTGATTCGATCAGAGAACTCCACTTCGAGCGCAGAGCCGCCTGCGCCGCAAACGACGCCATTGCACGAGAACGCACTATAATCATTGTGGCACTTATACACTACACAGTCACATAGTTCTTACACTTTTTTACAGATATCACAAGTTTCTGAGGAATCAATTATGTTAGCAATAAAATGAGGTTTAATATAGGGGTTTCGAAGAAAGAAGTGTCCGATTAAGATCGGTTTGTTCCAATTTCATATAGCATTCTCTTAAACGCACACTGTAACTTCGGTATTAACTACTCTATAAAGATATCTTGCTATTGACATGTGGGGTGTGATAAAGAGCTACACAAAATTTAAGCAAGTCGGTCTTTACCGGACTATCACTCTTCTTCCCGAGAACTTAGGTTTGTCAAATGCGCTTTATGCGTATAAGGAGCGCTCAAATTGATGTCATTCTATAATACCTATACCATGTTTCTTAAACGATAAAGCACATTTTGTGTGTCCAATAGAATTCATGATTGGGTAATAGCTGATAGCACCAATAGCGACATCTCCGAACATACTCGAAGTGAACCCTTTCCTCTGAGTGGGACTCGACATCGAATTTGTATAATAGACTAGATAGGCAGTGCTGGATTCTATTCCAGTGTTAATATAATTATCTCAATTAGTATACTTTTATTTATCATCACTCGCTATACGTTTGAATGCGTGTATTTTTTCAACCAATTTTTTTTACAACGTCATTGAGTGGAATCACCAACTACTACTAGTCAACTACTATAAAAAAATATGACCTCACAGAGGAATCTCGACCAAGTCAGATAGTTAATCTACATATCGTAGGTATGATTGTATTTTATGTACATTAATTTATTAATTGATAGGGCTGCCATCCGCATTTATATTCCAGGCTGTATCAAAGGAAATTCGGTGGATACACCTTTTAACCACAAATAACACCTTCTTCAGAGCCTTGTCTGTGGGTCACACAGCAGGTGCATCTCCTAGCAAGTTTGCTTAGGTCATTTTTATTAGGGGCAAAATCTCTACGGAAACCCTCTTCCTCTCGCGTCGGCCCTTTCGAGATGGCCCTCTTCAGTTGTGGGAACCGCAGAATCCCCATCTAACCTCCGGGTTTAGGGATGTGCCTCTGCTAGGGTAACGCTTCGCCTATCCCTCAGGCCTCAGGCCCACGAGTTGGGTTGGGCCTGGGTACAGAAGTTTTGAATAAAGATTGCTGAATGTCCTTAGTAATTAATTTATTCGATAATCTTAATGGTTAATGAACCAGAGTGCGCTTCGAATGATGGCGCATATTGGCATATCACTGCCAGCATTAGACACATAACAATATTTATAAATGACCGGTTGACAAGTATTACTTTTCCGTCCGCTCATAATTTGAAAACATAGCGCGTAGTGTTCGGACTTTCGGACACTGTCCGCATAATAATAAAGAAAGAAAAATTGTAGAAACTCAAACGGGTAGCAACCCTAACAGAAATGACATTAAACATTAACAAATTAGTTTTTTTTTAATATACATCTCCACAGCAACAAATAATAAATAGGTATTAATAAAGTTCTGATAAAATTAAAATATGTGCCACACTATTTTAGTCAATTGTTCCACAGATAAAAAATATGAATACAGATAAAACATAGGTCAATAGCATGATAAAGTGTTCATTATACTTTTTAATTGGAAACTTCCGGAATGAGCATTGTAGGTAGAGATAATCTTTCCTATACGTGTGTTTCTATGTATAAAATGTATGTAGGTATTTCTGAGCCCACTGATCGACGGAAATTTCGTCAGAGTTAGGATTCCATTAGAATTCGGCTATTGATTGAAAGGAAAGTAAATCTTTCAATATACAAAGCAAAAGGAACATAGAATCACCTCCATATTTAAGCTGATAATTTTTTTTTTAATATTTGGAACCACAATGAGCAATATTCCCTATAACCCTTCTAACTAAGCTAAATAGCTTGTGCTAAGCGTGGATTCAGTCAGTAGTGTAATGGCCAGGATTTGAACCCAGGATCTCTCGATCGTAAGGCTGACCCCTAACCCCTTATCTACCGATTAGCACCACTTCTGGGGCATAAAAGATCATTGTACTTCACAGTATTCTCAGGACTAAGTTCCTTTTTATTTCTAATTGCCAATGCCCACTAACCACGCATGCAGGGCCAATACAAAATTCTCGGCTTGCACCCAAACATAGGCAAGTAATTCATAAACATAGGCTGATAAAACCAATGGACAGTGTTACAAATTCTATGAGTTATTAATATTATAAGAAAGAGGTAAATATATAACAATAATGTATTAATTAATAGTAAATTAAGCTACTATGTGTGCTCTATCATAAAAAAAACCATGTTCAAACCTGTTCAATTAAAAAAAATTAATGAGGTGTAAAGCTGTGTATGGGTGGCCTCAGTTATAAATAAACAATGTAGAGCAACCTACATGCTGGATTTAAAAAAAACTGAGACAGATGAGGTATCTGTGGTAACATTTTCTTTGTTTTTTTTTTTTAATTGTAGGTTCCACACCATTCTACATAACACTATCTAGACCCATGGTAAGCTAAACTAGCTTGTGTTATCAAATCTAAAATGAGGATAAACATACTTTTAGATACATTTTTTTTTGTAAATACATACATAATTATACATAGAAACACCCAGACCATTGCAAATAATTCGTGCTTACAAATATTTGCACAGAGCGGGGATCGATCCCGTGCCTCCTGTGTAGCAGTAGTGGTCACTCTGCCACGCCACAGAGGCTTAATATCAGTCCTTGAAATAAATTCATTTTTAAGAGTTTATATCAACTTTATTTGGTATTGTCTTATTATTTACAATCAGTAGGATATTCAGTAGTTTTTATTTAGCAGCCACGATCACAAAGAGACTGGTGTAAATACATGTAAGGGATATAAGTATGGAAAAAATGTATAGATATAAAAAAAAAGCTCCTTTGCTTAGTACTGGTACAAAGTAGGCTGAATAAAAAAAGAAAATTATCAAATAACGACTTTTAGATGACCATACTTTATTATTTCATTCATTATCATGTTATGTAATATTTTATTATAGTTTAATGGTATACTACTTTAGATATGTACCATAAATTAGTATAATTACCATTAACATTTGAATTTCAATTACTAATAAGTATTTAAGTACTGTCCTCAACCAAGGTTTTTGCAATGATGCATATTTATAGCCTATACCTAGGTACAAATCTAAGCTACAAGGACATAAGATGTTTACCATGCTATCTTAATTATAATAATTTATAATTATAAGGCACATACATATAATTTTATTTTAAATTTACTACACCGAAGTGTAATGGTACAATGATCTATTTTTTTAAATACAATCTTAGACTAAAGTAACACCACTCTAAAGCCCAGTTCCGCATTCCATTTTCAAATTTAAAGCGTAAAACACAAAAACCATCACCATTCAAACATTTCACTTCTTTTTTTAAATATTTTTTTTATTGTTATTATATCACTATTGCACACTCACAAACTGGGTATTTTAATACTGCACTAGGAATGGTATTGATGCCTGAGCTAGGTCAAGGCGTCAAAATATCTATTTTAGTTCATTACCATCGGCCTTATAAGCATGTGACATTTTAATTTAATTTTATGAAAAAAAAATAATCATAATATTATATTCAGACATTCTAGACTGACAGGCTGACATTAAAAAATATTTATTGTGTATTCCTTTTCCTCTAGTGGTTATTCTAACTTAGAAAAACAAATAATCAAAACTATGCATATGCACTACTTACCCAACAGAATGATAGTCCGATAAATGGTAGTTATCGTTTTTCTTGATTTAAAATATTTTTTAAGTCACTTTTTATTAATATGTTTCAATAAAACCGAGTTATATTTATTTTAAATGAATATTCAGTATTCACACCCACAAACGGAATTCCGCGGTCGAATTGCGGACTGTCATGTTGACACTAAATTTGTCAAATTCGATCGACAAAACTCAGCTGTCCCGTCAATTACGTTTCTTGCTACGCAAAATATTTGGTGTTCCGTTGTTTGTGACAAAATGTACACGAGTAGGATGTTTTTTTTTTCAATTAATTAATTAATATATCGAAAAAGTTTTTTTCTCGAATGCAATTTCATATTAATATAGTTAAATATTTTCTGTAACTTGAAACAAAATCACAAAAGAGAGCTTACAGAACGGGAATTACAAGTAGCTCCATCTATTACATTTTGTGCCACACTTTTAGTTGTTTGTTTGCAGACTGGAAACTGCAGAGTGCAGCATTGAGCTAAATATCGTAACGTAATTTTTTTTATTAGTTATTTCTGAATTTTGTGTGCTTTTCCATTATTTTATTGTATATCATTTTATACTTACTATGCCTACCAACAGTAAAAAGATGTTTTGTAGGTAGGGGGACTTACCTACTTGTTTTGATTTTTTCATTGTCATAATGCAACAGACACGACACGGCCCACTTGATGGAAAGTGGCTACTGTGGCTTATGGACGTATGTAATACCAGGGGCGTCACACTCTCTTTCTTCTAATAATAGCCTTCTTGAAGAACCCCATAATGTAGGTAGTCGCTCGGAAAACCCACAGTAGGGAATTCATTCCACAGCTCGAGCGTGCGTGGGATGAAGTTACTCTCATACATCTCCTCTAGTTCTGTGTTTCATACTACACAGTGTGCACCGTTTCCGCAACTTTGTATCAACCTTATATAAACTTTTGATACTAGAATTTTGAATACGTTGGTAATTTCTGCCGCTATCGGTGATGACACTAATGACTCTCACCGACTCTTTGATAAACAGGCAATTGTTAATAAAACTTTCAAAACATTGTAGTTTTTTACTAAGGTCGCACAAAAAAAAAATTACTGGGTACCTAAGTAGGTAGGTATTACAATGGTATATTGAACTCAAAACTGAATCGTTGAATGCGCGTAGTAGTAGGCTCGCAGATTGGGTCCTACCGATGCCTGATAAATAAAAATTAAAAAAATGGTAATTGTTCAGGTAGGTTGTTTACCTGTACTTAGATATTTTATTGAGAGTTTCCAAAGAAGAAACATTATTTTTCTATCGAAAAGATTTTAGAAAGCAGAAATGTTATTCTTTTTTCGAAACCAGTTTCGTAAGAAGAAATATTCTTCTTCTTACGAAACTGGTTTTCAAACGTGGTATCGTAGGTACCAGGTCGAAGTGCATAGGTTTCCGTCTTGACCTAACGATTATTACCTAATAGCCGGGACTGATTTTTTTATTAATATTTTTTTGTACCTAGTAACCGAAGCTACTGGTATTATTCCCGTCCAATTAAGCTAAATTACTTATTTTAGAAGTGGGTTCACGTCGGTAGTGTAATGACCAGGGCCTCGATTCTGCTAAAGCCAAACCACAGGGGCCAGCGCCACTGCAAAAACGGCATTAAGTAATAGACTTTATTAAAATGATTTTAAAGTTCAAAATGAAATGACTTTTTGCAGAGTACCAAATTGAAAAGTGTAATGAAACTGTTTTCATTTCATTTTGAACCTTAGGAGCATAGAAATAAAATTTAATGTCATTTTTTGCAATGACTGCGGCACCACAGTGGTTTGGCTTTAGTTAACTGTAAAATCGAGGACCAGGGTTCAGGTTGGGTTGGAGTTGGGAATTTTAAAAAATATGTCAATTGAGAAATGTATTTTTTACTTTTACACAGTTTTATACATACAAACTTTACAAATTAATGACAAAGACACATTCATATCTAAGCAAGGCTTTGAGGCCGCGACCAGTCCAGAGAGGGAATGCCATGACTATTTTTTTCCGTGCGGAAATCCCCTCGGATACCCCCCCTGCCGGAGCCGGAAGGGGAGGTTATGTCTGACTCGAACCGACTAAAACCGCACGCCGACTGTGGCTCGTGGTGCTAGGTCGGAGGTGAGGTTGTCTTCGACATATCCCTCGCACCCCGGCTGACCCAGGGCCATCCCTTACGGTCTGGCCCTCCTAAAGACTGAGCTACATGGATAAGATATATTATGATGTTGGCAAGTCTATGATTCTATACTATTACTTATACATTCGTCGTGGCTTAAGGCCCGTCTTCAATGTTATATTATCGGATCTAAATCTATAGGAAAAGTTAACATATTTATTCCTTCTTCCTACAGTCCCGGGTCCTTTAAGCGGGGCGTGAAAAGGCATCTGATGAGGCCGTCAAGCTGAGTGCCACCACTGTTAACATGGTACATGTTTACGATGATGACCCTCTTTCCGAGACTTTGCCTTTAGCATCAGGTTAGGTAAAGTCAAATTGATTTATAAAAAAAATATTAAAAAGATTGGTGAGATATTAAAAGTTTATTTGTGCAAATATATATTAAGTAACTTAAATCTAGCCTTTAAATGTGTAAGCAAATTCAGTATTAGATGGATCGTACCAATCGATAAGTTTTCTATTATACCACATAAAAGTTCCTTTTAATTTCGGTGACGCATCCAAAATCAGATACAACACGACCTTCGCAGCTTCGTCGGGCTCCATCTCGCCCCCACCTTGAGCCATGTCAGTTTTAATATGTCCTGGATGAACAGCATTTATCGATATATTCTCGTATTTCCTCTGTTGTACGTTAGTCAAAGCTGTTAAAGCAATTTTTGATACTCTGTGCTCAGCGTGTTTTCCATCATCAGCAAAATCATTTTTATTAAATGTACCATTTTTAACACTTTCTAAGTATCCGTCAACAAATTCGTTGATTTGTTCAGTAGTTAAATCCGGATCTGTTAGTATTTTAATCCATTTTTTGTTCTTTATATTTGCAAGATGGCCGCACGCGCTAGATATGTTGACGACCCTAGCGCCATCTCTTAGCAACGGATACAAATATTTTTCAATAGTTAGTAAACTCTTGTAGTTTATATCGATATTTCGTTTAGCTGCTTCGTAAGTCGGATAAACCTGATCCCATTCTAGAATAGCAGCGTTATTTACTAACACATCAAAAGCACCATGTTTTTCTTTTATAAAATCAGCGAATTTTTTGACACTGTTGCTGTCACTTACGTCAAGTTGATGGTAAATGGGGTTCAATCCAAGTTCGTTCAATGTTTTTACGGCTTCTTTTCCTCTGTTCTCGTCTCTTGCTGTTAAATAAACGATGCCATCGAACTTTTGACATAATCCTTTCACAATTGCAAGCCCAAGGCCTTTATTTGCACCGGTGACGACTGCTATTTTGGTGGCCATGTTGTTATACTGATATTGAGATGTGTATCACACGCGAGCGTAATGCTAAGTGAAGCAAGTTGAGTCATTTGTTGACATTGACACCACACGGGCGCGCGGCGCAATGGCCGCGCATCGCTTGTCGCTTATGACGTCTAGTATCTAGGTGGGTAGGTATTGATTACGCAGTCTGAGGCACTGGATTTTTGCGCATAAGTTTTGCTTGGTTTTTAATTAACCGTAGGTATTTTTTTCATATCTTCCTCTTCGACCTAAGTAATTAAACTTCATTTGCAAGGCGGGGACAATTGCTGCTTGATGAACGCGAGTCAGTCGCTCCCGTAAAAGCTAAGACAAACCATTAAAGGAGTAGTAACACGCTAATACTATTACAATAATTTAGAAAACTTAAATGCCCATTATCTAAGTACCTTCTATGTATTAAAAACTTAATCACAAATGTACATAATAAATAATAAACATTAGTGTTACATGGTAAATTCGACCAAACGCGAGTAAAGTTTATTCCTAGAATAAATCGGCAATACCAGCCACATATTGGCTGTTTATTCTAGGAATAAACTTTACTAGCGTTTGGTCGAAACGGCCCTTAATAAATAATTCAGCTTACGCGAATATCATTAATTGAAGTGAAATCACTTTTTAACGGATTCTACCGCGATATTTTTCTAGTGGGCATTACTTTTACATTAAGAACTAATTACCACATTATTACTAACATTCTCCATTACCAAATCCCATGGCTAGCTAAATCAGGCAATGGATCGTACCAATCAACAAGTTTTCTATTATACCACATGAAACTTCCTTTCAGATTCGACGGAGCTTCCAAAATTAGGTACAAAACGATTTCAGCAGCCTCATCAGCTGTAATTTCTCCGCCTCCGTGAGCCATATCAGTTTTTATATGACCTGGATGAACAGCATTAATCGACATATTCTTATATTTTTTCTGTTGTATCATAGATAAAGCAGTAAATGCAATTTTTGATATTCTATATTCAGCATGTTTGCCATCATCTGCAAAGTCATTTATATCAAACGTTCCATTTCTGACACTTTCCAAATATTCATCAACAAATTCGTTAATTTGTGCAGTTTTTAAATCCGGATTTCTCAATATATCAATCCACTTTTTATTCTTTAAGTTTGAAAGGTGAGCACATGGGCTTGATACGTTTACTACTCTAGCGTCTTCTCGTAATAATGGAAACAAATACTCTTCAATAATTACTAAGCCTTTATAATTAATATCAATACTCCTTTTAGCTGCTTCATAACTTGGGTAAACTTCATCCCATTCTAAAACCGCAGCGTTATTTACTAACACATCTATAGCACCATACTTATCTCTAACAAAATCAGCAAATTTTTTAACACTATCACGATCACTTATGTCCAGTTGATGGAAAACAGGCTTCAATCCAAGTTCATTCAGCACTTTTACTGCTTTGAGACCTTTATTTTCGTCTCTAGCAGTTAAAAAAATAGTTCCGTTCCATTTTTGGCACAATCCTTTTACTACTGCAAATCCTAGACCTTTATTAGCGCCTGTAACAACTACAAGTCCGTTCGCCATCTTGTTTTCTGTTATACTGCTAGTGTTCCTTTGTGCTCTTTATATTATTGACTCGTAACAGCGATAGTACGCAATAGATAACAATCCTGTAATTAAAACTTAACTAGCTTCCGTTCAATTACATGACATCAGCATGACATTTATCGGTTTTATCGTTAAATGTAAGTCCTCAAGGGGTAGACGCCACTCACATTTTGCCAAGATGGGAAGTCTCATTCGGACTGTAGTCATATTACTAAACGTCAAAACGGTGAGTTCTGAGAAGCTTGTACTTATAAAATAAGCAATTGTGACGTCATAATATTTACTTGTCTATGTGTTACGATTACAAAATAATATAAAAACAAAAATAGCACGCTATTAACTTTAGATTTGGTCCACCTTATCTCTTCTGATGCGGTGTCGTACAAGGCGACTAAGGGATAGGGCTGTTTAACATTAAACTGATGTTTATTATACAGATCTGCGGTAGCCTAGTGGTATGGGTAATGGACTGCTGAGACGAGGTCTCGGGTTCGATCCCAGGTTTTACCATGGCACACACCAATGACTTTTCGATGCCTTTCAAAGTTATGTGTATATTTATCGCAGGTTTATAAGTGCCCGGTTAATGGCAATAGGCTCGCCACCTATTACATTGGGACCTAAACATAAACTGGCGAAATGTGGGTGCTTGCACCTCTGCCTACCCCTTGGGGGAATACAGGCGTGAGTTTATATTATATGTATATTATTATACAGATATAGGTTCCCGGGATACGGCAATAGGTTCACCCATTATTACCTTGGACCGAATACTATGATTGGTGAAATGTGGGTGTTAATTCATCTCTGAATAACCCTCCGGGGTTAAAAGCGTGATTGTGTGTATGTATGTAACTTTAAAATGCCTTGGGATCAAAGAAGTAGGTAAGCAAGACCGTAAGGGATGGCCGTGGGTCAGCCGGGTTGCGAGGGATATGTCGATGACAACCTCACCTCCGGCCTAGCACCACGACCCACAGTCGGCGTGCGGTTTTAGTCGGTTCGACGTCCCTTCCGGCTCCGGCAGGGGAGGTATCCGAGGGGATTTCCGCACGAAAAAAAAAACTAGTCATTACACTTTATTTAAGGAAAAATAGTTAAAACAAATAAAAACGTTTTGTCTCTTTTATTGAGGAAACATTTAATTCAGATGTTATCAGTAAAGGGCTTCACAAGACCATGTTAATTGTCTTACTTAGAAGGAAATTAGGCGGATCGGAACGTGTTTATTGGATCACTATGCGGTAAGGTTAGATTGGGTCCCGGATTAAACAAACGCGGATAGGTTATATCACATCTTTGGACCATTTGGTGGAACCCGGTGGACCAGAATATGGCCACCCCATCTGGCCCTCGATTCTACTAAAGCTAAATCACTAATAGTGCCGCAGTTCCGGCCTTCCGGCAAAAGATGACATTAAATTTTAAACTTTATTTCTATAATCCTAAAGTTCAAAATGAAATGAAAACAGTTTCATTACAGTTTTTCAATTACTCAGCACAAAGTAATTTAATTTAGAACTTTAACCGTATCGCTTTGAAGTCTATTAAGTATTTAATTCCACCATTTGCAACGGCAGTGGCACCCCTATGGTTTGGCTTTAGCAGAATTGAGGCCCTGTTCTCATAGGTGTCGTAGAAGGCAATTAAGGCATAGGGCTATTCTCCATTCAACATCGTAATCGCTCCCGATACCAAAAGAGTAGACGGGTGGACCCTCGATTTGGAAGTGTTTGTTTTGAATGCAACTAGCTGAGTGCTCCGAGGAATTGTTCGTTCCACACGACATCAGTTCCACACTCACCATCTGGACAGCTGGCGGTCCACAACTGTGCGTTTCTTGAGAAACTTTCTGCCTCGCACAACTAAATTGTGGAATAAACTCTCTTTTAAAAGGAAGGCAACGCACTTGTGACTTCTCTGGTGTTGCGGGTGTTCATAGGCGGCGGTAATCGCTTACCATCAGACGATCTGTCTGCTCGTTTGCCTCCCTATTCCATAAAAAAAGCTAGAATCATGCATTATAGTACAGTATAAAGTACTTATCAATAGAAGTTCATTCCACACACGCTCTGCTGTGGAATGGTCTCTGGTGCTGTGGTTTTCCCAAGCGACTACAATATGGGGTTCTTCAAGAAGAGCATTAGAAGGTCTTCCTGGTTCGGCTACAGGAGTACACACCTTTAGTGTTCTATAGGCTACCGGTAACCACTTTCCAGATAGGTGGGCCGTACACCATTTTTACTTCACCTAGGAACAGCGATAAAAAAGTAGTTAAATCTTTTTTATGGGGGGCCAGAAAGTTGAAGTTATTTCAGAGGAGGGCCAGAATTATTACGAATCCCCCCAAATTGGCTGTTTATTCTAGGAATAAAGTTTACTCGCGTTTGGTCGAATGTACCATAAGTATTGCAACTTTTTTCTTTCCTTCCGAGAATCGTTATATTTGGGGCGATAAACTCCCCTCGTCTAAATGACGCATAACATAGATTCAATGACGTACTTATTCCTCATGGTAGGTAGTATATTTTTTTAATTAATTCTGACCACACACAGTTAAAACAACATTATTATTCCATTCTTGTATTTAAAACATTATCTTTATAGTAGGCCGACTAATTCGTCGTGCGTGCCGGCGTTACTCAGTTCCAGATTTGACTATTAATTTAACGTGATGTCGAGGTTAGATGCGGGAAATAATAATATTTGTTTGTGATCTGTCTTATTTATTGCTGTTTACTAGCGCCCCATAAACCGTGGCAAGATGGGGAGACCGTGGTCCCAAACCCGAGGAACCTCCTCGGATATGGGGCCATATCAAACCCGTAGCTTTTTTTCTCGTGCGAAAAATCCCCACGGATACCACCCCCAAGTGGAGCCGGTGGAGGTGGTTATGTCGCACGCGAACCAACTAAGACACACGTCGTTTTTGGGTCTTTGGTTGCCGGAGGTGAGAATGCAGGAACACATCTCTCACACCCTAGCAGACCCAGGACCATCTCTTTCGGGATGGCCCCCTTCGGGTAGGTATATCAAACCCGTAGATGGCCTAGGGTCAGTCGGGATGCGTGGGCTCATTGAGTCATGTTATATCCTGGCAATCTAAATGTGAAACTGCGTGCGGTTTTCGTCGATTCGGTGGATATAACCACCCTCGCTAGGGTACCCTGCGATATCTTCACGAAAGATAAGGGGTGCAGCAGCCAGCCATCGGTTACGAGATATTAGAATTTTATGAGATTAACCCGTACGAAACCGGGGTTGTTCAACTAGTTAGTTTAAAATAATAACGTTACTGAGAAAATATTTATTGATTTATCATTATCTGTGCATTGTTATTATAAGATGACATTACTTTGTCATTTTTATCTTTTTTATAAGGTCATTGTGTTAACTCTGTTAATAATAAACAAGCGTTCATTATCATATTTTAACTAAATACTTACTTATACATTTAAGTTGAGAAGTTAAACAATTGTGGTGCCATCTGCCATAGTCACTGCAAAAATGACATTGAATTTTAGACTTTATTTCTATATGACTAAAGTCCAAAATGAAATGAAAAAAGTTACATAACACTTTTCCATTCACTCTTCAAAAAGTCATTTAATTATGAACTTAATAACACAGTTTTAAAGTCTATTATTAAACGCTGTTTTTAGCAATCGCTGCGGCTCGGCCATGGTTTGACTTTAGTAGAATCGAGGCCCAAGACTTTAACAGTTGTCCCTTTTGGCATGAGTTATATGGCAGATCTGAAAAGACCGAGTGTTTTCTGGACTTTGCCCCTTCACCTCCTTTTCGAGCATTACTTGCTCCTAGAAGGAGGCGGTGGCAGCCCACCAGCTTCGCACCATAGCGGCATCTCTGTAATCAAAGCTGATCTGAATGAATCTGAGCGAGAGAAGTTCCACTCATAGGGCCGCGACGACGACACGCTTCGGCGTATCCGACGCTGGAACTTCGTCAATGTTTGCAGCAACTTGATCGCACAACTAGTTGTGATATCGGGACGTGTTGGATTTGTACCCGTGACACGTCTCAATATTTGTTCAATGGGTACCTACATACATACATAATATATATATACATACATAAAATCACGCCTGTTTCCCATAGGGGTAGGTGAGATCACGGATCTCCATTTGCTACGAACCTGACATACTACTCTCGCTTCACTCTCATTACATTCTTCATGCATGCTCGTCGGTTTAGGGTACTCCCGACCAGCCTCTTTTCTAACACTTCCCCGATTTGGTCCCGGTATGTGCGCCTAGGTCTTCCCCTTCCGACGGAAGGTCAATCCACACGTACTTCGCAGCGCATGCATTTCTACTGCATTCACTATTCACTATTCTGATGCTTTTTCAGCCACACCCAACTTTCGCTACCATACCTCGCATCAGTGAGTACATACAATGTGTGTATACTTTCCAGTAGGTACCTGTAACACAATGATACATTTCTAATAACTTACTCGTATTAAACTATATCAGTGATTCCTCGTTAGATGCATTCCACGGTGTGTAGTCCGCGAAAGGTGGTTTACAGGCAACTTTTTCATGGACTGTATTTATTATGAAGTAACAGTTAGATACCTTGCGGTGTAGGTACCATCATTCTACGGTGAAATAAGCGCAATAAAAGTACAAAGGAAGATACTTAAGAGATAAAACCCAGCAACTTAAAAGTTTTGTATTAAATTTTAATTTTTTTGTGCATCCCTCGAGTGCAATTTCTAAGTTGCTCCAGTTCATAAATCTTTTACGTAAACTTTGTTCCGTAGGTAATCCGACATTATTTATACTGATATCTGAGTAGGTACCTATATACCCAAATAAAATTCAAGTCAGTCTGTCTGTCATTTCAAAATGTAATAAAAAATGTAAACTCTGTACAACTGTTTCCACCTATGTATCTGTGTGTTTGTTCTTGTGTCTACGAAATAAATAAATAAATAAAATAAATCTCAAATTAAAATTCGAGTTGGTACTATGAGGCAAATCCATTATTAAATTAAATTAAATATTCCACAACATTCTACACAACGCTATTTAAACCCATGGTAAGCTTTTATATCTTGCGTTATGGAATCTAGAATGCGAATAAACATACTTATATACTTTTTTTTGTAAATACATACATATTATACATAGAAACACCCAGACCAATGCAAATAGCCATTACAAATATTTGCACTGAGCGGGAATCGAACCCGCGCCTCCTGCGTGGCAGTCGCGTGTACTACCGCCACGCCACAGAGACTGTCTTGACAACTTGATCTACACAGGCAGGCACAGGCACTAGTTGTATTTTTTTCAAATGATCTCTTGTCTGTTTCAATTGGCTAATTTCTGAAATGACTGCACTAATTTCGATAGGATTTTCACTGGAAATTAATTAATGTTATAATGCGTAATAAGCTGCATTCATTATTATTATACTTTAATTGGAGTTCGTGGACTTGGCAAATGTCCGGTTTGCAATCCTGGTATTTCATGATCGATGTGAACCCACTCCTAACACAAGCAATTTAGCTTAGCTGGAGTCTGCTGGAGAGGTTAGTGAGAATATTCAAGTCAATCAAAGCTTATCGCAGTCCACTTCTGGACATGGCCTCTCTCTCCCAATGTTGGGAGGTTTTCGCCTACTTTTTCCACGTTGCAAGACGGGTTGGGTACAGGGTTTCATTTAGAAAGAAAGAAAGAAAGAAAAAGCACTCAGTTACATTTTTTATACGTTCATGTTTTTTGTTGCTAATATTGACTAACATTGTGAAAAAACTACTCTGTTAGAGACGAGAACTGTAATTCCTAAACACATCTAAGAGTACAGTGCAAAATACCTCTTTAATATTTTTTCTTAAAAAAAATGTTACACACAATGCACAGATTCAAGATTTCCTTTTCTCACAGTGATATCGTTTGGGAGAATATTAAATAGACAAAGTCTGTTACTAATTTCTTTTGAAAAAAAATACCTACGATAGTCAAAACCGCGAGGCACAACTAGTATTCAATAAAATGGCCTCTACAGGTAGAAAGTAAATTAAAAGTTTTCTTCGCAACGGAGTTTATAACCCCAACACTAAGTTTGGAGTGGGTTCCACTTTAGGTAATTAAGACTTTGCCCACTAAGGTATTACTCATTAGTTATAAGGACTTAGGGGCCATATCCTTTGAGATCCGCTGTAAGGGTTAAGCGCTTAACCGGTTCATAATAACGGTAAATCTCTTGGATAGATAGATAGATAATTCTTTATTGTACATCAATATTATCCATACTTCCATACTAATATTATAAATGCGAAAGTAACTCTGTCTATCTGTCTGTATGTTACGCTTTCACGCCTAAACCACTGAACTGATTTTGATGAAATTTGGTACATGGGTAGATTAGACCTTGAGAAAGGACATAGGCTATGTTTGGTCGCGATAACCGACATCCATCCGGGTGGAGCCGCGGGCAAAAGCTAGTAACAGATATAGATACAGTTACAGTTAAATGCACAATGAGCGGCCTTGTCACTAAAAGTGATTTCTGATAGGGTTAGTAGTGGAAAAAATTGTTTATGTATATACCACAGGCCTAACAGCCTCTGTGGCGTGGTGGTAGTGCATTCGACTGCTGTAGGGGGTCAGTATTTAATTCCCCCTCAGTGTATTTGTTTTTATTTTATGTACCTATATGGGCATTTTTTTTTTACACGACCATACTCTAAATGTGTATGTCTCACAAGTTTACCCTTATTTTTATGGAGAAATGAAAGAACATTTATTATGAAGTGTTGATTGTAATAATATTTAATATCTAATGCATTGGAAATACGTCTAACTATATGAATAATTTATTGATAAATATAAAATAATACTGAATATAATTTTGAATACCCCTGATTTTACTATGTCCCACAGTGACCGGCTTAGTTTTGAGTTAAGTTTATTTGCGAATTTCCTCCGGTGGTAAGGGTAAAAAAGAATGAATGTTATAGAAATGTGATAATATTGTCGGAATTAAACATAAAATAACACTACTTTTATAATAAATACTATAGTTCGTAGCATTATTATTATGTCTCACAATTCCAGCTTTGCATGGAATTACACTTTGTAACCGTAATTTAATAATATATATTCCAAAAAAAATTACCACTAACTAAAAATTTCTTCCTCGGCAACATTATTCCAGACATCGCCGTTTTGTAATGTAGTCAAGAGAATCACAGTTCGACGCATTTCGTGTCGAAACTTTTTAAGCGTTACCGTGCCGGATTTTTCATCTACTTTGTAACTGTGATTTTTACTGGTAAGTTTGGATTTTTGTTTATAGAAATATAATAATGATATACTACAAACGCATTATAAGCTATTAAAAGTGTTTTTTCAGTATTTCACCTTTATTAAAGTTTATTTACAAGCAATCTTAAGTCGGCGATTCGAGATGCGTTACTTCCATTTTGTTTGGTTACATATGAGGTGGAATAAAAAAGTTACAAAATGGAAATATAAAGGCGAGTACAAATGCATGCAGGGTTGATGGTGTTTATGTTTTAATTGAATAATAATTATGATGAATTGATGACATCATGGACCAATAATTAAATTTACTATGAGGTAGTGTTTATATAGATTGATTTTTTGAAACTGAACTGAATTATAAGGCTGAATATAAATAAAAAGCGTTGATTACTAAAATAGCATAGCTTCATTTCTTTTTAAGTTGGTTCCATCATTCATGGTTTATATTACAATCCCTTCCTATTTCAGTACCTACTGATATGCAAAATTTCCTTACCAGGATGAACTAATCTTTACTTTTCGATTTTGTAACTGAAGTTTTCCATTTTGTAATTGTCTTATATTTTACTGTTACCATTTTATTTATTTTTTTTGTTATTTTCAAAGTGATTACCTTAGTTTTTTTGATTTTCTTTAAATTATAAAAAAAGAAATTAATAAAAAAAAATCAACAGCATTCAATGATGATTACACTGTATAAATCAGAAGATAACTGTGCAAAGTTACCAAATAGTTACAAAATGGTTACATCTTTACAAAATATTAAAAACGTATGACTTATTTTACTTATGCTGTTTTATTATTTTAAAGAATATTATATTTCTAAACAAATAAAAGCAACTCTTTCATTTAAAGTATACTATTTTATTTATTAATTTTAATTTTAGAAGTTACAAAGTGGATGTCTCAACTACCCTCGTGCCCAAAGAAAGTTTTATTTTTGTGCAAACTTGTATACTTATTGGGTAACTGCAGCTATTTTAATGTTTTTTAAAGAATAACAAATCATTCAATAATTTTTAATATGCATTACAATTTTTTTTTATTATTTCATTCCATTTTGTAACTTGGACGCGTTTAAAAAAAAACGCCCATATAGCTTAGTTAGGTGTTAGGGGAAGTACTAGTAATTTCGGTAGTCTGTTTTGCTATTGAGCTTTTAAACCTGAATAGGCGTCAATATGTAACTCACGCCTGCAAATCCCACAAAGCGGTAGGCAGAGATGTATCCAACGTGGTAGGGGTATATAGACGACTAGCGGCAGTTAGTCCTGGGCTGTGTATGTTTGCTGTCGGATGGAGAACAGACCTATCCATTAGTCCGACACCCGAATTGGGTGCTTCTACTTCACTGGGAACGAACAAGGCAACCACTGAATTAATATTGTTTAGGAAGGGACATGGGCTACGTTTGGTTGTGATAAACGACATCCATACGGACAGAGTCGTGGGCAACAGTTTCTTTTCATTTTAGCGTTATCACCCGGTCTCATAGGAAGCTTTCACTCCGGAGTCCGGTATTCAAGTTTTTGGTGTCGCAACAGCTATTTTTTCATTCATTACGTCATCACTATCACTTCACTTCACTATCACTATCATCATCATCCATACTAATATTATAAATGCAGCGAAAGTAACTCTGTCTGTCTGTTTGTCTGTCTGTCTGTATGTTACGCTTTCATGCCTAAACTACTGAACCGATTTAGGTGTAATTTGGTATAGGGGTAGAGTAGACCTTGAGGAAGGACATAGGCTATATTTGGTCGCGATAACCGACATCCACGCGGGCGGAGCCGCGGACAAAAGCTAGTCACTACATATTCCACGCTAATATTATAAATGCGAAAGTGACTCTGTCTGTCTGTCTGTATGTATGTTACGCTTTCACGCCTAAACCACTGAACCGATTCTGATGAAATTTGGTATAGGGGTAGATTAGACCTTGAAAAAGAACATAGGCTATGTTTGGTCGCGATAACCGGCAGCCACGCGGGCGGAGCCGCGGGCAAAAGGTAGTATAGTATAAAGCAAAGGCGCTTTCCGCGTCTGTCTGTCCCTATATCTTTAAAACTACGCTACGGATTATGATGTGGATTCTTTTAATAGATAGAGCAATTCAAGAGAAAGGTATAAATGTATAATACATGCTTAATATAGTAGAGGGTGTAGCGGGAACAGGCTCTGAAACCACGCGGGTGAAAAAAAATTGCCGGTACGAAGTTCGACCCAGCGAACTTTTTTTATAAGTTGAACGCTTTCTTTCGAGATACTACAATATAACAACTGCAAAAGGAGACTTATTATTAAACTCCAAAAATGAAGAAATAAAACAAAATAAAATATTGACATTAAATAATTGATGGCAGCGCCGCTTTCAACGGTCCGTGTAAATATTTTTTTTGCTAAAACGTGACACATTTCGTGAAATAACCGGACAATATCAACAGTGACTGTACTGGGTACGTGTTACATGTCTACGTAAAAACAATTCATTTGGTATGTCTACTTTTAGGGTTCCGCTGTGAAATATTCTTTTTTATCTAGGTCACGTCAATTTGACTTCATCTCGCCTGATGTTAAGCTAAAGGCAAAGTCTCGGAGAGAGGGTCACCATCGCAAACATGTACAGTAAGCTTCAGAGAAAAGGAACCCCCCTTGATAATGGTTTTATTCTCAAGGGGGGTTCCTTTTCTCTGAAGCTTACTGTACCATGTTAACAGTGGTGGCACTCAGCTTGACTTTTTTTTTTTCGTGCGGAAATCCCCTCGGATACCCCCCCTGCCGGAGCCGGAAGGGGAGGTTATGTCGGACTCGAACCGACTAAAACCGCACGCCGACTGTGGGTCTTGGTGCTAGGCCGGAGGTGAGGTTGTCAAAGACATATCCCTCGCACCCCGGCTGACCCAGGGCCATCCCTTACGGTATGGCCCTCCTCAGGAGGGGGGACAACGGTGTCCCCAACTCGCCCCCGGAATGGGGAGGCGCGCTGTTCAGCGCGCCGCCGCCGTGGCCTGCTTCTGCTGGGGTGACAGGCGGCTCCACCCGTCACCCCCAGGCCCGCGCTCATGGGGGACAGAGGTCAGTCAGTGCCCTCCGACGTCCGAGTTGCCTGCGCGCGCGGACGGCGCGATCCGCGAGTCTTTCTTTCTCGCTCGCGCCGCCTCTCCCCTCGCGCCACCTCTCCCCTCGCGCCGCCTCTCCCCTCGGGCCGCCTCTCCCAGCACTCAGCTTGACGGCCTCATTAGATGCCTTTTCACGCCCCGCTTAAGGGACCCGGGACTGTAGGAAGAAGGAAGAATATTGACTCGTTGACTATTTTTGGAAATTGTTTCGAGTTTTTTTACATTAATATGACTGATACTTTTTTTGTTTTTTAATTTCATAAATAAATATTCCTCAACATGCTACAGAACGCTATCTAGACCCATGGTAAGCTTAACTAGCTTGTGTTAGGAATCTGAAATGCAGATAAACATAGTATGTTTATCTAAGTATTACTTAGATACTTTTTTTTGGAAATACATACATATTATACATTAAACATCCAGACCAATGCAAATAACCATATTCATGCATACAAATATTTGCACTGAGTGGGGATCAAACCCGCGCCTCCTGCGTAGCAGTCGCGTTCACTACCACCACGCCACAGAGCCTGTCAAAGTTTTTTTATAGGACTAGCTGATATTTTCTAAAGTTTACGCGAATGTCACTCATTGAAATAAAACCACTTTTTACGGATTCTATAGCGATATATTTGTTATTATTACTTTTAAACCCGACGTTTCGGCTGCTCTGCAGCAGCCATTTTCGCGGTGTGACTCACGATGGTAGTTGTCAGCTGGATTGCTGGATCCAGCAAGACTTAACAACACAGTGAGCTCATTCTGCGTAAATACGAACACATTTTTTTTTTCGTGCGGAAATCCCCTCGGATACCCCCCCTGCCAGAGCCGGAAGGGGAGGTTATGTCGGACTCGAACCGACTAAAACCGCACGCCGACTGTGGGTCTTGGTGCTAGGCCGGAGGTGAGGTTATTAGACATATCCCTCGCACCCCGGCTGACCCAGGGCCATCCCTTACGGTCTGGCCCTCCTCAGGAGGGGGGACAACGGTGTCCCCAACTCGCCTCCGGAATGGGGAGGCGCGCTTCTCAGCGCGCCGTCACCGTGGCCTGTTTCTGCTGGGGTGATAGGCGGCTCCACCCGTCACCCCCAGGCCCGCGCTCATGGGGGACGGAGGTCAGTCATTGCCCTCCGACGCCCGCTCGCTCCCTCGCCTCTCCCGCTCCGCCGTCTCCTTCGCGACCATTACCTGCTCGCTGAAGGAGACGCCGGCCGCCCACGCGTCCGCGCAGCGGACCATTGCTGTGAGCAGGGTGGCGAGGGTGAGAACTCTCACTCCCAGGGCCGCCACTAGCTCCCACCTCAGTCCGGCCCATGCCCGACACTCAGTGAGCGTGTGCAGCCCTGTGTCCTCGCTCGCGTCGCAGTGATGGCACTCGGACGTTGGCTCCTTTTCGATCCGACACAGATATCTCCCGAAGCACCCATGCCCGGTGATAATCGATACGAGAGGCTGCCATGTGGCCTCTCGAGCCATTCCTCCATGACGAGCCATTCCCCCATGAAAATCATTCAAACACCAATAATTCATCATGGGGTATTTTGAGATAACTTATACTTCAAACTATGTGACAACTACCATCGTGAGTCACACGTCGAAACGTCGGGTTTAAAAGTAATAATAACAAATATGTCGCGATAGAATCCGTAAAAAGTGGTTTTATTTCAATAGGACTAGCTTTCAGACAGACAGAGTTACTTTCGCATATAAAATATTAGTATGGATTTTATCATAATATGAAAATACTTATGAGAAAACCACCATAGGTACTTAATTAGTCACCGCACGTCCATGGTGATCCCGAATTTTCAATTGTTATTCAGCAAAACAATTAAAACGTCAAAATCACTGTGTAAATGAAAAAAAAAAACTAATCACGATAGATTCCGTCACAAATGCTTTTATTTCGAACACTTTATTGTGTAGGTATAGCACAAAGCTACATACGAGTAATTTAACCAATCATACAATAGAGTTAGGTGGTACTTGGCCTTCCTCATGATTTTATATTTCCTTCTTCTCTTAAAAACAGATACAGAAGCCCTATTTAAACTCAATTTTTATACAGAACCGCGAGCAGAATACATTTTAAATCATCCAATTTGGTTGGTAATCCTGGCGGTCCCCTGACATCGGCTGTATAGATTAAAACCGTTGCCATAATGAATGCAAAATGTTTTCATTTCGGCGCGTGGCGCGTCGTGTCCTGTGTGCAAGTGTGTCTTCGGGGAGTGCCCGGAGGGAGAATGAGGATTGAGCTGCTTTTTAGTGGAAGATGGAGTTATTTAATGAAGTACTTTGGTGTATTTAATAGGTATAATCTTATTAGCTACCTGAATGGGTTTTCACGGGTTAGATTTGTCTCAGTTCTATCGCCTTTAGATTGTGAATTTCAGATCAGTCGTACTGAACGGATAGGCTTATACTGTTGATGTGATTAATTTAAAGCCAAATGGGTCAAACGTCAAAATAGGTGTACCATAAGGATCAATCCTAGGACCCTTTCTGTTCCTGGTACATGTCAATGACTTGAATTATATGGTCGTAGCACAAGCTGGCATAGTACTGTTTGCAGATAATACATCGTTAATATTCAAAGCAAATAGGTATAGTACAGATGCAAACAATGTTAATAATATTCTGAATGCCATGTCAAATTGGTTTTCTGCAAACAACCCATTGTTGAATGCAGAAAAGACCAAATGTATGAAGTTTACACTACCCAATGTGAGGCAAATAGACGTTGATGTCATGCTGGGGGCGGGGAAAGGGTTAGAATTCGTAAACACCAGTACCTTTCTAGGAATTACAATAGATTCTAAATTACAATGGGGTGACCATACCAGTATTCTGGCCAATTAACTTAGCTCTGCTGCTTATGCTGTGAGACGGATTAGGCAGTTGACTGATGTAGCTACTGCTAGGCTCGTATGCTTTAGTTACTTCCATAGCTTGATGTCCTATGGAATACTACTTTGGGGAATGTAGCAGATTTATAAACTAGATGTATATTGCAAAAGAGGGCAGTTCGTGCCATTTAATGTTTAGGCAAGAGAGACTCCCTCCGGGAACGATTTAAGGATATTGACATTTTAACTGTAGCTTCCCAATATGTATTTGAAAACATAATGTACGTCAGGAAAAATATATCTTATTACACAAAAGTAAGTGGCATTAGAGAAAAATCTGCGTGATAAACATAGACTTCGAAATATATAGGGAAAAAGAAGAACTCAAGCGGTACTTGAACCCACGACCTTTCCTTTACAGGGGCTGAACTGAACTATTGAGTCACACCAATGATCACTCAAACGATTCACACAAATTATCCAATGACACTCTTTAATTTTTACATAACAGAGTGGTATGATTTTGAAATAAATACTTAAAATATGAGCCCTCCTTTTTGGTTTCACTGTAGACGGGTGAAAATTGATCAGAGGTTGAAATGTGATAAGTACTTACCTACATTTTGAAATTAAACACTCACAAAGGGATTAAGGGTTACAAGTTAATTGAATCAAAGATTTTTTTTTTAATAAAAGTACACGTCAACTTGACCTCACCTCACCTGTAAGCTAACGGCAAAGTCTCGGAAAGAGGGTCACCATTGTAATTATGTACCATGTTAACAATGGTGGCACTCAGCTTGACTGCCTTATCAGATGCCATTTCATGCCCCGCTTAAACGAACCGGGACTGTAGGAAGAAGGAAACACGTGAGCTGGCAGGGAGTTCCAAGTTAATCGGGATCGAACCCATGGTTTACCATGGCACACACCAATGACTTTTCGATACTTTTCGAAGTTATGTGTGTATTTATCGCAGGTTTATAAGTACCCGGTTAATGGCAATAGGCTCGCCACCTATTACATTGGGACCTAAACATAAACTGGCGAAATATGGGTGCTAACACCTCTGCCTACCCCTTCGGGGAATACAGACGTGAGTTTATGTTATGTTATCCATTACCCATACCGCCGATATGATGAATAATTAAAAATGTATAAATAAAAGGACAGGCCCTCAATAATTCTACTAAAGCTAAACCATCGTGATGCCACTGTGAGCGCAAAATGATATTAAATTTTGAACTTTATTTCTATAAATCTAAAGTTCAAAATGAAATGAAAAAAGTTTCATTACACTATAAAAAGTAGTAAAAAGTAATTTAATTTTGAATTTCAACTTAAACTTTAAGGTCTATTATTTTATGCCGTTTTTTGCTCTGAGTGTGGCACCACAGTCCACAGTAGCTTTAGTAGAATCGAGGGCTAGTTCACAAGTAATATAAACCGGTGAGCTTGAAACCGAACCTTGGACTCCGAGGTGAAGGCCCGAATCTAAAGTAAAGCTAACGAGACGAGAGAAAAAAAGGTAAAACAAAGCGACCAGTACTGAGTTACTACTAGCGAATATTTTCTCTGTCCTTGTCGCACATGTCACACGTCCACGACAATGGCCGAGCAGCAGCTGTCGTTGCGTGTTTCATAGTACAGGAAAGATGACAGCACAGCGGTTCTAAACTGTCAGATTCGCCATCTTATGAGCAATTTCATTCCTGTCTGGAATGCGCTTGAAGTAATATCTACGTAATAATTTTCAAATAAAAATGATTAGAACCGCTGAAACTTTGTTTACCTTTTTTCTCTCGCATCGTTGGCTTTACTTTGTGCAAGTATGATATAATAACTAAGCAACAAAATCATCATCAGAGTTGATATTCCCAGCAAATTTTCTATAAATCTCATCATCTTTCAACCCATCTTTCCCTTTATAATAAGGAAACACATTACTGGTAGCCAAGTAATAAATCCCAGGCCTATCAAACTTAGCTTCTAGACCTAAATAGTTAGTTTCAGTACCATTGAAGCATTGAGCGAACCTGGCTTCTTGTACAGAATCACACTTGACTGCTACAAACTTCTTCGGGTGTTCCAACGCCTGCCACCAGTATATCAGCGCTCGGACATGACTACAGACTATTAAACAAGGTATATAAGGTATATCACTAGGTTGGAATTCTCCTCCGTTAACGTAAATATCTATATGACCTAGAGTCTCTGCAATACCGAGGCCATCTATATTAGTATGAACTACATCAACTTTGTCAGCGTCAGTTTTGTACAATTTGTTTTCTGATTCTAAACCTCTGAAGCATAATCCTGTAGGATCTAGACCAGTAAGCCTTTTAACTTTTTTTTCAGTGGTTTTGTAGAAGTATTTGGCAGCGTGTGCAGCTACGTGGGCTCCTAGACTGATTCCCACCAATTCAATATCTTCAGCTTGGAGTCCAGCTTCGGTTAATTTAACCAGGAATTCACCAATTTTCTCTCCTACTATCCTCACTAACCGCACCGATCTGTAATTAAATTACACTACTTGAGTCAAAATATTAGTAGGTATCAGTCTGGTGAGGGAGAAAGAATACCACTAGTATCACCTTCTTATCTAATGAGAAGGCTGTCGCCATACGTTTATACCCAATAATTTCTTTGGAAGTTCCTAAATAGGGACTAGTAACTAACACAAAAATATACAGATGATATCTCACGGGGTAGTGGCTGCGACTGTGGTGCACCTCTACAGTCGATGGACCACCTCTTGTCGGGCCCACTGTGCCCCTACACCAGCACGATTGCCGACCTAAATGAAGCTACGGAAGGTGCGGTCAAAACCGCCCGGTTTTGGACTGGGCGTATCTAAGTCTTTAAATTGTTGAAAATCGGTAGATGACTCCACCGTCGCCTTAAAGACGTATAAGATGGGAAATTTGAATCACATCGGGCATATTTCGGTAGCCGAATTGGTCAAGGCATTCCCCCTGTAAGGGAAAGACTGCGGGTTCGAGTCCCGCCCGAGATGATTCTTCTTTTTCCCTATTCGAACAATAATAAATATATACATTACTATATGGCATATTACATAAAGTATCATAAACCATACATAATATAATATAACACGAATAGATACATAAAGTAAACAAACTACTTATCATGAAGGTAAAATAGTGAGTAATAGACAGAGAGCACACAATTTCGAGCTATCCCAGTGTGGAACTTATTAGGTAGTGCTCCTTTACCATTTTTTTTAAAACATTTTGGGATTTTGCCTGTCTAATGTTGAATGGCAATGCGTTCCAAAAGCGCACGGCCTTGATAGTGAAGGACTTTTCAACAAAGTCTGTGGAATGCATCGGCATTCTCAGCCTCAAATTCTCGTATGACCTCAGGCATTTCGCATGTGTGTCATGGAGGAACTCGAATCGTTCTTTGAGATAAGAGGGAGTGGTGGGATTGAATAACACATTATATAACAATGTCAGAATATGGGCATTCCTGCGAAACCGGATTGGGAGCCACTTGAGTTGTTTACGGAAATCTGAAACCTGATCATACTTGCGTAGACCAAATATGAATCTTATGCAAAAATTTTGAAGTCGCTCAAGTTTATCTAGCTGCTCCTCAGTGAGATCAGGATAGCTGACATCGGCGTAATCGAGAATAGGAAGAAGAAGAGATTGTGCGAGCGCAGTTTTGGTAGCAATTGGCAGGAAGTTTTGGAGCCTTCGTAAGGCGAAAATTTTCCAACTTGTTTCTTGTAACTGGATATTCCAAGAAAATGATTTATCCATGTAGATACCCAAGTTCTTGACATTGTCACTAACTGGTACAATTGCTCCACCCATAGCACCCTGAGGAAGTTGGGTCCAATCAATTTTTGATGTCAACCTTGGACTACTAATAACAATTAATTGTGTCTTGGATGAATTTAGGGTGAGTCCATGATTCTTGCTCCATTCATAAATCCGCTCCAAATCCTTACTGAGCATAGTAAATGCATCAGATAAGTTGTTTGGAAGTGCTTGTGTGTAAATTGAAGGTCATCAGCATAAAGGTGTTCGGATGAAAGTAATTTTTCGGAGATTGTATTTATAAAAATTGCGAAAAGTAACGGAGATAGAACGCCATCCTGCGGTACACCAGCGGTCGCATTGCACCAGGAAGAGCTTGATTCTTCGACGCGAATACGTAACAGGTAACTACGAAACCACCTAATAGCCGTTGGAGATATGTTAATAGGGCCGAGTATACCAAGCAGGATGTCGAAATCTACGGTATTGAAGGCGTTGCTAAAATCAAGTAAGGATAGGATAAATATACTTATAGAACTCAAAGGTGACTGATTGACTGACATAGTGGTCTACCAACGCGCAGCCCAAACCACTGGACGGATCGGGCTGAAATTTTGCATGCAGGTAGATGTTATGACGTAGGCATCCGCTAAGAAAGGACTTTGATTAATTCTACCCCCAAGGGGATAAAATAGTGGATGAAAGTTTGTATGAAATTATGTCAATTTTAAGGTTACCTATCTTAATCCCGAATTTTAATATTCCGAATATCATAATCCAGAAAACGTTTGGCCATTTATTCATAATCCCGGTTTTCCAAATTCCGAAGTTTTATTTGCCATATAATCGCAACTCCGAATTTTATTTTCCTATTTATTCATTTGTACGACGTTTTATAATCCAGACGAACGAATTCCAGACACACGAAATCTAAATGCACAAAATCCAGATGACCGTAATCCATATGCAAGAAAGTCGAATTTTTAAAACACAAATTTTTGAAATGCAGTTTATTAATATCCAGACAAACAAAAACAAACACAAAGACAGACAAACAAACAAACCTAACCTACTGAGTCGAATTTTTCTAGGGGTCGCAGTTCTAACCTAACCTAACCTACTGAGTCGAATTTGACACTTAAACCTATCTGTAATAGGCAACTAATATAATAAATTTATGGACGGCAATTGAAAATTTGGTAATAGTTTATTTGGAAAATGGTACGATGGGAAACAAAAAAAAATATTCTGAGAATCTGGTATAACTATAATATTTGGATTATGACACTATGGAAAACAAAAAAATACTATTTGAAAATTTGGTTTTAGTGCACCTGGAAATTGATTCATCTGGGAAATGAAAAACGGAATTATAGAAAGTTGTCATTCATTACATCTGTCTTTTAAAAGTTCTACCAACCGTTTTCGGGGTTTTAAGATTCGGGTAACAGAAATTCGATATTTCAATAGGTTACCCAATTATAAACCGATTGGGCTGAGACTTTGCATGTATAAAGCTACTATGACGTAGGCATTCCCTAAGAAAGGATTTTGAGATACAGGCTATATAAGATTAATAACTTTTCAGTTTAAAATATACGAATTTCAAAAGCGTTGACTCGACACTAAGCGATAACCAACATCCAAGCGGGTGGAGCTGCGGGCAACAGCTAGTGTATTAATATTTCTGTTTGTTCATTATCTTGATGCAAACAAATTATCATTTCGTATCAATTACGTATTACTTATTGTCATGCGATGCGTTACACGGAAGTCATTCTTTAACGCATGCAGTAATTATAGTGACTTATTAAATAATTGCTTATTCAATTACAAGTATTTTAATCACTACCTAGTATAAAGCAAAGTCGTGTTCCGCGTCTGTCCGTCCCTATGTATGCTTACATCTTCAAAACTACGCTACAGATTTTGATGCGGTTTCTTTTAACCCGACTACGGCAAAGCCAAAAGGAGGGTTATGACTTTGATAGGCTAGTATGTATGTATGTTCATTTGTTCCCTCATAGCTCCTCAACTACTTATTAGAACTGGACAAATGAGGTATCGTTACAAGCGTGACTTGATCATTGTCACTTTTAAAGCGTGATTTTTCGGTAGTCGGGTTTTAGTTTTAAACTTTATAATAGATAGAGTAATGAAAGAAGAAGATTTATAGGTACAATACATGCTTGATATAGTAGAGAGAATGAAACTGTTTTCATTTCATTTTGAACTTTAGTGTTATAGAAATAAAGTCTAAAATTTAATGTCATTTTTTTCAGTGACTGCGGAACCAGTGGCACAGAATAGATAAGGACAGAAGTTGCACTCCTTTGATGTTGACGAAAGCCGCCGTTATAATAACCTACAAAATTTCGTAGGTATCGCCCTTTGTTCCGAACAAACTACGCCGCCAACTTGAGTGTTAGGGTTGTCATTTTGTCAATGAAAATAAAACAATCCAATATAATGTGAATTACTAATTATTTTTAAACCCCGACACAAAAAAGTTGGTGTATTGTAATAATAATAATTTACAAATCATACACCGAATTAAAATCAATGGGTACCTACTTACCGCAAGCTATCAAACTGGTTGCGATCTTTTCATCAACAGTCGGGTTTATATTATTTTTAATAATTTATTTAATCAGTTCAAAGTATAGTGATCGCCATCACAAGTACTGTACCTAGCTTGAAGGCTTCGACAGATGTTTATTGACGCCCGAATGTTTTTCTTATAATATGTATAATGTAAGTAGTGCAACCAAATAACATAAATACAAACTTAGTAAAACGATAAAATCTACATTATGAGAAAGTGCACCCACTTTTGTAACCCATCTATATAAAGTAGTAGTAGGTACCTAGTTAGTGTAACAAAATAACATGAAATTGTATCTAATTTACCGCATTTTGTAACAGTACCGTGTTCAGTTTTGATTTTAAGTAGTTCACCGATATCAGAATACTATACTTTCTATAGGTAGGTACTATCATAGATAAGTAGGTAGGTAGACACAGTGTAAGTATTTTACGTTAATTGACTTTTGACGCTGACTGTACTTACAAGTAATATTATAATTAATAAAATAAGTAGCCACAAAAATAACAGCGCGACCACTACTGTACATAGGTACTTACATAAAAATTTTTCGTTCTCTCTATCTCGTTGTATGTAAGTATCTATGTCACAGGTTCACTACGATTAGGTATTTTATAATGCGAAGATGTCAGGTGACCAGTACCTACCTAATGACTTTGTTACTAAGTAAACAAGATATATTCTGCGTATAAAAATAGTAAAATATTTTCTTTCACACTCTGTTGGTAATGTAAAAAGCAACTTCCAGTTCTATAATGTATTTTGACATTCGTCCACGCAACAGTGATGATTAATGCGATTCATTATTTTATTTTTCTAGTAGGTATCTAACCTCACCTACACAAGTCGCGTCACTCGTGCGCTCGCAAGCGCGGGCCGGCCCCGACTGCGCTAGCAGCCTGCGGGTGAGGCGCGCGGTAGGTACTTATCTCGGCAGTTCGGGCGAGTGACGGACGCCTGCCAGTGGTTCAACTTTAGTAGAATCGAAAGGCCTTATGGAAAACTGTGTTCAGGATCGTAAATATAGCGTAGGTACTCCCCACGTATCAACACGAGTAATTTACATTTTTAGGATAGTATTAAAGCAATTAGTATTTTAGTAATGACTTATTTCCGTCCGCGTGGCGTCTGATCCCGTTCCCGCTGTACCATCTGCTATATTAAGCATCCATACTAATATCACGTGTGAAAGTAACTCTGCCTGTCTGTCTGTCTGTATGTTACGAACCGATTTTGATGAAATTTGGTACATGGGTAGATTAGACCTTGAGAAAGGACATACTTAGGCTATGTTTGGTCGCGATAACCGACATCCACGCGGGCGAAACCGCCGGCAAAAGCTAGTGTATTAAACATGTAAATCTTCTTCTTGAATTACTCTATCTATTAAAAGAAACCACATCAAAATCTGTAGCGTAGTTTTGAAGATACAAGCATACATAGGGACGGACATCAGCGACACCGAATTTGTTTCATACAATGTAGCGATGTCCATGTTGATTAAAAGTCTGTAAATATCTTACTTTGGTAAATTATAGTTGAGGATCGCGGCTGTGTCCGACACGAAGACGTTGTATCCCCTCTTGGAGTACGCGGTGGCGATGGCTCGAGAGTGCACCAAGGAAGAACTCTCCAGGTAACCCACGGCATATACCACCGTTTTCTTACTCTTGAAATCTGGAAGGAAACGTTCAAAATTAGTGTGTTTCAATTGTGTTGTTTGACACATTCTTATGCCGCACCACTAAGACCTGGAACTCCCTGCCAGCTCACGTGTTTCCTTCTTCCTACAGTCCCGGGTCCTATAAGCGGGGCGTGAAAAGGCATCTGATAAGGCCGTCAAGCTGAGTCCCCCACTGTTAACATGGCACATATTTACGATGGTGACTCTCTTTCCAAGACTTTGCCTTTAGCTTAACATCAGGCGAGGCGAAGTCAAATTGACGTGTCCTTTAGAAAAAAATATATCATCCAATCATCATCAAAAACAAAGTACCTAGTATGTTGTAACCTGAGGTGGACTCCGGTAGGCTAATTGATTGTGTATGAAATCACTAGTACAGTCAGCATCAGAAAGATGTTGACGTACAAAATACTCAAAGTGATCTTAATTTTGTTTTTTTACCCCCTTCCAGTTGACTGATTGTTCTGATATTTGGTACACACCTTTAGTTTGTACAATAAATACCATTTAAATCATTAAAACCATATAAAATATTTATTAATAAAGGGTCAAGAACTTACATATTTATAACACTTCGATACATTATTTCGAACTTAACAGTTAGCATAATAAATGCTATAAAAATTCATTCAAACATTCAAACTACAATTTATAGGTAATAATTATGGTCCATAAAATAAAATAACACAGGGCACAGTTAAACTGTGCTAATCAAACAACCCGCCCCTGATCGTTCCCGGTGCAAAAGTGCCCATCACACCACACATCAACGCAGCAGCGTTGCCACGCTGGATGGCGATGGCCAGCCTTTGCACCAGGAACGATCCGGAACGAGAGTCACCGGTCACCTCGGTGAGTCTCTGTCCGATCTCCTTAATAAAGGCTTTATTAAGGAGCTAGCTTAGCTTCTTTGCCCCAGCTCCCCAGGGTCTCCACCGCCACCGGTACGAAGTGGTGCAGCGGCTCCAAGCTGGCGTACGTAAGCTGCTCCAAGCTGACGTACTTAAGCTGCTCCAAGCTGGCGTACTTAAGCTCCCAAGTGGCGTACAAAGACCCAATCATTAAAATAATTTGATTTGTTCTTATTACGAGAGTTTTAAGATCATTTTGAGACTTCGTTGTCAAGATATTTATGAGGATGTCTGTACCTAAATACTGTTATTATAATACTCACTTTTATCGCTTGCTACAGCTTTGTGTGCCATTTCTATTTGAAACTTCTTCTGTATAACTTGACCAGTTTTTGTAATCCTGTGTATGGCGATCTGGAATTCCTGCATCAGACGAGGACTGATGGTTACATTTTTTAATACACCTGGACCTGAAAGCATACGTATAACAATTGAGTATTCTACTGACTAGTCAAATTATTTACTTTTTACTAAACGTCAAAACGATAAGTTATAAGGTAACTTGTATGAGAAAAGATTTAGTGACGTCATTAAATTTAATAGTCAAATCAGTTACTATTATAGGTTGGGTGGATGATTAAAAATAAATAAAAACTGTAAAATAAGAACCGGCGTAATTTTTACCGCTGTTTTACCATTCTTAATTTAATAAGCTTGGTTAGATACTACATTTTAACTATAGGCACAGAATAGATAATAGTACTAGCGTACTATAGGAATTATCTAATAACGAATATTTTTTCTTCTTTTTCTTTTATCACTTAGGTAGGCAGCACACGGCTCACCTGATGGAAAGTGTTTACCGAGGCCTATAACCGTTTGCAATACCAGAGGTGCCACACTATAAGAACCTTCTAATGCCCTTATTGAAGAACTTCATATTGTACCTAATAGTTTGAAAAAACTGCAGCAGGGAGTTCATTCCCCAGCTTTTTTCTATTGTACAATAAAGAATAATAATTATTATTATTTTTTATAAGGCACACATTAATTTATTTGACTTTGGTAAGCTAAAGGCAAAGTCTCGTAAAGAGGATCACCATCGTTCACATGAACCATGTTAACAGTGGTGGCACTCAGCTTGACGGCCTCATTAGATGCTATTTCACGCCCCGTTTAAAAGACTTGGGATTGTAGGAAGAAGGAAACACGTAAGCTGGCAGGGAGATTCAGGTTGTGTGGCATAGGAATGAGTCACGGAAACGTTTGTTTCTAGAGGGTATATTCTGCACGGTATACGGATGGCATCTCAGCCCTGCATTTGTTGTCCTGTGAAGGAAAGGAGAGGGTGGGTGTTTGGGGTGAGATTAAGATAAACTGCGATAAAGGATATAAAGATAATATATTTCAGTAATACAACTAGGATAACAACTAAAACTAATGAGGTGAAAGGGATGAGATTGAGTCGCGCCCGATATGCTATCCGCAAGCGTACTGACTATTTTACTTAGGTAATACATAAAATATACAATGCATATCGCGCGGTGTCGCAATTACGCTGACATGATAATTTGTTCGGTGATTGACCCGAACAGTGGGACTAACTGAAAGAGCTCATCATAACAATTACCATGGTGAAGACGAGACTTTAGAATACTGCCAAAGACGCAACATCTCTACGCATGCAAAAGGCTCTCAATTATCTCATAAAGGACTATTGCACCACAGTTGACTTACAGTTAGGTAATAGTCCAGCTGGGTATCCAAATTCAGGTCGCGGCCCATAAGTGCTGGGTGTCCCTTCTCGTGCCACCGAAAACATCAACGCAACTGCCACGGCGATTTTGAACATTTTTGACATGGCTCTGTGACAGAAAAGTTTTTAAAGGTTGGTAAAACACTCCAAATAACTATATGCGCGGTATTGGGCGTCGCCAGCATCGCCTTTTCGTAACGCCGCCGACGACATGCCGCTTGTCCCACCGCAAGGGCGGTCGAGCTGATAAATGGTATGCTAAGATCGAATCCTGATGTTGATGTGTTCGCTGACAATAGACATCAAATGACGAGAAACATCTTGACGTATCTCAACGCACCATGGATTATCTAATGTCCAACCGTAAGTAAAAATTAGTATAACATTATAAGCGCTTTGGTGTGTTTCACTGTTAGCTTGTATTGTATCAAATGAATAAATAAATAAATGAAAAAGGAATTTTGAAATGAGAAGGCAAAAGTTAGTAAGTATTGTTCGGGACAATGATGCGCACTCAGCGTCATAAATATCTTGACGACGAAGTTTCAAAATGATCTTAAAACTCTCCTTTTAAGAGCAAATTAAACTGTTTTATTGATTTATATGGTATTATTGTCTGAACTAAAGATGTATTTCAAATATCAGAACAATCGGTCAACTGGAAGGGGGGTCAAAAAACAAAATTACGATCATTTTGAGTACTCTGTTCGTCAACGTTTTTTATACTGACTGTACCTATTATATTTTTATAGATACGTCATCACACAACATGGCGGCAAGTATACAAAAATTGCTACTTACTAATAATACGTCAATATTGTTATTTTATATGTATTTTATTATTATATATAATTTATTAGTAATTTATTATTAAAGATCTAGTAAGTATGTGCGGTAGCCTAGTGGTATGGGTAATGGACTGCTGAGACGAGATCTCGGGTTCGATCCCAGGTTTACCATGGCACACACTAATGACTTTTCGATGCTTTTCGAAGTTATGTGTGTATTTATCGCAGGTTTATAAGTGCCCGGTTAATGGCAATAGGCTCGCCACCTATTACATTGGGACCTAAACATAAACTGGCGAAATGTGGGTGCTAGCACCTCTGCCTACCCCTTCGGGGAATACAGGCGTGAGTTTGTGTTATATATTATTATTAAAGACGTGATTTTTTTGTCTATAGCGTGCTGTCGCGTCTTTTTTTGGAGGAAATATGATCGGGCCTAGGGGTGACGGGTGGAGCCATCTGTCACCCCAGCAGAAGCAGGCCACGGCGGGGCGACAGGGGCGAGTAGGGGACACCGTCGCCCCGCCCCCATTTGATGGTCCTGGGTCAGATATGTTGATGACAACCTCACCTTCAGCCTAGCACTGCAACCCACAGACGGCGTTCGGTTTTAGTCGGTTCCAGGTCGACATAACCTCCACCTCCGGCTCCGGCCGGCGGCATGAAAAAATGGAGGAAAAAATGATGACCGTTCATCATTGTTTTGATGACAGTTTAGAGCTTGAATAAACTATCTAATAGTTTGTAATATCATTGGCTCGGGACATATATCTTGGATCTAAAGTGTACTCAAACTGTGCTCTGTACGCTATACGTTTCTTGGGTTTCTTATGAGGATAGCACAGGATGGACAAGCTCAGCTCGAGGTTGAAGGCGCACGTCGTGTCGCGTGTGCCTTGCCTAGGCGGGTGGCAGAAGGACTCCTCTTCTGCCGCACCAAAGACGGGCCTGCCGCCGATCAGTGGCGGGCGACCCACACGACGATGGCGGAAGATGTTGTTCCCGCCATCGTCGATATGTGGTGACGACGGACACCGTGGTGGTCTAGTGGGTAGTCTTCGGAGGCTAGGAGTCCCGGCCCCTGCCCCCGTGGGGGGTGAGCGAAGTGCTTAAACGCATTCCACCACGTAAAAAAAAGGGCGGAGAAGCTCAAATTCACCAGGAAGCATGGATTACCTTATAAAATCCGCGCGCGCCTTCTTCTTCTTTTGTCTTGCCATCTTTCTTCTTGTGGTATAGCAACAAGAGTTGCTATACCACAACTCTTGTTGCTACCGCAAATCCACGCGGGCGGAGCCGCGAGAAACAGCTAGAGTGCCGTAATTTGGATCCGATAGGTGGGTTTGCAATCAACAGGAATATATTCCATCGAGGGTGCAAAGCCATGCCAGTTAGTTAGTACAATTTAAAAAGCACTTACCAACCGTTCTAAAGGTACACCCTTTAAAAATATTTCTTAAAATACTCTTTCACTCTTCCTAATTTATTATTATTTAATTTCACCATATAATCTACAACTAAATGCAAGACTAATGCATATGACATTAGGATCGACACTAACTACTGACCATGTCTTAATTGCAAAAATAAATTTAATTGTCGAGGTCAAAATAGGCTTGTAAAATTACAACCAAGTCCAAGGGCCTTGTTGAATAGATATTTGTTTTTATTCCATGACTAACGAATAATACGTATTAACTGGTATCTACCATAACAACATACACTTCAAAGGAGCAAATGGTTTTTAAATAAAGTAATATGAATCAAACAAGAAGCTCGAAGTTGGCTGTAATTTTACAAAACAATCATAAAATTTTGTGAATTTTAGTCAAGAATTGATAAATAACTAGTTAAGTTTAGCGGTGCACCAACACCTATATTTAAATAGTTCATGTAAATTATAAGTAATCACTGTTTATTTTAATTATGTATAATAAAGGTACATAGAAGACAAGAATTTACACACACAAAAATATAATTTATGGTTATCTGTGTTCTAGTATAGGTCGTACAAGTTATGCTCTCTGGGTCTAATTTGTTCTAGAACATTAAAAATTTCGCAAAATATAGACGTCAAATATTCTAGGTAGCTTAGTGGTATGGGTAATGGGCTGCTCAGACGAGGTCTCGGGTCCGATCCCAGGTTTACCATGGCACACATCAATGACTTTTCGATGCTTTTCGAAGCTATGTGTGTATTTATCGCAGGTTTATAAGTGCCCGGTTAATGGCAATAGGCTCGCCACCTATTACATTGGGACCTAAACATAAACTGGCGAAATGTGAGTGCTAGCAGCTCTGCCTACCCCTTCGGGGAACACAGGCGTGAGTTTATGTTTATGTTATGTATGTAAATATTAAGAAAAACTGAGGTATTGAAGTTCACAACTTGGCATGTCCTCTACCGTGCGCACTGACCTTAACCGATAGATATATTAATATTAATGTAGCTAAAGGTTTGCATATTAATTTGTGACGTATTGATTACCAAATATCTGTGAAGTAATATTACCAGTTTGATGGAAGTTCAATGAATGCTATCAATGAAATAACTCTGTTATGAAATACAGAGAAATAAGAAAGAAAAGGGTTTAAAAAAACTAATATTTGAATCAAACAAGAAGCTCGAACGTGTCTCGAATTTTACAAAAAAAACATTAAATTTTGAAAGTTAATTCTTGACTAAATTAGTCAAGAATTAACTTTTTTTTACAAAAAAATAACTATTTATCTTTAGCAGTACATCAACACCAATATTTAAACAGGCATTCCCCTGTAGGGGAAATATCGCGTGTTCGAGTTCCGTCCGAGAAGATTTGTTTTTCCCCATGTATTCGATTATACAAGTGTATATATTTTTATAAGCAAATAGGTATATTTCATTAATTAAAATTTGTAGTCGACATGTCAAAAAAAAAACATTGTCCTAGAGGCAATATGTTCTGTTTCTGTGGCTGACATTTTAATTTATTTCTTTGTTTGAATTTTGGTTGACAGCTATTAAACATGTCCGCCATTTTTATCCAAAAATAAATTAATAACGACCGTTGTGGGATATATAAATTATTTTTTGGTTATTTTTGTAACGTTTTCTATTACTGTGATTTTCTCAAATACAATATGGGGTTCTTTAGAAAGGTAGGTATTAGGTTGTTCTTACAGAGTCGGCAGCACGAGAATTCCTCTTTTTATTTTTATATCTACCACTTATGTGGCAGACATGCACGTGGCTAGATCAGAACAGATCTGGGCCTCGATTCTGCTAAAGCCACACCATTGTGATGCCAATTTAATAATAGACTTTAAAGCGATCTGGTTAAAGTTCGAGATAAAATGACTTTTTGCAGAGTAATTGAAAAAGTGTAAAGAAACCGTTTTCAATTCATTTTGAACTTTAGGGGTATAACTATAAAGTCTAAGATTTAATGTAATTTTTTGCAGTGACTGCGGCACCACAATGGTTTAGCTTTAGTAGAATCGAGGGCCTGGCTGAAAGTAAAGGGATAGGCGATACTTAGCCTCTTTTTCATCCTCTGAAAAAGTTGCTATGGGATACCAAGCCGTTTTACCGGCAAGCGGGCACTTAGACAAGCAAGCAAGTAAAGCCTAAATGGAAAAAAACCCCGTCACAAAAACACCTCCGAAACGTTGATACTAAAATTGTGTTTGCCTGATTCAAACAGTTGCCATTTTTACCCGACTACGGCGAAGCCAAAAGGAGGGTTATGATTTTGACAGGCTATGTATGTATGTTCATTTGTTCCCTCATAGCTCCTCAACTACTTATTAGAACTGGACAAATGAGGTATCGTTACAAGCGGCTTTATCGTCCGATGGTTATAGGCTACATGACGTGTCACTCAATCTTGTGTGGCGCCCTCTAGCGCTCATAATGTACTGTGTTAAAAAATACATTTGAGATAAATATACCATGTTTGGGATCAGATGAAAGGGCTTAAGAAGCACATTTCAAATATGTATAAATTATTAGCTTTACCTTGCCCCAAAATAATATTAATAAAAAATAAAGTTTAAAACTAAAACCTGACTACCGAAAAATCACGCTTTAAAAAGTAACAAACAAGAAAATATCAAGGATAGCCGTGGTCGTATGCCACTTACTCTAACAAAACAATATATTCTAGGTAAAAGTGGCATACGACCACGGCTATCCTTGATATTTTCTTGTTTGTTACTTTTTAAAGCGTGATTTTTCGGTAGTCGGGTTTTATTGATTCCCATATTGAGGGAGTTAATAAGAAATATGCACGTATTCCGACAAGTTGTGGCGGCGGCCATCTTGGACCGATTTTTTTCAAACATAGCTAAGAAAATAAATTACTTCATTTCAACACTCCCGACTAATATACCTTTCAAACAAAAAAACTACATTCAAATCGGTTCATCCGTTTGGGTGCTACGATGCCACAGACAGACACACAAACCCACACACACACACAGACACGTCAAACTTATAACACCCCGTTCGTTTTTGCGTCGGGGGTTAAAAATAAGGAAGAAAGTAAGCGATAGTTGTAAAGTTTATAGCCTGAAAGTCCTGCAACTGAAAAGTTTGAGTACAACTTTTACTTTTTGTGCATTCTCCAAGTGCACTTCCTAACTTTTCGTTCCATTCATCTTTTTAAAAAAGTTCCGGTTCCTTGCAGAACTCTCGACTTTGATGTCAAGTAGCACTTGACGGTAGAAAGTCAAACTAGAAGTTTGTCAATAAATCTATCCATACCTACTAATATTATAAAAGCGAAAGTAACTCTGTCTGTATGTCTGTATGTTACACTTTCACGCCTAAATTACTGAACTGATTTTGATGAAGTTTGGTGTGAGGGTAGATTAGACCTTGAGAAAGGACATAGGCTATTGAATGAATTTTACAGCATTAAGTATGCTAACTATACAAATCGAATACATAGGGAAAATGAATCTTCTCGAGCGGGACTCGAACCCGCGATCTTTCCCTTACAGGGTGAATGCCTTGACCAACACGGCTACCGAGACACGCCCGATGTGATTCAAAGTTCCCTTCCTATCCGTCTTTTGAAAAAAAAAAAAAAATATTTTTATTCCCTATGTATTCGACATAGGCTATGTTTGGCCGCTATAGCCGACATCCATGTGGGCGGAGCCGCTGGCAAAAGCTAGTATTATACATATATTCGCATAACGATACGCAAGTAAGGTACAACAACACAGTCTTATCCTAGTCACTTTTTATTACCGTAGTGTTGTTCAGAATAAAAATATATTTTATGGTGTGTTTCCATTGGAGCGGAGAGGAGAGGTGACATTAGCTGACACTTTCAATCCTTTACCAGTTAGACCAGTATATGTTACTATATATCGATATCACCCTTGGGTTGTGGAAGTCAGATGGCGGTCGCATCACGGAAGAATATCGAAGTTCAGCCAAATCCAGTTTTTTTTTTAAAGAATATTAGAACCGAAGTCACTAATATTCCCTGTAACGCCTCCAACTAAGCTAAATTGCTTGTGCTAAGAGGTTCATTCATTCTTGTGTTTGTATATCTGCGGTAGCCTAGTGGTATGGGTAATGGACTGCTGAGACGAGGTCTCGGGTTCGATCCCAGGTTTACTATGGCACACACCAATGACTTTTCAATGCTTTTCGAAGTTATGTGTGTATTCATCGCAGGTTTATAAGTGCCCGGTTAATGGCAATAGGCTCGCCACCTATTACATTGGGACCTAAACATAAACTGGCGAAATATGGGTGCTAGCACCTCTGCCTACCCCTTCGGGGAATACAGGCGTGAGTTTATGTTATGTTTTTATGTTAAGAGGTTCACGTCGGTAGCGTAATGGTCAGGATCGAACCCGGGACCACTCGATCGTAAGGCCGACTCCTTAACCACTAAGCTACCGACGCTGCTGACTGGTAAAGCGGATTCCAGAAGCTGAAAGCTTTCGGATACGACCAGGATTAAGACTAGGATGAAGAAGATACTACTAAGTATGTATATCTGTATTGGTCTTTTTTGTTTTTTTTATCGTGTGCAAAATCCCCACGGATACCACCCCCACGGAGCCGGTGGAGGCAGTTATGTCGGACTCGAACCGACTAAAACGCACGCCGTCTTGGGTCCTTGGTTGCCGGAGGTGAGATTGCCGAAAGCATATCTCTCGCACCCCGGCAGACCCAGGACCCCCTTCGGTTTGTTGGGACCTCGGTGTTCCCATCTAGCCCGGGTACGGGGAGGCGCACTTTGCGCCGCCGCCGCGGCCTGCTTCCCAACTAACAAAATACCCTTATAACGAACGGATTATACAGCTATAATACTTGTAATTGTTATATAGTAGCAAAATTTACGACAATATACCATTTAAAGGCATATTATGAGAGGGTTTGGCTAATACTACTTTAATTCTTATAAGTCAGTCAGGTACACGTTTATAAAGCTGAATTATATGACAACTATAAAAACTAGTACAGAAGTTACTCTTATAACCGTTTATTATATGGCTAAATGGTCATATAATATAGAGAGCCATATAAAGGTTTTAATGAAGTCTTTTTAAACTTATTAAAGTGGTTTATATGATAATTATAAAGTTTGGAATCTCATAAAAGTATTATGTGCAGTGTTTATATAACAAATGCTTACTTGCTACATAAATGACTTGTAAAAGTGCATAAGTAATGTAAAGATCAATTATCTAGCCGCAATAAGAATATCAACCTAATAATTACTTTATTATTATGTTTTATACTACTTAAGTGCGCCATTTTAACAAGTTGAAAAATATAAGTACCGTAGTATTCATAATGAACGAGGATGGCTGGAATTTAAGCGAAGTGGTGGCTATAGAAAGAGGGTGGAAAAAAAAAAAGCTATGTGTGACTAAAACGCGTACATCAAGTATTGCATTTTCTACAATAGAAATTAATAAAGAGGAAAATATTAGTGGTTCCGTACCAAATAAAAATATGAGAGAAATGTTTAGTTTACCACAATCCTCCTCTTTACAAGAACTTGGACATGAATACAATACGGCAGAAAATAATGAAAGTGATACTGCTGATGGCAGTGCTGATGATGTAGAAAAATGTTATAATATCTGTGACAATATCAGAAATTGGGCTGTAAAGTTTAATATTCCTCATGTAGCTTTATATCAGTTGTCGAAGATTATTAATAAAGCTATTCCTCATACTTTACCATTAGATGCACGTACCTTGCTTAAAACGAATGATGGCCAATTACACATTATTGAACTGGGGACAGGTCCTTATTGGCACAATGGCTTAATTAATCAGTTATCTAAATATTTAAAAAACCTTTTTGAAATACCAAGTAAAAGACATAATTTTAATCGATATGTATTTATTTTAAACTTAAATATAACTATTTAACTATCAAAGGCACTTTCCGACGTATTTATTGGAGATCACTTTACATTAATATTATATAAGAAAAAAATATTTTTCAGCCTAGTTTACTGGTTTACAATAAAATATTAAGGATAAAAACTTAATATTAACCTCTTCAAACAAAACATACAAAAACTAACAAAGGCCCAACTTGTGCATATTTATTGGCAAGAATGGCAAGTTTTACACAATGATTTAGATTTAGAACATTGCAGGCAAGGCCATTTTGACTGTTGCAGATAAAAATCATCTCTTTTGAGAAAACGCTCCACGTCCATGAAAACAACCATATTTAGAGCGATTGCCTGTAAGAGATCGCTTGTAGCGATAAGGCCGCCATTTGTACATTTCTTATTATGTTGTCCGTACATGTACTAAAATTTATAAGTGTACAATAAAGAATTTTCTTATCTTATCTTATCTTATCTTATCTTAGAGCGATGCTACTGAATAAAAATTATAGATGTGGTTATGGTTTTCTCAGTTACTTTAGGGAACTCCAAAATTACTCAATATGGAGACGACAATAATATTAGACATGATGTTGGTTTTATAACCCCCTTGTAGGTGTTGTAAAAAATGCTTTTACACTTGTAACAGCAGTAACCAAGACATGGCCAATAATAATATATTTTGAAATGCATATAAACGAATAATTCAGTGGGCCCTTAAAAAATACATCAAATATCATACCACACTTTACCGTAAATAATAATTTGCAGTAGTTTTTTACTACTTACTACCTAAAACCACTAACTCCAAGCATAGTAGTACTTGCTTTTGACAACTCAATTGCGAATAAAAATAAAATGTCTTCTAAAATCCGGTACAACCACTTGAAAACAACAATAGCGAAAAGCTGCGACGGCGACTGTTAAAAGAATAATTTCTCCTTATAGATGAGTTAGATAATGCAACTATAAGGATATTGTTCTTGTAAACATCTTCTATGTAACAAATATAAGTGTAAAGATCTTGTAAGATGCTCTTATAAACCTTCTACAAGAAACATTTGCTTTTTATATGACCACAATATAGCTACTATAAGGTTAATTTCTTATAAATTGGGCCCAAACCCACCCTTATTATCGTTAATATGACCTTTATAAGTCTATTTTTTTTTTACTTTATAATCCTTTATAAGACAAGATTTGCTACTTGGGTTCTGCTAGGGTGACAGGTGGCTCCATCGGTCACCCCCAGGCCAGCGCTCATGGAGGACGGAGGTCGTTCTGCGATCTCCGACGTCCGGTTCGCAATATCTGTATTGGTCTTAGCGTTTCTATATATAATAATATATACAAACAAAAATACATTACAATCATCATGAATGAATGAATGTATTTACAAACAAAAATTACCTACCTATATTACTTGCCTAGCATTCATATTACAATTTGCGGTTAAATATTTATTTATTTACGACACGTCACAGTTTTGCGCGGGCAAATCCTGTAACCCGATTACAGCGATACCTACCGGGTATAAACATAATATTCATGCAAGAGAGGGGATTCGGTTCTCAGCATTCCATGGATTCACCGTGCGGTCGCCGGGTACATGGCGTGGTACAGAGAGGAACACTGTGACGGCGCCTGGGACTTACGACCCAGGTGTAGGTTTGGGGTGGCCACCTTGTGATGCATGCATGCAGTTTTATAGTAATCTGACGAATCGACGGCATGGGAATGCATGCAAATCGAACAAACCACTATAATTTTATATAGACTAGCTGTTCCGGGTACCCAGAAGTCTCAATAGCCTTTACCAGGGATAAAAGTAGCCCATTTTTTGTCAGAATTCAATATTCCCAGTACCACAGCCATATCAGTTCTGCCGTTGAACGTGGTAACAAACATATACAATCTTCGCAATTATAATCATCCATACTTAATATTATAAATGCGAAAGTAACTCTGTCTGTCGTCTGTCTGTCTGTATGTTACGCTTTCACACCTAAACCATTTATATATTACTAGCTTTTGCCCGCGCTTTTTTTTCGGTTATCGCGACCAAACATAGCCATGTCCTTTCTCAAGGTCTAATCTACCCTTATACCAAATTTCATCAAAATCGGTTCAGTTGTTTAGGCGTGAAAGCGTAACATACAGACAGACAGACAGAGTTACTTTCATATTTATAATATTAGTATGGATTTTAAAAAAATGTAAGATTTCTGCACGTCTCCGTTCCGCTTAATTAATGTAAACACAGCCTTAATGTATGACGAACATTGACTACCTACCAACACGATGTCAAAAAAAGTTAATGTAGGTACAAAATGCACAGCACGGGAGGTAAATACCTTATGATTTGAAAGGGCACTTGCAACTTGATGCACCAGTTTTTCCCCTATTTAACATTATTTCTCGACTTTTCACCCGGTACAAAGTCTTTAAACAAGAATTACCAATTTATTTTTACACTTTTGACTTTTAAATGTGACAATGATTCACATATAATTACCGGAAGGATATACCTTACAGGAAGGAATTGTCAGCCTCTGAGGGCCAATTGTATCCATACTAATTTATACTTAATATTATAAATGCGAAAGTAACTCTGTCTGTCTGTCTGTCTGTATGTTACGCTTTCCCGCTTAAACCACTGAACCGATTTCGATGAAATTTGGTATAGGGATAGGTTAGACCTTGAGAAAGGACATAGGCTATGTTTGGTCACGATAACCGACATCCACGCGGGCGGAGCCGCGGGCAAAAGCTAGTATTATAAATGCGAAAGTAACTCTGTCTGTCTGTCTGTATGTTACACTTTCACGCCTAAACCACTGAACCGATTTTGATGAAATTTGGTATAGAGGTAGATTAGACCACGAGAAAGGACATAGGCTATGTTTGGTCGCGATAAACGACATCCACGCGGGCGGAGCCGCGGGCAAATGCTAGTAGGCAATATGTCAAACTTTCAATCTTGTCTATGCAATCTTTTCTCAGATAAATCGTGATTCAGGATGAGTGTAATTCTAGAATACGGGCCTAATTGTCAGTGAAAAACACGTATTGAAAAATGCCAACTCGCGGACGCCCGTGAGTTTCACTCCCGAGAGTTGTTTTTTTTTAAAATAATATTAGAACCGTAGTTACTAACATTCCCTCTAACCCCTCCAGCTAAGCTAAATTGCTTGTGTTAGGATTGGGTTCACGTCGGTAGTGTAATGGCCAGGATCGAACCCGGGACCTCTCGATCGTAAGGTCGACTCCTTAACCACTAAGCTACCGACGCTTCATTTTTGATGAAAGACTCCAAGCATTTTGAGCACATTTTGGGTTCAAGATATATACTCCGAGGTACGAGTACATATAACAACAGCAATATTATGTAAGACTAGCTTTTGCCCGCGGCTCCGCCCTCGTGGATGTCGGTTATCGCGACAGCCTTTGTCCTTTCTCAAGGTCTACTTTATTCCTATACCAAATTTCATCAAAATTGGTTCAGTACTTTAGGCGTGAAAGCGTAACAGACAGACAGACAGACAGAGTTACTTTCGCAATTATAATATTAGTATGGATAAACACGAGTAGGTACGTAATATTATCATTCTTCTACCGTGATTCACAATGATAGTGAACTGAATACTAATTATCGATAAATAAATGGTGTATGAATATTTTTCTTACGCCTGATCAAATCGACATCGTTTAACACAGAAAGCGTTTTGCTGATAACACTACGTAGTATAAAACAAATTCGCTGTCGCGTCGTTGTCTGTCTGTTCCTATGTATGCTTAAATCTTTAAAACCACGTAACGGATTTTGAAGCGGATTTTTTTAATAGATAAAGTGATTCAAGAGGAAGGTTTATATGTATAATACACTCTTAATATAGTAGAGGGTGCAGTGGGAACGGGATCAGGACAGCCTCTGTGGCGTGGCGGTAGTGAACGCGACTGCCACGCAGAAGGCGCGGGTTCGATCCCCGCTCATTGCAAACATTTGTATGCATGAATATGGCTATTTGCATTAGTCTGGATGTTTCTATGTATAATATGTATGTATTTACAAAAAAAGTATCTATGTATGTTTATCCGCATTCTAGATTCCATATTTTTCCGAGGTCTAATAGCCACTAACAAAGGAGGTCCAGTGGAGTATTTTTATTTGATTTAATTTTGAAGGTCCAGTGGGCACTTAAAAAGAGGTCGAGTGGGCACATTAATTATTATATTTTGAAGGAGGTCCAGTGGGACCTAAAAGTGAGGTCCAGTGGGTACTTTTGTGAGAGGGTAGAATCTTGGAGGTCGAGCGGGTACGTAGCCTAATTAAGCTTACCATGGGTATAGATAGCATTGTGTTGAATGTTGTGAAATATTTATTGTGGTTATTTAACCGACGCCACGGTGGTGGAAAAAAAATGACGGTAAGAAGTTTGCCGGGTCAGCTAGTACGATATAACACAGAATATTTTGAATAAACTATATAAACTAAATACATCAGGAAAATGAATTGCTCGGGCGGGACTCGAACCCGCGATCTTTGCCTTACGGGGGACTGTCTTAACCGCTCGGTGGCCTAGTGGTTCAGGCAGTCCCCCTGTGAGGGAAATATCGTGGGTTCGAGTCCTGCCCAAGCGATTCATTTTCCTAATGTATTTGATTTGTATAATACAGAGTAATTTGCACAGGACAAAAGAAAATTAATATTATTTCTATTCTTTTTTGGCCGTGTATACTGAGCTCAGGGTCCACTTTCGGACTGATTATGGTACCAGAACTGCCTGTTGCGACAACATTACGAGGGCGACACTGAAAGTTTTTAGAACTGGCCACTTGTAAACGAAATAATAAAAAAAATGTAAACTAATATAATCCTTGCGAATTTTATTTATTTCCGAAAAATTTCGAGGAAACCGTTTTATGAATACTGAGGCCGCGTTTCAAAACGCCGCCGTCGAAGAGAACCCTAAGGACGAGTGGGCAAAGCGCTTTTCTCAGTGGTTCTATCGGATGCAGCGATGTATTGATGTAAGTGGACACTATTTTGAAAAGTTATAATAAAACTAATAATTTGCTAGTTGGTCCTGTTTTTGATTTTCTAATAACTTTCAGTGTCACCCTCGTAAAAGTACACTGATCGTGTGTTAATCTTCGTTTCAGTAATGGTTTCAATTGCCGCTCAGTGTAAATATTTATTTGCTTATATGGTAACAGGTAACAGGTAGAACACGAGGGTATTTTCGTCCCAATTGAGCAGTCCGACTGGGGAAGTACCTCCGCCCTGCAGAATACCGCGTACACAATAACCTCGTGTTGTGTTCCCAGCGGTGAGTAGGGTAGCCAGAGCTCACTGGAGAGTTTTTGTGCTATCAGTGGGAAGGCCAAGTGCTTGTCCTGCTTTGTCTTCTGCACTGACGGCACAGAATCTCTCTGTTCATCCAGGGTTGGCAGCACAAGTGTGACTCCCTATTGCACATGTCCATAGGCCACGATTTTCTCTTCTACCAGGGCCTACATTTTACTCAAGCAAAACCATAATCGTATTATCGCTGCAACAAAAGTGGCATTAAATTTTAAACTTTGAAGCAATGGAGTTGAAGTCCAAAATAAAATGGCTTTTTGCAGAGTGAATGAAAACGTGTATTGAAACTCTTTTAATTTAATTTTGTACTTTATGCTAATAGAGATAAAGTCTACAATTTAATACCACTTTTTGCAGTGACTGTGGTATGACAGTCACTGCAAAAATCAAAATCAAAATCAAAAATCATTTATTCTGCATAGAACATTAAATCGGAACTTACAAAACGTCGATATAAAATAAATATTATATGTATAATACTGGTTTAGCAAATAGACCACCGATTCGAAACGCGGCCCAGACCTGAGAAGACTCCGGCAAGAAATTCAGCGGGCATTTTTTTTGTCTATTTACAAACATTTACTTAGCCTAAAACTTATGGTCTAGATACAGTGACCACGGCGGCGGCGCGCTGAAAAGCGCGCCTCCCCATTCCGGGGGCGAGTCGGGGATACCGTTGTGTCCCTCCCGAGGAGGGCCAGATCGTAAGGGATGGCCCTGGGTCAGCCGGGGTGCGAGGGATATGTCGATGACAACCTCACCTCCGGCCTAACCCACGACCCACAGTCAGCGTGCGGTTTTAGTCGGTTCGAGTCCGACATCATAACCTCCCCTCCCGGCTCCGGCAGGGGAGTTATCCGAGGGGACTTCCGCACGAAAAAAAAATGGTTTAGATACAGTGCTTTGCTTGAGTAGCATAACAGCTCATTTCCAAGCTTGTAACTGCTGCTGCTGCTTGCTAATGATTGACACGTCAAATCTCATTAACTCTTCCTACAGTCCCGGGTCCTTTAAGCGGGGCGTGAAAAGGCATCTAATGAGGCCGTCAAGCTGAGTGCCACCACTGTTAACATGGTACATGTTTCCGATGGTGACCCTCTTTCCGAGACTTCGCCTTTAGCTTAACATCAGGCGAGTAGAAGTCAAATTGACGTGTCCTATATAAAAAAAAAAATGGATTTTTGGAAATTCTGCTACTAAAGGGGTAAAATAAGGGATGGAAGTTTGTATGAAAGTCCATCATTTTCAGAGCTAGATGCACTAAATTACATAAACCTGTGTCTTTTAAGAAATAAATGAACACGTGTATCAGCGATTTTCAAAATTTTACTACTAAGAGGGTAAAATAGGTGATGAACTTTTGTATGGAAAGTTCGTCATTTTCAAAGTTAGAAGCATGAAACTTCGTACACCTACGTCTTTTGAGAAATGTTTTGTCGTGATAACCGACATCCACGCGGGCGAAGCCGCGAGCAAAAGCTAGTTGTACATATAACTAAACTCCTGTCAAGTGAAATATACAGGGTGTATATTTTGACACGCTCACAGGATTGGCAGTATTGACTGAATAATGCAACAGAGTCTAAGTCAAGCGGAGCCTTTTATCCTAGAAAAACATACGGCTCCCTGGGGAAATTCGGGGAAACAAATTTTGCGAGGAAAGCTGCGGTAAATAGTTGTCTTTATTTGCTCGTGACGCGGTGGATTTGAACTGACTACTGTATGAGTGGTGACAATGCTTGGAAGGTTTTAAATAATGCAATTGTACAGTCAGCGTCCGAAATATCTTGACAATGAAGTATAAACTCTCGTATTAAGAGCAAATCAAACTGTTTTATTAATTTAAATGGTATTATTGTCCGAATTGAACCGAATGGTATCCAAGAGATACTAAAAGAAATAGAGGTAGGCAAACCAAAAGGTGGGAAGATGACATAAAAAGATAACTGGTCCAGTATGGACCCGTTTAGTGAGAGACAGGAACGCATGGTAATCTTTAGAGGAGGCCTTTGTCGACAGACAAGCTGTTTCACATAAAGATCCAGTTGCCAATCATTTAAATTCAAGCTATAACTGATTAAATTTAATTAATATTAGTTTTCGTAAGTAGGCATGTACTAATTGTAAGAAAAGAAACAGTAATAAAGGCTTGAATGAATTTTTTATAGCATTTATTATGCTAACTGTTAAGTTCGAAAAACATTGGAAAAAATGAAATGCTCAAGTGAGACCAACAGTTCGTGGGAATGTTGGTGGATGGCTGCACCGTCGCCCTTATAGACGGATATAAAGAGAAGGAAAATTTGGAATGATTCAAGTGGTGCTCAATAGCTCAGTTGGCAGAGCAGTCGCCCTGTAAGCGAAAGGTCGTGAGTTCGAGTCTCACTTGAGCATTTCATTTTTTCCAATGTTTTTCGAGTAATAAAGGCTATTTTATCATTTTATTTATTATTGTCCGAACTAAAGGTGTGTACCAAATATCAGAACAATCGGTCAACTGGAAGGGGGTAAAAAAAGAATTTAAGATCATTTTGAGTACTTTGTTCGTCAACATCTTTCTGATACTGACTGTACTCAGAATTAAAACTTATTACGCGTCAGAGCCTGGGTTTTTCCGACACAGGGCCATCTGATAAAGTGGATTTTTTATATAGGAATAAATGAAAATGAAAGGACAGCCTCTATGGCTTTTTTTTTTTTTTTTTTTTAACCGTGGGGGAAAATCCTTCATGGATGTTATGCCGGACTCCTACCGACTAAAAACCCCCACGGTAACGCCCAGAAGCCTATGGATGGGAGCCCCGGGTAAGCCCTCGGAAGGATGTCCCAGGACTCCCATCAGACCCACGGCTACAATTGCGGCCTCGTCTCGGGGGTGGTTCGGGTGCTATCCCGCGTCTATGGGGGGGGTATTCGGGTGTTACTCCGCTTCTTGGGGGGGGGGGGGGGGGCGTGCGTGAATCCCTCACGTCACGCTGCCGTCATGGGCCTGCTTCTGTAAAGACGGTGAGCAGCCAACTCACCGTCCTCAGGCCCCCGGTCATGGAGGCCGATGGTCTTCGGCGAAGACACGTCGGCGGTGCCCAAGCCGCCGACTGCGGAACTCGGGTGGGAGAGTTTTCTCCCGCTCTCGCCCCGCCGCCTCTTTCACGAGCATGACCTGCTCACAGAAAGAGGCGGCGCAGTCCCACTTACTCCCGCTGGAGACCATGGCTCGCACCATGGTCTCAAGCGAGAGGGTGCCCACGCCCAGACCCACCACGAGGACCTGGCGCTGTTGCACCCACGCCGTGCACTCCACCAGCGTGTGGAGCGCTGTGTCATCGCTGTGGTCCTCGCAGTGCTGACACTCGGCCGTGGTTTCCCGGTGTCTTCGCCACAGATACCCACCGAAGCTACCATGCCCGGTAAGTATCTGTGACAACCGGTAGGAGAGAGCACCGTGTCTCCTCTCCAGCCACTCGTCCATGACCGGTCTGACGGCCGCAATTGTGGCGAATCCCCCCTTTGGTTGCTCAAGTCGCACCTTCCATGTCTCCACGGTTTCCTGGTAGAGCTGGGACCGCTGGGCCTCGATTTCTCGAGACGCAGGCCATTGGCCCCGCTCCAGCGCCTCCTTGCGCCATATAAATAGGGACGCAAGGGCTCTCGCTTCCAGGTCCCATGGAGGGGTCCCGGCTAGGAGGCATGCCGCCTCACCTGAGATCGTGCGGTATCCCCTTATCACCCTGACGGCCATCGCCCTCTGTGGGCTCAGCAATCTAGCCACATTACTGGCCGTCAGGTTCTCTGCCCATACGGGGGCCCCGTATAGGGCCATACTTCGCACGATCCCCAGGTACAGTCTCCTGCAGGGGGCGTTGGGTCCCCTGATATTGGGCATCAGCCGCGCGAGTGCAGCTGACGCCCCCCTCAGTTTTGGGACCAAACTTCGGAAGTGATGTCCGAAGTTCCACCGGCCATCGAGCACGAGTCCCAGATACTTCATCGAGGGCTCGATGCCGATGCTGACGCCCCCTACCTGTAGGCTGGATCCCGCAGGTGGCCCCATCCGAGGTCCGTGGAAGCACAGAGCCTCGGACTTGTGAAGGGCGACCTCGAGACCCAGCCGCCGTATCCGACCCACGACTTGAGCAACACCTGCCGTGGCCTTTAGTGCTGCATCTCGGTGCGTTGCTCCCCGCGCCGTAACGAGGGTGTCATCGGCGTAACACGTTACGGTGACCCCTCTGAGCAACGGACCACGCAGCACCCAATCGTAGCCGATGTTCCACAGGAGTGGCCCTAATACCGATCCCTGTGGAACACCGCACGACACATCCCGCCGACCCGGCCCTAGCCAACTCGGGTAAGTAATGGCCCTCTCAGAGAGATAGGCCCCGACAATTCGACGGAGGTAGGGAGGCACTCCATGGTAGATAAGCGCCTCCCTAATGCAACTCCAGGGCAGGGTGTTGAAGGCGTTGGCGATGTCAAGAGACACCGCCACCACCACCTCACCCTGTGAGACTGCTTCCTCCGTCAGGCCTCTAATGCGCATGATCGCGTCTACGGTGGAGCGCCCCTGACGGAAGCCAAACTGGCTATCCGACAGATCAGGCCCCACGCGTATGAGATGCTTGACGAGGCGTTGTGCAATAATGCGCTCAAAGAGCTTGCACACCTCGTCGAGCAACACGATCGGCCGGTACCCTGATGGGGAATTTGCCGGCCGCCCCGCCTTTCGGATTAAGACCAGTTTCCCTGTCTTCCAGACCTTGGGGAACTGGCCTTTTTCGAGGCATGCGCTAAAGAGCCCTATAAGTCGAGGCCCAAGTTCTTCGAGAGCCAGGACCCATGCTCGGCCTGGAATGCCATCGGGTCCAGGGGCGGTGTTTCTGCGGGATTTAAGCCGCAGTACAGCCGCCCCTAGCTCACCCTCTGTGACTACGGGCACGTCGTTCTCGCTGCCTTCCGCGTTGGGTGCCTGGGACGGAGCCATGCGCGGAGGAATGTGTTCCTCCGCTCTTGATGGGAACAAGGAGTCCAGGACCCCCTCCAGCCGCTCCGGCTGGAGACTCTGGGTCAGTGGGGGCGCCTTGGGGCGTAATTTGCCCCTTACCATAAGGTACGGGCGCCCCCACGGGTTCCGCTCCAAGGTCTCCATCAGCTCCTCGCGGCCCACCTTTTTGGACCGCTTGATGGCCGTCTGGAGGGCCCTCTTGGCCCCCTTGTACCCATCATAGAGCTCCGTCTCTCGGGCTGCCGCATCGTCTGGGCGGCGACGCCTCCGGCGGAATCTGGTGTACCGGCGGCGCGCGGCAACGCACTCCGCGCGCAACTGCGCGATTTCCGGCGTCCACCAGTACACCTGTCTTCTCGCCGGTCTGGGCCTCTATGGCTTAGCAGTAGTGAACGCAAGTATGCTTATTATCATATGAATAATAAATATTCCACAACATTCTACATAACGCTATCTAGACCCATGCTAAGCTATTATAGCTTGTTATATGGAATCTAGAATGCGGATAGACATACTTATATAATTTTTTTTTGTAAATACATACATATTATACATAGAAACACCCAGACCAATGCAAATAGCCATATTCATGCATACAAATATTTGCACTGAGCGGGAATCGAAACCGTGCCTCCTGCGTGGCAGTCCTGTACACTACCGCCACGCCAAAGAGGCTGTCCGAATATTGCGATACCTCCTACGTAAGTTGTTGTATCCCACAAAATGTCATTTAGCGTTTTTACTAAAAAAGAGCTTTATTTTGCTGTAATTTACGTATTCAAAGTGAAAAAATAACAAAAATGTTGTTTTATCAAGCATTTTATAGACGTAAGTCGTTGTAACTTTTGTACGAGAACGGACTAAAACGTTGTATAGTTCTTGGCAATAGTTTACGCGGGGTGCAGGGCAGGGAGGATCACGCGCTCGCGAGTTGTATCGGCTACATACTACAGAACACGCTGGACATTGAGACGAACGCACGCATGTCGAAATATCACTGGTAAGGTACTTTATTATATTATTTCTTATACATTATTGAGTATAATATCTTATTTTTGCCGATTACAACCTAAAATGTTGTAAAGATTACTTACAACTGTATACGCTGTTAAGTTTACATTCAAAAAGGTTGTATGTAATACATAAAACATTTTACGTAGTTCAACGTGTATTAAAAAATGTTGTATGTCGTACTTACAATATTTTACGTTGTTGAGCCTGCATTATAAAATGTTGTATATAAAACATACAATATTTTACGTTGGAATTAAAACTAAAATAAATGTGGCATGTAGTAAAAATAACATTTTACTTCAGAAGTCGTTATTCAAAACTCAGCTTTCGAGTACCGGGACTTCCTATATTTTTGTACCTATGACTTTTTTCTTGCTTTATCTCAATGCTTAACATAAAGCATTTTTTTAATTTTGTTATATACTATGTGAAACTATTTAAAGCGCTCGTGTCTACCTATCTGACTGACATAGAGCCCTAAACGGAGCACTACTTTGCTCGCTTACTAACTAGAAATGCTTGCTAGTTTACTAACAGTAAAATTTCTTTTTCGTTTAGTTTTCTCCACTTCCAATAAGTTTCAATGAATCGGAAATGAATGCTTTAGCAAATATGATAGATAGTGACATCTTTGATAATATATCCGAAGAAGAAACAGAGTCTAATACAAAAAATAATGAGACACCGCACCCTTCCCCTTCTTGTAGTATCAATCATTTGTATTACGACTGTGATAATGATTTTTGCCCATATTATATACAAAAGGAAAATATATCGGCGTATGATATTTCACCTCAATCCTCACCAGTGCTTTATAGCTGCTCAACGTGTACAACACTGAACAATAGTCCACTATCAAGTATTTCAAATAGTCCAAACACGTCAACCGCCAACCACCGTCGTCAATTAAGGAAAGATAAAGGTAATGTAAGAAAAAGACATTTTAATGAATGGATCGATACCAAGAGAAAGTTCTTGCGTAATTTATGAAAAGAATATGTGTCAAGAAAAGGTTCAATGCAACCAAGTAGAAAGATGGGCCCGCCATGTTCCTGCCGGAAAAAATGTTCCGTTATATTAAGCGAAGAAAGATTTTTGACAGTTTTTGGAATTTAGGCAATCGAGAAAAGCAGTGGATGTATGTGGTTAACATAGTAAAGAAGCAAAATAAACGTAGAGTGTATACTGATAGCATTTCAAGACGTAAGTATACATTACAATATTAGTTACCAGTGGGATATAATGAAGATGGCATTAAAACATTTTATAAGCACTTTGTCCGTCAGTGATTAGGTTATTAATAAGTCTTTAGAAAGATGGACAAGACAACGGGATATTGGTTCCAGATCAAAGAGGAAAACACTCAAACCATCCAGTAAAGCTAACTGGTAGTCTTAAAAACAGTGTTTGTGACCGTATCAAGAGTTTACAGCCAGTTGAGTCTCATTATACGAGGCAAAGGTCAAACAAATTGTATTTAGACGGAGACTTAAATTTTCATAAGTTATTTGAAATGTAAAGCTGAAACCGAACGCCAATATCGAGATATTGCAAATGAAAACTTTAAGCTCAGTTTTTATATCCCTAAGAAAGATCAGTGCGATCAATGCCACATTTTTTTAAATATCCATAGTCCAACTGAACAACAGATTGCAGATCATGAAAACCTTGTCTCAAATAAGAAGTTATCCCGACAACTCATGAAGCCTGACAAAACTGAAAGCTTAACTTCCCAAGGTAAAATTGTTAGCGCTACATATGATTTTCAAAAGATTCTTAATGCACCGCATGGCCAATTAATATTTTGTATTATAAGCGAAAGTTATCAGTTTTTAATTTTACGTTATTTGATTTGGCAAACAAAGAAGGCCATTGATCCTCACTGTTGGTTTTTTACGATTTTATTGTAATTTTATTATTTTTAAAGAAGAATTTGTTATGTTATAATGAGTCATATCATAGTGAGTTATTATGATTATATTTCTTAAAAATAATATTACATACCTACTTACCTATTATTACCTAATAGTTGAATACATTACGTACTTGTTTTAGAAGTAAACATTTTAAAACGTAGTTTTTGTGCAATAGTTCTAATAAAACCTTTATCCAGTATTAACTATGTTGTTTCGTTTAAAAAAAAAGATAATTTGGCTTTGACAATATTACTTTTTATTTCCTGAGTATATATATGATAATGCTTACTCAAAATTGTGTTCAATGTATATTGTTAATGTCACATACAATTGGACTAAAATAAAAAATTCCAGTGTATATTGTTGTAACTATCATATACAACCACGAACGTAATGTAAACTCCGCAGTATAATATTGTAAGTATGAGATATAACAACTGAAGAAATCTAGACTGCGCAGTATAATGTTGTAAGTATGAAATACCACAGCTGGCACAGTCTGTATTCCGCAGTAAAGTGTTGTAAGCACCAAATCTCAAAAAGTTCATAATATTTTCTTAATTATCTTTCAACATAGTCAAGAATACCATACAATACATTCATATACCAAGTTTTACAAAGCTACTTAAATAAATGCAGTTTTTAGGCCAATTTGAATCTTTAGCTCGCTCTCCTGTAAAATTGCAGTTTTAGGGATACAACAACTTACGTAGGAGGTATCGATTGCTTATTGTGCAAAGACGGAATTATATAAGGAAAAAGGTTTGCATTAGTTTGGACGGGGGCCGATAGCTTAGTGGTCAAAGAACTCTTCCTGTAATAGAAGGATCGCGAGTTCGAATCCAGCCTGGACCGATCAAAAACGTTGCCTATCTTATTCAATATGAATATAGCTACATGTATTGGTCTGGTCGTGCCTCAGACTTACCTATACTTTTGGTAAAGTTGGAGTTTGTGAAGAACAAGTTTTTGTTTCTCTGTCTGGCTTATTGGACGATTCGCACGAATTGAACTCGCACGAAACGTGCGAATCGACTCCAGGTAATCTCCGAAGTGGCTGGACCTATTTTGACGGGATCTTCACTTCAGGTAGCTGATTATTATACGGTGTATGGACTTTATTTGTTTCATGAGTATTCTAATGGTCTCTCATGAAAATATTGGAACCCTTATGTACCTCAATCTGCACAGATGAAGTCGCGGGCATGGCTAGTAATTCATGTAAAGAACCTAATATCTAGTCGAAACGTCAGGCAAATCAAAGGTGTATGTATGTACCTATACCATGATCGCGGTAATTCCCGTTAACATCTAAATATATATAAATCAAAGGTGACTGACTGACTGACTGACATAGTGATTTATCAACGCACAGCCCAAACCACTGGAATTTGGCATGCAGGTAGATGTTATGACGTAGGCATCCGCTAAGAAAGGATTTTGATTAATTCTACCCCCAAGGGCATAAAGTAGGGGATAAAAGTTTGTATGAAACTTTGTCAATTTTAAACCGATCGGGCTGAGACTGGGGGAATGCCTTGACCAACTCAGCTACCGATCCTGGATCTGCCGGGGTTCGAGAGATATGCTTTTGGCAATCTCACCTCCGGCAACCAAGGACCCAAGACGGCGTGCGTTTTAGTCGGTTCGAGTCCGACATAACCACCTCCACCGGCTCCGTGGGGGTGGTATCCGTGGGAATTTATCACTTTATCATTTAAAAAAAAAAAGCTCAGCTACCGAGACACGGAAATTTTAAGCTTTCTTCTTAAGGGAAAGGTCGCGGGTTCGAGTCCCACCCGAGAAGATTCTTTTTCCCAATGTATTCGACATATATTATGCTATGTTTGGTTGCGATTACCGACACGAGTGAAACCGTGGGTAAAAACTAGTTTTGTGAAAGGAAATGCATGTGAATGATTATAATGATGATGTTTATGATGATGATGATGACTACTAATTTGTTATAAACATCGATTTTTTAATTGATACTAATGATAATAAAAAATGAAGCACCTTCAAGTACCCTTTAGCGACATAACAATCACTTAAGACAACTCTTAATAGTAGAAAAACCATTGATGACTTAATAAATAATAATGCAAGAAGATAAAAATAGAAGTTGTTACTTTTTGGGGTACCGTGCACAGAAATATTGCCAGGATAGAGCGGCCATGTGAGCGGGCAACGCGTGCCAACTTTTAAGACAATTCCTGTCCTATGAGACAGGAACCTTCGAACGCTTACTCAGTATAATACTCGTAATAACATTAATAGCCATTTTTTGCTATTTCCCCCTTTAAAATAAAAATGAAGAGGTAGTAAATCTCTCATAATGTTTGAACTAGCTTTTGCCCGCGGCTCCGCACGCGTGGATGTCGGTTATCGCGACCAAACATAGCCTATGTCCTTTCTCATGGTCTAATCTACCCCTATACCAAATTTCATCAAAATCGGTTTAGTGGTTTAGGCGTGAAAGCGTAACATACAGACAGACAGACAGACAGACAGTGTTACTTTCGCATTTATAATATTAGTATATGGATTTTTAATTTATGGCAGACGTATAATATGCGAAATGGGTGAAATGGTTCATACAGAAGAACTGGCCTTTTCGGTTCTATTAAAACTACACCACTGTAGTACCACAGCCACTGCAAAAAATGAAATTAAATTTTAGGTCGAGGCCCTGAGCAGGAGCAGGATGCAGACCATCCGAGTGCCAATCCCGGTAGCAGGCTAAGGTTGAACTGCGACACCAGAAGTCCCTACTCCCTACTCTCCATACATATAGGTTTTATTAACACCCTGAGACAGTCAGCAGGTATACCGGTACCCTTTTTTTTCCCGTGCGAACACCCGAGTTGCCTAAGCACGCGGGCAGCGTGGTCAGCGAGTCTGTCTCGCTCACGCCGCCGCTCCCGTTCCACCGTCTCCTTCTCAAGCATTACTTGCTCGCAGAAGGAGACGCCGGCCGCCCACGCATCCGCGCATCGGACCATCATCCTGAGCAGGGTGGCAAGTGTGAAAACTCGCACTCTTAGGGCCGCCACTAGCTCCCGCCTCGGTGTCTCCCACGCAGGACCCTGGTAGTGGTGTGCAGCCCCGTGTCCTCGCTCGCGTCGCAATGATGGTACTCGGGTGTTCGCTCTTTATCGATCAAGGTATACCGGTAGGTACTCACGGATATCACGAATATCGGATAGCACGAAAAGCTATATCATAAACGTATAGAGAACTGAGTATTGTGATTGGCAGGTTTCACACACACACACACACACACACACACAAGTTTACAGTAGGAAAGCAGCTAATCAGAATGCTCCGTTCTCTCGATATGCTTAGGTTACGATTACGCTATTGTTTCGTGCAAGGGGCACAGCGACAGGCGAGGTTGGCTTAGACCCCGTAATCTTAATAAGATCCCATATCTAAATTCGTACAAGGTAAAAGGTAAAAGGAATAATGTATGGGGCTTGTAAAATTTATTTTTCTTTCACTATATTAATACATTCAGATTATTTCGCTATCGAAACTACTCAATTTTTTTTTGCGAAACGACTATAAAATCACCAAGTATACAAATTCTATTAGATATAGTTATCATTCTGGCGTTAAATGTTGAAAATGTCACAATTATTTATGATATTTAGCGTCAAACCATTTAAGCATTGTTATTGTGTTACGCTTTGTTAGTCTAACGAACAATAAACATTTTGATTTCCTGTTCACCTTGAATCATGAAATTTAAACCTTTAGAGCAACTGCATATTTACCTTTGATCATGAAAAAGTTGCATATTTTAGTTTATATTACCTACTCGTAAAATTGATCGAGACATATGACTTGTAGCCTAGTAAACGAATAACTTGTGGATGGAAAAGTCGAAAGCAATAACTTTGACTTAGGAATTTTGTTTGGACTAGTTAGAAGATAAACATTTAAAATCGACAAATCCACCACTTTTAGAAGCTCATAGCTAACAATGATTGGAGATGTATTGATAGATGCAAAGTGCGAAAGACAAAGTTGAGAGAATTTAATTAACTCTTATTATGTCGTATAACATAATTTCGTACAAAGCACCGTTTTCGAGAAGTAAGCAAAAAACCAAAAAACTGGACCTTCTTTGTGCCCTCCCCCCTCGGGCTCACCTCGGAGGGGTCAGGACTTTTAATATGTTTATCTCCTAACTAGTCCAAACAAAGTTCTTAAGTCAAAGTTTCTGCTTTCCACTTTTCCATCCACACCCCCTTTGTGAGCATTCATTTACTAGATTATTGAATCTAAAATGTGCTGTATACGCGAAGCATATCCTTTTGAGTATAGCATGGGGTGCTACGGTGGTGAACGAGCTCAAATCCGAACGAACTAACGTCGCATCACACTAGTCAAAAAAAACAGTTTAGTTTTATACGGAACCATCAGTGCGCGAGGCCCACTCGCACTTGACTGATTTTTTTATTTAAAGGAATCAAAGTAGCACAAATATTTAATCTTTTTTATTTTCGATAAAATATCATAATTATAAGTTTGTGTGCTTTCCACTTGAAAATGTATTATAATAATGATTTCCTGAATAAAAAAGGCCTATTTGCACGAGTAATATACAGTATCTACAAAAGATACGCCGGTCTTGAGTCTTGACAGGAGGTGTAGACTCACTAATATCGTAATATCATATTCATCTATGGATTTCTGTGGCTCGCCCCACGAATGCTAGCTTGACGTCATAGAGTTTAACATCAGACTGAAATATACAGCCTAGACTCAGCCTCATATGCATGACTCGAGTCAACAATTAATAGTGCCCGGAATGCGGCAATAGGCTCAACCCCTATTACGTGGGACAGAATCCAATGTTTGGTGAAATGAGGGTGTTAATTTCACCTCAGCCTAACCCTCCGAGGAGAAAGGCGTAACTATTGTGTATGTATGTATGTATGTAGGTATATAACCTATAATCTATGGTGCCATAAATGCTTTTGTCTATGACTCGATGTTATGTATCGATTCCGGCTTTCCGAAGGTTTTCCTAAGGATATTCATGAAGCTCCTCGCGAGACTGCCCGTTAGATGGACCCCGGGTCCATAGAATCATTACCATGATTTACTAGACCGAAGTGGAATAGGAAAAGCCGGAAAGCAGAACCCGGTTTCGAGATTTAGGCCTCTGGTGCAAAAATATGGCGCCTTTATTGAGATGATGACATACGATCCGAATTTTAGGTATGCTTACAAGGCAGGTAGCAAAAATCACTTACGGATATTTTTTTTTATTTCCTTCACTTTGAAGGAAAGAAAAAGTTTTATGTCTTTGGTAAATGCGGAATTCAACTCAATTACTTAAGTATGGCGCGAAAATCTAATTAATGTAATTTATACATAATTCATATAAAGTAAGTAAAAATAAATAATTAGAAATTGAATAATTAATTAAGTAGTTTTTTAACGTGTGCTAAGTAAATCCCTACTTATAATAATCCATTATTAACTATTATTTAATATTTAGTTTAGTCTTGTAGGAAGATGTCGTGTTCTTTGGAGTTTAAAGATAAATAAATAAGTGAATAAAAATAAAAATAATATATTATATTGCATTATCGATCATTGATAGGCCGGTATCGGTGTTATTAACTATGTTTTTTTTTTAATTTACTTAAGTAGTTCAACATTTTGAAGTGATCAAAAATTCAGTTCAGAAATTCCGTAACATACAAACATACTTACCAACATGCATAAACGTAATGAAGTAAATAAAAACAAGTTAAAAATAGAGCTATACGGATACAAAATAAAAATGATTGCATCTCATATCATTTAAATACATTACTCGTGTGTTGTCCTTAAACTTGAAACACAAACACTACAAGCTGGCTCGCGTGAATGCGTGTCGCGTACGCAGCACGTCCCGCCATTGTACTGTTCTTATTTCAAAACGCGATCGCCATAAATTTAAATTAAAAATATAACACAGTATAAAAAAAAATGCTTTCAAATAAAGAATGAGGACGCTATGATGCTTTTGTAGAAGAAAAAAGTTTTAGAAATTCTTTTCATTCTTTGACGTGAGATTATGTTTCGATTGTTTTATTTTGAATTTAGTGTCTCGTTTTTTATTTGTGTTGTGAAATAGTTTGTTCGTGTCAGTGAGTGAGTGCAGTCCTAGCAATCAGACAGAATTACTGAGATTTAAATCTAATAAGGTACGTATGTGATCTACCCACAATCGTAATTCAGATTTCATTGTTTTGTTTACATAATCATTAACTGTCTTCTATTGTAACTGAATATTGTGCTATAATTTATTACAAACTTAATTGATACTGTTATCAAATTATCGATGAATGTTGGGGTGTATCGGGTGTGAGGCCCAAGTTATTTAGGTCCAATTCGGTACACACTCTCGGTCTTTCCTGTATACTTCTCTAATATAGACTGCTACCAAAATTGGGACCGGACGAGTAGGTAAGCGGACTCGAGGCTGAAATGAGGGACTTTTTTGGTATTGATGTTTTTTTTTACAATCATTTTAGGCCCCCAATTTCGTGGGGAAATTACTACAGAAATCCCCCAGCGATGTACATTTATCTGTAAACATACTACCTACTTGTTCTACGTATATACGTATATTTATGAAAGAAATAAATAAACATTCTACACAACGCTATTTAGACCCATCCATGGTAAGCTTAACTAGCTTGTGATATGAAATTTAAAATGCGAATAAACATACTTACTTAGATACGTTTTTTTTTTTGTAAATACATACATTATACATAGAAACACTCATACCAATGCAAATAGTCATATTCATGCATACAAATATTTGCACTGAGCGAGGACCGAACCCACGCCTTCTGTGTGCTAGTCGCGTTCACTACCGCCGCGCCACAGAGGTAACAATGGTGTACAATGAAGAATTATCTATCTATCGATGTTGGACTCGAAACTCGAACCGACTAAAACTGCAAGCCGTGTCCGGCAAACACCATCAAAAAGGGCGGCCCAACAACGCATTTCAGAGGCACCAGTTTTGAGATGACCCCTTACAGTGTGAGAACTGACATATCTCCTTAATTGTGTCTACCATCATAACTTTTAGGCTTCGTTCGAAGATATTCCACCTATGATTTCACATAGAACAGGCCATTATTCAGGAGAAATTACACTGTTTGTAGCGCCGTTTCTTCTCCACTGGTGCCTAGGAAGCGGTGGTAAAACTTAGTTTTAAGCAACGGTTGCCATGTCGGGGGACCCTAACTGGTTAAGCACTCCGTTATATTATCGGCACAATTCAAGGTCCCCCGACATGGCAACCGTTAAAGTTATAAGGCAAACTCCATTTATTTCCAACTTTTTGGAGGTGTTTTTTGTGACGGGGGTTTTTTAAATTTTTAATTTAATTTTTATTTTACACTTTTTAAAGTGATCTACTAGTCAAGCTCTTTCATTTGATTCCCATATTGAGGGAGTTATGAAGAAATATGTTTCCGACATGTTGTGGCGGCGGCCATCTTGGACCGATTTTTTTCAAATATAGCTAAGAACACTCCCGACTAATATACCTTTCAAACAAAAAAAACTACATCCAAATCGGTTCATCCGTTTGGGTGCTACGATGCCACAGACACACACACACACACACACACACACACACACACACACACACACACACACACACACACACACACACACACACACACACACACACACACACACACACACACACACACACACACACAGACACGTCAAACTTATAACACCCCGTCGTTTTTGCGTCGGGGGTTACCTACGTAGTAGTGCTACACAATTTTGAATAAATACTTTGAATTTGAATTTACTGATTTCTTGCTTTTAATCAATATAATTGGGCATATCTCATACATAACGAACCTACTGTTGTTATAGAAATAACTTCAAACGAATCGAGCGGCTATTAGACATAATAAAAAAGATTGCATGTTAAGTGCTTATTCATATCTCATATACCATATTTAAGTTAGTGAAACTAGACATATTTGCCAATCAAAGTCAGGGCCATACTTTGTTTAGAAATATACCCATTACGTGTAACATTGAGATTAATTACTTTTATAACACGAAAATATTTTGAATACATAATTTATAAGGCGGAAACTGCCTTAATAGTCAAAGTGGAAGTGCATAATGTGTTCTTCTGACTTCTGTTATTAAACATCAAAACGATACAGAGTAAAATAGTATTACGTCCTTTTCACATTATCGATTAGTCATAGTCATAGTCATAGTCATAGTCATAGTCATAGTCATAGTCATAGTCATAGTCATAGTCATAGTCATAGTCATAGTCATAGTCATAGTCATAGTCATAGTCATAGTCATAGTCATAGTCATAGTCATAGTCATAGTCATAGTCATAGTCATAGTCATAGTCATAGTCATAGTCATTTATTTTTCAATATAGAACATAAAATTGTTTCTTATTGACGTCAATTTTAATTCTACTTAATCTAAGTTTACCACCGCTTCCAAGGCGCTGGTGGAGAAGAAACGGCGCAACAAACTCCACTGCGGCATTTTTTGGACGTCAATTTACAATATTTATTTCCTAAAGTTAAATGTCAACAAGTATATAAAACTCTTTATAATTAAGAATAGTTTCTAATAATAATAATATGGACTGATAGCAAAGAGCCTCGACCAACATCTGAAGAGGCTCGGGTTGGATGGTTGGGTCAAGGGCCAGATGCAGAAGGCAGTAAGTACTCCTTGATACGGCTCGCATCGTGAGGAAGTTCCTTTCTCTGGAGCCCTAACCACCGGTAGCTTGATCCCTATATCCGATACCGGTGGAGCACTATTTTTTTATATTTTTAAATATATGTTTTATTGTTTTATATGTATTTAAAAATGTAATCAATAAGTATATAAATGAAATAAAGAGAAATAATAATATGAATATTCCACAACATTCTTCACAACGCTATCTAGACCCATAGTAAGCTTTTATAGCTTGTATTATGGAATCTAGAATGCGGATAAACATACTTAGATACTTTTTTTTGTAAATACGTACATATCTACAAAGAAACACCCAGACCAATGTAAATAGCCGTATTCATGCATACAAATATTTGCACTGAGCGGGGATCGAACCCGCATCTCCTGCGTAGTCGCGTTCACACAGAGGCTGTCGTAGGAAAGTACTCAACAATAAATGGAAAAAATTCAAGGTGTGTATCGATCTTGAGGTTCTAGTTTCGTTTTCCGGGTTGACCAAAGGTTATTGCTATAGCAACTCTTGCGCAACTTGACTTTGACCTCGTATAAGGTTATTGGTACAAAGTGATACAAAGTATATACCATCTTTATGAGTTTAATCTTTGACCTTTTTTTTAAGGACACGTCAGTTTGACTTCACCTCGCCTGATGGTAAGCTAAAGGCAAAGTCTCGGAAAGAACTTTCTTTTTTACGATGGTGGCCACGCCATCGTAAAAAGGTACCATGTTAACAATGATGGCACTTATCTTGACGGCCTCATCAGATGCCTTTTCACGCCCCGCATAAAGAACCCGGGACTGTAGGAAGGAGGAAACACGTGTGCTGGCAGGGAGTTCTAGACCTGAAGATGCCTTGGCGTCGTCCTTAAGTCCCCTGTCTCACTAGGACGCCATGGCCTCGTCGCCAGCAAAGTATCCAAGCAGGTCGTATTGGAACGTGCGGTGGCCAAACCGTTACCGAGTGAGGTGCCATAAATTTAAATACTCTGAAGGGGGCCATCTCGAAAGAGGTGGTTCTGGGTTTGCCGGGGTGCGAGAGATATGTTCCCTGCATTGTCACCTCCGAAAACCAAACACCCAAAGACCGCGTGCGTTTTAGTCGGTTCGAGTCCGACATAACCACCTCCACCGGCTCCGGTTTGGGGTGGTATCCGCGGGGATTTTTCGCACCATAAAAAATCATTTTAATACTAACTACTTGGATACATTGCTGGAGACGATAGTCATGGCGTGGTATTGAGGCAGGGGCTAGGGGACCTAATCCATACTAATATATTAATGCGAAAGAAACTCTGTCGATCTGTCTGTGTGTTACGCTAACACACCTCAACCACTGAACGGGTTGATTAAACTTTGAGAAAAGACATAAGCTATTATTTAGTTTTGGTCGCGATACCTAATTGATATTCACGTGGGCAGAACCGCGGGCAGCAGTTAGTGAAATACAAAAAATATATCATTACTAATTTTCTCCGAATTATCTCAAAATCTATTCAACAGTTTTTTGCATTTCTTTATTTATTTATTTATTTATAGTACCTACTTGTTAAAGGTACGCTTACAGATTACTGCCATTCCATGACCAAGCATTTGGAGACAGATACAATCATATATTAGATCTAGACAGTATTACAAATATAGCATACACATCGTGAAATGGAAAAAAAACATGATATCAACATGGCAAAATATATATTCGGCATGCTTTTACTAAATTTACAACTAAAAACCTATTCAGTTATATACGTACTGAATGCTTTGAAAAATTTTGAATACGCTACTCAAACACGATTTTATAAACAACATTGTGCACTTATTAGATTTGATGATGACCTTGTATATTATATTTATTGCGCAAAAACCGACAAGAAGTTGCATGCTGTGACACCTTAAAATGTTGTGCATTAAACTTAATGTTATGGTAGCATATTTTAGATGTAAATAGTAATGTAACAACTACTGGTTGTCCAAATAAATAAATAAATAAATATAATAACCATAGAACACGAAAATACTTTTTTATTTTCGTGTTCTATGGTTAATATAACATGACATAGGGTTTTTTTTATATTTAAAATGTACAGATACAGCTATTTTAATTTTATTGACTATAATAAAATCAAAAGAGGCAGTGTTTTAATATAATCTGTAATTAGCTGAATTTGAGCTCTTCCATCATAGTAGAACCCCGTGCTATCCTCAAAAGAAATCCAAAAAACGCATATTGCGCGTATAGACATAATATATGCCCCGAGGCATACAATAGTATTTTAAACAAAGTGTTACAAATTATGTTTATTTATGAATCACTAGCTTATGCCCGCGGCCCCGCCCGCGTGGATGTCGGTTATCGCGGCCAAAAATAGCCTGTCCAGCCATGTCCTTTCTCATCGTCTAATCTACCCCTATACCAAATTTCATCAAAATCGGTTCAGTGGTTTAGGCGTGAAAACGTAACATACAGACAGGCAGACAGACAGACAGAGTTACTTTCGCATTTATAATATTAAGTATGGATTCATAAATATACATACTTTGTAACACTTTGTCTAAAATAAATAACCTTCAAATGTTTAGTCTATAAATAAAAAAATATTTTTTTATATCAATAACATCTTTTGATTGAAATTCGTTTCCGCAAACAAAATTTATAATACAAGCCATAAAACATCGTAAAGAAATCTGGAAGTGCCTATATTGTAGACACGAATATGTGTTTAACCTGCAGGCCTATCATGAACTTTTCATATACCTGTCAAGAGCTGAGTCATCTGCTTTTCAAGGACGATATAATTGTCTAGCTTTTTTTATATAAGGACACGTCAATTTGAATTCAGCTCGCCTGATGGTAAGCTAAGGGCAAAGTCTCGAAAAGAGGGTCACCATCGTAAACATGTACGTACAATGGTGGCACTCAGCTTGACGGCCTCATCAGATGCCTTTTCACGCCCCGTTTAAAGGACCCGAGACTGTAGGAAGAAGGAAACACGTGTACAGTAGGAAAAGTGAGAGAATCTAGACAAAGATCCACTCGGCTTCTTACACTTGTAAAGTCTACCTACAGTACATAGGACTGACAATTAACTGAATGCTTTCATCATGAACCTCCCGCTCTTAACCCATATTTAATCAAAATTTTCGTAACTTTAAAGTGCCCTCTTAAAGAGACACCTCGTTTCCCTCTGCACCCTTCAGCTTAACAATGTTTAGGGACAGTCTTACCTCCAGTACTACCAATTTTACCTCAATGCCACTCAGCACGCCCTTCGCCGTCTCAATTTGAATCACTCGAGTGTCCCGCGTTTAGTTTATCTTGTAACGAGTTGGGATATCGTATCTACCCTCAATAATGAATCGACATCTTCTTGATGAACAATACTAAACACAATTATTTTTTATCTTGTGTGTTGGCGAGACCCGCAAACACTACTAAACTCATTTCGATGTAATTTTTTACCCCCGACGCAAAAACGACGGGGTGTTATAAGTTTGACGTGTCTGTGTGTGTGTGTGTGTGTGTGTGGGTGCGTGCGTGCGTGCGTGCATGCACGCGTGTGTGTGTGTGTGTGTGTGTGTGTATGTGTGTGTGTGTGTGTGTGTGTGTGTGTGTGTGTGTGTGTGTGTGTGTGTATGTGTTTGTGGCATCGTAGCACCCAAACGGGTGAACCGATTAGTAGTTTTTTTTCATACAAAACGTCTTGGTTGGATTTAAATTCTACCGTGATGTTTGATCGTACTTAGTATGTAATGAATAAATCATCAGCGCAGTTTTTTTATAATCTAATAATTAATATTTAGTTACTTATAAATAATATTTTAGATAATCAAATAAAGAAACCGCGTGGTTCCCGGCAGAGTAGAATTTAGGCCACCCCATCTCTTCCCATGCGGTGTCGTAGATGGCGACTAAAGGATAGGGCTGTTTAACATTAGACAGATATACAGGGTGTATTTTTGAAACGGGGCAGTAAGGGCAAGTACCTTAACCGTTGCAGTTACAGCAAAACGTTCTTAAAAGACCTTCCCTAACTTTTTGGGACATTTTGAACTGCATTCACAGATTTTGTAAAAAACTTACAGTTAGCAAAAAAATGCAAAAAGTTCAATTTTTTTTTTATGCCAATCGATTCTATTTCATGTGGGGATCAAAAAACTCTATGGGACCATTTTAGCTTTCAGTACTAGAAAAGACAGAAATCGCCAAAAAGGTTTCCCATACATTTCGTACGGAAATATGATAAATCAACACGAAACTCATAGGTCAGGTAAAATTTTGAACTTTTTAAATAAAAAAAATCATAAATTCATTGGCAATTTCATTGGCATAAAAAAAAATTTTGAACTTTTTGCATTTTTTTTGCTAACTGTAAGTTTCTTACAAAATCTGTGAATGCAGTTCAAAATGTCCCAAAAAGTTAGGGAAGGTCTTTTAAGAACGTTTTGCTGTAACTGCAACGGTTAAGGTACTTGCCATTACTGCCCCGTTTCAAAAATACACCCTGTATAGACTTAGCCTCGGATGCACGGCTTGAGTCAAGAGTTGTGCCCGGAATGCGGCAATAGGCTCACTCCCTATTCAGGACGTGGGACTGAATGCAATGTTTGGTGAAATGAGGGTGCTTTTTTTAATATTCTACAACATTCAACACAACGCTATCTAGACCCACGGCAAGCATAGCTTACTAGCTTGTGTTATGGAATCTAGAATGCGGATAAACATACTTAGATTGTTTTTTTGTGTAAATACATACATATACTATACATAGAAACACCCAGACCAATGCAAATATCCATATTCATGCATACAAATATTTGAACTGAGCGGGAATCGAACCCGCGCCTCCTGCGTAGCAGTCGCGTTCACTACCGCCAAGCCACGGAGGCTGTCAATTCACCTCTGCCTAACCCTCCGGGGATAAAGGCGTGATTGTATGAAATCGAAAATAAAATCAGAAATAATTCCTGAATTTACTTTAAACTACCTCAATAGCTCTTTCTATGGGTGTCGTAAAAGGCGACCAAGGGCCGGCGCCCAGTGCCGGCATCGGCAAGCATGAGGATTTGTATTTGTCATGTAACAATAGATCTTATTGTTATAGAAATAAGATTGAACTTTAATTGGTAACCATACCGCGGCAGAATGCCGATCGATGACGACGATCGTCATTGAAATTTCAATTTTATGCTGATAGTAATAAGATCTATTACGCTTGGCAAAAAAATATCCTGAAGCTCGCCGATGCCGATAATGGGCGCCGCCCCAAAGGATATGGCTGTTCTCCATTCGAAAGTAAACATTCAGCCCGAGACAAAGTGCCCGCTAGACGGTAATAGGCTCTCCTAATACGTGGGACTGGAAATCATGGTTGGCAACACATGGGTGTTAATATACCTCTGCCTACATCTTGGATTCACAGTCGTGACTATCGGCCGTTCCCAATACCATACTGACAGTTCAAGATAGGCCGCATCTACGGATAAAGTGCTCGGCTGTTTAAATTCAAAACATAGTAACTCCTATTTCACATCAATTTCGGAAAATAAAATTATACGGCGATGCGCTTTCCCGCAAAAAATCAGTTACCATGTTTTCAATTTAAACAGCCGATACGCCAAATTTGACTGCTTTGATCTATCTTCAACTGTAAGTATGTTATTGGGAACGGCCGTAATGTATGTACCTCATTAGGTAAATTGTTTTTAGCAAATTTATAGTTTTCATTTTATTCGCTTCCATTATATAGAACAAGAAAACTGCTTGTTCAAAATAAAAAAGTTTTTTAATTGCCAAAAAAAAATTGTTTTGTACTTAACGCTGTTATGCATTGTAATTTATAATTTGTACACGTTACTTCCTTGGATTAAAATATTTTTAAAAAGATTCTAACTTTATATTAAAAAAATAAATTAAAAATTTAAAAAACCCCCGTCACAAAAAACACCAAAAAGTTGAAAATAAAAGAATAAATTTTAATTCAACTGTTGCCATGTCGGGGGACCGTAACTGGTTAAGTACTCCTTTATATCGTAAGGTTCCCCGACATGGCAACCGTTGAATTAAAATTTATTCATTTATTTTCAACTTTTTGGTGTTTTTTGTGACGGGGGTTTTTTAAATTTTTAATTTAATTTTTATTTTATTCTTTTTAAATTGATCTACTAGTCAAGCTCTTTCATTTGATACCCATATTGAGGGAATTATAAAGAAATATGTATTCCAACATGTTGTGGCGGCGGCCATCTTGGACCGATTTTTTTCAAACATAGCTAAGAACACTCCCGACTAATACACCTTTCAAACAAAAAAAACTAAATCCAAATTGGTTCATCCGTTCGGGTGCTACGATGCCACAGACAGACACACACACACACACACACACACACACACACACACACACACACACACACAGACACGTCAAACTTATAACACCCCGTCGTTTTTGCGTCGGGGGTTAAAAAGAAACCGCATCAAAATCAGTATCGTAGTTTTGAAGATATAAGCATACATAGGGACATAGGGATGCGGAAACCGACTTTGCTATAAACTATGCAGTGATAACACATGAACGCAATATCCTACTTTGACTTTGATTTTGTTGCATTGATCTAACAATCCGGAAAAATTAAATTCGTTCTGTTAGATTAATCGTGAATGTTACTCGGATCATCACTAAGATGATAATTATTCCCTGTTAAGGTTTTTTAATCATAAAAATGACTCACATTCTCCCCTAGCAGCTCAGTTAAATTCGAAAAACATTGAAAATGCTATAAAAAATTAGAAAAAAAAAAAAAAAATATGTTATGAGTGCGTTCACGTCGGTAGTGTAATGCTCAGGATTCAGCGAGAGATATGCTTTCGGCAATCTCACCACCGGCAACCAAGGGTTCGAGTCCGACATAACCGCCTCCACCGGCTCCGTGGGAGTGGTATCCGTGGGGATTTTGCGTACGCTAAAAAAATGCTCAGGATTCGAAATCGGGACCTCTCTATTCTAAAACTGACTCATTAACCACTAAGCTACTGACGGTTATTGACCGTTCGTTGAACTTCCATATTTGTATAGAACATTAGCATATTGAGTCTAAAATATTTAGGTTCGGCATCAATGTGGGCAGCAACGTACAGTCTCAAGATTTTAAAACTCTCGTATTAAGAGCAAATCAAACTGTTTTATTACTGTATATGGTACTAACTATTGCCCACGGCTCCCCCTGCGTGGATGTTGATTATCGCGACCAAACATAGCCTCATGGTCTAATCTACCCCTAAACCAATTTTCATCAAAATCGGCTCAGTGGTTGAGGCATGAATGCGTATACATACAGACAGACAGACAGTGTACCAAATATCAGAACAATCAGTCAACAAAATTATGATCATTTTGAGTACCTACTTTGTTCGTCAACATCTTTCTGTTGCTGACTGTACATTCATTGATGACAAAATCAAATAAGTGAATGAAATTAGCTGATGTAAAGGTTTTAAAAGTCTATTTTTAGGTTGTTGTGCATGTTTGTAAGTAACGGAATCTTTGAACAGCATCTGTGGCGTGGCTATAGTAATATCGACTACTACGTAGAAGGCGTGGGTTCGATTCCCGCTCAGTGTACTTAAATATTTGTATGCATAACATAACATAACATAAACTCACGCCTGTATTCCCCGAAGGGGTAGGCAAAGGTGCTAGCACCCACATTTCGCCAGTTAACGTTTAGGTCCCAATGTAATAGGTGGCGAGCCTATTGCCATTAACCGGGCACTTATAAACCTGCGATAAATACACACATAACTTCGAAAAGCATCGAAAAGTCATTGGTGTGTGCCATGGTAAACTTGGGATCGAACCCGAGACCTCGTCTCAGCAGTCCATTACCCATACCACTAGGCTACCGCTTTCTACGACACCTAGGTAGGTAGGTAGGTGTGGTGGCCATATTATACTCCACCGGGAACCAGTACGGCACTTTTATTTATTACTATCTTTTGCCCGCGGCTCTGCCCGCGTGGATGTCGGTTATCGCGACCAAACATAGCCTATATCCTTTCTCAAAGTCTAATCTACTCCTATACCAAATTTTATCAAAATCGGTTCAGTGGTTTAAGCGTGAAAGCGTAACATACAGACAGATAGAGTTACTTTCGCATTTATAATATTAGTATGGATATCTCCCTATTACCCCACTACTGAGAATTTAAAAGTTATAAGTAAGCTAGAACTAGCTTATAACTAACCTTAGTTGTAGACTATTAGTAGATGCAGATACCTATAAAACTGCTCAGGTCGTTAGCACATTGATGAACTTAAGTATTTAGGAAATTATTTATTTAATTTGGAAAACTAAAGAACGCTTTTATATTTTTTTCGTAATTCTAACAAGAAAACACTTTCATTTGATACCTATATCATGGGGGTGGATTTCAAACAGCCTGTCCGCCATCTTGGGGAGGCCGCCATATTGGATTTGTAATGACATTTCTTAGCTAGTCATGTATTCTCATCAGAACTCAGAGCGTGTGCATAGTTTCATCCTAATCAAAGACCGGGAAGTGGGTCAAATTAAGATTCCAAGATTTTCTTACATACATAGTTACAAGTAAAGCTAATAAAAGCGTGTTAATAAAAACTCAAACCATTGCAGATTTAGTGTCTGCTGCATTAAATTATAGTTATAAAACGATAAAAAATGCTCGCAGCGGCTTGTTTGAGGAAACTAATTTAAAAATTTAACTAGCAAAACGTTGAATTAAGTATAGGTACCATAAAACATAATTGATGTACCTTAATGATCATTTTCAAAACTGCATGTCATTCGTGGCTACTTTTAACTTTTTGATATAATAAACAATTAATTGTGGGAACTTGACATTTTTTATATTGACACTAGCTTTCACCAGCGACTCCGCCTGCGTGGATATTGGTTATTGCGACCAAACATAGCCTATGTCCTTTCTCAAGTTCTAATCAACCCCAATACCAAATTTCATCAAAATCGATTGAATAGTTTATGCGTGAAAGCGTAATATACAGACAAACAGACAGTCAGAGTTACTTTCGCGTTTATAATATTAGTATGGATATGGATTTTTTAAATATTGACATGAAATATCTAATTTCCTAATCATGCTGGTGACTTCTAATATTTTTGTGATCTAATTGTAATGTTTTTAATTGTGACATAGCATGGCTCATAATTTTAATTTAAAGCTTTCTTATCTATCAATAAATTCTGTACGCCTGTCTGGGCAAAAACATGTTGGCACCGTAACAAACAATAACTATGTAACAATTTCCATGTAACCCATAAATATTCCACAACATTCTACACAATGCTGTCTAGACCCATGGAAAACTTTTTATAGCTTGTGTTATGGAATCTAGAATGCGGATAAACATACTTATATCTATACCTTTTTGTATACATACTAGCTTTTGCCCGCAGCTCCGCCCGCGTGGATGTCGGTTATCGCGACCAAACATAGCCTATGTCCTTTTTCATGGTCTAATCTACCCCTATACCAAATTTCATCAAAATCGGTTCAGTGGTTTAGGCGTGAAAGCGTAACATACAGACAGACAGACAGAGTTACTTTCGCATTTATAATATTAGTATGGATTATACATAGAAACACCCAGACTAATGCAAATAGCCATATTTATGCATACAAATATATTTGCACCTTGGAAATTGTAAAGTTAACGAATCAATTTCAATAAAAAGCTGTAAATACTTCATCAAGCTACTTAGGTATGTTTTTTTTTCGATACATTTTTTATTAAGCTTATTTCTTGTCTTCGTACTTCGTTTCGTACATATGCACAACTTATGTATTTTATGTACACGTAGAATTTTTCCTTTTGACGCATAAAACCACATACACAAAACACCAACTCACGATTTTATGGTTTTATGCGGATGAATTAGAAAAGATACGTGAAATACCAACTACGTACAATTCCACAAACGCAAAACACCACCTTATAAAGTTAGAAGTTTAGAGTTATTTATTTGAATTTTGAGGGTTTATTTGAGTGATTTTTGAAAATCGGAATAGGTACATAAAGGTGACTGAAATGATTACATACAATCTTGGGCCTAGTTGTAAGAAGATGAAAGTGGTGTCAATTTATAGCTTATATATTATCAACCTTTCACTGAAAATTCTGCGGATTTTGTCAATCTGAGAACAGAGATATTAGAGATTATGTAAAAGTGAGGTTATGTTAAAATCTTTAACTAACAGCTGATTCCTGAAGTGCAAAATGTGTTCTTTTGCACTAATAGTTATTGTATTTACTTACTAGAAAATGTTTGAAAAATCATATGAATGAATGTCAACGACTTCAAGCGATAGGTAGGTAACAGGTAAGGAGATAGGGAAAGGATGTCTAAAATAAAATAAAAAATCATTTAATATAATGTTTTATTCGCCTTCTGTTAAACACATTTTACATTTTAAACCTGCCAGGATGGTAGCTGGTTGAGGTTATAGTTATTTACTTACAGACTGAGGTGCAAGCCGAATTGCCGAATCACTGACAGAATTGTTTCATCGTGTAAGGGCCGTCGGCCCAGTGTATTGCAGTGACCAGTGGATACCCCACAATTCACACAGTAATCCATAGTTTCAATAATATCCAATCCACAAGCCGGCGGTAAAATCCAAAATAACAATTCCAAGTCAAACGTGTGAGCGATCTTCGGTGTCCAAGGTGAAAGCAAGGGTCGTACAAGGTAGGCAGGGTCAGAATCCGTAAAATATAAAGCAGTTGTCGTAAAAATTATGAATAATCGGGAAAGCACTCAAAACGCATCGGAAAACACGAAACGAGTGAGCAAACAAAAACAGTCAGCAACTGTCTAGTGTCAATGTTAGTCAGCTGTCATGTCAGTGACATAGACTACAAATATAAGAGAGATTTTAATCGATATGAAATCGATAATCATTAATATTGGTTTTTCAGTAATTAATTGATATTTGATTTAATAATATGACTGTAATTTTATGCACTATATTGCATGTAAGTATATATAGTGCATTTAATTACTTTCAGTGAATTATTTACTGCAAATGTTTTAGTGTAATCGATTACCTACTCAATTGATAATCTCACGAAAACTATTTTCTCATATTTCTCCGCATCCAGATTGAGAATTGAGGTGATTTTTCATATTCTAAGATAGAAAAATATGACTAATTTTTTAGATCATATCTCAACTTATTACATTTGGGCCCACCATTTTCCATCTCCTTTGAAATTAAATACTTCAGAATTTTTGGTGGACCCGTCATTTTGTATGCATGAATATGGCTACTTGCATTGGTCTGGGTGTTTCTATGTATAATATGTATATATTTACAAAAAAAAGTATAAGTATGTTTATCCGCATTCTAGATTCCATAACACAAGCTATAAAAGCTTATCATGGGTCCAGATAGCGTGGTGTAGAATGTTGTGGAATATTTATTAAAAAAAAAAGAGTCAAAATAAAACAAAACTTATTTCTTAGAGGTATAAATAAGTAGAAATCAAAGAAAACGAAATTAAATTCGTAATCATGCACAAAATAACTAAAATGACTTAAACATACCTATAGTTAATGTGTGTAAGGAAAAGAGTTACTCTAATGATTGTTACATAATAATTTTAACATTATCAATTTTATTCAAAAAATCCAATGTCAGCCATTGGATTTTTTATATGCCCTTCATTTAATTGTTTCAATTTTTTCTTACATTGCCTATCAAAGCCGATATCCAACATTACGCCGTTTACTTTTTACACGTTTTTTTTTTGAAAATCAATGATTGCTCGATCATTATACCCAGCCTCTATTTTAATTTTATTTATGAAATACAATAAGGATGGATTTCTGTGGATTCTTGAATTAAGTCTTCAGTTCCATCCTTCAAGAGGATTGTTGGTTCTATGTCATTTGTTTGCCACGCTAATTAATTGTAATGGATATTTGATGGAAGTAGAGGTAAATTTGCAGCAAACCTCATCATTCTTCTATACTCTTTGCTTAAAATGATTGCTCAAAATTGCTCCAAAATGATTTTCTTATGTGATAGTAGTGGTAGGACGTGTATATAGTCCTACCGAGTGGTGTGTTTGCACACAGAGCGTATAAGCTCCTATGACACTGCAGTTAGGTTGTAAGAAAGGAAATACTCATGTGACCGCTTCTATGAACGAAAACGTAAGAGAATCGGCACTGACCTGTGTTCCACCTCGTGAGGATTCAGCTGCAGACAGGCGTGGTTCCTGGGTAGGTAATTTTCGACCGGTCGGTTATTTTCTTGAGTGAGTCGTTTTCTTCCGATCCACTTCACTTATACTGACTTGAGAATGTGGCCAAAGGAACTTATAGAATTACACAGAAAGAAACGAGGAGTTGAATTAATCAAACTTCCGTTTTTGTGCGGTAGCGGAGTCAAAGACACCTTTCGGCGCTGGGGCGTTTTAGTGACTGACTAAAAATGCGAGCGGGTAGATGATCCGCCGTGGTGCTTGAGAGTCTCGCTCATAGAAACTTCGTTCTCAAAATATAGTTCGAACAGATCCATTCACAGCGCCATTCATTGGCCTCCTCCAACACTAAGTGGTCAACAAATGAGCGCCAATATTCAAACATTATTCGATACATAGAAGCGGTTTATTAAATTACAAAATTGAAATACAATTAAATTATGTGGGAAATAATTAAGAAAATACATAAGCGCTCCACCATGCACCCGGCTTTGGAACGTCGCAAGACGTTACGAAACAAACAAGCGAACACTGGCTGATTAGAGCCCATAGTGAATTTGTATAACATAATAATACACATAGCGAAAATAACAACTTAGACTAACAATATTCTATCTAAAGTATGTTTAAAGTTTGAGTTAAAAATTAAAGTTTAAGATTCTATTTAGCGTTGTAAGTTATTGCGTTGGGATAGGATACAATTTGGTTACAGCGCGTTTGTAAGTACCAGTACGCGTTTTATATATTATGATAGACATGAGGAGTCCAGGTCCAGTATGACAATTGACAACGTGAAAATACTGAATTATTAGATCAACAACGTGATCGCGTTTAGGGAGAAGGACAGGATGTAATCCTGATACAGAATGAGGTTCGATCTTAAATTTAAATCGTGCGAATTTTAAAACGTATGTAATGATACGTAGTAGTTTCTGCCAAGAAGAAACACGTTGTGCTAATGTACATAACAATGGCGACTCTGTGTGTCCCGTTGTCACACTCAACACATTTGCCTCATGCTCAGGTAAGTCAGAACAGTTGGCGGGAGAGAATGACTTAATAGGCCATTCATCAGGGGGGCCGCGGATCCATGCTGGACCGTTCCACCACAAATCATAAGCCAAAAGTTGCGAGGGGAGCATACCGCGTGATAGACAATCACTCAGATTAATGTCTCCGGCGACGTGATAAAAATGTTCAGCGTTCAAGTTTTCTTGACACTGAGCGACCCGGTTGCTAACAAAAATCAACCACCGATGTGGTGACGAGTGAACCCATGATAAGGCAATCGTGGAATCAGAAAAGGCGCAAATGTCAGTAACGGGAATGCGTAATGCATAAGAATCACGTACAGTTCTTATTAACTTTGACATAAGCAAGATGGCACATAACTCTAATCGAGCAAGCGTAGTAATCTTTGTCGGAGTGACCTTTGATTTCGCACACAAAATGCGAGTTTGAATGCCAGATGGGTAGGTACAATGTGCATAAATAACACATCCCATGCCATTCAGGCTGGCATCACAAAATGCGACAAGACGTAATTCGCAGTCAACTTCGACACCTATATATCGCGGAATTTTTAATGTGTCAAGCAATTTTAATTCTTGAACGAGAGCGGAAAAGCGTGAGCGTATATGCTCTGGAGCAGGGTCATCCCAATCACTCTTACTAAGCCAAAGTTCCTTAATTAACAACTTGGCGTAGAGTATCACAGGTGTCACCAACCCGAGCACGTCAAATAGTCGTGCAACTATAGGGAGTATATTTCTCTTAGTGCACTTCTCATCTACCAAGGTGGATGTGAAATAAAAATTATCTCCACACGGCTCCCACGAGAGACCTAAAACCTTTGCGACATGACTGCCAACATCAAACTCAAGCGATTTGCGGTGAGTATTTATGTCAGCGTTCATTGCGATAGGACATAGCCTAAAATTTAATAATAATAAAAACAGGTCTGCCTGTAAATTGGGACCAATATGTAAAATATCATTGAGCGAAAGACAAGTGTGGGTTTTAGCGCTCGCGTCTAACACAATACGCGGCATCGGTTTGTCATGTCGAACTACTGCGTGATGTGGTATGTAATAACCATCCATAGACAAATTAGAGTCATCAACGAGGCCAAGACAACCGTTATCCAAACAATCCCGAATAACCATATTGTAATTTTCGCGTACGGTTGGTGATTGACGAAGTTTACGCTCGAGCGACAAAAACCGGGGGTGAGCGACGCCGCGCGAGTTCCCTAGTTCAGAGGGATCCTTGCAGGACGGCAGCGCAACGGTATAACGACCTACGTCATCGCGAGTCACAGTAGATGTGAAAATATTCTCGCACTTGGTTTCTTCTGGAGACAATAGGCGCTTCACAGGAACTTCCTCAAGTTCCCAAAAATTTTGCACTAAATCATTTAGTGCTAGCGCAGAAAAGGATGCGGTTGTAGGCACAACAACTTTACGTGGGTAATCACCCATAAGTACATACCCAAACGCGGTTGATAGTACACAAGGGGCACTGGGACCACACTCGACTCTATTTCCTAAGTAAATATACGGGAAGAGCTGTGCACCTAATACTATATCAATGTTTCCTGGAATGTTCCAGCTTAAGTCAGCAAGCGGTAAATCGCGAAGATTTAACTCGCTATCACACTTAATTAATTGCGAGGGCAATTGATCCGTAAGGCTATTCATAACTAACGCATGTATAGTATACTTATGATCTGCATAAATACGAGATTCAATGTCCAAATACACATAGCCTATTATCGTGTGCGAAATGGAGCCAACACCTTTGACAACAGAATTACTCATTGGTATTATTGGTAAATTTAATAAACGACAACAGGACAATGTTATTAAGTTATTCTGTGAGCCATTATCAATTAGACATCTGACTACAGATTTATTTCCAGTGCTACTTTTAGGGCGAGCATACACCTGAGCGGTTGCCAAGAGAATATCACCCTTATGGCTAGAGGCATACGAATGCACAGTGCTTGAAGCGAGCGATGACTCAGGAGTGGGACCGTCAAGGTCGCACTGGGGCGGCGGGGATGCGGCAACAGTCGTCGCATGCGAGTGCGAATTATTAATATTATTCTCAAAATGCAATAATTTATGATGTTTTTTCTGACAGAAACAAACTGACGTACTTTTACATCGCGGGAGATTATGTAATGTGCTTAGACAATTCACGCAACCACGCTTAGATTTAATAAACTCATATCTAGCCTTTGCATTTTGCATATTTTTAAACTGAGCGCAGTTATACAGGTGTCGGTGGTCGCGGCCGCCACATAAACAACATGACGCATCAACTACGGCGGGCGCATTCGACTTATTATTAATCGGCACACTGACAACAAACGACTTAGAATTACGCTGTACACGCCTATCATTAGACTGTGGTGTCCCAGCAGTGGACGACTTCGCATATGACGAAGACCGCGGGTTTGACCGTTCAATCATCTTAGCATAATCTTGTACAAAGTCGATCAGCTGTTGCGTTGTAGGTATTTCGACACCTCGAACAGAAAGTTCGAAGGCTTGGATGGTTAGCGTGTCCATTTTCCTCAAGGCACATTGTAGAAACACGAAGTCCGTTAAATCATTTATACCTAACTCTTTAAGCGCGGCGATAGATGAGGAATATATACCTATAAATGAATCAAGTGAGTTCACACTAGGTGAACAATTCTTTAAGTCTAATATATTATTAAGATAATATGAACCTAATGAGCGTTTATCTTGGTATTTCTTGACCAAGGCGTCCCACACTATACTGTAGGTCTCACTTGACGGAACAATACCGGCAGTGAACTTTAATGCGTCTTTGGTTAATTTTGAGAATAGGTATTGCACACGTTGCGAATCAGACAATTGTGTGTTCGAATGAATATTGGCCTTAAAGGACTGATAAAATGTATTCCAGTTTTCAGGGCGTCCGTCAAAACTCGGAATAACAAGCATTTCCAATTTCACTACAGACGCGTTTGAATTAATCGACCCGTGTGAGGCGATCTCCTTGACCTTGGGCGTAGATAATTTATTTCTAATGCGTTTTATTCTCGAATACAATTCATCGAATGAGTCAAGGCAAGAATAGTCGGATTCTACAGGGGATTGTAATGATAAATTTAAGCTATTTATTTGATCTACAATCGACTCGAACTTATCGCGAACGACATCGATGATCTCGGTCTCAGACAGAAAATCTTCATTCGCTCGCGTTGTTATGTCAAAACACACAACTGATTTCGACGATTTATACCAACGATTAATGCGTGCAAACAATAATTCCTTTTTTTGATTCAACAGAATAAGCTTCGTCTCGAGATCTGACGACATGTTTGCAAATTAACGATAGGTAGGACCTACCTATTGAAATATAACAAGAAGATTATCTGTAAGGTACCTACTATAATATAATAGTAATTCAACACAAACAGTTTAGATATACCTACTTTTTATTGAAAATTGTACTACGGCTTATTATATAATAGCGCAAGTAGCACGGCGGAGCGTATAATAATAGTAATGTAACTATGTACTTACGTACCTAGATAGGTACCTACCTACAAAGTTACGCGTATGCGAATAGAATGATGATTATTTACCAATTAATACGTAAATCACCAACTATTATAAATATCTACCAATTATTACGTAGATTTAGCGTTTTAAATGCAGAATTTACCAAATAATTTACGTAAATCTGTTAGCGAAAGAAAGTAATGAAACTAAGATGGCGGAAAGAATTCACCAAAATTACGTGAATCTTTTAATTAAATGAATAGGAAAGAAATATTATTCACCAATAATTACGTGAATATGTTATTTACTGGCCTATCCGACTCGTAAGGACCATAATTATGGTGGTAGGACGTGTATATAGTCCTACCGAGTGGTGTGTTTGCACACAGAGCGTATAAGCTCCTATGACACTGCAGTTAGGTTGTAAGAAAGGAAATACTCATGTGACCGCTTCTATGAACGAAAACGTAAGAGAATCGGCACTGACCTGTGTTCCACCTCGTGAGGATTCAGCTGCAGACAGGCGTGGTTCCTGGCACGTGCTGGTGGGTAGGTAATTTTCGACCGGTCGGTTATTTTCTTGAGTGAGTCGTTTTCTTCCGATCCACTTCACTTATACTGACTTGAGAATGTGGCCAAAGGAACTTATAGAATTACACAGAAAGAAACGAGGAGTTGAATTAATCAAACTTCCGTTTTTGTGCGGTAGCGGAGTCAAAGACACCTTTCGGCGCTGGGGCGTTTTAGTGACTGACTAAAAATGCGAGCGGGTAGATGATCCGCCGTGGTGCTTGAGAGTCTCGCTCATAGAAACTTCGTTCTCAAAATATAGTTCGAACAGATCCATTCACAGCGCCATTCATTGGCCTCCTCCAACACTAAGTGGTCAACAAATGAGCGCCAATATTCAAACATTATTCGATACATAGAAGCGGTTTATTAAATTACAAAATTGAAATACAATTAAATTATGTGGGAAATAATTAAGAAAATACATAAGCGCTCCACCAAGTAGCAACCTGAAATTTGTACTTCCAGATACAACTTTTTTACTGCCAAAATGACTGCTTCCTCAAAGTCTGCTTTAAATTCTTTAATATTGACATCCAATTTGTTCTTGAGTACCTAATTGAAATATACGAACATACAACAGGCCAAAAGAAGCTCGTTTCAGCACGTTTAAAAAAATATAACTTTATGAAAAAGTTGGTGTTATGCGTAGTTGGTGTTTTGCGTAACTCCAAGTTGGTGTTATGCGTAGTTGGTATTTTGCGTAAGTTGTGTTTTACGAATTAGGCGTTTTGCGTAAAGGTGGTGTTTTACGTATATGGTTTTATGCGTCAAAAGGGAATTTTTTTATCTTTTCTGCCATTATCGGAATCGAAAAAAGAACAAAAAGAATATCTCATGTGAGCTGTCACATCGGTGTGGTAACCAATCGTAGTGTATTCTTAGTCTGTTTTTTTTTATCGTGCGATAAATCCCCACGGATACCACCCCCACGGAGCCGGTGGAGGTGGTTATGTCGGACTCGAACCGACTAAACCGACTACGTCTTGGGTCCTTGGTTACCGGAGGTGAGATTGCCAAAAGCATATCTCTCGCACCCCGGCAGACCCAGGACCATCTCTTTCGAGATGGCCCCCTTCGGGTTGTGGGGACCACAGGGTCCCCATCTAGCCCCGGTTACGGGGAGGCGCACTTGGCGCCGCCGCCGCGGCCTGCTTCTGCTGGGGTGACAGGCGGCTCCACTGGTCACCCCCAGGCCAGCGCTCATGGAGGACGGAGGTCGTTCTGCGACCTCCGACGTCCGGTTCGCCTTCGCTCTGCGCGGGCTTCCCGGGCCCTAAGACTAGTCCGGACCCGACCGGCCGCCTCCTTCTCGAGCATTACTTGCTCGCAGAAGGAGGCGGCCGCACCCCAAGCGTTCGCGCATCGTACCATCGCTGTGAGCAATGTGGCGAGTGTGAGGACTCCCACCCCCAGAGCCGCCACTAGGACCCGCCTCGGCGTGTCCCGCGCCTGGCACTCGGTCAGCGTGTGCAGCTCTGTGTCCTCGCTCGCATCACAGTGATGGCACTCGGACGTTCCGCTATTACGGCGTGCCCTGCGCTTGGTCGCCCAAGTCGTAGCTCCCATTCGGCTACCATGTATGAATGATCTATTGTAATTTTATTGTAATGTTTGTAAGTTATCATCAATATAAAAGAGACTGTGACCCACAGACAAACCAGTCACACGGTTTTGTGGGATATGTTTGTAAGAAACCTGTACTATTTAAAAAGAAATAAAAGATTTAAAATAAAAAAAAAAAACAAAAAAATGTCCCTGTGGAGCTGAGACCTCACGGCCCGAATTTCTTCGGGCTCGGGTTCCCGTCCCTGCTCCCGCGCCTCCTTTCGGTACAAATATAGCATCGAAAGGGCCCTCGCATCCAGGTTCCACGGTAGGGATCCGGCAAGGAGACTCGCCACCTCCAGGGATATCGTTCGGTACCCCCTGATGGCCCTGCTGGCCATTGCACGCTGCGGACCATGCAGCAGACGTGCATTATGGACCGTCAGGGTCTCCGCCCATATTGGGCACCCATATAGGGCCATGGACCGCACGACTCCCGCGTAGAGTCTCCTACAGGAGTCATCCGGCCCCCTCATGTTGGGCAGCAGCCGCCCCAGAGCGGCAGCTTAGTCTATGTAACCAATGATAAACTGTAAATACGTAATGCAGAAAGATGGCCGCTTTCAAAAATGGCACGAACACTACAATATAAAAAAAAATTATAGCTTCTTAGTATTAATTATGTACGTCAATGTTATTAATTTATATGAATTATGTTATTATCTGTTTTAATAAAATTATTATTGTTACTAATTAATATAATAAAGACATTTCTTTGGGTTGCGCACTGTCGCGTCTCTGATTGGTGGAAGAAATTTGGTCATCATGTTTTTGTTGAAATTTTAGAGTCATGTCTATAGTTTATACAATACCATTGGTCATAGTCATAGTCATTTATTTTTCAATATAGAACAATAAAATTGTTTCTTATTGATGTCTATTTTAATTCTACTTAATCTAAGTTTACCACCGCTTCCAAGGCGCTGGTGGAGAAGAAACGGCGCAACAAACTCCACTGCGGCATTTTGGTTGATGTTGGTGGTATCGGTGTCGCATAAAAAATAGAAACAGCTGCATTGGAAATTATAGGATTCGATTATTCAATTTGCTGTATGTGTATAAAACAGTTTACAACTAACTCAACGATGATAAAAAATCAGCACCAACTACTGCAAAAAATTACAGTAGGTAGAAATAAACAAACGTAATTAAATTTTTTACTATAGTTGTAAAAATATGTTTGAAAATGGTGCCATAAGCCGAATTATTAACCTTCCCGTAAGCCAGTACGTCTGCTGACTGGCACACTTTCCGTCGGGAAACTTCGGGACTTTTTTGAGAAGTCAGATGGCTGTCGTTGCCTTAAAAAAGCAAATAAAGGCGTAAGTTGAAAATATGGAGAGCAAAAAAAACAGTTTAACCAGGTGTACTTCGATTATGATGAAACAATTCTTTTTTTATGTAGATCATTCATTTTACGCCAGAATATAACGAATGAAAAAATTACCGTATGTATTATATTTACTTGTATCTACTATTCAAAAGTGCAAGAAAAAATGGCTTATTCCACTTTTCCCCGTAATTGAACTCTTTAGTTCGAATAGAATTTATCATGATGGGGATTAGTGAACTTTTTAGTTCACTAATCGCCATAATTCAAAAATTTTGCGTCAACGGAGAATAGTGAACAAACAGTTCAATAATCTCCATCAACGGGAATTGTCAATGGAGAAAAGTGGAATAAGCCGAAAAACTTTGCAAGAAAAAATAACTGCATGAAAAATATTATATTCGTAGGTACTTACGCCTTTATTTCCCTGGGAATGCGATATGCCAAATCGAAAGGAGAAGAAGGAGTATATAGATCCCAGCCCTCGAGTTGAAAGTCTCGTATGCAACCTAAAACTACGCTAAGAACTCGGTGGGGTTAAACAGCCTCTCGGCCGCCATCGTAACTGTCATTCTTAACCAGTTGCGATAGAGGATTTTTTACCTTTGATGGCAACTTACTACGCTTGGTTTTGATATATTCCACTTTGTGCTACTAGGATTTGGGTCTAGCCCGCACAAAGTAATATCTAATACACACAAAATAATACAAATTCTTGTGCAAAATAATGAAATTGATTTCTATAAATAGATATTTAAACGAATAATAATTAATACATCCTTGATTAAAATTTATCAACATAATTATACATATTTATTATTATAATCACAAGCACGACGTTTAAATTGACGTATAGGTATGAAGGGCAATATCAAATAATATATTTTTTATAAAGATTTTTATATTTCCGTGTTTTTTTTTAATTAATAGTATTTAAATAAACCAAACGATACTCTTCATAGAGTAGCTATCATAGATTATGTAGGTCTATAGAAGAATGAAATGGTATTTGCTCATAAACATGGTTACAAAGATCTTGACAGTAACTTAAATATAACAGCACAACATGTTTAGCCACAACAAGTGGCATGCAAATTTCAATTATGAAGTATACACAAATAATCTTTTAAGTGCTTATTTATGCACAGCATTATACGCACACATTTTTGCAATTTTAAAATGATATTTTTATATACGTATACATTTAAAAATTACTTAACATTACTTTTTTATTACAATTTAATTACATATTTCCTACTATAAATTAATATTTATTTATCTATGATTTGTAGCGGTCTTTGTAATTTATGAATTCATCAATATCATAGAAACATTTTTGTGTAAGCCATTTTTTAGTTTTTTTTTATGAATAGACGTTGCGGTAGTTCGCGCAACGTCTGTGGAAGTGGAATTTTATTGTATACTAGCTTTTGCCCGCGGCTCTGCCCGCGTGGATGTCGGATATCGCGACCAAACATAGCCTATGTCCTTTCTCATGGTCTAATCTACCCCTATACCAAATTTCATCAAAATCGGTTCAGTGGTTGAGGCGTGAAAGCGTAACATACAGACAGACAGACAGACAGACAGACAGACAGACAGACAGACAGACAGCCAGACAGACAGAGTTATTTTCGCATTTATAATATTAAAGTATGGATTTTTACACACATGTTGTATGCATTTTTGTGACATACTGATGTCTGGCATCACAGTTTTGTAGGATATCTTTGCCTGAAACGAGTATTTGCATCAACCCTCTCGAATAAGTGTGGATGCTTCCTGACAGAGCCCAGTTTCGAGATTATATAGGCCATTAGTGTGAGTACTTTTGATGCACTTATTATGCACTTTTTTGAGCTCGAAAAGCGTTTATGATAAGTGGAGATTTGCCCCACAACAACAGCATAAAACATAAACATAAACTCACGCTTGTATTCCCCGAAGGGGTAGGCAGAGGTGCTAGCACCCACGTTTCGCCAGTTTATGTTTAGGTCCCAATGTAATAGGTGGCGAGCCTATTGCCATTAACCGGGCACTTATAAACCTGCGATAAATACACACATAACTTCGAAAAGCATCGAAAAGTCATTGGTGTGTGCCAAGGTAAACCTGGGATCGAACCCGAGACCTCGTCTCAGCAGTCCATTACCCATACCACTAGGCTACCGCAGATTTTTATTTATTTGATTATTATTTTATTCTATTCTACAGTACTAACAAATTTTCGTTTATCCAAAATATTCGATATAATAAAAAGTTGGAAATACAGCGGGAAAAAGAAGCGCTCAAGTGGAACTTGAACCCACGACCTTTCCCGTACAGGGGAATGCTTTTCCAACTGAGATATTGAGCCACACCTGAATCACTCCAAATTTCCCTTCTCTTTATATTCGTCTTTAAGGGCGACGGTGCACAGTGGGACGATTGTATGGAGAAAAGGGCGAAATTAATGACTCAACAAATATTGAAAAAGTAATGACTTGTAAATTTATAACAGACAGAATATTAAACTATCTTTATATAAAAAGTAGAATAACACATTATTTATAAATATAAAGAACATAAAAAAAGAACGAAAATTATTTAACATTATTCCTCCTGAGAAACGTAGTGTATTCAAAGTCTATGCTCCTGAGATTCTTCACTTTCAGTGTTGCTGAGATTTAACTGGGCAGGTAAATTAAAAGAGGCTCCTTCAGATTCTGACAAATGCAGATATTCACTTATATCTAAGTTTTTATGCGTAAATTTATGTCTATTGATTTTCCTAAGGGTAGATATGAAGGGATCAGATGTTATGAGCATAACATTAATTAAATCTTTGTTTATGACATCATATCATCACGATTACATCGTGATGATTTTCTCGTATGAGAAAGGCGATTTTTCCGAAATTCTTTGTCTTGCTTCTAAAGCTTCTTTAGACAAGATTCCTATTGGCAAATCAAAAGATGATATTATATCTGGACCATGAATCAATAGTTTATGCATGCTACTTGGTATATAATACCACTCATAATTTTCTAGATAAAGTTGTTTTGTATTATTAATTAGAATTTTGAAATTTTCCATATTTATTATTTCTCCACTAGCAATCACTCTCAAAATTATTTTCAAATTATTTATTAAATTTTCATTAACCCCTGTTATGTTTGATGATAAGTTGGCATTACTAAAAAAAGTTAGAGCGGTATTGCCATCGTTTGTTGTACCATAACCTGGCTTAGGAATATCAACATTCAAAAACACGAAGTCTTTTTACTTTTCTACTACACTCTTCAAATTGTTTTTGAGGCCTACCCCTGCTGGTACTTGGGACACATGGTATAGCTATTGAAGATAAATAAGATTTTACGTCTTTAGGAAGAAACAAGTTCTTTTGTAGCCACGCATCATTTCTCTTTAGAAATACTTCACGTTTCCGAGAACTTGCTTTCCATTTACAACCAATTCTCAAAGAATAAAATTCTGATAGTTTCAATATTTTTTGGCGAATATTGTCTGGACATTTGTTTATATGCAATAGTTCCTGTATTTTATTCGCCACTAAAACTTTTATTTCTTTTTTAGGACTCAGAAGCCAAGTTTCCAAAAGGTCTTTATTTTTAATAGGTTGACTTGATCCTAAAAAATGCAAATAATTATCAGGTCTGCCAGTTTCCGCGGAAATAATTACTGTCAAGTAACAGTAGACAAGTAACTGAACCCAAAATAATAACATTTACAGAAAGGGTTTATGATGTATTTTTTTAAACTCTCGTCAAAGTAGAAAAAATCGTTTCATTAAGTATCTAAGTTAACATCGTCTTTTACGAACTTCTAAATCTTGATATTATATTATTGTATATTACTAACGATCAGTTACGTCCTCCATAGTAAAATTCAAATCTTAAAACAATACAGCTTACAATAAGAACTTCGTAATTATTAGTTGTTAGATGCACTTATTAATGTAGCGAATGGCAAGATATTTACACGACAAAGTACACTGAGTGATAACTCATTAACCAGGAGGGTTATATCCATTATTTAATGTTATTTGTAGAGGGTATTTATCTATCTTAAATTACCTATATTTTAAATCTACCTCCCTTTCTGTTGATTTTTTTATTTTTATGTATAGGACGTGCCACTGTGCGGTGGAGCCATCTACCAACTTTCTTACAAACTGTTGGAACCAATGAATGATTTTTCAACCATTTGGGCCGTGGATCAAGTCCCACTTGAGCGCTTCTTTTTCCCGATGTATTTCGAATTTAAAAAGTTAGCATAATAAATATTATAAAAAATTCATTCAAATATTAAAAAGTTCTTCAAAATTTAATTGATGACAGAGTTCCCGTATTGCATTTATCATTTCGCAAACGTCGTTCAAAGTTATGTAACAGTTATTTCACTATCAATAGACACGAGTATTTGAAACTTTATAACATTAATATTAAAATTATTTTTGTTGATTGAGGTCAATGGACAAGGTGGCGGACCCGGCAAGTCAACAATTTTTATGCATATTGCATTAAACGTTTTGATAAATAGTATCGTTTTTAAGAAAGTTTTTTTAGAGGTTGTTTTAAGCGTTCACTGTTTGTACATAACGTAGGTATTAATAATAAGTACATCCATTGCGTACTGGAAATACTGTCTTGCTATTAAAAACAACTACTTGCCATACCTATTATTGCTTTTTGATTTATGTAGGATTTATTATAGGTACACAATACAGCGCTATTTAAATGTGAAGTAACATAAAAATAACATAAACTCACGCCTGTATTCCCCGAAGGGGTAGGCAGAGGTGCTAGCAACAACATTTCGTCAGTTTATGTTTAGGTCCCAATGTAATAGGTAAATGTTAAGTGTGATTCAATAAATCATTATTACAGTAATTAAAGTTGCATTCAGCTATTCTTTAGTAGGTAGTTACTCATTATACTCGTATCATTTGGTAGGTAACTTCATTTGCCAAACGATATAATTAACTAAGTATCTACCAATTGTACACAGTAAAATAAATGTTAAAATATTAGTAATTAAAGCATCAAATTACTAACAAAACGAACAAGAATACAAACGAACTTGGCTGGAACTTTACAAGACAACTTGTTGTTTGATCTTGAAATTGTTTTAAAGAATTTCGCATTGGTATCAAACACATGGTCAGTGTCGATTCTAATGTGATGTGTAACAGTGTTGTGTTTGGTTCAACTGTTTAAGTGTTTGATTAGAATGTGAGTGCCAAAGTGGATTATAAGGAGTATTTAACAAAGGGGTTCTGGATAAAAAGGTTTGTAATAGTGGGCAATTTTGTATTTTATTCATGAATAGTATATTTGCATTTTTTTATACGGGACACGTCAATATGACTTCACCTCGCCTGATGTTAAGCTAAAGGCAAAGTCTCGGAACGAGGGTCACCATCGTAAACATTTACCATGTTAACAGTGGTGGCACTCAGCTTGACGGCCTCACTATATGCCTTTTCACGCCCCGCTTAAAGGACCCGGGACTGTAGGAAGAAGGAAACACGTGAGCTGGTAAGGAGTTCCAGGTCTTAGTGTTGCGGCATAGGAATGAGTCAATAAAACGCTTGGTTCTAGCAGGATTTTATGTATTGATTTAAATCATGAATGGTATATTTGCAATATTCCCAGAGGTCCAAAATTCTATTGTTTCGAAAACGTGTTATTTCATACTTTGATTCCCAACGGTCCATGATATTTGAAATGAAATATATTTGGCTTCCCAACGGGTACAGTCAGTAGCTTAATGGTTAAGGGAGTCGGCCTTACGATTGAAAGGTCCCGGGTACGAATCCTGGCCATTACACTACCGACGTGACCCACTCCTAACACAAGCAATTTGGCTTAGTTGGAGGGGTTAGAGGGAATATCAGTAACTTCGGTTCTAATATGCTTTCAACCTTTTTACGAGTATTTATTTGGCAAATTAAACATAAATGTACAATTAAAAGATAAAAGCATTCATAAATATTTATAAACTACAAGATTTTGTCACGTGTCACTGAGCTTAATAATAATAATAATTATTATTAAGCCAGTATCCTAGGCAAGGTGCCCGGAATGCTGGCATTAGTGTCTTATCTTTTAAGCATATATCTATAATTTATTAAGGTAGAGATCTGTAGATATACGTCCAGGCATTCTTTCTGGATGACCCCTAGACCCAGGAAAATAGTACACCTTTAGTTTCGTGTGGAAATCTCCACGGATACCTCCCCTGCCGGAGCCGGAGGGGAAGTTTATGTCGGACTCGAACCGACTAAAACCGCACGCCGTCTATGAGTCGCAGTGCTAGGCCGAAGGTGAGGTTGTCATCGACATATCCCTCGCACCTCGGCTGAGGAACGAAATTCACCATTAATCTTTAAAAATTATCATCTGTCAGTAAATGTTTTTTTTGTGTGGCAATCAAAGAAGCCCACGATACTAGGGTCAATCGCCACTGAAAGAGCAACGGCCGGTAGTGGGTTTTTGATGAAAAATAATACAAATCATTTTGAATCTTATGCTTATAATGAAAGTGTTCATAATCACATGAAGTCATAGAGAATTGATGATTTTATGTAGATAGGCATCATAAATTCATAATTAATTAACTTATTTATATCTAGTTTCGCGGGCCATTTAAGAGTAACATTCCAAATTCAAAATTCAAAATTAATTTCCAGTCTTTAAACAATTTAGTCTTTCGTTTTTAGTAAGTTTTTTATTGATTTTATTATTATGCTGGTGTGCAAACTGAGTAAGTACTGTCGTAAGCGTCATGGTCAAGCTAATAATAATAAGTATACTCGTGCGTTAAACGTCGTTTTTCGTCCTGAATGGTGGTCTATGGTTATTCCAGTCCAGTAATCCAGCGAAATAATCTAATAAAGCGAACACTACAATCCAGTCCAGCGTGGCGGTGGCTGTAGTGAACGCGACTGCCACGCAGGAGGCGCGGGTTCGATCCCCGCAAATTTCAAATATTTGTAAGCATGAATATAGCTATTTGCATTTGTCTGGGTGTTTCTATGTATAATATGTATGTATTTATGAAAAAAGTATTTAAGTAAGTATGTTTATCCGCATTCAAGATTCCACAACACAAGCTACTTAAGCTTATCATGGATCTAAATAGCGTTGTGTAGAATGTTGTGGAATATTATTAATATTAAAAAAAAATATTAGTCCGTTACGTTTTCAATACAGCGACCATCTCGATGTGGTGACTGGAGATATTATGAACTTGACCCATAGTATTCACATTATACCAATGTTTTAAACATGCTTGAACTGAATTCGAATCCAGTGACTGGATCGGATTAGTCACTTCAACAACACTTTAGATTTATTATGAATCAGTGTGATTTTTAATTCCGAGGCGGATGTTACTTCAAACTCGTTTGTCAAGTTCGTCTTACTAATTGACGTCATGGGTGGCGTGTAGAGCACTCGACTGCGAGGAAGGACGAAGGTTCAATTCCTAATGAGGTATTGTAAAATTGTGAAGTACCTACTCGAGTCTATGCTGCTGCTCTCAGCTGTCAATCAAATCAATTTATCTACCGCATTCCACTGCTGTAGGCCTTTCCCCATGTTGGGAGGCTTTGGCCTACTGTTTCCGGGTTAGGGGCATTACCACCCAGTTGCGTTTTCCTCCGAATAATAATACAAGTTTAAAATATAACAAAGGATTTGTTGAGTTTTTCCCCGAATATTGATAAGTGAGTATTTCGGTACAAAAAAAAACAAGTACAGGTGAAAAGAAAAAGTGTTTCAATATTACGCTGCCCAGACGGGTTGGTGCGGTCTTTTTTTTCGAGTGTTCCTTCTCTCGCAGTGATATCGTCTGCGTATTTTTTAGTTAGTCATCTCTTACGGTACCTTTCGGATGAGATGGGTTGGTGATACTTGTGTTTTTTCTCCAAACAGATTAAATATGCGGAGATATTAATTAAAAAAAAAACAACAATTTCTGTACACAGCTTCTATGCTATTCCATTTTAAAGTGGTCTTTGTCTGTAAATTCGGTTATTCCCAGTCGTCACCTCTGGTGCCGTTCCCACTGATGATAAATGGGAAAAAAAATCCCATATGTCACCAGTGGTGACAAACGGGATAAGATATTTCCTATCGTTACCACTGGCGCCGTTCCCACCATTCTCACCACTGGTGACATATGAGTTTTTTTTTTCCCATTCATCATCAGTGGGAACGGCGCCAGTGGTCACGATAGGAAATATCTTATCCCGTTTGTCACCACTGGTGACATATGGGATTTTTTTTCCCATCTATCAACAGTGGGAACGGCGCCAGAGGTGACGACTGGGAATAACCGTGTAAATTGGAGATATTGAAGAAAAAAATACTCAGGTTATGTTAAGTTAACGATATTAAACACAATTTTTTTAAATTCCTGTCTGTATTTTCGCGACTAAGGGATAGGGTTGTTTTCCATCTGACAGTAAAACATACATCCCATGACTACTTATTCATATCATGGTCTTGACGGCAATAGACTCATCCCCTATTACGTGGGATCGAATATCATAGTTAGTGAAATGTGGGAGTTAATACACCTCTGCCTACCCCTTCAAGAATTTACCGACATGAGAATATGGATGGATGGACTCAATGTTTTAAAATTACATTCAAACGTAAGGTCATAGCATTTGCAATTAGTTCCAGTCACATCAAATCGCTAATTTAAACACATAATCCACCTCCACCACAAAGCGTAGGTAGCCTAGTGGTATGGGTAATGGACTGCTGAGACGAGGTCTCGAGTTCGATCCCAGGTTTACCATGGCACACACCAATGACTTTTCGATGCTTTTCGAAGTTATGTGTGTATTTATCGCAGGTTTATAAGTGCCCGGTTAATGGCAATAGGCTCGCCACCTATTACATTGGGACCTAAACATAAACTGGCGAAATGTGGGTAATCCACCTTGACCGCGAATGGTCAAGTACGAGTGTGCATTTCTACTCTCAATGGTATGCGGAACGAAGCTTCATTCGGATTATATCGGAAGTCTTTCAACGATGTAAGGACACGCCATGATTGGTGTGACAGTTACATATAAAAGTAATTGAACAGTAGTTATTTGCGGCTAGACGCAAGTGTGTTGTGGGCCTAATTTAAAAAAAAACTTGCAATTTCCTGTTGTAAATAGGAAGTTATTAATAATACTTACTTTGATAACTTTTCCTCAAAATGTGTTAGTACTGAAAATTTAAAATTTGTTACCAAAAATGGTAAAACTTGGTTACTTATCAAAATCCCGAAACTCGTAATACTTTTTTTTCGTTCGGAAATCCCTTCGGATACCTCCCCTGCCGGAACCGACTAAAACCACACGTCGACTGTGGGTCGTGGTGCTAGGCCGGAGTTGAGGTTGTCATCGACATATCCCTCGCACCTGGCTGACCCAGGGCCATCCCTTACGGTCTGGCCCTCCTCGGGAGAGGGGAAGCTCATAAAACTAATGTACGAAAGATCGAAATTCAAAATCCCGAATGTTTAAAATCCCGAAAGTATAAAATCCCGAAGTACAAAATCCTGAAAACTAGATTTTGGGGTGGTTTTGTTTGAATGGACAGGTTATAAAAATAATAATCACAAAGGCTAATGCGGAAGATCAGCTCCTAACCTAACGCTTCTTACCTAATCTATCCATGTCGAATTGCGCGGGGTGAGCATTGCATGTCTCGACACGGATACGTATAGATTAGAATGGTATGTGGACGACCTCCACCTTACCCTTTGTGTTAGGTTACTTGTTGATAATACATGAAGACATAGGAGCTGCATGAATAAAAACTTATCTGCGTTGAAAATTTTACGAAAACACCTACGATCCGTAAGGTATAAAAATCTTATTTTCGGAATTTAGAACTTCGGGATTTTGAACTTTCGGGATACTGAACTTCGAGATTTTGAAATTCGGTATATCGTACTTCGGTATTTCGTTGGTACATTCGGGATATTGAAATGCAGGATTTTGTCATTCGGGATTTTGAATTTCGGTATTATAATAGGCATGTAATCTGCCACCAAAATTTGTAAATTTACTGCCTAGAATATTGACTAATGTCTGCATAACATGGTACCGTGCGCCCTAATACGAATCGAAAAAAGAAAGAAAAAAAAATTGAATACACAAACAAAATGTATTCAAATCCAAAAGAATAAGAAAAATACACAATAAAAAATAGAATAGAGGAAAAAATAGAAAAAAAGTTATCGGTAAAAGAGATTGGCCAAGGTATCCCAGAGACTTTCTACTTTTGTGATAATGCAAGAAAAATAGCGCTTCCTAAATTTTCGTGCTAGGTCTACAATTTTGTTGACAAACCAGTTCGAAATAGCACATTAATATGATGAATGAATTTATTCAGTTATGCATAGGCATAATCAATTAACATATACCTACAAACGCGAAGACCATAACAAAATCATAATTAATTATATGACATTGACAAGGTCATAACTTGAAATAGGAAATTTGGTAGCTTTTGACCTTCAAAGAGCTGTCTATCACTGCCCATTAACTTATTGTCCTTGACAGAAAGGGTATGTTTCCGGGTTATCCAAGTTGTTTTGTTATTAAGGCGTATAGTAGAATTTTGCTCCAACTATGACGTCATCATTTAGTAGAGCACTGTGATTCCAAAAAAGGTATTTATAATTGTGTGAGAGACGTAAAAATCAAGTCAACTTCAAGCCGATACGATTTTTCGGAGTGCGATAAATTCGTGGACAAATGCTTCAACTCGGTTTACTAATGTTTGCCATAATTTCATATGCCATACTGGTATTTGCCATAATTTCATTAGAAATAACGCGTATGGAAACTAATTATTATGACAATGTTGTTATAGAAAGTCATTTTAAGGCAAATAAAAGTTGTGACTGTTGAGTTATTATGGTAAACGTTATTAGTATAAATGATAATAGTGCAAGTAAATATTATGGTCGGGGATGATTATGGCAAACAATATTAGTGCAAATGAATTTATGGAAAACGAGAGAATAAAAAAGACTAAATCTTATTAGCGTAGATATATAGGTAGAGTCCATATTAAGTAACATTTAACTTTTTCCTATTTTTTAGGTACCTATATATTGCGATGTTGACTGAGCCCCGCTTCTCTTGGCGGGGCTCCTATTTCTTTGTATTTTATCACTCGCGCGCGGAATTATTATATTGCCACACGTTCTCCTCATGGCTATAAACTTTCATATTATTTACTGCACACGACATAAGTAATATTCGTAGATAAAAATAATTGTTATCAATAGATGCGTGAGAGTTAAAATTTATAACCAAATCAGTCGTTTACACGCACTATAAAGGGCCACGTCGTGAACACTTCTTGCGAAAACATTCGGTTTCGATCGCGTATCGCGTGCTTTGTTGCGACAAACCCTTAGCACATTTTTATTAATACATTTCAAAGGTCACCAAACAAACTATTTTTTTTAATCACGTAAAAGTTTGTAAACTTACTATAGAATAATGTTAACACGAATTCGCACCATTATGGTATAGGTATACCTACATACCTTTGAATTTAAAACATTATTGGGAAAATGAAATGCTCAAGTGAGACTTGAACTCAGGATTTTCCCTTACAGGGGGAATGCTCTTCCGACCGAGCTATTGAGCCACACCTGAATCACTTTTCCCTTCTTTTTATATCAGTCTTTAAGGGAAAGATCAAGGGTTCAAGTCCCTCTTGAGCGATTCATTTTTCCCGATGTATTCGAACATTCTTGTATATTTAAAAATTGGTTCCTTATTAGTAAATGAACTGATGGCTTTTTAAGTTTAAGTTTTTGAACTAATCTAACTTTTCCCAAATTGAGAGTGCCTTTTTCCAAAAACCCAATTCAAAAAATATATCTTTTAACTAAGTTTAAAAGGTCGTTCTCGATTTTATGTACTAAATAAAATACTTTATTTATTAATTGAATACCTTGAATTATTTACATTGAGAGGAATCGTCTTTCAAGATTTATGTCTCTCATTAAAATACCTTTTAATTAAGTATGGGAATGTTTACTTTTTATGCCATTGTTTAATTTCAAAGTATCTGAGTTATGTATGACGTATAAATATTAATTAATCAACGGCGCTTTCATTATTGCCATACATACATACATACATACATAAACTCACACCTGTATTCCCCGAAGGGGTAGGCAGAGGTGCTAGCACCCACATTTCGCCAGTTTATGTTTAGGTCCCAATGTAATAGGTGGCGAGCCTATTGCCATTAACCGGGCACTTATAAACCTGCGATAAATACACACATAACTTCGAAAAGCATCGAAAAGTCATTGATGTGTGCCATGGTAAACCTGGGATCGAACCCGAGACCTCGTTTCAGCAGTCCATTACCCATACCACTAGGCTATCGCAGCAGATTGCCATATAGCCATTACCGTAATGTAGACGGGAACATACAAACATCAACTCTTACATATATAATTAACCTTCGGTAGCTTAGTGGTTAAGAACTCGGCTTTACGATCGAAAGGTCTCGGTTTTGAATTCTGGCTATTACAATACCGACGTGAACCTACTCCAAACATAAGCAATATAGCTTAGTTGGAGGGGTCGGAGGGAATATTAGAAATTTCGGTTCTAATAAAAAAAAAACAGGATTTTTCCTTCTGGGCTAGGCAGGCACAACCGCCCGCTATGTGTTTCTGTGTTTACTTCAGCCCCTCTAGATGGCAAGTGTGAGTGGCAACATACAATACTGGTTGAATACATAGGGAAAAATTTTAAAAACCCCCGTCACAAAAAACACCAAAAAGTTGAAAATAAATGAATAAATTTTAATTCAACGTTTGCCATGTCGGGGACCGTAACTGGTTAAGTACTCCTTTGTATCCTAAGGTCCCCCGACATGGCAACCGTTGAATTAAAATTTATTCACTTATTTTCAACTTTTTGGTGTTTTTGGTTTTTTAATTTTTTTATTTAATTTTTATTTTATACTTTTTACATGGATCTACTAGTCAAGTTCTTTCATTTGATACCAATATTGAGGGAATTATAAAGAAATATGTATTCCAACATGTTGTGGCGGCGGCCATCTTGGACCGATTTTTTTCAAACATAGCTAAGAACACTCCCGACTAATATACCTTTCAAACAAAAAAAACTAAATCCAAATCGGTTCATCCGTTTGGGTGCTACGATGCCACACACACACACACACACACACACACACACACACACACACACACACACAAACTTATAATACCCCGTCGTTTTTGCGTCGGGGGTTAAAAATGAATCTTCTTTATTCAATTTGTATTGTTAGCATACTTAATGCTGTAAAATTCATTCAAGTACAATACTGGCTTCCTCAATATAGACCATATTGAGGGTCTTGCAGTGGCGTGAGGTCCCTATAACCCGTTTCCTACCAGCTTGCTCTGCATAGGGGAACCGCGGTCGAGATTTTCAATTTGTATTATATTTGTTTAACTTTAATAACTATTTCAGAGAGAAAGAAAAAGAGAAAGAAGGCGAAAATTGCGGTTTATGACGTATTAAAAAAACTTCTATTATAAATTATAATCTATTATAAAAAAACACTCTATTATAATATGTTTGTACAATAGTTTCGTATCTAACTGTACCTATTTTCAAAGAGTAGACATTTTGCGTCTATATCATGTCGATGTAGTCTAGGAGAATACGAGAAGTGGATTTTTGAGTACATAGGTGTATCTTGCGTTGCAGGATCTTTTTTATTTCGTTATTTTTTACGTAAGTATTCATACTCTTTTCTCACCAATGCAAGGGGATAGTTTATGGCTTAAGCAACTGGCAACTATAAAAAGTACAAAAGAAATTGTCATTAATTTGACACATTTTCTATCTTTCTAACTTATACATCTATCTCACATTATCCCATCATCATGTGTAAAGGATGGCTACATAAGTAAAAAAGGGATGCAAAATGCGATTAAATGACATTGTCCAGATATTTTGAACACTTTGTTTGATTAGATACCATTGAGTAGCGTGATTGTGTATATGAAAATGAACACTCTGCTTACTTACATGTTTCTGGAAGACGATTGTTAAGATAGTTTGACTACTCTGGATGCTTACAACTTTTTGAGTACTCTAATTATCAATATAATATTGAAATTTTGGTTTTAAGATTATTTTGAGTACTCTACTCGTCAACATTTTTCTGATGCTGACTGTACCTACGTATATGGAATTCAGTATCTCAAATCAGAACACCCAAAATAATGCTCTACAACATTGCTATGGTCATTCTAATTATGATTTACAAGATTTATTTTCAACGGTTGCCCTTTTTAAATTTTCACCCTTATTGTCAATGTATAGTTTCATCAATATAATGTAGCAAACTGAAGCGATATTGGGCGACTTACATCTGCCGAAAGCTGCAAATGAGTCTTATAGTGGAGACCGCGAACCAATGATCGAATGGTGAAATTTCATTCCTAGTCAGATAAATTGAAGTTCTGAGAAAGTTATAGTACGAGAACTCATGATATTAACTCCAGTCTTATCTCTTATCTGAATGAGATGTGTATCATTAGACGCGTCTTTAATTGACGAACAAGAAATGGCTATGCTGCAAGGCTGAACACCTGGTCGTGCTTTGGGTTTCGCTATGGAAGTATTCCTGTATATAGTTATGTCACCGCAGAGGTGTGTGTTGGTCACACTCTGACCAACACCATTATAATACTAGAAATAAAAAATAAACTTGCAGTGCCAAAACTCAGGCTTCATAAGGTTGGTAATTCGTTTGTAGGCAATTGTATAAAATTGTTTAATAAAATTCCTCAGGATCTGATAGACATGCCACTTAATAAATTTAAAATTGAAGTTAAAAATTGCTTAATAAAAAAAGGTTATTATAAATTAGACGAATATTTAAATGATAAAGATGTACTGTATAAATTTGTTATAAATAAAACCATATTAAAAAAAGAAGGATAATCGAGTTCACTGAGTTTCTTGCTGGTATCTTCTTAGTAGAACCAACCCTTTATTACCCGTGTTACTAACAATCTTACTACTAGTAGTAACACCGGTAATTGAGTTACTGTTCTTACTACTAAAGTAAAAAGTTGTTAGAACAGTAAAAAGAAATTACTCATGTTACTACTGTAAAATTAAAATACAGAAACCAAACAAAATTGACGAATTTGTATTTAATGGAATAAACATGAAATAAAAAAGATAAAAACAGGCAAATAACGGTAATTTTTCATGAAATAAAAAAGATAAACATGCCAATCACAACAATTGCTTATGAATTAAAAAAAGCAGGGCTAATTGCCCGCAATTGATAGTAAAATAAAAAAATAAAAAATAGGCAAATCACAACAATCACTTGTGAAATAAAAAATAAAAACAGGCATATAGCCTATATTATTCACAAATTGTCGATTCTTCCCAACACTGCTTAATATGTTAGCTTGTTATGAAAAAATCTGCCTTGCATAATATAATAATAAACTGGAACTACATTTCATTACTTGAAATTCTAAAAAAAAGTCAAAACCGACCAAAACGCACGCCGTCTTCTTGGTTGCTGGACGTGAGATTGCCGAAAGCATATCTCTCGCACCCCGGCAGACCCAGGATCATCTCTTTCGAGATGGTTCCCTTCGGGTTGTGGAGACCTCGGTGTCCCCATCTAGCCCCGGGTACGGGGTGGCGCACCGCCACCGCGGCCTGCTTCTGCTAGGGTGACAGGCGGCTACACCGGTCACCCCAGGCCAGCGCTCATGGAGGACGGAGGTTGTTCTGCGAGACGTCCGGTTCGCCTTCGCTCTTCGCGGGCTTCCCGGGCCCGGAGTCTAATCCGGACCCGACCAGCCGCCTCCTTCTCGAGCATTACTTGCTCGCAAAAGGAGGCGGCCGCACCCCAAGCGTTCGCGCATCGTACCATTGCTGTGAGTAATGTGGCGAGTGTGAGGACTCCCACCCCCAGAGCCGCCACTAGGACCCGCCTCGACGTGTCCCACGCCGGGCACTCGGTCAATTAATTAATTAGCTCAGTGTCCTCGCTCGCATCACAGTGATGGAAATGCCACAACCGGTAGTCGAACCGATTAAAAAATCGGTCCGCTTCTTTTTTTATTTTACAGGTAATTTCTGTTAAATTCCTGTTTTTCTTTTTATTAAACAAGCCATTGCGGTTAATTACCTGTTTTTCTTTTTTATTACAAGTACCTAATTGTTGTGATTGGCACGTTTTTCTTTTTTATTTAATGGGAAATTACTGTCATTTTCCTGTTTTCTATTTTTTCGTAAGCGATTGTTGTGATTTGCCTATTTTTTATTTTTTTATTTTACTATCAATTGCGGTAATTGCCCTGCTTTTTTTAATTCATAAGCAATTGTTGTGATTGGCATGTTTATCTTTTTTATTTCATGAAAAATTACTGTTATTTGCCTGTTTTTATCTTTTTTATTTCATGTTTATTCCATTAAATACAAATTCCTCAATTTTGTTTGGTTTCTGTATTTTAATTTTACGGTAGTAACATGGGTAATTTCTTTTTACTGTTCTAACAACTTTTTACTTTAGTAGTAAGAACAGTAACTCAATTACCGGTGTTACTACTAGTAGTAAGATTGGTAGTAACACGGGTAATAAAGGGAACCAACCTACCGAACCAGCGAAAGAATCATTTTCCAATGATTTATTTTATTTATTTTTAATATGACTGACATTGTACAATTCTGACATTTATATGTGCTCTTTATGTGCCTAAATTGAATAAATGAAATTGATTCTTTGATTCTTCTTTCAGAGGGTCATAGTGTAAGAGTCACATAAAAACGCGCATCCTCTAGGCTAGAAAAATAAGAAAAGGACATAATATAGGAAATGTTTTTGAGGACCGTGAGATTACTAAAAGGAAATTATACTTCCCTATCTGACAGCTCACAAGGTGGGACACAGTGCACTTCTAAATAAATAGCCACATAATTATTTAATGCAGTATATTTAATAGTAGGTATCATTGCATTATTATGGAAATAGGAAATAATGTCTTTATGCAATCCTGTCAATGAATAATTATATAATTTAAATAAGTAATACTATAATTAACTATCTGATTGCGAAATGAAATAAATACAACATACCTATATTTAATTTAAATACGGATAAATTATTCATTTTCATTATCACTACGTAAGCAAAGTCCCTTTCCGCGTAGGTCTTTTCCTATGTATGTTTAGATCTTTAAATCTACGCAAAGGATTTAGATGCGGTTTTAGTAGATAGAGTAGTTCAAGAGGAAGGTTTATATGTATAACTAGCTTTTGCCCGCGACTCCGTCCGCGTAGATGTCGGTTCCACATTCCACATTCCACAACATTTTTACACAACGCTATCTAGACTCACGGTAAGCTTTTTATAGCTTGTGTTATGGAATCTGGAATGCGGATAAACATACTTATATACTTTTTTTTTTGTAAATACATACATATTATACATAGAAACACCCAGACCAATGCAAATAGCCATATTCATGCATACAAATATTTGCACTGAGCGGGAATCGAACCCGTGCCTCCTGCGTGGCAGTCGCGTGCACTACCGCCACGCCACAGAGGCAATTATTCGAATTTTCTCACCTTTTAAACCTTCCCTAGACCTCCACGAACATTTCAAGACCAATATAAGATAAATCCGTTCAGCCGTTCTCAAGTTTTAGCGAGACTAACGAACAGCAATTGATTTTTATATATATAGATAAGTACATGCTTAATATAGTAGAGGGTGCAGCGGGAACGGAATCTGAAGCCACGCCGCCGGAAAATAATTGCCACTACCAAGTTCGCCGGGTACACTAGTAATATAATAACATCCAAATAATTAATAACAAGTTCCTTAACTCAATATGGTTATAATAAAAACAGTAAGCGGCCCACCACGGCTTCGACCGTGGCTTTTTAGATATTACCCCCCTCCCCCCCCATAATTGTTAAATTCAAATAATGTGTCAGTACTGGCACTCAGCTTGACGGCCCTTTCACGCCCCGCTTAAAGGACCCGCGACTGTAGGAAGAAGGAAACACGTGAGCTGGCAGGGAGTTCCAGGTCTTAGTGGTGCGGCATAGGAATGAGTCACTGAAACGCTTGGTTCTAGCAGGCATACTCTGCTCCGTAAATGTATGGCATCTTAGCCCTGCACATGTCGTCCTGTGAAGGAAAGGGGAGGGTGGGACTAATGGTTAGTTGACATCACTGCTTAGCTCCCTTTAGTCGAAGCGTGTTTGTATTTATAATCTTCATCGATAAACGGACTATTCAACACATAAATATTTTTTCAATTTGAGTTATTAGTTCCTGAAACCAAGCAAACAAGCTGGGTGCTTGGAGAATTTACTATTGTTACAGGCGGTGAGGAATGAAAGAATCCAAAAATAGGAAAGTGTTTAAATCAATGGAAATAAGACAATAACGAGTACGATTTGTTACTCAAAATGACTTTTGTTACCTATAGCATTTAATAAGCTAACTTTTAAGTTCGAAAAATATCGGAAAAAATGAAATGCTCAAGTGAGACTTGAACTCACGATCTTTCCCTTACAGGGGATTCCCCCTGAGCTCTTCCAACTGAGCTATTGAGCCACACCTGAATCATTTCAAATTTTCCTTCTCTGTATATCAGTCTTTTAAGGGCGACGGTGGAGCCATCTACCAACATTCTTACGAACTGTTGGAAACAATTAATGATTTTTCAACCATTCTTAAACATTGAATTTTGATGACTCCGCCATCCGATGACTATTTGAATGAAATTTTTATAGCATTTATTATGCTAACTTTCAAGTTCGATAAACATCGGGAAAAATGAAATGCTCCAGTGAGACTTGAACAGGGGGAATGCTCTTCCAACAGAGCTATTGAGCCACACACACAAAGTTCAAGTCTCACTTGAGCATTTCATTTACTACTTCATCTACTGCACTACAACTACTACTACATCATCTTGTAGTACACATGTAACCGGCAATCTATAAATGCAGGCATTCTATAAAATACCTATAGAATGGGCCTGGGGATGACGGGTGGAGCCGCCTGTCACCCCAACAGAAGCAGTTCACGGCGGCGGCGCGCAAAGAAGCGCGTTTCCCCATTCCGGGGGCGAGTCGGGGAAACCGTTGTCCCACCTCTAATAATATAATATATAAGTATTCCACAACATTCTACACAACGCCATCTAGACCCATGGTAAGCTTTTATAGCTTGTGTTATGGAATCTAGAATGCGGATAAACATACTTATATACTTTTTTCTTGTAAATACATACATTTATTATACATAGAAACACCCAGACCAATTCAAATAGCCATATTCATACATACAAATATTTACACTGAGCGGGAATCGAACCCGCGCCTCCTGCGTGGCAGTCGCGTGCACTACCACCACGCCACGGAGGCTGTCAAAATGTGCTCTCGAGGAGGGCCAGACCATAAGAGATGGTCCTGGGTCAACCGGGGTGCGAGGGATATGTCGAAGACAACCTCACCTCCAGTCGAGCACCACGGCCCTCAGTCGGCGTGCGATTTCAGTCGATTTGAGTCCGACATAACCTCCCCTTCCGGCTCTGGCGGGGGAGGTATCCGAAGGGATTTCCGCACGAAAAAAAAGTTGTTCCACACGCAATGTGTGAAATAAATAGATCTTGTTCTACATTTCCGGATAGCTTTCAGAAATTCTATTTCTAGATGGTTATAAAAATACAAAAAGTCAAATTGCACGGTGAGGACCCTGCGCCCCAAATTGAATAAGGTTCGGTTAGAAGACTGAGGTGGAAGTGGAGCCCCTGCATTAGCCGTCGTGGTTGTTTTTCTTTCCAACATTCATTTATGTTTTTGATAACATTTCAAACATTGGCATTGTACAGAATGCACATACACATTGCCGGTAACATTATACAAGGGCTTATGTAGAAGACTTGAAGATTTTAGCTATAAGATCCCATTGAATATATTTGTGCAACTGTCTTCAATAACAAAGATGTTTTCTTCTTTACAGAACCATGTCAAAAGTGTTCAACCTCGCAATGACGGTTGCGTTAGTTTTCGCGACTGTACGTCAAGCGGACACCGGCACTTATGGACCGCGACCAGAGAACGGATACCCTGCGGGACTGATACCTGACTGTAAGTACATCTAATAATGCTCTTAAATCAACTCTTCTTCTTCTAGGAAGACTTTAATCTCAGTCACATCCGAAGTTTTCATCTCAAGTCAGGGCTCCACTTTTTCTTGTCTAACTGGCGGGTTTAGCTGAACTTCGATATTTCGTCAAACCGTCATCTGACCTTCACAATCCATTGATGATATCGAAGCACTACAATTAGACCAGTTGTTGGATTATTTAGGCACATCTATGGCAGTCGTTACGGGTAGTTGGAGCCCTCAAAAGTTCAACAACTGGTGTAGCTGCAATGCTTCGATATCGCCTTTGGATTGTGGAGATCAGATAGCAATCGCTTCACGGAAAATATCACAGTTTAGCCAAATCCGCAGTTAGACTGGTAAAGCAGACCTCAGACTTCAAGGTGAAAGTTTCCAATGCGACTGGGATTAACGCAAAGATGAAGAAGAAGTTGGATATTTTAGGGCTTCAATCAACTACCCGTAACGACTGTCGTACATAGATAAATATTCGTATGGCAACCGGGACCGACGGCTTAACGTGTTCCCCGAGGCACGACGATGCTATTAAATTAACTAGTAGTTTTGTAAAACTATTGATCAGATTTAAATCTCATATATCAATCTAATTTATCACGATCAAACATAACCCATAATCTTTCCCCAAGCTCTTGTCTAGCCATGTACCAAATTTTATCAAAATCGGTTCAGTCGTTTAAACCTGAAGTGTACGTGAGGTCTCAGCTCCACAGGGACATGGTAGCGGAATGGGAGCTACGACTTGGGCGACCAAGCGCAGGGCACGCCGTAATAGCGGCGGTAAGTCCCATCATGGAGGAGTGGCTAGAGAGGCCACACGGCAGCCTCTCGTACCGGCTGACGCAGGTGATCACCGGACACGGGTGTTTCGGGAGTTACCTGTGTCGGATCCGGAAGGAGCCAACGTCCGAGTGCTATCACTGTGATGCGAGCGAGGACACAGAGCTGCACACGCTGACCGAGTGCCCGGCGTGGGACACGCCGAGGCGGGTCCTAGTGGCGGCTCTGGGGGTGGGAGTCCTCACACTCGCCACGTTGCTCACAGCGATGGTACGATGCGCGAACGCTTGGGGTGCGGCTGGCTCCTTCTGCGCGCAAGTAATGCTCGAGAAGGAGGCGGCCGGTCGGGTCCGGACCAGACTCCGGGCCCGGGAAGCCCGCGCAGAGCGAAGACGAACCGGACGTCGGAGGTCGCAGAACGACCTCCGTCCTCCATGAGCGCTGGCCTGGGGGTGACCGGTGGAGCCGCCTGTCACCCTAGCAGAAGCAGGCCGCGGCGGCGGCGCAATATGCGCCTCCCCGTAACCGGGGCTAGATGGGGACACTGTGGTCCCCACAACCCGAAGGGGGCCATCTCGATAGAGATGGTCCTGGGTCTGCCGGGGTGCGAGAGATATGCTTTTGGCAATCTCACCTCCGGCAACCAAGGACCCAAGACGGCGTGCGTTTTAGTCGGTTCGAGTCCGACATAACCGCCTCCACCGGCTCCGTGGGGGTGGTATCCGTGGGGATTTTTCGCACGATAAAAAAAAAAAAAACCTGAAGTGTAACAGCCAGAATTACAATAATAGCCGGTACACCTGCAGCTAACGAGACTCTGATGTGGGTCTCCTTTCGGGGTTGGAAGTCATATGGAAGTTACTCCTGCAAAACCAAACCATTACATAACATAGCATAAACTCACGCCTATATTCCCCGAAGGGGTAGGCAGAGGTGCTAGCACCCACATTTCGCCAGTTTATGTTTAGGTCCCAATGTAATAGGTGGTGAGCCTATGGCCATTAACCGGGCACTTATAAACCTGCGATAAATACACACATAACTTCGAAAAGCATCGAAAAGTCATGGGATCGAACCCGAGACCTCGTCTCAGCAGTCCATTACCCATACCACTAGGCTACCGCAGAAAACCATACCAAGAGTCAGAATAAAAGAATAAACCCTGGGGTTCCAAAGTACAATCTCTGGGTACATAGTTCATTCACATATCGGAGTCAACTGATTTAATATTTACATCTCAAATATGGAAAAATGAATATAAGTATCACTCAGAATTGGATCACTGATTCTTGAGTAATGGGTACACAAACAAACAGAAGTTGTTTGGAGAGCGTTTAGTCTACTGCAATGTTTGAACGGCCGGAAAATTATGGAAATTATTTCCTTATGATATTTACAGAGGAGATTCTTTAGATTTATGCGTTGTATACTTGTCTTGCATGCGTTGTTTGATTTTGTTTGTTTGATATTTTACATCCATTCTTGGAATAGCCTAGTAAACGAATGACTTGTGGATGGAAAAGTCGAAAGCAGAAACTTTGACTTAGGAACTTTGTTTGCACTAGTTAGTTAAATATTGTGTAGGTGTTTTTAATACTGTAGGTGCTTAGCCATACGAATTGCATATCCATACTAATATTATAAATGCGAAAGTAACTCTGTCTGTCTGTCTGTATGTTACGCTTTCACGCCTAAACCACTGAACCGATTTTGATGAAATTTGGTATAAGGGTAGATTAGACCTTGAGAAAGGACATAGGCTATGTTTGGTCGCGATAACCGACATCCACGCGGGCGGAGCCGCGGGCAAAGGCTAGTAAGAAATAATTTTGGTAAATTTGTACTGTTAAAATGCGCGCTTTGAAAATCGACCACTTACGAAGCTTTAACTTAAGAAGCTCATAGCTAGGCAATAAATTGAAAATAGATACAAAGTGCAAAAGATAAAGTTGTAGAGAATTTAATTAGCTTTTATTATATCGTACAACAGAATTTCGTGCAAAGCACCGTTTTCGAGATGTAAGCAGAAACCAAAAAACAGGACCTTCTTTGTGCCCTCCCCCCTCGGGCTCACTTCGGAGGGGTCAGGACTTTTAGTATGTTTATCTCCTAACTAGTCCAAACAAAGTTTCTAAGTCAACATTTCTGTTTTTGACTTTTCCATCCACACCCCTTTGTGAACATTCATTTACTTGACTAGAATGCATCTTATTTCACTCATTGTAAGTGAAGTGGAGTACAAAGGTCACTAAAAAATTTCTTCCTGTGAGTGTACAGTCAGCATCAAATCGATTTTGATTGGTAGGGTCCTCGAGATCACGTCCATACCTGTAAATTAATTAAAAAATGTAGTTAAGAGTAAACTGTACCACAAAGGCTATTATAAAATCCAAGAATATTTAGATGATAAACAAGCTTGGAAACGAGCTGTTCGCTCAGCTATGCTACTCAAGCAAAGCTTGTATCTACTTAAACCATAAGTTTTAGGCTAAGTAAATGTTTGTAAATAGACCAAAAAAAAATGCCCGATGAGTTTCTTGCCAAAGTCTTCTCAGGTCTGGGCTGCGTTTCGAACCAGTCGGTGGTCCATGTGTCAAACTACTATTTTAATATTAATTTTATATGGACGTTTTGGAAGTGCCGATTTAATGGTCTCTGCAGAATAAACGGTTTTTTACTTTTGACTTTTGACGATCTGATGCTGAATTTATATGGTCCCTCCCAATATTGTCGGAATCCACGTCTACTCCACCTAATCAATATACCTGGTGAACAACGGACAAGCCTCAGACGCAGACTTCTTTCTCAGAGTTAAGAAGCTCTCGTAAAAGTCCACAAGCCTATCAAAAAAGTAATAACTGGACACCAGGCTTTTGAATACCGCGGCTTAATATAATAATAATACCTTGTGTTGTAATGCCAATGGCAAGTAGAGTAGCCAGAGCTCATTGGAGAGTTTTTGTGCTGTCAGTGGGAAGACCAAAGGCTTGCCCTGCTTTGTCTTTTGCACTGACGTCACAGAACCTCTCTGTTCTTGCAAGGTTCACAGCACGAGTGTTGCTCCCCTGTTGTTGCACACGTCCATAGGCCACGGTAACCACTTTCCATCAGGTGGATCGTCTGCTTGCCTGCCACCTAACTTGTATAAAAATAGGGTCCAAAATATAAACTTTGGATGCAACCGGGAATTATTCCTGTGGGTGTTGAATAATTTGTCATATATCTAGGAGGAAGGTGACTACACACAAGCCCGAGGAGGGCCAGGCCGTAACGGATGGCCCTGGGTCTGCCGGGGTGCGAGGAATATGTCGAAGACAACCTCACCTTCGGCCTAGCACCACGACCTTCAGTCGGCGTGCGGTTTTCTTCTAGCTCCGTGGGGATTTCCGCACGAAAAAAAGACTGCATACAAGAGTTATTCCGTCTTTTTCTTGTGGGCATCATATATAAGACTATATTAAGGCAGAAGTGATAGTTTCGGATGCAACCGGAAGAATTGCTAAAATGATGACTATTCGCGATGTTTCGGTGATAATGAATCTTTATACTTACACGGGTACATAAGCTTTCTTGTAAAATGCCAAGCAAGTCTAAATTAAATTTCTGGTACTTGGATTGATGAGGCACTTAAGATATTACCCCAGCTTCGCATACAGACAGTGTACGACGCGTGGGTGAGATAATTTTCTACCTTCATTTCGTAATTTATGCGTACTGTAATAATCCAATAAAAATATATTACCAAACGAGGATGAACGCGCCAGGGGACTAATCATTACTTTAAATTTGTTAAACCACAGATATTAGTTAGAGAATATTTATTTTTTATGTAGGGTACGTTAATTTGACTTCAGTCGCTTAATGATGAGATAAAGACGAAGTTTCAGGAATGAGAGTCAGCATATCAGATAAAAATACTGCTTTAATGATGACTTCTACAATATGGTGGCCTCATTCGATGCCTTTTTACACCCCATTTTAAAAATCCCTGGATTTGGTGGTACGATAGTAACAAGATTAAATTGGATGGACAAAATAGCACCTTAATTCGAATATATCGGGAAAAATGAAATGCTCAAGTGGGTCTTGAACCCGCCTTTACCGGGGAGGACGTGAACCCAACTTTCAAGGGAAATTTGACGTAATTCAGGTGTGGCTCAATAGCTCAGTTGGAAGAGCATTCCCCCTGTAAGGAAAAGGTCGTGGGTTCAAGTACCACTTGAGCGCTTCTTTTTTCCGATGTATTTCGAATTTAAAAAGTTAGCATAATGAACATTTCATTCAAAAATTTTGCTACAATTTGAATCAGTACTATTCAACTTGATGCACTCAATGGTTTTAACCTTAAATCGCTCCTTACACCCCTTGACTCACCCCTTAATTCATCGTGTTCCTACTGTCTTATTACGACCAATAAATCTGTGTACGATCATCAAATGACACCTAAGCTCTTGAACACCATAAAAGCTTCCAAACGATTAAACACACCATTAACCACGTGCTAACAATAGGTAGAAGTTGTTTAGGGCACACGAAGTTAGACAAGCGAATTTGAGTCATATTTTGAAGGGATGAATATCGCTATTTGTATGTATTATAAGAGTGAGATTTTGAATGAAAATTACACTCTTAAGGGGGTAAAATGAGGAATGAATGGTAGTATTTAGCCCGGTAAAACATTTCAAAACATAAGCACGTTCAAACAAAGAAACTCTTTATTTGCATTAATATTGATTGGGTACTAAAATAGGTGCTAAAATCGTGAAGTAATAATATAAATTGAGAATACTTTGTAATATAATAAGGAATTCAATGCCATTTTGTCAAGGTTCGATTCCTGTCTTACTAAAATTCTGTAGATATACAATCTGATTCTAAATCTTTCAAACCATTTTAAGATAAGTTCACTGGAGAGTTTTTGTACTGTCAGTGGGTAGACCAGTGTTCTGCTTTGTTCTTTGCACTGACGGCATAGAACCTCTCTGTTCTCACTGGGTGTTGCATAGTTGTTGTAGACAGCCTCTGTGGCGTGGCGGTAGGGCACGCGACTGCCACTCAGAAGGCGCGGGTTCGATCCCCGCTCAGTGCAAATATTATTTGTATGCATTAATATAGATATTTGCATTGGTCTGGGTGTTTCTATGTATAATATGTATATTTTTACAAAAAAAAGTATCTAAGTATGTTTATCCGCATTCTAGATTCCATAACACAAGCTAATTACCTAAGCTTACCATGGGTCTAGATAGCGATGTGTAGAATGTTGTGGAATATTTATTTATTTTATTTATTTACTTCCATAGGCCACGGTAACCACTTTCCATCAGGTAGACCGTGTGCTTGTCTGCTTTACTCTTTAGAGTCCTCTACCTAAAGGTACTTTTAATTACTAAAAGTCTAGGACTATCTTAACAGATGACTAATTAATTTTAAAACGTAAATAATTCCGCAAATTAATCATTTCTGTGTAAGCGAAGAAGTTTTGAATCTGAGATGAACTTGTAATTCAAGTCCACTGCCTCTCTCTTGCCGTCTTTCCAATTATGTGCACTTAGATACTCCACACGGGGATGAAGTCCTTCTACGCTTTTACCCGCGGCTCCGCCAGCGTGGATGTCGGTTATCATGACCAAGCATAGCCTATGTCCTTTTTCTTGGTCTAATCTACCCTTATACCAATATTCATCAAAATCGGTTCAATGGTTTAGGCGTGAAAGCGTAACATACAGACAGACAGACAGACAGACAGAGTTACTTTCGCATTTATAATATTAGTATGGATTAGTATAGATCTTCCTCCTCACCATTATCAAATATTTGACATTCCATCCTGTTTTTACATCTAAATTGATATATTATAGCGTTATTTCAAATTATTAGGAGTATAATTCTACCCTAATTGCTAATCGTGAATGCGATTATGTATTGGATCGTGAAGTCACGTTTCAGTGTAATAACAAAAACGAATATTACCTATCTATCACCGCTCTGACCTCCCCTCATCAAATGCCATCTATAAGTTGACGTTTGGAGGTCAATAAGCAAAAATATCCTTGCAAATTGCACGCTGTTTTTTCAATGCTGCAAAGTTAGTGTGGTCCACTTGACAAGAAAAATATTTAACACGTGAATCTTCGACTTTTGGTAAGCTGAAGGCAAAGTCTCAATAAAGAGGGTCACCATTGCTGCAATGGTGACCCTCAGCTTGACTGCCATATCCAAGAATGACAAGCTAGAACAAGCCGCTGACAAGCTGAGTGCCACCACTGTTAACATGGTACATGTTTACGATAGTGACCCTCATTCCGAGACTTTGCCTTTAGCTTACCATCAGGTGAGATGAAGTCAAATTGACGTGACCTTTTTTAAAAAAAATGTCAAAGTCCTAGAATATTAATATCTAAGGAATTTTGAATTATTTATTATTTTTGCGCAGTTATCAAGGACGTGCTGTATTTTTTTATTAATCAAATGAATCACTGAGGCCGACATGTTCTAATAAAATAACATAATCTCCATAACTAAAGTTAAACATATAAATAATAACTAATAACAATATAATCATAATCATATTTATCTATTAAACATGTATTACAAGTACCTATTGTATTGTAAATATGCAAGATTTAAAGTGAGGCGTGTCATTCATAATTTTACACGCACTTGCACTAACAATGACCGGTAAAGGAATCACTCGACATCTGAGCGATGGATAATACATACTTATCATGTGATTGAAGGTCAACATACATATTTCATAGCGTGTTTTGTTACATTATAAGATTTTACTGCTTTATGCACCTGGGCACATAGTAATAAAAGTAATTGGAAAATAAATAGCGGAGAATGGTTATGAGGTGCTAGGGTTCCTAATATGACTCATTCCTATGCCGCACCATTAAGACCTGGAACTCCCTGCCAGCTTACGTGTTTCCTTCTTCCTAAAGTCCCGAGTCCTTTAGGCGGGGCGTGAAAAGGCATCAGTTGAGGCCGTCAAGCTGAATGCCGCTATTGTTAACATGGTACATGTTTATAATGGTGACCCTCTTTCCAAAACTTTGCCTATAAGCGAAGTGAAGACAAATTGACGTGTTCTATTATAACAAAAACATGTTAGACAATTAAAATCGTTTTTGAACAGCAGATGAGTCAGCTAACAGGTAAAGGAAAAGGTCCTTTTAGCCGGACGTGATGAGGCTGTCAACCTTAGTGCCACCATAGATCGCTAAAGGGATTAGAATAAAAATTCTTATCCTGAGTGATTGAAATTAATTTATGCCTTTTATGTTGTATGTAGTTATTGATTACTTATATTCCATGGGGATCCAGTGCTTCCCATATCTGAGTGGACCATTTTACTGACTGTAGTTGGCTCAAGCTTACGCGGGGCACGAGAGAAAAGCCTTATTGGATAACATTACACCCCAAATGTGGTGCAGTTTTAAGCCGTGACAGGTTTTTTCACGGACGTGACGGGCCGGGAAGTTTCGGAAATATTGTTTCACACAAAATTGCGAAAGCGCATAAATGTCACGGTGACATAGGCGGGACGGGAACGTGGGACGTGCGGGGCGGGTTGCTGACGATGTTTAAGATTAAAGCCAATACTCGAAATGAAAAATTCATCTCTGCTTGTTCACACATTAATTCACAATGTTAGATCCAAATCACTGTCACAGTTCGTATGCATTATCACCACATTCAACCACGTTGACCTTATAACTATAAAATATTGTTGGATAGTTTGATACATCAGTCAGTGGTACGGATTTGATTCGAGCCAGTTAAGCAAATGTACGGAGACTGAATCCTGCAGACAAACCGACCACATGGTTTTGTGGGGCTATGTAAATGTTTTTTTTTTGTTAAAATAAATTAAATAAAAAAACGTGCCCTCATGTCCACGTTCCGTCCGGGATTTTTCCCGTTAAGTATGCCGCGACGTATATGATATTACATAAAAAAAGACCTTTAGTCAGTATGACGCTGACGGCATTCAGCGGTGATCTCCGCACGAAAAACAGTTCCCACTACGGAAGGATTTTCTGAAAATTTCACTCCCTGTTGAACGTGACTACAATAAATAATTTACTGTCGTGAAATTTTGCAACTCATTATTTAACTTCTTGTTCCAGGCCCTGGAGTACTAAAGAATGCCAGCATTAGCCCTCGCTTGATGCAGGAGTTGCAGGTCGTCGTACACCGTGTGACGAGCACTGGGCAGATTGTACGAAAAATGATGCCGGTGGAGTCAGCACCCAAGGCGATAGCCAGGGACAAAAATATTGGTGAGTTCTACTTGATTTCTTATTAGTTGTTGCGGCTACACCCGCGTGCATGTCGATTATCGCAACCAAACATAGCCTCTATCCTATCTCAAGGTCTAATCTACCCCTATACAAACTTTCATCAAAATAGGTTCAGTAGTTTAGGCATGAAAGCGTAACAAACAGAGAGACAGGGTAGAAGATGAATACCTAGCTCGGAAGTTCGAGTTTTGGCTGCAACCAGCATTGGCGTTTGTATAATAACACATACACATACTTACGCCAGTAAATCCCCGAAGGGGTCGGCAGAAGTGTATTAACACCCATATTTCGTCAGCTTAGATTTTCGGTCCCACGTAATAACATAAAAAATAGCCTATTGCCGTCAAAGCGTATTTTATGGGCTGTATTTTACTATCAGATGGAAAATAGCCGTATCCCTTAGACGGCTTCTACGACACCTATATAATGGTTTGTGCTCAGATGAATTATTTGACATGATGCCCACAGCTACATTCTATCATCGCACCGCTCGCCATAGACAGGGAATTCATCCCCACACATTGCATCCGAATACGGTACGCACCGTGCGATATGAAAGGAACTTCATCCCACGTACGCTCAAGCTGTGGAATGAACTCCCTGCCACGGTTTTCCCAAGCGACTACAATATGGGATTCTTCAAGAGGGGCATTAGAAGGTTTCTTCAGGGTAGGCAGCGCGAGTGTAACGCCCCTGGTGTTGCATACGTCCATAGGCCACGGTAACCACTTTCCATCAGGTGGGCCGTGTGCTTGTCTGCCACCTAAGTGGTATAAAAAAAAAAAAAAACACCCACAGGAAAAGATATATATAATCACACCTTTATCCCCGGAGGGTTAGGTAGAGGTGAATTAACATCCATATCCACTTGAACGTCTGGCGCGCGCATTAAACATTACTGTCTTACGTCCAACTATTCGTGATTGTGATCGCCGCGCATGCCGCGCGTCCTATTCATTACAAAAAGCTATGTAACTCCTACTATAACATACCAAAATTATAGAAAAAAATACTGTAATGTAGGTCTAAGAACGTAGATTGTATTAATATTCTATTTAACCTTGTGCTGTTATCCTGATTTACATAAAACAGGGTTGAAAATGAGGTTCGGCATAAAAAAAGTTACCATTATTTTCTATGACAACAATATTTTGACGTTAAAATTATACTAAATTTAGCACTCAAAGCTATATTAATTCAATATAATTGTAAAGAGTAAGTCTCAAAGTTCATTTTGATGTATAATAATTGAAGAAAGATGTAATAAAACTGCTATACTTACGACATAATCACTGGCACTACGCTCACAGTACGCACAAGACGTCAAGTCAACTGACTTTGATTTTTTTTTTCTCAACAATCGAACCTCTTACACTGACATCTAGTTGTTATAAGTTGCTCTATTTCATTAGCAAGCATTCTTAATCAATACAAACGTCATTGTAGTACGTCATTTATAAACTAGATGTCGGTTTTCTAAACTTGTTGCTCTGGACACTATAGTATCCAGGACGTAAGACGCAATATTTTTTTTGGATACCATGCTATCCACAGACGTTCAAGTGGATATGTCACCGATCATTCTATTCGGTCCCCCGTAATAGTGGGTGAGCCTATTGTCGTATTCCTGGCAGTATTATTGACTCGAACCTTGCATCTGAGGCTGAGTCTGGGCTGTATTATATCTGTCTGATGTTAAACAGCCCTATCCCTTAGTCGCCTTGTACGATACTGCATGGGAATCAAAGTCAAAGTCAAAGTCAAAGTCTTTATTCGTTGAATATGGTACAAAATGGTGTTTATGTACATAATGTTCAGATCTCATATTCTGCCGGTTCTGGCGTACAAAATTTTACATTGAATACATCTCATTATTTATCATTAAAAATCAACACATGCAATAGGTACAATTTAAAATTAAGATGTCAATGTTTAATTAGATTGTATCATTTAAAAAATCGTCAATATTATAATAACATTTATCATATAGCATGTCCTTTAAATTCTTTTTAAACATGTCAACACTCATTTTTTTCCAGCTATCAGGTATCTTATTGTATATTTTTGGAGCTAAACAAAATATACTACTCCACATAAGGGTTGACTTAGCTTGCCGAATACATAGTGCATTCCATAGAATAGATGGGGTGGCCATAATAATATAGTTATTATTTAATTATGCAGTTGATAATGTCACACAATATTTAATTCATCAACCATTTTCACAGTCATGTTGATAAAAAAATAAATTGGCAATATAACATTTTTATCTGTAGCATTTTATATTTTTGTCTGGGGCACTTGATGACATAAATTTCACTACGGCAGATGTGCTGAAGTTCCGTTTGAACGAGGAAAAACGATTGTTCGTGCAAAAACAATTTATTTTATGTATAACCCTTAACAGAACTGTTGATATTTGAATCAAATGAAATGATCTTTTATCTATTTAATCTGTCAATCAATATATGCCTCTCAAATTTCGTCCGTTCCTCCGCCTTCCGCATTCAATCTGTCCCAGCCACCTCTTTCAGGTCGTTAATCCATCAGGCTATCAGGCTAGGGGGTGTCCTACCTTCCGTTTACGTCCTCGTGGTCTCCACTAAGACTCGTTTGCTCCTTCAGGTCCTTCAACAGATGTGGCCAGCCCACTGCCACTTCAGCTTGCTTTTTATCTATTTATATTTCCGCGTGGAATTTTGACCCCATTCCCGCAACTCATGGGAAGCTATTCCCAAGATAAAAATAGTGTTACTACATCGGGAAAAAGAAGCGCTCAAGTGGGATTTTTCCCGATGTATTTCGAACTTAAAAAGTTAGCCTAATAAATGCTATAAAAAATTCATTCAAGTCGTGATAATGTTATTCCAGAATTCTATCCATTCCTGTACCAAATTTCAGCCAGATTAGTTCAGCTGTAAGAGCGTGATCGAATAAACAAACATACTAAATATTCACAAAATTTCACAATATTGCATCTATGGGACTAGGTCGTATCCGAGGCTCTCACCTTGAAGTTCAGGGTTCACTTTCCGGACATTAGTCTTGGACATCCATGGTAGTTTGATCATTGCCAAGCATGACATATTTTCTAACATGCCAATCTAGCACTTTTTGAGTCTATCCAAGGCCCTCGGTAGGGGACTTATACTCAAGAAGTGCTGGTTCCTGTATATGTACAGTCAACGTCAGAAATATCTTGACCACAAATGTAAGACACCATTAATATAGAATAGAACTGTCACCAGCGGTATTTCCGAACAATTACGACCTTCAAACCTTCAAGAAAAGAGCATACTCTCTTTTAAAAGGAAGGCAACGCACTTGTTACTCCTCTGGTGGTGCGGGTGTCCATGGGCGGCGGTGATCGCTTACCATCAGGCGATCCGTCTGCTTGTTTGTCTCCCTAATCCATAAAAAAAAAATAGAAGGATCAGTCAGCATCAGAACGATCTTGCTGAACAAAGTATTCAAAATGACCTTAAAACCAAGGTATTAAAAGCAAATTCAAACTGTTTTATTGATTTACATTGTGTTATTGTCCACATTAAAGGTGTATGTACCAAATATCAGTACAAAAGGGGGGAAGTCAACAGAAAGGGGGAAAACCTAAGCATTAAGACAATTTTGAGCACTTTGACTTTGTTCATCAATATTGCTCTGATGCTGTATATGCCTTCGATTCTGTATCAATGTTGTCTTTGTATAGCAATCCAGTTTCTCCAATTCAATAATTCAAACATGCCTGTTGAGCTTTATTGATAATCCAAAAGAAACTATTCACTCTTGACATATTCTTTATCCGCAACAAATTCAATAGTGCCTAGTGTGTGTCAACGATCGGTGGCTGTACACCCCTCATATTTTATTCATACCATGATACAAGTTTGCAGAATTGCCCCGTAATACATGTACAGCCGACTTTTCATAATAACCTTATGGCTTCAGGGTTTGCATGTGGAATGAAGGATTTTTGTGTCTCTGTTGCCTACTGTAGTCGGAGAGACAGCGGTAAACACACAATGATAGTTTTTTTTAAATAAACCTTGATTGCAATAATTTTAGTTCCTTTTTTGTCTTATTGTACATACATATATTCATACCTGTTAATCCCCGAAGGGGTTTTTTTTTTATCGTGCGAAAAATCCCCACGGAGCCGGTGGAGGCGGTTATGTCGGACTCGAACCGACTAAAACGCACGCCGTCTTGGGTCCTTGGCTGCCGGAGGTGAGATTGCCAAAAGCATATCTCTCGCACCCCGGCAGACCCAGGACCATCTCTTTCGAGATGGCCCCCTTTGGGTTGTGGGGACCAAAATGTCCCCATCTAGCCCCGGTTACGGGGAGGCGCACTTTGCAACGCCGCCGCGGCCTGCTTCTGCTAGGGTGACAGGTGGCTCCACCGGTCACCCCCAGGCCAGCGCTCATGGAGGACGGAGGTCGTTCTGCGACCTCCGACGTCCGGTTCGCCTTCGCTCTGCACGGGCTTCCCGGGCCCGGAGTCTAGTCCGGACCCGACCGGCCGCCTCCTTCTCGAGCATTACTTGCTCGCAGAAGGAGGCGGCCGCACCCCAAGCGTTTGCGCATCGTACCATCGCTGTGAGCAATGTGACGTGTGTGACGACTCCCACCCCTAGAGCCGCCACTAGGACCCGCCTCGGCGTGTCCCACGCCGGGCACTTGGTCAGCGTGTGCAGCTCTGTGTCCTCGCTCGCATCACAGTGATGGCACTCGGACGTTGGCTCCTTCCGGATCCGACACAGGTAACTTCCGAAACACCCGTGTCCGGTAATCACCTGCGTCAGCCGGTACGAGAGGCTGCCGTGTGGCCTCTCTAGCCACTCCTCCATGATGGGTCTTACCGCCGCTATTACGGCGTGCCCCGCGCTTGGTCGCCCAAGTCGTAGCTCCCATTCCGCTACCTTGTCCCTGTGGAGCTGAGACCTCACGGCCCGAATTTCTTCGGGCTCGGGTTCCCGTAATCCCCGAAGGGGTAGGTGTTAATAGCAACGTTTCACCAACTATGATTTTTTTTATAAAGGACACGTCAATTTGACTTCACCTTGCCTGATGGTAAGCTAAAGGCAAAGTCTCGGAAAGGGGTTACCATTATAAACATGTTTTATATTAACAATGGTAGCACTCAGCTTGACGGTCTCATCAGATCCCTGTACACGTTCCGCTTAAAAACTCGGAATTTTTGGTCCTATTTATTGTAAACTGTACGTTTGCTTTTGGATGTAGAACAGTGCTATCCTAAAATCACCTTCAACGACACCTATGGGAAAAAATGCGCTCGCACTATTCTACTCCACTGGGAACCCAACTGGGAGATGAACAGATCGTCTATTTATAGTATTGTTTTATTTGTTATGCAGTTGTCCGCTGCTCCACATGGCATAATATTAAATTTCATCCAAATCCGTTTAGCTGTTAGAACGTGATTGAGTAATAAAATCCAAACAAACATAGAACATATAAACATCTAAACAGGTTCACAAACTTTCGCACTCATCATATAAGTACGCTACAGAATTTAAATGCTTTGAAACAAGCCACTGTCTCCTACACTATAAACAAGAAAAAAGTAGCGGCTATGAAAATGACAGGGATGCCATTCGCATCTGTAACTTTAGGATATTTGCATATAAATGTCTGGTTGTAAACAAAACATCAGCAGAGGTGATATTGAAGTAATCTTGTAAGGCAAATGTTGTACAAAATCAGAATACTTTGCCCATTTATGATATAAGATACTATTTTTAAGGAAAGAAATTAAACTGACACATTTTTGAATGAATTTTTTATAGCATTTATTATGCTAACTGTTAAGTTCGAAAAACATTGGAAAAAATGAAATGCTCAAGTGAGACTCGAACTCACGACCTTTCGCTGCAGTCGCCCTGTAAGCGAAAGGTCGTGAGTTCGAGTCTCACTTGAGCATTTCATTTTTTCCAATGTTTTTCGAACTGACACATTTTTTTTATACAGGACACTTCAATTTGGCGTCACCTCGCCTGATGTTAAGCTAAAGGCAAAGTCTCAGAAAGAGGGTCACCATCGCAAACATGTACCATGTTAACAGTGGTGGCACTCAGCTTCACGGCCTCATTAGATGCCTTTTCACGCCGCGCTTAAAGGACCCGGGACTGTTGGAAGAAGGAAATATTTAGAACACTTGTAATTTTTCCACAGTATTTATTTTTGGTGGTAAATAAAATATAGTGGAAAAGTAGAAAGTGTTTTACTCAATATATGTAGCAGATTCCACCAAGTGCCATCAATCAATAGTATAAACAAAAATTGTTAACACCATTGTTACATGTTATCCTCTTTCCAAGACTTTGCCTGTAGCTTACCATCAGGCGAGGTGAAGTCAAATTGAGGTGTCCTTTTCTAAAAAAAAAACTGCAGTTGCTTCCAATATTAGACACCACTTAAAATTACTTACCACTAGCTTTTGCCTGCAGCTCCGCCCGCGTGGATGTCGGTTATCGCGACCACACATAGTCTATATCCTTTCTCATGGTCTAATCTACCCTTAGGCAGACCTCGACGCTTAACGCGATGAGCTGAAAGTTCGCCCACCCGCTGCCATTCAGTACCATTATGTGGGTGGTGTTCTCACGTGCCCTCAGTGCACACGAGTGTTCACCGCGAAGATCGGCTATGTTAGCCATCTTCGAGCGCATCAGCGCCGAGCCGACTAGGAGTCAAAGTGGTCGCCATGGCCGAGATCGGTCGGAGGCATCACTCACTCACTTATACCAAATTTCATCAAAATCGTTGCAGTGGTTTAGGCGTGTAAGTGTCACATACAGACCGACAGAGTTACTTTCGCATTTATAATATTAGTATGGATTAGGCGGAGATAAAATTGACGTATAAAACGTAACTTTTATTAATATAAACAATTCTTTTCAGATCTAAAGAACAAGAAGACCTTGTTCTATGCTGTGGGCTTCTTAGACCACTCAGCATTCCCGTTCACGCAAGCCATCGGTACCTCGTACTCCAAGAGAGGGTATAACGTCTTCATAGCGGAAACTTTCTCGTTCTTCACATATATTTATCCCAAGTAAGTTAACATTATAACTTTAATGCTAGTTTAAGATTGACGACATTCTAGAAGTCAGAAGATGGGGGAAGGAGATTAATACCACGTTAATACCGTCTCTACTAAGGTGAATGAGTTCTTCCAATTAGTCCCACCCTTTCCTTTCCTATACAGGACATACATACCTACATAATAATCACACCTTTATCCCCGAAGGGTCAGACGAGGCGAATTAAATTCGCATATACAGGACAACACGTTTTTTTTTTGTGCGGAAATCTCGTCGGATATCTCCTCCACCGGAGCCGGATGGGGAAGTTATGTCGGAATCGAACCGACTAAAACATCACGCCGACTGAGGGTCGTGGTGCTAGGCCGGAGTGCGAGGGATATGTCGAAGACAACCTGTCTTCGACATATCATACATAGATAGGGACAACGGTGTCCTCGACTCGCCCCCGGAACGGGGAGGCGCACTCCTCAGCGCGCCGTCACGCGCCGTAGGACAACGCCGTATGTCACCCGCATACGGTGCTGAATATTCCAACAAGAACTAAGTGGTTCGGTGAATAATTTATGTGCCGCACCATTTAGACCTGGAACTCCCTGCCAGCTCACGTGTTTTCTTCTTCCTACAGTCCCGGGTCCTTTAAGCGGGGCGTGAAAAAGCATCTGATGAGGCCGTCAAGCTGAGTACCACTATTGTTAACATGATACATGTTTATAATGTTGACCGTCTTTCCGAGACTTTGCCTTCAGCTTACCATAAGGCAAGGTGAAGTCAACTGGACGTGTCCTATATAAAAAATAATATGTCCTATTTAATAATATTCTTTAACTAGCTCATACACTCGGTTTGGCGTGGAGGTAGCTTATTGACAGTCTTGGACAAGTCTCTGGTTCTATGCAACGAATTAACCCTACCCTAGAGCTTAAAAAAACCGAATACATAGAAAAAAAATAATTTTCCTGGGCGGGACTCAAACCCGCAATCTTTCCCTTACAGGGGGATTACCTTGACCAACTAGGCTAGCGAGACACACCCGATGTGATTCAAATTCCCTTCTATTTTTTCCGTCTTTAAGGCGAACCGAGGCGAAGGTTAAAAAAACCATATCAAAATCTGTTGAAGATTATAAAGCCTAAAATAGTAGGGCTTGCCGCTGTCTCCCACTGAATTTGTATTGACCCGCAATGATCAGGATGTCACAATCACAGCTATAATAGATTACCTAATCATATGAACTATGATCCTTATAACTATCTCCATATCTTCAAATCCAATTCGAAATCTAACTGTAGGTATACTCAAAATTTATTGTTCAGAGGTCCAAGGTCGAATCTCAAGCGATAAATCAAACCCCAACTTTATAGATACCGAGATAGAATTAAGGAGATACGTGCCTAAGGTCCCCTAAAAACTAAACCCATAGTTAATTGAGTATATCTCTTCCTAAGCCCCTAAATTGACTTTAGGTTAGGAATTACTAACGAGTCTAATCCTGTAACCTCCAGGAATTTATGAAGCTGGGATTAAAAGTAATGTCCTAATTCCGGTCGTACTTTGTGCGTAAAATTTCAGTTAAATCTATCCTACTATATGTCTCTCACGTTTAATAATATTACAAGCGCGGTTCACAGTGGTGGATATTCGATCTGATTCCGATAACTCTCGATTCAATCTAGTCATGATTGGTTAGTTGATACTTTCTTCCGCTCAGCCATCATCATTCTATAAGCCTATTTCCAACACTTAGAATAGAAAGCCGACCCCCAACTAAGGGGGTTAATTCGCATTCTAGAACCACCACCACTGTTGACAGCCACCGTGGCGTAGCGGCCGCTACGCAGGAGGCGTGGGTTCGATCCCTGCTCAATGCAAATATTTGTATGCATGTATAATATGTATATGGGTATTTGCAATGGTCTGGTCGTGCCTTGGAGAGCACGTTAAGCCGTCGATACAAGTTGCCATACCAACATCATGGCAGTCGTTTAGGGGTAGTTGGATCCCTCGAAAGTTGAACAATTGCCTCTGGGTTGTGAAGGTCAGATTGCTTTTTTTTTTATTATTTTTCCGTGCGGAAATCCCTTCGGATACCCCCCTGCCGGACCCGGAAGGGGAGGTTATGTCGGACTCGAACCGACTAAAACCGCACGCCGACTGTGGGTCGTGGTGCTAGGCCGGAGGTGAGGTTATCATCGACATATCCCTCGCACCCCGGCTGACCCAGGGCCATCCCTTACGGTCTAGCCCTCCTCGGGAGGGGGGACAACGGTGTCCCCGACTTGCCCCCGGAATGGGGAGGCACGCTTCTCAGCGCGCCGTCGCCGTGGCCTGCTTCTGCTGGGGTGACAGGCGGCTTCACTCGTCACCCCCAGGCCCGCGCTCATGGGAGACGGATGTCAGTCAGTGACCTCAGTGAAATCCGCAGTCAGACTGGCAAAGCGGACCCCAGACTCCAACCTGAAAGCTTCGGACGCGACTGGGATTAACGCTAAGCTGAAGAAGAAGTGTTGTAAAATGTTCTAGAATAATTTATTTGTAGGCACTTCTCATCGAGTCGTATTTACCAATCCACCCGGTAGCATTCAGCTTCCTATCACAACAGATTAACGTTTAACCACTACAAATATTCAGTTACTGAATTAAATTGGAAATCCACCTGGAGTGCCATCTATTGTGTACAGCTAGGAACAATCGTAGTGGCATCAACGGCTTAGCGGCTTTGTGCAATGGATAGGGATGGTACATTGTATATTAAAGAATAAATAATACCGAAAAATCGGGATACATTTTGTTAAAATGCTTTTATTTGAAAATGGCGATGAAATATTTTTGGTAGTATTATTTGGCTTTATATTGTGTGCTGAGTAAAAGTTATCTGTTTGATTGCCGCACAGTGATGAATTAGCGTTTTTCTTTTCAAAGTTCTTGTTAAAGTTATCGAAATATTGATGTGTTGTTTTGAATGTCTAATATTTTCTCACTCTCCTCTAAAATTTATAGTAAGTATATTTGAGCCGCGTGTTACACGGCAGAGTAGAATTTAGGCTATCCCATCTCGTCCCATGCGGTGTCGTACAAGGCGACTAAGGGATAGGGCTGTTTAACATCAGACAGATATATACAGCCCAGACTCAGCCTCAGATATAGGCTCGAGGCAACAATAGTGCATAATATGGCAATAGGCTCACCCCCTGTTGCATGGGACCGACTAAAATTATTGGTGAAATGTGGGTGTTAATTCACCTCTGCCTAACCCTCCGGGGATAAAGGCGTGATTATATTATGTATGTATGTTGTATATTCAAATAAGTTGTTTAACACTAGTTTTCCTCATTACTCAACATAGACTATATATAATCACGCTATTACCGATGAAAGGGATCAGAATTCCATGCGGGCGGGGCCGCGAGCAACAGCTAGTTCCTTTTTGTGTGTGTTCCTCCTCCACCTTTCCCGAAAATAATTGAAGAATAATAACGTAATTTAAAAATGAATCGCTAAATGTGTTGGTAAACTCATAACTCAACAACGCGTGGACCAATTTGGCCAATTCTTTTTTTTAATGTTCGTTGAAGTTTAAGGATGGTTATTCGAACAATTGCCGGTAACCGACATCCACGCGGGCGGAGCCGCGGGCAAAAGCTACTAACGTAATGAAAAAGGAAAGTGCCAGTTCGTATTCCGAATGAATAAATATCGATATTATTATTTGATACATCACTAGCGAGTCTTAAGCTCATGATCTGTTTGTGCAGATGCGGGCTTATTACCTGTTATTGTATATTATTTTGGCAAATTGGTTTTTAATCCCTCTCGTGCAATGGTCATCACAAATTTCAGTTCAATAAATATTGACACCAGTCTAATTGTTAAAGCGTCACTATATCCATCAATCAATCAATCTGGTTTAATATTTGGAAGTTTAAATCACAGCTAGTTAGTTTGAAGAAAACGGTTTTGATTACAGTTTGATATTCTCTTGAAATTTGCAGAGATTAAAGTAAATTCTACTAATATTATAAATATGAAAGTTGTTGTAGATGTTTGTTAATCAATCACGCTTTAATGGTTCAATGAAACTGGGTATTTTTTTTACTATTTTTTTAAGCGGGAATCGTACCATGTGCCTTGCGTAGCAGTCGCATTTACTACCGCGATGCCACAGAGGCTGGTTTTTTAATGGAATAGGGAGGCAAACGAATAGACAGATCACCACTGATGGTAAGTGATCACCGCCGCCCATGGACGCAACACCAGAGGAGTCACAAGTGCGTTGTCTTCCTTTTAAAAGAGAGTACGCTCTTTTCTTGAAGGTTTGAAGGTCGTATTGGTTCAGAAATACCAGTGACAGTTCATTCTACAGTTTAGTTGCACGAGGCAGAAAGTTTCTCAAGAAACGCACAGTTGTGGACCGCCAGCTGTCCAGATGGTGAGTGTGGAACTGCTGTCGTGCGGAACGATGGCGGCAAGAGGCGGCGGGGATCAGTCCGAACAATTTTTATATCTAATACTAGCTTTTGCCCGCCGCTCCACCCGAGCAGATGTCGGTTATCGCAATCAAACATATCCCTTGTCCTTTCTCAAGGTCTAATCTACCCCTATACCAAATTTCATCAAAATCCGTTCGGTGGTTTAGGCGTGAGAGCGTAACTACAGACAGACAAACAGAGTTACTTTCGCATTTATAATATTAGTATGGATTATACATAGTAGTCTTTATTATACATCTAATGCTATAGAATGAAGTCACACTGTTCAGTAAATCATCATAATCATAATGTTATACAATGTTAAACAAACAATTAACAACTGTGTTGTCTCACTGCATGCATAATAGTGATAATTGTATGACTTCCGTATTATGTGTTACATGACAACCTACATTTTATACTAAGCACACAGAGTTGCAATATTTCTTTCTAGATATTGGACAGATGGTCCATGCGACGAATATGCAGCCAGAATATAAATACTGGGAAGGACGTGTGGTTTGATAACAGGAATGGGAAACACAGGATGAGTTCAAAAAAAAAAACTAGGATGGGTTTAAGCCCCGCCTAGGCCCCGCCTAACTGAACTTTTTCCTTATGTAATCGAATAGTATAGTTAGCATACTAAATGCTTTAAAATTTCATTCAAATATTTGGGTGCAGTAAACAAAAATCTATGATTTAAAAATCATTCATTGGTTCCGATAGTTCGTACAACTGTTGGTAAATGGCTCCACCGTCGCCTTATGGATGGCAAATATAATAATATAGAAGGAAAATTAGAATTGCTTCAGGCGTGGTTTAGAGCCTGCACTCCGCAAGATCGCGGGTTCAAGCCCCGCCTGAGCGATTCACTTTTTCCTGATGTAATCGAAAAGGAATGGGAAATATAATTTTTGGTACTTATGAAGTAGAGCTGCCATATGTTTGTACTTCAAATGGTAGATCAACCAACAAATATGGTAGCTGTGTCACCAAATACGTATATATCGATTATTCTCCGCCTAATATGATACCGCGCCACCCGATATGGCTAGATATAGGTTAGAAGGGATCTCTTCTTATTAGGTTACTTGTGATAGCGCAAGACGTCGCTCGAGACTACCATAGAGTTTGTAAAGTGAACATATTATTTAGTTATTCTTTAAAAAAAACTTACTGCTATCACAAGGAAATTAAAGCATAAAACTAGGTACAAGAAGGCCAATTACAAATTTTGTACGAGTAGGTAAATACAGTCAGATTTTGTATAAGAATACAAGGTATAGTAAAAAAACTACAGACACAAATACCCGGTATTTATATAGTTTCTTCAACCCCCAAAGAAGGTATCGTATCGCTCATAATCCTTTTGAGTATCGGTAAGCTGGTGTTGAATAAGTCAATGAGCTCGAATGATTTTTGATGACAAACTCACACATAAATCACACAGCAGGAGTTAGTTGATTCGAATCGAAAGTGGCTCCAGCCACATAATGTAGAGAAAACATTCGTTACCTCAGGGGATAGACGTTCAGACATTTTACATGTAGGTAATGCACAGGAATATTTTAAGAAACGCATTAGCTATGAATATACTTAGATACCCTAAAACACTCATCTCATAATCATCGAAATCCGTCCAGTCATTAGACCTGTAAAGAATATTGAAGAAAACTACCCAATACACAAGGGATTTGTCGTCGTTGCCGTCAAGTCAGCACTTCCCCGATAGGTACTTCACACACAATTACACACATAATTAATGATAAAACGAACTTACCTGTACGTGAAGTTCTATGATAATTATGCGAGCTGCTCAATTCGAAGCGATTATAGAAAATCAAACGAACTTACCTGTAAGTGAAGTTCGATGACTATTAAACGATGTGATTCGCCCGAGAGATTACATTTTAATTTACTTGTAGTAGCACGCGTGAGTGCTGCCATCGTACACAATTTTATAGCAACATTTAAAAAGAAAAAAATGTTAGCTAACTTGAGGGTATCTCATACACGTTTACCCCATACAGGCCATCTGTGTTATGCGCTATTTCGTGGTCTAAAGGGAATCATCTGGACAAGGTCCAGATGGGGTCGGGGGGGTTGTAATCTCTCGGGCGAATCACATCGTTTAATAGTCATCGAACTTCACTTACAGGTAAGTTCGTTTGATTTTCTATAAAACTTCAGTGATTCGCCCTTCGAGATTACATTTTAATTTACTTGTAGGATGTTTAGAGTAAGAGACGAAATAGCATTAAGCAAATGATATAAAAAAGACGTCCGGCCATAACTCAATTATATTCTAAAAAGAACGAATAGATTACAGACCTGCATTACAAATGTAATGATTATTATTCAAAAATGGACAATAATCTTATTGTTAAACGATTAATCGAAGCTACCCTGTAAAACGAGCGGGCGAATGTCTTATTAGAGTGCACCACCAAATCTCGATTATAGAATTTCGCGAAAACTTGGGAACTTCCAGACCAACCAGCGGTTTTCGTGCCATGCGCTTTAATAACTGACGTGTCAATCCCGTTTTCTGCCAGGGTGACTTTGATCCATCGACTAATCGACTGCGAACATACCTTACGGAAAGGTTTGTTAAAACTAATCAAAAGAAAATCACAATTACTTGAATGAAAGAGGTAAATAATACTCCAGAGTCCTTGCTAGGCAAATAGAAGGACGTTCGTTGTAATAAGTTAGGTACAACGTGGGTCCACGACGTTTGATGTAATACTCTGGTTCATAAACGCCGTGCTGACAATACTCCGGCAACCAAGGTAAGACTCCGGTGTATCTTGTGCTGGGGTGAATAGTAAATTCGGATTAAGCTGGAATTCGATTCTATCTGAATTTAATAATTTTACATAGAAAGGAAACCAGGGTTGTGTAACAATACCCTCAGTATTATAGAAAGAAAGACAGAAAGAAATTTATTTAGCAATCAGTCACATACTTAAAATTAGATTACTTTAACAGTAATAATTTTTTGTAACACCTTTTGTATCAGACAGAAAGGTAACGCGTAGAAAAAATATTGTGGCTAAGGCGATTGGCACACTGCAACGCTCGACGCGGCGTCGATCGTCGACGCGCGTGGACGCGAGAGAGCTAGTATAGTCCGAGAGATATTAGAATTTTTTTGGTAGGTAGGTGTGTGAAGTAATCTAAAATTTTGAGAAAAGTAAAGAGCTCGATAGCCCAGACTATATTAAGAACGCTAGAGATGAAAAGAAAATGATTAGAAGTGCAAGCTATTTTCGACTTATTGACATGACGTAGTAACTATTTTTTTTTCTTATATTCGTGATCAGCGTCATCTTTTAACGCGAAAAGAGACGTAACTAAGAAAATGCCATTTAGGTTGAAAGTCGCTTGCAGTCTCTGCGTGTTCCGATAACGAGCCAAAACAGTGGTGTCGGCTCCAATACCCGATATTGGGCATCGATATTTAACTTCCTCCGATCTCGGATGTCGGATATTGGATATCCGACGTCAGTTGATGTGAAATCGCTCTAAATTTGCCGTTAAATAGTCATGTTGCATTGCAATAATATTAATTTAAAATTCGTCTCAAATACCTACACAGAAATTTCTAACAGCTCTCGGACTAAAAATACCTCGAAAAACACGCGCGTGATGGCAGATTTCAGTGTGCCATACCTCGCGTTTTCTGCTTGTACGCGCGTAATCTGCAGCAACGCGCGTGATTGCGTTGTCAGTGTGTGGGACCCCGCGTTTTTCTATACAAAATGAGCTCCGTAGAGGCGACGAGCGCGACGCCGCGTCGACGCAACAACGCTCGACGCCGCGTCGCGCGTCGCAGTGTGCCAATCGCCTAAGATATTGTGAACGCGTCGACCCTAAACGCGTCAGGATCGCAATGCCAAGACACTAATTTGGGACATCTTTTGTTTATTCGGCTCGCAAATAAGTCAATCTCAGGGTGTGAAAAGGAACCGCTAATTCGAAAATCTGCGCTGTCTGCAAGTTCCCATTCTATGTATGTCCGCATGCGTTCGACGAGACGCTTCGTCAGCCATGTAGTATATTAGAGCTTATATAAGAAGCGTATATAGACAGACCCCGGTCTTCGCACCACCGCCAGATTTGTCTACTTATGTTACTTAAATGAGGGATTTGAATGCCTCCCATTCTGTTGATGTATTGCTGTCGAATTGTCGATCCTTAAAATAATCTCTCAATTCCTGCAATCTTTTGCCAAAAATTTTAGAACTAAGAAGGCAGTGGTCAGTTCTAAAAACTTTATACGTTTTGTAACATCTTGTTCTGACCATCTTTATAGAAAAACTATAGTCTACCAGCCTGCGGTGTTGCATTCTAGTCACCCGGACCCGGAGTTCCCTAACTCCGCGAGCCCCGGCTGTGTACTGGCGGGGCTCAGCGGTCGCTCTGCCGGCGCGGCAGCGGCGGTCGCTTGTGCCCACCGCGAATCGAGCTCTAGTCTTCGCTGGCGCTCGGTGAGATGGCGGCGGCTGGCCTCTCCAGTTTAAAAAACCCTCGATGTAGAAGGCTCTGATGGTCTACGTCTGGGTTGCACCCTCTGCTTAACAGGAGGAGGTCTCAACTCTGCGCCTGTTCTTGTAATGGCTGTCATCGAATTTCTTGTAAATCGTTTCAAAAAAGTGAGTCATCTCACTTTAGATCTTTAATATTATCTTTGACATCTTTATTATGGCAATTCAACAAAAGAGCACGCCTAATTTGTGTTTCACAAAAATGAATGTGACATAGGTAAAAATCCGCCAGTGTCACTAAGATTCTTTAGGATTTAATTCTTATAATCATCATCTATGAGAGCTGAAGTTAATAGAGTTGATACAGTATTAGCTACGCCAGTTATAGCGTTTGCAAATCTTTTTTTTTTGATGTGACAACTTCTTATAATTCGATGGAGCCGGCTGCACGCACGAAAAAACATGGCGTCATGCGGCGTTCCATCGCTTTGAGGCGTTTAATTTAAAGCTTGAAATGCAAGCGAGAGCGCGGAACGAGCGACAAATCAAACAAATAAAATTTAAATTTTCTTTTGAAAAATGAAACCATTACATTAGTATTTTCTTATGACGTTGTCACGTAACTATCGTCAGTAAACCGACTTTAGAGATAACCAATTTTTTGTTTGGAAAAACGAAGGACTTAATGATGTCCCCTTTCACCTCGTCTTTCAAGCCAAAATGTCAGACCACCGAGAGGCAACATCCTTATGTATACAAGGGGCAAATTTATTTTCCTTTGGGAGCTCTTCTCCCAATGAACATAATAATATATCTAGCTCTAATTCGATTCTTAGCTCCGTAGAAGTCAGCGGCGCGAGCGTATCCGCAGAAAATTCCTGGCCAGTGGGTGTCAGCGCCGGCGCGCGCGGTCGTGGACATAGCTGCGGGCGCGGGCTGCGGAGCGGTTGGCCCCACACTGGTGGGCCGCAAGACCACAAACTGTAACGCGGCCCTTTTAGTTGGACTGTCCTCCGCATCAGTAGTGCCGATCACGTCAATTCCGGGTGATGGACATGACTCAAAAACACTCCAAAGTTAATTATAGTACTAGCCTCACGGACTTTAAGTACTCCAGACATGGATGTTATTATATTGATTATAGAATCAAAACACTCCAAAAATTAGCCACGGTACCAGCCTCACAGACTGGACTCCAGACATGGATGTTATTATATTGATCACCGATTCAAAACACTCCAAAGCTAGTCACGGTACCAGCCTCACGGACTGGACTCCAAACATGGATGTTATTATATTGATCACCGATTCAAAACACTCCAAAGTTAGTCACGGTACCAGCCTCACGGACTGGACTTCAGACATGGATGTTATTATATTAATCACCGATTCAAAACACTCCAAAATTAGTTACGGTACCAGCCTCACGGACTGGACTCCATACATGGATGTTAATATATTGATCACCGATTCAAAACACTCCAAAGTTAGTCACGGTACCAGCCTCACGGACTGGACTCCAGACATGGATGTTATTATATTGATCACCGATTCAAAACACTCCAAAATTAGTCACGGTACCAGCCTCACGGACTGGATTACAGACATGGATGTTATTATATTGATCACCGATTCAAAACACTCTTAAGTTAGTCACGGTACAGCCTCACGGACTGGACTCCAGACATGGATGTTATTATATTGATCACCGATTCAAAACACTCCAAAATTAGTCACGGTACCAGCCTCACGGACTGGATTACAGACATGGATGTTATTATATTGATCACCGATTCAAAACACTCTTAAGTTAGTCACGGTACAGCCTCACGGACTGGACTCCAGACATGGATGTTATTATATTGATCACCGATTCAAAGCACTTTAAAGTTAGTCATGGTACCAGCCTCACGGACTGGACTCCATACATGGATGTTAATATATTGATCACCGATTCACCTTTTTTATATTTATTTATCGTTTATACAATTTGTATACAACAAATATACATAAGCATTACAGAAACCTATGCGGTTTATTATCTATGCTTAAGGAGTACGCTAGTACTATTATCTGTTCTGTGCTTAAGGTGTTAAATAACAATAAACAAGTGAGTTTAAATAGCGTGATTTGAGTCTGTTTGTTGACACTACGAGGCTTAATGTTAGGTATCTACATTGCGCAATTCCGAGGGCGGGCAGTGCATTATTAAGTCGAGGAACCAGGTAGCCACTGCCCGCGTGTATACAGGACGGCATAGATTGTGCCGAAAATTTTGATTAGAAAAGATTTTTCTTAACTACCAAACGCTTAACTTGGGTATGCACCCTTGCAATATTAAAACAGACTATTGTCATTATCATTGATCTGCTGTTTGATGTTTTTTGATACAATTTTGCGAAGAATTCTTCGCTGAAGAATAAAAATACTTTGCAGATATGTGTTATAGGTATGTACGACCGTAGCTGCTTAATCCGTATTGGAAATAAGATTCAGCTAGGGAGTTATACAATATCATTTTGACTTTATATGGAATGCGATTTTTTAGTAATGATATGTTAGCGAGGAACTAGCTGAGTTTATCGGAAACATACTCGATATGGACTCCAGTTCATTATGCTATCGCACCTGCAAAGGATGTTCGTCCATATATCATCATCACCACACATCGTCATCGTACTCACCATAATTCCAATCGGTTGATTTTGAATATTACTGGAAGTCGAATTGTACCTGCGGTGACGGCGCCTGCGACGAATCTTTGACTTTTGGCGTTTAGCTTCTTGAATTTTCGTTTTAAGTATTCCTCTTCATCACCATTGTAATGTTTACGCTTTCCCATCTTGTTCCGACACAAATCACATAAACTATCACTATAAATCTAATATATTTTAACACACAAGAAAAAACAAGTGCACGATGGCCGCCACACAAAACGTGTATGAGATACCCTCAAGTTAGCTAACATTTTTTTCTTTTTAAATGTTGCTATAAAATTGTGTACGATGGCAGCACTCACGCAGCGTACTACAAGTAAATTAAAATGTAATCTCGAAGGGCGAATCACTGAAGTTTAATATTTACTTGTAGTACTTTTCTCGGTCATTACACGAATATTTTAAAGCAAATAAAATAAATCTGAAATATAAAAGGAATAAAATAGTTGCATTTTTGACTACCTCCTCACTGCTCCGCACCGCGCGACGAGCCGGCGCGCGCGCCATCTTGCTTCATTAAGTTGAAAGTGTCTTTGTTACGCACACACAGTCCACAGGAAGATCCGGGGTGGCCCTTTTTGTACTATACCGGAAACCTACTTTTATTATATACTAGCATTTGCCCGCGGCACCACCCTCGTGGATGTCGGTTATCGCGACTAAACATAGCCTATATCCTTTCTCAACGTATAATCTACTCCTATATCAAATTTCATCATAAATGATTTTAAAAAAATTGAACCGACTTCAAAACCAAATAGGAAAAAAATGTTTAAAATAACAGAATTTAGAGAGAGAATTTAGAGATTTTCGATCTGTTAGAAGTCGGTGCCAACTTTGTTTGCTGTGCCTGACCTGCTATAATGCCATTAATGTAGGTATAATGACTTGTTGAGGTAGGGGTGGCCTATCATACTTAGCTATATTATTTTACCTGTTTGACTTGATACCGACTTTTGTATTGAAATGATCGATATTTCATTTAAATGCATCATGGCAGGTAATTCAAGTACAGCAAAGCACCAGCAAACAAACTTGGCACCGACTTCTAACAGATCGAAAATCTCTAAATTCTCTCTCTAAATTCTGTTATTTTAAACATTTTTTTCCTATTTGGTTTTGAAGTCGGTTCAATTTTTTTAAAATCATTTATTTTTCCCTTTTTAGTGGTCCAAGGTTTGCGTTCGTAATCCAATTTTAATCCAGTCCAGCATGCCATTAACCACAGTTTTCGTCTTTTGGGGGCATTATACTCCCAATAAATTAAGGGAACTGGAACTTTTATATGAAAGACGGCGAGTTGAACAGGTTGGTGAGTTCGCAGATGGGGCTGCAGTTAGAATTTTAATTACGATTAAATTGGTGAATGACAACAACTCTAAGATAATAGCTCAACTATTTTACTGAGGGTCTTGTTAACGGCGCAATGCGGATTATGTGAACGTTACCGCCTCGCGATCGGTCAGAATCCGACGAGTTACCTGATGCAGTTTTTATTAAATTCGACGATGATACTATTGGCACTAGATTGAAAGGTAGTGACAGCTTAGTTGCAATTGCAACAAAAGGCTATGGGGATGTGGAAAGAAGAATCCGTTAATCTTGAGCTGGGCTGTAACGGTTCATAAGCTTCAGGGCACCACATTAAATAAAGCGGTAATTGGTATGTTGCTTTAAGTGGACAAGACAAGTGGAGCCACCTGTCACGCCAGCAGAAGCAGGCCACGGCAGCAGCGCGTGTAGGCACGCCACCCCATTCCGGGGGCGAGCCCCCTGCCGAGGAGTGCCAGACCGTAAGGGATGGCCCTGGGCCAGCCGGGGTGCAAGGGATATATGTCGAAGACAACCTCACCTCCGGCTTAGCAGTACGACCCTCAGTCGGCGTACGGTTTTAGTCGGTTCGAGTCCGACATAAACCGTTCCCTTCCGGCTCCGGCGGGGGAATCCGAGGGAATTTCCGCACGATAAAAAAGACCACCTCAGGAGTAGATGTACCCTTTTATAAACATACTTATTATTATTATTAATTGAGGAATTGTTTCGGTTTCACTCTGAAATTTCGTGATTATCTCAGGAGTAGCACCAACCCTTACGAGTATCGCGTTAGCCCTACATACTACTACCTAGTTTCTATCGATCAATTGCGGTACTGTGCCCTAACTCCTAACCGTTAAGGAGTTCTGTAGCTACACTATCAACACAGCAGCATCAGAAGTTGATTCAAGCATAACTCACAAGCAACACGTTAGCCCTACATACTACTAAATATTTATCATCCACCAATGGCAGTACTGTCTCCCAACTCCTAACCGTTAAGGAGTTCAGTAGCTTCATCATCAGCACAGCAGCATCAGATGTTGACAGCCTGAAGCATATACCTGAGTAAGACATGATTACGTAACAAAAGTTCCATACGACCATACAATTTTCGATAGTTGCCCTCGATTTCTCCTGGATCCCATCATCAGATCCTGACCTGGTGAAAATGGGACCACCTCAGAAGTGAACCCTATCCAACAAAAAAATAAAATTTGAAATCCGTCTATAATTGGCGGAGATATCGGTGAACATACATAAAAAAAAAAAAATATTATGTATACAGACGAATTGAGAACCTCCTCCTTTTTCGAAGTCGGTTAAAAATCGATTCCTTGGTTTAGGCGTGAAAGCGTAATTATACAGACAGACAGAGTTACTTTTGCATTTATAATATTAGTATGGATTTTTAGAAACGAAAAAGATTTTTACATTGTATTTTGTATAAATTCTATGACATATCATTATCTAAATCATGATCACCATGATAATTCCAGTGAGCATAATTGTATAATTTTATTCCGGTGTTGTAAAGTGTCATTACATTGTGCGCATGCTCAGTTTACTTCACGACTCATTTACTATGTACCTACCTAGCAGCATGAGTAAGTTATTCAAGGCATTATTTACAACTAGCTTTTGCCCGCGACTCCGCCCGCGTGGATGTCTATGTCCTTTCTCATAGTCTAATCTACCCCTATACCAATTTTTATCAAAATCAGTTCAGTGGCTTAGGCGTAAAAGCGTAACACACAGACAGACAGACAGAGTTACTATCTATAATATTAGTATGGATTTGCAATTATTGTGGGTACCTACATATATATTTTCTCCTAGATATCAGGTCCCGGGCACACTCCCGCGACGGCTGCTCGGGTGTCGGAGGAACGTTCTCCGTTCTCCATGAGCATGGGCCTGAGGGTGATAGGTGGAGCCGCCTGTCACCTTAGCAGAAGTAGGCCGAGACGGCTATAGGTTGTAGTCCCACACAACAAGGGACAGAGTGCGCGAGGGATTTGCTAGAGGCTTTCTCACACCTGCCAACTGATGGCCCAAGACGGCCGTGCGGATTTGATCGGTTCGACGGCTGGTTCCGGGGGTTATACAAGGGGATTACTGCATGTAAAGATCAGTGGGATAGGCTACCTAAACGTGGATGGGTTACCGCTTAGTGCTATTTCGTTTGACAGGTTCTGTGCTTCGGAGAGCATTATACCGGCTGTTAATAGTCGTTTGCCGACAAGCGAGCACTTCCCCGATATCGTGATGATTTATGCCTATGACACTCGGAAATAATGTTGCTTTCTATGGGTAAAAGACTGAAGACCCATTTTATTATGTGGTGGAATGCGTTTACGCACTTTGCTCACCCCCCACGCGGGCAGGGGGCGGGCATCGTGTGGGACTCCTAGTCCCCGAAGGAGGCCAGACTACCCACTAAACCACCACGGTGTCCGTCGTCACCACATATTGACTATAGCGGGAACAACATCTTCCGCCATCGCCGTGTGGGTCGCCCGCCACTGATCGGTAGCAGGCCCGTCCCTGGTGCAGCAGAAGAGGAGTCCTTCTGCCACCCGCCTAGGCAAGGCACACGCGACACGACGTACGCCTTCAACCTCGAGTCCTTTGTAAGGGCAGCAGACGCCCCCGCATGTACTGCCCTACCCGGTTAATTGGTGGTACCGCTTCCTCCGAGCCCCGGTTCGCTTGGGGTGCTTGGGAGGGAAAGTGGGTCACATTCCCTCTCCCTCTGCGCCGCCTCGCCGATGGTTATCTCGCAGAAGGTCTGAACCGCTTCCCACGCGTCATCGCCGCCGTCGACCATAGACAGAACTACGGCTGGCAGCGAGAGGTCCGTCCCCACTTCGGCGATGAGAGCACGGCGCTCCTCAGCCAGATTGAAGACCCAGAGATAACCCTCTATAACATCGCATACTCACAAACGTTACTTCTTTATAATAATAATAGCTTTTGCTCGCGGCTCAGCCCGCGTGGATGTCAGTTATCGTGACCAAACACAGCCTATGTCCTTTCTCATGTTCAGTGGTTTAGGCGTGAAAGCGTACTCTCTCACGGCCTCTACCACGGCGAGTGTTCTGAGGAGTTATTTCAACTGATCCCACCCTCTCCCTTCCTATCCAGAACAACACGTGCTGGTCTGCGGTGCCATCCACACACGGTGGAATCCATACCATCTCGCACTAAACGGTTTGGGGGCTCTTTCCTCTGCCGCACGATAAAGAGCTGGAATGCTCTACCCGCATACGTGTTTCCCTCCTCTTACAGTCCCGGGTTCTTCAAGCGGGGCGTGAAAAGGCATCTATCAAGGCCGTCAAGTTAGGGACCACCATTTTACGTCCAATGGCACCGGGAATGGTGGTCTGTATCTTCTGGACTGCACTTCAGCTTTGTTGCCATCTAGCGGGGTGCAGTCAATTGACGGACTAAATATAAAAAAAAAAAAAAAATACAGACAGACAGACAGAGTTACTTTCGCATTTATAATATTAGTATGGATATGGATATGGACTAGTTGTTACCCGCAACTCCGCCAGTGTGGGTATCGCAACCAAACATACCATAATATGTCCTTCCTCAAGGTCTAATCTACCCTTGTACCAAATTTCATCAACATCGGTTCAGTGGTTTATGCGTGATAGTGTAACATATAGACAGACAGACTTACTTTCGCATTTGTATTAAGGACTAGCTGTTACCGCGACTCCGCCAGCGTGGATTTAGGTTATCGCGATTTCGGTCCTTCCTCAAGGTCTAATCTACCACTATACCAATTTTTATCAAAATCGGTTCAGTGGTTTTTGCTTGAAAGCGTAACAGGCAGACAGAGTTACTTTCGCATTTATAATATTAGTATAGATGTACTTAGTATAGATAAAAAATAATCGCGCAGTAGCACTGTATACCTAGCCATTGACTATAAATTGTTTTAGCTACCAAGGAACACAAAACACCAGGATTTTCCATTATATAGGAAACAAGGTAAACCTCTATAGGCGGTCTGACACGCCAATCAGCCAAAGAATAATTTATAACTAGGAATCGATGAGATATCAATCATTTGCATAACAAAAGTATTTATCTACGCACTTAACATCTAATTGTTAATAAATCATGTACTGACATTGGAGATATCTATACTATTATAATTGTAAGTTGGAAATGTTTGTTCGCGATGGACGCAAAAACTACTGAACAGATTTTGGAGCGTTTTTTAACAATAAAGGTCTTGAATGATTTTTTACAGCATTAAGTATACTAACTATACAAATCGAATACATAGGGAAGGAGAATCTTCTCGGGTGGGACTCGAACCCGTAGTCTTTCCCTTACAGGGGGAATGCCTTGACCAATTCGGCTACCGAGACACGCCCGATGTGATTCAAATTTCCCATCTAATACGTCTTTAAGGCGACGGTAAGCAGTAGAAATAGTAGTAGATATAGTAAGATTCTTTTTCCCTATGTATTCGACTAATAAAGGTCTTGATCAGACTTGAGAGAAAATTGCTTGATTCCCATCTATTGAGTAGAATTGTAAACCGTATAGGTTGCTTGGGATCGCGGTCACGGAATCAGTATTTCTGTGACCCTGCTACATTTGCATGAAGTACCAGGCTCACAGAAATTTAAGAAGGAACTTTATCTGGGTCGCGGGAGCAGTGGGTCTTAAAACCTTTCTATTCCGAACTTAACGCGCGGACGAAGTCGCGGGTAAAAGCTAGTAGAGAGATCCGGTTCTCAGCATTCTATGGATTCACCGTGCGGTCGCCGGGTCCATGGCGTGGTACAGAGAGGAACACTGTGACGGCGCCTGGGACTTGCGACTCAGGTGTAGGTTTAGGGTGGCCACCTTGTGATGCATCAGCGCTCACATCCACCGTCAGTCGTGTTCCCCCCTCTACCTATCCAAATTTGGTAAGATCCTATCAACGCCGTTTGGCTGGTTTTATCGTCACGCCGCTAGGCGCGCTGTTCAGCAGCGCGCTGTTAACAGCACGCGTTTGAACAGCGGTGCACTATAAAACGAGATTTGTAGCACGCGTTCCGCTGCTGTGAGACAGTCGTGTACAATAGTATGATGGTTAATGCGAGTCGAGTACTGGCTATTTACTTTTTATGGAAAAGAAGGCAACGGCGAAAAAGAGTAGTTCCAATTCCTTTCCAATTTCTTCCCAGGCTTTATTTTTTGCATCCTTATTTTTGTATAATTCATCGGCCGGGTCCCATAAACACCTTCTGGATCGAACTTCCCCTCGATTACTCGTCCTGTATCGATGTAATTCATTTCTTACACAATTATACCTACGGCGCGTCTCAGCAGCGTCACACTAAAACGCACACTGGCCGTAGAAGCGAATGAGCAGCGCGCGTTTGGACAGCGCTGTCGAACATCGCGCGTTTATTAAACGGCGTTGCCCAAGCGCGTGACACAAAAACGCAACTTCTACTCCCATATATCTCTGAACGCGCGCGCTCCAACGGCGCTGCCGAAACGCGTAACGATAAAACCAGCCTTTAAGATATTCGTTTGAGTAAAGAGCTTACTGAAGTTCTTGGCAATCCAAAGTCTTTAAATAAGTTATACAGGGATTTAGCTGGAATTCCCCTTGGTCCTACTTCTACGGCGTAGAGTTTAACCACATAGCCATTTTTGGTTAACTCGTTGGTCAAGTCAAAGTATTTGTTTATTTTTACCCGACTACGGCGAAGCCAAAAGGAGGGTTATGATTTTGACAGGCTATGTATGTATGTATGTATGTATGTATGTATGTATGTATGTTCATTTGTTCCCTCATAGCTCCTCAACTACTTATTAGAACTGGACAAATGAGGTATCGTTACAAGCGGCTTGATCGTCCGATGGTTATAGGCTATATGATGTGTCACTCAATCTTGTGTGGCGCCCTCTAGCGCTCATAAGGTACTGTGTTAAAAAATAAATTAGAGATAAATATGCCGTGTTTGGTATCAAATGAAAGGGCTTAAGAAGCACATTTCAAATATGTATAAATTATTAGCTTTACCTTGCCCCAAAATAATAGAAATAAAAAATAAAGTTTAAAACTAAAACCCGACTACCGAAAAATCACGCTTTAAAAAGTAACAAACAAGAAAATACCAAGGATAGCCGTGGTCGTATGCCACTTACTCTGACAAAACAATATAAGTATTCTAGGCAAAAGTGGCATACGACCACGGCTATCCTTGGTATTTTCTTGTTTGTTACTTTTTAAAGCGTGATTTTTCGGTAGTCGGGTTTTAGTTTTAAACTTTATTTTTTATTATAGCGTGGTCTTTAGGTATGTTAGTTTCCCACGGTACTGTGAGTTCTACTAGTACAGCACGCTTTTGCTGTTTCGAGAAGAGAAATATATCGGGTCTGGATGACGAGGCACAAACATCCTCCGGTATTTTATAGTGTTTTTCATACGAATCTGCGAGTAATGTCCAATCAGCGGCTGCTATCAGAATTGAGTACGGCTTTTGATTTGTCTTTTTTGAGCAGCCTTCCTTTACAAACGCGACGTCATTTCTTTGGTTTGTAGTTAAACCCTTTTTTTCTCTAGCTACCGCCAAACTCTATAAAGAAGTTATATTACGTATATTACATACCTACGTCCATAGGCCACGGAAATCAATTTCCATCAGGTGGGCCGCTAATAATAAAGTGGTATAAAAAAATTCTACCTACTGAACACAAAAAAATATTGACTTAATTCTTATCTATGAAAATTGGGAAAAGGTCACAAGTTCAAGTCCCGTCTGAGATTATTTTTCTAATCTTAATCGATTTGAATAGTTAGCATACCAATTGCTTGAAATTTTGTTCAATAATTCTTATCAGATGATCCGTGATGGATGGAAAAACTACTAAGTGGATTGGGATATTCTTTTTTAAGTTTTGGTCATATGTACATAAAATCTTACGTATGTATGATCACAATCGGGTGAATAGAACTCGAGTAACAATAACTGACATCTCCGCAGGCAGAGATGTAGGCATAACATAAACATAACATAAACTCACGCCTGTATTCCCCGAAGGGGTAGGCAGAGGTGCTAACACCCACATTTCACCAGTTTATTTTTCGGTCCCAATGTAATAGGTGGCGAGCCTATTGCCATTAACCGGGCACTTATAAACCTGCGATAAATACACACATAACTTCGAAAAGCATCGAAAAGCCATTGGTGTGTGCCATGGTAAACCTGGGATCGAACCCGAGACCTCGTCTCAGCAGACCATTACCCATACCACTAGGCTACCGCAGATATTGTATGTACGTAGGCATAGCCTAGTAATATATATTTGAATTGCATTACAATTACGTGACATGACATGTCAATTTACAATAATATTTATTACCTCTAAGGCAAGACTCAATTGTACAACCATTAGATTTGATGATTTATGTTTTTCTATTAATCATAGTATGATTAAATACGACAGTATTAATGTCAGTAATAAGATTTTATTTTATCGTAATCATTTAATTGTAATGTTGACTTGCAATATGAGTAATTTCATTGTAAATCGTAAGATAATATTATTTTATTGTAACTTTAACATTTTGCTACCTTGAATATAGTATGGTCCGCATTATTGGGAATCCTGAGGTCACGAATACCCTCGAGCCTTTGCAGATGCGTAGAGATGCGTCTTTGGCAATATTCTACCATCTCTACCATGGTGAATGTTCCGACGAGGTGAAGACAAATTGATGTGTCCTATCTAAAAAAAAATTGTGAGATTTTGTATTTTAGTTGATAATGTGATAGGTAGTTCCTTTTTTATTCTTTACTAGCTGATGCTTGTGGCTTCGCCCGTCTTGAATAGTGATCCCGACCAATGGGGTCGTGTTTTTTAAATCAAAAAATAACCGAATCGGTCGACTCGTACTTGAGATTATTATAAACAAAACATGAACAATAATAACAGCACAAAAAACCATTAAAGTTCATACCTTGAGAGTTATCACTGTTATCAGAAATTAACACAAGACATTATCTATTTTTTTAATTATTGGTTTATTCTTTATGCACAAATATAAATGATGTGTACAAAAGTGGACTTAATGTCGTCGGCATTTTCTGCCAATCAACCTTAGTGTGATGCAGAGATTTGTCTGAGATATCCTATGCCAATCTTTGAACACATTTGACATGTTAAACTATTATGTACAAAAAAGAAAAGTGAAACGAAAAATGAAAATAAACAACTAAATGTAGGCAAACAAACTATCTCTTTGTAAAATCAGTAAAGATTACATTTCTTGTTACAGATCAGCGCGCTTAGTCAAAGTCATTGGCAAGAAAATAGGCGAATTCCTCGTCAAGCTGACAGAATATGGACTCGAACCAGAAAATATTGAACTAGTCGGAGCCAGTCTAGGAGCCCACGAAGTAGCTTATGCAGCCAAATATTTCTACGAAGCCACTGGAAGGAAAGTTGCAAGAGTAACTGGCCTAGACCCTGCTGGACCATGCTTCAGATCCCTAAGTACTGACAACAAACTATTCAAAACTGACGCTGACAAAGTTGATGTAGTTCATACTAATATAGATGGATTCGGTACAGCAGAGACACTAGGTCATATAGATATTTACGTTAACGGAGGAGAATTCCAACCTAGTGATGTACCTTATATACCTTGTTTAATAGTCTGTAGTCATGTCCGAGCGCTGATATACTGGTGGCAGGCGTTGGAACATCCCAAGAAGTTTGTAGCAGTTAAGTGTGATTCTGTACAAGAAGCCAGGTTCGCTCAATGCTTCAATGGTACTGAAACTAACTATTTAGGTCTAGAAGCTAAGTTTGATAGGCCTGGGATTTATTACCTGGCTACTGATAATGAGTTCCCTTACTATAAAGGAAAAGATGGATTGAAAGAAGAGAATGAGATTTACACAAAAGTTGCTAGAAGAATTAACGCTGATGACAGGTTTGATATATCATAGTATTGGAGTAAATTTCTTATTTACGAGTAAGTTTGTAGATAAAATACGAATCCATCTGGAAGAATGAAATGCTCAAGTGGGACCTGAACATTAAAAATGGTTGAAAATCATTCATTGGTTCCAACAGTTCGTAAGAAAGTTGGTAGATGGCTCCACCGTCGCCCTTAAAGACGGATATAAAGAGAAGAGAAATTTGAAGTGATTCAGGTGTGGCTCAATAGCTCAGTTGGAAGAAAGGTCGTGGGTTCAAGTCCCACTTGAGCATTTCATTTTACCCGATGTATTTGAATTTTAAAGTTAGTTTAATAAATGCAATTAATAATGCATTCAATTTTTTGTAGATAGAATATTTATGTATAATATTAGTTTGACGGTTAATTTCGAAACCAAAGTAGATTATAGGCTTATTTATAGTCTGGATATCCACATGGATATCTTCAGAGCCGACGAGGATGGTATATTGGACTCGAACCGACTAAAACTACACGCCGTCTTTCGGTCTTCAGTTGGTGGGATAATCGCACCTTGGCTGAACTAGGGCCATCACCTTTTCGAGATGACCTCCTTAAGGTAGATTACGGACTACAGTTCTGTTTACTTCTAGTTGTAAAGCTAAGGCTTTCATAGAGTGTACCGAAGTAGTAATCGATGGGCATTACTTTTATAAATAGTTAGTACTTTTTAAGGAAACAGAATACTGCAAACAATTAATATAGAAGTACAGAGCCGAACTCCCTACCAGTTCACATGTTTCCTTCTTCCTACAGTCCCGGATCCTTAAGGCGGGGCGTGAAAAAGCATCTGATAAGGCCGTAAAGCTGACTGCTGCCATTGTTAACATGTTACGTGTTTGTGTTCAAAATTCAGTCTTTGGTGCGGAAATCCACACGGATACCTCCCCCACCGGAGCCGGAAGGGGAGGTTATGTTGGACTCGAACCGAATAAAACCGCACGCCGACTGACTGAGGGTCGTGGTACTACTGGTACTAGGCTGGAGGTGAGGTTGTCCTCGACATATCCCTCGTACCCCGACTGAACCAGGCCCATCCCTTACGGTCTGGCCATCCTCTGTTCAAAATTCAGTCAGAGATCTCATTTAAACCTCTGAAATGTCGAAACGATAACAGTATCTATGAAAATTGTTTTACGAGAATATCGTTTTGTCAAAAAAAGTTATCTAGACAACGGGATTCTGTTCTCTATCCCTGCATCAATGTTAATATTATGTAAATATCACAATTTAGTTAAACGAAGTATGTAGAGGATCTAATTTGATGGCATCTATGTAGGCTCTGAATTTGACGCACCACGTACATTATGAATAAATAACGACTTCTGTGGTGATGTCCGTGTCGAGCGTTTCACTGCCAAGGCAAACGACGCGAGTTCGATACCCGTTTAGTACAAATATTTATTTACATGAATATGTGTCTGTGTTTTTCTATGTAGGTATAATATGTTGTGTATCAAATGTATTTATTTATAAGTGTGTTTATTGATGTTCTAAGGCCCGTATCTAGATCGGTAGGTAGGTACTCCATTTTGAGTCTCGATTTATCTGAGGACGATCTGTAGGTATTATATCCTAGAATATTCTTGCCGAACTCTGCACCTAAAGCCTTAAAAACTCTTAGTTTGAACCTTTAAGAAGACCCTTTGTACCTATAGGATGTCCTACAATATCTTTGAACTCTGCTCACGGCTCCGATTTAAGCACCACATTCACTTGAATATGTTATGAATAAATAACTATACGTCAATGATGTGATTTACCTTCAATCATTGCCATGTGGAAAACTTTGACTCTTCAAAACGATTTGCAAATTTTGTAGAAATTTTTTTCGCACATAAAGACAAAACCACACTTCGTTATGTGTTATTTGTTATGCCACTAGGTGTTATTCGCCCATTCGGTATACCATTTAGGTGGCAGACAAGCACACCACACATATTTTTCATTTTTTATTTACTATTTGAGTGTATGTGTGCGAATAAAGCAAGGGTACATAAATTAGACCATCCATTGTTCGTCGTATTCGGCCAAATAAGGCAGTAGGTTGACACATAATAATTAATTTGTAGTGGCGCCTTCACAAAGTACAGTCAGCATCAGAAAAATGTTGACGTACAAAGTACTCAAAATGATATTAATTTAGTTTTTTTACCCCCTTCCAGTTGACTGACTGTTCTGAGATTTGGTACACACCTTTAGTTTGAACAATAATATCATATAAATCAATAAAACAGTTTAATTAATTTGCTCTTAATACGAGAGTTTTAAGATCATTTTGAGACTTCGTCGTCAAGATATATATGACGCTGGCTGTACAAAACATAGACTCTGGTCTTCTCTTAAGGGACTAATGGTTACCTATATAAGGGATGAATCTATAATTTTGATTTCGGAAGACGAATATTAATAGACCAGTAAATTCATCGCCACTTATTACACCACAAAAGTGAGAGAGGGAGAACAAACTCCAAAATCCAATACTATTAGTAATAATCAATACAATGATGTAAATAACTCTTATAGCAGTTTAAGTACATTGTAATTGTGCCATTTACTCAAATTTAAATAAGCAATAAGGGCGTATTTCACACATGAATGTAATTGCGATCAAATCTATGGAAACTCTCATCTGTACCTAGTTCAGTCGCAATAAAATACGGGGTTTTAGAATACGGCCCTTAGATTTTAAGTATTGGTAAATTATTTGGTGTACATCAATGATTTTACATTAAAATGAGGTAGACATGGGCGCTTTAAAGAGGCTTCCGGCGACTGGGACCGCCATCAACTTGGACCGCGGTTCTAGTTGCCGGATTCTTTAATTATGACTTGAAAATTTGTCTTGACTGTACTGTTTTAGAATTTAACGATTGATATTTTTGTTCTTTTTATCGGTGGTCCCACTCGCCGGAAGAAAAATATTAAATTTAAATGAGTCCGGCAACTAGAACCGTGGTCCAACTTGATGTCGGTCCCAGTAGCCGGAAGCCTCGCTTAAAAATGGTCTCTCAACATGAGGTTGAGTGTATCTCAATGGTAGTCTTCTGTTATACAACATCTGTATTTTTGGCATTGCTGTCTTTGGCTGATTGCTTTTTTGGTTTACGCTCCTGCCCATACTTCTTTAATTAGTCAATTAATAAGTTAAGTTACGGGTTGCATTTGTCGTATATTTCTTTTAGATATTAAGTGTGCTCTGCAAGCCGGTCAGCTAGTTCTAATTTATGGTTGTTGATATAAGTATATATAATTATAATGTAAGTACGCAATTCATTGTATAAATCTGTGATTTAGTGTATAGCATACAAATAAAATATAAGTGTTAGGGTATTTTGTACTTTTTATTTTTCTTCAATATCCCTGGAAGCAAAATTGGGTATTCTCCTGTGGGTAAAAATATATTATCAACCCGAGTTCATTAAATTAAGAATTGTAAAAGAGTGGTAAAAGTTGCGTTGGTTCTAATTTTATCGTTTTTATTTATTTTTAATAATCCACCCAACCTTTAATAGTATATGATTTGACTATTAAATTATAATTATACAACTTACCGTTTTGAAGTTTAGTAAAAATTTACTAATTTGACTAGTCAGTAGAACCACCCATAGACAGCCTGTGGCGTGACGGTAGTGCACATGACTGCTACGCAACGCAGGAGGCGCGGGTTTGATCCCCGCTCAGTGCAAATATTTATATGCATATGCACAAGCTATAAAAGCTTACCATGGGTCTAGATAGTGTTTTGTAGAATGATGTGGTATATTTATTTATTGAAAAAGCATCTGACGAGGCCTTGAAATTGAAGGTCGCCATTCAATATTTTTTATACCACTTGGGTGGCAGGCAACCAACCTCATGGACAGTGGTTACCGTGACCTGTGGACGTGTGCAACAGAGTCACACACGCTCGTGCTACTGACCCTGTAAGAACAGAGAGTTTCTGTGCCGTCAGTGAAGAAAACAGACAACAAGCCTTTAGCTTTCCTAATGACAGTACAAAACTATCCAGTGAGCTATGGCTACCCTACTTACACTCACGAACACAACACGAGATTATTATGGCCGCGATATTCTGTAGGGTGGAGGTACCTCCTTGTTCGGACTGCTCAATTGGGAATGAAATATCGACGTATCCTACCTCCTCAAAAATCTGTAATGGTGACCCTCTTTCCTGTGACTTTGCCTACAGCTTACCATCAAACTAGATGCAGTTATATTGACGTGTCCTTTATAAAAGCAGCTCAATCCTCATCCTCCCTCCGGGCACTCCCCGAAGACACACTTGCACACAGGACACGACGCGCCACGCGCCGAAATGAAAACATTTTGCATTCATTATGGCAACGGTTCTAATCTATACCGCCGATGTCGGGGGACCGCCAGGATTACCAACCAAATTGGATGATTTAAAATGTATTCTGCTCGCGGTTCTGTATAAAAATTGAGTTTAAATAGGGCTTCTTTGAAGAATGTTTAGAAACGATGCTCGTTTTATATTTTGTACAGTAAAAGCAAACGAAAGGGAATTATGATGGGACTTGGGAAGGTGTGGTCAGTGTGGTAGGTAAGTAGATACCTGTATACGTACTATTTGAAGAACATATTTTATAAATATTTCTTTTATCGTAAAGAAAAGCAACAGAGAGAGAGAGAGAAAGAGCTGGTAATCCTTCAGGATATTAGGCCCGTATTCTAGAATGGTACTCAGTTCTGAATCACGATTTATCTAAGCACAGATTCATTACGCGCTTCAACATGCTGGACCAGGACGTTGACCCAACGTCTACAGTTCTACTTGGCGGTATGTTGGTAGTTGGCGCCAACGCTGGCAAGCCTGCCGAATAGTGTTGGTTTTTGTGCACACTTCAAAGGTGCGCTGCGCCAACTATCTGATGTGCAGTCTACACATTGGACCAACACGTTTTGAGCAAGCCATTTGTTCTTGTTGGGGCCCAATACACCCTTACATAGCTTTGTTTGTAAATACTTAAAAAGGTTTAATTTACTGATGAGACTTTAACCCCAACAGCTTCTAAACGACCTCTTTCTAAGTAAATGCAATCTAAATATTGGTCTTCTAGATTAAAATGCGTCTGTGAATATAAAATACTTGCATAGTAGCGTGTGACGACGTCTGCTCGTCGTATAAGCAAGATTTCTTAAGGGATTTAACACAGGACTAGAAAAAATGGTAAAAAACATAAATACGTTTTAGTAATTTCCATACTTCATGATATTATTGGCACATACATACATATACTCAGGCCTGTAAATCCCTGAAGGTATAGACAGAGGTGACACCCCCATTTCGCGAATTATGATTTTCTGTCTCACGTAATAGGGGGCGAGCCTATTGCCGTCAAGCAGGCACTTTGTCATGGGCTGTATGTTTACTGTAGGAATGAGAATAGCCCTATCCCTTAGTCACCTTCTACGAGATCCGCAGGAAAATGAGACGGCTCTATTTTGCTCCACCGGGAACCATCATGGCTTATTATACAAACTTCAATAAAACTTCCATAGCATTGGTCTGGGTGTTTCTATGTATAATATGTATATATTTACAAGAAAAAGTATCTAAGTATGTTTATCAGCATTCTAGATTCCATAACACAAGCTAGTTAAGCTTCCCATGGGTCTGGGTAGTGTTGTGTATATTGTTGAATATTTATTTATTTATTTTATTACATCCAGGATTATTAAACTCCAGGTTCACATAATATTCTCGTTTCCATGTTCCCTTTTATTTTTAGCGTTTAATATTCATTTAGGTGTCAAAATTTACTAACATATATACGTCCCGTTTCAAAGACAAATTCCAAAATGTAGAGTTTAAAACTGTTCTTGAAACAATTTTTATTCTATTCACCTTCAAAAACGTCATTTTTAAAAACCAGGGAAGTGTGAAATAAATGAAGAGTACTTATAAAGAAGCAATGCATTTGAAATATAAAATAGAATTTGAGATTTAATTCCCCTGGTATATTAAATTTCTTGCGCGTACCTGATATATGATTCTCAGTAATCTCGAGCTGTGCATATGCACAGAATTCTAAATTATTCAGTCTATCATTCACTCCGCCAACTCCGCTACCTATAACTACGAGCGTTATATGATGATCCCTATGACGTTTCAACTGACAGTTGTATTAGTGATGCGAAACAATTTCGATAAAATACTGTTTTTTCAGGCAAATGTCATGTCATTCAGCCAGGTCATTCAACATAATAAGCAATATTTATTTATTTTGAAAAAAGACTACGCGCATTGATGGACATAAAACACTAGATAAAAAAGTAACAGCCTTATTATATTTTATTTTACTATACTTTAATTTTTATTCAAATTGCATAATTTAAAGAATTTAAAATTCTTTTTGAATTGAATTTTAAAGAATTCATAATTAGCTGGCAATTGGGGAGTCGTCCATGGAGGACAATAAACTATTAACACCAAAGAAAAAGAAAAGGTTATGTCATATAACAGAACCTGATGAATTTGATTTAGATGCTATACGCAATCATATTTATGGTTACTACCTACGAGGTGAACTACCGACCTGCCAGAAGTTATTATCTTCATTAAAAGCTGCAGAACTCTTCAAAGGCGGTGCTACTTCCCTTAGAATTGTTTTGAAAAAATGTGGATTCCGCTATAAAAAATGTGACAAGAGAAAAATATTAATGGAGCGTACTGACATAGCTTTACTACGATGCGATTTTCTTCGCAAAATCAAACAAATTGATAACTGGGAGAAGGTAGTATACCTTGATGAGACATGGCTGAACGCCAATCATACTGTAGGTAAGGCATGGACGGATGACACAGCGAAATCCAGCACAAAAACTCCTGAAGGAAAGGGCCAGCGCTTAATCATTTGCCACGCTGGCACAGCTACAGGTTTTGTGCCGAATTGCCTGTGGGCTTTTAAGTCAGTGAAAACAACGGAGTACCACGAGGAAATGAATTTCGAAAACTTTAAGACATGGTTTATAAAACTATTAGAAAATTTGAATGAGCCTCACTATATTTTAATGGACAATGCTTCATATCACTCAGTTCAAATTAACAAACCCCCCAGCAGCAATAACAAAAAAGCTGAAATTATAGAGTGGTTACACGGCAATGGTGTGGAAACTGACAGTCAGATGTTAAAAAAAGAGTTGGTTAGACTGTTGAACTTTCACAAACAACAGACGCACCCATCATATTTTTTGGATGAATTGGCCAAATCAAATGGACACACGGTAATTCGGTTACCGCCCTATCACTGCCAATATAATGCAATCGAGTTGATATGGGCGCAGATCAAAGGTATCTATATTTTTTATTTATATAATATTATGTATATGCATATATTTCTAAAAATAATTACTGAATGTACAAATATTTTCAGGTCATGCATCTAGGCATAACACAACTCCGCCATTCACGGCAAATAAAATGATGGTTTTATTGGAAGAAGCTTGCGCTCAAGTGACAGCTGACGATTGGCGAAAAGTGGTCGAAAGAACGAAGAAAATTTGCTTACAAGACTGGGATCGAGATGTACAATACGACAATATCATTGACCAACCGTTAATAATAAACGTCACGGATAGCTGCAGTTCAGACTCAGATTTTGAAGATCCGATTGACCCTGTATCAGATTCAGATTGCTATAAATAAAATACAAACTCAAAGCATTTGTTTTATATTTCCAACAAATTATCGATATTTTGTTTATCGATGTGTCCCTTCTTAGTCGATAACAGCTTGACGACGTAACTTTTGCAGCACGTACCATGTACATTTGCATTGAGTTTTTTTCTATTATTTCCGAACATTACGTAATAATTTCTTAATATTCATTTTTATAATTTACAATTGTACACAATTAGGATTTTTTCGTCTTTTTAATGGACCTCTAAAGGATTTGATGTGATAGGACGTCAGTACAATGTTAAGCGCTAACGAACTGTCATAGGGATCATCATTCACCGAGCTTATTATAGGATATAAACAAAATTATATCTGATCTGTAGACGGGGTATCAACACAATTATACTACGAGCGTTATATGATGATCCCTATGACGTTTCAACTGACAGTTGTATTAGTGATGCGAAACAATTTCGATAAAATACTGTTTTTTCAGGCAAATGTCATGTCATTCAGCCAGGTCATTCAACATAATAAGCAATATTTATTTATTTTGAAAAAAAGACTACGCGCATTGATGGACATAAAACACTAGATAAAAAAGTAACAGCCTTATTATATTTTATTTTACTATACTTTAATTTTTATTAAAATTGCATAATTTAAAGAACTTAAAATTCTTTTTGAATTGAATTTTAAAGAATTCATAATTAGCTGGCAATTATGGATTACATGGAAAAGTATTTAAATGGAGGCCATAGACCTACCGTATTTTTTTAATTCAGTCATGTCATGTCTTGTCAGTCTGTTTTGTCTTCTTGTCACACCGCATCACATCGCGTCATACGAGTGCTCTAACGCCTTGTATGCGCCACGTCTTTCTTTGTTAGCTGAGTTTTGTTTCTGTTTTCGCTGTTTTGTGTTATTTGTTGATTTTCTGTTACCTGTTTGTTGATTTTCGGTTTTGCAAAATGCCGAAAAGACAGCGGAAAACTGTTCTCAACAGTGAAGTTCGCGAGTTTGTAGTTCGTTTGCGAGACTATTTTGCTCGTGAACAACAAAATGGCGGATCCTTGTTACCGCTTGACAATGTTCGCGATCGTGTAGCCGATGCTCTAGGAATCGGAAAGGCTACTGTTTCTCGAATAACAAAGGAAAAATTTGGGGAGTCGTCCATGGAGGACAATAAACTATTAACACCAAAGAAAAAGAAAAGGTTATGTCATATAACAGAACCTGATGAATTTGATTTAGATGCTATACGCAATCATATTTATGGTTACTACCTACGAGGTGAACTACCGACCTGCCAGAAGTTATTATCTTCATTAAAAGCTGCAGAACTCTTCAAAGGCGGTGCTACTTCTCTTAGAATTGTTTTGAAAAAATGTGGATTCCGTTATAAAAAATGTGACAAGAGAAAAATATAAATGGAGCGTACTGACATAGCTTTACTACGATGCGATTTTCTTCGCAAAATCAAACAAATTGATAACTGGGAGAAGGTAGTATACCTTGATGAGACATGGCTGAACGCCAATCATACTGTAGGTAAGGCATGGACGGATGACACAGCGAAATCCAGCACAAAAACTCCTGAAGGAAAGGGCCAGCGCTTAATCATTTGCCACGCTGGCACAGCTACAGGTTTTGTGCCGAATTGCCTGTGGGCTTTTAAGTCAGTGAAAACAACGGAGTACCACGAGGAAATGAATTTCGAAAACTTTAAGACATGGTTTATAAAACTATTAGAAAATTTGAATGAGCCTCACTATATTTTAATGGACAATGCTTCATATCACTCAGTTCAAATTAACAAACTCCCCAGCAGCAATAACAAAAAAGCTGAAATTATAGAGTGGTTACACGGCAATGGTGTGGAAACTGACAGTCAGATGTTAAAAAAAGAGTTGGTTAGACTGTTGAACTTTCACAAACAACAGACGCACCCATCATATTTTTTGGATGAATTGGCCAAATCAAATGGACACACGGTAATTCGGTTACCGCCCTATCACTGCCAATATAATGCAATCGAGTTGATATGGGCGCAGATCAAAGGTATCTATATTTTTATTTATATAATATTATGTATATGCATATATTTCTAAAAATAATTACTGAATGTACAAATATTTTCAGGTCATGCAGCTAGGCATAACACAACTCCGCCATTCACGGCAAATAAAATGATGGTTTTATTGGAAGAAGCTTGCGCTCAAGTGACAGCTGACGATTGGCGAAAAGTGGTCGAAAGAACGAAGAAAATTTGCTTACAAGACTGGGATCGAGATGTACAATACGACAATATCATTGACCAACCGTTAATAATAAACGTCACGGATAGCTGCAGTTCAGACTCAGATTTTGAAGATCCGATTGACCCTGTATCAGATTCAGATTGATATAAATAAAATACAAACTCAAAGCATTTGTTTTATATTTCCAACAAATTATCGATATTTTGTTTATCGATGTGTCCCTTCTTAGTCGATAACAGCTTGACGACGTAACTTTTGCAGCACGTACCATGTACATTTGCATTGAGTTTTTTTCTATTATTTCCGAACATTACGTAATAATTTCTTAATATTCATTTTTATAATTTACAATTGTACACAATTATGATTTTTTCGTCTTTTTAATGGACCTCTAAAGGATTTGATGTGATAGGACGTCAGTACAATGTTAAGCGTTAACGAACTGTCATAGGGATCATCATATAACGCTCGTATTATAGTTAATGGTTAGCAGTAAACTAAACGTCCCTAATGCCGGTAAGGTCTCAGTGCCCGGTAACTAGTCAGTTTTTTTTTTATATTTACACCGTTTTAATAATAATAAACTATATTTTATGAATAATAATATTTTCTTAATAATATTTTGAACAATATTAATAGCAATACTGACCAAAAAGTTTAATGGTGTCGGTATTGTGCAATATCAAAAGTGTGCTTGAAAAATTCTAAGAAAATACGAAATTCAGAGAGTGAACTACGGCATCACCGCGTCACATTGGTTGGCTCGCTGTGGCTCTTCGGATCGGTTTAGAAAATGAGTAAATCCACGAAAACTACATTAAATTACCTATCCAGACATGCCAATTTTAGTATTAGTAAATATAATACGTTTAGTAAAACAGACCATCAAAGTTAGTGAAGTTCTAAAATTAACGGTTACTGGGCCGTTTACCTTATTAGGTGTAAATATTTTAAATACTATTTATTACTCGTAATTTATAGTTAGTTATCAAAACCGTGGTATTAGTCTACATAATATCCACAACTGTACATTTTTGAAGGGGTAGTCACAGGATTAAAACCCACTTTTCGCTAACTAAGATTTTGGGAATGGGCCGAGTGCATAGTCCCGCTACTCAACTCGGTGCGTGTGATCGTATTATGCTCAGAGAACCCATCAAAACATAACTTAAACTTGGTTAAACTACTTACGAGTTCATTAGCCTCTGTGGCGCTGGCGTGGCGGTAGTGCACGCGACTGCCACGCAGGAGGCGCGGGTTCGATTCCCGCTCAGTGCAAATATTTGTATGCATGAATATGGCTATTTGCATTGGTCTGGGTTTTTCTATGTATAATATGTATTTATTTACAAAAAAAAGTATAAAAGTATCTTTATCCGCATTCTAGATTCCACAACACAAGCTATAAAAGCTTACCATGGGTCTAGATAGCGTTGTGTAGAATATTGTGGAATATTTATTATTATTTATTTATCAGTTCTACCTACTTACCTTTTGTTAAATCCAAATTAGAGTACCTACAGCTTGATTCACCGAGAGTAACATCGTCACTAACCAATAGGTGAGATGGATTTTGGAGGTCAGATGGCATAAGCTTCACAGATAATATCGAAGTTAGACTGGTAACACGGAACCAGCTGAAAGCTTCGGATGCAATTGGAATTAACGCAAAGATGAAGAAGATAGAAGGAAAATTTGAATTTCTCCAGGCGTGTCTCAGTGGCTCAATTGGTTAGAGCAATACCCCTGTAAGGAAAAGGCCGCTTGAGTGGTTAACTTTTTCTTGATGTAATCGAGTAGAGTACAGTGTATCTGTATAATTCATACGCCAACCTATTGTCTGCTTTCCATCTTTAGAGGCTATGCCTATTGCCTATGCAGTTATGTGGGCGTATTCGAAGGAAAGATTGCGTACACTATTAATGTTTATTACTGATCACAATGGTAATGATATTATATAGTAACTGTAACTGATAAGCAAGCGTTCAATAATAAGAAGCATTTATTTAAGACCAAAAATATATCATTGGCAATAAGAAAAAGATTTATTAAGACTTATATTTGGAGCATTGCACTCTATGGATGTGAGTCGTGGATTATGACAAAAAAAGACAGAGATAGGATAGAGGCATTTGAAATGTGGTGCTGGAGAAGGATGGAAGGGATAAGCTGGACGGAAAGAATGACAAACGAAAGAGTATTAAACAAGGTACAGGAAAGCAGGTCTATATTGGAAATAATCGAGAGCCGAAGAGGAAGGATGATTTTCCACCTGATAGGACACGACAGATTTTTAAAAAATATCATAGAAGGGAAGGTAGGAAGGAAGGAGAGGAAGAGATAGACCAAGGGGAACTTTTATGGCACAAATAAAGGAAAGGATACAAGTCACATCGTATCGGGAGATCAAAAGATTGGCGGAGGAGATAGAAGGATGGCGATTACTCCACCGACAAGAGCACAGCTCTTAAGTTTAGAGAGAGTGTAACTGATAATCTAGAAGCCTTACGTAAATGATAAAACCTATTACCGTATATACAGAGCCCAAACAAGATCCTCAAAGTATAAACATTCCCATATCTACATTCCGGTCAACAAATCTTTATCAAAATAGAAAAATAAATACATAAACTCTCAACTCTTTTGTGTAAATACCCGCATTTTGTGTAAACATTTCCTTCACGTTTGAGAGTTTTACTACACCAGGTACACTGCCATTACAGTGGTACTACAGTAGCACTGTCTTAAATTTGTTTCGAATGTTAACAGTGGAACATAAAAATGTTATAAAACTGTTGATTTGAGATATTATCAAAATGTATTATTCAGACGTTGTAGTAAAAATAATTTTACTGTTGAAATCTCAGTGAAACAGGCTTTTGGATTTATTACGTGTTGAGATATGTGGAAGGAAACTATTGTGTATCAAGTGCATCAACAATATGAGTTACTTTTTTTGGAGACTACCCTGGTCCCTGAAATATCCGAAACTACGGGTCCCGTTGAAACACAAACGAAAGAACAAGCATTTGGGCCATAAGTACCATAAAACTCTTTTATTTTTTTATAAAAGAAACGTCAAAGTCTCGGAAAGAGGGTCACCAAACACCATCGTAAACATGTACCATGTTAACAGTGGTGGCACTCAGCTTGACGGCCTCATCAGATGCCTTTTCACGCCCCGCTTAAAGGACCCGGGACTGCAGGAAGAAGGAAGCACTTGAGCTGGCAGGGAGTTCCAGGTCCAAAAGGTGCGGTATTGTGACAAATGGTTAACTATGTTGCCATTGTAATGAATATAGAGATACCCGATATTTCAGTAGGGAGTCATTTTTTTCTGTCAACACTTTAGATTCATGAATCATTGGCTGCCAATATTTGACTTTTGTCGATGGCGCCTTTGAATCTTTTGACAGATCATAAACAGCTGTAGCAACCAATAGTTAACTAGCCGCCATTTTGCTAAACCCTCGATGAAGCTGTGGTTAACTATTATGACCAATAGTTACATTTTAACTACAGGTTGACCTAACTATGGATCAAAAACCATTTTATCAGAAATTTAATCATTTGTTACATTATTTAACCAATTGTATACTTAACTACAGATCAAAAAACCGGCCCTAAGTATTATGAACAATAGTTACATATTAAACTACAGGTTGACCTAACCATGGATCAAAAAACCAATTTATCAGAAATTTAACCATTTGTTTCATTATTTAACCAATTGTATACTTAACTACGGCCCTTAGAATGCTTTTTTCTAGTTCTATGTCCAAATCAACTATACAATACAAATTGCTATTGCAACACGTAACAAGAGCCGAAGTCATAAAATGTTTACTTCCCGTAGTCGGCTGTTGTAACTCGTAAACCATTCGGTGTCGGCGCGAAAAATGCGCGGGCTCCTAATGAAAGGCTGAATTATGGATCCGCTATGAAGGTTTTATTAGCTCTGCGCTTTGTTAATCCGTGTTTGTTATCTGATGGCTTTATTTTGATTTCATCTGCTTGTCCAGTGACCTTTTCTTTCGGCATTTTGGCTTTTGATTTTATTGGGTTTGGTTTTAAACTTCTTTTTTTTATTATTACCTAGTTAGTTTTTAACGGAACGATCGTTGGGCCTAAGCAGTTTATTTTTGGACAGGGCCTTGGGTCAGGTTATTTATTGTCCTCCTCTCTTGTAGAAGGGAAAATAAACCAAATTATAAGATGCAGTACTTATAAAAACAGACACAGGATTAAAATCCTCAAGCATTAAATGCAACTTTTGCTAATATATATAGATTGATAAAAATTACGCGGGCTCTTAATTAAAGGCTAAGTTATGGATCCGCTATGAAAGTTTCATTAGCTCTTAGCTTGGTAATCCGTGTTTTTATCTGATGGTTTAATTTTGATTTCATCTGCTTGTTGAGTGACCTTTCTTTATGGTTCACTATTTGTTTATAACATTACAATTATGGTATTTTTTTTATGTTATTAAGTAAAGCCAATGAAGCGAGAGAAAAAAGGTAATCAAAGTTTCAGCGGTTCCAAACATACGTTACGTATCATTTCAAGCGCATTCCAGACAGGAATGAAATTGCTTATAAGGTGGCGGATCTGACAGTTTAGAAACGCTGTGCTGACAGCTTTCCTTTACTGCGAAACACGAAATGACAGCTGTCGTTCGGCCATTGTCACGTACGTGTGACATGTGCGACAAAGACAGAGAAAATAATCGTTAGTTATTGCAACGTAACTCAGTAAGGGTCGCTTTGTTTATCCTTTTGCTCTCGTCTCGTTGGCTTTAGTTTAGGGTACTTTTTGGGGCTAAGCAAGATCATGGTGACCAATCTACTGGGTGAGGCTCTGGCGTTAGCAAAGAAGGAAATAACAGAGTTGGGAATTCAGATGAAAGTCGCACTCGAACAGCTAAACGAACCAAATTATAAGAAAATCTGAACCCCAGACTCAAAGTACATGCTCTGTCTTGGTCCCGAAACTTAGTGGGACCCCTGCCTATCCCTTCCAAAATATTCATTACTAGCTGACCCGGCGAACTGTGTTCCGCCAATTTTTTCCCGCCCGCGTGGTGTCAGATCTCGTTCCCGCTGCGCCCTCTGCTATAATAAGCATGTATACATAAAAACCTTCCTCTTGAATCATTATATCTATTAAAAAAACCTTATCAAAATCTGCTGCGTAGTTTTAAAGATTTAAGCACACATTGGTATATAGGGACTGATACTGTGTAGTGATAATTTATTACAGTATTAAAAATATTATATACTAGCTGTGCCCGCGACTTCGTCCGCGTGGAATGTACTTAATAAAAAAAATCAGTTTATTTTTTTTTGTTGTTGGCATTTTTTTTAGCCTAAGTTACTCCTTATTACATAAGCTATCTGCCAGTGAAAGTCCCGTCCAAATCGGTCCAGCCGTTCCAGAGATTAGCCAAAACAAACAGACAGACAGACAGACAAAAAATTTAAAAATATATATTTTGGTATGTGTACCGTATATACATTCATATGCATGTAGTAGAGAGCGGTTATTTTAATATTACAAACAGACACTCCAATTTTATTTATTTGTATAGATTTTAATACCGATACGAAAAAAAATCCTTACAAATTCAATGTTGTCTGCTAAAAAATTAAACTAAGCGAGTAAATATATGTTGTACCTTTCCAGACTTAATTTTGCTGTTCAAACATCCGTAACGAATCGAAATTATATGCATGATCAACTACAAAATTAAGGAGAATGAGGAAAGAATTAAGATAACGTAAAACAAACAAAAAATAAGGGTCTCGTAACAAAACTGCTGAGGAAATCAGAATATGCCAATCGTCTGGGCACTGGATACATAATAATGTTACCGGTAGTGATGAAGGGAATATTGAAAAGGGTAATCGGTGGAAAAAATTTAGTTTGATTGAATTTTACAGCATTAAGTATGCTAACTATATAAATCGAATACATAGGGAAAAGTGAATCTTCTCGGGCGGGTATCGAACCCGCGATCTTTCTCTTACAGGGGGCATTCCCCCCTTGACCAACTCAGCTACTTTTTTTTTTGTGCGGAAATCCCCTCGGATACCCCCCCTGCCGGAGCCGGAAGGGGAGGTTATGTCGGACTCGAACCGAATAAAACCGCACGCCGACTGTGGGTCTTGGTGCTAGGCCGGAGGTGAGGTTGTCATCGACATATCCCTCGCACCCCGGCTGACCCAGGGCCATCCCTTACGTTCTGGCCCTCCTCAGGAGGGGGGACAACGGTGTCCCCAACGCGCACCCGGAATGGGGAGGCGCACTTCTCAACGCGCCGCCGCCGTGGCCTGCTTCTGCTGGGGTGACAGGCGGCTCCACCCGTCACCCCCAGGCCCGCGCTCATGGGGGACGGCGGTCAGTCAGTGCCCTCCGACGCCCGAGTTGCCTGCGCGCGCGGGCGGAGCGATCCGCGAGTCTCTCTTGCTCGCGCCGTCTCTCCCGTTCCGCCGTCTCCTTCACGACCATTACCTGCTCGCTGAAGGAGACGCCGGCCGCCCACGCGTCCGCGCAGCGGACCATTGCTGTGAGCAGTGTGGCGAGGGTGAGAACTCTCACTCCCAGGGCCGCCACTAGCTCCCGCCTCGGTCCGGCCCATGCCCAGCGTGTGCAGCCCTGTGTCCTCGCTCGCGTCGCAGTGATGGCACTCGGACGTTGGCTCCTTTTCGATCCGACACAGATATCGCCCGAAGCACCCGTGCCCGGTGATTATCTGCGTCAGTCGATACGAGAGGCTGCCATGTAGCCTCTCGAGCCATTCCCCCATGATGGGCCTTACCGCCTCTATGACGGCATGCCCTGCGCGTCGTTACTCAAGTCGTCGCTCCCACTCCGCCACCATGATCCCGTGGAGCCGGGATCTCTCGGCCCGAATCTCTTCTTGCTCGGGATCGCATCCCCGCTCCCGTGCCTCCTTACGGAACCGATACAGTGCCGTAAGGGATCTCGCTTCCAGGGTCCACGGTGGCAATCCGGCTAGGAGATTCGCCGCTTCAAAGGATATCGTGCGGTACCCCCTAATGGCCCTGGAGGCCATCCTCTGCTGCGGCGCATGAAGCAGGGGTACGAACCTGGCCTGCAGGGTGTCCGCCCACACGGGGCACCCGTATAGTGCTATGGACCGCACGACACGACCAACTCAGCTACCGACAGACGCCCGATGTGATTCGAATTTCCCTTCTATTTTTATCCGTCTTTTTTGGTAACTAAGTTGAGGTCTTACGCTTTCACTATAAAACAGCAAAATATTGATATACTCCAGAACCAATAGGCGATATCGAATTGCTGTAAGTAGTTAGTGTTAGACTAGTTATAGTTTTTAGGGCTTCAAATACCCGCAATGACTGCTATAAATGTTGTTATGGCAACTGGGAACGACGGTTTACGTTGCTCTCCAAGGCACAGAAATACCTAGATCGATGCTAATAGAATGGCCTCTGTGGTGTGGTGGTAGTGAATGCAACTGCTACGCAGGAGGCACGGGTTCGATCGCCGCTCAGTGCAAATATTTGTAAACATGAATATGGCTATTTGGGTGTTTCTATGTATAATATTCATGTATTTACAAAAAAAAGTATCTAAGTATGTTTATCCGCATTCTAGATTCCACAACACAAGCTAATTAAGCTTACCATGGGTCTAGATAGCGTTGTGTAGAATGTGGTGGAACATTTATTTATTTTATACCCATGCGTTGAAGTCGAATTCATTGCCATAGAGACATATCTATGGCGTGGCTCTTGTATATTTACTATAATAACAAGCTATACCAGAAGCAGTGTTATTTTCAAAGAGAATTGCTAAAGGAGCCGTCGATTGTAACCACAATTGAATAAACCATAATTCGATATTCTCGGCCTTAGATACCTCTCTTACCATCGAAGACGAGAAATCGGCCAACTATTGACTATTTTCTCGATCAAGAAATGTAGCGGAGACATCTAGCTATTTAAAGAAAATAAGCAAGAATTAATTTTCTATTTCGAGAAAAAATGTCATTAATGAGTTTTAATTAAGTTTGTCTGATTGCTGATCTTTATTAGAACCGAAGTTACTGATATTCCCTCTAACCGCTACAACTAAGCTAAATTGAAAGAAGAAAGAAAAGAAAGAAAAATGTTTTTTATTATGACATGCTGCAGCACACAAAAACCTATCATGACTAAGTTACAATTATAATTTTTTCACACACTCCATCATTAGGTGCTTAAATTTGCTTGTGCTAGGAGTGGGTTCACGTCGGTAGTGTAATGCCCAGGATTTGAACCTGGGACCTCTCGATCGTAAGGCCGACTCCTTAATCATTAAGCTACCGACGCCTATAGGCATACGATCTATACAGGCATAGCGCCTGTTCTTCTACCAGACCTAATATATACTGCCATACACTTATATATAATAATAATAATAATAATATAATAATAATTCACAACATTCTACACAACGCTATCTAGACCCATGGTAAGCTTTTATAGCTTGTGTTACGGAATCTAGAATGCGGATAAACATACTTATATACTTTTTTTTTTGGAAATACATACATATTATACATAGAAACACCCAGACCAATGCAAATAGCCATATTCATGCATACAAATATTTGCACTGAGCGGGAATCGAACCCGCGCCTCCTGCGTGGCAGTCGCTTGCACTACCGCCACACCACAGCTTTACTAAACTATTATCTATTCTGTGGCTAAACTATAATGACACCACATATTCATTTCATCTGTGTAAAAACGTCAATGGTATTATGACATGAACTTGCAGTCGACTGTGATAAATCCGAGTACCCTCTGTGTATGGACTAACACTGATGTATTATAAGAAACATTGTTGGGTATATTCTATAGTTAAATTAAATTATCTATTGAATGAATTTTTCCGATAGTTCGTAAGAAAGTCGGTAGATGACTCCACAGTCGCCTTAAACACGTATAAGATGGGAAATTTGAATCACATCGGGCGTGTCTCGGTAGCCGAATTGGTCATGGCATTCCCCCTGTAAGGGAAAGACTGCGGGTTCGAGACCCGCCCGAGAAGATTCTTTTTCTCTATGTATTCGATTAAAGAGCGGTAAAAATTGCGTCGATTCTTATTTTATAGTTCTTATTCCTTTTAATCATTCACCCATCCTATAATAGTAACTAATTTGGCTATTCAATTTTATGACGTCACCGAATCTTTTTTATACAAGCTTCGTTATAAGTTATCGTTTTGATGTTTAGTAAAAAGTAAATAATTTGATTAGTCAGCAGAATACCAGGCATGATATGGGATTTATATTTACTTCTTCACAAGAGTGGGGCTGGGGACTTAATTAGACTCTGAGGAAATAGTTGAAACCTTTTTTTCGACATTATTGAGAACAAAAAAAATAAAATAGAATTTTCTTTCTAATTATGTTCTGTTATTCTTAGAAAGAAATTAAACCAATATTTACCTCAAGAGTCGAGACTTAACGAAGCGGAACAAAGGTCGGATAAAAGCTTTGTTTCTTTCAAACAAATTCATTATTTGAAGGCGTTTAGTAAGGTTTGTTTTAAATGAGGAAAACAAAACGAAAAATATGTGATAATTATAAAATTAGTAGCCAAACCAATCCGGTTTTGCCCGTGGTATACTCGAAAGCCCGTATTATAATTACGTCCGCAATTTATTCATGTTAAATAATGTACAGGAATCTGCCAGATACGAATTCAAGTTGACATTGACGATTATAGTGCTTCAAATAGAAAAAAAAGGTTGTCTGTTTTTTCCTGATGGATGCAAAAATTACTGAACGGATTTTGATTTTACGTTGGTTTAATCGCTGATTGGACAGTACTCCCAGATTCGTATGAGAAACACTACAAGGGTGAATTTCAACATCTATGAATTTTTAGCTAATTTTGGTGTTTTTTTTTATTTCTAGGTATTTAAGTAATCTCTTTCAATATTTAGCTAGAAATACATATTTTATGCCTATTATGTTTGAATAGTCTAATTAGCCCTGGGAATTACTTGTTTATTTTATACACCTGAATTTTCAATACACCGAAATTGGTGTCTAACACCAAAATTGCATATCAACTTATTTTTATTTTTTATTTATTATTATATTATACTATTTCTTTGTTTTTTTTCTAGAATTTGGCACTTAATAGTTACATATAACCCTTAATTTTTACCCTTTTATCACCAACTTCATTTTTATATGGCAAAACCACTTTAGTTGTTAGTAGTATCAGTATAAAAGCAAAACATTTGATTGTTCTATCTATCCTTGCTTCTAGCAAGGATTATATTTTACTCTAATGGCGCCAATATTATCGACGAACTTATTCAAGATTGCTGGGAAAAGATTTAGGCAGTTATTCTCAAAGTGGGAGAGGTGGTACTCGGTATGCCTAAGGGTGGACGGAAGATATGCCATGGACACTTGGTAGTGGCAAGACAAGTTGGTAGTGTGATGTCTATTTCTGAACTTACAGGAGTTCTTCAACTAAGTTTCTCACGCGGTGAGCTGATGGGCATTGCGGTTCAAAAGGGTTCCAGAGGTTTACACCATCCGAGACATGTACCACGATTCTGATTCCGTTGTTCGAACCGCTGTTGGCAATATGAGAATCTTCCTTATCACTGTCTCTGTGATCTGTGATCTGTCCTTAGTGTGACGCCGATAGATTGGTGCAACATGTGAGGATGTGGATGTAGGAGCTTGAGGACGGTAGAGGTCAGAAGCCTTCTGTGGAGAAGATTGAGTACCTTTTACACGATAGCAAAGTGCTAGCTGCTGGAGCAACATAAGCAGGAGTTGCGTGTCACCTACATCTTCGACTTCATCGCTTTGTTGCGTGGAGTCACGTGCAAAAGATTGCATGAGGCACTCTTGCATCCACGGTAGCTTTCATGTAAGTGAGAAAGCAGAGGAAGAAAAGCCAAATGATGTTGATAGTGGAGAGGAGGGAAGAAGGGTGGGCAGGTTTTAACGGCGTAGGCTTAGTAGTAAAGAGTGAGGCCGCCTTTCACGACAGTAGAAGCAGGTGACGGAAAGAGCGCACGATGCTCCACCACACCGGCCTGTCCCTACTGCGGCATCAGCTGACTTCACCCAACTACTCGCCGGTCTTTTGTATGGGTAGTTCATATGCTAATGGTTAATCTGAGAGAAAATTAGGAAAGCTTCCGAACAACCCTCAACAGCCAACAACCTCTTTCCCACCTAGGGAGAGAGGCGGTGCTTTCTCCATTGCCCAGGGTATATTACGTAGAGGTCACCTGACCTAGTAGCCCGTCGGACTACGTAGGAGCTTAATCAAATAACTATGAAAACAAATTTTGGTGTAAATATACAATTTTGATGATTAGTAAAACCCCACCAAATTCACCAAAATTGCTCCACCAAAATTAGTTTCACGTCTAAAAAAAATATTTATAAAAATACTATTTAGAATATAGTGGTTACATTACCAAAATTTAATACACATACTGAACCTGTACACTATACTTAAATATTAAAACATACAATGAGAATAAACCGTTTTAAATAATCAACACAAAAATTACAATATTTTTGTCCGATGCTTATGAAACGACCTACTTACGTGTTTGGCAGAAAAACGAAACGGGACTGGGGACAACTGGCACTGGTGCTCATTAACACCCAACTGAACGTTTCCAATGATGATAGTGTCGTCCTTATAGGTACTTTCAATACGACTCCTTCGATGATTTTATAAATCCCACCAAAATTTTACATTTGCCGCGGACGCATCTTATAAATTATTTTTAAGATAAAGTATAGTACTAAATACTACGAATGACAGTGTCGAAGATAGCTAAAATAATGCCGAATCGAATTATTATTAAGTATACTCAGTAAACTAATGAAGTTTTGATTAAACTGTGATCATTCCCAAGAAAACAGGTTGTGGACGCGCCACCAAGCTTAGAATTTAGGTGAAAAGACATTTTTTACACACTCACAAAAATAGTTTCAATAATATAATTTATACGTGCATATAGAGAAAAACGATATCTTTCTTACAAAAAATAATCATTACTATATGTTAACTTTAAGGTATGATTTTCAGTCACGCCGCGAAAATTTTACGTTTGAGAAATTCACCCACACAATACCGGAGGATGTTTGCCTCGTCATCCAGACCCGATATATATTCTTGTTTTCGAAACTACAAAAGCATGCAGTACTAGTAGAACTCACAGTACCGTGGGAAACTAATATACCTAAAGACCACACTATGAAATTAAACAAAATACTTTGTCTTGACAAACGAGTTAACCAAAAACGGCTATGTGGTTAAACGCTACACCGTAGAAGTAGGAGCAAGGTCCAGCTAAATCCCTGTATAACTTGTTGAAAGACCTCGGATTGCCAAGAGCATCAGTAAGCTTTTTACTCAAACGAATATCTAAAACGGCGTTGATAGGACCTTGCCAAATTTGGATAGGTAGAGGGGGGAACATGACTTACGGTGGAGGTGAGCGCTGATGCATCACAATTGGCCACTCTAAACCTACACCTGGGTCGCAAGTCGCAGGCGCCGTCACAGTGTTCCTCTCTGTACCACGCCATGAACCCGGCGACCGCACGGTGAATCCAAGGAATGTTGAGAACCGGATCGCTCAGTAAAACTGAAGATAAGACCAAAAGTTACAATAGCCTACATCCAAACGGGTGTAACCACGGGAATTGGCTAGTAATTTTATACGTTAAGATCATTTAAATTCCTTAACTCGTTCAGAAGGGTTGTCGGAAGTATCTTATCAGTCTTTAGCTATTTATCTAAGCTTGAAATGTAATTATATCGTCAACTAACTCCATCTTACCGCCATCTATCGAAGCGAGGTTAAACATAATTATAAAAATAAACACTCAGATGGATTTAAGCCTAGTTCGGACTAGGCTAGTAATTAAATAGAGTAGCGAGTAATTTAGTAGCTAAATATTTGCAAACTACAAAAAATTTGTCGAGTAATTTAGTAACTGATTTAGTCCTGTCGATGCATTTTACTCTCTTTTTTTTGGGGCAAGTAGCGCCTCCCACCACGCATCCGTGCTCACTGGTTCACCGGTTAAAGAAGTCCGAACCTGTTGATTTAGTCGAGTTCATGAGTGGCCGCTGTTCATCATGCACAACACTTTGTGTACTGTACTAAATCATAATGCGAACGATTTCTACACAGAAAAAAAAGAGTAGTTTAGTCACTAAATTAAACGTTACTCTACTAAATTACTAAATGTTAAGTTTGAGCTATCGCGGTGTAAACTCATTATTATTTATGCCTGTTCGGGACTTCACGCGATAAAAATCTCCATTTACTTTTTGCCGACGCGTCGTTTCGGTGCGATGCTGCACCCATGGTCACGACTTGTAGTAGTACTTGTAGTAGTGGCAATCAGTGGAGAGGACTTTGGGATGATGAAGCTCAATCCAGTGATTGGTACCCGACTCAAGGTGTTCTGCAACTGCCGATTTATTAAACTAACGGTTTTTCACAGCTGCAATATGTTCTCTAACCTTCTCCGCAATAGTTCGCTTGGTTTGGATTATGTAGGAACTACCGCAGCTGCAATCCACTTTGTAGACACCCGGTGTTTGTAGAGGTATGGTATGAATAAGTGAAGTTTTTTATCGCGTGAAGTCCCGAACAGGCATAAATAATAATAAATTACTAAAGCAGTGCGAACTAGGCTTAAGGCACAGACTAAGGCCTGTATTCTGGAATGACACTCAACCTGAATATCGATTTATCCGCTGACAGATTGTATGGACAGATTGATAGATTTGACATATTGCCTATACGAACTGTCCTCAGATGAATCGAGATTGAGGTTGAGGCCCGTAGGCCTAAATATATAATTCTGCAGATGACCGAATACGACAACTTCAGACGCACGCGTTATTCATTACGGTTTCTCAATGGTCCAATCAAAGTTTAACAAGCAATGTATAAACATACATCGGTAGTTACCGTGTGCGGTCGGCTTTGGAATCATATCTAGACAAATAAAAGTTTTCTCATTCGGTTTTAGAATCAAATAAGACACACAAATTAATATTGGCTTGTTCAATGAAGCTTTAAAGTACTTGATGTTATTCTTAGACAGAAATTAAACTAATATTTATTGAGACTTAATGAAATGGAACAAAGGACTGTTGAAGTATATTTTATTGTCAATGCCCGAATGTAGGTGATAATTTGACGAGCAGAGTTTGATTACCTTCAGTCTCAGTGGTCCGGTGCTAGTTCGGTTGACCGGACTACTGCGACTATTCAGTAGCAGTAGTCCGGTAGTCAAACGGCCTCTAACTATTGCTACTTTTTGTGTAGTAATAGTTCGGTTAATCGGACTACTGCAACTCTTCAGTTGCATTAGTTCGCTTGTCAAACAGCATTGCATATTATGAAGATTTTTTTTTTTTATATAGGACACGTCAACTTGACTTCACCTCGCCTGATGTTAAGGGCCGAGTCCGCGGAGCGCACGACTCAAAATCTGTCAAAATACAGACGCAGCCGTGCACGCACACATCACCGAGATGCACAGTGGGCTGCAAGACGCTCTTTACCAGTCAAAATAATAGTGAAAATTGTCTTACCAATGATGAAAAAACCATTTTAACCCTTGTGGTTAGAGTGCATTTTTCAGTAATATGATTTATTGTGACGTATTACGTCTGTCAATTACATTTCGTATCTCTTTTCTTCTTATACATTCATCCCTGTCATATTATGTTACGTGACGTCATTGGCATGTCTTTTGTTTCAGTGTCATACATAGCATGTTGCACTTTTCACAGAGATTATGAGATTTCGAACAAAATAAGGCTGGGGATATACCCACACCTAATTGTTGATATCTGAGGATACTGAAAATACTCGGGTACCGGCCCATAGTGTTGCTCGACGAGGTGGGCAAGCTCTTCGAAAGAGTGATTGCCAAGCGCCTCGTCGAGCACCTCTCTAGAGTGGGGCCGGACCTAGCGGACACGCAGTACGGCTTCCGCCGGTGGCGTTCCACTGGGGATGCCATCATGCGCGTGAGGACTCTGGCGGAGGATGCGGTTGCCCGGGGCGAGGTGATGTTGGCGGTGTCCTTGGACATCTCCAACGCGTTCAACACCTTGCCCTGGAGTTGCATCAGGGAGGCGCTCGTGTACCACGATGTGCCTCTCTACCTCCGCCGCATAGTCGAGGCGTACCTGACGGAGAGGGCCGTCATCTACCCAAGTGCGACCGGCGTCGGTAGGCGTGAGATGTCGTGCGGTGTCCCACAGGGATCGATCTTGGGGCCGCTCCTGTGGAAGATCGGATACGACTGGGTGCTTCGCGGTGAGCTCGCGTTCGGGGCCACCGTCACATGCTACGCGGACGACACGCTAGTGACGGTGAGTGGCGCTACACACCGCGAGGTGACCCAGAGGGCCACGACCGCTGTTGCTCAAGTCGTGGATCGGATCCGGCGGCTGGGTCTCGAGGTGGCTCTGCACAAATCCGAGGCCTTGTTCTTTCATGGTCCTCGGCGCAGGCCACCCCCGGTATCCAGCTTGACAGTAGGAGGTACTCCCATCGACATCAAGCCCCGGTTGAAATACCTGGGGCTCGTACTCGACGGTCGACAATTTGACTTCTCGTCGCCTGACGGTAAGATAAAGGCAAAGTGTCAAGAAAGGGCCACCATTACAAACACGTACTTAGTTAACAATGGTGGCACTCAGCTTGACGACCTTACTAGATGCCGATCCGATTGTCGTTTAGTGGTAGTGGCGTGCTCTGAAGAATGGAATGGTGTAAGAAAATAAAATACCTTTGCTGTGCCTGCGTCTTCTTAGCATTGAACTCCACCAAGTTCTCAGAGCGCCATTGCAAAATGTGATCCACGATCCGGACAATCTCAGTGATAAGAAGCTACCCTTTTTCATCGATATCAGACTGTGTAGCCGCAGGATTTCCGTGATAACTCTTGTGTAAGGTGCTATAGCAATGAAAGCTGAAGAAAGAGAGTGATGGGGAGAGAGGACGGACGGACGGCGCTCCTGCAGGCACCTAGCAACCCAATTGCACAGTTTCAGGGTCCGTCTTGCAGCTCTTCTTCCTACATTTCCTCCCCGGCTGGAGCCGGGTGGGCAGGTTATGTCAGACTTGAACCGACTAAAACCGCACGCCGACTGAGGGTCGTGGTGCTAGGCTGGAGGTGAGGTTGTCTTAGGCATATTCCTCGCACCCCGGCTAACCATCAGGGCCATCCCTTGCGGTCTGGAGTGTCTGTCTTCGGGAGGAGGACAACCAGGACTCGCCCTAGAGTGGGGAGGCGCGCTTCTTAGCACGCCGCCGCCGTGGCCTGCTTCTGCTGGGGTGACAGGCGGCTCTATCCGTCAGCCCGCACATGAGGTCAGTCTGTGCCCTCCGACGCCCGAGTTGCCTGCGCACGCGGGTGGTGTGATCTGTAAGTCTCTCTCTCTCACGCCGCCACTCCCGTTCCGCCGTCTTCTTCACGACCATTAGAAAGAAAAAAAAAAAGGAGGACGCAGAAGGAGACGCTGGCCACCCACGCGTCCGCACAGCGGACCATCGCCGTGAGCAAGGTGGCGAGGATGAGAACTCTCACTCCCAGGGCCGCCACGAGCTCCCACCTTGCCGGCCACTCGGTGAGCGTGTGCAGTCCCGTGACGTCGCTCGCGTCCCAGTGATGGCACTCGGACGTTCGCTCCTTATCGATCAGACGCAGATTGACGTGATCGTACCAACGAAGGCGGCTCTCTTGCGTATCTGCGACATTGCGATACATAAGGCTTCTAATCCAGTGCACCAGGTCTACTGGTGGTCGCACTAACTGATACCCGCGACTCCGGCGACTCTAGTGATGCTGCTAAATATGAATCAGTATCTTTAATATAACATAAGCCAACGAAACTTTTTTTATTACTAATATGTACGGAAACATCTACTTTACAATATACATATATACTTATCTATACAATCATATAAAATAGACAATGAAGTTAGTATCTAATTATAATTTCATTACAACAGAACCTAAAAATATTGTTTCTACAAAAAATATTTTAACTAGGTATATCCCCAACTTTACAGTTCAAACCTTAAAGCAAGTATGTCAAAATCTGAAACATTATGCTATAAATGTACCAACGAAAGTGTGAAATGGCTAAAATCGGAACTATGGTTGTCACTGTAAAATGCATACTATTTTATTGCCGTTCAAATGATTAATGAAGACGGTGGCGCCATTTTTCATTTCATATATTTCTTGGTAGGCCTATTTGTGTATGCATGAACTGTCATCACGCGCCAAAGAGACGTGCTCCTGCTTCGAAGGCCCGTGGGCGAATGACGGGCGATGAGAAAAAATATGGCAGAAAAAGACACTATTTTACGCGTTTTTCAGTAACTTTGAAGTGATTTTTTAGAATGATTACTAAATGTATCATGAAATAAGTTTTGTCTTCCCTATCAAGAAGTCTTTGACTTTCAAATGTATAAAGGTTCATTGCTAAAATCACTCATTTTCAATATGAATTTACTCAAAAACTGGAGCCTATTTCACTTAGCCTGGATGGAGAATTTACGTAAAACATATCTAGATTTTAGGGCTTTAAAAGAGGAAGTCCTTGTTTGTAAAGGTACAAAAAACGTACACGCTATATTTTATTGGTTTCTTCAGTGTTCAAAAAGTGTTTCTTTTTATCAATTTGTGTTGATTTATTGGGTTAAATCTGAAAAATACGAAGGCATGTTTTTGCATTTTTTCTCAATTTTGTGCGTTTGTTGACGTTTATTATATAACAACTATTAGGTTTTAAGAGTTTAATATAAGCATACCATAATTTTTGGTCTTTGATTGTAATATATACAAAGTATCATTGATATCAATCATATCTAAATAGGTTAAATATGAAAAATTGTAACACTCTTTTCGACGATTTTCACGATCTGGCCCCTTAAGCTAAAGGCAAAGTCTCGGAGGGTCACCATCGTAAACATTTACCATGTTAACAGTGGTGGCACTCAGCTTGACGGCCTCATTAGATGCCTTTTCACGCCCCGCTTAAAGGACCCGGGACTGTAGGAAGAAGGAAACACGTGAGCTGGCAGGGAATTCCAGGTCTTAGTGGTGCGGCATAGGAATGAATCACTGAAACGCTTGGTTCTAGCAGGTATACTCTGCACCGTAAATAGATGACATCTTAGCCCTGCACGTGTCGTCCTATGAAGGAAAGGGGAGGGTGGGACTAACTGGAAGAGCTCGTCAGAACATTCACCATGGTAGAGACGGTAGAAAACTGCCAAAGACGCAACATCTCTACGCATCTGCAAAGGCTCGAGGGTGTTCGTGACCTCAGGATCCCCAATAATGCGGACCGCACGTCGCTGCAACCTGTCGAGAGCATCTAATAAGTACTTTGCGGAGCCGTCCCAGAGATATGAGCAGTATTCCACGCAGGAACGAATTTGGGTCTTGTATAGAAGACACCGCTGCTCCGGCGTGAAAAAACGTCTCACTCTGTTCAGGACTCCGAGTTTACGCGAGGCTGATTTGATGATACTCTCGATATAGTTTTTGTTATTCAGTTTGCAGCGAACATCCATACCGAGGATAGTGAGGTGATCCTGCAATGGCAGTGGTGTGCTCTGAAGAGTGGGAAGGGGAAGGAAAGGAGATACCTTAGCTGTAAACGCACATGCCTGGGTCTTCTTGGCATTGAACACGACCAGGTTCCTAGCGCCCCATTGAGAAATGTGGTCCAGGATCCAGTCCAGCTCTGTGACAAGAAGCTGCCTTTTTTCCGCGATATCAGACTGCTTGGCCGCAGGATGTGCGTGATAACTCCCGTGTAAGGTGCTGTCGTCTGCATAGCAGTGAATGTTTCCGTTACAGAGCATGTCATTGATATGCAGAAGAAAGAGAGTGGGAGATAAAACGGAACCCTGCGGCACGCCAGCATTTACCTGCAAGAACTCCGAAGCTCGTCCATCACAAAGGACGCGAATACGGCGCCCCTGCAGGAAGCTTGCAACCCAGTTACACAGTCTAGGAGGCAGGCCGAAGGCTGGCAGCTTGGAAAGAAGCGATTTGTGCCATACCCTATCGAAAGCTTTGGCGATTTCAAGACTAATTGCCAGTGACTCACCGTGCTTCTCCATAGCCTCACCCCAAAGGTGGGTCATGTACGCCAGAAGATCACCCGTTGACCGTTTCGGTCTGAAACCGTATTGCCGGTCACTAAGCAAGGAGTGATCCTCTAGGTGGCGCATGAGCTGTGTGTTAATTATGTGCTCGAACACCTTACACAGCACTGAGGTGACGGCTATGGGTCGATAGTTGGCTGGTTCCGAGCGATCCCCCTTCTTGGGGATCGGCTGGACATTCGCCTCCTTCCAAGCCGAAGGCACTGTACCCGAACTGTAGGACAGTCGGTACAACCGCGTTAGCATAGGAGATAACTCCGCTGCACATTTTTTAAGTACAACCGCTGGAATACCATCAGGACCACTGGCTTTCCGGACATCGAGTGATTGCAGTACTGCACGGACATCGCGTTGCCTGATACGTATATCAGGCATTGCGTGGTCACCAGTGGGCATTGTCCGTGGTTGCATACCACAATCATCGACTTGGGAGTTGGCCGCGAAGAGATTGACCAGCAAATTTGCTTTCTCTTGCGGCTCATGGGCCAGAGATCCATCGGGATTGCTCAGCGGGGGCAGCGAGGGCTGGCAGAAGTTGGCTTGCACGGCTTTGGCCAGTTGCCGGTAGCCACGGCTACCCGTGGGATGCGCCACTAGCTCTTGGCCCAGCCGCGCTATGCGCTGGGCATCCGCCCTGACGCATGCCCTCTTGCAGACCTTTGTGGCTCTGTAGTACGCCGCCTTGAAGTGACACACGTTGGGATCGCGCGTGGCGCGCGCCCGCACCCAGGCGCGGTACGCAAACTGTTTATGCTCAACAGCCTCCGCGCACTCGCGCCCGAACCACGGACGCGCTCCGCGGACTCCGGTGACATCGGTGTATGGGATATAGTATTCCATACCTAGACCGATCTCACCGGCGACGGCAGTAGCGCTCTCAGATGGGTTCTTACCCTCAAAGCAGCGTTCAACCCACGGGATGGACGCATAATAGTCGCGCAATCCATCCCAGTCCGCTGACGAGTAGTGCCATAGTCGCCTCTTCCCCTGCACGGGTCGTGGGGGCGCTACAATGGGCACGGTGGAGCGGACCAGACAGTGGTCGGAGTTACCTAAAGCAGCAATCACCGAGACACTGTACTGGTCCGGGTGACTCGTCAACAGAAGGTCAAGCAGAGAGGGCTCTAGGCCGGACTCTCTTGGTATCCTCGTGACCTTGTGCACCAATTGAGTCAAGTCATGCGCCAGGGCAAATGCGTGAGTGGCTCTTCCCGCATGGTTTGTTATGGCGGAGCCCAACCAGATCTTGTGGTGGGCGTTAAAGTCCCCCAAAAACACCAATTCGGCGTTCGGAAACCGCTCCTGCGCATCATCTGCCGCCTGACTCAGGTATTCGAATAGTCGAGTTATCTTTGCATCTCCTGTATGGGAACGGTAAAGGCACACATAAACCTGACTCGTGGAGCCATGGTCTACGTGTACCCAAAGGATGGAAAAGGATGGGTCCTCTAGACAGCGCAAACGGCGACAACAAATATCCGCCCTAACAAACACGCACACCCCGGCTTTTGCTCGGAAATTTTCCTCGATAACATAGCCGGGGTAAAGCAGGTAGGTCGTGTCGTCAGGGCGGCGTATTTCTGTCTCCGTTAGAAACAGCATAGCTGGTTTCGCCGTCTCCAGGTGTTGGTGGACGGCGTTGAGGTTCTTATGGAGCCCACAGATGTTCGTGGACTCCACCTCAAATAGAGTTTTTGTGGGAGAGTCCCTAGCCGCTGTTTCAACAATTTTTGTTTTGTGCGCTGCCATGAGGTGAAGGGTAAGGGAAGGCGTGAAAAAGAGGTGATTGTCGCCGCAGCACCGCGTGAAAAAACATGGGAGATTGGTTTCATCTATGAATGTGAGGCGTGACGAGAGCCGACGCGCCGAACGGAAGGGCCCCCGTACCCTCCCGAATATGGTCGCCGGGCTCCCGTCCGGTCGCCAACCGGCACGACGAGCCATATCGGGATTATGCGCGACCTGGTGGGGCAGCCTCCCAGGGTGGTTAGTCCCAGTTGAGCCCCTGTACTATGCCGCGGGCGGCCAGCGGCACCACCGTTTCTACGGGTCTCCCTGCCCGGCGCGGCGCCCCGCGTCACACCCCACTAGACTACGCCAAAACCCACCGGTCCCACTAGTGCTGCGACTACCATCACCTTGGCCCGGCTATGCACTTGCTGATCCCTGAACGCAATCCAACCGAGATTGGATTACTATGGAGGGTTTTTCGCACTTGTGCACGGTGGTACCAACCCGGTCGAAATAAGTGTCAAATTTGTGCCATCAAATTTCTACCACCTGTGAATAGGATAGGTACGAAAGTAGACGATTCCAGAAGTAGGTCTTTATCTTTATTATATACACGGAAGGGGGTAAGCAGAAGTATATTCACACCCACATTTTTGATCCCACTTAACAGGGGTACGCTTGAATGAAATTTTTATAGCATTTATAATGCTAACTTCTCGCGCTTCTTTTTGCCGACGTATTTCGAAATTAAAAAGTTAGCATAATAAATGCTATAAAAATGTAATTCAAATATTTGAGGTATTCCTCGAAGCGCCACAGTTTTGAGGCGCACCAAATGAGGCACACCATTTTTATTCTTCGGAGCGCACCATTTAGTAGCGCTCCCGTGGGCGGAGTCATCAAAAATCAATGTTTAAAAAGGGTTGAAAAATCTTCATTGGTTCCAACAGTCCGTAAGAAAGTTGGTAGATCCACCGTCACCCTTAAAGGCGGATATAAAGAGAAGGGACATTTGAAGTGGTTCAGGTGTGGCTCAATAGCTCAGTTGAAAGAGCATTCCCCCTGTAAAGGAAAGGTCGTGGGTTCTAGTCCCACTTGAGCGCTTCTTTTTTCCCGATCTATTTCGAGGGGTATGTTTACTATCGGATTACGACATCCTCGGGAAGAGATGGGGTGGCATAGGGCCATACTACTCGTCCGGGAACCAACACAGCTTATTATCTTTCTTTTTACTTTTTTTTAAAGAATATAATAAATAAAAAATATAAATAAAAAAGAATAATAAAGAACCGAAGATACTAATATTCCGTCTAACTCCTCCAACTAAGCTTAATCGCTTCTGCTAGGAGTGGGTTCACGTCGGAAATGTAATGGCCGGAATTCGAACCCGGAACCTCTTGATCATAAGGCCGACTCCTTAACCACTAAGCTACCGACGCTCTTTGCCAGTAATGATATAAAGATTTCTATTGGTTATTGTGAAAACAGCCTACACAGACGAGTAATCAAAACGTCCCTTGTTTAAATCAATCTTACGTGGCTTCCAAAAGTGGTGGCTTCCATAAGTCATTTGCAAGTCGTCAATCAATGAAAGCCATTGAAAACCGTTCTGTTTCGAATGTTTCAATGGTCATTGCTTGTCTTGTTATAAAACGACATGAATATTTGTGTACGGCAAAGATATTGGGCCGAAAAATATGTAAATAATTTTATAAGCTATTGATTCAATGAAGAAGAAATAAAGGAAATAGTGTAACGCCCCTGGTGTTGCATACGTCCATAGGCCCCGGTAACCACTTTCCATCAGGTGGGCCGTGTGCTTGTCTGCTACCTAAGTGGTATAAAAAAAAGGAAATAATAAAAAGTTCTAAGATTACTTACCTCTTAATATTACATAACATAACATAAACTCACGCCTGTATTCCCCGAAGAGGTAGTCAGAGGTGCTAGCACCCACATTTCGCCAGTTTATGTTTAGGTCCCAATGTTTTATTCAATGCCATGTCAATTGCCATTAACCGGCCACTTATAAACCTGCGATAAATACACACATAACTTCGAAAAGCATCGAAAAGTCATTGGTGTGTGCCATGGTAAACCGGGGATCGAACCCGAGACCTCGTCTCAGCAGTCCATTACCCATACCACTAGGCTACCGCAGATTATCCAATATATAAAATTCTAGTGTCGCGGTGTTTGTAGTTAAACTCCTCCGAAACGGCTTGTCCGATTCTCATGAAATTTTTTGTGCATATTGGGTAGGTCTGAGAATCGAAAAAACCTCTATTTTTTCATCCCCCTAAATGGTAAGGATAGTCTACCCATATTTTTCTTTATTTTTTTTAATATTGTTTTATGTTACAACATTAGAAAATACATATAACCCTGCATTTTCAACCCTCTACGATCAACCTCTATTTACCATCGCATTTTTTTTCTTATTTTCCTTCAATTATGATATTTTTTATATATAGGACACGTCAATTTGACTTGATCTTCCGCCTTTGCCGGGCGATAACCGATCAACTATCAATCGATCAGAAATTCTAAGGCAAAAATAAAGTTTTTCAGTCAGCTTTACATTACAAGCAACCCTTATATTATGGTATATATTATCGAAATTGAATCGAGCGGTGATTATTATATCGAAATTGAACCGACTAAAACCGCTCGCAGGCTTGGGTCCTAATTACCAGGGTATTAGGCGATTCAATTCGGCAATCCTCTTAACCCAGCTGACCCTGAGCGATACCGGAACGAGGCGGCGGGGCGAGAGCGGGAGAAAACTGTCCCACCCGAGTTCCGCAGTCGGCGGCTTGGGCGCCGCCGACGTGTCTTCGCCGAAGACCATCGGCCTCCATGACCGGGGGCCTGAAGACGGTGAGTTGGCTGCTCACCGTCTTTACAGAAGCAGGCCCATGACGGCAGCGTGACGTGAGGGATTCACGCACGCACCCCTAAGAAGCGAGATAACACCCGAAAACCCCCCCATAGACGCGGGATAGCACCCGAACCACCCCCTAGACGAGGCCGCAATTGTAGCCGTAGGTCTGATGGGAGTCCTGGGACATCCTTCCGAGGGCTTACCCGGGGCTTCCATCCATAGGCTTCTGGGCGTTACCGTGGGGGTTTTTAGTCGGTAGGAGTCCGGCATAACATCCATGAAGGATTTTCCCCCACGGTTATAAAAAAAAAAAAACAAAACGCTATACCGGAACTGGTATTCCATTTTCTATATAAGTTTTATTGACGTTTTGTAAGTTCCATTTGAATAATCTATACAGTTTAAATATTTTTGCTTCGAGTTTTAACTTTGACGGTCTGTTGTCCCTGCTGATCATGTAGATATTGATGCGTGATTATAATATGCATCTAAAACACATCCGACGTCTCTGTCTAAATAAAACTACAACCATTGTTTCGTGTGGCTACGTAAGAGTTTTGTAAACAAACTGAGGATTTAGAAGGTTGGGTCACAGTGTATGCGATTGCTGAATAGAATAGAATCATTTCTTACCCACGACGGAACGGAGACGGTATAAGCGTGTGGGGTGAGAGGATGTTTGTGTGTTTGTTTGTGCAAATCCATGTTGCCTGTTTCTCCGAAACCACCAATCCAATTTTGATGCTGTTTTCAGTTATGGGTTTGGCTTTAATTGGAGCATGTTCTTAGATAAGTGTTACAATGACAACTCAACAGGGGGCGCTACAGCAAGCATTTTTATTGCAAATCAATGTTGCGAATTTCCTCCAAAAATACTAATCCGATTTTGATGCAGTTTTCAATTATTGCTTTGGGTTTGATTGCTATATTTTCTTAGATAGGTGTTACGGTGACAACCCACCAGGAGGTGCTGCAGTAAACATTTTTGAATTATTTTTTATACGTCATGGGTTTTTCAAAAGAAGAATATTTTGCTTTTTATCCTTGTATTTGTACAAAACATGTGTGTACATACAGAAGCATGCAATAAATAAATAGTACATAATAGTCCAATCACATTTTGCCTCAAATAGTGGCGTACAAATACCTATATGCTTAGGAAAACACTTAGTCATAAAATAATTGATGACGCATTTTAGAATGAAGCCTGAAACTTTGCCATCGGCTTATCATCAGCTAAGTATAAAAAAGTCCGTTTGTGTAAAAAAATGTATAAATTTTGCTAATATAAATTTCATTTAAAAATAACAAATGAACAGCTTTTGAGTCACTTGAATCAGAAGAATTTTCAGGGAAAAAATATAATAGCATGAGATCTGTTGAAAATGGAAGGAAATTTAGCTAAACCAACAGGAAAAAAAAAAACTATGGCCTACAGTTGCGCATTGCAGTGCATGGCCGAGCATTGCCCACTGAGCCTAACATTATGGATTACGTGACAAGTCGAGATATCACTCCAATACGTTCTAGAACTTCTCACTGACGTTTTGGACGTAATAGACTGTCACTTTATCTAGGCCTCCAGTATGTTGGTAGTGGTAGTAGGACACGACGGTATCCCGTCCCAATGTAGCAGTCCGACTGGGGAAGTACCTTTGCCCTAAATAATACCGCGGCCATAATAACCTCATGTTGTGTTCCCGCCGGCGAGTAGGATAGCCAGAGCTCATTGGAGAGTTTTTGTGGTATTAGCGGGAAGACCAAAGGCTTTTCCTGCTCTTCTGCACTGATGGCACAGAAACTCTCTGTTATCACAGGATCGGCAGGACCAGTGTGACTCTCCTCGTGTTGCACACGTACACTCGGCAATGCCTAAAAATATGCAGGCCACACTAGTAACATGCATGTGTGTGTAAATCTAACGAGTGTATTATAATATTACGTTTCTATGTGCGTGACTTACACGCTCGTACCAGCATCGTATACTTTTACCTTTTACAATATAGGGCATCATGTCTTGTTCGGGCGTTTTCGTCTAAGCTCGGCTAAGCCGAATGGAACTCATCACCCGTGCGCGATTAAGTTAGCTTATTTTACTTCTGTCACATAAGTTCTCGTAGCAAAGTGTCTAAGACGGCGGATATAAATCTGCATCGTATTCGAGTGTCGCGAGATCGAATCCTTGCGCGACGAGCGACGCGACGTGCAGAGAACTCTTTTTACCGTTTTTGTAATATATTTTTTTAGTAATAAGTATGGTAATATTACTAAAAAAAATATTATATATATGATTTAATATTATATAATATTATAGATTATATAGTATTACTATCTAATATAAAATAACAAAGAAGGAAAATAAAACAATTTCTTTATACTTATTATAATATGTAATATAAAATTCTGTAATGATTTTGTGTTAATATCAGACTGACACAATATCAGACAAGAATAGTCGTAATGTTTTTCATTTGTAGTAGGTAAGTAATTTATTAATTAGTGACATGAATTAACATGTTATCAAGTTAGAAATTATGATCCAGTTATAACCTCTAACCTCAACAACAATAACATCATTCACATAATAATAATAAACTACTTCTATTGGCACTTTTGTATCACCAACTTTTTGTTTATAGTTTTATTAAGATTTTTAAAAGCAAAATATTCTAAACATCACTTCACAGACTAATAGCCAATGGGTGCACCATCACTGTCTAATACTTGTTGCAATCTGGTTCTCATGTTAGCAACCATATTCCAACACAGGTCAGTGCCACGAAATGATTCCCAAGTGGAAGTTACGACTTCATCTAGATTCGACTTAGACCTCACTGGAGGGCCATTCAATGACAGTAAAGTTTTCTTGTGTGTTTAACCAATTTTGCACAAGCCGGGCACGGTGCACTGCACAGTTGTCATGCACAAAGTAAATGTGCTCATGCGGATAAACAACACGCACAGTTGGTAGCATGACATTTTGCAAAACATCCAAGTAACCTTTACTGTTATTCCGACCCCCTACTTCCACTAACTCGCCGGGTCCCATCGATGACATCCAGCCCTAGTAACCCAAAGTGATGCGTCCACTAGACCTGCATGGAACGACATTATTTTGGGAATAGCGTTCACCCGCTTTTCTCCACAATATTTTACGACCATCCTTGTCTGACTTAAAACATTTTTCGTCACTAAAAATCACCACACTATTACACCAATCAAAGTCCAGATATTGTCGTGCAAATTGTATTCTATCTTGCTTATGTTTTTCTGACAATAAAATCTTCTTAGCTGGCTTACGACATCTTAATCCTGCTGCGCGCAAATGAACCCTGACGGTCTGTAACGATATGTCATGCCTGGTAGCCGTGGTGCTCGTCGATGCGAAAGGGTCCGCCAAGTGTGTGGCAACAACATCTCGATGCCGTGGATTAGCCTCCGTGTAAACGGTAGCTTGTCGGCCAGGACGAAGACGATCTATGTGCCCTGAAGCACCATGTCGATGAACCCACAGTTGCACAGTTTTTCTCTGTGAACAATATCACAAAATAATTTAAAATAATATTTACAACGTAATTATACTTTAAATTATGCACATTATAATATAATTATATACATATTTTTGAATAAATAACTTTAACTTACCGATATATTTAATCGTCTTGAAATTTCAGAAATTGAAACATTTTGCTCATGCAAAACAATTATTTCAGCTCTTAATAGCATAGTCAAATGATGCATATTTAATCTTCTTTCTTAAAAGAGTTAAAATTATTGATGAGCAGTTGAGCACAGTAGTTAAAAACCAATAAATGTCTGTTCACGTTTAGTAAATCATAACTTTGAGGGTAAAATAATATTCACACTTGACGAACTGTGATCACTTGTGTTATTTAATGTGGGTAGGATCAATATCAATAATGTTAATAGTTTTGACTGACAATTTTACTTTAGAGTCTCAAAACAAGTTAATAACAACACGCACACATAGAAACGTAATATAATACACTCGTTAGATTTACACATACATACGTGTTACTAGTGTGGCCTGCATACTTATAGGCATTGTCGTGTGTACATAGGCCACGGTAACCACTTTCCATCAGGTGGGCCCCGTGCTTGACTGCCACCTAAATGGTTTAAAAAAAATTATCACCAATAAAGTCCATGCGTTTTAGCAGAAACATGCGCCTAAGTTTTCAGTGGCACCCCACCTCTAATCGAAAAGTTAGACACAGTCCATTAGAAAGTTTCATTCTTTCACGTTAGCTGTGTACAATGTACATAATGTAAGTACATAGTGTACATGGTTGGAGAATTGCCAAAGAACCCAGGACTGCTTTATCATTGAGTTCATACAAGTTCATAAATTATAGTCAGATCAGTGTTGTTTTGAATGTCTTCATACAAAACTTGCGTGTAACAAAAATTTGTACTTTGGTTTCGTTTACCAAATTCTTAGTTTGTTTGTGTTGTGATAAACTAATATTAGGTACTAGCTTTTGCCCGCAGCTCTGCCCGCGTGGGTGTCGGTTATCGCGACCAAACATATGCTGCAAGCCTATGTGCTTTCTCATGGTCTAATCTACCCCTATACCAAATTTCATCAAAATAGGTTCAGTGATTTAGGCGTGAAAGCGTAACATACAGACAGACAGACAGAAAGACAGACAGACAGACAGAGTTACTTTCGCATTTATAATATTAGTATGGATATGGATATGGATAAAGTATTTTTAGGTAATAAATATTTTTACTTAGTAGGTAGATAAGCACACGGCCCACCGCACTGTGGATCGAAAATCGGATATGCCGGGTAAAAAAATGAGTATGTCAAAAAATCCTTACTAATATTATAAATGCGAAAGTAACTCTGTCTGTATGTCACGCTTTCACGCACCGATTTTGATCAAATTTGGTATAAGGGTAGATTAGACCTTGAGAAAGGACAGAGGCTATGTTTGGTCGCGATAACCGACATCCAGGCGGGCTAAAAAGCTACTCATAAATAAATAGTACTATAATAGTGTAGCCAACCGTGTGATTCCAGAGTTATACTGATTTTTAATTTTTTCTCCATACAAAATTATCTTTAAAAAATTCCTACTCGTTCATTTTTATAACCATTAGTTTCATATTCCTATAGTAGCATAGTATTGAGCAATCAAACCCATTTCAAGCCAAAAAACTAAGCATTGATAACTTAAGTTTGTATGTTTGAATGAATTTTTTATAGCATTTATTATGCTAACTGTTAAGTTAGCTGTTAAGTGCTATAAAAAAATTAATTCATATATTTGGGCGCAGTCATCAAAATTCAATGTTTAAAAATGATTGAAAAATCATTCATTGTTTCCAACAGTTCATAAGAATGTTGGTAGATGGCTGCACCGTCGCCCTTATAGACGGATATAAAGAGAAGGAAAATTTGGAATGATTCAAGTGGTGCTCAATAGCTCAGTTGGCAGAGCAGTCGCCCTGTAAGCGAAAGGTCGTGAGTTCGAGTCTCCCTTGAGCATTTCATTTTTTCCAATGTTTTTCGAACTTAAGTTTGTATGTCTTCTAAACCCGATTTTCGATCCACAGTGCACCGTTCTGATTTGAACCAAGTAGTTACCGTGGCCTATAGACATGTGCAACACTAGGGGAGTCACATTCGTGCTACTTACCCTGGAAGCACTGAAAGTTTCAGTGCCATCAGTGTAGAAGGCAAAGCACGACAAGCCTTTGGTCTTCCCACTTTGTCAGCCTCTGTGACGTGGCGGTAGTGAACACGACTACTACGCAAGAGGCGCGGGTTCGATCCCCGCTCAGCGCTAATATTTGTATGCATGACTATTGCATAGATTATTATTTTGTTTAAATGGCTATTTGTATTGATCTGAAAATTTAAGCCGTAGGTATGCCATCTGCTTTTTACTTTATACTAAGTATCGAAAAACATAAAATGCTGAAAGAACAAAACAACATTTTGTTTCATTTGAACAATTCCAAAAAATAAAGAATGATAGTTGAAACATTCGAATGATCTCATTACGCGTCGCCGCGGCGCGACGCATTTCAATAACGCGACGAAACGCGACGGGCGGCGCTCGTAGCGTGCCTACGTACCTCGTAGCGGTAATGGAATTCGTAGCGCTACGAGGGTTAGCATGAACGGGCGTTTTTTTTTTTCTAATAATTTAAACGATTGAAATATTTAAAACTAGCAAAAAGCAGAGCTTTGTAAGAGCTCGTCTTGTTTTTCTTTCTATGCAACGAATACAAAATGTTAATGTTTATGGTTATAAAAATATATTTTGATCAACGGGCATCAGTTATAGGTTAACTTATATGAATGGAGACCTAACTGCAATTTAATGTAATTTTTCCCACCGTGTGCCATCGCCTCAAGATGGTTGTATGGAAGAATTTGGAGCACTCAAGGTGTGAGTCGATCAGTGAGCTCACAGATCAGATCATTTTGAGTCCACTTTTTTCTAACTTAATCGATTTGAATTAGGGTGAATGTTATATTAGTCAAGCTGTTTAATAGACTCTGTATTGATTGAAAATCGTGATAACCTACATTCGCGTAGGTGAAGCCACGTGATTTTATTTATTTAAGTTTTTTTTTTAACCAGCTACTAACTGCAGTTACAGTTAGTAGCTGTTTAAAAAAAAATGTATCTTAAAAATCACCTGGTGCTATACCCCAGTAATGTATGGTTCTCCATTCATGAATTATTTGAGTGAATGGTGGCTTGCGTGCGTGCTTGATATTTTGTTTATACCCCACTTACTGATAAATTGGGAGGGCTTTGAATATTGCTCAACGGCGCCTTTTTGCAAGGAATTTAGATTTTTATTGATTTTGTGTTCATTCATGAAAATATTTTTCCTTTTACATGCATAATGATGCCCTTATATATTGTTCAACGGTTAAGTGAAGGTAGCCTAATAAAATATCTATAACTAAAATTTTTTATTTTGATGTTTTGTAAGTTCCGTTTTAATCCATACTCCATACTAATATTATAAATGCGAAAGTAACTCTGTCTGTCTGTCTGTCTGTCTGTATGTTATGCCTAAACCACTGAACCGATTTTGATGAAATTTGGTATAGGGGTAGATTAGACCATGAGGAAGGACATAGGTTATGTTTGGTCGCGATAACCGACAACCACGCGGGCGGAGCCGCGGGCAAAAACTAGTATTATAAATGCGAAAGTAACTCTCGTCTGTCTGTCTGTTTGTATGTTACGCTTTCACGCCAAAACAACTCAACCGATTTTGATGAAATTTGGAATAGGGGTAGATTAGACCATGAGAAAGGACATAAGCTATGTTTGGGCGCGATAACCGACATCCACGCGGGCGGAGCCGCGGGCGAAAGCTAGTCGTCTATAAAGAATGCATTATTTTTGACGTTAACTATTTTCTTAAATAGTTTATTATTTATGTTATTAAAGTTTTCCCGTTAACCCCTCCAGCTAAGTTAAATTGCTTATTGCAGTAGACCAAACATAGCCTGTCATAAATATATTGTACATTTTGACACTCGTGCTATCTGATACTTTATACATTTTAACATGTTGTCAGTTTGTACCCGGCGTGCTATGTGTTAATCCAGGGTGTCAGCGATCTCCATACCAAATTTTATTAAAACCGCTACATCCATCTATCCATACTTACAAACTTTCGCGCCTACAATATTACGTACTAATATTAGTACTACACTCGAAAAACATCGGGAAAATAAAATGCTCAAGTGGGACTTGAACCCACGACCTTTCCCTTACAGGGGGAATGCTCTTCCAACTGAGCTACTAAGCCACACCCCAAATCCCCCTTCTCTTTATATCCGTCTTTAAGTGCGACGGGAGGGAAGAGAAGGGAAATTTGAAGTGTAGCTCAGTTGAAAGAACATTCCCCCTATAAGAGAAAGAACGTGGGTTCAAATCCCACTTGAGCATGTCATTTTCCCCATGTTTTTCAAATTTTAAAGTTAGCATAATAAATGCTATAAAACATTCATTCAGATATTTGGGCGGCGTCATCAAAATTCAATGTTTAAAAATGATTGAGAAATCATTCATTGTTTCCAACAGTTCGTAAGAATGTTGGTAGATGGCTCCACCGTCGCCCTTAAAGACGGATATAAAGAAAAGGAAATGATTCAAGTGTGGCTCAATAGCTCAGTTGGAAGAGCATTCCCCTGTAAGGGAAAGGTCGTGAGTTCAAGTCTCACTTGAGCATTTCATTTTTTCCAATGTTTTTCGAACTTTAAAGTTAGCATAATAAATGCTATAAAAAATTCATTCAAATTAGTAGAATTTATATTTATATCAAAGAAAAACTTAAATAACTCACTTAAAACTCGCCGCACGTATTTGCTCGACTTTTTACAACAGGGGCGACAGAGACATAACAAATGATCGGCCGGACACTGACACTGCAGCTGTCAGCCAACTTAATTATGGTGACACTGCCCTGACACTTGGTGAGAGGAATATTTATGATCTGTGCAACTGGCGAGCTAGGATTGGTTGTCTCAATAAAATTCACGGTTTTTGTGACATCTTGTTTTTACTGTAGGTATAATTTGTAGAAGATGATTAGTTTGTTGAAAATTATTTAATTGAATGGAAGTTTCTGACAAATGTAATTAAAATTTATAGCTAACTTAATTCAGAGCGTACTTTCTATTGAAAAAAAGGCAACGAATTGTGACTCTTCTGGTGTTGCAGGTATCCATGGCCGGGGTAATCGCTTACCATCAGGCGATTCGTCTGCTCTTTGCCTCCCTATTACATAAAAAATAATCAAACTTAGGTAACCTGCTATGGTTTTCCCAAGCGACTACAATATGGGGTTCTTCAAGAAGGGCATTAGAACGTCTAACAGGGTTGGCAGCACGAGTGTAACGCCCCTGGTGTTGCATATGTCTATAGGCCGCGGTAACCACTTCCCATCAGGTGCACCGTGTGTTTGATTGCCACCTAAGTTGTACAAAAAAGGTAATCAGCTGTATGATTTACCTTTATTCTTCTTCATCTTAGCGGTAATCCCAGTCACATCTGAAGCTTTCAGCTTGGAATCTGGGGTCCGCTTTAGTCTATCGGTGGATTTGGCTAAACTTCGATATTTTCTGTGAAGCGATTGCCATCTGACCTCCACAACCCAAAGGCGATATCGAAGCATTGCAGCTAGACCTGTTGTTGGACACCAGGGCTCCAATTATCCGTAACGACTGCCATAGATGTTCGTATGCTCTCTGCTGCTGCTCTCTCTCCGAGGCACAACCAGACCAATACGAATACCCATGTTAAAGCATACAAATATTTGCACTGAGCGGGCATCAAACCCGCGCCTCCTGCGTAGCGGCCGCGTTCACAACCGCTGTCATTATAGTATGGTTTACCTTTATTATCATAGTAATTGTCCAGTTCCGTCCAACTGCATATTTCAACAACTCGTCGAATGCCTTTTCACGAAAAACGGACTTTAAAACCAAATAAGAAAAAATGTTAAAAATAACAGAATTTAGCGAGAAAATTTAGATATTTTCGATCTATTTGAATTCGGTGCCAACTTTGTTTGCTATGTCTGACCTGCTATAATGCCATTAATTATGGTATAGTGACTTGTGCCTCTCCCAAGAGGCTTATGTCCAGTAGTGAACTGCGAAAGGCTAATTAATTGATTGATGAGAATCTACCGACTGATTTATTGACATTTAATTATTATTATCATTGACGTCACTCCTGAAAAATCCGACATATTAATCCCAACCCCAAGAAAAACACATTTAATTTTACCAGTTCCGTCTTCTACAGATTATAGTCAAGCATGAACTTTTTTTAAATAATTTTTATAGCATTTAATAAGCTAACTTTAAAATTCGAACACATCTGGAAAAATGAACTGCCCAAGTGGGACTTGAAGCCACGACCTTTCCCTTACAGGGGAAATGGTCTTCCAACTGAGCTATTGAGCCACACATGAGTCACTTCAAATTTCCCTTCTCATTATATCCGTCTTTAAGGGCGACGGTGGAGTCATCTACCAACTTTCTTAGGAAATTTTGGAACCAATGAATGATTTTTCAACCATTTTTAAATCGTTCTTGTTCTTCGTGTCAGTGGCAACAATTTAAATACTTAGATACGCCCAACTTAAAACTCGGTGACTTTGACCGCACCTTCCATAGCTTTATTCAGGTCGGCAATCGTGCAGGTGTAGGGGCACAGTGGGCACCACAAGAGGTGGTCCATCGACTGTAGAGGTGTACCACAGTCGCAGCCACCACCTCCTGCGTCCAGGGAACCCCATTTTACCCGGTTCGCCCTACAGCAGCCGACCTGAGACCTCAACGTATTTAAGGATTTCCAGGTGGCCCATTTTGTTTCATGCCCGGGTAGGCTCTCAGCTTAAATCATTCATTTGTATGTATTCGAATTTCAAGCGTGAACGTTAGTACAGTCACCTCTATAAATATGTATACACGGTAGGGTTCCAGAAACAAGTAACCAGGGTTAACTTCAAATTTTTGTTTACAAAATTTAAAGCAAAATGATGTAACCTCTTAATATTTCATAAAAATGTAACCATTACACGCCTCATAAAATGTATCAAATAATGCTTCCAAAAATATATCCACAACTAACGGGTCAATTGAATGGAAACATGCTATAGTTCATATATATGTAAACACGTACTTTCAAAATAATATTAAATATACTTTCAGTGAAGTTAGTCTCTTTATTCGCTTAAGGCACATCAACTCACGCTAATATAAATAACTAGCCGATTTCCGCGGCTCCGCTTGCGTGGATGTCGGCCATTGTGACTTTCAATCAATCATATCTCCGTTTTTACTCTTAACCAATTATGATCAAACGTAATATTTTAAGTATGACTTTTGAATTTGAGTGTGAGAGTCTGAGTCTGAGAGTCTGAGTGTGAGAGTCTGAGTCTGAGGGTCTGAGTGTGAAAGCTTGAGTCTGAGAGTCTGAGTCTGAGCCTGAGAGGCTGAGTCTGAGAGTCTGAATGAGTCCGAGCCTGAGTCTGAGAGTCGCGTCTGAATCTAAGTTAGAATTGAATTTGAAGTTTCGATTTTATAGAAAACTACATATTTTAGACTACAGACTACATAACTTCACTGAAAGTATATTTTATATTATTTGAAAGTACGTGTTTACATATACATGAACTATAGCATGTTTCCATTCAATTGACCCGTTAGTTGTGGATATATTTTTGCAAGCATTAGTTGATACATTTTATGAGGCGTGTAATGGTTACATATTTGTCAAATATTAAGAGTTTACATCATTTGGCTATTTATTTTGTAAACAAAAATTTGAAGTTCACCCTGGTTACTTGTTTCTGGAACCCTACCGTGTATACATATTTATAGAGGTGACTGTACCTAGCGAGGCGTGAAAGTAAGGTAATTAAACTGAAATTTCACTAAAACACGGAACTAGATTTTCCAAAAGCTAATTACGTTTGGCGTTTATTGGCTCAACTGCCTGGCATTGCACATAACACCTGCGTTCGCTATTTGCAAGAGAGAACATTAATGAAAGTTTAATTAAAATATGTCATGGCGTTAGTTATACTGAAATTCAATTAGAAGTGCGTCACTACTTAGCTTACTTAGCTAATCCAAACTAATGATATAATCCAAAATCCAAAATAAATGCAATAGTATGTCTATACATAGGTCTAAAAAGGGCTACTTTATTGGAATCGAATGGATAATATTGGATATTTTCTAATATTTACACGAATGTCACTCATTGAAATAAAACCACTTTTTACGGATTCTGTCGCGATATATGTTAATATTTACCCGACGTTTCGGCCACTTTTCATCTGCCATGATCGCGGTGTGACTCATGATGGTAGCTGTCATATAAGTATAACTAAGTTATCTCAAAATACCCGAATCATGGTGATTCAGTAAAAAGGATAATAGTTCTTAGTTTTTTCTGTAACAACAATCTGCTAAGTAAATGAATTGATGTGATTCAGCTCATATAAGTGACCATTTTAAGAATTTTATAGGAATCTATTGAAGTTTACTGGAAACTCAAAAATTGCTTGTTTTAGCAGGAAAATAAATCTCTCGTGCGGGACTCGTACCCGCGATTTTTCACTTACGGGGGGAATACCTTCACCAACTAGGCCACCGAGACAAGCCCGATGTGATTCAAATGTTCTTTCTACCTTTATCCGTCTATAAGGTGATGGTATAGTAATTAAGACGGTAATTATAAGTCTCACGCCATATTTAATCCATGAACACCTACTAAGTACGCATCTAGAGCATATACTACTACTAAAAATGCCTAGCAAAATCTCAACGTGAGATTCGAACCTGGTACGTTTATATTTATACGATATGTTTGAAGTCGTTGCCAACTTTGTTTGCTGTGCCTGACCTGCTATAATTTAGGTTTAATTACTTGTTCAGGTAGGGGTCCCGAGGAGGGCCAGACCGTAAGGATGGCCCTGGGTCAGCTGGGGTGCGAGGCATATGTTGAAGACAACGTCACCTCCGGCCTAGCTGGGACCCTCAGTCATTGTGCGGTTTTAGTCGGTTCGAGTCTGAAATAACCTCTCCTTCCGGCTCCGGCTGGGGAGGTTGCCGAGTGGATTTCCGCACGTAAAAAAGAGTAGGGGTGGCCCATCATACCTACTTAGCTATAATGTTTAGAATAAGAATAGAATAGAGACGTTTATTTCCAAGAATATGGTCATTACAGGTAGGTATTAAATTTTTCTTGATCTGCATATTCTGCCAAGTGTGGCGTGCAAATATTTGACTAATAAATTAAACATTGTACAATACTTTAATAATGTAAGATAATAATAAAAAAAATAAGGCGTGGCGGTAGTGCACGCGACTGCTACGCAGGAGGCGCGGGTTCGTTTCCGCTCAGTGCAAATAATTGTATGCATGAATATGGCTATTTGCATTGGTCTGGGTGTTTCTATGTATAGTATGTATGTATTTACAAAAAAAAAGTATCTAAGTATATTTATCCGCATTCTAGATTCCATAACACAATCTAGTTAAGCTAAGCTTACCATGGGTCTAGATAGTTGTGTGGAATGTTGTGTAATATTTAAAAAAAAAATTAACCCTAACAAGTCACACATTTTTGACCTAACACCTAACCTGTTTGATTTAACACCGACTTTTGTATAGGAATGATCGATATTTCACTTGATTGCCTCATGGTAATACCGACTTCCTTTTTTGAAGAACCTATTCCTTTTTTGAAATCGGTGTTAAAAATGTATAAATATATTGTCATATTCCCCAATGACCCCCTATTTGATGCTAATTCGTTTGTTGTTCGACCCATTTACATTTGTATTTTGTATCTACACGCCATTGGGGAAACAGGATGTATTTATTTAGTATCGTATCTGTATGTTTAGTAAATAAATGTTAATGCACATGTATTGGGTTACTTTGTGTATTGGTAAATAAATAAAAAATATAAATAAAGTTGTTTAGAATTCTACTTCCCACTTTAGATATCTAGTTAATTTTTATTTCTTCACCAATATTACCTACTCGCTTTTGCCCGTGGCTCCACCCGCGTGGATGTCGGTTTTCAAGACCAAACATAGCCTGTGTCCTTTCTAAAGGTCTAACCTATGCCTACCAAATTTCATCAAAATCGGTTCAGTGGTTTAGGCGTGAAAGCATAACATACAGACAGACCGACAGACAGATAGATAGACAGACAGACAGAGCTATTTTCGCATTTATAATATTGGTATGGAAGTATGATTTGCAGATAATAGACAAACAGCGATTTCGATCCCCGCTGTATTGTTTTGTCAATATGTATAATACTATATTTATTTACAAAAAAGTGTGTCTAAGTATGTTTATCTGCATTCTAGATCCCATAACACGACCAGTTATGCTAAGTTTTTTATGGGCTGTCTCGATAGCACTGTGTAGAATATCTTAGAATAATATTAAATATTAGAATTTTTAAATATTATTTAAAAATTCTTTCGAACTTTAATCGTAAATTAAAATATTACGAGTTAACATTCAAACCACTTCATAATTAAAAACGCAAACGAATCCAGAACACTCCTTTATGAAGTAGGTCAAAAATAAGCGACACTTTCATATTTCACCGCACCGTAGCTTTAATAAATGAAAAAAAAAAATGTAATTCAGCACTCTACGGCTGGGTAATAACACGAGATTGATGACGTATTTGACGACGGATGTTATGTCAAATGAATGCTTAATGATATTACGCGCATTTGAAAAAAAAGAATATGAGTTATGGTTTCATGAGAGACGCTTGTAAAAAGTTTGAATATAAATAAAACCGGTAAAGTGTGAGTCGGAAATGAAAATTCTGTAGCCTTTAGCTCCTTTAAAATCATTTTTATTGTATGAATTTTACAGCATTAAGTATGCTACTTAACTATACAAATCGAATACATAGGGAAAGAGAATCTTCTCGGGCGGGACTCGAACCCACGACCTTTCCCTTACAAGAGGGAATGCCTTGACCAGCTCGGCTACCGAAACACGTCCGATGTGATTCAAATTTCGCCTTAGAGACGGATAAGAGGGGAAATTTGAATCACATCGGGCGTGTCTCGGTAGCCGAGTTGGTCAAGGCATTCCCCCTGTAAGGGAAAGATCGCGGGTTCGAATTCCGCCCGAGAAGATTGTTTTTCCCTACGTGTTCGATTTCTATTGTTCCTATACAACGAACGTGATTTCTCCTTCCCTTATTGACTCCCTTTCACTCTCTTTAAATATTTCTTTTATTCTGTTTTTAGTGTTTGTTGATATAGAGGCAACAGAAATACGTCTTCTGTGAAAATTTCAACTATTTAGCTAACCCGTTTCTTAAGATATAGCCTGTTGACCTGTTCTGTTAAGATATAGACAGACTAGCAGGCGGACAGTGGTGTCTTAGTAATAGCACAGTCTAACGATTCATAGTAATGGTGTAATATGGTTCCGTTTTATCGATACGGAAGCCTATCAATGATTGCCTTATACAGAAGTTAGGTAGTTATTTGTTTGTCATTGTCGTGAAAAGGCAAACGTGACATGTAAATGAGATCCTAATTCCTTTGAACCTTCGATATAGAAAACTTTTGCGTCTATTTAAGACCTCGTAGCGAAATAATCGAGTGAGGAATTTCTGTTTCCATGGGAGCCTTCATGGCCGTGACATACTACTAATCTTATTATTATTCGTAATTCAGGAGTGTCCATTCCGTAGTTCCCCTGGAGGAATGCGTGAGCTTCATGGCCACACATCGGCAGCAATAGACTGGCTTCGCCAACTGGACGTCGACGGAGGACTCGAGCAGGGGCCATACGATATGATGATGTTTATTTGTGTGGTGACGGAGAAAGAATACAAGTCTATCCCATCTCATCCGAAAGGTATTATAAGAGGCGACAGACGGGAAAACACGCAGACGACATCACTGCGAGCGAAGGAATACATGAAATAAAACCCTTTACCAACTAGTGGTCAGCGTGGAAACAGTAAGCCAAAACCTCCTAGGGCACGCCGTAATAGCGGCGGTAAGACCCATCATGGAGGAATGGCTAGAGAGGCCACACGGCAGCCTCTCGTACCGGCTGACGCAGGTAATTACCGGACACGGGTGCTCCATGAACGCTGGCCTGGGGGTGACCGGTGGAGCCGTCTGTCACCCTAGCAGAAGCAGGCCGCGGCGGCGGTGCAAAGTGCGCCTCCCGTACCCGGGGCTAGTTGGGCAAACCGAGGTCCCCACAACCCGAAGAGTACCATCTTGAAAGAGATGGTTTTGGGTCTGCCGGGGTGCGAGAGATATGCTTTCGGCAATCTCATCTCCGGCAAACAAGGACCCAAGATGGCGTGCGTTTTAGTCAGTTCGAGTCCGACATAATCGCCTCCACCGGGTCCGTGGGGGTGGTATCCGTGGGGATTTTGCGCACGATAAAAAAATCCTCCTAATATTGGGAGAGGCCTATCTACAGTAGTGGACTGCGATGTGCTGATTAATTGACTAATGCTAATAATATTATACATATGAAAGTATGTGAAGATGTTTGGGTGTTTGTTATTCAATCACACTCTAACTGCTGAACGGAGCTTGCTCTGGTAAAACGATAGATTCTAGTCTATAATAAAGGCTAGAGTTTCTATAAGCATTGCATAGCTCCGGTAACGGGAGCAAAATTCCAATAAGATTAGAGGACATGTGTACTCGTATTCAGCATCAGAAAGTTGTTGATGAGCTAAGTGCTCAAATTAATCTTAATTCCTTGATATTCCCCCTTCCTGTTGATCGATTGTTGTGATATTCAGTACACACCTTTAGTTCGAACAATAATACAATTTCAATCAATAAAACAGTTTCAGATAGTTTTGGATCAATTTGACGCTGATTTAACCAATGGTCTCACTGTCAGTGATTCACAGGACTGTACGAAATGAGGATGGAAAAGATGAAAAGCAGACCGGTGCTCCAATTTGAATGCCTCTGATGTGACTGGGTCTCAACGCTCACCCTGGCAGAAGCAAGCCTAGGCGGCGCCGAAGCGCGCCTCAATTATCCGGGGACTGGATGGGGGGACACCGTTGTCCCGAAGAGGGCCAGCTCGAAATAGATGGCCCTGGACCCTGGGTCTCCAACAAACTCACCTCCAGCAGCCTACGACTTACAGGCTAGACTTATTTTTATTTTTTATAGTGTGATAAATCCGCATGGATTCCACCCCCCCGGAGCCGGTGGGGGAGGTTACGTTAGACTCGAACCGACTAAAACGCACGCCATCTTTGGGTCTTTGGTTGCCGGAGGTGAGAAGAATGCAGGATAAATATCTCTCGCGCCCCGGCATCGGCAGTCCCACAGGCGGCGGCGTGCGTTATCAGGTATCCGTGATTTTTCGCACGGTTTATTACAAAAATATTTTATACACGCTCTTCTACTAATTAATAATGTAATAGTTTCCTTAAAATAAAGAAAAAGGAATGAATTTCTCAATGTCAGTATCTTCACGCTATTCTATTTGGAGCGGGAAGTGAATGCATAAGACCATTTATTATTCGGACGCGGCAGTTTCGAATACGCCCACAAAATAGAGAAGATTATACCAGTTTGAGGTGACCACATGTCTGGCTGGATTTCATTTTCATTAATAATAAATAAATACTAAGACATTTGAATCTAATTCACAATTCTACAAAGATGTCGTTATATTTCTTTACTATCATAAAGACAAAGCAACTTTTATCATAAAGTAAACATAAAACAACATGATGAAACGACATTTTCAAAGAAATTTACAATAAAACATGTGAAAGAGATTCTTTGAAGAATTGTAGCCTAAAGCACAATATCGTCTTAATAAGAAAACAACCGGTGGATAAATACTGTAAATAGCGAGACGTGATTTTCAATAAAAGGTATGAGAAGTTCAAATAACAACAGAAAATCCAAATGTTATCTTAAATTTTTATAATTTGATTAACATTCTCGATGCTATTGAACGTAAAATGGTAGAAATTAACTTGACGGTCTTGACAGATTTTCACGCCCCGCTTAAAGAACCCGGGACTGTAAGAAGAGGTAAACATGTATGCGGACAGAGCATTCTAGCTCTTTATCGTGTGGCAGAGTTAGAAGGTCTCAAATCGTTTAGTGCAAGATGGTACGGATTCCACCGTGTTTGGACGGCACCGCAGACTCGCATGAGTGGTCTGGATAGGAAGCGATAGGATGGAATCAGTTGAAATAACTCCTCAGAACACTCGCCGCGGTAGAGGCAGTAGAAAACTGCCAGAGAGACAACGTGTCCATGCTTCTGCAAGGGATTGGTGGTGTTAGTGGTGTTGCAACCGTCCACAAGCCACGCTAACCATTTTCCTTCAGGTGGGCCGTGTGCATGCATGCCACGCCATCTAAGTGGTATAAAAAATATATTAGTACCAGACACTTCAAGTTCAAATTGTTTTATATCATTCAAAAACTGTTCATAAGTCTGAAGTGTGTTTCGTATTCCATTCCAACTCTGCTCTGGCAAATAAAGTTAGTAGTTTTTGATGTAACAAAAACAAACATACAAAATAAAAGTTTGCTATGAGTTACGAAGTGAAAAACTACGTAGGTATTCCTACATGTGCTTACCTTGTTTTGACAAAGTTATAATGTAGAATATAGAACATTTTTATGGGATTTCTATGGCTTACTGCATTTATTTAAAAAGTTTTATAGTAATTTATAGCTGACGCTCACGGCTCTATCAGCATGGGTATCGGTTGTTACGACTTTTGGTCTTTTCTTATAAAGGACACGTCAATTTGACTTCACCTCGCCTGATGATAAGCTAAAGACAAAGTCTCGAAAGATGGTCACCATCGTAAACATGTACCAAGTTAACAATGGTGGCACTTATTTGTCATACGTATCTCCGGTGTTACTGAACTTATTATAATCAAACAAACGTAAGATTTTATGTCCAACCAAGATTTTTCAAACAAATAAAAAAATATACATTCAAATCCGTTTAATAGTTTTTGCGTTTATCGCGGCACAGTTAATAATTCTAAGAAATATATTTTTGAGTTCAGAATCGTTAATATAAAATAAATACATGTACATATAATCACGCCTCTATCTCCGGAGGGTTAGGCAGAGGTGAATTAACACCCACATTTCACCAATCATTCTATTCTGTTCCACGTAATAGGATGTGAGCCTATTACCGCATTTCGGGCACTGTATGTATCTGAGGTTGACTTTGTCTGTATATATCTGTCTGATGTTATACTAATGTAAAATAATTTAAGTTTTTTTAAATATCCCCAATGTATAGGTACTACTACTGTAAAATTATATATGACTAGCTTTTGCCCGCGGCTCCACCCGCGTGGATGTCGGTTAACGCGACCAAAAAATTAGCCCATGTCTTTTCTCATGGTCTAATCTACCTCTATACCGAATTTCTTAAAAATAGTTCAGTGGTTTAAGGTGAAAGCGTAACATACAGACTGACAGACAGACAAACAGAGGTACTTTCGCATTTTTTTTAAAAAATAATATTAGAACCAAAATTACTAATATTCCCTCTAACCCCTCCAACTAAGCTAAATTGCTTGTGCTAGGAGTGGGTTCACATCGGTAGTGTAATGGCCAGGATCGAACCCAGGACCTCTCAATCGTAAGGCCGACTCCTTAACCACTAAGCTATATTGGTATGGATTATCCTACGATTATCCATTCTATAGTCACCCTAATATACACATTCGTTTCTCTGTCTGTCCGTACCGAACTTTAGGCAAAGCTGATAGGAAAAATTGGTTTTATATACCGCTATAAATTTTTATAGTCGAAGCAGTTTATTTCAGAACTGTCAATGTTGCAATGTTGCAGCTTGAAGCCTTGCAGGCTAGCTAGCATCGCTAAAGGATATTGTAGTGACGTCATTGTGTGATGTCAGAGTCACCATCGATGGCTACTATGTATAATTTATACTTGACTGGCATTACAGAACATTTTTTTAAGAGTTATTAGTTCTGTTCCAGATTTAAAAATGAAAATTCATTCCTGCCTAACTTTATTTACTTATTTATTAGGCATACTACATGCACTGCAACAAATTTTCTTAATAATGATAATTAAAATTGTATTACTTTACTTAAAATGAAAGTTGCATACGCTCCAGATGAACTTATTGTTCTAATTTTTTTTTCGTACCACTACTTAGGTACTTAGGCTTCATATAAGAGTCATTGAAAAAACAGAACAGGCTGCCGCTTGTCCCACTGCAAGGGCGGTCGAACTGATAAATGGGATGCTAAAATCGAATCCTGATGTTGATGTGTCCTCTGACAATATACATCAAATGACGGGAAACATCTTGACGTATCTGAACGCACCCTCATGAAGTGTGCATATGAGTGGCTTATTTTATTGTCCAGCCTAATTAATATAAACTGTAATATTTGCATGCACCTAGTAGATTAAGTTAGCTGTAATTAGTAAGTAAGAATTAGCATAACATTATAAGCGCTTTGGTGTTTTTCACTGTTAGCTTGTACTGTATTAAATGAATAAAAAAAAAAAAAAAAAATAACCCTACTTTGACATTCCCGTAGTTCGGTAAGAATTGAAGGGTGCAGCACCGTGCTTTACCTAGGATCTCCATCTGGGTGAAGCACAGAGTACTAATGTATAGTTGTTAAAATAATTGTTAAGTGCATAATTAATTATATCAGTATTAAACAAAAACAAAGAACGCACATACACTCGAACTTATTTCGGAGAACAGGGGGTGGATAAGGTATCCAAAAGTTCTCCTGTATTTGAACTATTTTCCACTATCCAAATACAGCGGGACATCTAAAATGGCGCTTTCTATTTTGTGATTGCTACTCGTAAATCTTTCACTTCCCGAGGTTGTTTTTCGAACTGTAAACAACTTAAAACTTCAATTTCTTAATATTTAAAAGCATTAAGGGATTCCCCGTGACAGAAATTATAGCTGGTTATAAAATCTTAAAAGTTTCATGTCATTCCAATAGTATAAGTATTTAAGTTTGTAGATAAAATATATAGGTATTATAGGGAGCACAAAATTATCGAAAATGAATTTACCATTTTATTGGAAACCTGGTCAAAATAATAGTCGAGTAGTAAGTTAGCATAATAAATGCTATAAAAAATTCATTCAAATTAAAAATATTTCATAAAAAAATAAGTTTAGAAAGCTAGTAAAAATTTTGTTTTATACTACAATGTAAGCTCATTCACCTTGCAAAACTATTTCTCTTAGAGAGAAAAACCGAGACAACGTCAATTAATTATCAACAGAGGAATGAGACGACTAGCTTTTTCTCAGTCTTGTTTTGAGTACCACCTAATTTATATGCAAAAGTTGAAGTTATAGTTAGAAAGAGTAGGGTAACCATGTGTTACAAACTTTTGAGACTTATCTTTTATAAATCTATTTTCCGATTTTCACAATTACAATATCAGTAGGATATAATAAATGTTGTAAGAAATGGGTAAGCTCTTTGGCTTCGAAGGAAGTTTCACCTGCAGACCGGTAACCGTATCAGTTTGCACACTTTTCTATTAACGAAACTCTGGCGCAAGTTTTTCACTCGGAGTTGGGCTCAAACGGCACTCGCTTCCGTGAAAGCCAAAATAAATTGAATTGTGGAAGGTAAAAATAGAAGAAACGACCACGAGCTGCAAATTGTAAGCTTTGTACTTACTTATAAACCCGAAATTTGTATTCAAATAAATTTAAATTACTGTTTATACCTACTTTTGTTTGTTTTTATTTATAAATGAATCCATCCATAGATTACATAACAATGCTATGATGTGATGTCATAGATTATCAATTCACAGATCTAGTTAAAATTATGTAATCTACTTAAATGGTTGCAGAAAGATGGGAATAATGGTCAGAGTTTTAAGATGAAGTTACAAAAAATGTAAATTAGTTAAGTATAAGATAAGTTTTGTGTGTTGCAGCATGTCATAATAAAAGCATTTTTCTTCCTTTGATGGATAGTACATGGTGGAATTCGTTGTCCGACATAACCTCCCCTTCTGGCTCCGGCGGGGGAGGTAACCGAGGGGATTTCCGCACGAAAAAAAGGTGAAATTTGATGTTACGCATGTTTACATTATTGTTTAAACTGACAGTCTGGCAATGTAAACCCTTGACCATTCCGTAACGCATGTTCTCAGTATGTGAAATTTAAATTAGATAGTATCTTAATCCAGAGAACATGTCTCACACGGTAACTGAAATTATGGTGACCCTACAGAGGTGAGTGCACATTGTAACATGATGGAACATTTGCCACTTTTATGATAATTGAAACTGTTGTAAGTTTGGTACAAAGTAGTCTAGGTTTTAAATAAAGTAGTGATGATATCAAAGTGTTAAACGAGACCGTCTTTACTGAAGCAGGCCCATGACGACAGCGTGACGTGAGGGATTCACGCACGCCCCCCCCCCCTTAAGAAGTGGGATAACACCCGAAAACCCCCCCATAGACGCGGGATAGCACCCGAACCACCCCCAAGGCGAGGCCGCAATTGTAGCCGTAGGTCTGATGGGAGTCCTGGGACATCCTTCCGAGGGCTTACCCGGGGCTTCCATCCATAGGCTTCTGGGCGTTACCGTGGGGGTTTTTAGTCGGTAGGAGTCCGGCATAACATCCATGAAGGATTTTCCCCCACGGTTATAAAAACAAAAAAAAAAAACTCTAAGGGCCGGTTCGACCTAATGGGTAATGTTTATTATTAGAATAAACAGCCAATATGTGGGTGATATTTCCTGTTTATTCTAGGAATAAACTTTACTCGCGTTTGGTTGAATTTACCATAAGGCGTATACCTAATAAGTGAGTAAATGAAAACTATAGAATTTCCACGACTTCTAACTTTTATTCCTTCACCCACATGAACTCTAAATTTTTCTATAATATCGGTAGCCTATGTTAAGTAATATTATCTCTATACTAGTGAAATTACCGTCAAAATCGGCCTTGCTGTTCTAGAGATTATCACATTCAAACAGATAGATGACAAAAGTTGAAAAAAAAATGCTTTATTGTTACAAATACGTTGATTAAAAAGCTGTTGTAAGGTTACAAACAGACACTTTAATTTTATGTATTTCTATAACTATATGAGACTGTTGAACGAGTTTTATTAGCGGTACAAAGAGATGCATCCTAGGGGACTGATATTTTAGTATCTCAAAGGCGTAGTAGTAATTAAAATCAGTACTACACCTTTGGGAATGTCTACGTGTGGGTAAATGGAGAGCACCAAAATTTTAACAGCTTTCATTCTATTATTTATTTTATTTTTACAAGCTTTTTATTCTTACCTGGTTTCTGAAAAAGAGGCGGTTACAATTGGACTGCAATTGGACTATATAGATACACAAACTTTAAAATTTTTAAAACTACGCTCGATCACTTTTTGGTACCAGATTTAGCTGAGGACTTAAGCTAAATCTTTCCATCACGAACTAATGGGTTCGGTGAATCATTCTGCTGCCGCACCATTAAGACATGGAACTCCCTGCCAGCTCACGAGTTTCCTTCTTCCTACAGTCCCAGGTCCTTTTAGCGGGGCGTGAACAGTGTCCTTTTATAAAAAAAGAGAAACTAATAATATGAAAAACCTATTAAAACATTTTATGTTTAAGTTTTGGAAAGAAAGAAAGCAAGACAGACCGAAAAAATAAATAAATAAATATTCCACAACATTCTACAAAACGCTGTCTAGACCCATGGTAAGCTTTTATACCTTGTGTTATGGAATCTAGAATGCGGATAAACATACTTATATACTTTTTTTTTGTAAATACATACATAATATACATAGAAACGAAAGAAATGAAAATATGTTTATTAAACACATAATCACATTTAAGAATATTCAATAACCTGACAATCAAAAATCTTATAATCGATATCCATACTAGTATCACAGTATAACGAGAGATCTTACAGTAGTTCATCGCGTTTGATGTTTGCGGAAATGCCGCCTTTTGCAGTTTTGTCAGGGTTGTCACTTCAGTTTTTTTTTTTGTAATATTCTATATATAACCCCTATTCGTTCTCTTTGTTCTGTCAAGGCACATCAACTCCCGCTAATTTATATTACTAGGTGATGCCCGCGGCTCCGCTCGCATGGATGTCGGCTATTGCGACTTTTGGTTATATCTCCGGTTCTACTCAACCAATTATGATCAAGCAAACGTAATATTTTAAGTCTGAGTTTTTTGGATTTTGGTTTCGAATTCGATTTCAAATTCGGTTTCAAATTCGATTTCGTTTTCGATTTAGAATTTCTATTTCGATTCCGACTTGAATTTGGATATTGATTCGGGTTCGGGTTCGGGGTTGGATTCGGATTCGAATTCGAATTTCGCTAATCGCCGGGATCGCTAAATTGATGATATATTCTTAAGGAATCCACTTAAGGATCCACGATCAGTTCGCCTGCAGTTTCAAATCGTATCGGGCGGCCTGCAGTCCTAAGTCAACAGCGCCCACACACGAAAGTGATTATGGCCTGCGGGCCTTACCCTGCTGTCAGTTTTGCGGCTACACACGATCAGTTGGGAGTCGACAGTTTCCCATCGTATGATTGCCTGCCAGCAATTGTCTGATATCGGGATTGACGACCATGTTACCGACGATCAAAGATGGCGGACTTGAAATTAAAAAAAAAACAAATCGAGGTTTTCGAGTTGACTAATTACGTATTTTTTTTTTTTTTTATTATGTAGTATTCGTTATTGAACGGATACTAAGACAATTACAATCTAGTCCTTGAGGCTAATAAGTAATTTAAATTTAACTTAATTTGCTAATACTTACAAGTTAAGAATGTGTCCATTGGCACTTTTCTTATTGTCTCTATTGTTATTGATAGACACTTTGATCTTGTGTTCTTTAAACATAGCACTCACTGCACTTTGTTACGTTAATTCACAAAACTAACTCAAAGGGTTTAGTTCTTTTTAGTCTTCTCACTATGTCCGTGTTGTCTAGTAGCTGGATAGCCTCGACGTTCACATGATGAAGAAGCCTTTGTTCATGTGCTTCGGCGTGTTTTTTTATAACGTTAGTTACATTATCCACTCCAAGGTCTCGGTGGATGTCATCATTTCTGACGTACCAGGGAGCATTTACTATAGTCCGAAGTACCTTATTTTGGAATCTTTGTATGATTTCCACGTTAGTTCGTTTTGTACATCCCCAAAGTTGGATGCCGTATGTCCATACAGGCATGAGTACTTGCTTGTATAAAAGTACTTTATTATGCACTGACAAGGTAGAATGTCTACCAAGCAGCCAGTACATATTTTTATATCGTAGATCTAATGCCTGTCGTTTCTTTTTGACATGAGCCTTCCAGCGAAGTTTAGCATCTAGCGTCATGCCCAAATATTTTGCCGTATTTTCGTATGGTATTACACGGTTGTTAATATATACTGGTGTATGAGTAGCTCTTTGGTTTGTAAAATCAATATGTGTCGATTTTGACTCATTTAATTTAATTTTCCATTTTTTAGTCCAATCGGTGATGGCATTAACAGCAATTTGCACCTTCTCTGCTGCTTCTTTATGAGTGGCACCTGTGGCCATTATAGCGGTGTCGTCTGCAAAAGTAGCAATGACGCTGTAATCTGTTTCAGGGATATCGCAGGTGTACAATAGGTACAGGACAGGCCCAAGAACACTTCCTTGTGGTACACCAGCTTTAATTTGTTTGATATCTGAGTAAGCATCCTCATGTCTCACTCTGAATGTCCTCTCAGTTAAGTAGGATTCTAAAATTTCCACAAATTGTTTCGGGAGCGTTTTACTTAATTTATATATAAGACCTTTATGCCATACTTTATCAAATGCCTGAGCTACATCTAGAAATACTGTAGAACAAACTTTTTTCTCTTCTAATGTTTTTTCAATTACATTGGTAATTCTGTGTATTTGGTCAATTGTGGAGTGTTTTTCTCTAAAACCGAATTGGTAGTTAGGGATCAGTTCTCTGTCTTCGATAATAGGTTTTAGTCGCCTGAGCAGTAGCTTTTCGAACAATTTCGCTATGATTGGTAAGAGTGATATAGGTCTATAGGATGTTACTTCATGAGGTGGTTTTCCTGGTTTAGGGATCATGATAACTTCAGCAACTTTCCACATAGTAGGCACATATTTCAGTCTAAAAGTGGCATTGATGAGGGTGGTAAGCTTCACAATTGCTTTACGTGGGAGATTCTGCAGGAGTTCTCCAGTGATTAGGTCGTATCCCGGTGATTTCCGTTTGGCCAAGTTTCTGATCATGTTATTAACTTCTTTTGGGGTAACAAGTTTTATTTCTAAGTGGTCATTCTGAGTCTCATCTAGTACTATAATTTCAGAGCTTTCCTCTGTATTTATTTGGAAAATTTGCTCGAGGTGTTCTGCAAACACAGTCGCTTTTTGTTTATTGTTAATGGCATATTTGCCATCTATTTTTTGAATGGGTGAAACGTGAATTATGTGCTTTTTTAAGCTTTTAGTGGCTTTCCATAGGGAGTAATCAGATGTGCCATTACTTGATAGTTGACTAAGGTAATGATTTGTTGTCTCATCGTGAAATTCCTGAATTGCTCTGCTTAACCTTTTTGTGAGTATATTTAGCAGAGTTTTATCAGGCGGATATCTACGTTGTTGCCACTTTTGTCTCTGGATTCGCTTCATGGCTATAAGATTTCTAATTTCCGCAGGATATCTTTGGGTTGTAACTTTCCTTTTCATGTCAGGGGTATTTCGCCAGGCGCAGCGTTGGATGTCGTTAATAAATTTTGCAACTTCGTCATCTACTTGCTGTTTGTCTTTAAGAGGTACTTTGAGGTCTATGCAGTGATCTAAATCAAATTGAAAGCTTTCCCAGTCAGTGTGTTTGTTCACTAAGGTTGGACTGCTTTCTTTTTGTATTATCGTCTCGCTTAGAGTTAAAATAATGGGTGAATGATCGGAGTGCATATCATATCCTTCTTCTATGTTAAGGTATGCAGCTGACAGATTCTTATAAATGAAGAAGTCTATCAAGTCTGGTTTTCTACCAATATCGGTAGGCCAATAGGTTGGTTTCCCCGTTGAAATTACGTATAATAAAATCCATTTAGCGATCCAAGATGGCGGACTTGAAATTTCCCACAAAGTCAACATGAGCATCGTTTTCGAGGTTTTCAGAGTTGCTAATTACGAATATATCATCCATCCAGTCATCTTGGATTGCTACATGAATAACATATTCGCAATCAGCGACCCCGAAAACCCTGAAAACGATACCCATATCGATTTTTGTGAAAATTTCGAGTCCGCCATCTTGGATCACCAAATGGATGTTATATTCGCAATCAGCGACCCCAAAAACCCTGAAAACGATACCCATATCGATTTTTGTGAAAATTTCGAGTCCGCCATCTTGGATCGCGAAATGGATGTTATATTCGCAATCAGCGACCCCAAAAACCCTGAAAACGATGCCCATATTGATTTTAGAGAAAATTTCGAGTCCGCCATCTTGGATCACCAAATGGATGTTATATTCGCAATCAGCGACCCCAAAAACCCTGAAAACGATACCCATATCGATTTTAGTCAAAATTTCGAGTTCGCCATCTTGGATCGCGAAATGGATGTTATATTCGCAATCAGCGACCCCTAAAACCCTGAAAGCGATACCCATATCAATTTCGGTGAAAATTTCGAGTCCGCCATCTTGGATCGCGAAATGGATGTTATATTCGCAATCAGCGACCCCAAAAACCCTGAAAACGATGCCCATATTGATTTTAGTGAAAATTTCGAGTCCGCCATCTTGGATCGTGAAATGGATGTTATATTCGCAATCAGTGACCCCAAAAACCCTGAAAACGATACCCATATCGATTTTAGTCAAAATTTCGAGTCCGCCATCTTGGATCGCGAAATGGATGTTATATTCGCAATCAGCGACCCCAAAAACCCTGAAAACGATGCCCATATTGATTTTAGTGAAAATTTCGAGTCCGCCATCTTGGATCACCAAATGGATGTTATATTCGCAATCAGCGACCCCAAAAACCCTGAAAACGATACCCATATCGATTTTTGTGAAAATTTCGAGTCCGCCATCTTGTATCGCGAAATGGATGTTATATTCGCAATCAGCGACCCCAAAAACCCTGAAAACGATACCCATAGGTATCGATTTTTGTGAAAATTTTGTGTCCACCATCTTGGATAGCTAAATATAGAAAACGAAAAAAAAACAATTTTAACAAACAAAACGAGCCTTGAAAACATAATCACGTGATTAGTGTGATTACAAAAATGAGACAGCCCTGAATCCTTAGTACCGAGTAAAATGTATGGGCGTACCGAGTAATACCCCGTCCCCCACCACCCCTCTCCCCCCGCACGATTGCTCTGTCTAGACGGCTTCGTTGACCGACTGTATGTAGTATGAATCGTTAGACTGTGCTAATATTATAAATGCGAAAGTAACTCTGTCTGTCTGTCTGTCTGTCTGTCTGTCTGTATGTTACGCTTTCACGACTAAACTACTGAACCGATTTGGATGAAATCCATACTAATATTATAAATGCGAAAGTAACTCTGTCTGTCTGTCTGTCTGTCTGTATGTTACGCTTTTACGACTAAACCACTGAACCGATTTGGATGAAATTTGGTATAAGGGTAGATTAGACCTTGAGAAAGGACATAGGCTATGTTTAGTCGCGATAACCGACATCCACGGGCAGAGCCGCGGGCAAAAGCTAGTTTATTATAAATAATAATCTTACCCTTTATCAAATTTTAGCCAGATGTGTATTTCTTTAAGTAATACATTATCTTCAAAAACTTTCACATTTATAACATTAGTATAGGAGTGGCTATACATAGTCAATGTTCCTATATCATGCCCAATAAATAAAACAAGCGAACGAATAATCAAAATAAATAAATACCAATTGATCGTCCCAAACAATTTACAGAGATTGTGACGTCATGAACAAATAAATTGTGTACGACGACGCAACAATGGAATCATTCAACTGTGTACAATCATACTGTTCAGTATCCCTTTGTGAGTTCAGCTAATTGAACATATTGAGTCAATGATTCATATTGTTGATAAATTGATGTTTAAGAGTCTTCTATTTATCTGTTTGAATATATTTAAGCACCATCTAGTGAAGTTGAGCTGAACTTTTACAGAACTACATAATACATCACGCATTCAAAAATCTTGTGGCGCGATATTTGTGGTCACACTTCTCCCACTCTTTGGCAGTATTTTTTTATGTAATCGGCTGATGTTTAGTATATTGTGACTAAGTGGTTCACTAAATCAGTTATTTTTTCCACAACATTCTACACAACGCTATCTAGACCCATGGTAAGCTTAATTAGCTTGTGCTAAGGAATCTAGAATTTGGAAAACATACTTAGATACTTTTTGTTTGTACATACATACATATTATACATAGAAATACCCAGACCAATTCCATTCATGTATACAAATTTTGCACTGAGCGGGGATCAAATCCGCGCCTCCTGCGTGGCAGTCGTGTTTACTACCGCCTCACCACAGCGGCTGTCAAAAATAAATCTCTGTTTTACTTTAACATAGCGCGGTTGTTGAAAAAAATACAAAAATCGCTTCAATAGTTTTTTAATTCGCTATTTCACAGCAGTACTTTACACTTTGCCCATTTTGATTCGAGTATAATCCAAAATAAAGCATTTTTTTAATCTCTAACATGGTATTTAGTCCGCTAATGAATGATATCCAGAAACTCGATCTAGCAACCCTGTTTACCATGAATTTAAATCATGTGTTATAAAATGTTGGAGCACAGGTATTTTATATGACGAATAATGGAATTTTAAAATACCGCTTTCAGTATAATTATTGTATTTGTAGTGTTGCATAGCAAGTGCTGTAGTTGCTATTTACAGAGTTCAATACGATTTATCGAATGGCGCGATACAACTGTGTATAAAAAGGAAGGTTTCCTTTAGTGGTTAAGGCCTTACCACACATTAAAGAAAAATCTCACTGCTGTGGTTTTCCCAAGCTACTACAATATTACTTTTATATTATTAATATTACAGGGTCGGCACCACGAGTGTAGCGCCCCTGGTGTAGTACAGTCAACAAAAGATATACAAATAGCATTTTTTCATAATATAAAGTTTTATAGTTCGAAAAACATCGGAAAAAACTAAAACTCGACTACCGAAAAATCACGCTCTAAAAGGTGACAAACAAGAAAATATAATGATAGCCGTGGTCGTATGCCACTTTTCCCTAGAATATATTGTTTTGTTAGAGTAAGTGGCATATGACCACGGCTATCATTATATTTTCTTGTTTGTCACCTTTTAGAGCGTGATTTTTCGGTAGTCGAGTTTTAGTTTTAAACTTAATTTTTTTATATAAGTTATTTTGGGGCAAGGTAAAGCTAATAATTTATACATATTTAAAATGTGCTCAATAAGCACTTTCATTTGATACCAAACACAGCGTATTTATCTCAAATTTATTTTTTAACACAGTTCCTTATGAGCGCTAGAGGGCGCCACACAAGATTGAGTGACACGTCATATAGCCTATAACCATCGGACGATCAAGCCGCTCGTAACGATACCTCATTTGCCCAGTTCTAATAAGTAGTTGAGGAGCTATGAGGGAACAAATGAACATACATACATACATACATACACACATACATAGCCTGTCAAAATCATAACCCTCCTTTTGGCTTCGCCGTAGTCGGGTAAAAAGTGAACCGCTCAAGTGAGACTTGAACTCACGACCTTTCCCTTACAGGGGAATGCTCTTCCACTATTGTTTCCAACAGTTCGTAAGAATGTTGGTAGATGGCACCACCGTCGCCCTTAAAAGACGGATATAAGGAGAAGGAAAATTTGAAATAAAGTCAATGACAATTTGAAATGAAGTGTGGCTCAATAGCACAATTGGAAGAGCATTCCCCCTGTAAGGGAAAGGTCGTGAGTTCAAGTCAAGTTCAAGTCTCACTTGAGCGTTTTACTTTATCCGATGTTTTACCAACTTTAAAGTTAGCATTAAAAATGCTATAAAAATTCAGTCAAATAAAGTTTTATGTAAAGGTGCAACTATATCTCCTTTGTCGACTGTACATACGTCCATAGGCCGAAGTGGGTGGTCAGGTGGGGCGTTGTCACTTTCCATCCTAAGAATATTAGGCCTATTCATAATAGTTTGGTTACAAAACGACGAGAATATTTTCACGTCACTCTATTATGACGTCACATTAACGAAAATTGAAAATAATTGTCCCCTAATTACTTTTCGACCTCTCCCTGTTGGGGGCGAATTAGACCCCTGAGCGATGACATGCAGAATATTCTGATAAATAAAGAGCTATAATACTGTGCTAATGGCCCAGAGAATTAAGTCTGTTTCTTAATGGTGATTTACTTTGAGTAGGTTGAACATGATTTATGATTTTGTGGGACATTATTAAATGGCGATCTCATTGTTAGGACACTGTATAGACTATTCATTGAAGACTATTATGGCCTGCTTTTTGTGGGCACTGTTCTGACCGACCTTGCACATTCTTTTTTTCAAAATTTAGCGTTTAGTGATTAATTTTTCAATTTATACCTGCTGATCAAAAGAGACTTTTTTGCATAACCAACGTTATCGCGCGATTAAATCAGGTAAGACCGGATTCCGTGGGAATAGCGGTATAAAAATTTGCCTTGGTTAGGGATAATGTAGCATTCTTATGATACATATTTACAATCAATTCTACAGGTTTTGAGTTTATTCATTAGAGGTAAACACATCATACCTCCTTGAAATATTAGGGTAGAACTATGCCATGTACACAGTTTATTAATAGTAGAATGTAAGGAAGGTGCTGGATGTTGATAAATGGAGAACTTTCCCAAATTGGACAAAAATGTGGTCACCCTACTTCTGTTCACAACATTAAATATTAATAATAAATTACTATTACCTGTATTTATTATAATTTTGAAGATCTTTCCCATTCGTCTACTTAATTCCTCTTTTTATTTACTTTCGTGCGACAAGTAAAATGTAAAGATTATTTTTTTGCTTATTAGTCTTGGAATAAACGAATATCTCGGAATAAACTCGGCAACACTGCTACGAAACACTTGCCTAATTATAGTCTCCGTAATTCATAATTAAAATAATAGCATAAAGTGTGATTTAATTGTGTTGAAAGTAAATAACGTTGTGAACATAACCTCTAAAGTGTGTATCAAGAACAATACCTGCGAAAAACTGTGAGTTTTAGAAATTAAGCTCATTCCAAAACGGGAACTCATCTTGATTCTCACTCACACACTCACAATCAGCTGTTAAACAGCTGTTGGACAGCTGTTTCTGCAGTATTAAGATACACTCACACGCACGCAACATAACAACAAATTTGTTTGAAATATTATGACTTTTATCTGACGGCCGATCACTGATATTGCCATTTCAAAAAATACGAATGAGATGATATTCTCGTTCTGAAGATTGCGTTTGCGGAGTTGGTTACAAGCAAGCATAAAATATATCATTGTGGTCTTGATATCGGTCTTTTGGACTAATTCTTCAAAATGGCAGGTTGCAAAATCAAATGTGCTGGATGTCAGACGATCATCAAAAACAAAGAATACATGAAATGCAGTAAGTGTTCTTCAGTGTACGACTTAGAATGTTCGAATATTTCCACGAAACGACTAAGTTCAATGACAACCGAACACAAGCAGATGTGGAAGTGCCCTACTTGCCTGAGTGCTGAACCCAAAACTGGAAATACTAACACCCCGATCAGACCTAGCAACATACCTGAATCTGAGCCAAGCAATATTACACTTCGTCATAAGAACATGAATCCCGAGAATAATTATTCTAACTCAGGTTGCCGTATGCCAGATGACTCGTTACGCGAGCTTATCCGAAGCGAAATTCAATCTGCTTTTAAGACGGTGGTCGGTGACTTAGTGACAAAACACCTACAAAGCATAAACGATAGGCTGGCTTGCTTTGAGAAGGCTCTCGACTTCTATAACGTCAAATATGAAGAGATGAAACTTGGCCTAAATGAAAAGGTAGAAGCAATGGGAAAGCTGGAAAATGAAAACTCACAGCTCCAAATAACGGTCAAGGACCTAAATGCACGATTGAACTCCGTTGAACAGCACATGCGGGAGTGCAACATAGAAGTAAATGGCATACCGGAACATCAAACCGAGAACCTTATCAATGTGTTCAACCAGCTGACCAACACAATTAAATGTCCACTCCAGCCAGGAGAGGTGTTAAATACTACAAGGGTTGCCAAACTGAATAAAGAAACAAATCGTCCTAGATCGGTGGTTGTCAAGCTCCAAAACCGGGCACTGCGTGATAAGGTTTTGGCTGCGACAGCAAAATATAACGCTGATCATCGTGACGACAAGTTATCAACTCAACACTTAGGCATAGGTGGTAAGCGGGAGCCCATTTACGTCTCTGAGCATCTGAGCCCTGCAAACAAACATCTGCACGCTCTGACAAGGCTAAAGGCCAAGGAATTGGCCTATAAATTCGTTTGGGTTCGCGATGGGCGAATTTATGTAAGAAAAAGGGAAGGTAGTCAGGCCGTGCATATTCGAGATGCTGGCAGCTTGACCTTGCTACACAAAGACAAATAGACAGCACAATTTAGGACTAATATACTATTGGCTTTTAAAACAAAATTCGATTCTATAGAAGTATACTACCAAAACGTCCGTGGTTTACGCACCAAGATTAGAGACATTTACAACAAAGTGCTGTAAAATAATTATGACATTATAACTCTTACTGAAACGTGGCTAAATCAGGACGTGCATGATCGTGAAATTTTTGATGACCGATACGTAGTATATCGCAGAGATCGCGACCTGGCACGTGCTAACAAACTGGATGGCGGAGGTGTCTTGCTGGCAGTGTCTAGACACATATCATCGTCTCGCATCTCAAAGTGGGAGAGCGGCTGTGAGGATATCTGGATCACGATAGAGACTACAAAAAACAAAATGCGCAGGAAAATAGCAATCGGTGTTGTGTACTTACCCTCTCCGATTCAGGAGGAAGTACTACGTGAATTTCTTGTTAAAGCGCGCGTGGTGTCGGAATGTGTTGACGACGTCTTGATCGTCGGTGATTTTAACCTACCATTTATCAAGTGGACCATGGACAGCGACGGATATAACTTAATTCCAACTACACTAAACAATAATGGTGATAATAAAGAGCATAGATTGATGAAGAATCTCTCTGACTTTATAACTTTAAGTGACTTACAACAGCAAGTTCTGGTTGTGAATAGTGACGACAATATACTAGATTTAGTTTTGATTGTACTACTAGGAAATCTGTTAGCATATTAAGTAAAATTGATGACCACCACCCTCCACTAAACATTGTTATAAATCTCAAACCGTGTCCCTTGTCCGTCGGTCAACCTCGGCAGGATTTAAATTTTTATAAGGCTGACTACGATAAAATTTTACCTCTTCTGGAGCGCTTGGAATGGTCGGAGAGCTTCTCTGGATGCAGTGGTGTGGACGAAATGGTTTCAATTTTTTACGACCATTTGAATAACATCATTAGTGAATGTGTGCCAAAGAGAAAACCGCGTAAATTATCTCATCCCATATGGTTCACCGGAGAGCTTATCGGTCTTTTAAAAGAAAAGAATAAACTTAGGCACAGATCGCGCAAATATAACAATCCCCGAGATAGGTTAGAGTTTGAGTTAATCAGGAAAAAATGTGCCAAACTTATTCGAGACTGTCACGCTAACTACATAGAATCCATAGAGAAAAACCTTAAAAGTAATCCCAAGGCTTTTTGGAGTTACATCAAACATAAAAGATCCGGCTCTAACACCTTACCATCAACAATGCACAATAACAATCAATTAACATGTACTGACAATTGTGACATTGCAAACCTATTTGTTTCTCACTTCAGCTCGGTATATACACCCGTGGACATTTCCCGACCAAAGCGAACCATCAGTGACTCGGAGGGGGTTTCGGATTGTCTGAGCATGGTGCGCTTTCCCGAAAATGAAATTTTATCAGCTCTTAAACGCTTAGACACAAACAAGGGTCCGGGGCCCGATGGAATCCCCCCACTCTTTATCAAACGATGCGCACATTTTTTAGCACATCCAATTAAAACAATAATTAATGAGTCTCTTGCCACTGGTATTTTTCCTACCGCATGGAAAAGAGCCAAAATAGTCCCGGTTTTCAAAAAGGGAGACAAAAGCGATGTACGGAACTATCGACCAATAGCGATCCTTTCTTGTTTGTCGAAAGTTTTTGAATCATTGGTATCTTCTCAGCTAACTGCGCATACTAAATCATTAATCTGCAACGAACAACATGGCTTCCTGCAAAAAAGATCTGTGCTTACCAACTTGGTCTCGTACATCACTCCCATCATGGAAGGTATGGATGACAATGAGCAGATAGACTCAGTCTATACAGATTTTGCCAGTGCATTCGACAAAGTAGACCATCTTATTCTTGTAGAAAAGCTCCATAACCAGTTCGGAATTCGTGATAGACTTCTTGGGTGGTTTGAATCCTATTTAAAGAATCGGGAGTATGTGGTAGTAGTTAATAACGCTGAATCCAAAAGCTATATCGCTGGTTCTGGGGTTCCACAGGGCTCCCATCTTGGACCGATTTTGTTTCTGATGTTCATTAATGACATAGTCCGTCAGATCAAGCATTGCAGCTGCTCACTTTATGCCGACGACATGAAAATATCTCGCCAGATCAATTCCGAGGCTGATGCAGGGCTGCTGCAGGACGATCTTGACCGAATTAATGTCTGGTGTTGGGATAACGGAATGTCATTGAACGCTTCTAAATGCCTTCATATCCGATTTACTAGAAAACGGAATATAACTGAGACTCATTTTTATATTGGAAATGACGAAATTTCTACGTCAGGTCAGGTTAGGGATTTGGGTGTCATCCTGGACTCTAAATTAACCTACATTCCACACTACAACAACATAATTAACAGAGCAGCTAAAATGATGGGTTTCATTAAGCGTAACTCTAAGGACTTGCACGTTTCCTCAAAAATATTACTCTTTAATAACCTGGTGAGAAGTGTCCTAGAGTTCGGTAGCGTTGTCTGGAACCCTCAGTACGCAGTACATTCACAAAACATAGAATCGGTCCAAAGAGCCTTTACCAGACATCTGGCGTTTGTCACTCCTGGGCTTCACCCTGGACGTCCTTACCGGGAACGGCTGGCGTATTATGGGTTGCAATCTCTCAAGGATAGAAGAAGCGCTATTGACATGTTGTTTCTGCAGGATCTGGTTAAGGGCTCATCACATGAACTAGGACTTTTGATGCGAACGAGGTTGTGTGTTCCGAGACCTAATAGCCGAATTAGAAATAACTTTCCGTTCTTCCATGTGCCTCGGTGCAAAACCAACTTAGGTGCACTGGCTCCCTTAGCTAGGTTAACTGCCACATATAATAGTAGCTGGAGAAACCAAGACCTCGACATCTTCCACGACCATCCCAGGTGTTTCAAGGCTAAATTAACTCAGCAGCCTAAACAGAATTCATCTGATTAATTTTATAATTTTATTATATTTCTAAATTGTGAATTTATGTTCATATTATGTTTGAATCCGACTTAGCATTATTTTTGTATTATTTGATTTTACTCGTTTATTTAATTCTTATTTGATTTTATTTTAATAGTGAATGATTAATATGTATTTTTTTTTCCTTTTTTTTTTCTTTTTTGTTAATTAATTTTTAGATTATTGATATTTGTATTTTTTAAATTTTCATATGACATTATTTGACATAACTTGACATGCATTATTTGAATATTTCTGTAATTATTTTTGTATGACAATCAGCCAACGCTGTGCATATCTATAATTGGTTTAGCACATACCTGCTAATATCTCACACTATACTTTTAAGACAATGTTTGTGTATTACACTGTTGATATGCCTAAATAAATAAATAAATAAATAAATAAAAATAAATAATGAATTAATAAATTCTGTTTACGAGAAGCATGGCATATTATTAGGCAGAGGTATATTAACACCCTCATTTCGATTTATACCCACAATTATGATTTTTAGTCCCACGTCCTACATAATAGGGGGCGAGCCTACTGCCGTTAAGCGGGTAAGTACTTATTATTATTATTTTTTTATCGTGCGATAACTCCCCTCGGAAACCACCCCCACGGAGCCGGTGGAGGCGGTTATGTCGGACTCGAACCGACTAAAACGCACGCCGTCTTGGGTCCTTGGCTGCCGGAGGTGAGATTGCCAAAAGCATATCTCTCGCACCCCGGCAGACCCAGGACCATCTCTTTCGAGATGGCCCCCTTCGGGTTGTGGGGACCAAAATGTCCCCATCTAGCCCCGGTTACGGGGAGGCGCACTTTGCGCCGCCGCCGCGGCCTGCTTCTGCTAGGGTGACAGGCGGCTCCACCGGTCACCCCCAGGCCAGCGCTCATGGAGGACGGAGGTCGTTCTGCGACCTCCGACGTCCGGTTCGCCTTCGCTCTGCGCGGGCTTCCCGGGCCCGGAGTCTAGTCCGGACCCGACCGGCCACCTCCTTCTCGAGCATTACTTGCTCGCAGAAGGAGGCGGCCGCACCCCAAGCGTTCGTGCATCGTACCATCGCTGTGAGCAATGTGGCGAGTGTGAGGACTCCCACCCCCAGAGCCGCCACTAGGACCCGCCTCGGCGTGTCCCACGCCGGGCACTCGGTCAGCGTGTGCAGCTCTGTGTCCTCGCTCGCATCACAGTGATGGCACTCGGACGTTGGCTCCTTCCGGATCCGACACAGGTAACTCCCGAAACACCCGCGTCCGGTAATCACCTGCGTCAGCCGGTACGAGAGGCTGCCGTGTGGCCTCTCTAGCCACTCCTCCATGATGGGTCTTACCGCCGCTATTACGGCGTGCCCTGCGCTTGGTCGTCCAAGTCGTAGCTCCCATTCCGCTACCATGTCCCTGTGGAGCTGAGACCTCACGGCCCGAATTTCTTCAGGCTCGGGTTCCCGTCCCGTTCCCACCGGGAACCAACCAACAAAGCCATTGTGACAACCGTAGTTCCAATTTTTCGCCATTTCATTCAATCGTTGTCTATCACTTCACAAGCTTCCTCTGCCACGAGGGGCATGCCAAAAAATTTAGATACTCCTTACTCATTAATTTATTACTGGCACATTAGAGCTTCACGAACGTATAGGCCGGTTATTGACTAATAATTTTGAATATGGATTTTTTTTAATGCTTTTCTCTGAGAGAATTTGCGGGAATTTGTTCGTACCAATGGAGCTCACTCGAAGAGATTTTCGAAAAATTATTTATTATGACTAAATGGTTACTACTTTTGAGGAACCTGCTTGTTCTCGCGCAAATTGGTTTGCTAAGTTTAGAAGAATTTCAAGCTTTGAAGATGAGGTGGGGAAAAGTAGAGTAAAAGTAAAAAAAATTAAAGCAAAGAAGATGCGCTGCATATAACTTGGGAATTTCTGAGGTATTTAAAGAAGATAGGCTAAAGTATTTTTTACATCGTTTAGACGTATGGAAAAGTGTATACGTGCTCAGGGTGAATACTTTGAGAACACTGATATTCGAAATATATCGGGACAAAGAAGCGCTGAAGTCGGACTTGAACCGTCGCCCTTAAACACGGATATAAAGAGAAGGGAAGTCGAAAATGATTCAGATGTGGCTCAATAGGATTGGAAGGGCATTCCAGGGGGTAAGGGAAAGGTCGTGGGTTCAAGCCCCACTTGAGCGCTTCTTTTTCCCGATGTAATTCGATTAAAAGTTAGCATAATAAATGCTATAAAAATTTCATTCAAATATTTGGGCGGAGCATTAAAAATCCATGTTTAAAAATGGTTGAAAAATCATTCATTGGTTCCAACAGTTCCTAAGAAAGTTGGTAGATGGCTCCACCGCATAATAAATGCTATAAAAATTTCATTAAAACACTGATATTTTACAGTTAAGAATAAATAATATAATTTTTGAATATCTAGTTTCATTTGGCATGACGCTCGTGGCCTTGTATCCTTGAGCCTCTCATGTAAGATCGGTAGCGAATTTGATTAACTGGAGGAACCATATTCTGTGTCTCAGAAGCTACGTGACATATACCCCGGAAATACGAAGGTCATTATATAACTCACGTACATATCGTTGAAGGGGTAGGCAGAGACATATGACGTTAATATTACATCGGTTATATTTATTATTTTTTTTATAGTCACACGTAGCAGGAAGTAAGGTTATTACCGTTTTACTTGAAGTCTAATTCTGTACTGTCATAGGCTTGCTTCTCGGATTCGGAAGGTTAGACTGCAGTAGCTTACTTAAAAACTGTGTACTATTAACTAAAAGTAAGAAAAGGTGTATACGGAATCCGGGATTCAATGATGATACTCTCAGAGGCGACCGTGTATGAAACATTGTTTTCTTTTTATAAAAGGACACGGTAATTTGATTTCACCCCGCCTGATGGTAAGCTAAAGGCGAAGTCTCCGAAATAGGGTCACCATCGTTAACATGTACCATGTTAACAGGGATGGCACTCAGCTTGACGGCCTCATCAGATGCCTTTTCACGCCTCTCTTAAAGGACCCGGGAGAGTTAGAAAGAAGGAAACATGTGAGGTGGCAGGGAGTTCCAGGTCTTAATGGTGCGGCATAGGATTCTGCACCGCATCTTAGCCATGCTCGTGTTGTCCTGTGAAGGAAAGGAGAGGGTGGGACTAATTGGAAGACATTGTTGTAATTTATTTATATTTTGTGACAAAATTAGGTGGATGAATAACAGGCCTCCTACAGGACAAGACACTCAGATGATACCCACAGACTGTGCAAATATTTTATCAAATACCAAGCGGGTACACTTTTATTTTCCACACCATAAGTGTATTTCAAGACGGACAAAAACCCTGAGTAAGGCCCAAATTGATTGCCATTGTAAAAAGCAAAAGCACATTCTTTACCAGCATACGTAATTCCTTCTTCCTAAAGTCCCGGGTATTTTAAGCGGGGCGTGAAAAATCCTCTGATGACACTGTCAAGCAGAGCCACCGTTGTGATATTCTTGGTGTCTATTAGCTTTCTATCAAGCGCAGTGGAGTCATATTTATGTGTCCAATAAAAAAAACATCTGATGAGGAAGTCATGCCAAGGACCGCCAGTGTGACATTGTAATTGGTGTCTACAATGGTGACACTCTTTCCTGAGACAACCTTCAGCTTACTATCAAGCGAAGTGGAGTCAAAATTGACGTGTTCAATTTGTAAAAAATCTAATGAGGACATCATGCCGAGGACTACCAGTGTGATATTGTTGGTGTTTACAATTGTGACACTCTTTCCAGAGATAAACTTCAGCTTACTATCAAGCGAAGTGGAGTCAAATTGACGTGTCCAATTTAAAAAAAACATCTGATGAGGGCGTTATGCCGAAGACCACCAGTATGACATGGTTGGAGTTTACAATTGTGACCCTCTTTCCTGAGACAAGCTTCAGCTTACTATCAAGCGAAGTGGAGTCAAATTGACGTGCGCAATTTAAAAAAAACGTGATCAGGACGTCATGCCAAGGACCACCAGTGTGACATTTTTGTGCTTACAATTATGATCCTCTTTCCTGAGACAGCCTTCAGCCTCCTATCAAGCTAGGTGGAGACATATGAGAAAAAAAAATTAACTCACCTTGTAGGTAACCAAATTGAAAGAAAACATATTGTCATATAGTAGACTTAGGGCCGGTTCGACCAAACGCGAGTAAAGCTTATTTCTAACTTATACAGCCAATATGTGAGTCTCACTTGAGCATTTCATTTGTTACAATGTTTTTCGAACTTAAAAGTTAGCATAATAAATGCTATAAAAATTCACTCAAATATTTGGGCGCAGTCATCAAAATTCAATGTTTAAAAATGGTTGAAAAATCATTCATTGTTTCCAACAGTTCGTAAGAATGTTGGTAGATGGCTGCACCGTCGCCCTTATAGACGGATATAAAGTGAAGGAAAATTTGGAATGATTCAAGTGGTGCTCAATAGCTCAGTTGGTAGAGCAGTCCCCCTGTAAGGGAAAGGTCGTGAGTTCGAGTCTCACTTGAGCATTTAATTTTTTCCAATGTTTTTCGAAACGTTAATAAATCAAGTAGATCCATTTACATTATCCGAAATCTATTAAATTACGATGCAACGGAGGTTCAAAGTATGTCACATCACGAGCAAACCTGGGGTAGGGAGGACCAGCTGAACAGAAGGTACAGCACGGGATCAGAATTTTATGCGGGTGGAGCAATAGGATTCATAAAATAGAAACCTCTCCAATAAAGCTTAATTACTGTGGTGAGAGTGGCGATTGGTCCTTTTAACCTGATTCTTGCCGGCTTTCCAAAGGATTGTATGATGCATCGCAAACTAGATTGGGGTAATGTTTTTTTTTCTACCGGCTCCACGTCCGTATTCTACAAGGTGTAATATATATGGTAGGTGTAATGGCGGTAGTGAATGCGACTGTTACGCAGGAGGCGCGGGTTCGATTACCACTCAGTGTAAATATTTGTATGCATGAATATGGCTATTTTCATTGGTCTGGGTGTTTCTATGTATAATATGTATATATTTACAAAAAAAGTATATAAGTATGTTTATCCGTATTCTAGATTCCTTAACACAAGCTATAAAAGCTTACCATGGGTCTAGATAACGTTGTGTAGATGTTGTGGAATATTTATTTATTTTAATTTGATTAATTTGAAAGAAAGAAAGAAAACAAAAAGATAAATTTATTGCCACAAAAAGAAATCCGCAAGACACAGTGACAGGAAGAACATAGCACAATAGAAGAACATAATATTGCATACATACATACGACATAAACATGATATGATACGAAACAGATAGAAAAATAAATGATTAGTAAAATTCATACATTCAGAAAAATATGATTCACATGGCAGTGTTGTAACAATGTAAAGGGCACGCGCGTCTTACGGCTGCAGCAATAGGAACCCAGTTCAGCATCTGCCAGATCACGAGGACCTGGCGCTGGTTTTCAACTGGGCCCTAATATAACACACGACTGATATCACACAATACACAGAATGCTCTCCTAAAAATTCTCAACCTAGACTGCCACAAGTAAAACACAAGGAATAAAATAATATTGTGGATTAAATTTTCTCCGTAGATCTGTTAGTCTGTGTCATCACTCCCGAACGTATGAAACGATTTCAATTTAGGTTTTTTTGTGTTAGTACCTATCTATAAAATCTGCGGCAGCCTAGTGGTATGGGTAATGGACTGCTGAAACGAGGTCTCGGGTTCGATCCCAGGTTTACCAATGCACACACCAATGACTTTTCGATGCTTTTCGAAATTATGTGTGTATTTATCGCAGGTTTATAAGTGCCCGGTTAAAGGCAATAGGCTCGCCACCTATTACATTGGGACCTAAACATAAACTGGCGAAATGTGGGTGCTAGCACCTCTGCCTACCCCTTCGGGGAATACAGGCGTGAGTTTATGTTATTTTATGTTAAGTACCTATATGTACAGATGTTCTTAGTCATATTTGATGAAAGTCGGTTGAGCAGTTTAAAAGTTGTGGGGAGTAAAAGAGTGAGGAAGAATAACCGAATGCCTGCAAAAATACCCGAGTATGGTCCCAAAGCTCAATGATCTTGGCTTGTTTTGTCTTGGGCTTTTTTATTTTTACTTTAATTTTAATTATTTAAATAATAAATACGGCCAGTATGAATACATATGCCATAAATTATGACTAGCGTTATATTATATAAAGGATAATGTCCATATTTACATTATTAAGTGAAGAACCATAATCCTTTCTCAGAAGTTACGTGACATATACCCCGGAAATACGAAGAGCATTCCTCACGTACATATCGTTGAAGATGTAGGCAGAGACATATGACGTTAATATTACACCGGTTTTATTTAATAGGCCCACGTAGCAGGAAGTAAGATTATTACTGTTTTACTTGAAGTATGATTCAGTACTGTTATAGGCTTGCTTCTCTGGTTCGGAAGGTTAAAAAGCAATAGCTTACATAAAAACGGAATAATATTATTCGAATACATCATGAAAAATGTAATGCTCAAGTGGGACTTGAACCCACGGCTTTTCCTTTACACAGGAAATGCTCTCCCAACTGATCTATTGAGCCACACCTGAATCAAATTCAAATTTCCCTTCTCTTTATATCCGTCTCTAAGGGCGACGGTGGAGCCATCTACCAACTTCTTACGAACTATTGGAACCAATTAATGATTATTCAACCATTTTCAAACACTGATTTTTGATGACTCCGCCCGAATATTTGAACGAATTTGAGTAATAATAAGTAAAAGTGGAAAAAGGTGTATACGGACTACGGGATTCAACTATGATGATACTGTCAGAGGCGACCGTACATGAAACGTGGTTGTAATTTATTTATATTTTGTGACGGAATTAAGTGGATGGATATTAGGTCTCCTAAAGGACTATACGCTTAGATGACACCCGCAGACACACGGTGCAAATATTTCATGAAATCCCAAGCGGGTTGTGAAACTTTTTTTTGCCGCACCATAAAGTCTTCAATTTTTTTACCAGCATACGTGTTTTCTAAAGTCTCGGGTATTTTAAGCCGAGCGTGAAAAATCCTCCGATGAGACCGTCAAGCAGAGCCACCAGTGTGACATTGTTGGTGTCTACAATAGTGACACTCTTTCCTGAGACAATCTTCAGCTTACTATCAAGCGAAGTGGAGTCAAATTGACGTGTTCATTTTTTTTTAATCTAATGAGGACATCATGCCGAGGACTACCAGTGTGATATTGATAGTGTTTACAATTGTGACACTCTTTCCAGAGATAACCTTCAGCTTACTATCAAGCGAAGTGGAGTCAAATTGACGTGTCCAATTTAAAAAAACATCTGATGAGGACGTTATGCCGAAGACCATCAGTATGTCATGGTTGGAATTTACAATAGTGACACTCTTTCCTGAGACAATCTTCAGCTTACTATCAAGCGAAGTGGAGTCAAATTGACGTGTTCATTTTTTTTTAATCTAATGAGGACATCATGCCGAGGACTACCAGTGTGATATTGATAGTGTTTACAATTGTGACACTCTTTCCAGAGATAACCTTCAGCTTACTATCAAGCGAAGTGGAGTCAAATTGACGTGTCCAATTTAAAAAAACATCTGATGAGGACGTTATGCCGAAGACCACCAGTATGTCATGGTTGGAATTTACAATTGTGACCCTCTTTCCTGAGACAAGCTTCAGCTTACTATCAAGCGAAGTGGAGTCAAATTGACGTGTCCAATTTAAAAAAACATCTGATGAGGACGTTATGCCGAAGACCACCAGTATGTCATGGTTGGAGTTTACAATTGTGACCCTCTTTCCTGAGACAAGCTTCAGCTTACTATCAAGCGAAGTGGAGCCAAATTGAAGTGCGCAATTTAAAAAAAACGTGATCAGGACGTCATGCCAAGGACCACCAGTGTGACATTGTCGGTGTCTACAATGGTGACACTCTTTTCTAAGACAACCTTCAGCTTACTATTAAGCGAAGTGGAGTCAAATTGAAGTGCACAATTTAAAAAGAACGTGATGAGGACATCATGCCGAGGACTTATGGCAGTTTTCTACCGTCTCTACCACTGTTAACATGGTAAATGTTTACGATGGTGACCCTCTTTCCGAGACTTTGCCTTTAGCTTAACATCAGGGTAGGTGAAGTCAAATTGACGTGTCCCGTATAAAAAAAAAAAAAAAAACCACCAGTGTGACATTTTTGTGTTTACAATTATGATCCTCTTTCCTGAGACAGCCTTCAGCTCACTATCAAGCGAGGTGGAGACATATGAGAAAAAAATAAAAACTCTCACCTTGTAGGTAACCAAATTGAAAGAAAACATATAGTAGACTTAGGGCCGGTTCGACCAAACGCGAGTAAAGCTTATTTCTAAAAAAAACAGCCAATATGTGGGTAATATTGCCTGTTTATTCTAGGAATAAACTTTAATCGCGTTTGGTCGAATAAAGCATTAGTCGTGTTTTTATACCTCACTGCAACAGACCTTAGCTATTTTTACATATATACTCACGTCTGTAAATCCCCGAAGGGGTAGGCAGAGATATATTAGCACCCACGTTTCGCTAATTATGATTTTCGGTCCCACGACGTAATAGGGGGCGAGCCTAGCGGGTCCTTTGTCTTGGGCTGTATGTTTACTGTCGGATGGAGAACAGACCTATCCCTTAGTCGACTTTTACGACACCCACGGGAAGAGCTGGGGTGGTCCTATTCTACTCCACCGGGAACCAACACGGCACAGTTATTTTTAGTTCATTGTAAAATAAAAATGCAGAATACTGACGGAAATAAGTACAGAGGCACCATTTTATTTCGTTCGTCACTGGAAATGCATCATTAATCATTATTATATTTTGTTTTGCGGCTTAATGCTTTCAGTGCTTTTGCTTTTTACAATGGCAATCAATTTGGGCCTTACTCAGGGTTTTTTGTACGTCTTGAAATACTTTGTTGCTGAATATTGCATCGTTTTTGAACTTTATATTTTATATACAAGAATTTTGTGGTATTTTCTTTTTGCTATATAATATACTATTATCTCTACTTCATCTTAGCGCTATTCCCAGTCACATCCAAAGCTTTTTCGCTTAGAGAAAATTTTAAACCTTCGCAGTAGCGACCGTCCACGTCCGTATTCTACAAGGTGTAATAAATGAAGATAAATCCATACTAATATTATAAATGCGAAAGTAACTCTGTCTGTCTGTCTGTCTGTATGTTACGCTTTCACGCCTAAACCAATGTACCGATTTTGCTGAAATTTGGTGTAGGGGTAGATTAGATCATGAGAAAGGACATAGGCTATGTTTAGTCGCGATAACCGACATCCACGCGGGCGAAGCCGCGTGCAAAAGCTAGTAATTAGATGAATTATAATTATTTTTACAGGTAAATTACTATATATAATTAGTTTAACTATACTATATACTATATATGACTATATATAACATAATAACTATAGACCAATTTCGGTTCTAACTGCACTCTCGAAAGTAGTTGAAAGGGTTCTCTGTAACCGTTTGCAAAAATTTCTGGAGTCACACCAACTAATTTCCAGAAACCAATATGGCTTTCGTACAGGAATGTCAAGTGAAGAGGCAGTAATGCAGCTGACACAGCTGGTTGCCGGGAACCTGGATAAGAGAACTAAAACACTGGGTATATTTCTTGACCTCACGAAAGCGTTTGACACAGTTTCTGTCACCAGACTTATCTCGTAATTGGAACTCGTCGGGGTAAGAGGAATGGCCCTCGATATTTTCAAAAGCTATCTTCATAATCGTACCCAAAGAGTTAAAATTGACAAATATCTTAGTGATGAGGTGACAGTATCATTCGGTGTACCCCAGGGAAGTATTTTAGGGCCAATTTTATTCCAAATATATGTTAACGAACTCTGTAACATGAATCTTTTGAATGCCAAATTATTTTCGTTTGCCGACGATACTGCCATCATAGTCTCAGGTACAAATTGGGATAGTGTAAAAAATAATGCAGAATTGGCCTTGACTAGAGTAACAGAATGGCTCAACACTAACCTTCTAACCCTAAATCTGAAGAAAACGTGCTTCATTCCTTTTGCGCTGCGCCCCATAACATCGCCAAATCACTCATACATGCCCACTACGGACGGGTCCCTGCTGTTGTCCAAAGATCACTAGAGTGGAAGTGGAGAGGTATCTGGGGGTCCAAATTGATGCGGCGCTTCGTTGGGATAAGCATATTGAAACAGTCACCTCAAGAACTATGAGACTCATCCACATCTTTAAGTCTCTCAGGAACGCACAAATCCTGAAATCCTCAAGATGGTGTATTATACCTTGTGCCAGTCCGTCATTGGCTATTGTATTCCTATTTAGGGAGGTGCACACAAAACCCATATGCAAAAAGTCGAAATTGCTCAGAAGGCAATACTCAAAGTCATGACTCGCAAGCCATTCCGATACCCGACTGAACAATTATACAAGAACTGTAAGGTTCTTACTGTTCGTCAGCTCTTTGTGCTGCGATCTATCATTAGGAAACACAAAAGCGTTACTCCTTCTAACCCAAATAGACGGACCAACTATCCCCGCGGCTCCCAGCACAAAACCACCTTTGCCAAACATCAGTACTACATACTCAGTACACATTTTTACAAGCAAATTCACAAAAAACTAAACATCATGGACATGAACAAAAAAGAATTAGAATCCATTGTTACAGCTTGGCTTCTAAAACAAGATTATTAAGACTTACAAACTAAAAATCTCATGACATACATTAGCTAAAATAAAAAGTAATTAAAAATAACATCCCCAACCTCTGACACCCAAACACACACTCAGGCTCGCTCGCAAGTACACACACATATATACACACATATAAACACACACATACACACACAAACGCACGCACACGCAAACACTCTCACGCATACACCATCATACCAAGTCAGCACAGACAATTGAATTGGATGGATTTGAGACAGAAAGAAAAGGATTTATGTAACTATATACGGCACATTGTTTCATCGTTTATTATTGTTTTTGACGCGTACACTGTCTCTTATGATACAGGATCCCCTAGTATAAGAGACAGGGTTAAATATCTAATGCAACTTGCTTGTAAATGTTATCTAAATAATAATTGTGATCACCGTATGTTCAACCATCTTGAATTGTTGTTGTTTCTTAATGTATGATTTCATTGTGTTAATAAATAAATTTTATTATTATTATTTCCTCTTTATTCAACTTTAACATACTTATAATTTATATTTTTAAATACATATAAAAAAAATAACATCTATTATTATTTGAATGAATTTTTATAGCATTTATTATGCTAACTGTTAAGTTCGAAAAACATTGGAAAAAATGAAATGCTCAAGTGAGACTCGAACTCACGACTCAGCTCAGTTGGTAGAGCAGTCGCCCTGTAAGGCAAAGGTCGTGAGTTCGAGTCTCACTTGAGCATTTCATTTTTTCCAATGTTTTTCGGATCTATTATTATTATTCTCTTTATTCATTTATAAATCCTATAAATTATATTTTTAAATACATATTAAAAAAAAAACCATTTAAAAATATAAAAATAGTACCCCACCGGCATCGGGTACAGGGACCAAGCTACCGGTGGTTAGGGCTCCAGAGACAGGAACTTCCTCACGATGCGCGCCGTATCAAGGAGTACTGCCTTATGCATCTGGCCCTTGACCCAACCATCCAACCCGAGCCTCTTTAGATGTTGGTCGAGGCTCTTTGCTATCAGTCCGTTGACTGATACGACTATCGGTACAATGATTGCTGAGTCAACATTCCACATGTCGACAACCTCGTGAGCCAAGTCCAAGTACTTGTTTATCTTTCTCAGCTTTCACGAGATTCTCGTCATGAGGAATGGTGACATCAACAATCAATGCTCGGCGTTCGGATCGGTCTATCACCACAATGTCAGGCTTGTTAGCTACAACAGTCCTATCAGTGATGATAGATCGATCCCAGTACAATGTGATATGACTATTTTCTAGAACTGGCTCAGGAACATACCTATAGTACGGTACCTCAACTTCCACAAGGTTGTATTTCAGAGCAAGTCGCTGATGGATTATCCTGGCTACTTAATTATGTCTGTGCAAGTACTCACCTATAGCAAGACGAGAACAACCGGAAGTAATATGCCTGAGGGATTCACCAGGTTGGTGACACGCTCGACAAATGTCAATTGTGCCATCCCTCATGATATACTTCCGGTAGTTATTCGTCTTGATAACTTCGTCTGCAATTGCACAGACAAACCCTTCAGTTTCCCCAAAAAGGTCACTGAAACGTAGCCAGGACACGGATGCCAGTAGGTCTACTTCGGGCCTGTGGAGGGCCCGATAGAACATGCCATGTACCTCCTTACTCTGCCATACCTCCCTGCGGCTGTCAGTGCCAACTACTGTAGGCCTGCGCCAGTTCTCTTTAGCCAAACCGAGGGTACCGGGGTAAGCCCGGTATCTACGTTGACTACATCACGATGCATATCCACGTTCGACTTTAGAAAGTAGTCTCTGAGATTGCACACCTCGCGATTATGAAGGGTCTTAGCATTTAAAAAACCTCGACCCCCACATTTCCGCGGGATGTACAATCTCATGACTGACGACCTTGGGTGGTGCATTCGGAATGCAGTCAACTGAGTCCGGACTTTCCTATCGATGGTATCGAGTTCAGTCTGAGTCCACTTGAGTATGCCAAAAGAGTACATCAAGAGTGGCATGACCCAACTGTTACAGGCACGCACCTTGTTACCACCTGACAAAAGACTGTTAAGTACCTTTTTCAGGCGGCCAAAGAAACGTTCCTGTAACATTTGTTTCATGTCGACCTCATTGATGCATAACGCCTGTGACATACCCAAGTATTTATAGGTCTCAGTTACGAGGAGTGATCTTAGGTTAGTGGAATCAGAGAGTTGTATACCCTCCGACTCCACCACCCGCCCTCGCTTTACATGAATGACTGCACATTTGTCCACACCAAACGCCATTTTAATAGAATTACTGAATGTTTCAGTTACCTTCAATAAAGCTATTAATTGAGGGTTGGTGTGGGCGAATAGCTTTAAATCATCCATGTAAAAGAGGTGGGATACCATCTGACCCTCTCTTCGTAACCTATAACCTAACCCTGAATTCACTAGTAAAGTACTAAGTGGGTTCAGGGCTAAGCAGAACCAAAGGGGACTCAGACTGTCCCCTTGAAAAATACCCCGCTCTATTGTTATCGGCTCGCCACTACCCAAAGCCTGGCGACACCCTGGATAGAAAAGAACCGTCCTCCATTGCCCCATACACGACCTTAAGAAGGTACATAGAGTTGTATTCACTTTATACAACTCCAGCACCCTCAAAAGCCATGTATGTGGCACGGAGTCAAACGCTTTCTTGTAATCTATCCAGCATGCTGCCAGATCCTTACGATTGCGGCGAGCTTGTTGGCTTATAGCCATATCAATCAGGAGGAGCTCCTTAGTACCCCGGGCCCCATTCCTACATCCATTCTGAGAGGCACACATAATAGAATTATTGTTTATATGATTGTTAATCTTAGCTCTCAGGATGGATGTAAGAAGTTTATAGACCGTTGGGAGACATGTAATCGGTCTATAATTATTGGGCTCCAGGGTACTACCAGTTTTATGGAGCAGGTGAGTAACTCCTGTCGTCATAAAAGCTGGTAGCGTCCCAGATTCTACAGCGGATTGAAATTGTGAGGCCAAAACAACATGCGAACTCCGTAGCCATTTTAGCCAGAAATTGTGCAGTCCATCCGGTCCCGGAGATTTCCAATTAGACAGCGAACGGACCGCACAATCTACATCAATGGCATCAATGTTAATTTTTTCCATTTCTGGAATGGTTTCGCATGCTCTTTCGACCTCACGCATCCAATCGCCTTCAGTGTGGCTAACGGGCACCGACCAAATGCTGCGCCAGAACGCATTTGTGGCTTCAGCATCCGGCCGTCGCACGTCATCCACACTTTCTTCTGTTTGCTCCCAGCTTCTATATACCCACCTTTGGTCTCTTTGGAACATACGGTTGACAGTATATCGATCAACTCGTTTTTTATATCTACGAATACGGTTTGCCCATGCATAGACTTTCTGCTTCAGGAAGTCAATACGCTCTGTGACCCGAGACGTATAATCTTGGGGACTAATATCAGTTCCCGCAAACGCTCGGGTCACATAGCGCATCACTCTTGGGCGAGTATTGCCCGACCTGAAGTAGATTAGTTTACCGATGAGCACCCTTGCCTCGGCCACACGTCGTTCAATTCTGCATTGCCATGCTGGTATGGCAGACTTAAGTCGTATGGCAGGATCTTTATTGGGAAATTTAGCACCTGCCATACGACATGCCGCCACAGCAGTACAATACAGAATTGAGTGGGTGTCACCGAGGTTTTCACTATTTTCTAGATATCTAGGTAATAATGAATCAAGGGCACTCACCAGCGCTATATTACGTCTATGTATGGGCAACCGCGGGAGACGTGGCCTGACATGTACGGGCATTGATCGATATTCCCGCAACGCACATTCCAAAGCCTCCTTAATCTCTTCATTGTACTGAATACTTACAGGAATAGGTGTGTCATCCGGTGCAACACAAGTATCGTCATTTATTTCTACTGTAGAAGCAGGAGCAGGAGCCGGGGCGGGGGTGACACATAATATTTTGCAAGCATTCTAGCCGTAGAGTCTCAAGTACGGTTTCATTCAACATACGATTGCGTTGAATGACCCGCACTTGGTCCGATAGTCGTTGTGCCGATACGTTGATAGAAGGTTCAAGCGCCTGAAACAGAGGAAGCATCCGAGTACGGTACGCACTGAGGTTAGTTCCCCCCTCTGTAGCCGCAAAATATGCCCGCATGACGTTTTCATTTATGGAAGTAGTCCATCGCATGCGGTGCACATCACCACCGGTAGCGGGGGCCCTATTCGAAGCCGGAGGGCGTCGGGGTCCCAAGCAGGTCGGTGGCCGGCCTCTCCCCGGCCGACGTACAGGTGTTGGCGACGTCGGCGGGGAGAAGAACTCGTCGCTCGAAGAGGAGCTCGACGCCGCTGGTTCCATTGCTGGAGGTTGCGCGGCGGAGCTTAGCGACGAGTCCGGAGATGTTGTTGGTGCACTCCTGTTTCGACTGGCTTGTGCCCGAGTCAGCATTTTTTCCAAATTTTGTAAATATAATTTATGAAATTGTGATTTTTTTGGTGACAGCTGTCACCTCGGGACGGCATTGTTGTATTTTGTATTTTTCTAATAATTCACTACTGAAACTTAAATCTTCCGGCTATTTATGAGAGTTTATGTTGCTATTTATTATTGCACTTTATTGAAGTTAAAATATTATATACGAAAATTGAAATTAAAATTGAAATCGGAAAAAATATTTTGACGCAGGCGATGTAGGGTTGCCATCACGGCATTGACAGCTCATAGAATGTCAAAAGGCATTAGGAGTTTGGGCCTTTCGCACGAAAGCCTGCAGAGGCCGCTAGTGAGGTAGGGTGCCATCTGACATTTGACAGTAAAATTGTCACTCAGCGTTCAGTTGACGTTCAGTATTGTTTGAATTTTATCATATATTTTACTATTAATTTCCGTTCCGCTTATCCTCTCAATATCTCAAACTGTGCTTATACGCTCTCTAAATTGTATCTGCCTGTTTGCCCTGCAATTTTTACTTTGAAAATGCCGTTCATTGAATGTTGTGTACCGTCGTGTCGGAAGACCAAGTACGATGAAACTTTGTATCGATTACCTCGAAATGAAACATTACAACGCAAGTGGCTCAATCAGCTCGCACCATATTGCCCAGGACTTGTACAGTTGACTTAGAGAAAGGAAGATTTGTTCAAGACAATTTGAACCAAAATGTCTCATTGGCAAGAAAAGACTTTATAATGCTAGACATGCCAGGTTAGTTGTTTGAATAACCTATACAACTCACTAGAGTTAGGTAGGTACTAACCTCTTATAATAATACTTTTTACAATTTTTGTATTGTTGGCTTGTCACAAATTAAAGCACTGATTGTTATAATTGTTAAATTTCAGTTGAAACTGATCACACTTGTGTGAAAATGTCAACAATGTTAGATCACACATATTGCAAGAGGCAGTCATCGAGTGATTCTTACCCACAACCTGCAAAAATTCCCAAAATAACAAATGTTTCAGAACAAGACTGTACCTTGCCCTCTACATCAGTATGTATGCTCTATTCACTTCTTGTCGTTATTATATATATATGAATGAATTCCGAGACTTTGCCTTTAGCTTAACATCAGGCGAGGTGAAGTCAAATTGACGTGTCCAGTATAAAAAAAAAGTTTTTGGTTAATTTTTCGTTACGTCGTTACCTCGTTAAGCTACATGCAAAGTCTGGAAAAAGGTCACTATCGTAAACATGTACCATGTTAACAGTGGTGATACTCAGCTTGACTGCCTGATCCATATACGGATGGCATCTTCATCTTATCAGCATATCTATGGTCTACCATAGGTAAAGTTGTTACTACTACTACCATTATACATGTTCGTATGGCGACCGGGACCGACGGCTTAACGTGCTTTCCGAGGCACGACTAGACCAATGCAAATAGTCAAATATAAGCATACAAGCATACAAGCAATCTGAACATTAACTTCTGTGGTTATGATATATTAGAGACAAACGAAGCAACATTTTTAGGTATTACAATCGACAGCCATTGCAACTGGAAGGCGCAGATAAATAACATAGCCAGTAGAATAAACCGATTCGTGTTTGCACTCAGAAGGACTAGAAGACTGTCAGATGAAAAAACGGCGATAATGGCTTATCATGGATATGTGGGTTCTCTGCTTAGATATGGAATATTGTTATGGGGTAACTCGACAGAAATAAAAAAAGTATTTGTCACACAGAAAAAATGTGTTCGGGCGATTTGCGGGGCCGCCCCACTAGAATCATGTAAGCCACTCTTCAAAAAACTCAAATTATTGACACTGACATCCATATACATTTATGAGATTTGTTTATTTGTAAAAAAACACCCATATTTATTTAAAAAAGCATGTGAAAATAAAAAGCATTTATCCAGAGACCCAAGTAAACTCTTATTACCCATGATGTCGACAAGTTATTATAAAAATAATAGTTTTTGTATGTGTATCCAAGTTTTTAATAAGATACCAAAAGAAATAAGAGAGCTACCTCACACACGCTTTTCACATTCTTTAAAAAAATGGCTTACCGATAAATGCTTTTACACAATAAAAGAGTTCATGACATTTAAATAACAGTAGATAACTAATTCAATTATAATAAATTAAATTGATAGAAGTGACTGACCATAAATATTTAGGATTATAATAACTCTTTTATTTGACAATTCATCACTATTTTATTATTGTTTGTCAAATTTCTTATATTAGTGTATGCATGTAATAGTTTATTAACGAATTAAATTATTAACTGAAAATTTGCATGCTGCAGCAGGCAGCTAAACATGCTGTGCTTGTACATATTATAAGATCCATGTAACCATGTTTAAAGGCAAATAAATTATTCTTATTCTTATTCTTAAATATTTGCACTGAGCGAGGATCGAACCCGCGCCTCCTGCGTAGCGGCCGCGTTCACTACCGCCACGTCACGGAGGCTGTAGGTAAAGTGGTTACTACAACCAAAGATTCTTGATATTTATTTATCTTCAGTTTAACAATTACGATATGGATGTATTGTAATTAAAATAACATTAAAAAGCTGAATGGAGAAATTGCTTTACATGGATATTGTAAAGCAATTTCTCCTATAACCTCCCTAAATTAATGAGTTATCAAAAGCAGAACAATGATAGAATGTCTTGGAACATAAGTAAAATCACATAGAATAAATTGTTTATAATTTGGGCAATATTTGTACTACATTTATCAACGTACATAATATTACTGACATGAGATTGTTCATAAATTTTGATTGTTTTTATTATAACTTGTTAATCTTCTATTACATGTTATCTTACTGCACTGCTTAAGGGTAATACTTACATATCTCTACCTACTAATCTCCGTCCCGTCCCATGTTGTGAAAGATATTCCAAGAGATTGCCTAGTGTGATAAGGCCACCAATTGAGTCATTAAAGTGTGGTGAAATATTATATTACTAAAGCTAAACTTTTTTTCAGCTGTGAAGTCTAGAAGAGTGCGTTTGACAAGCAGAATTAAATGTCTGTCCCCAAAAGGCAGATTATTGAAAAAAATGAAAAAATGTCTGGGTTGAGCATGGTGCAGGCCCCTCCTAAATTGCTGTAATTACGGCATAGTGCTTAATTATGCACGCGAACTTCTTAGTCTTTATTTTTTGTTAAGGTTAATTATTTTGTTATTAGTTTTTTATATACTTTAATTATCTTACGAGACAAATGTACATTCGTCCATATTTAGTGTTAAGATATCACTTTTTGTAAATTGATGTCTGTAAAATGCTAGTGTGTTTCTTGCGCCGTTTCTTCTCAAAATATAGAATTAATAAAAAATAAACTATTGTTTCATTCTGTGTCTAGTACCAAATATAAAAATATAAATCATACAACACCCCAACATAGAATGGGCTATCGACTAACGACAACACTATTATCGATATCGTTATTAGGTAAAAATATGAATATGGCCTGCCCTACACGCAGCTCACTTTTTTTTTAATCTACGTCACGTCACGTCAATATGACATGATGGTATGCGATGCGGACCCGCTCCTTACGATTCAGTTTTTGTTCAGAGACTGTCTTATCTGTACGTAGTACATATTATCTTCTAATCTGTGGTTGCCATATCATAACATTATTATTATTATTATAGTTTCGATATCACTTCCTACCCACGATAGTTGTCACTATCACACAAAATAAGCAGGTCTACAGCATTGTCATTATATAATATTGCACTACATAAGTCCACAGTAACAGAAGGCCAGGGCTGTCACAACGAATAAAATAATTATTCCTACTTTATAGTATTGACTTCTTATTCTTCCTTTTAGCGTTAATTCCAGTCGCTTTCAGTCCCAGTTTTTCTTTTTTTTATAACTTGGAGTCCATTTCACTAGCGTAAGAATAAGAATAACATTATAATTATAGTATATCTGCGGATTTGGCTAAACTTCGATATTTTCTGTAAAATCTGATCTTCACTACCCAAAGGCGATATCGAAGTGTTGCAGTTAGAGCAGTTGTTGGACTTTTGGGGACTCCAACTACCCGTAACGAGTGCAATAGATGTTCGTATGGCAACCGGGACCGACGGCTTAACGTGCTCTCCGAGGCACGACCAGACTAATGCATATACCCATATTTTGTAGTTAAAAATAAATTTTGCATTGAGCGGGGATTCTATCCCTCTACGCCACTGAGATAGTCATATTGACTACTTGTCGTATAATCAGACAGTATGATTAGATTACCTGATAGTGGGTGTTTACTATTTCCTAAAACATTTTACAATATCAGGGTTGGTACTCACGTGATTACCAACCCTTTCTATCATAAGATCTTACTTACCACCGTCGAGCCACGCTAAATTCTGCAAGTATTGTGGTCATGCAACTGATTTAAATCTAAGATTACAAGAGATATTCCTTGCTACTGGTCGAATAATACTGCTAATGAATAATAATACTAATACTACTGGTGAATATAATTTTTATTGTTGACACCCACTTACAAAAAATACGGTAGACATCCACTTAGACAAAAAAAAATTATAAAATTTGTCGTGTGCAACGTAATGACTATGAATATTGTACACATAATTATGGAAAATGATTACAAAGCAACTTTAAGTAGTGGATTTCGATAGCTAAATAAAATTTAAGTGTGGTGTAAGGGCTGTTCTTTATTCAGAGAAAATCTATACAAGTTTAAGTAATCTGTTTCAAGTAACTCCCACTGTACGTGCACAATATTTTTGAAAATTACAAATGTTTAAAGTAATTACTAGAAAGATAGAGAAATTAAAATTCTTAAATCCTTAAATCTTTTCGAATACATAGGGAAAAAAAAAAATACCATCTTATACGTCTTTAAGGCGACGTGGCGTCATCTACCGATTTTCTTACGAGCTATCGGAATCAATGAATGATGTTACAATCATTTTTAAACATTGATCTTTTGATAACTGCGCCCAAACAATTGAAGGAATTTTTACAGCATTAAGTATGCTAACTATACAAATTGAATACATAGGGAAAAAGAATCTTCTCGGGCGTGTCTCGGTAGCCGAATTAGTCAGGCATTCCCCCTGTAAGGGAAAGACTGCGGGTTCGAATCCCGCCCGAGAAGATTCTTTTTCCCTATGTATTCGATTTGTATAGTTAGCGTACTTAATGCTGTAAAAATTCCTTCAATCCTTAAATCTTTTGCCGGGTAAGGTTAACATGCAGTCAAATTGACTGTTTAACCTTTTTTAAATTAACTGCAAAATTAAAATTAAATGGAATAGAAGTGAGTGACAACCCTATTTGCAGGTAAAGTACGCTAATAATGTCGCGAGGATCAAAGGCGCTTTGTAAGGCCACATTTGCGCGAGTGAATGTATAATTTGATAAGGACTCACATGTTAAATCGTTGGCCCGGTAAGTAAGCGAAACCTTTTTATACAGTGAGTTATATTACACCAGAATTTAACGCCACCAAAATTGCACGCGACGGTTGGAATACTACTAAACTTTTTAATTTTTGGGATATTAGTTTACATGTTTTTTTTGTTAGCATTTATTATACTAACTTTTTAAGTTCGAAATACATTGGGAAAAAGAAGCGCTCAAGTGGGACTTGAACCTATGACCTTTCCATTACAGGGGGAATGCTCTTCCAACTGAGCTATTGAGCCACACCTGAATCAATTCAAATTTTCCTACTTTTTATATCCGTCTTTAAGGGAGATTATTTTTGAGGGGTTGCAGGTAGGATTGTCTATTAGTTTCAATGTTTATATCACTTATGTGTCAGACAAGCACACGGCCTGATGGGAATTGGTTACCGTAATCTATGGACGTGTGAACCAAGGGCGTTACACTCCTGCTGACCCTGTAGTAACCTTCTAATGCCCTTCTTGCAAAACGTCATATTGTAATCGGATACACAGGGAAAAAAATCTTCTCGGGCGGGACTCGAACCCGCGATCTTTCCCTTACAGCGGGAATACCTTGACCAACCCCGCTACCGATATTCTTACGAACTACCAATGAATGATGTTACAATGATTTTTAAACACGGAGGACAGAATATGATAAAGTAACGAGATGCCCCATTGATATTTTTCTTAATAAAAACGCGCGCCGAATGCGGATGGGAAGAGAGACGCGCGGGGTGTCAAAAGTCGAAGGTCGTCATAGGTATAACGTTCCTACCGAATGAGTACATTTGACGTTTGGATGGCACGCGACTCGATTGCCTTGCAACAACTCCGCTATCATTTCCTTCTCCATGTTTTTAAAACATTGAGTTTTGATAACTCTGCCCAAATAATTGAATGAATTTTACAGCTATAAGTATGCTAATTATGCAAATTGAATGCATAGGAAAAAAGAATCTTCTCGGGCGGGACTCGACTACGCGATCTTTCCCTTACTGGGGGAATGCTATATCGGTATATCGGTAGATGACTCCACCGTCGCCTTTAAGACGGATAAGAAATTTGAATCACATCGGGCGTGTCTCGGTAGCCGTGTTGGTCAAGGACTCCCTTGACCAACCTTCCCTTACAGGGGGAATGCCCCTGTAAGGGAAAGACTGCGGGTTCGAGTTCCGCCTGAGAAGATTCTTTTTCCCTATGTATGCGATTTGTATAGTTAGCATACTTGATGCTGTAAAATTCATCGCCATATTGTAGTTGATAGGAAATACGATAGGAGGGAGTTGATTACTCAGCTTGAGGGTGTACTTCATCCAGGGCACAGAATAGATAATAGTACTAGCGTACAGAATGGAAGCTCCCACCCCCGCGCAGATTTCAGTTCCTCACCCCGCACGTTCGAATCAGAGGTACGATTAAAGGCACATAATACAAGGGATGTGCCTTTCAAAGGTGCCTAGTAAGATACGTTGCGGAGGAGAGTGAGAAGATCGGCTTACTTCGATTTTGTAAAGCTTCCTCTCTATCGCACAACCCACAGTTTGATTTAACCCTGAAATGTATGATTTTTATATAAATAAGTAACAGCACGTCGTGTGCCGGCTTCGTCCGGGATTAAATTCGGTAATAAAAATACAAAAGTGATTGCAGTGCAAGTCAAGTGCGAGTCGTACAATACTTAATTGAGAGATGAACATGTCGAAGCGCATTACCAGCGCATTACAAATTGTAGACTTGTTGAAGACACAACTAGTCAAAAGACAATTATTTGTCTTAAATATAAGTTCATTTCGAACATTCACTGTAACATACTGACTGGATGCGGAAGGCAGAGGATTGGGAGAAATAACGCACATTGGGAGAGGCCTGTTTCACAACTTGGAAGCTCTCGGAAAAATTTATGAAACAATGGGATTGTAATTACGACATACATACGTCGTGCACATACACGTACTGTTGATGAAAATATAAAAAATAGAAAATACGAGTATTATAAAATATTATTGTAAATCTATTTCTGGGATAATACATATCGTATGTGCTATAAATAAAATTAAAAATGTAAAAAACCCCCGTCGCAATAAACACGTCCAAAAAGTTAAAAATAAATGGAGTTCGCCTTAAAACCACATTTTGCCAACGGGCGTAGGTCCCACGTAGCACGAGGTATTACGTGTATGAACATACTACTCATGTTTTCCATAATATATATCATAAGTGTAGCCTAGGTAATAATATAATATAAGCTAGTAAATGGGTAATCATTTTTCGTGTAAAATAATTAAAAATAAAATAACCGTATTTCGTCCTTAGGAAAATGAAAAAAGCGCCTATTTTTATTATTTTTTGATGAAGAGATACATCTAAACACAGAACAACAATACACCATCTCGATTAGGTACTGAATCTACGTCTAGATTATTTCCCAAAATATATTGGTATAAGGTGTATTAAGAAAATCTCTGATCGTCCGGACAGTTGAGGTAACAGAGGTCGCATTGATGAGTTGCTTTTTTTACGTTAGTTCTATTTGTCTATACTGTGAGTCAAATAGTTTGCACTTTATTAAACCCACATTGGAAGAAAATGTTATTCAAATGGTGCGCCAACAATGAAAATTTATTTTAAAATATAAAGAATAATATATGTAATAATATATAGTTTCGTTTCGTTAACATCTATAAATAAATACCTACTGCAATAATTCTACATCAGTAAATCGGTATTCAAGGGTTATATTACCCGTCAATAAAGTATGACTTTATCTGTAGTACATTTGTGCCAAATGAAATACGATACTTCATGGACCTGAGTTTTGCAAGGTATAGAGTAGTTAAAACCATTTGTATCAATTAAATATATTGGAGAATGTTACTAGGTGTATCACTCACCAGTATATCACTTGAAAATTTGTAACATTAAAGCCTTTATATATATATATTTATATTTTATATTTATACACTTGTTTTTTTTTTTCATTTAAAAATACCAAGTGGTTATGATTTTGCAGGCATTCAAAGTCCCAGACCGGCTCGCACTAGATGCGTGTGACGTATTTTTATGTAGGCTTGACAGTTTTCGTGGAAGGCTATAGGCTATACTCTTCATTTTCACGTTATTGGCCTATAACCTTCCTCTATAAACAGGATATTCAAAACAAGAAGAATTTTTGAAATCAAACCAGTACTTCCTAAGATTTCTGATGAAACGTAAGGCAGCGCCAACCAAAGTTGACTGGCCTACATAAAAATACGTTACACACATTAAGCGCGAGCCGGTCGCCGCGAAGCCATTGTAAAAGTCCATATCTTGGAAACCAATTGGTATATCGATATAATTCTTTTAGGTGTATTTTTCGTTTTCAACACATAATAATACTGTTTTTTTTAAAGTAAATTAAAGGATTTAGTATTTTGCGCGTAAGTTGAATGTATACTTGTATTTATAATATCATTTTTTTCTACACTTATTCTTACCTACACGCAAATTCTTATCTCATTGCAGGAAAACAAAAATGTCGCCATTTGATTCGACTGTTTAGTTTCACAATATTGAAAGAAGAATGAAATTTGACCCCTTATAAACTTTGCCTCTCATTTCACATGTCATGGCCGTTATAAGCCGCGTAAAATGAAATATTGTCTAAAATCTGGTAAAATTAAACGCTTAATTTAGTCGTATACTGATGCTAATTCTGTTGTGTTTAAACTAACTAAAATACACAAAATCTCTAAAATTTATTATACACCCAGATTGCATAGTCTTTTCGTAGAGAAAGATTATTATAGTGTGTGGCCGATTCCGGTCAGCGCAGACAAATTTTGGCCGGACAGTACATGGCCGTGAGGCAAACGAATACTTAATTAGTCGGCCGGCCGACTAGTGCAAGCAATTTTCGACCTTATTGATATCACATAAAACTGAGTAAATATTCGTATATTCGTGATCTGCGGCATCTATTTATGCGAAATGATATGTAATTAAGGTCGAAAATCATTTTCTGTTCTTACTAGTCCTTGTAGTCGGTTCGCGTCCCACGTAACATGCCTACCTAACGATTTTACTATCGAAACTGTGTGTCTAAAATCTTTTTTTACGAAACGTCTATACAGTCTGGGTGTATAATACCATTTTAGAGATTTTTAGCGCATTTTAGTTCGTTTTGACAACACAGAATTGGCATCAATTGCTGATAAAAAATATAGGTGCTAAGCTATGGTTACGTAACATTCGTAAGCACCGTTACGCCAGTTTCACTCAATGTGATATGTAATTCCAAAATTAGAATAAGACACCGATGGCTTTGGAGACAGTGAAGGTCACACGAAGAACAACGCGAAAGATAGCTAATCCGCCTGGTGATCTCATTTCGATCAGAATTTTGTGCAGCTGAAGTCGGGAGAAATAATTAGTCTTTCACAAACGATCGGTTTTAACTACTCTATGAAGATATCAAAGTCGGATGTTGTAGAAGTGTTTTGTTATTGGTGCTGATTCTGTGGTTTGAGGGGACTAAAATGTATGGCCATCAATATTTTTTCAGAATTGAAGACAAAGATGGAATACGTTTGTAACATCAGGATTGGCACCGTTGTCGGATGTGACGGAAGTCATGACATTAAGGGATAGAGCGAGAAAAATCATACTATCTCGCTCAAATAATGCTTACAATTTCAAATAATGCCAACCCTACTACTGGTGGTAGAAATTTGATGGCACAAATTTGACACTTATTTCGACCGGGTTGGTACCACCGTGCACAAGTGCGAAAAACCCTCCATAGTAATCCAATCTCGGTTGGATTGCGTTCAGGGGTCAGCAAGTGCATAGCCGGGCCGAGGTGATGGTAGTCGCAGCACTAGTGGGACCGGTGGGTGTTGGCGTAGTCTAGTGGGGTGTGACGCGGGGCGCCGCGCCGGGCAGGGAGACCCGTAGAAACGGTGGTGCCGCTGGCCGCCCGTGGCATAGTACAGGGGCCCAACTGGGACTAACCACCCTGGGAGGCTGCCCCACCAGGTCGCGCATAATCCCGATATGGCTCGTCGTGCCGGTTGGCGACCGGACGGGAGCCCGGCGACCATATTCGGGAGGGTACGGGGGCCCTTCCGTTCGGCGCGTCGGCTCTCGTCACGCCTCACATTCATAGATAAAACCAATCTCCCATGTTTTGTCACGCGGTGCTGCGGCGACAATCACCTCTTTTTCACGCCTTCCCTTACCCTTCACCTCATGGCAGCGCACAAAACAAAATCTGTTGAAACAGCGGCTAGGGACTCTCCCACAAAAACTCTATTTGAGGTGGAGTCCACGAACATCTGTGGGCTCCATAAGAACCTCAACGCCGTCCACCAACACCTGGAGACGGCGAAACCAGCTATGCTGTTTCTAACGGAGACACAAATACGCCGCCCTGACGACACGGCCTACCTGCTTTACCCCGGCTATGTTATCGAGGAAAATTTCCGAGCAAAAGCCGGGGTGTGCGTGTTTGTTAGGGCGGATATTTGTTGTCGCCGTTTGCGCTGTCTAGAGGACCCATCCTTTTCCATCCTGTGGGTACACGTAGACCATGGCTCCGCGAGTCAGATCTATGTGTGCCTTTACCGTTCCCATACAGGAGACGCAGAGATAACTCGACTATTCGAATACCTGAGTCAGGCGGCAGATGATGCGCAGGAGCGGTTTCCGAACGCCGAATTGGTGTTTTTGGGGGACTTTAACGCCCACCACAAGATCTGGTTGGGCTCCGCAAACCATGCGGGAAGAGCCACTCACGCATTTGCCCTGGCGCATGACTTGACTCAATTGGTGCACAAGGTCACGAGGATACCAAGAGAGTCCGGCCTAGAGCCCTCTCTGCTAGACCTTCTGTTGACGAGTCGCCCGGACCAGTACAGTGTCTCGGTGAGTGCTGCTTTAGGTAACTCCGACCACTGTCTGGTCCGCTCCACCGTGCCCATTGTAGCGCCCCCACGACCCGTGCAGGGGAAGAGGCGTCTATGGCACTACTCGTCAGCGGACTGGGATGGATTGCGCGACTATTATGCGTCCATCCCGTGGGTTGAACGCTGCTTTGAGGGTAAGAACCCATTTGAGAGCGCTACTGCCGTCGCCAGTGAGATCGGTCTAGGTATGGAATACTATATCCCATACACCGATGTCACCGGAGTCCGCGGAGCGCGTCCGTGGTTCGGGCGCGAGTGCGCGGAGGCTGTTGAGCATAAACAGTTTGCGTACCGCGCCTGGGTGCGGGCGCGCGCCACGCGCGATCCCAACGTGGGTCACTTCAAGGCGGCGTACAACAGAGCCACAAAGGTCTGCAAGAGGGCATGCGTCAGGGCGGATGCCCAGCGCATAGCACGGCTGGGCCAAGAGCTAGTGGCGCATCCCACGGGTAGCCGTGGCTACTGGCAACTGGCCAAAGCCGTGCAAGCCAACTTCTGCCAGCCCTCGCTGCCCCCGCTGAGCAATCCCGATGGATCTCTGGCCCATGAGCCGCAAGAGAAAGCAAATTTGCTGGTCAATCTCTTCGCGGCCAACTCCCGAGTCGATGATTGTGGTATGCAACCACGGACAATGCCCACTGGTGACCACGCAATGCCTGATATACGTATCAGGCAATGCGATGTCCGTGCAGTACTGCAATCACTCGATGTCCGGAAAGCCAGTGGTCCTGATGGTATTCCAGCGGTCGTACTTAAAAAATGTGCAGCGGAGTTATCTCCTATGCTAACGCGGCTGTAACGACTGTCCTACAGTTCGGGTACAGTGCCTTCGGCTTGGAAGGAGGCGAATGTCCAGCCGATCCCCAAGAAGGGGGATCGCTCGGACCCAGCCAACTATCGACCCATAGCCGTCACCTCAGTGCTGTGCAAGGTGTTCGAGCACATAATTAACACACAGCTCATGCGCCACCTAGAGGATCACTCCTTGCTTAGTGACCGGCAATACGGTTTCAGACCAAAACGGTCAACGGGTGATCTTCTGGCGTACATGACCCACCTTTGGGGTGAGGCTATGGAGAAGCACGGTGAGTCACTGGCAATTAGTCTTGACATCGCCAAAGCTTTCGATAGGGTATGGCACAAATCGCTTCTTTCCAAGCTACCAGCCTTCGGCCTGCCTCCTAGACTGTGTAACTGGGTTGCAAGCTTCCTGCAGGGGCGCCGTATTCGCGTCCTTTGTGATGGACGAGCTTCGGAGTTCTTGCAGGTAAATGCTGGCGTGCCGCAGGGTTCCGTCTTATCTCCCACTCTCTTTCTTCTGCATATCAATGACATGCTCTGTAACGGAAACATTCACTGCTATGCAGACGACAGCACCTTACACGGGAGTTATTACGCACATCCTGCGGCCAAGCAGTCTGATATCGCGGAAAAAAGGCAGCTTCTTGTCACTGACCTGGACCGGATCCTGGACCACATTTCTCAATGGGGCGCTAGGAACCTGGTCGAGTTCAATGCCAAGAAGACCCAGGCATGTGCGTTTACAGCAAAGGTATCTCCTTTCCTTCCCCTTCCCACTCTTCAGAGCACACCACTGCCACTGCAGGATCACCTCACTATCCTCGGTATGGATGTTCGCTGCAAACTGAATAACAAAAACTATATCGAGAGTATCATCAAATCAGCCTCGCGTAAACTCGGAGTCCTGAACAGAGTGAGACGTTTTTTCACGCCGGAGCAGCGGTGTCTTCTATATAAGACCCAAATTCGTTCCTGCGTGGAATACTGCTCACATCTCTGGGACGGCTCCGCAAAGTACTTATTAGATGCTCTCGACAGGTTGCAGCGACGTGCGGTCCGCATTATTGGGGATCCTGAGGTCACGAACACCCTCGAGCCTTTGCAGATGCGTAGAGATGTTGCGTCTTTGGCAGTTTTCTACCGTCTCTACCATGGTGAATGTTCTGACGAGCTCTTCCAATTAGTCCCACCCTCCCCTTTCCTTCACAGGACGACACGTGCAGGGCTAAGATGTCATCCATTTACGGTGCAGAGTATACCTGCTAGAACCAAGCGTTTCAGTGATTCATTCCTATGCCGCACCACTAAGGCCTGGAATTCCCTGCCAGTTCACGTGTTTCCTTCTTCCTACAGTCCTGGGTCCTTTAAGCGGGGCGTGAAAAGGCATCTAATGAGGCCGTCAAGCTGAGTGCCACCACTGTTAACATGGTAAATGTTTACGATGGTGACCCTCTTTCCGAGACTTTGCCTTTAGCTTAACATCAGGCGAGGTGAAGTCAAATTGACGTGTCCTGTATAAAAAAAAAAAAAAAAAAAAAACCCTATCATTTTGAAGTCTCTCACACATCAACACTACCGTGCATGTGCACGATCTATGAATGTTGTAATTATAATTTGAATTTTTCATACATTTTGTATAGAGCTTCCGACGTGTGTCCAGGGTAAGTAGAGATACCTACTTATGTAAGGCAGAAAGAAAGGAAAAAACATTTTATGTTAGTGCGACACTAAATAATATGCACATTGTACAACTAATGATATACTACAGCCTCTATGGCGTGGCGGCAGTGAACGCGACTGCTACGCAGGAGGTGCGGGTTCGATCCCCGCTCATTGCAAATATTTGTACGCATGAATATGGCTATTTGCATTGGTCTGGGTGTTTCTATGTATAACATATTTACAAAAAGTATCTAAGTATGTTTATCCACATTTTTTTTAATGCAGGACACGTCAATTTGACTTCACCTCGCCTGATGTTAAGCTAAAGGCAAAGTCTCGGAAAGAGGGTCACCATCGTAAACATTTATCATGTTAACAGTGGTGGCACTCAGCTTGACGGCCTCATTAGATGGCTTTTCACGCCCCGCTTAAAGGACCCGGGACTGTAGGAAGAAGGAAACACGTGAGCTGGCAGGGAATTCCAGGTCTTAGTGGTGTGGCATAGGAATGAATCACTGAAACGCTTGGTTCTAGCAGGTATACTCTGCACCGTAAATGGATGGCATCTTAGCCCTGCACGTGTCGTCCTGTGAAGGAAAGGGGAGAGTGGGACTAATTTGAAGAGCTCGTCAGAACATTCACCATGGTAGAGACGGTAGAAAACTGCCAAAGACGCAACATCTCTACGCATCTGCAAAGGCTCGAGGGTGTTCGTGACCTCAGGATTCCCAATAATGCGGACCGCACGTCGCTGCAACCTGTCGAGAGCATCTAATAACTACTTTGCGGAGCCGTCCCAGAAATGTGTGCAGTATTCCACGCAGGAACGAATTTGGGTCTTGTATAGAAGACACCGCTGCTCCGGCGTGAAAAAACGTCTCACTCTGTTCAGGACTCCGAGTTTACGCGAGGCTGATTCCACATTCCATAACACAAGCTAGTTAAGCTATGCTTAGGTACTATGGGTCTAGATAGCATTGTGTAGAATCTTGTGAAATATTTATTTTGTCACTATAGGTACAATCATAAATATTTCTTTGTCTTCACCAAAAAGGAAATAGATTTCAACAGAAAAACATCTAAAATATTTCCTGATTCCGTTACTCACATGAATTCACTCGCAGCAAAACAAACCCTTATCCATATTCAAACAAATGTATTCAGTCGTGTTTACACGATCGAATAACTAACAAGTAAATAAACGACATCACTTTTACATTTCCAATATAAGTTAGAATGAAATGCCATTACTTATACTGCATTTCATGGATGTTTACACCTCTATTAAAATTACCTCAAGGATGTTGAGATCACCAAGCACCTTGACCGAGTGACGCATGATATCAAAACATGTTTTGAAAATGTTTTTAAAACATAAATCTTCTTTAAAAGATGTTTAACTTTTGAAACTACAACTTCAAAAACATGTTTCAGATCAAATATTTTTAGGATATACAGACGGACATTGAAACTGGCGACCGTCAGTCTACGTGGGGTGTGTCTGACAATTCTGTCTTTGCCGGGGTCCTGTACCCTGGCGTCAATCTTCTTCATCTTAACGTTAATCCCAGTCGCAACTGGAGCTTTCAGCTGTCTAACTACGGATTTGGCTAAACTTCGATATTTTGTGCCCTTGCGTCATTACCAGTAGCAATCTTGCCTCTATCAACAAATTAAGCACGATGGCGTGGGGTTGTAGTCAGTTCGATCTGCGGTAGCCTAGTGTTCGATCCCAGGTTTACCATGGCACACATGCCCGGGTAATGGCAATAGGCTCGCCACGTATTACATTGGGACCTAAACATAAACTGGCGAAATGTGGGTGCTAGCACCGCTGCGTACCCCTTCGGGGAATATAGGCGTGAGTTTATGTTATGTTATGTTAAGAAAAAAAAACCTCCGGTTACAGGGACCAGTAGACCCAAGAGATGTTGGCTTGGCGTCGGTATATTCTATAATATAACATATTGCGTTATTGTTATGTATTTGAGCTCTGGCAATTTAAATGACATTGTGATATTATGGTATGGTATGGTATGATATCACGGGTTGTTGTCCGCAACTCCACTCCACGACAAGGCGCGGTTTTTGCGTGACGGTGGGATTTTATTCGATCCACATTAAGATATTATATAATAGTTTGAAAATATTAAATTAACGACAGTCAACAAATTATTAATGGTACAACTATAAATAAATTATGTTAATTACTTAGTATTTCTACATCGAAATACGGTAGAATATGTGAGAGTTATAACTTGAAAAATACCTGTAAAAACTATATTCCAAGAATTAAATAATTATTATATTCTATTATATTCTATAAAGGATGACATGCGTACGTCTCGCTACCATGGATGCCCAAGTTATCTTGGAACCTAAATATCTTACAAACACATACATACACTCACTCCTATTTCCCTCCAGGGTAGGCAGAGAGAACAAACAGTCCGCCATTGAACGGTAACCTTACATACTAAACATAATCCTGAAAATGCAACATTCCTTCTTTGGACAGTTGTGTAAAAATTAAATAATAACTCGAAACCTTTCTGTGCAATGCCAATTAAAATATAATTTACCCACCAACGTCAGAGTTGAGGACACTTGGAACATCCTGTAGAAATTCAAGTCATTAAAAGTGCATTAGGGTGGCTGCACACCGTAAATTGTTCAGAAATGCAAATTTTATAAGTTATGCACTCACCAATGTATGTCATGCAGTCGGTTTTAGGGTGACTATGAGTATGAATAATATCGGGACAGTTACAAAAAATGTGCTAAGTAAAAATGTATCTTTCCAGACCAAATAGCCATTTTTCTTTCTCCTCCAGTTACCGACTGTCCTGCAAAAATTACATTTCTGTTTTAAAAGTGTTTATTTGTTTTTAATTGCCTACTAAACAAAATGTTCTACTAAACATTTTAGTACAATAATGAAAAAGAAAATCATCTGTATAATGTACTCTAATATCTAAAGTGAGCAGCGGTATTACGTAAGTATCCATTTCTAGCTATGTCACTCTCACTCCGGCGCCGGCAAAAAGGATTGACACAAGAGGTACTGGCTTGATATCGTAGAAGAGGACATGCGTGTTCATCGTCTTACTTCCGTAGATATGCCTAATACTCGTATCAAACGAAGTGAGAAAATAAAAGCCGAAAGAACTCCTAGGATCAGACGCTCGAATGTGACCGGGACTAAATAAGTATCATATTTTATATACAATCACGCCTTTATCCCCGTAGGGTTAGGTAGAGGTGAATTAATATCCTCATTTCACCAATCAATGTATTTGGTCCCAAGTAATAGGGGGTGAGCCTATTGCCGCCTTCCGGGCACTATTGTTGACTCAAACATCGCATTCAAGGCTGAATCTTGGCTATATATTTATCTGACGTTAAACAGCCCTATCCCTTAGCCGCTCTGTATGACACCCCATGGGAAGAGATGGGTGGATCAAATTCAAATAAAGTAAGTATCGTCCTCAAAAGACCTTAATACATGGTCACCCTGGTCACATCCCATTCCGTTCTGTGGTATTCTCGTTTTATTCCTGTACCGATACGCATCTATTGAACGGACGAACGCTTGAGAGAATTGAAATTGATTGTGTCGGTTATACACTACAGTGTACCCACTAGTGGTGGTACAACGAAACTGTTATATTGGACATTCAAAAGGAAATACATACTGTATAAATGATGGATGATATATATGATGGAATCCGTCCCTATGTATGCTTAAATCTTCAAAACTACGCTATAGATTTTGACGTGATTTTCTTTAATAGATAGAGTAATTCAAGAAGAAGGTTTATATGTATAATACATGCTTAATATAGTAGAGGGTGCAGTGGGAACAGGATCGGACACCACGCGGGCGGAAAAATGTTGCGGTGCGGTACGAAGTACGGTACGATAGTAAATTATTTATAAATTCTATTCCATAACCTATGCTTCACTCAATACCTTGTATTGTGACAAAACGCGCCTTTTTGTGACAGCCCACTTCAACCTGTATCTATGGTTAGAAGTTACTCCCATAGACAATCGAGACGATGTAAATATGCTTTATTGCATACACTACAATGATGATTAGCGTAGTTAGGTATAATTATTATACCAAAACTTACTTGCCAAGTAAAACATTCAGAATACTAACAACATACTAAACAAGACTTTAGGAGGCTTAGAATGATCCTTAGGTCTCACTTAGACACAGAATTTGGGTTAATCTCTGACACTGTTGAATGTCGGTGTCCAATTGAAGTCTTGTGCTAAATCTCTAGATTTTCGTTCTGTAGTTTGAGCTATTAAGTACTAGATTAGTAGATAGTTGGACTGCGTCTTATTTATACTTTAAGCTGACTCGGTGAACTTCGTAACGCCAATTTTTTTACACCCACGTGGCGTCTTATCCAATTTAAGCTGCACCCTCTACTATAATAAGCATGTATTATACATATAAACCTTCCTCTTGAATTACTCTATCTATATTAAAAAAACACTTCAAAATCCGTTGCGTAGTTATAAAGAGTTAAGCATACATAGGGACGGACAGACAGCGACCGTGACTTTGTTTTTACCCGACTACGGCGAAGCCAAAAGGAGGGTTATGATTTTGACAGGCTATGTATGTATGTATGTATGTATGTATGTATGTGCATTTGTTCCCTCATAGCTCCTCAACTACTTATTAGAACTGGACAAATGAAGTATCGTTACAAGCAGCTTTATCGTCCGATGGTTATAGGCTATATGACGTGTCACTCAATCTTGTGTGGCGCCCTCTAGCGCTTATAAGGTGCTGTGTTAAAAAATAAATTTGAGATAAATATACCGTGTTTGGTATCAAATGAAAGGGCTTAATAAGCACATTTGAAATATGTATAAATTATTAGCTTTACCTTGCCCAAAAATAATATTAATAAAAAATAAAGTTTAAAACTAAAACCCGACTACCGAAAAATCACGCTCTAAAAGTAACAAACAAGAAAATATCAAGAATAGCCGTGGTCGTATGCCACTTACTCTGACAAAACAATATATTCTAGGGAAAAGTGGCATACGACCACGGCTATTCTTGATATTTTCTTGTTTGTTACTTTTAGAGCGTGATTTTTCGGTAGTCGGGTTTTAGTTTTAAACTTTTCTACTATGATAGTGATGATGATAGTGAAGTGATGATGATGATGATGAAGCTAAGGTTACTATTTCATTTTACGTAGGTATAAAATATATATTACATAGGTTTTGGTTCCCGGTGGAATAAAATAGGGCCAACTCAGCTCTTCTTGTGGGCTTTTTTAAAGAAGTATTTTTATTAGATTTTACTTTTTTTAAGTTTCGTAAAAGGTAGCTAAGGGATAGGGCTGTTTTGCATGCGGTCCAAGACATAGTGCTTACTAGACGGCAATAGGCTCGCCCCTCCTATTACGTGGAACTGAAAATTATTGGCAAAACGTGTGGGTTAAAACACTTCTGCCTAATCCTTTTTTTTAACGCGCGAAAAATCCCCACAGATACCAACCTTCCGGAGCCGGTGGATGTGGTTATGTCTGACTCGAATCGACTAAAGCGCACGCTGTCTTTGGGTCTTTGGTTGCGGGAGGTGAGAATTCTGCCTAATCCTTGGGTATTTACAGACGTGAGAATATGTATGTATGTAAGGTATAAAATAATTTAATACTATTCTACGTAGTTTTTTGGTCAGGAGCTTTGGGATCGGTGACACCATACCTACGGATATGGGGTGCTTTGAAAAAGGGAATGCTTAGGAACTTGATCCCGCGACCTTATATCTTACACTACGATTGTGTTGGTTAGACCCGTCACGGAGGAATGACTGAAGAAGCGCCACGGTAGTCTCAGGTGCGTTTCGGACATAGCTGCTTTGTTAATAAAACACTCGCCGGGATATTTACCATGTTTCTTAGACCCATGTGAGTCGACTCGTGAGTGTTATGTATCGCGAACGTGTCTCGAACGTATTCCAGTGCAGTGCGAGAACGCGGACAATGGTATGGAGTGACGTGAGTGTTTTAATAACTGTGTCAATCTCAAATCATACATGCCTGTCTTGGCACGTTTAATACACGAATATGTTTACTATGAGTCACTGTCTTTTCCTCGTAAAGGTTACGGGTTTTGGGACAAAGGTATGTGCGTATATTTATATGTAAATATATAACTTTCTATGTACCTATATGTATATTTGTATTAATATAAATAAAACAAAAAATATTGATATTTATGCACCACTAAACTGTCCATGCATAACTCCACTACACAGAATCCATTGTCACAGGTTGTTTGTAAGAAATCGCGCCTAGCAATAAGACCGCCATTTGTACTGCCTCATAATGTATTGTAATTTGTATGTAACTTTTCTGTGAATATTGTTTTTGGTGTACAATAAAGAATATTGTATTGTATTCCAGATGAATTTAAAAAGAGCAAACGACCCTGGCCCCTTATTCTGAGTGACAATCTGTATCGTACCTACCGACACACGCGTTCGTAAAAGCCGTAACACTTAAGATGGTCTACTCTTACGCCATTTCTCTCTTCTATTTTAAGTAATTGTAATTCATTGAAATAAAACCACTTTTTACACGGATTCTATCGCTATATGCATATTTGTTATTATTTACTTTTAAACCAACGTTTCGGCTGCTTTTCGCGGTATGACTCATTATGGTAGTTGTCACATAGTCTGAATTTTGTTATCTTAAAATATCCGAATCATGGTGAATTATTGGTGTTCCTATTATATATGAAAAGCAGCCGAGACGTCGGTTTAAAAGTAAATAATAACAATTGTATCGTGATTGAATCCGTACAAAGTGGTTGTATTTCAATGAGTGACATACGCGTAAACATTAGAAAATATCATGACATGTAATTGTAATTCACCGTCTTCTCCCATTACGACTGCGTTTAAAACTCGATGTCCCTCAGAATAATGTCACTAGTTGGGTCATTCAACATAATACTTTGTCCTGTATCTTCTCCTTATATTTCTGTCTTTTTTATTTTATTTTTTCAGTACTACTGTTACCTGTATTTTTATTTTATATCATGACGAATCTTCGTATTTTTAGTTGCTAGTCAATTTATTGGACTAGCATTCGCAATAAATGGATATATATATTATGTGTGGGCTTGTAATTAGCAATATGTTTACACACTTTAATCAAGATTGATATTAATGTTATTAGTCTGTAAGCCTTCCTAATAGTAATCTATATATATAAAAATCAATTGTTGTTCGTTAGTCTCGCTAAAACTCGAGAACGGCTGAACGGATTTATCTTATCTTAGTCTTGAATTGTTCGTGGAGGTCCAGGGAAGGTTTAAAAGGTGAGAAAAATTCGAAAAATTGCCAGAAACCGACACCCACGCGGGCGGAGCCGCGGGTAAAAGCTAGTCTATAATATAAAAATGAATCGCTAAATGTGTTGGTAAGCGCATAACTCAACAACGCGACGATTGGACCAATTTTGCCGATTCTTTTTTTAAATGTTCGTTGAAGTTCAAGAATGGTTTTTACGGCGAGAAAAAATCGAATAATTGCCGGGAACCGACATCCACGCAGGCGGAGCCGCGGGCAAAAGCTAGTAAATAAATAAATAAATACATTTTTGTACAAAACTAACAATAAAAACAAAGTACAAATATATCTTTTTTTTTTTTCCCGTGCGGAAATCAGATATACTCTACATTACAGCAAAATCTACCTTTTATATCCTTCTATACATCGCAGGGCTGTACAGACAAGACAAATACCTATTCTATTTATTATCTAAAGCCCAAAAAGGCTTGTAATACTAAAACCCTGGCACAAAAGTGTCCATGCCGTTATAAAAGCCGTGTCCTAACTAAATGGCACCTTTTACCGCTATACAAAGACACAGCTTTAATTAAACTCAAATAAAAAGTGGCCAAGTTAGCGACGACTAAGTAGAAAGGGGTTCTGGATATGTTGTAGGTTTTAGTTAGAGGGTTCAGGGTCACCTTGAGTGCAGAATAATTACCTTACCGGACGAGCGGTCTTAGGCGGTTCTAGTCTGACATGACCATCCCCGCTGGTCGGTGAGGGGAGGCGAGGTTGTATCTGTGGGATTTCTGCACGACTATCTTATTCTGTTGAAGGGGTCTTGGGTCCCCACAAAAATCCTCAAGGCCCTGTCTTCAGCCTACAAGCCTCTGGAGGCGAACAGGACAACCAGTACTAGAATTGTGATTAAGATGATCAGTAATTTCACTAAATATTCCATAACATTCCACAAAACGCTATCCACCATGGTACCTAAGCATAGTTTAACTAGGTTGTGTTAGTGTTATGAAATTTTAAATGCGGATAAAAATATTTAGATACTTTTTCTTTTTCACGCTGCCGGTGACCAAACAGAGCCGTAACTACGAAACCAGTTGATGACTGTTGAACTAAACATTATTCCCCATTATTTTTAGAAAATGATCACAAACTTTTCAGCTGCTAAAAAGTCCAAAACACAAACATTTTTCATTAAAAAGAAAACAAAACAAATCGTCTGATAAACCAAACCGAAGTTCAGAGGCTAATGTAAGTGTCATAATAATATTAAATAATATCTGCAACTAAAATACAAACGTTAGTAAGGAGACTCATGAATTTAGTAACAAACAAATATTGGCTTTTGTCCAAAGCTAAAATTGTTCCTTGCTTTGAGAGATAGTGCCTCGGTACACCTACAGTAATTGCATTGCAAGATCTAGGTGGTAAAATCAAATAGTAGGTCACACGCAATTGTTCCATGGCTACACTACCATATAAAACGGAAGGTAGGAAACCCCCTAGCCAGATGGACTGAGGACCTGAAAAGGTGGCTGTGGCTGGAGGCTGGAGGCTGGATAGACTGGAGGCGGAAGGCGGAGGATTGGCAGATGTGGCACACATTGGGACAGACCTATGTCCAGCTGTGGCATGCAATAGGCTAACTGATTGATTGATACACCACATTACCGTCTACCAAGCTGTTACAAAAATTATGGTATTGAAAAGTGACAATGTCATATCAATCAATATGTCAATTAAATTTAATCGGCATTTTAAATTTATGGCTTCACCTAAACGTTGTTGAAATTATGGCGGTAATTATTGGCATATCACGGTGGTGTATCCAAATGGAAATATACCTGTTGTGGTGGGTATCAATCCAAAAGTTTGGCTGCACAGATCTTGATTAACTTGAGGGTACCTGCATAGTGACATAGTATGTGGGTAGGTCAATCACAGGAGACTGGCCGTTCCGCGCGCCCCATCTCTAATTATAAACCAGTCTCGCTCTGATCCTCTTCAGAGCAAGTCGCGGCCTGACACCTGGAGTAATCTGGAACAGATGGTGGCCACCAGCATCAAAATAGAAGGTAGCAGTCTCTGGTAAGCGATCTTGTTTACCTGTTGTTGGAGGACCCGCATAATTGTTCTACGGTTATCCATCATAGAGGAATTGGATTGATAGGAACTCCATGTATTCATCGTAATAGTTCACAACCCGTATTGAGGGCACGGCTAGTGCACAAGCCTGCCTCTCCAATATCTATAGGGTGACAAGATAGACCGCCTGTTACTCAGGTAGTTACAGGCTGGGGCTAAGGTGCAATGCTGCCCCTATTCCCAGGCCCAAATGGGGCCATCATGGCACCCATACCGCTGGGCCATCCTTGAACTTTCCAACCTTCTTGAATCCGGATATGGCCTATTATTAACCAGGATTCGAGGGAAATGCCTTTTTGGGCCACTCAGCTTTTTTTTTTAATTCTGGAGAATATTAATCTAAGTTGAGTCTTTTAAGTCGGTAAAAAATAAAAAATGTTATACCACATGATTTAATGTAAGCCTTCATTACTGGTACTAAGTTACTAATGAGTTTCAAAAAAAGGTTTTTCTATTTTCCAGTTCGCGTACGGGTCGCTAAAAGGGTTAGGTATCATTTAGGGTAACCTTCATAAATCAGTGGGCTTATTACTCTTAATCTTGTATTAATTAATTTTTGTACGGGGATGAAAATTATTAAAGAATGTAGCATTTTTATTTATAAAGGATGATGATATCAGATGGAGGTAGTTTTGGATTATGATGGGTTATTTTTAGCACAATTTAAAAAAAGAAGGTTCCCATTTTTGTGCGTCTGGAGAATAAAACGTGTGTGTGTGCATAAGTTAGGAGCCTGGTGTTCACTTATAAGTATTTATGATTGTGTGTGCGTTTTAGGACCCTGGAGTCAGCTTATTATTTTTGTTTTGTATATAGGTTTGGAGGAACGAGGTGTGATGTTCCTCCGACACAAAGCGAGGATCCTCCGACCAGGCAAGGTGATCACGCCTGGCGGGCCGCGGCCCAACGATTGTCGGGGGGTTGTACTTATTGTTTTGCCAGCGCGAGTACTTCACTTTCGTGATGCAGGATTCGTAGTGACGTAGTAGTTCGGCTTGTTGTCGATAGATGGCGCTGGGTACATGTGGTATCACCACATAGGTACTGGTATAACTGCAATACTGCGATATCGCTATGAGGTTGTGGGGGTCAGATGGCTAGTGCTTCACGGAAAATATCGTAGTTTATCTCGCAGTCAGGTTGGAAAATATTCGGACTCCAGACTCCGAGAGGACAGCTTTGGATGCAACCGGCAATAACGCAAGGATGATCATGGTTATAGCATTTTTGAGAGCATCTACCGTTTTACCTCTCAACCCTGAGAAAAAACCTGCGTCAGAACTCCGTCTGTCCGCCTGTCAGAACAGACTAGGTGAGGTTAAATTGGGCTTAAAGGTATTGGGTTGAGCACTATGTACCTCTACGTACACATTAGATTCGCCTTATTATTTTGGACCATTCATAAAACTTATCGTTTGTACAACATTAAGCTACGTTCGCGTAGGACCCACAAGTTTGGACCCGTGTACTAAATTCTTCATATGACCCGATTTTATGTACGTCTTCGACCACAAAAATTTAATCTACTAAAATGGCTTTTAACTATACATTCATGAGGATTGCCACATTCCTCAATTACGACAAACGACCACAGTTCAATAATTATATTCAATTATTGGTTATCCAAATTGTATGGCTACGGTTTCACAAAATGGCCGCAACCACAAAATGGCCGACACAACGATACACATCATAATTAAAATTATATTTGTGGATAAAATAAAGGATTCAGATTTGCAATGCAAAATTGCATGATTACTTTTGTGAATTGTTCTGGATTTTTTTTAACTTTGATTGATGTAATATTATTATGCTTAACGACCCTCTATACGGTCTGATTTTTCTGTCGCTTCGGAGCGGAAGATTTTGGGCAAAGTTTCGGTAGCAAAATGGTATGGAAGTATTAAATTGGTGTTTATTTATTTTTTTACAAAAGATATACACTATTCCGTTCACCTGTACATTATTCTCATACCTACCTCATAAAAAAATCTTCCTTACACTATTGTAAGGCATGTAGAGATATTTTGACTAAAGACAACTTGCAACTGCAAGATCTCTGTAAAAAAATTAACAAAGAAACGTTAAAATTAATACCACTATTATTATAACACACAACTATTTGAAATTAGAATAACACTCATTTGTTTAGTTCTAAACTTAAACAATTTCGAACACATTTAAAACAAACTGACAGAGTCAAATAATGAAATGACGGTCTTTTCGAAGTGCCATGCACATTATTAAGTACTGCAGAGTCTCTTATGGGACTTGTTGTTAGAGTTCGAACATTTTACATAAGATAGTAAGTTAGGAGCGACGTGTTTGCTGGAATTCTTATTGCTACGACGTACTAGGTTCAGATGAGGGTATACTAGGTACGTGTTACGAAACATTCGAGTTTTTCATGAACGTAATGAAATGCGGGCCTGGGGGTGACGGGTGGAGTTGCTTGTTACCCCAGCAGGCCAAGAACCTCGCCCCGCTTCCAGGCGGGGGGGGCGAGTCGGGGATACCGTGGGCCCCCCTTCTATGGAGGGCCAAACCATGGGATGGCCCTAGGTCAGCCGGGATGCGAGGGATATGTCGAAGACAATCTCACCTCCGGCCTAGCACCACGACCCTCAGTCGGCGTGCGATTTTAGTCAGTTCGAGTCCGACATAACCTCCCCTCCCGGTTCTGGCGGGGAAGGTATCCATGGGGAATTCCGCACCAGTAAAAACCGTAATGAAATGAACTGAATAGCTTTTGACCAATGTGCTTACTTTGATATGCAAGTTAATTAATTGTTAAAGACTAGTTCAATTAAAATCTTCTCTTCTATTCTTTTTTTCACACCGTTTGTAAATTATTCAATACTATTAGACATTATCTTCTTTACCGTCCATGTGGTGCCACAGGATTTGCGTTGTCTCTCAACCCAGGCATACCTATAAAAACTAAACTAACTAGGTACCTTGTCTTTAATAAATTATGACCCAGGTCACGTAGCCCACGTGAGTGGACCAGGGTTCTAATGGTCAACCCTAACTTATCCAAAGGCTGTCGTAAGAGACAACTAACGTAAAAATACGCAGACGATAATAATGCCTATAAGGGAAGGAGAACTCGAAATACCAACCCGTTGGCCAGCGTGGGCGGAACTGGTGTTCCTTTTACTTAAAAGTTTAATCGTGTCCATTTTGAAAACGAAAATGATACCGGGAATTCATGCGATCATGGTATAGGCAAAAAATGTACGTGCGGTGCGTCCAGCGCGGGTCAATGGACGTGTACCTTTAGTAGAAAGTATAACTTTGTCTTTATTTTTTGGAATCAATTAATTCGCCTATTGAAGTCCACTACTGGGCATAGCTTTCTCCTCTCTCTTTTCATAAATAAGGCACGTCAATTTGACTTCATCTCGCCTGATAGTAAGCTGAAGGCAAAGTGTCAGGTAAGAGAGTCACCAGTACAAACACGTACCATGTCAACCATGGTGGCACTCAGCTTGACGGCCGCATCATATGCTTTTTCACGGCCCGTGTAAAGGACATAGGACTGCTGAAATAACCCGTTATTACAGTAAAAGGAACACCAATAACCAGCTATGTATTTGACAATAGAAAATGAAATATGAATACAATAGGTAAAAATGAAACTTCTCGGGTGGGACTCGATTTGTATATAGATAACATAGTAATACTTAATGCCGTAAAATTCATTCAAGAACATGAAATAACCTAGAGAGTATCATAAAAAGAAAAGTGGCCTATATAGTAGACTTTTGGAGTATGTACACATCCAAGTTTCTTAATGTGGGAACAGAATATATCCAATCTTCTTGTGTTAGTCTAAGTTAGAAGCTGAAGAGATATGTAAGACAGTATGTTAGTCAGATCACAACTTATTTTGTATCTCTAAAGTATTATATTATAAAGAAACTGCCTCCGTGGCTCAGTGGGCGTAGTATACGCCGGCTGTGCACGAGGTTATGGGTTCGATCCCTACACAGGACAAAAATTTGTGTGCTCCACAAATAGTTGTTCTGAGTCTGGGTGTAGGTACTTTGTGTCCGTTAGTTGTATGTTTGTAAAGTCCCCCGCGATACAGGGCTTGATCCCTAGTGCGGGAGTTGTCTTTAAAAAAAAATTATAATATCATCATCGTTCTCTGAACCTTTCCCCAAAACAGTTGGGGTCGGTATTCTAGGCTTGCACCTCGAAATCTGGGGTCCGCTTTTTCTGAATTAACTACAGGTTTGGCTGATCTTCGATATTTTCTGTGAAGCAGTTGCCATCTGACCTAAGTAAAACTATTCGGTCCTTTGGGAGTGGACATAACAACATATCGAATCGCATCAAAATTATAAATTATTAGCTGATCCAGCGAACTTCGTACCACCAATTTTCCACCTACGTGGCGTCCGATCCCGGTCCCGCTGCATCCTCTACTATATTAAGCATGTATTTTACATATAAACCTTCTCCTTGAATTACTCTATCTACTAAAAGAAACCGCATTAAAATCTGTAGCATAGTTTTAAAAATATAAGCTTACATAAGGACAGAGAGACGGGAAAGCGACTTTGTTTTTTACCCACGACGGAACGGAGACGGTATTATGCGGTTTGGGGTGAGAGGATGTTTGTGTGTTTGTTTGTGCACATTCTTGTTGCCATTTTCTCCGAAACTACCAATCCAATTTTGATGCAGTTTTCAGTTTTGGTTTTAGCTTTAATTTGAGCATGTTATTAGATAGATGTTACAATGACAACTCAACAAGGGGCGCTACAGTAAGCCTTTTTAATGCAAATCAGTGTTGCCATTTTTCTCCAAAACTGCTAGACTGATTTTGATGCAGTTTCCAATTATTGATTTGGGTTGGATTGGTGCATGTTCTTAGATAGGTGTTACGGTGACAACCCACTAGGGGGCGCTGCAGTAAACATTTTTAGGGCAAAGGGGGGATTTTTAATTTTTTTTTAATTTACTTTTCTCGTATGCTATGTAGTGATTATTCATACAGCTTTGAGATAAAAAGAAGGGTAGGCATGTTCTGCTTCTGCGTTCTCCTAAAAAATATCTACATAGAAAACTTTCGCTAAATTTAAAAACTTGATGTTCGCTCACAACACGTGCACCGAGGTATTACCTGCAAAATACTGTAACGAGCCAGCACCCAAACTTACTGTACCCAATTTTAAACTCTAGGAAACTGAATTTTTAACACACTCTCGAAGGAAATTCTACTCTACTCTTGTAGTGTAAGGTTGAAATTACCTTACATTTTGTGAGATAGTTATTCGCAATGGAGGTCATATATCGGACTGTAAAAGAGGAAGATTCGTGAAAGTTTCAGTCCTTGTAGAATAAGTGTTAGTTTACTTATGGGCATGTTCATTGCCATCTTATTATGGGTGCTCCTACACTTTTATGGGGCTTAGCGAGATTTTAGTACGTTCTCAGCTTTAGAAACGAAGTGGCGTACCTATTATGTTTTAAGGTAACTCACTAAAGTTAGCTTAGTAACAAATTATGAGATTGGTTTAAGTAACTTTGTAAAAAAGATATACATATTGGATTTCATAGTAATTTAAAGACTTCTAAAATATTTACATCTTCAAGAAGTGGTAGATTCTGGTATCGACCATTTTCTTTTATAAAACATAAAGAGGTTATCCATACTAATATTATAAATGCGAAAGTAACTCTGTCTGTCTGTCTGTATGTTACGCTTTCACGCCTAAACCACTGAACCGATTTTGATGAAATTTTGTATAGGGGTAGATAAGACCTTGAGAAAGGACATAGGCTATGTTTGGTCGCGATAACCGACATCCACGCGGGCGGAGCCGTGGGCAAAAGCTAGTTTACTATAAACCAGGCATTATAAAGTCAGAAAACCGCCCTTATCCTGAAAATCTTACTTTGAGGCGAAAAAGAAACAAAAATATGTAATGAACAAACAGTTTCTTGCGGATGGTGGGACTTGTGAGGTTAATGCGGACGATACCAATGGTGAACAGTCGACATAAGTATTAGTTAACCACCTTGTAAATTACTGACCACCTTCTGCAAACCACTATCCTGTAAGAAAGTGTAGGCTTTATAAACAAACATACATACATGCATATATAAATCCCCAAAGGGGTAGGCAGAGGCGTATTAACACCCGCGTTTCGCCAACTATGATTCACGGTCCCAATCACCGTCCAGCCGGCACTTTAACTGTCGGATGGAGAACAGTCCTATTCCTTAGTTACCTTTTACGATTCCCCCAGGAAGAGATGGGGAGGTTCTATGTTACTCCACTGGGATCCCACACATACAGGTATATGCACATTATTCACGCCTGACGGTTCACTCGCACCCCGTCTGACCTAGGGCCATTTCTGGTTTCTAGACGGCCCCCTCGCGTATGGGAACTACAGTGACCGTCTTGCCCTCAGAGCAAATGCGGTCCGAGGGTGTACCCCCCAAAACTACAGGCTATGACGAAGCCTCCCCCAGAGAGGGCGAGAAGAAGGCGAGAATTCGCACCAACACCTAAGCTTGCTTCTACTAGAGTGACTGATAGCTCCACCGGTCGTCCCAGGTCTCTACTTATGGAGGACGGAGGACCTGTTTCGCAAAAGGTGACTCCGTGTCTCGCAAACTCTCTCGAGTAAGGATCCATGCGATATAGCCGCTCCTTACCAGGGCATTTTTTCTTTTTTTCTATTTACTCTCAACTAGAAAGATATATAATAATTGTTAACGCCATCTATTAGCAAAATTGAACATTACGCAACACTCAACAACCAATCAACGCCGGCGACGATCTCACGCGACGAGCGCCGGAGCGGAGGTGGGGAGTCAAAAACGAACAGACCTTTTTTCAAATTAGAAGAACTCTTACCTGTGCATTACTTTCTAAACCTTCGTACTCGAATATTGTAAAATCGTAATAAACTCATATATAGAAAATTCTAAATAAAATATTCATTTTACAAACCCAATTCGAACCAAGTCCTAAACATATGGTCTTCGAAGCCGAATCTACACTTCAGCGGAAAAAGTACCAGCGAAGAAATCAACGGGAGAAAATAAAGGTCAGAGCCTCCATTCCTATCTTATCCTTCCCTTATATTTAATGTGTGTTAACAGTGCTTAATTTCTAATTTACAGTTCAATTTGATTTACTTAATTATTCCCTGATAGTTGAGAAACGAGCTTTTCTAGCTTTAAAAATAACTAGTGCGTAGCTGGGGGTAGACAAGCTTTATCGTTTCCCAAAATGACTAACCCAGATGCTAATAGTGCAAGCACGGGTATAAGTACAGATAAGCACGTTATTTCTCAGGACGTACTTAAAATTACTGAGCTAAAAAAGCTTAGGGGTACGTTAAAGGGTCGATTAACGCTATTTGACAAATATTTTAGTAAATTTGAATCGGTGACAATAAGCGAGACGCAAGTTACCGAAATAAATCTACGTATTCAATCAGCTGAATCATGTTTCGATAAATTTTCTAATGTTCAAAGTCAAATAGAAGTACTGGTTAATAGTTCAGATTTGGAGCAGCAGTTAGAATACCGGGAACTAATAGAAGAACAGTATTATAAGTCTATTGCTATCGCTAAAAATCTCATTAAAGGAAACGAAGATATTAATTCTAAGTGTTCGCATTCTCAAAGTCAAAAGGTCGTGTCCGTTAAGCTACCTGTTATTAAGTTACCCTCCTTTGACGGCTCCTATGATAAGTGGTTAGAATTTAGAAATTCGTACCTAACCATGATACACGAGCGTACTGACTTAGATGCTATTCAAAAGTTTCATTATTTGAAATCAGCTCTCACTGATTGCGCACTACAAGTAATCAGTGCATTAGAATTTACAGCAATTAATTATATTCACGCATGGGAATTACTCGAGGGCAGATTTCATAATAATAGATTACTAGTATATAACCATGTGAGATCATTGTTTTCCGCGCCAGCTGTTACCAAAGAATCCCCGTTGCAAATACGAACATTAATCGACGCAATATTAAAAAACTTACGCGCCCTACACACTTTAAATGAACCAACCAAGTCGTGGGACACGTTAGTTATCTATTTAATTACAACTAAATTAGATATAGCCACTGAAAAGGAATGGGAAACCCACAAAGGTATAATTTCGAATGCACACGTAGATTCTAACTATAAATTAAAATTAGACGATTTATTAACCTTTTTAAGGAATAGGGCCGATATGTTGGAGGTCACCTTTAATAATCATAAGGCTCCACATAACAAACAAGGTCTTGAACGCAAATCGATATCCGAGCTTAAAAAGCAATCAAATAATTCACTACAAAAAACTCACAGTCATGTTTCTACCCACACAAGTGCAAATAACAAGAAAATTTTTAAGCGCACCTTTGTGTGTAATTTGTGCAAGGATAATCATGCACTTTATACGTGTATTACTTTTTTAAATATGTCTATCACAGACAGATTGAAATTCGTTAAGGAAAATAATTTATGCGGTAATTGTTTGCGCGCCGGACATACGATAAACGAATGTTCGTTCGGACCGTGTAAGCAATGTCAACAAAAACATAATAGTTTGTTACACATAAATAATTCCAACCCGGGCGACGGATCAGCTGGCCGTGCGCATAATTCACCGTTAGCTGATAAGCCGCAGGACTCGCTAAACGCCTTCCATTCGCAGACAGACTATGCGAGTAACCTAAAGTCGAACTTAATGCCGTTGCAACAAGTTCTATTATGTACTGCACTTATTGATGTTATTGATAGCAAAGGTAAAAGTATTACTATACGCGCTTTGTTAGACAACGGAAGTCAACATTGCTTTATTACGAACAAATTATTTGCAAAGTTAAACGTTCCATTTATACAGTCCACTATGCAAATATCGGGGGTAGGACAAGTCGTCACACAGTCTAGTTCATTATGCGAAATTACTATACGCTCTAAGATATACAATTATAAGACAGTAGTCAAGTGTATGGTTTTACCGTGTGTCACTTCAACTCTGCCCACAAAACCTATCGAATTTAATTCATTACATGTTCCCAACGGTATTGAACTCGCAGATCCTTCCTTTAATAAACCGTCCGAGATCGATTTGTTAATAGGAGCGGACCTTTATTGGGACTTATTACAAAATAATAGAATAAGATTACCGAGCGGACCATACCTACAGAGTTCGAAATTAGGATGGTTAGTATCGGGACCGGTTACTTCAGACACGCGTAGTGTTAACCGACTTCAGTGTAACCTTTCACAAACTTTAGATTGTCAATTAAAACAGTTTTGGGAACTGGAACACGTCAATCATACTAGTGCTATATTAACGGAAGAGGAACATATATGTGAAAGGTTATTTACCGAGACTACCAAACGCGATCCCGTTACCGGTAGATTTTCAGTGCGCATTCCATTACGGGAATCAGCTGATAGCCTCGGTGACTCATACGAGTTAGCCAAGTCGCGGTTTTTCGCATTAGAACGTAAGTTTAAACGCTTACCTCATTTCAAAAAAATGTACACAGATTTTATTCGTGAATATTGTGACATGGGTCATATGGAAAAAATAGATAGATACGAAACTCCGAATTATTTTTTACCCCATCATGGAGTTTATCGAGAGCACAGCACCACTACTAAATTACGGGTCGTGTTTGACGCTAGTGCTGTGACTACTTCAAATAAATCCCTGAATGACATTCAGTTAGTGGGACCAACTCTTCACAATGACATCTTCGCCATACTACTTCGTTTTAGACAGTACACTTATGTAGCTACTGCTGACGTGGAGAAGATGTTTAGACAATGTAGTTTGCAAGACGATCAAAGAAATCTGCAACTCATAGTTTGGAGGGAGGACCCAACTGCGCCTTTGTCAATTTATAGATTAAACACGGTCACGTATGGCATGTCTTCTGCGCCTTACCTAAGCATGCGCTGTCTAAGACAACTGGCCCTTGACTCTGATGATGAGTTAGTAGCTAAAGTTATTAAGGAGGATATATTTGTTGACGATTTAATTGTAGGCCAGGACTCTAAGGAGGCCCTGTTAAGTATTTGCGAAAGAGTGTCTCAAGTATTGTTATCGGGTTGCTTTCCGTTACGTAAATGGACCTTTAACCATGATATTAACTTCAGCACATCAAGGGAATTGTGTGTGGGTGATCATTGTCAAAATAAAACTCTGGGAATAGGTTGGTACAACACTAGTGATGAACTGCATTTCACCACCGCGCTTACGAAATCGTGTCACTCAGCTACAACTAAAAGAACTATGTTATCAATTATAGCTCAAATATATGATCCACTAGGATTGTTAGCTCCCGTTACTATAACCGCAAAAATTCTGTTACAGAAATTGTGGTTGTGTAAAATTGGTTGGGATGATGAGGTTTCCACCACCATTAGATCAGAGTGGATTAAGTTTGTTGACACCCTACAATATTTACACACCCTTCGTATTCCGAGACACGTAATCAATAGTCAAAACATAATAAAAGAATTGCATATTTTCACAGACGCTTCGCAGAATGCCTATGGCGCGTGTGCCTATATACGTACTTATAATGCAGATGATGATTCCCTAGTTACGGTTCGGTTGTTATGCGCGAAAAGTAAGGTAGCACCGATAAAGGTAATTACCATTCCCAGACTGGAGTTGTGCGGTGCCCTATTAGGTGCTAAATTATATCAGAAGATCATGGAATCTCTCCGATTAACATTCGATAAGGTATATTTCTGGACCGACTCAACTATAGTCATGGGATGGATACGTATGTCTCCTCATGTATTAAAAACCTTTGTACAACATCGGGTAACAGAAATTAATGAACTGACTGGTGATTCGGCGTGGCTACACGTAAGTGGCAAGGAGAATCCGGCCGATTTGGTGTCTAGGGGAGAATATTTAGATGCACTCGTTCACTGTACGTTGTGGTGGGACGGCCCTGACTTTTTACGTAATAAAAATATTAGTTTCGAAGTTATACGTAGTACTTATGATGACGCTAACTTGCCGGAATTAAAATCCCAAGCAGTATGTGCAGCTACTAAAATAATTACTTCACAACCTTTTATTTAATTTACACGGTTTTCGTCATTCCAGCGACTTATACGTAGCGGTGCTTATGTATTACGCTTTATAACTAATACGCGCGCTAAGGCTACGAATCAAAACAAAAAAACCGGTTCGTTATCTGTTGACGAGTTAGACGCGTCAGTGGCTATGATGGTTCGCATTGTGCAGCGACAATCATTTCGGAATGAATATAATCGTTTAGTAAAACAATTACCTATAGACAATAAAGGTATTTTTAATAAAGTAGCCGGTCTTAATTTATTTTTAGATGAAAAGGGATTAATTAGAGTCGGGGGGAGAATCTCTAACGCGCCTGCCTTCGATTATAATAAAAAACATCCCATATTGTTGTGCAGTAAACATTATTTTGTCCTGCTTTTGTTTAGAAATGAGCATTTAAAATTATTTCATGCTGGGCCACAGTCCCTTTTGTATACAATCCGGGAGACGTGGTGGCCGCTGGCTGGTAGAAACTTAGCAAGAAACGTAGTACGTCAGTGTATTGTGTGTACACGCATGAAAGGAAAGGTCTTAACACCAATAATGGGTAATTTACCTACAGAGCGCTTGGCGCCTGGTCACCCTTTTATGCGTTGCGGAGTTGACTATGCCGGCCCTGTTATGATAGCGAGCCGCCGGGGGAGGGGAGCTAGACTTACCAAGTGTTATATATGCTTATTTGTTTGTTTCCTTACGCGTGCGGTTCACTTGGAATTGGTATCAAGTCTATCTACGAATGATTATTTACTTGCTCTTAAGCGTTTCATATCACGTCGTGGTAAACCTACAGAGATATTTAGCGATAATGGTAGACTTTTTGTAGGCTCCGAGAAGGAGTTATCTGTATTTTTAAATGACAATAGTGAGGAACTAGTAAGTTATGCTGCTAATAACGGTATTAAATTAAAGTTTATCCCAACATATGCGCCTCATTTTGGAGGATTATGGGAATCGGGAATCCGACTTTGCAAGGGTCACCTCAAACGTATTTTAGGGAATCGAAATTTAACTTTTGAGGAATTCAGCACTGTTCTCATACAAGTAGAAGCTATTCTAAATTCTCGTCCTATGTGCCCTTTATCCTCTGATCCTACTGACTTCCTTCCACTCACTCCAGCTCATTTCCTTATTGGGCGGCCTCTGACCGCTCCACCTTGCAGAGATTTGACTACTACTGCAACATCCCGTCTGATGAGATACGAACTCATAGAACAAATGAGGCAGCATTTCTGGCAGCGCTGGTCAAAAGAGTACGTGTCCGAGCTACAAACCCGTACGAAGTGGAAGTTTCACCAAGCTGACATCGAGGAAAACACTCTGGTCCTCATAAAGGAAGACAATTTACCACCCTTGAAATGGCGGTTGGGCCGAGTTGTAAAAGTCTACCGAGGCAAGGATGGAGTGGCAAGAGTCGCAGATATTCGAACGGCATCGGGCGTAGTACAGAGGGCTACTTCAAAGATATGCCCTCTCCCAAGGCAGCCTACCGAAGAAGACGCTTAATCGAAGACATTTTGAAAGCCTGCTGCTTCCAAAGGCGGGGGCATGTTAACGCCATCTATTAGCAAAATTGAACATTACGCAACACTCAACAACCAATCAACGCCGGCGACGATCTCACGCGACGAGCGCCGGAGCGGAGGTGGGGAGTCAAAAACGAACAGACCTTTTTTCAAATTAGAAGAACTCTTACCTGTGCATTACTTTCTAAACCTTCGTACTCGAATATTGTAAAATCGTAATAAACTCATATATAGAAAATTCTAAATAAAATATTCATTTTACAAACCCAATTCGAACCAAGTCCTAAACAATAATTTTCTTTTAATTACACATTCCCACTTCATTATGCCCCAATGATTAACAGTTAATCCAATCAGTCCCGAATCCATCATTAAATCAATCCACCATTTTTGCGATAATTGTATTTTTTGCCCGACCATAATTGAATGCCTGTATTTTATCCCGTGTGAGTGACAGCGACAGAGTGAGTTAATTGAGTGAACGAGTGAATGGATTAAAAGTATCTGTGGTCGAATTTTATTTTCTGAAAACGATTTTTTTTATATAGCACACGTCATTATGACTTCACTTGATGGTAGACTGAAGGAAAGAGGATCACAATTACAGATACCAACGAGGGCCGAGGGCCTCATCAAATATGCTTTTTTCATGCCCCGCTTAACGGACACGGGTTGTGAAGAATTTTTTTTTCGTCGACTGTAGTAAGCTAAAGGCAAAGTCTCGGAAAGAGGGTCACCATTGTAAACATGTACCATGTTAACAATGGCGGCTCTCAGCTTGACGGCCTCATCACATGTTTTTTCATGCTCCGCCCAAAGGACCCGGGACTGTAGGAAGAAGGAAACACGTGAACTGGCAGAGGGAGTTCCAGGTCTTAATAGTGCGGCATAGGAATGAGTCACCGAACTGCTTGTATTTTTATTAGTGAATCAGGTTTGGTGATATTGTAATAGTGAGCTTCTGCTGTATATGACCACAGTGGAAAAGGATCGCTTTCACACTCAATAGTATATTGATCTTGGCTTTTACGAGACCCACAGTCGTTTAACCACAGAGGCCGGAGAGGAAAACTTACGCTAAATCTACGTCTATAAATAAATAGGTTTATTACTGTTTTACTACTTCACAAATTGTCCGCTAGACGGCAATAGGCTAGCCCCTTATTACGTGGGACCAAAAATCATAGTTGCCAAAACGTGGGTTAACACCCACCAAATACACCTCTGCCTACCCTTTCGAGGATTTAAAGGCGTGAGTATATGTACTACTTTGTGAGTGAAGTGATCAAGAATTGGATAGGCCTCATTACGAATGTATCCATACTAATAATAATGAAATCCGTCTATAATTGGCGGAGATATCGTTGAACATACATAAAAAAAGTATTATGTATACAGACTAATTGAGAACCTCCTCCTTTTTCGAAGTCGGTTAAAAATGGGAAAGTAACTCTATCAGTCTGTCTGTATGTTACGCTTTCACACTCAAACCGCTGAACTGATATTGATGAACTTTGATGTGGTGGTAGAGTAGACTTTGAGAAAGAACATAGGCTATGATTGGTCTCTCTAACTACCCGTTACGACTGCCATAGATAGGTATGGCAACTGAGACCGACAGCTTAACGTGCTCTTTAGGCATACAAATATTTGCACTGAGCGGGAATTGATCCTGTGCTCCTTGCGTAGCAGTCGCGTACACAACCACCACGCCACAGAGGCTATCAACAAGTATAGGTTCACATAACTAATACTGTATCCGTGCAAACATTTAAGGGTATCGAAGCTCCAAAAAATCACAAATCACTACCCACGGACGCGGACAGAATCCTTTTAAAATCTGTAAATGGTTTACAGAATGGGGTCCCTTGTCTATAAACAATATACGTCATGACTGTCGCGACCCTTGTCCCGTTTCACCATTAAAGTGACGTTTTACGTGACGTCACTAGAACTATGTAAATGTACAGTCAGCATCAGAAAAATGTTGACGAGTAGAGTACTCAAAATAATCTTAAAACCAAAATTTCAATATTATATAGATAATTAGAGTACTCAAAAAGTTGTAAGCATCCAGAGTAGTCAAACTATCTTAACAACCGGTCTTCCAGAAACATGTAAGTTAGCAGAGTGTTCATTTTCATATACACAATCACGCTACTCAATGGTATCTAGTCAAACAAAGTGTTCAAAATATCTGGACAATGTCATTTAATCGCATTTTGCATCCCTTTTTTACTTATGTAGCCATCCTTTACACATGATGATGGAATGATGTGAGATAGGTGTATAAGTTAGAACAGGATAGAAAATTTGTCAAAAAATGACAATTTCTTTTGTATTTTTTATAGTTGCCAGTTGTAAGCCATAAACTATCCCCTTGCATTGGTGATAAAAGAGTATGAATACGTAAGAAATAAATACTCGTATGATGTGTAAATTACTTGAAACCTACATACGGAGATATAAGTCCACGCGGACTAAGTCGCAGGCACAGCTAGTATTAATATAAATCATAGTATGGAATAGAGTTTCGTATTTCTAAATTTGTCTGTCGATTGAATGATTATTAAAAATAAAAAACACGACTGCTCCTGAAAAGACCGAAATAAGTTTGATAGCAGGCGGAACCCATTGATTATCATTGGATTTATGAATTACAAATGGGTACCTCCGCCTGCTTTTTTTGGTCTTTTTTATGTATTTTTTTGAATGTTATACATTATTTAATTTTTAAAAATAACAAAATCCATTAGATATAGCGCCAAAAATTCACGGTTTAGTATCGATTTATATTTCATGCACTCTTATATACCTACCTTTATTTGTGACCACTTTCATCGAAATCTTTTCAGCCTTAGGGTCTCTATTCGGGTAAAAAGTAAAAATAAAATAGGTTTAACTTTAATAACTATTTTAGAGAGAAAGAAAAAGAGAAAGAAGGCGAAAATTGCGGTTTATGACGTATTAAAAAAAAACTTCTATTATAAAAAAACACTCTATTATAATATGTTTGTACAATAGTTTCGTATCTAACTGTACCTATTTTCAAAGAGTAGACATTTTTTTTTTTTTTTTTTTATACAGGACTCGTCAATTTGACTTCACCTCGCCTGATGTTAAGCTAAAGGCAAAGTCTCGGAAAGAGGGTCACCATCGTAAACATTTACCATGTTAACAGTGGTGGCACTCAGCTTGACGGCCTCATTAGATGCCTTTTCACGCCCCGCTTAAAGGACCCAGGACTGTAGGAAGAAGGAAATACGTGAACTGGCAGGGAATTCCAGGCCTTAGTGGTGCGGCATAGGAATGAATCACTGAAACGCTTGGTTCTAGCAGGTATACTCTGCACCGTAAATGGATGACATCTTAGCCCCGCACGTGTCGTCCTGTGAAGGAAAGGGGAGGGTGGGAGCGTCTATGTCATGTCGATGTAGTCATAATGCGTATTAGAGAATACGAGAAGTGGATTTTTGAGTACATAGGTGTATCTTGCGTTGCAGGACCCTTTATTTTTTACGTAAGTATTCATACTCTTTTCTCACTAATTCAAGTGGATAGTTTATGGCTTAAGCAACTGGCAACTATAAAAAATACAAAAGAAAATGTCATTAATTTGACAGATTTTCTATCCTTTTCTAACTTATACATCTATCTCACATCATCCCATCATCATGTGTAAAGGATGGCTACATAAGTAAAAAAGGGATGCAAAATGCGATTAAATGACATTGTCCAGATATTTTGAACACTTTGTTTGATTAGATACCATTGAGTAGCGTGATTGTGTATATGAAAATGAACACTCTGCTTACTAACTTGTTTCTGGAAGATCAATTGTTAAGATAGTTTGACTACTCTGGATGCTTACAACTTTTTGAGTGCTCTAATTATCAATATAATATTGAAATTTTGGTTTTAAGATTATTTTGAGTACTCTACTCGTCAACATTTTTCTGATGCTGACTGTACAGGTCGCTACAAAAGTAACTGCATCAAATTACAGTCCATCAAATCTAAGAGGTACCGTTTGACGTTTCATATTTTTCAAACCGAAACAACTTTGTTCATACGTACATTATTCAGTTTCGATAACCTTTTTCATAAAACCATGAATTTAGAAAGATTTCATTATTGTATCTAAAAATGTACAATTCTTAATATCTAAATGTAATTGAAAACTTTCAAACAAAGCAAAATAACACATATTTACACAGTAAATAATTTCTAATAGTTATATTCTTGACCTCATTACAAAGTTACGTAGTTAGGTCACTGCACGTAGTGTTGCGACTCTTCGGATACACTTGTATGCAAAAAAATCGTTTACATATACGAAAAATCGAATGTATTATTTACAAATTACACTTGACAACCAAACAAATATTTTTTCATGTGAATGGGATTTATCTCACATATTACGATTACATAACTAAATAGTTATGTAATCGTAAAATATGAGATAAAACCCATTCACCAAAAATACGTATTTATAAATCAAATATATTTGCTTCTTTAAAAAGTTGTCGAAAGCGATTTGTCGATTTTTGATTTTCGCGCCCAAATAAGTCGGGGTTTCTCGCGCTAACGCTGTCGAAATAGTAAATGGAGTCAGGGATAATGTTTTTTACATTTATTTTTGTATATGATAGTATGGGTTTGCATATTACAGAGAAATAAACAAATTTTTAACAAGCACATCCATTGATTTTACAATTACAATTTTTTCTTCTAAGTCTTATTTCTACGTCTAAAACTAATAAAAATAAGGTATGTAGAACCCATTCACAAAAATGTTGTTGCCTGATGTTATAAATTAACGACGTTACTGCGCGACCGCATAATGCACTGAATACACAGATACCCTAAAATAAATTAATTTAATTATTTTTAGGTCAATAGGCAAAATCGCAGGTGTCCAAGTCTCTACAATTTTTTTTTTCTGGCAACACTGCCAACTACAAGCGCACGCGGTCCGCTCGGTCGGTTCGGCGTCAGCAGTCTCTCGCCATCTTGGAAGCTGACTGTGCGCGTACTTGCTTTCTCGTTTGTGTTTTACAATTTGTGACTTGGCTATTACTTTTCTGGACTGATCATTCTTTATCCGTTTACCTTGGCAATATTTATACTGGACTCCGAACTAAGCAAGTGTTTATTAATAATGTCGAAAAGAGGACGTACTTTGAACAGCCAGGCTCGTGAATTGGTGGTGAAATTACACGAGTATTTTGAGCGTGAATCTCAAAATGGTGGACTTCTACTGCCAGTTACACAAGTTCGGGATCGCGTCGGTGAAGCTCTCGGTATTGGTAGCCGCACCGTTGGCAAAATATTAAGTGAAAAATATGGGCCTTCGGGGAGTGACAGTAACGTACTTCACACACCGAAAAAACGAAAAAGAAATAAACCTGTGACAGGCATCGATGAATTCGATAGTCATGCTATTAGAAACCATATATACGGGTATTTTACAAGAGGCGAATTTCCAACATTGGCAAAGATATGTGCAACTTTAAAAGATGCCGGGCTGTATAAGGGAAGCATAGAGTCGTTGAGAACGGTAATAACAGGAATTGGCTTCAGATACTAAAAAGTTGACAAACGAAAAATTGTTATGGAGCGACATGACATAATTATGCAGTGACTAACATTCCTGCGCGAAGTTAAACAAATTATAAACTGGGATAATGTAATATTTTTGGACGAAACTTGGCTAAATTCCAACCATTCTGTGCCGAAAACATGGACTGATGATTCTGAAGCTTCGTGCTCGAAGGTGCCGATAGGAAAAGGTGGACGCCTCATAATATGCCATGCTGGGTCAGCGTCTACAGGCTTCGTGGAAAACTCTTTATTAGCTTTCCAATCCAAAAGCACTAAAGAGTATCATGAAGAAATGGACGCAGTAAGGTTCCGACAGTGGTTCTTAAATTTATTACAGAATATCCCTCCTAACAGCACAATTATAATGGATAATGCCCCATACCACTCTGTGCAAATTGATAAAGCACCTAAGAAAGCAGATTTGGTGGCATGGCTGCAAAGAAAAGGAGTGGATGCCGACATGTCACTATTAAAAGCTGAATTATTACAGTTAGTGAAATTGCATAAACCACCAAAACCGACATATGTAATTGACCAATTGGCCGAAGAGCACGGGCACAAAGTCATACGACTTCCTCCGTACCATTGCCAATATAATGCCATTGAACTGATTTGGGCCCAAGTTAAAGGTAATATTTTATAATATTATAATAATAACACGAGTACTTCTAACATTTATAATTTAAACAATGGTTTTCGTCTGCTATCAAATAGTTACATTATTGTTTTACAGGTTATGCAGCAAGACACAACACAAAACCACCCTTCAGTGTCAAGAAAATGGAAGGTTTATTAAAGGAAGCATGTGCCCAAGTTACACAGGAAGATTGGAGTAAAGTAGTACAAAAAACAAAGAAAATAATAATGGACGACTTCGAAAGAGACGTACACTTTGATAATGTAATGGACAATCAACTGGTCATTAATTTAAATGACGATGATGACGAAGACGACGATACTAGTACTAGTAGTGAATAAAAAAATATCCTAAACATTTCTTTCATTTAATTATAACAATTGATTTCTTAAAATTCGGATATTATAGTAATCGATCTCTTAAAGTTCGGATATTATAGTAATCGATTTTTTCATCCCATCCCTATCATTCAATTGTCAGAACTGTCAAACGGTACTTCTTAGATTTGACGGACTGTATGATCGTGACATCAAAGAAAACGAACCCCCGAAAGGCAATGTTACATACTGGTATTTATACAGACGAGAAGGTGTGCGGTTTTAGTGAGTTCGTGTCGGACATAATCACCCCCGCCGATCGCCTGACTCGTAGATACTTTTCTTGGATATAAATTTAATAAATATTAAATCGCACCTGTTAAAAACGTATGTACATTGTACATATTACTCGTATAAGTGCCCATATAAATTCCCGTCGCTATAAGTTCCCTTCGACTCCTAAGTAAAATACACCAATCTTGAGACTTTATGCACCATACTACTCTGTGAAGCAACAAGCAAAGGCCATTCACATTAAAAGAAAAATAATTGAGGCTCCTAACAAAATGAAAGAAACTTGGAAAGTTATTCACAAAGAGTCTGGTAGATGTAAATTGAGGGATAGTGTTCCTAAAATTAAAGTAGGAAACAAGGATATAACCTCCCCAAAAGATGTCGTAAATGCTTTTGAAGACTATTTCACCAATATTCCAAATCAACTCACTTCCTCTATTAATTCAAGCACTCACAGTGCTGTTGCCCTGGTTGAGAGTAATATTAGTTTTTCTAAATTTAACTTCCAACATATTGATCCTAATGACATATTAAAAGCATTTAAAAATCTCAAAATCAAAATGTCTAATGATTACTGGGGCATGTCAGTTAGTTTAATTAGTCATGTAATTAATATCATTGCACCTGATTTAGCACTAATATTTAATTAATGTGTAGATGAAGGCACGTTTCCTACTTTATAGCCCCTCTAAACGATGGGCCATCACGATAGTCCACTATGATGGGCCAGCGTGTGGAGGGCTTAGTGGTGTCGGTTGGCTTATGGTGCGTGCGATGGTCTTGAGTTGGCTTTGTTGTCGGTTTTTCGGCCGCACATCAAAGGTAGTGGGCCAGCGATGGCGGTACGCATCTACACGTGGCCCATTCCACAGTGCGCGCTCGAACTCGGAGGAGTGAAGACGTGCCCACTACTTAAAAAAAAACGAAAATGACGAATACGTGGCCTCATAATGAGGTCATACAATTTTTAGAATTATATCGGCAAGAAACCATTATTTGGAATACCACGCTTCCACGTCCATCTCAGTCAACGTTCAGATCACAACTGCGTGTCGCCATCGTGTAGTTGCCTCGCCAACTCGTTTGCCAATTCGTATGGCCATATCGCTGGGCCAGCGCTGGCCCATCGTGTGGAGCCAACATTAATGACACACAGTAAAATTATACCATTATTTAAGAAGGGTTCTAGGTCAGAACTTGGAAACTATCGCCCCATCTCCATTTTGCCGGCTCTGAGTAAGGTGTTTGAGAAAGTGATGCTCAATCAAATGCAACTATACTTCAATAACAACAATCTTTTCCATAGCCAACAATATGGCTTTACTGGTGGAAAATCTACCACTGATGCGGGAGTTAGCCTAGTTAACCTAATCTACGACGCTTGGGAGGGATCACAGGATGCTATTGGGGTATTCTGTGATCTATCTAAAGCATTTGATTGCCATCAGAAAATTTTGGTTCAAGTTACGTCTGACGGTTTTGGCAACAAATCCATAAAACTATTAGAATCTTACTTAACAGATAGGCTGCAGACTGTTGATGTAAATAACGTTAAGTCAAATGGATAAAACGTCAAGATAGACGTACCCCAAGGATCAATCTTAGGACCGTTTCTCTTTTGGTTTATGTCAATGACCTACCTTATATGATCGAGGCACACGCCGGAATAGTATTTTTTGCAGATGATACATCGCTAATATTCAAAGTAGATCGTAATAGTACAGATGCGAATGATGTAAATAATATCTTAAACGTCATTTCAAATTGGTTTTCTGCAAACAACCTATTGTTGAATGTAGAAAAAACCAAATGCATTAAGTTTACAGTGCCTATTGTGAGGCAAGCTCAGGTTGATATCGTGCTGGGGGCGCAAAGGTTAGAATTTGTAAATAGACTATTTTTCTGGGAATCACAATAGATTCGAAATTGCAATGGGATGACCATATCACTGCTTTGGCCAATAAACTCAGCTCTGCTGCTTTTGCTGTCAGACGGATCAGGCAGTTGACTGACGTAGATACTGCTAGGCTGGTGTACTTTAGTTACTTCCATAGCTTGATGTCCTATGGAATACTACTTTGGGGGACTGCCGCAGATTTAGAAACTATCTTTATATTACAAAAAAGGGCAGTTCGTGCCATTTACTGTTTAGGTAAGAGAGATTCTCTTAGGGAACGATTTATGTCAGAAAAAATATATCTAATTTTACAAAAGCAAGTGACATTACAGACAGAAATCTGCGCAATAAAAATAAACTGCTCCTTCCATGCTATCGGCTTTGCAGAGTTAGTGATTATATTAGGGGGGATGGTATACGTTTTTATAATAAATTGCCTGAATCAGTCCTTGGTATGCCTGACAATAAATTTAAAACCTTTGTGAAGACCACCTTATGTAAAAAAGCATACTATAGGACAGATTATTACCTTAGAGACAAACATGTCTGGCTTGAGCATGGTGCAGGCCCCTCCTAATTGCTGTAACTACGGCATAGTGTTTAAATAGGAACGCGAACTTCTATATTCTTTATTTTTGTTAACTCAGGTTGATTATTTTATTATAAGTTTTTTTATATACTTTAATTTATCTTGACACGAGACATATGTACATTCGTCCATATTTAGTCTTAAGAACTTACTTTTTTTTGTAAATTGACGTCCATAAAATGCTACAGTGGAGTTTGTTGCGCCGTATCTTCCCCACTGGTGACTAGGAAGCGGTGGTAAACTTAGTTTTAAGCAGAATTTGACGTCAAAAAGCTGTAGTAGTGCTACACAATTTTGAATAAATACCTTGAGTTTGAGTTTGAGTTTACCCAAACATGGTTTCTATCTGTTTCTTCATCCAAAGGTTGCCTGTAAGAGATTGCCACTGTGCGATAAGGCCGCCTATTGTCTATACCTACAATGTACCTACAAACAACATATGTTTTTATAGGTACATGTTTTTATAGGTGTACACAATAAAGAGATACTTTACTTTACTTAAAAAATATTAATAGCCACCATTTTCAAGTCGTCGGTCCACCTGGCTAGGGGTGTCCTACTTTCCGTCTGCCTTCTCACAGCCTCCACTTAGGACTCGTTTGCTCCAACATCATCTTCCTTGCCATAATCCCGGTACCTTCCGAGGCGTTACCTTCGAACCCGAAGTTCACCTTCTAGTCCAGTTGTGACACGGCTGCACTGCAAATTATTTTTCGTGCCGCAACTGCCTAATGACCTCCACTACCCATTGATGACAATTATCGCAGAATGCAATACTTCGTTAAACCAGTAGTTAAACTTTTTAGCGCTCCAACTGCCGTAAACACTTCCGTAGATTTTTATATGTCAAGCGGAACCGATGACTTCCTGAGCCAAAGAAATACCTAGACCAGTGATAAATAGACATATTGATGCATAAACATATGGAAGCGAACTCCCACCTTCTTTGTAGCAGTTTATTCCACTACCGCTACGCCATAGAGAATGCCCAAATGAAAATCTTGTATATCCATACTCTCCATCCATACTATCCACACTAATATTATAGATGCGAAAGTAACTCTGTCTGTCTGTCTGTCCGTATGTTACGCTTTCACACCTCAACCACTGAACCGATTTTGATGAAATTTGGTATAGGGGTAGAATAGACCATGAGAAAGGACATAGGCTATGTTTGGTCGCGATAACCGATATACACGCAGGTGGAGCCGCGTGTAAGAGCTAGTGTAAAATAAATTCAATTTTAAAGGTGTAAATTTTCTTCGAAAATATTAACCTGGAATTCTCTAACTGTGAGCTTTATTCTAGCAATCCTGTCGTACATCTCTGCAGACAAAGTTGTTCAATTTGAGTATTCTGAGAACAGCAAACTTTTAAACTGATTGCCCAAGGGTAAAGTCAGTATTTGTAGATAAAGCACCTTGTACACTGGAGTGTTGATTGTGAAGTGGCGAGTCTCCTAGCCGAATCGCCGGCCGCCGTGGTTCCTGGAAGTGAGATCCCTTGCGGCACTGTATCGGTTCCGTAAGGAGGCGCGGGAGCAGGGATACGATCCCGAGCCCGAAGACATTCGGGCCCAGAGATCCCGGCTCCACGGGATCATGGCGGCGGAGTGGGAGCGACGACTTGAGCAACCACGCGCAGTGCATGCCGTCATAGAGGCGATAATGCCCATCATGTGGGAATGGCTAGAGGCCACATGACGCAGATTATCACTACCAACTTCCAAACCCCTTAAGGGTGGAGTTTCGTAAAATGGTTAGCGGATGTCTATACCCTTCATGGAAACTACCTGCCAAATTTCAAGTTAGTAGGTGTTATAGTTGAGACTTTGTGCTTAATTAGTGAGTGGAATTTCACTTTTACTTATAACTAGCTTTTGCCCGTGGCTACGTCCACTTGGATTTTGGTTACCGCGACCAAACATAGCCGGCGTGAAAGCGTTACATACAGACAGAGAGTTACTTTCGCATTTATAATAGGTATTAGTGTGGATAAAGATATCAGAGTAGTCATACTTAAGTGCTATTCTTTTTTATTCGTTTTCGCCTATATAATGTGTATACCAGGTTTTAGTGAATCTAGTGGAGTTGTACCCTATTTCTGAGAACCCAAGATAATACTAATTACTAGAAGTACCAAATTTCTGTGCTTCGTATTTGAAAGATATTGACAGTATAGCTGAGGAATTTTGTAATGGACTTCAGAAGATTGTAGACTTATTAACCGCCTTAGCTACTTTAGCGGGTGGGCAGAGCTGTATGAGTAACTACATTAATTGACGTACTGTGTATTATGATTACACTATAGCCAGGCATTTGTGACTTTTTCATGAGCAATAGTGTTTAAGATGAAAACAACCATAAGTGGATGTTAGAGATGGCGATCTGCGTGTTTCTATGTATAATACCGGGCCCTTTTTTTTCGTACGGAAATCCCCTCGGATACCCCGTCTTCCGGAGCCGGAAGGGGAGGTTATGTCGGACTCGAACCAACTAAAACCGCACGCCGACTGTGGGTCGCGGTGCTAGGCCGGAGGTAAGGTTGTCATCGACATATCCCTCGCACCCCAGCTGACCCAGGGCCATCCCATACGGTCTGGCCCTCCTCAGGAGGGGGGACAACGGTGTCCCTAACTCGCCCCGGAATGGGGGGGCGTGCTATTCAGCGCGCCGCCGCCGTGGCCTGCTTCTGCTGGGGTGACAGGCGGCTCCACCCGTCACCCCCAGGCCCGCGCTCATTGGGGACGGAGGTCAGTCAGTGAATACCGGGCCCTCGATTCTACTAAAGCTTAACCACTGTGGTGCCACAATCACTGCGAAAAAAATTCATTAAAATGTAGACTTTATTTCTATATGCCTAAAATTCAAAATGAAATGAAAAAAGTAAATTAATACTCCAGATGATTTTACCCGAAACGACTATAAAATCACCTAGTATACAGCGCAGACTCGAGTCAACAATAGTGCCCGGAAGGCGGCAATAGGCTCACCTCCTATTACGTGGGCTCGAACACAAAGATTGGTGAAAGGGGGTGATATTTCACCTCTGCCTAACCCTCCTGGAATAAAGGCATGATTGTATGTATGTATGTATGTATGTATTTATATATAACAAGCTTCCTAATGAAATTAGAGATTTACCTGTAAATAAATTTAAAAATGCAGTTAAGAGTAAACTATGCCAGAAAGGCTATTATAAAATCCAAGAATATTTAGATGATAAACAAGCTTGGAAATGAGCTGTTCGCTCAGCCATGCTACTCAAGCAAAGCACTGTATCTAGACCATAAGTATTAGACTAAGTAAATGTTTGTAAATAGACCAAAAAAATGCTCGCTGAGTTTCTTGCCGGAATCTTCTCAGGTCTGGGCCACGTTTCGGACTGGTGCTCCATTTGCTAAACTAGTATTGAATATTTATTTTTTATTGACGTTTTTTATGTTCCGATTTAATGGTCTATGCAGAATAAATTATTTTTGACTTTGACTTTGACCAATAAAATACATGTCACGGTGTTTGCTAGTAGTCACATTTCGTAAAGTATTTAATGCCTGGTTCTCATTATTACAGTCAGGAGGGCCAGACCGTAAGGGATGGCCCTGGGTCAACCAGGGTGCGAGGGATATGTCGAAGACAACCTCACCTCCGGCCTAGCACCTCGACCCACAGTCGGTGTGCGGTTTTAGTCGGTTCAAGTCCGACATAACCTCCCCTTTCGGCTCCGGCAGGAAGGTATCCGAGGGGATTTCCGCACGAAAAAATAGCAGTCCAGTAATCCAGTGCTGGACTGGGTTGTATTGCCGACTGATAATCCACTGACTGGACTGGATTACTCACTAGAATGGACGCATTCCAGTGATGGTTCACATTATTTCAGGTCAGCATTCCAGCAATGGATTTACTCACTGGACTGGAATGCTATGGCATAAGTTCCAAATACTTAATGCATACTGACTGACACTTTACAACAATAACTAGGAAAATGCCACTTCATCCTACCTCCAAATCTCTCATAACTATGCGACCTTTTAAGAATCTGTTCACCAAGAAATCTTACGAAAGTCGATTAACCCTCAAACTTTACTAATAATTCCTTTAAAACAAGAGCAGCTCTGAAAATATTCATTACTTTCTAACTCGCGGTATTTATATTCTAAATTATTGGGAGCGTTAATTACGTCATCAATCATACGCACAATGGACGGTAAAACGTCGAAAACGCCGGTAAACTGGTGATTTAGCTAATTGTCGGTGTTATGCGATAGGTGTCAAGTCATTAAATAAAAATATACTTGAATAAATAATGTATATAATTGAAATAAAACCACTTTTTACGGATTCTATCGCGGTATATTTGTCATTATTTACTTTTTAAACCGACGTTTCGGCTGCTTTGTAGCAGCCATGATCGCGGTGTGACTCATGATGGTAGTTCGTAAAATCCGTAAAAGTGGTTAGTGAACAATGTACTTAAGCATTGTTCTTCATACCAGTACGCGGATGACACTTGCCTACTTGTCTCGGATGGGGATGTTCCCTCGGCCTTCGCCAAGATGCAGTCTGATTTAGATAACATCAATAAATGGTGCCACGATAATGGGCTAGTTTTTAATGCCGATAAAACTAAACTTATCCATATTCGTTCTCCTTATAGTAAAACCAAATACCCGAGTGCGTTAAGCCTAACGGCCCACAGACATTTATGCCTACACAATAACACTAACGGCTGTCACTGTCCTTCGATTGAAACTGTTGATACACATACATACCTTGGCTTAGTCATTGACCATAAATTCACTTGGCTGCCTCATATAAACAGAGTATGTGAAAAACTAAGAGCTTTCTTGGCTAATATGTACATAATTAAGAGTAGAATGCCGTTTAAGGTCAAGCTCATGCTTTACAATGCCCTTGCCGACTCCATCATAGAGTACGGCATCTCCAGCTACGGTAGAACGTTCAAAACTCACCTTGATCGTATATTTCAACTACAAACCAGAATATTGAAAAATGTAGTCCCACCCCGTATCAAAGAAAAATTCAAGGACAGTGACTTGAAATTGTATAAGCACCTTGGAGTATTACCAGTCCACACCAAAGTAAAATATCATCTTCTCAAAGAAAATTTCTTTGATGCAACCTTACGGACCGAAATATCACATAGGATACAAACGCGTCAAATTACTCATAAAAGACTGGAAACGACAAGAACAGTGAATACCTACGGCGAGAGAACCACCAAATATCTGGTTCCCCGTTTATTAAATAGTTTAGAGCCAACATTAATTAAAGCTATATCAGAAGCAAACATGAAACTCAAACTAAGCACGCACTTTTTAAACAACCTGTAGCTGCACCGGCCTCGTCCCAAAACAAACTGGTTCTGTGCACTGCGTAGCGATCGCACTATCTGCCGCATATAATGTTATATGCCCGTGTACCTGCGTATGAGTGCCTAAATCTGTGGGTAGTTGTGAGTCTTTATCGGTTGCTTTATAATATCAGACTAATATCAGTATTATATCGTTTATTTAACTATGCTAAATGTTCGCTGTACTATAATATCATTGTATTGGTAACTATAAGAAAGGTACAGCATTCCAGACAAGCTCAAGTAGCTTATGGTTTGCTTTCTAATTATTGAAACTGTATGTTGTGAATGTTAATAAATAAATAAAAAAAAAATAAAAAAAAAATCCAATGAGTGACATTCACGTTAACTTTAGAAAATATAATGTATACAATATTTATTTGTGTATGTATAGTAGGTAAGTTAGGTATACCTGTGTATTTTGATTACAAATTGTGAAAGAACGCCAAATAACAACTACCATTCAATTCCTATAACCATACTTAATGACTATCCAAAGTTGCATGGTAGAAATCGATAAGGCCACCCTTGCACTTTTTCTGTAGCCATTTTTGTTATATTCTGAATTTTTATGGTGTACAATAATGTATAAATAAATAAAATAAATGAAATATTCCACGGTTCATCGAATAAAAATACTTCTAAATATACACAGCCTTTCTAACAAAAAGCAGCGCTAAACGACGTGAAAAACACCTTTTGTGTGAGTAAGGTTATGTTAATATTGCTCATTAAACACTGTCAATGTATGCTTGATATGGAATGTATGTATAATGCCAACTTATACTATAGCAGTAGCCACATTTATTGTTTTATATGACATTTCCCATTCCCCTATTACGTGTGACCGAAAATCATAGTTGGTGTATTTCACCAACTATGATTTGTACAGCTCTGCCTACCCCTTCGCAGTAGTCGCTCCTATAAAACCTGTATAAGCCATTGCATAAGGTAGAAAGGAGTAACGGCACCTCGCGTTTCGAGATGAAAGCTTCAGGTGCAACACGTTCAATCGAGAACAACACTAAGATGATGACAATTACTTTTATAATCGAAGACTATTACTATGACCTCTGTAAGTTCTGACGTTTAATCAAAATTGGCAGAGATGTTTTTTACATTGAAATCAGAAATACTTCTCTTTATTTTCCTTACTGGCTCTCTCTCGCGTCGTGCGATCCAATTAGTATTAGGGATAATCTGTGGTATAATTAACATTGATGCCATTTCATGCCAGATCGCTCTGAATAGTTTACGACCTTCACTACAGCCTTAATCCCCAACTTACCCTTTTGCCTTTCTCTAGCATAATGCGGTTAACGTACAATATGGGTATATTTCCTTGGAATTTGTTTTATTTATTTATATAATCATGCTTCTATATTACTAACAGGATAGGCAGAGTAATTAAAAACACATTTCCATAATTGAAATTTAAATTAGTTTTTATATTAGACAGGTGGCAAACAGGTACACGGCCCACCTGATGGAAAGATGTGATTGATATCGAAAATAATAGTCGTCCATTGTTTGGGATTTTTTCAAATTTTCAAACTGCAAAACATTTTAACGGTATCGAGAATTATTTTATAATTTCAAGGTAAAAAATATAATTGATTCAATATATCAATCAAAAGTCAGTCTTAGAATGGGTCCTACTGGTAATATTACTGGTATAATATAAAATTTACAACACCATCATATAAATTAAATGCCGCCACTTCCAAAGCTGTAAAAGAAACACCTAAATATTTACATAAATATATGAAATAAATATTATTATATTTATGGAAGTTCGCTCTTGTAGTTATTTGTCGACAAAGAGTAGTAAAATACAGAAGCGAAGCATATTCGTACTAAAATACATGTCAGATCATAAAAGAGAATATAAAAATAAAAGATCATAAAAGATGAAAATTTTAGGAGGAAAGTTTAAAATGTATCTAGATATTTAAATGGTATGAAATAAATAAGCTGTGGTATGTTATCCTGTATCATAATAAAATTAAAGTGTAATTTTTTTAAAGTTTTATAGCTACTACATTATACGCTAAAGTATGCCACTATTCCCATCGACTTACATTAGAAAAAGTGTAAACGCTCAAGGCCAGATATGAACCCGTGAACAGTCCCTTGCAGGGGGAATGTTTTGATCAACTAATAGTTCCGGCGAGACCTGAACCCGTGGACAGCCAGGGTGCAGGGTGAATCTATTGGTCAAGTAGTTCTCAATCAATGGTATTATTATTAATGATGTGCATTTTTTCAATTTGGTTTACAATGAAAAAGATTGCGCCGAATTTTATGAAATTTTGACTGCGGAATGCTGATGTTATAAGGCTTAGGCTACTTTTTTTTTTAAACTGGACCTACAACTTCAAATAAAGTCTTGGTGACAACATAATCTATTACGAGTATAATATTAAATTTCACTATAAAGTATCAACGACTGCAAAAGAGTAAAAATAAAATATAATTGAAAGTTTACTTAGTGCGCAAATATACCTACTAAAATTACTTTGAGTTACACCGTCGTAATTACTTCCCAAAGTGAAATCTTCTTGCTCCTTACTTGAATTTATATCATTCACGGTCCAACTGACGTGGCCAAAGATTAAGCGGCTTTATTTTTTTTAAACCCTAGTTACTAATATTCCCTCTAACCCCTCCAGCTAAGCTAAATTGCTTGTGTTAGGAGTGGGTTCACGTCGGTAGTGTAAGGGCCAGGATCGAACCCGGGACCTCTCGATCGTAAGGTCGGCTTCTTAACCACTAAGCTACCGACGCTACAATTCAATTGTTTTATATTCCATTTTCAACTTCACCAATTAATTACCTTTTTTGTAAAATATAATTTACTTTTTAAAGTAAAATATAATTAAAATCTAGCTGACTAAGGCCCGTATTCTAAAATCGTACTCAGTTCTCATTTTACCAGAGGACTGATTGTATAGACAATCTGTCAAATCAGCCAATCTGTCTTCAGATAAATGGAGTGACTGTCGTTCTAGAATATGAGTCTGAAATATTAATCATTAGTGGGATAGGTCCGCAGTTCTTCACACACGTACGTTTATCTAAATATTATATAAAAATAAACAAACAAAATCAACTTTGGTGCCTTTGATCCCCACATTGACTACCACTGCCCCACGTTGGGTGCCAAATATATTATGGTGAATACTACATTTGGCGCCCAACTTGGGGCACCCTGAGCGCTAGTCAGCCAGTCTCGCTAGTGAAAAATCGAAAGGAAAAACCTTTAGGGACATCAATCTTAATAATTATAATATTAATTATCACTCTAATCCTATGTTCCAATGGTGACAGGGCGCGAGTGTATTTTGTATTTTGACTTGTCTATATGATTAGTTTATAATTACTGTGTATTGACATTGTATATTGATATTCGATAGCCTCCGTAGCGTGGCGGTAGTGAACGCGACTGCTACGCAGGAAGCGTGGGTTTGATTCCTGCTCAGTGCAAATATTTGTATGCATGAATATGGCTATTTGCATTGGTCTGGATGTGTCTATGTATAGTATGTATGTATTTACAAAAAAAGTATCTAAGTATGTTTATCCGCATTCTAGATTCCATAACACAAGCTAGTTAAGCTATGCTTACCATGGGTCTAGAAAGCATTGTGTGGAATGTTGTGGAATATTATGAAGTATTTATATTACATATAATAAATTATTAAGAGAACTTCAATATTATAATGTGTGTAAATATCTTGTTTACAAAATAGTACAGACTGAGAATGCTCCATTTCTACAGGTAGGTATCAACCTTGATTTGTGAAATTTAGAAACAGAATTGTGTCGCATCTATAGCTCCGTAATCACAGAATACGTAATGACTTTCTGATTTCCTAAAAGTTAAGGCTTTCATAATATTTATCAGGTACACACGAGGCCATATTGGATTTCCTTTCGCAAAGGAAGTCATTTGCTTATTCGATTCACTCTGTACAGTGCTATATATTCATGAATAGGTTGACACAACCGTTCGTGTGGAATTTATTGAATTGAATAGCAGAGTATAATCCTGATCAGGTCAAGTGACCTACCTAGGGAGTTATAAGTCATTATTAACCTTCCGAAACATTTCGAACTTGAAACAGACAAACTTTGATAAATTCCACCTTCCGTGCCTCAGACTGCACGTTGCCGTCGCCGTCGTCGGTCGCGGTTGACATACGAACATCTGTAGTATTTCTTATTTGGAGCCCTAAAAACTCGAATAATCTAGTAAAGTAATTCAAGCCCCACCTCAGTAATTAATTTTTATTGATTTAATCGAAAAGATGTGTAAATAATAGCCCAGCCAATTAAAGATTTTATATTCGTATATACAAAAAAAAGTATAGAACTTCGATAGAGTTGTGGAAAACACATGTCATGACAGATGCTTCACAGATAGGTTCAAAGGATTAAAATACGCAGCTCCGCCCGCGTGGATGCCGGTTATCGCGACCAAACATAGTATGTGTCCTTTCTCAAGTTCTAATCTACCCCTATACCAAATTTCATCAAAATCGGTTGAATAGTTTAGGTGTGAAAGCGTAACATTCAGACAGACAGACAGACAGAGTTACATACTTTCGCATTTATAATATTAGTATGTATGTTTGGTCACGATAACCGACATCCACGCGGGTGGAGCCGTGGGCAAAACTAGTACGCCATAATTACGCACCGGCGGTGAGAAGCGTAGCCAGAGCCAGTGAAGAGTTTTTGTGCTGTCAGTGGGAAGACCAAAGGCTTGTCCTGCTTTGTTTTCTGCACTGACAGCACAGATACTATATTATGTTCTTACAGGGTCCGCAGCTCAAGTGTGACTCCCACCCCCTGGTAATGAATAAAAAGTATATGTCTCTTTTGTCTCTTTCCGCCATCATTCCACGCGAAAGCAGCTCCACAATCACCACCTGGAAGGTTGGACTTTCTGCCTCGCGCTACTAAAATGCGGAATAATCTGTCACCAGCGGTATTTCCGAACCAATACGACCTTCAAACCTTCAAGAAAAGAGCGTACTCCCTTTTGAAAGGAAGGCAACGCATTTGTGACACCTCCGGTGTCCATGGGCAGCGGTGATCGCTTACCATCAGGCGATCCGTCTGTTCGTTAGCCTCCCTATTCTTTAAAAAAATATATCTGGTAAATATGATAGGTGCATACAGGTCTGTCAATCCCCCAGGGAACGGCGTCAATGTTTAAAGCGTCAATATTTAACTTTATTCGACTCAACTTTATACATAATTAAGTAATACTTGGGTTAATTTGTTAAGTGGGTGTGTTTAGAGGTTGGGATAATTAATTTGTTAAGGGTTAATTATTATTATATACTAGCTGATGTCTGTGGTTCCCAGGACTTTTGGTCAGATCTCTGGTTTTAATCAACCTATTCAAAACTTGTTCATCTATTGCAAACAAACAAAGAAGAATTAAAAAGAAATAAATTGTAGTCGTTAAGTCTTTTTAGAGATATTTAATAAAATGCGTATGAATTAAATTTTATATCATTTATTATGCTAACTATACATTCGATTACATAGGGAAAAATTAATTACCCAGATGGGGCTTGAAGCCATGACCTTTCCCTTACAGGGGGAAATGCTCTTCCGACTGAGGTGCTGAGCCACATCTCAATCAATTCAAATTTCCCTTCTTTTTAATATTCATCTTTGAGGCGACAGAGGAGCCATCTACCAACACACTGAGTCACTGATCCAGTTGTGGCTCAGTAGCTTGATTAAGAGCATTCCCCCTGTAAGAGAAATATCGTGGGTTGTTAAGTGGGTGTGCTTAGAGGTCGGGATAATTAATTTGTTAAGGGTATACTCAATTATTATTATATACTAGCTGATGTCTGTGGTTCCACCCGTGTTGAAGTACTTAAATTACCACCAGTTCAAAAACTGTTCATGTATCACGAACAAACAAATAAGAATATAATATATTTTTTAATTTATAGTTTTTAAGTCTTTAAATATATAGATATAGAAATATTTAAAAAAAAAATGCGTTTGAATGAAATTTTATATCATTTATTATGCTAACTATACATTCGATTACATAGGGAAAAATGAATTACCCAGATGGGGCTTGAAGCCATGACCTTTCCCTTACAGGGGGAAATGCTCTTCCGACTGAGGTGCTGAGCCACATCTCAATCAATTCAAATTTCCCTTCTTTTTAATATTCATCTTTGAGGCGACAGAGGAGCCATCTACCAACACACTGAGTCACTGATCCAGTTGTGGCTCAGTAGCTTGATTAAGAGCATTCCCCCTGTAAGAGAAATATCGTGGGTTCAAGCCCCACCTGAGTAATTCATTTTTCCTGATGTAATCGAAAAAATGTGTAAATAATAGCCCAGCCAATTTTAGATTTTATATTCGTACATAAATACTATTACAAAATAAATTCTAGACACAGTAGTAAAGTCATTACTTCCTCTTTATTCATTATAATAAAACTTATAAATTATATTTTTAAATACATTTAAAAAACATAAATTTAAAAATCTAAAATATAGTAACCCACCGGCATCGGGTACAGGGACCAAGCTACTAATATTATAAACGCGAAAGTTTGTGATTAAGGATGCATGTATGGGCGGCTGTACTGCGGCTTAAATCCCGCAAAAACACCGCCCCTGGACCCGACGGCATTCCAGGCCGAGCATGGGTCCTGGCTCTCGAAGAACTTGGGCCTCGACTTATAGGGCTCTTTAGCGCATGCCTCGAAAAAGGCCAGTTCCCCAAGGTCTGGAAGACAGGGAAACTGGTCTTAATCCGAAAGGCGGGGCGGCCGGCAAATTCCCCATCAGGGTACCGGCCGATCGTGTTGCTCGACGAGGTGTGCAAGCTTTTTGAGCGCATTATTGCACAACGCCTCGTCAAGCATCTCATACGCGTGGGGCCTGATCTGTCGGATAGTCAGTTTGGCTTCCGTCAGGGGCGCTCCACCGTAGACGCGATCATGCGCATTAGAGGCCTGACGGAGGAAGCAGTCTCACAGGGTGAGGTGGTGGTGGCGGTGTCTCTTGACATCGCCAACGCCTTCAACACCCTGCCCTGGAGTTGCATTAGGGAGGCGCTTATCTACCATGGAGTGCCTCCTTACCTCCGTCGAATTGTCGGGGCCTATCTCTCAGAGAGGGCCATTACTTACCCGAGTTGGCTAGGGCCGGGTCGGCGGGATGTGTCGTGCGGTGTTCCACAGGGATCGGTATTAGGGCCACTCCTGTGGAACATCGGCTACGATTGGGTGCTGCGTGGTCCGTTGCTCAGAGGGGTCACCGTAACGTGTTACGCCGATGACACCCTCGTTACGGCGCGGGGAGCAACGCACCGAGACGCAGCACTAAAGGCCACGGCAGGGGTTGCTCAAGTCGTGGGTCGGATACGGCGGCTGGGTCTCGAGGTCGCCCTTCACAAGTCCGAGACTCTGTGCTTCCATGGACCTCGGATGGGGCCACCTGCGGGATCCAGTCTACAGGTAGGGGGCGTCAGCATCGGCATCGAGCCCTCGATGAAGTATCTGGGGCTCGTACTCGATGGCCGGTGGAACTTCGGACATCACTTCCGAAGTTTGGTCCCAAAACTGAGGGGGGCGTCAGCCGCACTCGCGCGGCTGATGTCCAATATCAGGGGACCCAACGCCCCCTGCAGGAGACTGTACCTGGGGATCGTGCGAAGTATGGCCCTATACGGGGCCCCCGTATGGGCAGAGAACCTGACGGCCAGTAATGTGGCTAGATTGCTGAGCCCACAGAGGGCGATGGCTGTCAGGGTGATAAGGGGATACCGCACGATCTCAGGTGAGGCGGCATGCCTCCTAGCCGGGACCCCTCCATGGGACCTGGAAGCGAGAGCCCTTGCGTCTCTATTTATATGGCGCAAGGAGGCGCTGGAGCGGGGCCAATGGCCTGCGTCTCGAGAAATCGAGGCCCAGCGGTCCCAGCTCTACCAGGAAACCGTGGAGACATGGAAGGTGCGACTTGAGCAACCAAAGGGGGGATTCGCCACAATTGCGGCCGTCAGACCGGTCATGGACGAGTGGCTGGAGAGGAGACACGGTGTTCTCTCCTACCGGTTGTCACAGATACTTACCGGGCATGGTAGCTTCGGTAGGTATCTGTGGCGAAGACACCGAGAAACCACGGCCGAGTGTCAGCACTGCGAGGACCGCAGCGACGACACAGCGCTCCACACGCTGGTGGAGTGCACGGCGTGGGCGCAACAGCGCCAGGTCCTCGTGGTGGGTCTGGGCGTGGGCACTCTCTCGCTCGATACCATGGTGCGAGCCATGGTCTCCAGCGGGAGTAAGTGGGACTGCGCCGCCTCTTTCTGTGAGCAGGTCATGCTCGTGAAAGAGGCGGCGGGGCGAGAGCGGGAGAAAACTCTCCCACCCGAGTTCCGCAGTCAGCGGCTTGGGCGCCACCGACGTGTCTTCGCCGAAGACCATCGGCCTCCATGACCGGGGGCCTGAGGACGGTGAGTTGCTCACCGTCTTTACAGAAGCAGGCCCATGACGGCAGCGTGACGAGAGGGATTCACGCACCCCCCCCCCCCCTTAAGAAGCGGGATAGCACCCGAAAACCCCCCCATAGACGCCCCATAGGATTTTCCCCCACGGTTATAAAAAAAAAAAAAAAAAAAAAACGATGCATGTATGTATGGATGGATGTTTGTTACTCTTTCACGTAAAAACTACTGAATGGGTTTTCATGAAACTTTACAATTATATAGCTTATACATCAGAATAACATATAGGCTATATATCATCACGCTACTACTCAAGGGAAAGGATCAGTGATCACGCGGGAGTAGCCCCGGACAAAAGCTAGTAACAAGATACTTTTAAATAAAAAATCAAACAATCATCATAAATATAATAATATATTATTGCGGTCTGGTAACACAGCTTAAATTATTAACAGGGTACTTATCTGCATAAGCTCTATTAAAAATGTACTTAATTCAATTATGTGCAAGTCGAGCGAACTAAATGCAAAGCAAATTGGATCTCAGCTTGATTCGATGGATGCCTTTTGAAAACATACGGCAAGTAAGTTTTGCCTAAAACGCAAGATAACATAACATAACATGACATAAACTCACGCCTGTATTCCCCGAAGGGGTAGGCAGATATGCTAGCACCCACATTTCACAGTTTATGTTTAGGTCCCAATGTAATAGGTGGCGAGCCTATTGCCATTAACCGGGCACTTATAAACCTGCGATAAATACAAACATAACTTCGAAAAGCATCGAAAAGTCATTGGTGTGTGCCATGGTAAACCTGGGATCGAACCCGAAACCTCGTCTCAGCAGTCCATTACCCATACCACTAGGCTACTGCACAACGTGGAGGGCCAGACCGTAAGGGATGGCCCTGGGTCAGCCGGAGTGCGAGGGATATGTCGAAGACAACCTCACCTCCGGCCTAGCACCATGACCCACAGTCAGCGTGCGGTTTTAGTCGGTTCGAGTCCGACATAACCTCCCTTTCCGGCTCCGGAAGGGGGGGTATCCGAGGGGATTACCGCAAAGAAAAAACAAAAAAAAGGCTACTGCACAATGCAAGATATACTTCTTTATTTCCCTCCGGGGTAGGCAGAGACCACAGCCTACCATTTGACTCTATCCTTCCACACTTGACGAGCTTCCTCCACTGTCAATAATCCTTTCATGCAAGCCGGCCTGTTTCAAATACTTCTGACCTGCCCTTTTTATTATTTTTTTATTAATTTACACACCTTGAGGACACTTGTACTTTTTCCACAGTATTTCTTATATTGAACCTGACCGGTTTCGCCTTACGGCATCCTCAAAAGTTTACATTTAGCAAAGTTTTTGGATGTTCTAATTCCTAAAAACTACGATATTTAACTTTTTTCACAGGTTGGTAGTATTAGTTAAATTAAGCATATCAGTAACATTGTTTTTTTTCCAAAATGTGGGGAATAATAAATAAGTGTAGCCTAAAAATATGTTTTTTAAATGATCAATATTATTATCTAGTATGTAAAAAAGTATTTATAAAATTTTATTAATTTGTCAATGTGTCAAATAGTTAGTATCTAGTATCTGTCTTTCAGCTGACTTTCGAATGACTGATATGAGAATAAGTATTAGCAAAGGTCACTCCCGATCCTCCGCCTACGCATGTTTAAACCACAAGTTTATAATTAGCGTTGTGAGATTTAAAAAAAAAAGAGTTATTTAATAGAAAAACACCGTTAATTTAAAAATGTGCCGCACCGAATACGGCACAAAACTCCTCAACGAATGCCGATAAAAATTTCTAATAAGCCTATTTTCTAATGTTATCCTTTTTGTGCCATAAAATAGATAAATAGATAGATAAATTGTTTATTATACACCTATAGATTTATATAAGAACAAGGAAGTAGTATGAATACAGTATAATGTACAATAGGTGGTATCACTGGAAGCGATTTCCTCAACTTTGGGATGGACAGTAATGTGTTAAAATAGGAGTTATACGATGTACGAAAAACATCGTAAAAAATGAAACGCTCAAGTGACACTTGAACTCGCGACCTTTCCCTTACAGGGGGAATGCTCTTCCAACTGAGCTATTGAGCCACACTTGATTCATTTCAAATTTTCCTTCTCCTTATATCCGTCTTTAAGGGCGACGGTTATTCGAAATTTAAAGTTAGCATTTTTAATGCTATGAAAATTCAGTTTAATACGATGTAGTTAGCAAATAAGGCATAAATAAGGTGTGTTACATATTGAAAAAAGATAGGTGGGGGAGATAGAAAGAGAGAACTAAATATACGGCACATAGTCTGGTTGCACATGCCTAATTATGACGTCTATAAACACAACAATCGCCCGTGTGTTTGCACTTCCTGTTCGACGGCGGCTCCGTGAATTGGCGCTGAGATATTCACAAATGAAGGATTTTTCTACCATCACAATAGTTGATGGATTACTGAGGTATTTTTAAAAAGTACAATGTAAGTTGAATAGTAATAATTGACAGCTGGCCGAGTTCCTTTATCTTAAATATATGAATATATGAGGCCCCACCAAGATCCTGGCCATTACACTACCGACGTGAACCCACTCCTAGCACAAACAATTTAGCTTAGTTGGAGGGGTTAGAGGGAATATTAGTAACTTCGGTTCTAATATTCTTTAAAAAAAAAAATTAAAAAAAACTAGTATACCTGTTACATAAGCTAGTACACCTATTGAACAAGCTGGTACACCTGTTATACAAACTAGTACATCTGTTACAAAAGCAAATGCACCTATTAACAAACTGTTGCAACTGTTACACAAGTGAGTACAACTGTTACATAAACTAGTACACCTGTTACACAAACGTGTATTTAAAAACTAACGGAACAGGCAGAAAATTAATTCACCCTTTGCCCCCGAACCGCATCATATGTACCTACTAAACAACATGTCTAACAGAAGTAATTTTTCAAACCAAATACTTTAAGCTCCTTTTTTTTCGTGCGGAAATCCTCTCGGATACCTCCCCCGCCGGAGCCGGAAGTGAAGGTTATGTCGGACTCGAATCGACTAAAGCCGCACGCCGCGCCGTCTGAGGGTCGTGGTGCTAGGCCGGAGGTGAGGTTGTCATCGACATATTCCTCGCACCCCGGCTGACCCAGGGTCATCCCTTACGGTCTGGCCCTCCTCGGGAGGGTGGACAACGGTGTCCCCGACTCGCCTCCGGAATGGGGAAGCCCGCTTCTTACCACCACCGTGGTTACTCTAAACCCCATAACTTTTATAAACTGCTCAACCGATTTTCATCAAACATATCTAAGAACACTCGCACATAAGTCATCTTTGATACAAAATTCTTCTTTGCTTCATCTGTTCGGGAGCTATGATGCCACAGACAGACACGTCAAATTTATAACACCCCCCTCTTTGCGACGGGGGTTAAAAATAACTTCTCCATTGTAAATTTGTTACTTAACACACATAGTTAGTAACAGGTAAAGCTAATAAAAGCATGTAAATACTGTTTATAACAGCGAGCGAGCACGGGGGCTTAGCGCAGTCAATGGTACACACAATATTGGTCTCATATATCATGAGTGGGTACGCGGCTTTGGAATGAGGAGGGGTCGCAGTGAGTGAGAGCGTGCTTTCTAAATATTTTTTCTAAATACTTTATTAGACAGAATACTTCATTCGATTAGGTACCTACTTAATTTAATTTTAATGAAATTTTAAAACATTTAGTATGCTATCAAATCGATTGGTATTTGTACGGGTAATTTCTCGTACACTTAATAAGATCATGGGAAATGATAATACTCTTTAGAAAGATCAAACTGATACAAAGGGTCTAAAATTATGAATGATAGACGAGAACGCGCGATTGCTTGATGACCGAATGCAAACCGATTTTTGTTTTTTAATTTTTGCATTTGCAATAAAATTGCGAAATAATCATATCTTTGAAGTTAACAAAAATCATGATGCGTGCATTTACATGGTTGCGCAATTATGTCGACGGATTCCTCCCCCGCCGGAGCCGTAGGGGGAGGTTATGTTAGACTCGAACTGGCTATAACCGCACGCCGTCTGTGGGTAGCAGTGCTAGACCAACGTGAAGGCGAGGAAAAAGTGAGTCGCTCAGACGGGATTTGAACTCGCGACCTTTCCCTTACATGGGGAATGCTATAACCGACTGAGCCTCGCCTGAAGCAATTCAATTTTTCCTTCTGTATATATCCATCTTTAGAGTGTTGATGGAGCCATCTACCGACACTCTTATGAACTGTCGGTACCAATGTATGATTATAAAATCATTTTATCTCCCCGTCCCATTATTATTTAACTTCCTGTAGCAATGGGACCCCACCCTCATCTGGTACTATTTATAACACCGCAAGTGTTTAAATTATTGCTATCAACAAATATTAAATATTTGAATAATTTTAGTTGTGTATCCGAATAATAACATTAATGATTATTTCATTGCAATTTATCAATAATTTTTAAATGCATTTTGTTAGATATGTACCTTACTACCTACTTCATTTTCTGAATACATTTTATAAAATACTAACTATGCCAGCGGTTCCACTCGCGTGGATGTCGGTTATCGAGACCAAACATAGTCTATGTCCTTTCTCAAGGTCTAATCTACCTCTATAACAAATTTCACCAAGACCAGTTCAGTGGTTTAAGTGTGAAAGCGTAATAAACAGACAGACAGAGTTACTTTAGCATTAATAATATTCGTGATAATATTACTATGAATTGACTACAGTCTACGTAATAAATTGAAAATAAAATAAAAGCTAGGAGGCAGGTAAAAAAAATATTGGAAATTATGTGTTACAGTTTCTTTGGTACACTTTCTTTATTTGTGCGGAAATCCCCTCGGATACCTCTCCTGCCGGAGCCGGAAGGGGAGGTAATGTCGGACTCGAACCGGCTAAAACCGCATGCTGACTGTGGGTCGAGGTGTTAGGCCAGAGGTGAGGTTGTCTTCGACATATCCCTTGCACCCCAGCTGACCCAGGGCCATCCCTAACGGTCTGGTCCTCCTCGGGAGGGGGGACAATGGTGTCTCCGCTCGCCCCCGGACGTCACTATTACTGTCAAGGCATTCATATTTATATTAAACAGTATATGCCCAAGATCAAAACATTGAACAGTAGTGAATGAAATAATTGTCGCAGTAATTAGCGACCCTATCGCTTGGAAGACTGCCCATCTCCAAAACCTAATGAGACTGCGGCATAACAAACAAACTTATGGAGCGTCATAACTTGGCAAACTTTTTGCTGGCTGACTCTAACTACTTGTATGTAGTTTATACTGGAGATTGATGGCACTTGGTGTCTTGTACATTTCCACTGAGTTTATTTTAATTCTGAACCTTGGGAATTGGAATATTTAAAACATCATTTGATTTCATTTCATTAATTATTCAAAGCTTGTATGTAACTTATTGCGAGATGGTCCCTTCGCACTCCTTTAATTTAATGTAATGTAGTTTTTTTTTATCTTGTTTATCCTTACAAGAATAGGCAGCGACATGTGCGACCCAATTTTATTTATGACCTACATTTTTTTTTTCGACTTAGGGTTTGAACGCATGTCACGGCCAAACCCGTTGTAGTTTATTAGCGTGAATCTGGTACTTCTGGACAAAAAAGTGGTTACCTGGTGTATACTGAGTATAAAAGTAAGTATAAGTGCCATGATGACGACTAAGTGCTAAAATTACGTGGTGGATATCATTAGCAAAGCATAAAGGAAAGTTAAAGCATACAATTTGCCACGAACTAGTTGCACAGTGTGAATGTCGTAAAATAAATAAATTGTTAAGGTGTTTAGTATCAAAAGAGTCTTTTCATTTTAAGTATTGTTCAACTTTAAGGACAGATGCGGAGTTACGTTTCATTTTGTGCTGTTATTTCAACAGCAATTCTAAAAGTATCGGTTTTCGAAGTTCAGGTTTTCTACGGTTCAGTTACGGTTCGTGTCCTTTATTTGTTTTAAAGTTTGCACTTGTTATTTTGTTAGATGTAAATTTTACTTTGCTTAATAAAAATTCGTCATTTAAATTTTTATTTCTTTGCTTTTGAGCTGCAGTTTATATTATACTAGCTGTCCTGGCGAACTTCGTACGGCCAGATTTTTCCACACGTGTGGGGACTGATCCCGTTCCCGCTGCACCCTCTACTATGTTAAGCGTATATTATACATATAAACCTTCTTTTTGAATTACTCTATCTATTAAAAGAAACCGCATCAAAATCTGTAGCGTAGTTTTGAAGATATAAGCATACATAGGGACATAAGCACGCGTAAAGCGACTGTAGTGATGAAGAATAATGTTGTGTTTCTAATTATTTAAATCGACTTATAAAAAAGGAGGTTATCAATTCATCACGTATGATTGTAATTATATTAAAACAGTAGTATATTCACATAATTATAAAAAATAGAGTATCCCAACAAATCGAATACATATAGGGAAAAATGAATTTTCTCGGGCAGGACTCGAACCCGCGATCTTTTCTTCACAGGTCAAGGCATTCCCCCTGTAAGGGAAAGATCACGGGTTTGAGCTCCGCCCGAGAAGATAAATTTTTCCCTATGTATTCGATTTGTATAGTTAGCATACCTTAATGCTATAAAATTCATTCAAATACTCGTATTCCAGCAAATATACCTACATTTAGGTATAATTTAGTTAGATGTACCTATTAGGATTAGTCTAATAGTTGCCTTTTTAAGCCAACTACTTTTTTTAAATGATATATAATGCTATAAAAATTTCATTCAAACATTTGGGCGGAGTCATCAAAAATCTATGTTTAAACAAAACATTAAATAAACTCACGCCTGTATTCCCTGAAGGGTCAGGCAGAGGTGCTAGCACCCACATTTCGCCAGTTTTTGTTTAGGTCCCAATGTATAGGTGGCGAGCCTATTGCCATTAACCGGGCACTTATAAACCTGCGATGAATACACACATAACTTCGAAAAACATCGAAAAGTCATTGGTGTATGCTATGGTAAACCTGGGATCGAGCCCGAGACCTCGTCTCAGCAGTCCATTACCCATACCACTAGGCTACCGCAGATTTTACCGCAATGTTTAAAAATGGTTGAAAAATCATTTATTGGTTCCAACAGTTCGTAAGAAAGTTGGTAGATGGCTCCCACCTTTGCCTTAAAGAAGGATATACTTAAAGAGAAGGGAAGTTTGAAGTGATTCAGGCGGGACTTAATAGCTCAGTTGGAAGAGCATTCCCCATGTAAGGGAACGGTCGTGGGTTCAAGTCCCACTTGAGCGCTTAATTTTTTCCAATGTAGTCGAACTTCTACTTTCTTCTAATAAGGGAGCAGTGTAAGTGCCATCAAAATTGGTTCAGTAGCTTTCAAGATATAATTGTTCAGCAGGTGCACCAACTTCCAGGTGAAGTAGAGTCGGACCCTGAAGGAGATGGTAGGATCCTATACACCCATTTTCTCTACCACTGTAGGTATATCACCCAAGATATCGTACATGATTTACATACATATATGCTCACGCCTATTTATCTCCAGTGCAGGCAGGAAACCATTATTACAAATCTGTTTTTTAAGCAAAAAGGAAACACTTTTCTCCTTAATATTTCGAGTGGCACTTAAAAGTACCGCGCAAATGTAAATACACCTCCGAAATTAAGGGACATTAGTGACAAATATCATAAAAATATACAGCCCATAATAATTTGTAATGGTCTGGAATTGCAGAACTCTGCTGCTAATAATCTTTAACGGTTATCTTTACAAAACTGGTGGGAATTAAGGAAATGGAGGCTAATCTTTATCTTTTACGTAAAGTTGTTTGTTCAACACTAATACACACTAGCTGATGTGTGCATGGATTGACGATACTTTTAGTCATAAATATTCGGTTCCACTTAACCGATTGCGATCAAACACACGCAAGATTTTAAGTCTGAAGAAAAAACCACATTAAAATCTGTTCAATAAATTTTTACATACAAATAGACAGACTGACAACAAATTATTATAATTCTAGCTATTGTCCGCGACTTCGTCTAAGTTAAGTTCAAAAAGGTTATGGACACACTGCTCCTGCTCCCGCGACCCATATAAAGTTCCTTAAATTTTTTGTGAGCCTGGTACTTCATGCCCATGTACCAGGGTCACAGAAATACTGATCTCATGACCACGACCCCCAGCAACCTATATCTTACGTTTGTTTGATAACAATCAAACAAACGTAAAACTTTAAGTTTGATCAAGACCTTTCTAATATAAAAACCGCATTAAAATCCTTTCAAATAGTTTTTGCCTCCATCTCAAACTCAAACTCAAGGTATTTATTCAAAATTGTGTAGCATTAGTACAGCTTTTTGACGTCTCATTCCGCTTGAAAATAAGTTTAAGATTGCTTCCTAGGCACTTTCTAGAGAAGTAACGGCGCAAAAAAATGCACTGTAGCATTTTACAAACGTCAATTTACAAAAAGTAATTTCTTAAGACTAAATATGGACGAATGTACATTTGTCTCGTGTCAAGATAGTTAATATATATAAAAAAAACTAGAACCAAGCGTTTCAGTGACTCATTCCTATGCCGCACCACTAAGATCTGGAACCCAGCTCACGTGTTTCCTTCTTCCTACAGTCCCGGGTCCTTTAAGCGGGGCGTGAAAATCCATCTAATGAGGCCGTCAAGCTGAGTGCCACCACTGTTAACATGGTAAATATTTACGATGGTGACCTTCTTTCCGAGACTTTGCCTTTAGCTTAACATCAGGCGAGGTGAAGTCAAATTGACGTGTCCTGTATAAAAAATAAAAAAAAGTAGAAGTTTGCGTTCGTATTTGAACATTATGCCGTAATTACAGTAATTTAGGAGGGGCCTACACCATGCTCCATGCTCTGCACCATGCTTATGCTCAATATGCTGTCTTAGTTCCCGCTGGAGTAGAATAGGGCCATCCCATCTTTATCCATGGGTGTCGTAGCAGGCAACTAAGGGATAAGGCTGTCCTCCATCCGACAGTAAATATACAGTGTGTAAACACAAAGTGCCCGGTTGACGGCACTAGGCTCGCCTCTAATTATGTGGGATCGAAAATCATATTCAACGAAAATTGGGTATTAGTTTACCTCTGTCTACCCCTTCAAGAATTGTCGGGCGTGTTAGTATTTATAGATCTCGGGGTCCAGGATAACCTCAGGACGATTGTGCTACTCGTCATGGTGCTCTTCGTAGTGAACGCGGCTGCCACGCAGGAGGCGCGGGTTCGATCCCCGCTTCGATTTCACTGTACGTCTGCCTGTCTTTAAGTCTGTATCTAGAGAACCGTGATAGCAGACAGTTGAAGATTTCAGGAATAATGTATTTCTGGTGTCATAATAACAACAAAAGAATTAAACTAATATTTAAGAAGGCTCCCATTCAGCAAATGCGACAAAATTTTACCTCTGTCTACCCCTTCAAGAATTGTCGGGCGTGTTAGTATTTATAGATCTCGGGGTCCAGGATAACCTCAGGACGATTGTGCTACTCGTCATGGTGCTCTTCGTAGTGAACGCGGCTGCCACGCAGGAGGCGCGGGTTCGATCCCCGCTCAGTGCAAATATTTATATGCATGAATATGGCTATTTGCATTGGTCTGGTTATTTCTATGTATGATATGTATGTATTTCCAAAAAAAAAAAACTAGGTATGTTTATTCGCATTCTAGATTCTATTAAACAAGCTAGTTAAGCTTACCATGGGTCTAGATAGCGTTGTGTAGAATGTTATGGAATGTTTATTTATTTATTTTATCCATTTAAATTGTATTATCATCCAAACAAAAGGTGTGTACCAAAAATCACAGAACAATCAGTCAACAGAAGGGGGGCGGGGGGTGGGGGGAATCAAGGCATTTTGGAGTACTTTGTTCATCGAGGTTGCTCTAATACTGACAAAGCTATTAGTCTATTACATAATAACATAATATAACATAAACTCACGCCTATATTCCCCGAAGGGGTAGGCAGAGGTGCTAGCACCGACATTTCGCCAGTTTATGTTTAGGTCTCAATGTAATAGGTGGTGAGCCTATTGCCATTAATCGGACACTTATAAACTTGCGATAAATACACACATAACTTTGAAAAGCATCGAAAAGTCATTGGTGTGTGCCATGGTAAACCTAGGATCGAACCCGAGACCTCGTCTCAGCAGTCCATTACCCATACCACTAGGCTACCGCAGATTAGTCTCTGAAGCATTAAATATTGTCAACCTTTATACAACAGACATTCATCTGCTTATTACGTATGAAAATTTACAACTTATGTGTACTTATTATATACTAGCTGACCAGGCGTACTTCGTACCGTCAATTTTTATCCAAATGCGTGGCGTCAGATCCCGTTTCCGCTGCACTCTCTACTATATTAAGCACTAGATTTTGCCCGCGGCTCCGCCCGCGTGTATGTCGGTTATTGCGACCAAACATAGTCTATGTCCTTTCATGGTCTAATCTACCCCTATACCAAATTTCATCAAAATCGGTTCAGTGGTTTAGGCGTGAAAGCGTAACATACAGACAGACAGACAGAGTTACTTTCGCATTTATAATATTAGTATGGATGTATGATACATATAAACCTCCCTCTTGAATTACTCTATCTATTAAAAGAAACCGATTCAAAATCTGTAGCGTAGTTTTGAAACTATAAGCATACATACGGACAAACGCGCAAAGCGACTTTGAATTATATTCAGTAGTGATAAAAAAGTATAACTTATTTCCCATTTCCATCACGTCATACACGAAGCTAGGATTATCTAAAATACATGACCTAACCGAGCTATACAAGGAGACGACTATAAAAGTCAATTCAGGGAACCACATGTTTGCTCCTATTTATAGTCTCGACGATCTTTTACGCAACTCGTTATAAGCAGTTTACGTACCTTTTATCTATAGTACAGTACAATTTTCTAAAAGGAAAACCTTTCTTTTTTAAGAACGAAAAACTCAAAGTCAAGGAACTAAAAAGCTTATAGAGGGGGATTCCAAAAAGAGTTTCGAAATAGGAATTTTAGATGTTGCAATTCATGAAAATCAGTAATTCTTAAACGCTACAGACTGCATTCAGTAATATACTAAAGATGAAAGAGCGAGATAGAAACGCATCTGTCACTGTCTAGCCCTGAAACGAATACCTTTTCATTATTACTTCAGTCGCGTCGCGAATTTAGATCCGAGCGGTCACATTTCGCTCCCGCGCAAATTGAATCAAAAATATTAAAACAACACGTGCATTCGAACTCGAAATTCAAAAGTGACGTTTTAACTTTTTAATTTTGTTTGATATAGTGTACAGATAATGATGTTATATTTTATTGTGAGTTTGTAAAAAGTTTAATTGATAAATAAAAAATGTTGTGACTTTGTCGTCGATGCCAGGTTATTAAGATAGAAATAACCTAGGAATATTTTGGTCGAGGACGTCGCACGATTGGAGACAGTTCAGTTTGGCAGTTACTTGGAACTCGGGTTTTTTCAGTAAGTACTTTATTTATAGAGCGGTGGAATTGTATGGAAAGTGTTTCAGCGTAGAGGAACTTGAGTTGAAAGCTATTAAAACTTCTGATTGCACTTACAATATATGACTTGATGTACATTTTTATCATACATTAAAAAAAATACTTTTTAGGAATATTAATTAAGTTTAAGTTTAAAGGAACTTTAGGCTGTTTGTTGGAATTTAAGTTTTTAAAAATATTTCAGGAAATTATTTCGCAAACTTTTGAATTTTTTACATAGGTATTTTGCTTTGGTTTACCATATTTATTTTGGATCAAATAATAGCTTTATTCAAATTGAGGTATAAAAAGCGGGGCGTGAAAATGCATCTGTCAAGGTAGAGACCAACATTCTAGGGAAAGCGTCTGAAATGGTGGCCACTGCTTTTTGGACTACACCTCAGCCTACCATCAGGTGGGGTGCATTCAAAATGACAGACCAAACATGAAAACAAAAATGTAACAAAAAAAATAGGATATTTTAATTCTATTTAAATGAAAAGTTCTCGCTGCTCACAGAAACTTATTCTCGAAATAAAAAAATCTATTTCCAGTGGTACAATACCTTTGGGTAAAATGTCATCCAAATACATTCAACTATTTTCTTCGCAAAAAGTAAGTGACCCAACCAGGCCCTTAGCTATAGATATTAATCTCACCTTTTTCTCCCTTTTTTGCGTGAAAAGGGTACTAAGAAATACCCTTCAGGTTTCACCTCAGTCAAACTAACAATAAAATGGGTATGTCGGAATCGAACCAATTAAAACCGAAGTAGTTGACATCCTATCAATTTCTTTTTTAATGTCCCGTACCGTAAAAGATAAATCGGAATCCTATTAGTAAGATTTCACTGTCCGTCTGCCTGTCTGTATGTCTGTATCTAGCGAGCCGTGATGGCAGACAGTTGAAGATTTCACGAATAATGTATTTCTGGTGTCATAATAACAACAAAATACTAAAAACAGAATTAGACTAATATTTAAGAAGGCTCCCATTCAGCAAATGCGGCAAAATTTTAAGAGGAGCTGGATATTTGATTTTTTTCAACATTCTACATAGCGCTATCTAGAGCCATGGTGAGCTTAACTAGCTTGTGTTATGGAATCTAGAATGCGGATAAACATACTTTTTTTTTGTAAAAACATACATATTATACATAGAAACACAGACTAATGCAAATATTCATATTCATGTATACAAATATTTGCACTGAGCGGTGATCGAACCCGCGCCTCCTGCGTAGCAGTCGCGTTTACTAACGCCATGCCAAAGAGGCGCAAATAAAAGACTATATACATACTATAATACATATACAAAACGTAGGCAATCAAGTTAAGATCAAGAATTAGCAGCCTTAACAAGCTCCCTAGGCACTACGTGTAATGATATTAGTAAGACCCAGACACGACTCGATTGTGGCTCAAATTGGACTAAGTGTATTACCCTAATTGTCACACCCTGTATAGTACATTCGTCCATATTTAGTCTTAAGAAATTACTCTTTGTAAATTGACGTCTGTAAAATGCTACATTGGAGTTTGTTGCGCCGATTGGCCGATTGGCCGAGCGCCACTGGTGCCTAGGAAGCGGTGGTAAACTTAGTTTTAAGCAGAATTTCACGTCAAAAGCTAGTAGTGCAACACAATTTTGAATAAATATTTTGACTTTGACTTTGAGTCTCAAGTTTTCGAGTTGATATTATAGAAGACATGTCAAAAGTATCCGAAGCCGATGAGTTTGTATGAAAAAAATATGAAAGTAGAAGCGAAAGTAGTATTGATCGTGCAAGTGGAAATACGTACGTACGTATGGTCTCTGCCTATCCTATTTGGATAGAGGCGTGATGAATGTATTATCATAAAACTAGTTGACCCGGTGAACTTCTTACCGCCAATTTTTTTCCACCTGCGTGGCGTCAGGTCCCTTTCCCGCTGCACCCTCTACTATATTAAGCACTACCTTTGGCCGTGGCTCCACCCGCGTGGATATCGGTTATCGTGAACAAACATAGGTTATGTCCTTTCTCAAAGACTAATCTATCTCTGAACCAAATTTTATCAAAATCTGTCCAGTGGTTTAGGCATGAAAGCGTAACATACAGGCAGAGTTATTTTCACATTAATAATATTAGTTTGAATGTGAAATTTCCTCTTGAATTACTCCATCTACGCATTAAAATCCGTAGCGTAATTTTGAAGATATAAGCATATATAAAAGAGACAGAAAAGGCGACTTTGTTTTATATTAATGTATTGATAATGATGACTGGACAGTGTTATGCTAATTACAAGCTCAATATTAATTATATTTGACTTAAAATGGACAAAGTGTATTGCCCTACATAAGTCAACACCCTGTTTATTATCGAGTCTTACGGACATTACCATAAATATGGACGATTTATTAAAAATATAATGAGATAAGTGTCTCAAAAATTAAATTTTAATTGGTATTTTTAAATTTTAAATTCTCAGATGAAATAAATATCAAAGAAATATGCAAATTGTCTTTATAAAAGGGACATGAAATGTATTTATACCTAAGTCGTGTCACTTTCGTTAATTTATTCTTAAGCTTCGGTAGCTTAGTGGTTAAGGAGTCGGCCTTACGATCGAGAGGTCTCGGGTTCGATCCTGGCCATTACACTACCGAAGCGACGTGGCCCTCTCCTAGCACAAGCAATTTAGCTTAGTTGGAGGGGTTAGAGGGAATTTTAGTAACTTTGGTTTTAATATTCTTTTTACTAAAAAAAATAATATCTTTTTTTTTATACAGGACACGTCAATTTGACTTCACCTCGCCTGATGTTAAGCTAAAGGCAAAGTCTCGGAAAGAGGGTCACCATCGTAAACATTTACCATGTTAACAGTGGTGGCACTCAGCTTGACGGCCTCATTAGATGCCTTTTCACGCCCCGCTTAAAGGACCCAGGACTGTAGTAAACAGCAACAGAAATAAGAACACTGTCACTTCTGTGTATATGCCGAAGCTGGCCGAATTTGTTGACATTAATAATCACTGCTCCGTTCCCTTGAGTAGTAGCGTAGTGTTATATAGCCTATGTGTTATTCTGATGTATAAGCTATGTTATTGTAAAGTTTCATGAAAATCCATTCAGTAGTTTTTACGTGAAAGAGTAACAAACATCCATACATACTCACAAACTTTCGCGTTTATATATAACTAGCTAACCCGGTGAACTTCGTACCGCCAATTATTTTCCACCCGCGTGGCGTCCGATCCCGTTCCCGCTGCACCCTCTTATACAATGAGATAGTTATCTAAACAGCAACATGCCGATGCCAGCCGAATTTGTTGACATTAATGATCACTGCTCCGTTCCCTTGAGTAGTAGCGTGATGATATATAGCCTATATGTTAATCCAGGGTATAACCTATATACATACCAAATTTCAACCAAATCGGTCCAGCCGTTTATGCGTGAAAGAGTAACAAACATCCACAAATCCACACATCCATTCTCACAAACTTTCACATTTACAATATTAGTAGGATTAGTAGGATATTAGTAGGATGTGTCCTTTAATCTCAAACAAATTGCTACGAAGATGATGATGATCGAGTTTTAAGGACTACGTTTAACGTGCACTTAGATATAGATTAACTTTAGATTTAAAATATATCTAGATCCTTGATATTACCTAATGCCCTAAGTGTCATCACTTGAAAGAAAATGTTCCTTCCGAAACACGGAAGCGCTCGGATAAAATTGAATTTAATTTCGAAATGCATCAGGAAAAAGAAGCACTCAAGTGGGACTTGAACTCATGACCTTTCTCTTACAGGGGGAAAGCTCTACCTATTGAGCCACACCTGAATCACTTTTTCCCATTTTGTCCAAATTTCCTTTCTCTTTATTTCCGTCTTTTCGTCCGACCCACTTGAGCGCTTCTTTGTCCGATGTATTTCGAACTTACAAAGTTAGCATAGTAAATGCTATAAAAAATTCATTCAAATGAATTTAATTTATTTCTGAAAAAACATTAATTTTTGCGCAATAGTAGGTAGGTGCTTAGGTTGACAGTCTCTGTGGCGTAACGATAGTGAACGCAGCCGCTACGCAGGAGGCGCGGGTTCGATCCCCGCTCATTGCAAATATTTGTATATTTATAACTCAAAGTTACCGAAACTAAATTAAAATCATAAATACCAAACTACTTATCATCTAAAATCAATGGTTTAAACAACAGTTACATAAACCCATCGAATTAAATCATTCGTAAACGCGTCTTAACTCAAATGGCTTAATCGTAAGCCATTTGTGCCGGCTGATAGACATTTCGTGATGGGAATTCCCATTGCTTACGACACCATGGAACGGTTGCCATACACCTACATAAACACATATAGCTACTCTGAACATCTGTCGCCCGTACCAAAATACTGCTGTAATTTTCTATGTACGCTTGGTATAATTTTATGAGATTACACCATAAAAACGCGCATAGAGATATTAGTAGCGTGATATATTTAAATAATGTCATGATTTTGGTGTTATAATACTGACACCATAATGTATAAGTTTTTATTTTTTATAAATTCTCGTTTTATCTCTGATGGAAATGATATTACAAGATGAGTTTCTAGTTGTTAGTTGTTGTAGAAAGAATTACTTTTTAGTTTAAGTACATACAAACATATATATTCACGCCTGTAAATTTCTGAAAAGGGTAGGTAGAGGTATAAACATCCAAATTTCACCAACACATTTTCGGTCCACCGTTATAGGAGGTGAGCCTTTTACCGTTAAGCGGGCATTTTGTGCTGGGCTGTAGGTTTACTGTTGGATGGAGACCAGCCCTATCCCTTAGTCGCCTTCTACAAAACCCACGAGATGAGATAGAATGGCCCTGTTTTACTCCACCGGAAACCAACACGGCAATGAATCTATTTTAGTTAATTATCTCGATTTCTACTCAACTAATAACAATGAAACATACGGCAGATATAAGTCTGATGAAAACTCTTATGTTTTCAAAATTTTATCAACATCCGTTCAATAATTTCAGCCCCCTAGCAAATATAGTATTCAAATATCGTAGTTTAGCCAAATCTGCAGTTAGACTGGTATTATATAGTGGACCCCAGACTCCAAGCTGAAAGCTTTGGATGGGACTGGGATTAATACTACGAGGAAGAAGTGTTTCAGCCCCATCGCGAACACACGAAAGATCGAGTTATGATTGTAAAAAGAATAATTATTATAATTTCTGAATTGTTAATTTAACACTGAATTGTTAATCTGCGGTAGCCCAGTGGTATGGGTAATGGACTGCTGAGACGAGGTCTCGGGTTCGATCCCAGGTTTACCATGGCACACACCAATGACTTTTCGATGCTTTTCGAAGTTATGTGTGTATTTATCGCAGGTTTATAAGTGCCCGGTTAATGGCAATAGGCTCGCCACCTATTACATTGGGACCTAAACATAAACTGGCGAAATGTGGGTGCCAGCACCTCTGCCTACCCCTTCGGGGAATACAGGTGTGAGTTTATATTATGTTATGATGTAATTTAACACAAATTTTTGTAAATATCTCCAATGTTAGACGCAAATAATTAACTATTTTATAATAGTAATAGACGGTTCGAAAAACATTGGAAAAAATTAAATGCTCAAGTGAGACTCGAACTCACGACCTTTCCCTTACAGGGACGAATATTTGGGCGGAGTCATCAAAATTCAATGTTTAAAAATGGTTGAAAAATCATTCATTGTTTCCAACAGTTCGTAAGAATGTTGGTAGATGGCTGCACCGTCGCCCTTATAGACGGATTTAAGGAGAAGGAAAATTTGGAATGATTCAAGTGTGGCTCAATAGCTCAGTTGGAAGAGCAATCCCCCTGTAAGGGACTGTGAGTTCGAGTCTCACTTGAGCATTTCATTTTTTCCAATGTTTTTCGAACTTAAAAGTTAGCATAATAAATGCTATAGAAAAAATTCATTCAAGTAATAGACGGTGTTTAAGATATACACAAACGCTACCATTAAAGTCTTAATAGCTTGCCGACATACTTGCTAACATAGTATAAAGACGAGACGAGCAAAGAAACAGAGTAGCGTTGCAAGAATGCACGCTTAACGTAACTATTCTCACTTCTTGCATTTTGTTTTTACACCGACAAGTTCTCACAACAATGTCTAGATCTCAACACTCTAGGGACTTTGAGATCGAAAGTTTTCGAGATGTTTCTATGTTTAACAAAGTAAAGAGAAACGACGATTGTATTTTCTTTAAGGCTTGATAATAAATATAACTTCATTTTGTTTGCTGAATGCTCTCGAGTTTCTACCATTAATTTCACTGGCCGGTGATTTGACGTACAGGGATCCGGTTCGGGTCCATGGCGTGGTACAGAGAGGAATACTGTGACGATGCCTGGGACTTGCGACCCAGATGTGGGTTTATTAGGTGGCCGCCTTGCGATGCATCAGCGCTTACCTCCACCGTCAGTCGTGTTCCACCCTCTACCAATCCAAATTTGGTAAGATCCTATCAACGCCGTTTTAGATATTCCTTTGAGTAATGAGCTTACTGAAACGCTGGCAATCCGAGGTCTTTAAACAAATTATACAGGGATTCCCCTTGCTCCAACTTCCACGGCGTAGATTTTAACCACATAGCCGTTTTTGGTTAACTCGTCGGTCAAGTCAAAGTATTTGTTTATTTTCATAGCGTGGTCTTTAGGTACGTTAGTTTCCCATGGTACTGTGAGTTCTACTAGTACTGCACGCTTTTGCAAATATAGGAATATATCGGGTCTGGATGACGAGGCACAAACATCCTCCAGTATTTTATAGTGTTTCTCATACGAATCTGCGAGTAATGTCCAATCAGCAGCTGCTATCAAAATTGAGTAGGTACGGCTTTTGATTTGAACAGTCGTTAACGAGTGTCGTGATCGAATTCTTTGGATAAGAAATCTATGTGTTATTCCAGATTACAGTCTAAGTACCAAATTTCAGCCAAATTCGTGTAACCGTAAGAGCGTGATTGAATAACATTTATAACCAAACAAATTAAAAAACTGTCACATTTATAATACAAGCAATGGCCACGATTCCACTAAAATATCCTTTCTCAATATCTTATCTACGCCTATACCAAATTTCATCACAATCAGTTTAGTGGTTTACGCGTGAAAGCTTAATACAGACAAACAGACAAATAGAGTTACTTTCGCATTTATAATATTAATTATTATGGATTATTAGGGAAGTGAAGTAATCCATACTATCCATACTAATATTATAAATGCGAAAGTAACTGTGTCTGTCTGTCTGTCTGTCTGTCTGTATGTTACGCTTTCACGCCTGAACCACTGAACCGATTTTGATGAAATTTGGTATAGGGGTAGATTAGACCATGAGAAAGGACATAGGCTATGTTTGGTCGCGATAACCGACATCCACGCGGGCGCAGCCGCGGGCAAAAGCTAGTATTTAATAACCACGTAACCAGTACAATAGTTTAACTTCTTTTGAAAATGATTACGAGGCATTCTGAGACTTATTTTCAGCTCCATAATGACTATAAAAATCCCAATATCTAGAACAAAACAACAATAATCCGTACAAAAATGTGTTGCCAATAAAACTATTCTCACAAGTATATATTTCGCAATAAATGTGTCCGATATTTCTCGAGATAGTACTTAAAGGTCGGACAGTACTCGTGTAAATACTCGCGATCTCTAGTATTAACTGGGACTACCAGCTTTGCGATTGGAGCCGTAGTAGTGATTTATATTGGGTGACTATAACGTCTGACCCACACTATTCCCGGCTTCCAGTTCGATATTCCGAGTGTTTTATTTATGAGTGGTTATTTTTATGTGGGATGTGTGATGTTTAGTGCAAATATTTACTACGTTCACACCTGTAAATACCTGAAGAGGCAAACAGAGGTGTCCACCTACATAGGTACTGGCCCGTAGACGGCGATAGGCTCGCCCCCTGTTACGTCGTGGGACCGAAAATCATAATTCACGAAACGTGGGTGCTAATACACCTCTGCTTACGCTCTCAGGGATTTTCATAACATAACATAAACTCACGCCTGTATTCCCCGAAGGGGTAGGCAGAGGTGCTAGCACCCACATTTCGCCAGTTTATGTTTAGGTCCCAATGTAATAGGTGGCGAGCCTATTGCCATTAACCGGGCACTTATAAACCTGCGATAAATACACACATAACTTCGAAAAGCATCGAAGTCATTGGTGTGTGCCATGGTAAACCTGGGATCGAACCCGAGACCTCGTCTCAGAAGTCCATTACCCATACCACTAGGCTACCGCAGATCTTCAGGGATTTTCAGACGTAAGTATATATCAAATGTATGTATGTATGTAAATATAAATAATTATAACTCAATGATGACTGACTGACTGACATAGTGATCTATCAACGCACAGCCCAAACCACTGGACGGATCGGGCTGAAATTTGGCATACAGATATTATGACGTAGGAATCCGCTAAGAAAGGATTTTTGGAAATTCTGCTACTAAAGGGGTAAAATAAGGGATGGAAGTTTGTATGAAAGTCCGTCATTTTCAGAGCTAGATGCACTAAATTTCATAAACCTGTGTCTTTTAAGAAATAAATGAATACGTGTATCAGCGATTTTCACAATTTTACTGCTAAGAGGGTAAAACAGGTGATAAACTTTTGTATGGAAAGTTCGTCATTTTCAAAATAAGAAGCATGAATCTTCGTACACCTACGTCTTTTGAGAAATGTTTTGTTGCGATAACCGACATCCGCGCGGGCGAAGCCGCGAGCAAAAGCTAGTTACCTAATATTGGACAAAACGCAATAGAATCCGTGAAAATAGTTTTATATCAATATTTTCGTTTGTTCCATGAACTTAGTTGATCCCCATCTACCAAATATCTCATAACTCACGTACATATTTACCAAGAAGGTAACAATCAATACTGATAACTAAGCGGTCACTGTAACCTTCCAATATTTGGAACATCAGGGGTCGAAAGAGCCCTCTTCCGCCATCGATAATTAGATAATTTGATTTCTGAGGGTTGGAAGAGGGTAATGGAAAACCGAAGGAAAGGGCGGGAGGGAAGATGGAATTTTGTTGAAATGCAACGTATTGATTCTCAGAATTTATTTTTTTTTTTTTTTTTTTTTTTTTTATTAATTAGGTACAGTATATTATATCTAAATTTACAATATATACAAAAATAAGAAAAAGAAAAACAGGGGTGAAAGAGACTGCAACTTTAGGCATCGTAGAATTCCTCCCCATCGACCTCTACCGGAACCGTGCCCAAAAGGCTGGCGGCATTACCCCGCTGAATAGCGATAGCAATTCTTTGAGCGAGGTAAAGGCCAGCTCTATGGTCACGGGAAGAGTCAATTAGACGCTTCGCCATCTCTTTGAATAGCGCGCGCGCACTTGGACCCCACGGACCCAACGTTTCGACTCCAAACGGCTCAAATATATAATTATCAGTTAAATTGGTATATTTGCGCCGTTTGAGAGTCTCCGCTGATGCAGCAGCAGCGCATGCACAGTCCATCGTACTTGGAAGATGGGAAGGCGCCAGAGTGTCGACACACGTTGCGTCCCACACCAAAGGCCTGCCCATCTTCCAAGGCATCAACGACATACCGTCCGGCCTCTTGCCATCGTCGCGCGCCAAGCCAACAGGTTCAAGTATAGCTGGCACGCCGGCGGTGACGAGAGCCCGACGGATAATGTCGTTAATATTGGCATGACGAGACATGCGGCCTGCGCTCCTGCTGCAAGATAATCCGTGATGTCCAAGGCAATCGACTGCTTCTCCACATAGACATCGATGCGGAGAAACGCACGGTGCACCCAAACGTAAACAAGTCGCGATGCGGAATGTTGTGTCGTCCAACATTGTACCAATGTTGGGCGAAGGAAGTGCCTGGAGCCAAACACCAGATTCCCACTCCCCCACAGCCAAAAGGCGAGCACGCTCCGCAGCACTGGTAGCTGTATTTATTAAAAGTTTTTTAACACCAAAACAGAGCGGCTCATCCCATTGCCTTTGAGAAGATGGGTTGGCGGGCAGGGTGACATTTGGACAAGTCATTTTCCAGGCATTTAATGCTTCGGCCTTACCTGGCACATCCGAACTAACCAGTGAAGGAGATAGAATTTTCCTGACTAATTCTTCAGTGCCATAGACCGAGGCCAGAAATGCTGGCATACTTACATCTGCAATTTTGCGAACGCCGAGGCCGCCTAGGCGAACTGGAAGGGACGCCTGAAGCCACACTCGGTCGTTCAAATTTATATTTAAAATTTTGCATAGGGTGTCTTGCAACACCCTATCCACACGACCTAAAAGAGACAAACATTTAAAAAGTTGAGTTGAACGCAGAGCATGTGTAAATTTTGGTACGAAAAGACAAAACCGAATAATGGTGAAGGCTGAATGAATATTAATTTGGAATAGTCGGTCCGAAACTTCACAAAAATTTTGTATTTTCTCTTCAACAAAAGACTTGTAAGCATCTTCTAAGATTGGCGACCCAAGGAGGCGGAGAGAACTTTTTTGTAAAACTTTTAAATTTGGAGCCAAAGCATTGAATTTTGGAAGTACCGAAAGATTGTCAATTTGATCACTAAAGAAAATTTCACATTTGGAGGGATTTAGTTCTAGGCCGATTGAACTAAATTCTTCTTTTAGGAAAGCCAAATCTTTTAATACAGTCTCCACGTCACCACCAAGAGTGCCGTCATCCAAATACCAAATGTTGAATTTAGAATTTAGTCGCTGAATTATGGGGTGAATAGCCAGGCTGAAAATGACTGGTCCGAGGGGATCACCTTGTTGACATCCTACCGCTGAATTTAAAATATTGTCCTTATAAAGCAATTTAGAAGGGTGCCTATAGCATTGCCAAAGAAACTTAAAAATTTTGGGGGTTTCCAATTTGGCCTGTGTCAACAAAGTGTCCCTATTAACCGAGTTATAGGCATTCCTCAAGTCAACTTTGAGGATAACCTCCCCTCCACTGCAGCCAAGGAAAGTGGAAAGGGCATGTACAGCAGCCTCACAGCCCCCTTTGGAGCCGAAGCCGAGTTGCAGGGGCTGGAATTTGTTGGTGAGAGTTTCTCTGTATGCTCTACAACACAACTTGGCTGCTATACGCCTGTAAGTGCAACCTACGGCAATGGGACGAATGCCACCATCTTTTTTACGCAAGGCACATAAATTTGCGCCGTACAGTAAATCAATGATGGCCTCGTCCACACTGCCGGCCAACATAAGATTAATTAGGGCCGTTAGCTCTTTCAAGAGTGCATCGCCAGCTTCCCCGACGCTTACGCCGGTAAGGTCCTTAAGATGTTGAGGAGTTAGGCCATCGAGACCACCAGCAGACCCACTCCGGAAAGAGCCAACGGCTGCTAACACGTCCTTGGCTGAAACACTGAGACACTCAGCGTCTGTCTCAAGAGGCTCAGGGAAGGAAAGGTTATCAGCGGGTGATGGGTGCTTGCTCTGCAGGTCTGCCAGAGTATCTGGAGAGCAAGGCGCCATGACATCACTGCTGAATAAAAGCCTCGCAGCCCCCCTAATGTCTCAGAATTGGTTTTAAATGAGAGGGTGGTACAGACAGTATCAGAGAAATGTTGACGAATAAAGTACTCAAAATAATCTTAAAACCAAAATTTCAATATTACCTATATTGATGATAATTAGAGTACTCAAAAAGTTGTAAGCTTCTAGAGTGGTCAAACTATCTTAGCAATCGGTCTTCCAGAAACATTTAAATAAGGAGAGTGTTCATATTCATATACACAATCACGCCAGTCAATGGTATCTAGTCAAGTTGACCTCCGTTCCCCATGAGCGCGGGCCTGGGGGTGACGGGTGGAGCCACCTGTCACCCCAGCAGAAGCAGGCCACGGCGGCGGCGCACTGAATAGCGCGCCTCCCCATTCCGGGGGCGAGTTGGGGACACCGTTGTCCCCCCTCCTGAGGAGGGCCAGACCGTAAGGGATGGCCCTGGGTCAGCCGGGGTGCGAGGGATATGTCTATGACAACCTCACCTCCGGCCTAGCACCAAGACCCACAGTCGGCGTGCGGTTTTAGTCGGTTCGAGACCGACATAACCTCCCCTTCCGGCTCCTGCAGGGGACCCCCCCTGCCGGAGCCGGAAGGGGAGGTTATGTCGGACTATGTGCGGAGATTTCCGCACGAAAAAAAAAAAGTATCTAGTCAAGTAAAGTTTCAAAATATCTGGACATTGACATTAATCGCATTTTGCATCCCTTTTTTACTAATTTAGCCATCCTTTTCACATAATGGTGGGATGATAAGAGTATGATGCGGTAGCCTAGTGGTATGGGTAAAGGACTGCTGAGACGAGGTCTCGGGTTCGATCCCAGATTTACCATGGCACACACCAATGACTTTTCGATGCTTTTCGAAGTTATGTGTGTATTTATCGCAGGTTTATAAGTGCCCGGTTAATGGCAATAGGCTCGCCACCTATTACATTGGGACCTAAAACATAAAATGTGGGTGCCGGCACCTCTGCCTACCCCTTCGGGGAATACAGGCGTGAGTTTATGTATGTATGTATGATTAGAGTTAGGTGTTTATGTAAGAAAAGGACAGAAAATGTGTGAAATTAATGACAATTTATTTTGTATTTTTTATGTTTACCAGTTGCTTATTGCTATAAAATCATCATCAGTATCTTTATCGTCATCGTTAGAGAATTTTTTCATAAAAAATACTAACATCACGATGAAATAAAGTGGGGTTGGGGGCAGCCTGGTAAAAAATACTTCGAAAGAAACTTCAAGCCTTCTTTACGCAATGTACTCGGTGACTATACAATATGGGGTTCTTCAAGAAGGGCATTAGAATTTTTTTACAGGGTAGGTAGCACGAGTGTAACGCCCCTGGTGTTGCATACGTCCATAGGCCACGGTAACCACTTTCCATCAGGTGGGCCATGTGCTCTTCTTCCACCTAAGTGGTATAAAGGAACGTCGCCCTTAAAGACGGTTATAAAGAAAAGGGAAATTTGAAATGATCCAGGTGTGGCTCAATAGCTCAGTTGGAAGAGCATTCCCCCTGTAAGGGAAAGGTCTTGGGTTCAAGTTCCACTTGAGCATTTCATTTTTTCCGATGTATTCGAACTATACTCAAGATTTATTCACAACAATAGTAGCAAAATGTGGGTGTTCAAACACATCAGCCTACCCCTTCGGGGAATTACAAGCGTGCATTATTGTGCACTCTATCAACCATTTAGGTATTTGAATGAATTTTTTATAGTATAAATTGTGCTAACTTTAAAAAAACCCACGATCTTCGGAGAAATGCTCTTCCAACTGAGCTATTGAGCCACACCTGAAACACTTTAAATTTCCCTTCTCTTTATATCCGTCTTTAAGGGTGACGGTGGAGCCATCTGCCACCATTCTTACGAAATATTAGAACCAATGAATGCCTTTTCAACCAACTTCAAGTCCCACTTGAGCATCTCGTCAGCATACGTCACCTAGTATTTTTAGTCGTTTTTTTTTTCTCAGTCGTTAATAGTTTTATTTGTGTATTTAGTGTGCCATTTTGCGCTGATTCCCAATAAATGAGTTTTCTTTCTTTCTTTCTTTCTTTCTATTTCATTTTCCCGATGTTTTTCGAACCATTTAGGTAATTTGTGACAGTATGTCCACAAACTAACTACCTCTATTTATACCCTAACCTTATATTAAAGCTTGCAGCAGCTGTCGTCCATGTTATGGTAATAACTCTGGAGAGTTCAATGTTGGTGACCTAGCTGGCAACGTGCCTGTTTGTGCGGGGACGTTGGTTCGAGTCTTGGGTTATACAAAATATTTTGCTTTAGTTTCAAGGTATTTGTACGATGTTATATTAGAATGATAATATTTAAACGGTCATTATAATTTATAGTCAATGGGACACGGCGCTTGGGAACAGTATAGATATATCGGATACTATTGGATGTATGAGGTTCAAGAATTTTGGTCTATTCAGTACAATAAATCTAATATGTGTTTTATTATACAGAATACTAGTTTTGTCCGCGGCTCCGCCTGCGTGGATGTCGGTTATCGCGACCAAACATAGCCTATGTCCTTTCTCATGGTCTAACCTATCCCTATACAAGATTTCATCAAAATCGGTTCAGTGGTTTAGGAGTGAAAGCGTAACATACAAACATACAGACATACTGACTGACAGAGTTTATTTATAATATTAGTATAGAGTATGGATTGTTATTTCTATGTATTAAGTCATATTTTATTCAACTACACCTGATTTTGTGACACACATCCATGGCCCACGGTAACCACTTTCCATCGGTTGGATCGTGTGCTTGTTTGCCACCTTACGTTTGATCGTAATTGGTTTAGAGTATCGGATATAATGTCCAAAAGGATAAAAATCGTGATATCCGACATCCACGTAGGCGGAGCCACGGGCATCAGCTAGTATCAATATAAAATAACAAAATAGTCCTTGACCTAACTTTCCTACATAGTTGAACATAAGAAATCACGTTCATAAACTCCTTCTTTTTCTAAGGAGACATAATTTACCCCAAATTTTCGGGTAAAATATTCTTCTAAAAGAAAGACCCATAATTAACTACTTGGGGCCTAAAGGACCGTAATTTCGCCCCGTTCAAGTATTTAGTAGACTTTCGGATGGAACCTTATTATTTTGGGCATAAGAGGCCAGGCAGATGCCAAGATATAATTTCGATTGAGAATTGTCGGGTAATGTATGGTGATTGGGTCATACTTTGGTAGATAGGAGAATATTTTACGGATGCTAATTGAGCTTTCTGAAGAAGTAATCATTGTTTAGTACGTAATTGACAGCCTCTGCGGCGTATAGGTAGTGAAACGCGACTGCTACGCAGGAGAAGCGGGTTCGATCCCCGCTCAGTGCAAATATTTGTATGCATGAATATGGCTATTTGCATTGGTCTGGGTGTTACTATGTATATTATGTACGTATTTACAAAAAAAGGTATCTCAGTATTTTATTCGCATTCTAGAGACTAGCTGTCTAGATAGCGTTGTGTAGAATGTTGCGGAATATTTATTTATTTAATTTAGGTACCTATATTATTTTTAACAAAAATTATATATTTGAACGAATTTTACAGCATTAAGTATGCTAACTATACAAATCGAATACATAGGGAAAAAAAAGAATAAAACCCGCGATCTTACCCTAACAGGGGGAATGCCTTGACCAATTCGGCTACCGAGACACGCCCGATGTGATTCAAATTTCCCTTCCCGTCTTTAAGGCGACGGTGAGTCATCTACCGATATACTTATATAGACTAGAACATTGCAAAGTTAAGCAACACAATCCTGGATGGGAGAATCTTCTTAAAATTTCAGCTTTTCCTTTTTTTTTCCCGTGCGGAAATCCCCTCGGATACCTCCCCCACCGGAGCCGGAAGGGGTGGTTATGTCGGACTCGAACCGACTAAAACCGCACGCCGACTGGGGGTTGAGGTACTAGGCCGGAGGTGAGGTTGTCATCGACATATCCCTCGCACCCCGGCTGACCCAGACACGTTCTTAAAATTTCAGCTCGGAGTCCGGTTTCTACTTTATTAGTCAAACTATGCGCTGGTTGAACTCCGATATTTTCCATGAAGCGAATGCTATCCCATCTTAAGGTTGAAAGCATGAATGTGACTCTTACTACGTCTATAGACCGTGGTAAACCCTTTCCACCAGGTGGGCCGTGAGCTTGTCTATCACCTATTAGTGACATAAAAAAGAGGAAAGTAAATTTTATTTATATATTAAAATAATAAAACCCAACCACTGTACGTTAACGAGCAAGCCATTTATTACTTATAATGTTCCATTGAATAGTAATATATTGAATTCCCAGAAAGTAATAAATTGACCTTCCCATAGGAGTTCCCGGCTCGGCACCACTCGTACAAGCGTCGATATATCACGTTATTATTTCTAATAGTTATGTGATTTTATTACTAAGATATATGTAGTACAGTAACTACGGAAACTAAAATAAAGAATAGGTGTCTTGCAATTTGTATAGTATAGTATCCCATATTTGCCAAGCCAGTCCATCCTTTGATTGATAGACAAGTACTGGCACAAAATCACCACATTCAAACAAGACCACATCCTAAAATGATCACTTTTAACTCTCTATTATCCAAAAATTATATCTACAATAAATAACGACCAGCTTTCAAAATGACTATATCACAAAATGGATCCGGTTAACCATATGTACAGTCAACTACAAAAGTAGCTGAACAAATTCTAATTTATTGAACACTGTGGCCCCTAAACCTTACATAACATTATGAAAAAAAAACTTTGAATATGTAAATTAAGTTCGTCTTCTGGGAATCATAACACTACATTTACTATAGACAGATGCATTCCAATATAAAAAAGATTTGTAAAATATTTTAGTGTTAATCAACTTATGGCGTTGACTGTACGAGTGCTAAAATATACGAATCTCTGATAAGTCTTATTTTCCGAATGACTAAATCCCAAAATGCCCGAATTGCGTAATAATGACATCTCAAACCGACTAGATACATCTCAAAATAACTATACTTGCCGATTTCAAAACGTGATCTCAACAAAATAACCATACCCTTTTTGAAAACGATATCTCAAACTAACAACATCTCAAACCGACTATATCTCAAAATAACTACACATAACTATTTCAGAATGACATGTCAACAAATTGACTACATCTCAAAACAACCATATCTATTTCAAAATGACATCACAAAATGTCCATAACTATTTCAAAATGACATCTCAAGATGATCCCTTGAGATTTCATTTTGATGCCTATTTATCTGTGATCCGCTTTTGAAAATTCTTTTACTTTGGGGATTGTGGGGGGTACTGGGGAGTCCCAGTAGTAAGAACGGGCTAAAAAATTCACGCGGGCAGACCGCGAACCATAGCCAGTGCACAATGTATTCAATCAATCAACAGCGAGGCGCGAAGCCTTCTAATCGTCTAAACACCGTGTAATAGAAACTTGTGTTATATTAGGAAGTAATTTGTATTCAGTATGAAATGTTTATCCTTAAGTAATTAGCAACCGCTATGTTTGGATAACATTCTGACTGAAGTATTCACTACTATCTTTAGCTAAAGACGTTGATGGTTGAAGAGAAAGGTTGCAAACGACATTGAAGGTTCAAGGAAAAGTGAACCTAAAAGACATCGTATACAATTGATGGTTGGTGATTTTGCTGTCGATTCTTACTGTCATTTACGCCGCTTGGTCTTGTGAATTTAGACTATATTCCCGCTTTGAGATAACAGTTTTTGTTTGTGTCTCATATGCTTCCTTTATCGTCACAACATTATACAGAACCATCAAATTCTAGGGCTTTTGACCTATTCTTGTTTCCGAACACAATACAACCATGGTCAGTATTATTAGTACTATGCTAGTACTATACCTAGACGGATGCATCTGCTGACGTCTTCCTGATGAACACTGATGCGTCGTCAGACGTCTGGACGCGCTCGCTCACGCTGAAACCCTTTGATCTGTGCCACAAAAACCGACAACTACGGATGAGTGCCGGATGCATCTGTGGACGTTAAATTCCTACAAGAGATGAGCAAATTACCCCTCCTACAAGTCGGTGGACGCGTCCGCTGATGACCTCTGCAGATGCATCTGTCAAGGTGTAGAGTATAATTTTTGAGTTTTTTATTTATTCAGGACACGTCAATTTGACTTCACCTCGCCTGATGTTAAGCTAAAGGCAAAGTCTCGGAAAGAGGGTCACCATCGTAAACATTTACCATGTTAACAGTGGTGGCACTCAGCTTGACGGCCTCATTAGATGCCTTTTCACGCCCCGCTTAAAGGACCCGGGACTGTAGGAAGAAGGAAACACGTGATATGGCAGGGAGTTCCAGGTCTTAGTGGTGCGGCATAGGAATGAGTCACTGAAACGCTTGGTTCTAGCTGATATACTCTGCACCGTAAATGTTTTTCTCTGCACCGCCTATGAGGTTGACTGGTATAGAATTAAGTCCGCCTGTGTACATTGTGTTCATGAAGTTTAAGTAAATAAATAAAGATTAAAATAATACTAATGATACTGATCATGTTGTGTTAAGTAAATTATTTTAATATTTGGGTTTAGGAGCCGATCGCTCCGGCAAAGCATCTCAAATCAAGAGAAAGAGCAGTTGATCTAACTCGGGCTCCGAATCACAGTGAGTATCAGATAGATGTTGACGAACAAGGTACTCAAAATGATCTTACTTTTGTAAAATAATACCATATAAATTAATAAACCAGTTTGATTTGCTTATAATACGAGAGTTTTTTGATCATTTTGAGACTTCGTTGTCAAGACACTATGACGCTGAGGGTACTATCTATTAATGTTGACGGAACTAACTGAGTACACTCTGTGTATGGATTAGCACTCTAACATATCGTATAGAACAAAACGTCCGCTCGCTCGCGCGTTCTTAAATTATGACTAGTCGACCAACAAATCCGATAACAATCGTCGTCAAATTGCTTCTGTGCGTCAGAGAGGTGGTGGGGTGCGTCATTGATGCTTAGACCAACCATAAAATTATCCATCCATCCATATACTAACGGCTAGGCCCCGAAGAGGTAGGCAGATGTGTTATAACATTCACGTGTCGCGAATTATCATTTCAGTCCCCGCTTTGTCTTGGGCAGTATGATTACTGTCGGATGAAGAACAGCCATATCCCTTAGTCATCTATTGTGCGAAATTATGTTCTTATATAAAAGGTCTCGTTGTTAGAGTTTTTGTATGATATTTAATGAAGCTGTCAGCCTCACATCCAGAGTAAATACAAGTTGGCAAACTCTGTTCGTAAAGGCCTTTGTATTTCCAAACATCACTAATTGCCGTACAAGTAATAATAAACATTTTCACATATATAATGTTACTTTTGTTTTACTTCTTCTTCTTAGCTTCTTAGGTATAATATAGCTATATAACGGGTGTACGCTCCCGAAGCCGGAAAACCCTAGTAGTACTCTAGGTACCTACATAGCACATTGCCATAAAAATAAAATCGAATTTAACAAAAAAAAATTGTTCTTATTTGGCAATATTTACTCTCCATCGTGTTAATAAAACTAAATGAAACGGTAATTTCATAAAAAAACACCATTACAAGGAAGCACGCACTTGGCGCTAGTTGTATTTTTTTTGTAGTGATGTTCTTTTTATGAAATTACCGTTTCGTTTAGCTTTACTAACGCGATGGAGAGTAAATAATGCAAAATAAAAAATCGTAAACTTTTTTTTTGTCCAAATCGTTTTTATTTTTATGCCAATGTGCTATGTACCTGGAGTACTACTAGGGGTTTTCGGCTTCGGGAGCGTTCCCATTACCCCCAGTATAGCTAATTTTCTGAAAAATGTCAAGTAAAATGTATTACAAAATCATTAATGGCGAAACGCCAATGACAAGTTTTTCGAAAAATTCCACCAAAGCCACGTTAGCCACGCCAATAAAGTTTCCCACGAGATTCAGGTGGACAATCAGGACGTGTAGTTGGATTTTAGATGGCAGATTAGTTTTAGACACATTTTTGGTACATACGTGCCTTTGATTTGCCTGATGTCAACCTTTGACCACGGCTGGTGTAACCTGGTCGAAACGACAGGCAAATCAAAGGTACTTATGTACCTATACCATGATCGCTTTATTCCCGTTAATATTATTGTATATCATGAATATAATTTGGTAAATGAATAAACCTAAAATAATATTATTTATATAATTTTTTGATTTTATTTACTACAGGTAATGTACCATGTGACAATGGTAGCACTCATCTTGACGATTTCATCAGATGCTTTGTCACTCCCCGCTTAAAGGACCCGGGACTGTAGAAAGAGGGAAACACGCAAGTTGGTGATTAATTCTGTTAGTGTTTAAAATTGTTAAAAAGCAATTTTAGAAATTGAAATAGTATATTTTAGACAAAAGGTAAATGAATAAACCTTTTGATGTTACGATTATTAAAAAAGGGACTAGGTACTCTAAAATATTACTAAAGTGAGATAATAAAGTATTCAAATGACACTATGAAAATTAACATTTAATTCTGAAATTGAGTTCACGTTTTAAATGAAAATAAATGTACCTACAATAAAATTGCTTTGATACTTTCTGTATAATTTCGCTTTAGAGAATCTGCTTTGAAATATTTTTTTATTATTTTTTAATTTCCAACGAGTAGGTACGCAAAGGATTTTAATAGAAAATAGTGTAAAGTGAAAAGTCTAAATACAGAGGTTTGAAAAAGGGTGAAGAGAGTGAAATTATGAAGGATTTTTCACGCTTTTGAATTTTAAATACTGCTTTCAATCGTAAGGAATTTGTGAATAGTTTATGTAGGTTGTAGAAGATGACATTTCGAAGAACTATAGCAAAGATAACGATTGCTAGTGCTTAATGACTATTATCTCTATACCTACCAATATTACAAAGCTTAAGAGTTTGTCTTTTTTATTTGTTTATAAATTTTTTTGAACGCGATTATCTCAAGAAGTACTGATTGGAAGTGAAAAAATATTTGTGTGTAAAATAGTCCGCTTACAGATCTTCCTCGATATATGGATGTATTATAATCATCACGGTACTACTCAAGGCAGCTAAACAGTAATTATATAAATGTTAACGGATCCGGCAGATGCCCAGACATTCTTTGAGAATTAAAAAATTGCACGAACTATGTGTAGCATCCCTCCCAAGGAAGGCCGTTAGAGAGGGCCCTGGGTCAGCCGGGGTGCGAGGGATATGTCGAAGACAACCTCAGCTTTGGCCTAGCATGACGACCCATAGACAGCGTGTGGTTTTAGTTGGTTCGAGTCCGACATAACTTACCCCTCCGGCTCCGGCAGGGGAGGTAGAAAAAAAATGTAGCATAAATTGGTGACAAGTTTCAAAATATACCACTGTCGTAACCGCAGTAAGTTACTAGTGACTGATAAAATGAGTAAAATCCGATTGCTAGGTCTTACTATTAAGCCTACTGAGTGGGCACACTTTCACTTGAGACCATGGTGCGAGCCACGAGGACTGCGGACGAGGACATGCTCGTGAAAGAGGCGGTGGGGCGGATTCGGCCTCCATGTCCGGGAAGATGAGTGGGCTGCTCATCGTCCTACAGAAGCAAGCCCATGACGGCAGCGTGACGTGAGGGATAAACATACGCACCCCCTCCACCCCCCATCAGAAGCGGGATGACCCCCAAAAACCCCCCGTAGACGCGGGATAGCACTTGAACCACCCCCTAGGCGAGGCGCCAGTAGTGGCCGTAGGTCTGATGGCAGTCTTGGGACATCCTTCCGAGGGCTTACCCGGAGCTCCCAACCGTAGGCTGTTGGGTGGTACGTGAGGGTTTTTAGTCAGTAGGAGTCCGGTATAGCATATATGAAGGATTTTCCCTCACACAAAAAAGCCCACTAATTTCGTAGGCAATACAAATCTTTTTCAAAAAGCAGTACCAAAGTAGTGTGCCCTCTATACGTTTAATCTATGCGCTTGCATAGCCGCAATATTTGTCAATGACATTATTAGCCACGATTCGTTCCGGATGCGCCAGAAATACCTGACCCATATCCCACAAGCTTGCCACGGTTAGTTGGGTATGTTTCAGATCAATTTACTTCAGTCTTTATTTATTGGATAGGAATTTCACTTTACTTTTTAACCGATTTCAAAAAGGAGAATGTCCTTAATTTTATTACACGACCAATTAGTGGTAAACTTAGTTTAAGTAGAACAAGTTTTGACATTAATAAGAAACAATTACACTGTTCAAGATTGAGAATAAATAAATGACTTTGACTGTATTTTCAATGGATTTTATGACACTTTTTGTTATTGGAAAGCGACATAAACCTATTATTTCAATGGTATAAGCTAAATAAACTGATTTTATATAACAGTCTATACAGTGGCCCCCAAACTTCACATCCATACTAATATTATAAATGCGAAAGTAACTACTATCGGTCTGGATGTAAGGCTTTAATGCCTAAACCACTGAACCTATTTTATTGAAATTTGGTATAGGGGTAGATTAAACCATGAGAAAGGACATAGGTCATGTTTGGTCGCGAAAACTGATATCCACGCGGGCGGAACCGCCCAAGCCGTGGGCAAAAGCTAGTAAAATAATAAACAAAACATTAACTATTCATTAATTTCTCATTTAAGCATTCAAAAAAACATAAAATATATTAACTTTATCTTTTGAGGATCATAAAACTACTTGAATTGTGTATTCTTAATGTATTCGAGTTTTAAAAAATATGTAAATACTAGCTTTTGCCCGCGGCTCCGCCCGCGTGGATATCGGTTATCGCGACCAAACATAGCCTATGTCCTTGCTCATGGTCTAATCTACCCCCATACCAAATTTCATCAAAATCCGTTCAGTGGTTTAGGCTTGAAAGCGTAACGTACAGATAGACAAACAGAGTTACTTTCGCATTTATAATATTAAGTATGGATTTGTTGATCAACTTATATCGTTGACGGTACTTTTGAGAGAGGCTGCATTATTTAACCTTGAAAGGTTAATATATTATTAAATATTATCTACCTTCAGGCGGATTCCTTTCATCACCAAATGATAAGGGTTCTTTGTATCGAAATAAGTATTACAGATAACAAATATATGTGTTTGTTTCTGGCAACTAAATTGTTTTTCAAATGGATTCGCATTCAGGATGGGTCGGAAAGGTTTCGTGTCCGGAATTAGGTGCCCGTTATCATTTGTATATTCAAAGGAAAAACTCGATTTACATACAAATATGGATTTGATATATCAAACTGAAAATCAGGATCTGCGGTAGCCTAGTGGTATGGGTAATGGACTGCTGAGACGAGGTCTCGGGTTCGATCCCAGGTTTACCATGGCACACACCAATGACTTTTCGATGCTTTGCGAAGTTATGTGTGTATTTATCGCAGGTTTAAAAGTGCCTGGCATGGCAATAGACTCGCCACCTATTACATTAGGAGATGACTCCACCGTCGCCTTAAAGACGTATAAGATGGGAAATTTGAATCACATCGGGCGTGTCTCGGTAGCCGAATTGGTCAAGGCATTCCCCCTGTAAGGGAAAGACTGCGGGTTCGAGTCCCGCCCGAGATGATTCTTCTTTTTCCCTATGTATTCGATTTGTATAGTTAACATACTAAATGCTATAAATTCATTCATATACCCCAACAAATATATATTCAGGTACAATTTAGTTAGATATATCTATTAGGATAAATCAAATTGTTGCCTTTTTAAGCCTTCTACTTTTCTTAATGAAATATAATGCTATAAAAATTTCATTCAAATATTTGGGCGGAGTCATCAAAAATTAATGTTAAAAAATGGTTGAAAAATTGTGAATTGTGAAAAATGATATTTAATGCTGTAAAATTCATTCAAGTAAACATAAACTGGCGAAATGTGGGTGCTAGCACCTCAGCCTACCCCTTCGGGGAATACAGGCGTGAGTCTATGTGATGTTATGTAAACTGAAAATTAGGATGTACACTTTTTAAGATTCCAAACCTCTAGAGGAAAAAACGTAACCCTTAAAAGATCACTTATTTGTCTCTCTGTCTATCTGACCGTCCGTCTGTCTGTCAAGACCACGGAGGACAGAATATGATTAAGTAACGGAGATGCCCCATTGATAATTCGCCTAATAAAAACGCGCACCGAAAGCGGGTGGGAAGAGAGACGCGCGGGGTGTCAAAAGTGTCAAAAGTCGAAGGACGTCATAGGTATAACGTTCCCACCGAATGAGTCCATTTGACGTTTGGATGGCACGCGACTCGATTGCCTTGCAACAACTCCGCTATCATTTCCTTCTCCATGGTCAAGACCCTTTTCTCAGGAATGGGTGGAGCAAGTTGAAATTCTTATCACATACACAAGTCTATAACGTCTTGAAGCTGTGCAAAAATCAAACTTACAAGTCAACGGCCATTTTGGCCTTTACAGGATCGACTGACATCTGTCATTCCTCACTAATTTTACCCGGCAACCTGAAACAGCATACACTATTTATTTGAATGAATTTTTTTTATAGCATTTATTATGCTAACTGTTAAGTTCGAAAAACATTGGAAAAAATGAAATGCTCAAGTGAGACTCGAACACCCTTTCGCTTACAGGGCGACTGCTCTGCCAACTGAGCCATTGAGCACCACTTGAATCATTCCAAATTTTCCTTCTCTTTATATCCGTCTATAAGGGCGACTATTTATTTTTAATTTTTTTATTCTTAAGAATTAAAATTATTTTTGATAAAATTCCAAACTCCTTTAACTTAACTAACTTTTAAACTCTTGCATTCCATGATATACAATAATTATAACGGGAATTAACGCGATCATGGTATAGGTACATACGAACCTTTGATTTGCCTGACGTTTCGACCAGGTTACGCCGACCGTGGTTACATGCTGACTGGCGCAGTAGTGCACGCCCGCCGTCTTCGAGTCCGCGAAGTAGTAGGTTTTTCATCTACCCGCAGATTCTCGATATTTTGTTTTTGCCATGTACCGTCACATACCACAATCACAGTGGTCCTATTCTGTAAGCAAATCAAAGGTACGTATCCTATAACTTATTTCAGTGAAATTATTTCAACTCGAAAACATTTCCCCTTTGCTATAATAATATTATTCCTATATCTAAACATGGACCTGTCTGATGGTTAACAAGATAAATTGGCGAGCATAATTCAAGTGAAACAGTGACACTGTATCATTTTGTGTATTCAATTAATTATGTTTAGCCGACTTCATAAAATGAGGTAGTATTTAATAAACTGTTTAGCTTTAATAATTTATGGAGTAGTCTGAAAGATAATGTTGTGACGAGATTGAGATTCATTCCTAACACAAGCAAATTTAGCTTAGCTTAGGGTTATTAGTAATTCCGATTCTAGAATTAAAAAATAAATAAATTTAAATCAATCTAATATTAAAAAAAAAACATAAATGACAAACTGCGGTAGCCTAGTGGTATGGGTAATGGACTGCTGAGACGAGGTCTCGTGTTCGATCCCAGGTTTACCATGGCACACACCAATAACTTTTCGATGCTTTTCGAAGTTATGTGTGTATTTATCGCAGGTTTATAAGTGCCCGGTTAATGGCAATAGGCTCGCCACCTATTACATTGGGACCCAAACATAAACTGGCGAAATGTGGGTGCTAGCACCTCTGCCTACCCGTTCGGGGAATACAGGCGTAAGTTTATGTTATGTTATGTAAATCAAACATAATTTGACATTCTTAATGATTAACTATATAAATAAATGGTTTATTTCCTAGCGTTATATAGATAACCACTATTATTACAGATTCTTATCCAATAATGGAACCGATAAGACAATTGTCCATCACATTGCTGTGGGCCTTATTGTATTCCACACAACTGCCAGAATATTCCCGACCATAACATATAAATATGTCTCGTACGTACGTTTTCCCAATATTTTTTCCTTTTCCGTAACATCGAGAAATAATTGATTCCTAAGGCGAGAATGATTAAGATAATCGGACAGGAACACCTGCGTTCACGGAAGGATCCTACACTATTATAATTCACACAATAGGTATAGTTTGACTGCCTCCGTGGCTCAGTGGGCGTAGTATGCGCCGGCTGTGCACGAGGTTATGGGTTCGATCCCCACACAGGACAAAAAATTGTGTGATCCACTAATAGTTGTTCTGAGTCTGGGTGTACTTTGTGTCCGTTAGTTGTATGTATGTTTGTAAAGTCCCCCGCGCTACAGGGCTTGTTCTCTAGTGCGGGAGTTGTCTTTTTAAAGAAAAAAAAAGTTACTAGCGTATATCTTGACCCGCATTGCGTCACAAAATGTACTCTGAAGTAAAGCCGAGAGAAAAAAGGTAAACAGTAAGTTTATGAAACAAAGCGACCTTTACAGAGTGACGCTGCGATAACTAGCGATTATTTTATCTGTCCGTGTCGCACATGTCACACGTACGTGACTATGGCCGAGCGACAGCTGTCGTTGCGTGTTTCGGAGTACAGGAAAGCTGTCAGCACAGCGGTTCTAAACTGTCAGATCCGCCATCTTATGAGCAATTTCAATCCTGTCTGGAATGCACTTGAAGTGATACGTAATAATTTGCAAATAAAAATGTTTATACCGCTGAAACTTTATTAACCTTTTTCCCGACTGCAGGACCTGAAGGAGGGTAATGTTTTTCGAGATTATGTATGTATGTATGTATGAATAGAATAGTTTTTTATTTGTGGTTTTTATTATGTATGTATGTATGTCCATTTATTTGGCATGGCCTACAGCCTGAACGGCTTAACAGATTTGGACATGTCGGGTGTCATTTGATTCGTCGTGATTGTGTGAGTGACACCAGGGACATTAAAATTTCAAGAAAATCAAAATGGTGGATTTTTAGCGCCAAAACGTATGTTGTCAAAAATATTTTTGACTCAAACTAATCGAGTTGGGTATCAAAACGAAGGATATTAGAAGGAGATTACAAAAAGATATACATGTCTGATTTTTAGTTATGATTAACTAAAAATTATAAAATAAAACAAATGATTAAAAAATAAAAAACCCGACTGCCACTAAAAAGTTCAAAATAAGTTTGATAACAGGCGGTACCCATTAATTTTCTTTCGGTTTATGATTGGCAAATGGGTACCGCCTGCTATTAAACTTATTTTGATCTTTTTAGTGGCAGTCGGGTTTTTAATTTTTAATTCTCTCGTTTGGTTGGCTTTACTTTATATGTGCAGTGCGCATGTTTAATGTGCCTGCATCTTTATATCTTGCTAAAGTAGTTAAGCGGGGCGTGAAAAGGCATCTAATGAGGCCGTCAAGCTGAGTGCCACCACTTTTAACATGGTACATGTTTCCGATGGTGATCCTCTTTCCGAGACTTCGCCTTTAGCTTAACATCAGGCGAGGTGAAGTCAAATTGACGTGTCCTATAAAAAAAAATAAAGTTAATACCGAAGATACAGTTTAATATTCCACAAACAACTGGTTTTATCTTGTCTAACTATTATAACCAATGGATGTATGATAGAGAGAACGCTCTGCAAATTCAATTCAATTTATTGAAAACTTATACGCTAGTGTTAGTCCTATTAATAATATAAACGCGAAAGTTTGTGAGTATGGATGGATGTATGTATGGATGGATGTTTGACTCTTCCACGTTAAAACTACTGAATGGATTTCCATGGAACTGATCACATAGGCTATTTATATCATCACGCTACTACACGCCTCTCCATACTTGGGGACATATTCTGATTAAGTAACGGAGATGCCCCATTGATATTTCTCCTAATAAAAACGCGTCGCCGAATGCGGGTGGGAAGAGAGACGCGCGGGGTGTCAAAAGTCGAAGGATGTCATAGGTATAACGTTCCTACCGAATGAGTCCATTTGACGTTTGGATGGCACGCGACTCGATTGCCTTGCAACAACTCCGCTATCATTTCCTTCTCCATGGGGACTCCAGAATCACCTCCGGCTTTGCTTAACGACGGCGTGCGTTTTAGTCGGTTCTATTCCGACATAACCTCCCCTCACCGGCAGTACCCGTGGGGATTTTGTGCACGTAAAAAAAAACAGTGGACAGTGCATGAAAGGCCTTACTAGGTCAAAAACAGCAGTTAAAAAATAGATTTATTCGGGTTCTTCCGCTTATAATATATTTTTTAATGAGGATGTTCCCAGGGGAACTCTGACCCATGTCAGTTCTATAAGCCGGGATCTATAACAATGTCAACCATGACAGTTGCCTCGCGAGGCACAGAGAATTTCTTTGTGAAAAATGTTTTGTGATATGTCAAAATATAAGAGTGCATTTCGAAATCAACAATTATTAAGTAATCCGAGTGGTAATCATCATATTCATAGTATTTCCCCAGTTGCTTTGGAGGTAGGTTTCCGTTTATTAATATTTATGTTTACCAGAAGTGATTATCGTCTAGGTAGTGTTTATGGATAGCAGATTAGTCCCATTTATCCCATTTCACCCCTGGTGCTAAAATTTTACACCATCTCAACACCGGTGGTCAATTAGAACTAAAATCGTCCCATTTTATCACTAGTGGTGAATTGCGAATAAGTTTTTCCCAGTTGACTACCGGTGGTAAAATGGGGTCGTTTCTGTCTCAATTGACAACCGGTGGCAAGTTCATTGTGGTCAGATGGTCCGGAGGGGTATCTGACTGGGGTAAGCATGTTAAGCAGCAGGTATACCGCTCACATGTACCTCGCAGGCAAACCTGATAGATTGACCCAGAGGGTCCCCGATGCTAGGGGTGTTGCCAACGTAAATAAAAAAACTTACGGCTATATTATAAATCTATCCCAATAGAAGGAATTTTTACAGCATTAAGTATGCTAACTATACAAATCGAATACATAGGGAAAAAGAATATTCAATTGTTAGGGCGCAGTTATCAAAAATCAATGTTTAAAAATGATTGTAACATCATTCATTGATTCCGATAGTTCGTAAGAAAATCGGTAGATGACGCCACGTCGCCTTAAAGACGTATAAGATGGGAAATTTGAATCGTATCGGGCGTGTCTCGGTAGCCGAATTGGTCAGGCATTCCCCCTGTAAGGGAAAGACTGCGGGTTCGAGTCCTGCCCGAGAAGATTCTTTTTCCCTATGTATTCGATCTATCCCAATATTATTATTACCCATATTCTCAAATATTATTTGTAGAGATCCCATAATTCAACAACACTCATAACAGTATTAGGTTGCTCAGTGTGCAGAGTATTCTACTGTAGAAGGTTGAGTCAAAGGTTCGTCATTTTACAATTATTTTTAAGATTCCCTTTAATATATTTTATATGTATTTTTTATAGTTTTGAAGTTTACGACCTTCAAACAGCTAATACGGAATCATAAACTATTACAAGGTAATCTTCTGTCTTCTAATATTGAATCAACTTTTCAAGTTTTACGACATTAGATAGAAAATAAGTTACTGACGTATTGTTTTTTTTTATTACGGCACTAAAAGCAATACTCTATTTACGGAACGGTACTACCTAATAATGTCCATTTTTTTTTCAGGGGAATTTTTTAAAAGTAAATTCTCTCTTGATCTTTGCGTTTATAATACTGTATGTCGCTCATTACAAAAGAAAATAAATAAAAAAATATTCACACTCTAGAACCCATCAATCAATTAATCAATCGTCCTATTGTAGTCCACTACTGGACAAATGCCTCTTCCAATGATGGCCTCTTCCTCTAGAACCCGTAATCTATGCTAATTAAGCTAGATACTAACTCGAGGTTTAGGTAGCGCTGTGCAGAATATTCTTGAAATTAATGACTTAATCTTATATGAAAATCTTTATTTCTAATCACAACGTAAGTCCCAATTGCATTCAAAGTTGCATTGCAGAGTTCGGGGTCCACTCTTACAATATTTCTCTTGATTTGGCTAATATTGGTTTTTGCGAAAGCAACCGGCATTTAATTATCATCCAAACCCTTAGAGAAAGTCTGTGCCAAAGCCTTGAGTTGGAAGGTGAGTTTGGTTGAGCTCCAAAACATCCATTCATTATCCGACGGTGAGTAGGATAGCTAGAGCTCACTGGAGAGTTTTTGCGTTATGGTGAAGACCAAAGGCTTATCCAGCTTTATTTTCTGCACTGACGGTACAGAAACTTTCTGTTCTTACAGGGTTGCCAGCACTAGTGTGACTCCCCTGTTGTTCAAAGGCCACAGTAATCACTTGCCATTCCCAACTCCCACCTTAAAAGCAGACGGAGCTTCTTTCGATGTACTGCTGCTGAGATGGGCCAAGCCGAGAGCGCTCGGTACCAGAAGTGGCTCACGGAATATAGATCCCCTCCAGATAACATCCAGCCCGCTGTGAGAGCCTACCACCCGGGCATGAAACAAAATGGGCCACCTGGATATCCTTAAATAGGTTGAGGTCTCAGGTCGGCTGCTGTAGGTCGAACCGGGTAAAGTGGGGTTACCTGGACGCGGGGGGTGGTGGCTACGACTGTGGTGCACCTCTACAATCGATGGACCACCTCTTGTCGTGCCCACTGTGCCCCTACACCTGCACGATTGCCGACCTGAATGAAGCTACGGAAGATGCGGTCAAAGTCACCGAGTTTTGGGCCGGGCGTATCTAAATATTTAAATAGTTGCCACTAACACGAAGAAGAAGAAGAATCACTTTCCATTAGGTGGGCCGTATGCTTGTCTGCCACCTAAATAGTATAAAAAATATTATTTCCTTAGAATGTAATCTCTCAGTGATCAAATTATGTCTGTATAGAGACTATAGAGGACACTGACTATAATATTCTCTTTAAAATTAATTTCTTAAGTCATGCTGATCATAATTAATGTACTGTCTAGTCTGTGTCTACAGTCTGTTGTCGGAGCTCTAGACATTGGAGCTGCATCATAACTCTAAGTAAATTGTCAGCACTTTTAGATCGTTTTAAACACTAATTATAACGAGACAGTATTCATTTTGGGACATTTTTTTCGTACAGTATATACCGGGTGTAAGGGGAACGTCCCCGAAGCCAAAAACCCTTAGTAATACTCTAGGTACAGTAGCGTTCATAAGTCCAGTAGCAATCTGACGAAACTATAGCGCGTCAACACTAGTCGTACTTATGACCTTATTCTTTAAAGACAATTCACACACACACACACACACACACACACACGCACACACATTAACATTGTTCAGTCGTTGATTGATATTGTTAATTTCAATATCATACGTAGACCGCTCCATGGTTTAATGGTTTAAGGTGCGGGCCGGCGAAAGATATTGGTCGGGTGATGGTTCGAACCTGATATCCTAAACTTTTATAACTTTTTGTGTTTTATATTTAAAAGTTATGATTTACAAATGTTGATACGAATATAAAAATGTATTATTTATTAGAATATTAATATATATTATAATATTATTAATATATTATTTATTATAATATTATTTATTATTTATAATAATTATAATATTATTTATTAGAATATTATAATTATTAATTATAAAAGTATATTTTTTGAATGAAAATATTATAACCACAAATTAACATTGGATGATTCTTTTAATTTCCAAATATAAATAAACCTTTTTTGAAAACTTTTGTTTTATTTATAATCTATTGTAAATTAAGTATAACATTTGTAAATAATTATTTCTAATTCCGTTAACTTGTTCCTAAAATTTAATGAAAACAAAACAAAAAGTGTATAATACTAGGATACGAACCCACAACATACAATTTCAACGCTATCCGTAGTAGCCTCGTTACCGACCTTGCTACGCACTGCCTTACGTAGAATCACAAATTTTTGCATCACTCTAAATAGATTCAGCACAGTGCATGCTTCGAACATAATAGTATGAAAAGGCGAGCATAATGTTATCTTTGTTTCCCATCACACACATATATATTTTCTCATATTGATACTGTATGACGTATAAATGTATGCGTTGAAACATGACATACACATAGATACGCGTTTAACCGGACAAGTCATTATAAACATTACGGTACTAACGCACTTTTGAACGTTGACTGTACATAACACGTTTCGCCTCACGGCATCCTGTTTGAGGATACCGTGAGGCGAAACCGGTCAGGTGAATATTATATTTATTAGTTCAATAATGTTTTACATGCATTTTTTTTATACCGGACACGTCAATTTGACTTCACCTCGCCTGATGTTAAGCTAAAGGCAAAGTCTCGGAAAGAGGGTCACCATCGTAAACATTTACCATGTTAACAGTGGTGGCACTCAGCTTGACGGCCTCATTAGATGCCTTTTCACGCCCCGCTTAAAGGACCCGGGACTGTAGGAAGAAGGAAACATGTGAGCTGGCAGGGAATTCCAGGTCTTAGTGGTGCGGCATAGGAATGAATCACTGAAACGCTTGGTTCTAGCAGGTATACTCTGCACCGTAAATGGATGACATCTTAGCCCTGCACGTGTCGTCCTGTGAAGGAAAGGGGAGGGTGGGACTAATTGGAAGAGCTCGTCAGAACAATCACCATGGTAGAGACGGTAGAAAACTGCCAAAGACGCAACATCTCTACGCATCTGCAAAGGCTCGAGGGTGTTCGTGACCTCAGGATCCCCAATAATGCGGACCGCACGTCGCTGCAACCTGTCGAGAGCATCTAATAAGTACTTTGCGGAGCCGTCCCAGAGATGTGAGCAGTATTCCACGCAGGAACGAATTTGGGTCTTGTATAGAAGACACCGCTGCTCCGGCGTGAAAAAACTTCTCACTCTGTTCAGGACTCCGAGTTTACGCGAGGCTGATTTGATGATACTCTCGATATAGAATAAACATTTACACACCATAATGTAATGGTAGAATGTACACGGGAGCCACTTAATTAAGACCATTATATGTACCCTGACGGTCCACAATGCGCGTCTGCTGCGTGGACCGCAGCGTGCAATGGCCAGCAGGGCCATTAGGGGGTACCGCACGATATCCTTCGAGGCGGCGAGTCTCCTTGCCGGATCCCTACCGTGGAACCTGGATGCGAGAGCCCTTTCGATGCTATATCGGTATCGTAAGGAGGCGCGGGAGCAGGGACGGGAACCCGAGCCCGAAGAAATTCGGGCCGTGAGGTCTCAGCTCCACAGGGACATGGTAGCGGAATGGGAGCTACGACTTGGGCGACCAAGCGCAGGGCACGCCGTAATAGCGGCGGTAAGACCCATCATGGAGGAGTGGCTAGAGAGGCCACACGGCAGCCTCTCGTACCGGCTGACGCAGGTGATTACCGGACACGGGTGTTTCGGGAGTTACCTGTGTCGGATCCGGAAGGAGCCAACGTCCGAGTGCCATCACTGTGATGCGAGCGAGGACACAGAGCTGCACACGCTGACCGAGTGCCCGGCGTGGGACACGCCGAGGCGGGTCCTAGTGGCGGCTCTAGGGGTGGGAGTCCTCACACTCGTCACATTGCTCACAGCGATGGTACGATGCGCAAACGCTTGAGGTGCGGCCGCCTCCTTCTGCGAGCAAGTAATGCTCGAGAAGGAGGCGGCCGGTCGGGTCCGGACCAGACTCCGGGCCCGGGAAACCCGTGCAGAGCGAAGGCGAACCGGACGTCGGAGGTTGCAGAACGACCTCCGTCCTCCATGAGCGCTGGCCTGGGGGTGACCGGTGGAGCCGCCTGTCACCCTAGCAGAAGCAGGCCGCGGCGGCGGCGCAAAGTGCGCCTCCCCGTAACCGGGGCTAGATGGGGACATTTTGGTCCCCACAACTCGAAGGGGGCCATCTCGAAAGAGATGGTCCTGGGTCTGCCGGGGTGCGAGAGATATGCTTTTGGCAATCTCACCTCCGGCAGCCAAGGACCCAAGACGGCGTGCGTTTTAGTCGGTTCGAGTCCGACATAACCGCCTCTACCGGCTCCGTGGGGGTGGTATCCGTGGGGATTTTTCGCACTATAAAAAAAAAAAAAAAAAAAAGACCATTATATGTACCTAATTGTGAATAAATGACTATGACTATGACTATGAAAAATAAAATTAAGTGGAAAAGTACAAACTGTCTTACTCAATATGTGTAGCAGATTCCACCAAGTGCCATCAATCAACAGAATAAACATAGGCACTATTTATAATACGATTTATAGTAAAACACTCGCCGGGATATTTACCATGTTTTTTATAGTTTTCGAGGACCCGATATTTCGGGGTGCTATTTCAAGCACTGATCAGTGCATTTGTGATCATGTTACTTGAATAAATCATACATTTTAGTACGATATTTACTGCAAATTTTACTATCCATAACTTTGAAATGTGATAATCTACTTGGGTCTTAAAACTACTGTGAGAAAAATGTCGAAAAAATTCTGCGTAGAAGTTCAAATTTTAAAATTATAAGTAGGTAGCCTTGGAAAGCTTCTGTTGTAGCAAAGATAAAGATAATGGAGGCACTTACCTAGCATTTACAGAATATCTTTAATTATCTTTGCAAAGATTACATCCAGATATTTTCCTCAGGCTGCTTTCAAAGGGTTAAATTCTATTTGTTGAAAAATATTTGTACAGATTTTTAGTCACTGCAAATGTGGTACAAAATAACTTTTAAATTGGACTTTCCCCAACTGGGGGTAGTACAGATACGTAACTTTTGTTAAACAGCTTTTGAATACGATTATGTTATTGCTATTTTCAGGCTTCAGTTTGTAGAGGGATTATTTTTAAATTGAAAATATATCGGGAAAAAGAAGCGCTCAAGTAGGACTTGAACCCATGACCTTTCCCTTACAGGGGAATGCTCTTTCTCCTGATCGCTCTTTAAAGGACGGACATAAAGAGAAGGGAAATTTGAAGTGATTCAGGTGTGGCTTAATAGCTCAGTTGGAAGAGCATTCCCCCTGTAAGGGAAAGGTCGTAGGTTCAAGTCCCACTTGAGCACTTCTTTTTCGCGATGTATTTCGTATGTATCAGATATTATTTATATAATTCTTTACCCCACCAGTTTACCTAAATTGCTTATTTTAGGAGTGTGTTCATATTGATAGTGTAAGGTTATAAATTGAACGAAGGAACTTTCGATCTTAACACCGGTACCTTAAACTTTAAGACCTCTTTTTCAGGCCCTAGTTTAAATGGAGTTTCAAGTTTTCTTTGTTGAATATGATTTTATTTATCTGAAGCGTAAGGACCCCATACTCTTCAAATAATCCAGGGGCCCAGAGGATCTTTAGGTAAAAGTAAATCAGCATACCTACTGATAATTAGGCTCTGGCGCGTGCCTCCTCTCAAGTTTGAGTGGTCAGATCACGGTCGATCCGGTAAAAGCCAAATCGAACCATAGCATCAGAGAATAAACCCTGAACTCTAAATAAATAAATAAATACTCCACAGAATTCTACACAACGCTATCTAGACCCATGGTTAGCTTAACTAGCTTGTGTTATGGAATCTAGAATGCGGATAAACATACTTAGATGCTTTTTTTGTTAATACATGCAACATATTATACGTAGAAACATCCAGACCAATGCAAATAGCCATATTCATGTATAAAAATATTTGCTCTGAGCGGGGATCGAACCCGCCCCTCCTGCGTAGCGGTCACGCTCACTACCGCCACACCACATAGGTTCGCTAAATTGCAAGCTCTTGATGCAACTGTGATTAATACTTTTGAATACCAAACTCACCTACTTTCAAAGTCCATTTCAAGTAAAAAGGTCACACTTACCCCACTCGAGTCGATGGACAAGAAAAAAAAGTTTTTATCCGGTTGTTTAAAAGTTTCTAAACCTTTTCTGAATTCGTGTGGAAATTTCATAAACATAATGGAATATTTATTACACTCCAGTGGCTAGGGGCAAAAGTTATAAGGGGTAAGTCCATCTTAAAAATATTTACTTTGGCTAACTTTTCACGTAGGTGCTTGGAGAAAGCGTTTTGTAACATTATTATCATACTTTCACGCCTTCCCCCCTTCAGGGTAGATTAGGGTAACCATGGAATATAAAAAGAGGACAGGAAATATGAAAAAAAAGGAAATTAAAAGAATATGGACCAAAATTATATTTCCTATAGCTAAGTAAAATTGCTTGTGTTAGGAGTGGGTTCACGTCAGAAGTGTAATGGCCAGTTTCTGAACCCGGGTCTATTCGATCATAAAGTCAACTCCTTAACCTCTGAACTACCCTCGAGATGTGTTCTTTGTTTGTATGGACACAAGGGCGCTAACATTTCATACATCAGCTTGCTGTGCCCATGACTTCACCCACATGGACGCGAATTTAAAACGTGATTTTTCGTTATAAGTAAATAAATATTTAAATAAAAAGGATTTGCTTTTTATTTCATATTTGCTTTTCTCTGTGCAGCATTCCACTAGGCCAGATTCGATTGCCACTTAGTGCAAATATTTATTATTTGTGTGAATGAATATGAATTTTTACATTGGTCTGTGTGTATTTACAAAAAAAGGATCTCAATATATTTTATCCTCGTGTTTAGCCACATGGTTCTTGGCAGAGTAGAAGTCGGGTTACCCCATCTCTTTTTATGCGGTGTCGTATAAAGCGACTAAGGGATATGGCTGTTTAACATCAGACAGATATTAATACAGTCCAGGCTCATCCTCAGATGCAAGGCTCTAGTCAATAATAGTGCCCGGAATACGGCAATAGGCTCACCTCCTATTATGTGGGACCGAATATTATGATTGCTGAAATGTGGGTGTTAATTCACCTAAACTTTCGAGAATAAAGGGTTGACTATGTATGTAATTATGTTTATCCGCATTCTAGAAACCATAACACTAGCTAGTATGCTTACTATGGGCATAGATAGTGTTCATCAACAATTATTATTTTTTACTAGCTTTTTCCCCCGGCTCCGCCGGTGTGGATGTCAGTTCCCGGCAATTATTCGATTTTTCTAGCCGTATACCATCCTTGCACTTCAACGAACATTAAAAAAAAAGAATTGGCTAAATTGGTCCAGGCGTTGTTAAGTTATGCGCTCACCTACACATTTAGCGGTTCATTTTTGTTTTATAGAAGACTAGCTTTTGCCCGCGGCTCCGTCCGCGTGGATGTCGGTTATCGCGACGAAACATAGCCTATGTCGTTTCTCAAGGTCTAATCTACCCCTATACCAAATTTCATCAAAATCGGTGCAGTGGTTTAGGCGTGAAAGCGTAACATACAGACAGACAGACAGAGTTACTTTCGCATTTATAATATTAGTATGGAAGTATGGATATGGATGTAGTACCTAGCTTTGGACCCAGTTCCAGACCCAGTAAACGAAGTTATGAAAACCTAGTAAAATAAATAATAATATAAGTAAGCATAGCTACTATGTTATATAATTGCTGCTAGTATTTCAGCAATTCTCCACAGATGTCGCTCAAATGAGTCGCGTGGTTACCTAATGAAATTCGCAAATTAAGATTTCAACTTGATATGTACAATCAGCAGCAGAAGTAGCTTGACAATTTTTACCCGACTGCTGAAGGAAGGAGGGTAATGATTTTCGAGAGAAGGTAATGATTTTGTTATGTATGTATCTCCATTTCTTTGGCACGCCCTACAGCCTGAACGGTTGACGGATTTTAACATGCGAGGTGTCATTTGATTCGTCGTGATTGTGTGAGTGATACTGGGTATGTTAAAATTTCTATAAAACAAAATGGCGGATTATTTTTTTCCGGTTTATGATTTGCAAATGGGTACTGTCTGCTATCAAACTTGATTCGATCGTTTCAGCATCAGTCGAGTTTCTTATTTTTTTTTAATAATTTCTTTATTTGCTTTTTAGTTGTTTTTTTTTATTTCGCAGTCGGGTTTTCTTAATAATTAATTTATTGACATTAAATTAAATGACAGCCTCTGTGGCGTGGTGGTAGTGCACGCGACTGCCACGCAGGAGGCGCGGGTTCGATTCCCGCTCAGTGCAAATATTTGTATGCATGAATATGGCTATTTGCATTGGTCTGGGTGTTTCTATGTATAATATGTATGTATTTACAAAAAAAAAGTATATAAGTATGTTTATCCGCATTCTAGATTCCATAACACAAGCTATAAAAGCTTACCTTGGGTCTAGATAGCGTTGTGTAGAATGTTGTGGAATATTTATTTATTATTATTTATTGATCTCTTTAGCAATTAGTACTTAAGCTAACTATTACAGCAGTTAGTATGCAACTGTTAGTAGAATAATGACACCAGTGGAGCCACGTGCAACATAAAATAATGAACAAAACATGGCGTACATAGTTACCATCATTATAAGAGATACGGTAGCCACGTGCAACATAAAATAATGAACAAAACATGGCGTACATAGTTACCATCATTAAAAGAGATACGGTAGCCACGTGCAACATAAAATAATGAACAAAACATGGCGTACATAGTTACCATCATTAAAAGAGATACGGTAGCCACGTGCAACATAAAATAATGAACAAAACATGGCGTACATAGTTACCATCATTAAAAGAGATACGGTAGCCACGTGCAACATAAAATAATGAACAAAACATGGCGTACATAGTTACCATTATTATAGGAGATACGGTAGCCACGTGCAACATAAAATAATGAACAAAACATGGCGTACATAGTTACCATCATTATAGGAGATACGGTAGCCACGTGCAACATAAAATAATGAACAAAACATGGCGTACATAGTTACCATCATTATAGGAGATACGGTAGCCACGTGCAACATAAAATAATGAACAAAACATGGCGTACATAGTTACCATCATTACAGGAGATACGGTCGCACTTTTTCATATATAGTTGTATGTGAAGGTGCAATCTCCTTTGTTGACTGTACATAGATACATAATAACCACGACGTTATCCCCGGAGGGTCAGGCACGAGTTGAATTAACAATAATAATTATTAACACCCACTTTTCACCAATCATTGTTTCCCACGTAATAGAGGGTGAGCCTATTGCCGTATTCCGGGCACTATTGTTGCTTGTTCGAAATAGGTACATTCCGATGTATGAAATTATTGTAAATATTTTAGTGTTCATCAACTTTCGTCGTTGACTGTACATTGAAACAGCTCTACTTGAAGTAATACTGTACTGATTCGAACCTAATTTATGAACTTAATATTAAGTATCGCGTCTAATGAAAGGGTACTTTGGCTCTAACGCGCTAGCTTACCTTAATTACAAATAAAGGTATACAAATATATATATTACATACTTATTAGATAATGTATATAGAGTAAATATTGTTGGAAATTTTTGGATTTTTTAAGGTTTTAATTACAATAAAATAAGGTTGTAAGGACTGTCACAGAGGTTCGTATGACGGTAGGGATCGAAGGTGGGTTAAGGTGTTCACCATCAGGTGTTATGAGTCAGCATGCACCCTATTCATCCCAGCACTAGCCTAGGTGCTCTTCTTGGACAATATTGTAAAAATAATTTAGTATCTACCAAAAATCTTGATAGGTGCTCTTCGTTGATATGGCTAGGTGCTATTCGCTCAGGTGCTATTCAGCTGGGTGCTCTAAGTGGACTACACCGTTCTCCGAGGCACGGAGATACATATACCAATTCAGGCAGACAAACTAATGTACAAAAACAAACCCGCGCCGTGGCAAACGCGTTTACATCACGCGGTCACGCCACAGATATTGTTTAGTAATGTTATCTGTTTATCAAAAAGTTTGTGGTCGGTACTAATTCTTATAATTTGTGTTTATTAACATTCAAAACACATACATACATATGTTACCGGAAATGTATGAAATCAAGGAATTGTATACAAATCCTAGGAAATGTGTGTTAACACATAGAATGCCTGCAGTTCCACCGGCAATGACGGTGGTTATAAAAAATGCAACCCCTTAGGCTAATGCTGGAGCCTCGCTTTCGCTTCAGTCTTCTAACCTATAATATATCCAGGTCGGGGCGCAGTGTCCACACCACGCAATTTAACTTGGATAGATTAGGTTAGAAGATTAATGCGGGAGCGGAGCGGAGCGAAGCTCCCCCATTAATCTTCGTGGTTATTTTTTTTAGTCATTCAAAAATATAAATTTTCCACAAAATCATCCGCAAATATAGACAATAACCCATTTATTTCACACATTGCCGGTAGAACTGCAGGCATTCTATGAATTAACACACATTTCCTAGGATTTGTATACAATTCCTTGATTTCATACATTTCCGGTAACACATACACATAATCACGCCTATAAATCCCCGAAGGGGTAGGCAGAGGTGTAAAACCACACACATTTCGCCAGTTTATGTTTAGGTCCCAATGTAATAGGAGGCGAGCCTATTGCCTTTTTGCCACGAGCTCTTTTTTTTTGTTGTTCCAAAAATTAAAAAGTGCTAGCTGTTTAAAGCTTCCATAACTCATAATGAAGTGCTAACATACACTAAAATAATACTTCCCTGCCTTTCTTAACCCAAACATTCAAAAAACCCCGTACAAGTCGACTCCTGGCCTTTCCAACGTAAATAACACTCCCTTAACTAACAGGCTACATAATGTAGCCTTCGGTTACTGAAGGGGCCCCTGAATTTATTACGTCACTTCCGGTTGCCAGCGCCGATGACTTCCTCCTTCGAGGGAGGTTTTATTGCACCGAAGTACAAAGACAACGGTCCACAGATTGAAAATTGTTATTTTTATTGGGAGCAGGCGGGAAAATGGGGTACTGTTTGACAGATAAAAAATGATAAGAAATATTTGTTTTTTTTTTCAGTGTTGATTTTGAAGTGGTTAGTGTAGATGTTGTGTCTGTGGTCTAGCGTTCAATTAACGAGTCACTTCTCAAATCAAATCAAATTCAAATCGATTTAGAAAGTTTTTTTTTTATATACTTGTCCAGGCCGGATTTGAACCTGGGATCCTTCTCTTACAGGGAGAATGCTTTGACCACTGAGCTACCAGACCACGCCCGAACTAATCCAAATATTTCCTCTCTTTATATGTCCATCTTTGAGGTGACGGTAGCGCCGTCTACCGACGTACTTACGAGCTATGTTGTCGGGAAATGACATTTCAATAATTTTTAAACATTGATTTTTGAATACTCTGCTCTAATATTTGAACGAATTTTCATTCATATGATCAGGACGCTAGGTTTACAACATGGTAGGAAGTCTTAACTAACTTTTATACTCTCGCGTTCCTGTCAGTCACAGTCAGAGTCAGCCTGTGACCACGGCCGGTATAACCTGGTCGAAACGTCAGGCAAATCAAAGGTACGTATGTACCTATACCATGATCGCGTTAATTCCCGTTATTATTTTGTATATCATGGTAGATAGTTACGTGAGAATGAAGCATTGTCATAAATATAATAAATAAATAATAAATATTCCACAACATTCCACACAACGTTATCTAGACCCATGGTAAGCATAGCAACTAGCTTGTGTTATGGAATCTAGAATGCGGATAAACATACTTAGATACTTTTTTTTTTGTAAATACATACATACGTCGTAACACCCAGACCAATGCAAATAGCCATATTCATGCATACAAATATTTGCACTGCGCGGGAATCGAACCCGCACCTCCTGCGTAGCAGTCGCGTTCACTACCGCCACGCCACGGAGGCTATCATAAATATGATAATAAAAATCTATTCTAGGCTTTTCACGTATACCTACTCACTTCGCAATAATTCTTATATGTAAGAATTGTAATTTCATACGAAGAAAAACTGAAAATATGTGCGAGAAAATAAAGATATCCATTATTCTTGGTGCTTCTATGTTAATATATGTATTTACAAAAGTAAGGAAGCTAAGTACCTATTTCTACTGTGTTGTGTAGCTTATTTTTTTTCACTAATGTATCTTTCCTTTTTGTATGTATTTTTATAGCAAACAGACGATATATAGGGCCTAATATGTTCAATTTTATTATAATAATGCCGTGTTCATTGCCTGTGGAGTAGAATTTAGGGTCACCCCATCTCTTCATGTTAAGGGCTGGTTAAGGGATAGAGTTGTTCTCATCCGACAGTAAACCATTTGTCATGTTGGTTCCCAGTGGAATAGAGTAGGGCCACCCGACCACATGCTATGGGTGTCGGAGAAGGCAATTAAGGGATAGAACTGTTCTCCATCAGGCAGTTTACATATAGCCAATAACTAAGTGCCCGCTTGCCGGCAATAGGCTCTCCCCCAATAGTTTTTTTTATACCACTTTGGTGGCAGATAAGCACACGGCCTACGTGATGGAAAGTGGTTATCGTGGCCTATGGACGTATGCAATCCAAAGGGCGTTACACGTGCTGCCTGCCCTGGAGAAACCTTCTAATGCCCTTCTTGAAGAACCTCATATTGTAGTCGCTGTTCCCGGTACAGTAGAATTTAGGGTAACTTCATCTCTTCATGTGGGTGTCGTAAGAGACAACTAAGGGATAGGGCTGTTCTCCATTTGACAGTAAACCATTTGCCATGATGGTTCCCGGTGGAGTAGAAAAGGGACATCGGATCACTTCCTGTTGGTGTCGCAGTAGGCGATTAAGGGATAGGGATGTTCTCCATCTGACTGTTAACATAACAAAGCCCATAATTAAGTGCCTGTTTGACGGCAATAGGCTCTCCCCCAATAGTTTTTTTTTATACCACTTTGGTGGCAGACAAGCACGCGGCCCACCTGATGGAAAGTGGTTATCGTGGCCTATGGCCGTATGCAACCCAAAGGGCCTTACACGTGCTGCCTGCCCTGGAGAAACCTTTTAATGCCCTTCTTGAAGAACCTCATATTGTAGTCGCTGTTCCCGGTACAGTAGAATTTAGGGTAACTTCATCTCTTCATGTGGGTGTCGTAAGAGACAACTAAGGGATAGGGCTGTTCTCCATTTGACAGTAAACCATTTGCCATGATGGTTCCCGGTGGAGTAGAAAAGGGACATCGGATCACTTCCTGTTGGTGTCGCAGTAGGCGATTAAGGGTTAGGGATGTTCTCCATCTGACTGTTAACATAACAAAGCCCATAATTAAGTTCCTGTTTGACGGCAATAGGCTCACCAACAATATTTTATTTGCAAATATTTCCCTGACAATGATTTTCGGTTAAAATCAATAAATTAATGAAATCATATATTGAATAACACACTTGTACTTTTCCACTGAGTTTAATTTTATTTCTGTACCTGACCGGTTTTTGGATCGGACAATGCAAACCTTTGAGAATGCCGTAAGGCGAAACCGGTCAGGTTCAGAAATAAAATTAAACTCAGTGGAAAAGTACAAGTGTGTTATTCAATATGTGTAGTACATTCCACCAAGTGCCATCAATCTCCAGTTTAAACAATCAATCCATACTAATATTATAAATGCCAAAGTAACTCTGTCTGTCTGTCTGTCTGTATGTTACGCTTTCATGCCTAAACCACTGAACCGATTTTGATGTAATTTGGTATAGGGATTAGACCTTGAGAAAGGACATAGGCTATGTTTGTTTTATCGCGATAACTGACAAAGGCTAGTAAAATCATAGTTAATGAAATGTAGGTGTAACTACACCTCTGCCTACCCGTTTATGGATTTGCCGGCGTAAGTATAATATAGTATGTATGTATGTTCATTTAACATATTTTTCAAAAATATTCACCACATAAAATACATTGTTTTCAACCTCAAGGAATCCTTTTAAAACTTTTTCAGAGTGTGGTAACACAATCAACTCACCCTATATAAGCGCATACTGAGTAACACCGAAAGTGACTTAGGAGAGAAATCCGTCAACCTTTTTGAAATGCGAGTTTCTATTGAAACACTTGGTATATATATAACGTAGAGTGGTGGAGACATTCGTTGAAGGCTCTAAAAATTTTGTGACCCAATTCATTTCTCGGCTGCTAAATAAGTTCTTAAAATTATGCCTGTAAAAGTGGACTGATGAAAGAGGTTTATGAAGAGAGGGTGAATGGGCAACCCTATAGAGGATGACTTAAACACTTAATACTTAGAGGATAAACAAGCTTGGAAATGAGCAGTTCGCTCAGCTATGCTACTCAAGCAAAGCACTGTATCTAGACCATAAGTATTAAACTAAGTAAATGTTTGTAAATAGACCAAAAAGAATGCCCGCTGAGTTTCTTGCCGGAGTCTTCTCAGGTCTGGGACGCGTTTCGAACCGGTGGTCCATTTGCTAAACTTGTATTTAATAATAGCTTTTGCCCGCGGCTCCGCCCGCGTGGATGTCGGTTATCGCGACAAAACATTCTATGTCCTTTCTCATGGTCTAATCTACCCCTATACCAAATTTCATCAAAATCGGTTCAGTGGTTTAGGCATGAAAGCGTAACATACAGACAGACAGACAGACAGACAGAGTTACTTTCGCATTTATAATATTAGTATGGATTTATTTATATTGACGTTTTGTAAGTTCCGATTTAATTTAATTATATACAGAATAAATGATTTTTGTCTTTAACTTTGACTTATAGCCATGAAATCGAAGGTATTTTAAATAAAGGACATGTAAAAGTATCCGAAACTGGCGAACATTATATGTATAAAAGATTTATGAAAGTAGAAGAAACGAAAGATGTATGCCAGGATTGTGGCCGGAGACAACATGTGGTTTCTACGTACCTTACCTACTGGCAGAGTAGCGTGATTGTATGTTTGTTGACTCTGGCGCACATAACTTTGACTAGCCTCCGTGGCGTGACCGTAGTGAACGCGACTGCCACGCAGGAGGCGCGGGTTCGATTCCCGCCCAGTGCAAATATTTGTATGCATGAATATGGCTATTTGCATTGGTCTGGGCGTTTCTATGTAGGTATAATATGTATGTATTTACAAAAAAAAAGTATTCAAGTATGTTTATCCGGATTCTAAATTCCATAACACAAGCTAGTTAAGCTATGCTTACCATGGTTCTAGATAGTGTTGTCTTGAATGTTGGGAAATATTCATTTATTTAACTTGCCTATGATTCTTCCCAGGCCCTTTAAGGGGGTGTGAAAAAGTATCAATCCATCAAATTAAAACTTTATTCTTTTGACTTCATTTATAACTTACCATCAGCCACGATGAAGTGTTATTGACGTGTCTTGCCTTAATTATTACCCAATCCATTATATTCACCCCTTATTTTCTCTCCGGTATAGGCCACGATTCCGCATCAATGAATATGTACTATAAAAAGCGGCAATGAAGCCTTCTCAGAATGAATCTAAACAGCGATGCGGAAGAATTTTATGACGCGTACACACTACACATACATATTTATTTTGATGATTTAATTATTTTATTTGCGTATTATGCTTTTCGCACTAAATAGTCCACCCTTAAGTTCAAAAATCAAATCAGTAATTGAAAGCGTGCGTTAAAATTGAAAGAAGAGATGCCATACTAACATTATAAATGTGAAAGTAATTCTGTTTGTTTAGTTAAAGGGGTCCTAAATAAGGGATGAAAGTTTGTGTGAAAGTTCGTCATTTTTGATGATAAGCTGATAAATTTTAGTGGACAAATAGATTATAGCTTTGGAAAGGATAGATAGGATTTTTTTTTATAAAGGTCATGTCAATTTGACTTAGCCTCGCCTGATGTTATGCTAAAGGCAAAGTCTCAGAAAGAGGGTTTTTGATTTGATATGATTCCTCTGTTTTCTTTTTATTAAGTACCTAAGACATACGTTTATTTACAGGTTAATGAAATGCAATGCTTAATCTCTGACCTAAAAAGAGGCCAGCCTTCTGGTCACGAGAAGCATCGACCATACGCTTCGCAACCTCCCTGAAGAGATTGCGGGCGCTCGGACCCCATCACCCCAACGTTTCGACTCCAAACGGCACAAATTCATAATTTACGATAAGATTAAGATTATTAAGATTATTTGATATGATTGAGTATCAAGTTTTACTTAGTGTACATTACATAGAAATCATTGGTCATTTATTTAGGACTGACTCAAAAGACTCCTGACTGAAAAATCTCCCAAAAATCAGCGTAGAAAATCATAAATTTTAACAAGGCCACCTGTAATTTGTGTTCATTCGTCAGACGAAGCCTTGACAAAGTTTTGTACAAAACAGGAAGTTTACGCCCTCGCAGTGTTGCCAGAGTAAAAGGTACAGGTATTACTTTCACAACTTGGGACTGGGTTACAAACGATATTATTTAAACCTCCCCTTTTTAGGTGTAATCCCTTTATGTTGATAGCATTTTCATTAAATTTAAATGATAAGTTTTGTGAAGACCGTTAAAAGTGTTTTGATCGTTTAATAGGCACTCAAAATCTGTTATTTAAGTTTGAAATGTAATATACATAATCCGTTGATGTGCCTAATAAAATAAATAATAAGTTAAAATAAAATAAATACACTCTAGACACCATATTCATACATAGGTACTATAATATATTTGAACCCGCGTTTCCTACGTAGCGGCCGCGTTCCGCTACGAAGCGTATTTTAGAATATACCTACCAAGTAATACTTTTTTAATTAAATACTACTATATTTCTTTCCATACTAGTGGAAAGCGCTACTTTATTTTAATCTTTTCATAGTCTGGTTGCAATTTTTTTAACATAACATAACATAAACTCATGCCTGTATTCCCCGAAGGGGTAGGCAGAGGTGCTAGTACCCACATTTCGCCAGTTTATGTTTAGGTCCCAATGTAATAGGTGGCGAGCCTATTGCCATTAACCGGGCACTTATAAACCTGCGATAAATACACACATAACTTCGAAAAGCATCGAAAAGTCATTGGTGTGTGCCATGGTAAACCTGGGATCGAACCCGAGACCTCGTCTCAGCAGACCATTACCCATACTACTAGGCTACCGCAGATTTTTTTAACTTTATAATAATGGATAAAGGGCCCGCTAAACGGCAATAAGCTCGCCCCCTATTACGTCATGGGACAAAAAAACATAATTGGCGAAACATGGGTACTAATACACCTCTGCTTACCCCTTCGGGGATTTACAGACGTGAGTCTATGAATGGATGGATATAATAATACTAGCTGACCCGGCAAACTTCGTTTCGCCTTTGAAATAGAGTAGAGGGTTGAAAATTCAGGTTTGTATGTTGTATCATAAAAAAATTAAAAAAATAAAATTTATAAAAAATAAAAAAAAAATAGGACTACCCTTAACATTTAGGGGAATGAAAAATAGTTTTTGTCTGATTTTCAGACCTACCCAATATGCACACAAAATTTCATGAGAATCGGTTAAGCCGTTTCGGAGGACTTTAACTACAAACACCGCGACACGAGAATTTTATAAATTTAATCTAGTATCTATTCTGTAACACCAGAGTACGTTGCATCGCTAGTTGATACCAGTTTCAATAAACTTTCACAATATTATGCTGATGTGCTTGGCAGGCGAACTTGGGGCGCAACTTAGAGCATAACTCTAAGTTTGTTATCATAGCTTCAAGTGAATTAAACGTGAAATGTTAAACTTATTTCTTGGTGTCGGTATTTGATTTGTAGTTTCTTGGCTTGTTTTATTGTTGTAACTGACAGTAGCGTCGGTAACTTAGTGGTTATGGAGTCGGCCTTACGATCGAGAGGTCCCGGGTTCGAATGCTAGCCATTACACTACCGACGTGAACCTACTATTAGCACAAGCAATTTAGCTTAGTAGGAGGGGTAAGAAGGAATATTAGTAACTTCGGTTCTAATATTCTAAATGTTAAGGACCTCTATGGTGCATGTTCTTTTTTATACCTATGATGATAATTCGAAATTCATAACTGACATTCTACTTTTACATTCTTTTACATCTAATATATAAAATTCTCGTGTCACAGTTTTCGTTGCCATACTCCTCCGAAACGGCTTGACCGATTTTGATGAAATTTGAGCATATTGAGTAGGTCTGAGAATCGGCCAACATCTATTTTTCATCCCCCTAAATGGTGCAGCGGGAACGGGATCTGACGCCACGAGGGCAGGAAAAAATTGGCGGTACGAAGTTCGCCGGGACAGCTAGTTCTAATATATTGTTGTGTTACAGACCGAAAAACTAAGTTCTATTTCTTAGTATTGGAATTATTATAACAGTTTAGAAAACCATTGAAGTACAACAAATTTTTATTGATACCATCACGATTGGTTAGATATTTTTGTGTCTATACTACTCAAACTTAAAGTATTTATTCAAAATAATAGCACTACTGCAGCTTTTTGACGTCAAATTCTGCTTGAAACTTAGTTTACCACTGCTTCCTAGGCACCAGCGTAGAAGAAACGGCGCAACAATCTCCAATGTATCATAATTTCATAAGACTAAATTGAATGTACATTTGTCTCATGTCAACACAATTAAAGTATACATAATATACAAACATACATACACACAAAACATATAAAAAAAAATAAACAAACACATAAAAATATAATTAAATAATTATCCTCAGTTAAAATAAAATGAAAAACTACTCCTAAATGTTATCTCTCGACTTAATTAGTATGTGTAATTTGACTAATGGTGTTCATGAATACTCAAAACCATGGAAAGTGGAGGTGTGAAAACTGTAATGCGGAACCCGAATTTCAAGGCGAGAGTCCGTACTCGTATGTATCCGATTCACATTTTCAGACCAAAGGTCAACCTTACGGTAAGGTTTAAGGTGCCTAAGGGGTGTCTTGTGAACTGGGGAAATTCAACACTCACACACCCACACCCACCCACACACATACAAATACACACACGCACAGGCATACATACACACACACACACACATGCAGACACACACATACACATGCACACATGCATACACACCCACACATGTACACACACACGCACACACACACACATACACATAATTACCACTTCAACTGTATTAATATAGCATGGCTATTACATTCCCAAAATCGGCATCAGAGGCACAACAGTGGATTTTTAGGTTAATTTTATCGATTTTAAATTATCGGAGAGCCGCTGGAGATGTGCTAGTTCCCATTGGTATCTCAGGAGCAAACTTTGTAGAAATTTTATCAGCTGTCAAGTAGTGTACTGACACAGTTCGGATAGGAACGAAGTTGTAACCGATACGGATTACAGGCATAGTTTCAAGACTTTGTTCGCGGAATACTCTACTGTAAGAGAGTAGTTTGCTAACTATGCACTATTTGTTTACTAGTTTAGTTAATGTGAAGATTCACACCTGCTTCTTGCTTCTTGATCGAGTGGTTGAAACTTAGTTTTAAGCAGAATTTTACATACATTTGACGTCTACTATTTTGAATGTAATTTAAGTTTGAGCGGCCTATATAACACATTTCGGTTTTTTGTTTAAAAAAAGAATAAATCAATAAATAATAATAGTAAATATTTCACAACATTCCACACAACGATATCTAAACCCATGGTAAGCATAGCTTAAATAGCTTGTGTTATGGAATCTAGAATGTGGATACACATACTTAGATACTTTTTTTATACATATAAACACCCCTAAACAATGTAAAAATAATTCATGCATGCAAATATTTGCACTGAGCGTGGATCAAACCCGCGTAGCGTAGCGGCCGCGTTTACTACTGCCAGTCCACAGACGCTGTCTATCCCATAAACAGTCCCCGGTGACGGCAATAAGCTCGATACCCATTAGGTTTCGTAGTAAACCGTGTGTGTTTAACGTAAGGTTACCCCACCGTCTACCCCTTTGGGAGTAAATACGTAATGTGTACTGTTCGGGAATCGAAAGCAGGACCACTAATTTAACAGTCGATATCTCTTTAAAATTTGAATGCATCGGGAAAAATGAAATGCTCAAGAGCTTAAGAGAAAGGAAATTTAAAATGATTTAGGTGTGGTTCAATAGCTCAGTTGGAAGAGCAATCCCCTGTAAGAGAAAGGTCGTGGGTTCCAGTACCATTTGAGCTTTATTTCATTTTTCCCAATGTACTCGAATTTTAAAGCATAATAAATGCTATAAAAAAAATTCAGTCGAAATTTCTACTGTTACGTTACAGAGGTCTTCTTCACAACTTACAATATTATTTATTTAAATAACTATTCAAGTATAAAACATTATTCAAAGAATGTCACGCATGTTTCAAAGTGTTCCGTCCCATGTAACGGTTCACCGGCCGGTTGGGCCCTAGGGACAGAAACAAATTGAAAATTCAATAGAAGATGCCCGACGGATACACAATTGGATGAAGGCACTTGTTTCTAACCAATTCCTTGTATCGACAGTTTTATGTTGTACTAGCTTTTGCTCGCCGCTTCGCCCGCGTGGATGTCGGTTATCGCGACAAAACATTTCTCGAAAGACGTAGGTTTACGTTGTTTCATGCTTTCTCTCTTGATCTTTGAAAATGACGAACTTTCCATACAAACGTTTATCAAATACATAGGGAAAAAGAAGAATCATCTCGGGCAGGACTCGAACCCGCAGTCTTTCCCTTACAGGGAGAATGCCTTGACCAATTCGGCTACCGAGACACGCCCGAGATACTTAATGCTGTAAAAAATCATTCAAACGTTTTTCACCTATTTTACCCTCTTAGTAGTTAAATTTTGAAAAACGCTGATACACGTGTGCATTTATTTCATAAAAGATACAGTTTTATGAAATTTAGTGCATCTGGCTCTGAAAATGACGGACTTTCATACATACTTCCATCCCTTATTCTACCCCTTTAGTAGCAGAATTTCCAAGAATCCTTTCTTAGCGGATGCCTACGTCATAACATCTACCTGCATGCAAAATTTCAGCCCGATTCGTCGAGTGGTTTGGGCTGTGCAGTCAGTCAGTCACCTTTGAGTTATATATATATATATATATACTAGCTGTCCCGGCGAACTTCGTACCGCCAATTTTTTCCTACCCTCGTGGCGTCAGATCCCGTTCCCGCTGCACCATTTAGGGGGATGAAAAATAGATGTTGGCCAATTCTCAGACCTACTCAATATGCTCACAAAATTTCATGAGAATCGGTCAAGCCGTTTCGGAGGAGTATGGCAACAAAAACTGTGACACGAGAATTTTATATATTAGATTTAGATTAGTAAAGCGCCCTGGTTGTGCGAAGATTATTTGATAGTATGATTTTCATTACTTTTACATTGTTGGCTCCAGGTGGAGTAGAATAGGGCCATCATATCTCTTTCTATGGATATCCTAGAAAATATCCCGTAGTTGCACATATTTTTTTATCGAGTGACTCATTCCTATGCCGCACCACTAAGACCTGGAACTCCCTGCCAGCTCATGTGTTTCCTTCTTCTTACAGTCCCGGGTCCTTTAAGCGGGGCATCTAATGAGGCCGTCAAGCTGAGTGCCACCACTGTTAACATAGTTTGTTCATGTTTACGATGGTGACCTTCTTTCCGAGACTTTACCTTTAGCTTAAAATCAGGCGAGGTGAAGTCAAATTGACGTGTTCTGTATAAAAAAAATATCCCCAGGGATACTACCCCCAACCGGAGCCGGTGGAGGTGATTTTGTTGGACTCGAACCGACTAAAACACACGCCGTCTTTGGGTCTTTGGTAGCCGGAGGTGAGAATGCAGGGAACATATCTCTCGCACCAAAGCAACTAAGGGATATGGCAGTTCTCCATCTGACAATAAACATACAGCTCATGATTTAGTGGCCGTTTGATGGAGCCTATTGCCGTCTACCGGGCTCTTTGTCTTGGGCTGTATGTTTACTGTCGGATGGAGAACAGCCCTATCCCTTAGTTGCTTTTTACATCACCCCCAGAGAGCCAGCACTCTCTGGGGGTGATGGTCCTATTCTACTCCCAGGGAACCAACACGGTACTATTTATTTATTTTATGGGATGTAGACTGCAGATAAAAATACTTAGTTAAGACATCCATGCTAATGCAATATAAACATCACCTAATTAAAAAAAATTGTAAAATCTTTAGAAAAGACTTTGTAAACGTTTAATATTCTTACAAAGCGTGAAGTTTACCTTTCAGTGCGCTATGCGACACGGAAAGTGTACTAATTAGCACTTCCGAAGTGAAGTTTTAATTCCATCTCGACAACTTCTTACAAGTTAAGTCGATAAGTACAATATTATGTTTACAGAAATATACAGATAAAAGAATTTGAATGATTTTTTTTATAGCATTTATTATGCTAACTTTAAAGATCGAAAAACATCGCAAAAAATGAAATGCTCAAGTGAGACTTGAACTCACGACCTTTCCTTTACAGGGGGGAATGCTCTTCCAACTGAGCTATTGAGCCACATCTGAATCATTTCAAATTTTTCCTTCTCTTTATATCCGTCTTTTAAGGGTGACGGTGGAGCCATCTAACAACATTCTTACGAACTGTTGGAACGGATATAAAGAGAAGGAAAAATTTGAAATGATTCAGGTGTGGCTCAATAGCTCAGTTGGAAGAGCTTTGCCCCTGTAAGGGAAAGGTCGTGAGTTCAAGTCTCACTTGAGCATTTCATTTTTTATAATGTTTTTCGAGTTATAAGAATTGTTATACTTTGACAGAACTCTAACGATGGGGTAAATAATAATAATTGATGTTTCTTTGTAATTCTTGCATGAGGGCGTGCCACTAATAGATTTTATAGAAAAAATATTTTTTCGAACGTCAATTTGATTTCACCTCGCCTGATGGTAAGCTAAAGGCAAAGTCTTGGAAAGAGGGTCACCATCGTAAACATGTAAGAAAGAAAATACATTTATTTCTCGCAGCTGCAGCACATACACAGAAATGTTACAAAATAGCTATAATTAAAATATATAATAATTTCTATTCCTAGAATAAATAATCATATTTTTTACAGTGGCAACACTTCCCACCATTATCTCCTTCCGCCCATAGATTATGACTATGATTTTATAATTTTAAAGGTAAAAAATATGACATCGTTATGACATAACAGTGACATAATCCATGGAACTGGCTTTATGTTATGATGCAAATGTAAACTGACGCGATGACGTCTACAACCACAACACATTACACAATCATACAAGACTTAGAAAAATAAGAGTAATTATAATATGTTTTTGTTCAGTGCGGTGGCCTAACTAATGAACGTAGTTAATTATTAGTCTAGTGTTGCAACAATTACGATATCAAGGAAAATATGCGCTGCAGCTACCAAAATTGGCCGCTTCTCAGTTTTTTGCTGTGGTGTAAGTAAAGTTCGGTTAAGAACAGTCTACACCAAGCACTGATTTTCGTTCACGGGTTCATGTACCATGTTAACAGTGGTGGCACTCAGCTTGACGGCCTCATCAGATGCCTTTTCACGCCCCGCTTATAAGACCCGGTACTGTAGAAATACAAGAGTCAGTATGCTAGAAAAAGAAAAAGGATAAAAGTAGTATGAGGTTTCATAAGAGGATCCGACCTTATGGTTTTTTTTTAGGTAGGTTAACTCTTTTTACTTTTAATTTATACTTTGTTTTATAAACTTTGGAAACAGCTATATAAAAAATAAAAACTTAAACAATATCTCCTATTAAAATCACTAGAATCAAAAAGTATCTATTATCCTTTTTGCCCGGAGGGGTCGGGCAAGACGAATATGGCACTAGGGCAAAAAGGATAAATTAAAAATATAACAATCAGTCATCACATTCGTCACAGAAATAGCTACCTAAGCCTGTATATGACGTGCAATCTTCATGGGCCCAGTTTTGGCATTGGCTACATTGTATCCAATCTTCGCTAGGCGGATCAGTAAATTTCTCAGCACACACTAAACAAAAGCAATCTTATTTAGAATTTTTGTTTTTAGTTTTAGTCTTTGTCTTCTTAGTACTGCTGGAACCTGGTAATGCAGAAATATCTCTCTTATTATTTTTGATTTTGTTAGAATCGGCTAATTCTGATATTTTAGTCCTCTTAGCTTTTACATATTTAGCCGCTTGCTCGGTTTTGACAGGAGTGGATGTTAATATTTCTGATTTCTGCCTCTTATTTTTGCTATTTGTTTTGGGAGCAGCCATTGTTGGAATCGGTCTTATTTGCAACGCTGTAAGGTATGATGTAGGTGCTTGTGATGATCCTTGTTCCAGGGACGAATCAGGTAAGTCGGACGGTCTTTGCAAGATGGTAGAATCAGGTGGAAGTATTGTAGACGGCCCTATCTCAATGGCAGCACCAAGTAAAGGTCTTGTAGATGGTTCTTGCTCCAGGGTAGGGTTAGGGTCAGGTAAAGGTATCGTAGATTCACAGAGTGAGAGTTGATTCACAGAGAGCTCGGTCATCAATGTTGGTGAATTCTCATTCAGGGCTCGTGTGGATAAAGTATCTATGGAAGTGGGGCTGCCAGCTAGCAATATTGAGTTGCATGCGTTTTCAGTCATCGTAGCTGGAACATCGATGCTCAAAGAGCTTTGAGTTTCATTGAGAGGACGATCAGTCATAGTTGATGGAGCGTAATCTGCTTCTCCAAAAATATTTGGATCATACGGCCATATTCCTGGTTTCTTAAACCCATTTACAGCATTTTGGACTGAAGCGCTTTTAACGTATGCTCCACCGAATAGTTTAGCCATATCATATTGGTTCACAATTCGCCCTGGGTGTGATTTTTGGAATGTATTCAATTCTTGTTCAAAATATTTTTTCAACGGTCCATACACCGCCACATCCAGTGGTTGCATTCGGTCCGTCGTGTGTGGTGCGAAGGACAAAAAACAATATTATTTCTCGATGCGAATTCTAAAGCTGGAAAATATTTATGGGATTCGTGATTGTCAAGCAACAGTAAAACCTTTCTGTTTTCATTTGGACGGACTGTATCAGTGAAAAATTGGAGCCAGTTCAAAAAAGCTTCTCCGTTTACCCAACCGTTGTCACTCACAGTCGCTTGCGAACCCGGAGGAGCGCCATCTAAGAGCCTCTCTTGCATCCTCTTTCGGGCAAATATAAAGAAAGGTGGAACATACGTGCCAGCTGCATTGCAGCAGCAAATTACCGTGGTGAGTTGACCCCTTTCCGTGCTACTGACTACACCAACTTGCCTTTTTCCTTTTATCGATAATACTCTAGGTGGTTTAGTGGTGCTGCTTTTGATGCCTGTTTCATCCATGTTAAAAATCGTGGTCGCATCGAATTTATATTTTTCTACTAAGTGCCAAAAATTATTGTAAAATAATTCTACCTGAGGTCTGTTGAAACCTCTCATTCTTGCCACTGATGTTGGTTCGGGTGCCCTTAGAACAATTTCTGGGTGTCTCTTCTTATAACCCGCGAACCAATCATCTCCAGCTTTACCATTTTTAAAAGGATGAGCAATGTTATTTTTCGTTGCATAATCGTATACCAGTCCTAAAAATTCGGTTCGAGTCAGACCATAAAAAAGACTGTCTAATTGTTTGATGTAGGCACAAAGATCTTCTTCTTGCTCGTGTGTAAAAACAGGTACATACCTGCCCAATTTCTTCGAGACACTTCCCGATTTTAGGTGTCGATGCAAAGTAGTAAAGGGAATGCCAAAAGTTTTTGCAGCAAAATTGATGGACTTTCCTTCTTCTTTTACGAATTTTACAGCTAGTTTTAATGATTTTTCTGACCATGATGCCCTGTTGCTCTTTCGCTTGTAATTGAAAACCATATTCTGAAAAAAAAAGAACATTTTTTGTGATTAAAAACTGATAATTCTTTTACCGGGCAAAACGGATAGGTTAGGTAGGCCCAAGATACCAATATTAAATAGATGTATAAAATTCTAATGTTATTTGTTGGTTATGAAAAAACTACTATCACAAAATAAAACATAAATAAATATGCTATTGCACGTATAAAAGTTATGATCATACAATAAATACATGATAAAAAAGTTGAAGTACAAACCTTTATGAAAATCGTAACAAAACAGCACAAATTCTTTTTTTATTTTTTGACAACGTACGAGCACTTGCATTGTTTTGGTCAATGTGTCATGGCGTCGCCGACAGGATGCCAAACCGTGGCGGCTAGTGTCAATAGCGCCATCTATTGCCGATTAATAGAAAAATCGCTTATTCTTCTTACCCGCATTATGCGTATTGCCCGGGTTTCCCCTATGTGTTAGTCGCCTATTGTAAAAAACGAGTGGTTTTTTTTTAACTGAATCTACATAATATTAGAAATGCACGTTGTGTTTGTCAATATATGTATATTTTTCTCTTCTTGTACCAATCATAAAACACCTATTTCCTCTACTTGCTGAACCCTAACCCTATAATTCATCCCCATAAAATTGAAAAGCAAATATTGGCATACACAAATTCGATTTCAGAAACAAACCCTCTACCGCTACAGAAACACCTTGGGATATTAACATACAAAATAAGTTAACTTTGTTATCGGCGATAGCAGTAGCGGGTTATAAATCAAGGTATTTAGGGGGAAAGAGGGGGTGGGGAAGATTTATGTATCTACTAAGAATGGAATCATTGTGATTGACTTGTCAGTTGAAGGGCTGTTTCATTGGAATCGGTGAGATATGTAAATGTAATCGGTCTACGTACTGGGTTGTAGAAAGGTAAGAATAAAATCAATTGAATTTTGAGATAGAGTAATATTGATAGGGTTAAAATTGGCCGATTTTAGTATATGATTTTAGTTGAAGAAATTTTAGCATACACAAATTCGATTTCAGAAACAAACCCTCTACCGCTACAGAAACACCTTGGGATATTAACATACAAAATAAGTTAACTTTGTTATCGGCGATAGCAGTAGCGGGTTATAAATCAAGGTATTTAGGGGGAAAGAGGGGGTGGGGAAGATTTATGTATCTACTAAGAATGGAATCATTGTGATTGACTTGTCAGTTGAAGGGCTGTTTCATTGGAATCGGTGAGATATGTAAATGTAATCGGTCTTCGTACTGGGTTGTAGAAAGGTAAGAATAAAATCAATTGAATAGAGTTATATTGATAGGGTTAAAATATGTTGGCAGATTTTAGTATATGATTTTAGTTGAGGAAATTTTAGTGTTTAAAAGTCAAAAACATATAAATGAACTAGCTGTTGCCAACGGCTCCGCCAGTATGGATGTCGGTTCCCGGAAATTATTCGAAATTTTCTCCGTAAAAACCATCCTTGAACTTCAACGAACATTTAAAAAAACAATTGGCCAAATTGGTCCAGGCGTTGTTGAGTTATGCGCTTACTAACACATTGAGCGATTCATTTTTATATTAAAGAAGATAACTAGCAGTTGCCCATGGCTTGGCCCGCGTGGATGTCACTTATCGCTAAATTAAGATGCAAGCTATCTTTTAAGTTGGATCAAACTGCACACGGTGTGCTAATTTGATTAAAATCGGTTGAGTAGTTGAGGAGTCCATCGCGGATTCAAAATGATGTTTTGAGAAATTTCGTATCGAAATAATTAAGTACAGAAATAAGTTTACAAATAAATATATTTGATTATAAAAAAGTTTGTATTAATTATAATTCATTCAAAGTACAATGCAGAAACAATAAATTAATGTTATTGACATTTCAATTACTAATGCAAACGAATTGGTGGTAGTAAATTTCATATTATTTCTTCTTCGAGTTTAAAGAAGCTGCTGGACTTGAATGAATAATAGACAATCGAAAGTCTACTACTAGAAAATTGCATTAATGTAATATTCTTAAACCAGCTAATGCCCACAACTTTCACACGTGAATTTCGATCCCGCTACTCATAGGTACCTATTACCGGTATCAAAAGTAGTTTATAATATTATGTTATTCCAGACTAAAATCTATTGCATTACCAAATTTCAGCCGGGTCCGTTCAGCCGTAAGAGTGTGATTGAATCACAAACATTCTAACATCTTCACAAACTTATTAGTAGTAGAATAAGATAATTCAGAGTTCGATTTAAAATGTATTGTACCAAAATGTTTATTGAAGGATTTTTAAAATAAATGAACGTAATATACAAGTGCAACAATAACAAATGAATAAATATTCCACAAAATAGAATTTTTTCGAATCATAAGGCTATCTAGACCCATGGTAAGCTTAACTATGGAACGCTCAACTTGTGTTATGGAATCTAGAATGCGGATAAACATACGTATATATTTTTTTGTAAATACATACATATTTTAAATAGAAACACCCAGACCGATGCAAATAACCACATTCATGCATACTAATATTTGCACTGGGTTCGAACCCACGCCTCCTGCGTGGCAGTCGCGTTCACTACCGCCACGCCATACCTAAATACTTGAAAATTTCATTCATATAATCGCAGTCTATCAGTCCATATTGTACAGAATTATCGAAATGCCAAAGTACACAATGGAATCAAACACGTAAATCAAATATCATACCAAAACACAGATGGCAGTGTAAACGGCGGTGTTCAAACAAAGCTGAGAGATAAATGTCGTTCTATCATCCACTGTTGTTTGCTGACCGCTGAGAGCGACGCGATTATGTAAACTCTGGATGGCCAATTTTTATTTATATACTAGTCGACCCTGGTTTCGCTCGTGGTATCCTCTGAAACCCCAATGCCAGCGGGTAGTAGCGACTGATTAATTTTCAAATACCTTTTAGGAATCTGCCGGATATATGGACATTTATGATTACTGCTACGCTCCCTTGAGTAGCAGCCTGATGAAGGATAGAAGGCCATCTAGCTTTTGACCGCTGCTCCACCCGCGTGGATGTCGGTTATCGCGACAAAACATAGCCTAAGTCCTTTCTCAAGGTCTAATCCATCCCTATACGAAATTTTATCAAAATCGGTGTAGTGGTTTAGGCGTAAAAGCGTAACATACAGACAGACAGAGTTACTTTCGAATATATGGAAGTACCAGCTTTTGCTCGCGGTTCCGCCCGTATGGATGTCGATTATAGCGACCAAACAATACATAACCTATGTCCTTTCTCAAGTTCTAACCTATCCCTATACCAAATTTCATCAAAATCGGTTCAGTGGTGTGGCGGACAGACAGACAGAGTTACTTTCGTATTTATAATATTAGTATGGATGGATAACTGTTCTGGATAAACGGAATATTATTGTTCAAAAATCAGTAAACCATTCGAGGTCCATCTAAATTCTAACCCTAACCTACTCACTGAACCTGGTAATCGAAGTCTAACCCTTCTCGTGTCCAATATATCAATGTTATTTATTATGCGTCGTCCGAACGCGCCATTATCCGACTTCGGAATATGAACAACTATTTGTATTGGTTCTGCAGTGAACCGTTCAAAGTTCGGTGTTCCGTACATTTTATTGCACCCTCTAACCTCATCCTTCGATCCTTTTTCTAACTCAATTGGAGTCTAGTGTCAGTTTGACTAAATAGATGAACTTTCTAAGTGTCATTGAACTTGGAATTATTTACCAGCATACGTCTTTCCTTCTTCCTACAGTCGCGGGTTTTTTTAAGCGGGACGTGAAAAGATCTGATGAGGGCGTCAAGCTGAGTGCCATTGTTTTTTATTCTTTATACCACTTAGGTGGCAGACAAGCACACGGCCCACCTGATGGAAAGTGGTTACCGCGGCCTAGGGACGTATGCAACATCAGGGGCGTTACACTCGTGCTGCCTACCCTGAAGAAACCTTCTAATGCCCCTCTTGATGAACCTCATATTGTAGTCGCTTGGGAAAACCACGAACGGTGTAATGTTGAACCTCTTTCCTGAGACAATACCTTTAAATTTAGAGGTTTTGTTTTACCATATAGATGGCAGACAAGTACACGGCCCCCTCATGGAAAGTGGTTGACGTGGCCTATAAACGTGTGCAAAATAAGGGGCCTCACACCCGTGCTGCTGATCCGAGGTTAAAGCCCACTGTTGTGACTATTATAAAAATGTGCTAAAATCTATATTTCTCAATATAAACTATGACTCCTTTTATACTATATCGTTGTCAAGTCAATATTTGTAAAGAAATAGAGTTCCTCTTTTATTCCTATCTACTGCAGATTTACGCTATCCAAGTTTGACTTTTGCCTCAACCATAAATCGAACCGACAATTTCCTACAACAGCGTAATGTAGTTAAAGTCGTAAAGACGAAAGTTTGCCATTTTGCATGTCTTAAAACATTACCACCAAAACTAGGGGTTACTATAAAACATTCGAGACTTCGGGCCAGCACGAAATACGGATAAAAAGCGTAGCATTCTATGGATACAAAGCGTATCTGCTTATCACCTGTGACCCTAATAAAAACGGTCCGTGAAGGCAGGGCAAGAAGGGACACCCTAGTTCCCACCCCCGAGGAGGCTATTCCGAAATTGGATATGGCCCTGGGTCAACCAGGGTGCGAGGGTAACCCTCCATGGTTATGTTGGACTCTAAGTGACGAAAACCGCAGGTTTTCGGATACCAGATTGTGAGAAATTTCCCTTGCACCATAAATTTCTGCACGGACAAAGGTACTATCAGTACATTTATTTTAATGTACACAAGATATTTTCCTCTAATTGAATTGCTATTCCTCTGTGCACTCCCAGGTTTTCTGGAAGAGAACTCAACCTTGAGTTAAGCTCGCATTTGTACATACTATTTCTTTTCTTTGTTTATATTCCATGTAAGTGTACAATAGAGTTTTAATAAAAAAAATACTATGAAGTTACTTCAGTTTACTTACAACCTATTGTAAGGTGAATTAATAAAGTATCACGTTTCTTTGCCTATGCATTTCTTACCATCTCTTCCTACAGCCCCGGATACTTTCAGCGAAGTGGGAAAAAGCATCTGATGAGGCCTTCAAGCTGAATGCCATCAATGTAACATGATACATATCTTTGACGTGTTCTACAGAAAAATGCGAACGAATTTCTGAATTGATTTCGGTATAGATGTGTTCCATAGAACCTATTACCCGAAACTTCGTTCTGTTGCGAATATTTCGTAGTAGCCCTTCAGGTAAGAAACGTACAATCGTAATGCTTGCCCATCCCTTGGGTTCTGTCGGTCTGACCTTGATTAATAAATAATCCTTAATCTTAACAAGACGTTTTTCATTCCAAATGCGGTACCCTAGATAAAGCTTTTTGTTGAATTACGTTTTTGCTTGGACATTGGGATGATTAAAAATACTAATATGTATTAGTATTTTTGACGTGAAATGACTAATGGCTAGTTTAGTCAGGCTACTAAGTAATTAAGGTAAGGAAATAAGGGAATTCGTCAGTAGATGGTAATGGTCGGTCTTACGATCGAAAGATCCCGGGTTTGAATCCTGATCATTACACTTCCAGCGTGAACCCACTCCTAATACAAGCAATTTAGCTTAGCTAAAGGGATGAGTGAAATAAAACAGTTTAGATATTTTCATACCTACTATTCGATTAAGTTAGAAAAAGGAATATTTTTCAAGTGCCGTAGACCTCTCGTAGCACGTCTACGGCGTAGAGTTTCTAAGCTACGAGAACGTAAAGAACCTCTACGATCTAATCTGGGTTTTCAATTTCCTTGTAATATAGAACTATCCGTTGATGTTAGATATATTAGTATCGCCTAATACAAGAATAACATGGTTATTTATAGGAAAACTTTTCCCAACTAGAAGGTTTGACCTAGAAAATAATATTTAGGCACCTAATATCATCACATTCATAAATAACTATTTCAGTTTGTTTGTATGTTGCCAATCAACCAAAAATCTTTTAAGTATATTTGGTCATCATCTTGGGCATCTTATTCTGGGCCTAGGGTTGTCTTATACCTTTGCTTCCTTGCTTGGCTTATAAGTACAAATTTTACGGCAGCAAATGTTACCTGACTTCTTATTCCTGAAAAAAAACCTACCAGAATCTCATCTGTCAATCAGCAGGTGTACCGGCTTGCAAGTTAGGTTGACTTGGGCCCCAATTTCCACATGGGGCCCCAAAGAACTTCAAGGGGCCCCGAAGAACTTTAGGGGGCCCCGAAGAACTTCAGGGGGCCCTGAAGATTTTGATTGGGCCCCAAACACAACAGGTTACAAAATGATAATAGATTGCTAAATATCAAACTAGATACAGCTTTGTACTAAACTTCGGAACAAAACATAGTTGGAGTAGACACGGCCATAAGTTATGTTGTACTAGTTCCATTCTCTTGTGAACACGCTGTGTAACTATACAGGCTGTTCAGTTTGTTAACTGTGTTGTACTTCACAAGTTTGTTGTTTGGGAATAGCTGTGATAGCGGATAGGAAACTAGATTTTATTATCATTCTTTTTTTTATTTCCATTTGACATTTCCCACCGTGGACGTTTCAACGTAATGACTAATGATGATGATAATTTTATTAATACATACATATATTTATACATGCCTTTATCCCCGGAAGGGTAAGCAGAGCTGAATAATTAACATAACATAACATAAACTCACGCCTGTATTCCCCGACGGGGTAGGCAGAGGTTCTAGCACCCACATTTCGCCAGTTTATGTTTTAGGTCCCAATGTAATAGGTAGCGAGCCTATTGCCACTAACCGGGCTCTTATGAACCTGTGATAAATACACACATAACTTCGAAAAGCATCGAAAAGTCATTGGTGATTGGTGATGGTGATTGGTAAAATAATTAACAGCCACATTTATACACATACATAAATGTAATAGGGAGTTGACATATTTAAAAGCCACGGTAGCTTAGTGGTTAAACAGTCGGCCTTACGATCGAGAGGTCCCGGGTACGAATCCTAGCCATTACACTGCCGATGTGAACCCACTCCTAACACAAGCAATTTAGCTTAGTTGGAGGGGTTAGAGCGAATATTAGTAACTTCAGTTCTAATATTTTTACAAAAAAAATTGTCGTAATCTAGGCACCATTACTGCGTCGAGCCATGCATCTGAGACTGAGTCTACTGTATATATCTGTCTTAAGTTAAACAGCCCTATCTCTTAGTTGCCTTTTACGGCACCCACGGGTAGAGATGGGATATTCTACTCCACCCTTTTTTTGTACGGACATCCCCACGGACACCTCCCCCACCGGAGCCGGAAGGGAGGTTATGTCGGACTCGAACTGACTAAAGCCGCACGCCGACTGAGGGTCGTGGTGCTAGGCCGGAGGTGAGTCGACATATCCCGCGCACCCCAGCTGACCCAGAGCCATCCCTTACGGGTCTGGCCCTCCTCGGGATATTCGACTCCGCCGGGAACCAACTCGACTAATAAATATACGTGAAACAGCGGTGTGAAGCAATTTATACAAAAATGGAACAAAGGTAAGGAAAAATACCTTTCCTTCATTCCATAGCGCCATCCATTGCAAATTGTGCCGCTCTGAAAGATTCCAATTGACACATGATACAAATTCTTTCGGAGCGAAAATACGTGCATCTTCAGAAAATATATCACGTAATATGTTTTTTATACCACTTACGTACGTACGGTGGGCTTGAGTGTTTGAAACATGGTCTTTGTAGCACAAATAAATCAGGTAGATGGGAAAGTAACCATGCTTTTACTGAAGGTTAAATGCATCGAAATAGAATAAATATTATCATACTATCATTTAACGTTTCAGTAAATATTAAATAGATAAAAAATAAATAAGTAAAGTAAAAAATTTACCTGTATAAATATTCTTCTTAAAATCCAAAGTTATTCAAGTGAGTCTTGAAAAGACTGAAATAAGAAGTCAGCCTTACGATCCAAAGATCCCGGGTTCGAATCCTGACCATTACACTACCGACGTGAACCCACTCCTAACACAAGCAATTTAGCTTAGCTGCAGGGGTTAGAGGGAATATTAGTAATTTCGGTTCTGATATTTTAATGAAAAAAGAAAAAAAAAGGTAAACTACCCTGGTCTGTTCCTACCTTCTACGTCTGCGAACTGTCCCATAGCAGTTAACAAAAGCTGTAAAAAAATTGAATTTGAATTGAACCTATGACCCTTAATATCACAGTCAAACTCTCATACCCACGCCTTTTGACGTCACAATATTATACCTATCACAAAAACTATATCAACTTCCTAACTAACTTCATTTACCAATAAAATAACATTATTTCAGAAACTAACTTTCGTACGAAATTACCAATTTCCGCAGAATTCAATATAATGTTATTGTATGGCATTACAATCAGTATGTTTGCCAATACCCTATGTCAATTGGTGGGACCCGAGGTAAATATTGGGCCCCATTGATAGACTTCCTCGTAATAAAAATGATATTATACTCTATTACTTTAGTATGGCTTTGAAAATGGATTCCCCAAGAACGGTTCTGTATAAAACTTATCGGAGTTCCGTGACAAAAGATATGATTCTGAAGCCGACCGCATGCGACTACTGCCGACACATGCAATATATACATTACTTGTTAAACTTCGATATGGATAAAGGGGACCATTGGGAAGTTGCAATGAATTACGCTGCATGAGTCAGCAGTTATCGTAAGCGGTTACCTTCGGAATCATACCTTAACGTACGCGCTGCGTGTCGAGGAAAGGAAGAGAGAAAAGGTAAAAGATAAGAAAGACAGAGCATGTATCGAAAGCGAGATAGCGAGAGTTGGCGGCAAACTTTTGTTCTCTACCGCCTCTTCCACGGCGAGTGTTCGGAGTGCTTATTTCAACTGATCCCACCCTCTCCCTTCCTATCCAGACTACTTGTGCGGGTTTGCGGTGCCATTCACACGTGGTGGAATCCATTCCATCTCGCATTAGACGGTTTGAGGCCTCCTTCCTGTGCCGCACGATAAAAAGCTGGAACGCTCTCCCCGTATACGTGTTTCCGCCTTCTTACAGTCCCGGGTTCTTCAAGCGGGGCGTGAAAAAGCACCTATCAAGGCCGACAAGTTTAGAGCCACCATTTTACGTTCAATAGCATCGAGAATGGTGATCTGTACCTTCTGGACTACACCTCGGCTAAGCAGTCAAAGTCAAAAAGACAGACTCTGTGGCGTGGTGGTAGTGCACGTGACACACAGGAGGCGCGGGTTCGATCCCCGCTCAGTGCTAATATTTGTATTCATGAATATGGTTATTTACATTGGTCTGGGTGTTTCCATGTTTATTATGTAGGTATGTATTTACAAAAAAAGTATATAAGTATGTTTATCCGCATTCTAGATTCCATAACACAAGCTATAAAAGCTTACCATGGGTCTAGATAGCGTTGTGTAGAATGTTGTGGAATATTTATTTATTTATTTAATTGTCAGACCAAATATTAAAAAAAAATACCGACCAATTTGGTTGGACTATGTATGGTCAGTCTTTATCTAATAACTCGTTTACCATAGGAATTTTTTTTTTGCTTTGTATTGCACGCTGCCGGTAATATAATATATACTAAGTGCTTTGATTGTTCGATCGACTCAGAGCGATCAAACCTTTATTGTTATTAAAATATAGCTTTAATAGGTGTAAAACTAATCTAATTTCACTGCGATTGTTGTTCTAAAAGTGATTAAAACCGTTATAAACATTTGATATAATTATATTGTTACGAACCACGAAAGTTTGAAATTAATTTATATAATTTGGATAAAATGGCAAAATGCGTCCTTTACTATGCGGTACATTTTCGTACTTTTTGCAGTCGAGACGATGATGAGTAGTTGGGGTACTGGTGCAAAGTGTTGGGGTAGTTGGGGCAAAGGTTGGCCGTTGCTATCCAGCGGGGCAATGCCGCTAGGGTCATGGGCACCTTTGCCCCTGTTACGGTGGGTTAATTGATTAATTTTGATAATGTAAATTGCTGATTTAGTACTTAAGGTGACAAGTAATGTATTATAATAAGGTCAGTGTATTGTTATTCAATTTGGATTGAGCTCTAGTTATTGTGTTGAGAAATAAAGAAGCTAATGGCAGGTAGGCAGAGGTAAACAACATGCAAATTTTTGGTCAAGTAGCATTGCCATCAAGGAGGCGCTTTATTATGGGCCTACCTTTTTTATAATTTTAAATTAAATTAAATTAAATTAAATAATCATTTATTTCAGACCATAGTTTTAGTCCATAGGGTTAATATATTAGTAACAATTTGCTTAAAATTATTTTAGTATTGTTAGTATCAAATAAATACAAATTCATACATTGCCGTTTACAACCCTTACCCAATGTTTTTGGATAGGGTAGTCAAACCTGTGAGCAATGACTTTCAGAATGCTGTTGTCCGTGCTGCGCAAACGCTGCAGCAGGGAAGCAGCTTTTTTGCAGATTATCGCCTTAAACCCGTCTGTTTGCATTTCGGCAAACATTCCGGAGGCACTGCAGCGCCGCGGCAGCCCCAACAACATTCTGAAAGCATTGTTGTACTGGACACGCAGGGTGTTGTAGGATCGTTGCGTGTAACTCATCCACAGGCCACTCGAGTAAAAAGATTGACAATATGCCTTAAAAAGCGTTATCTTAACTGGTACTGTGCATCGAGCGAACCTGCGAGCCAGCATATTGCTTCTCACCGCCAACGCCCTGCGCTCTCTTTCTATGTCCTCATCATCCTCACTCAGCTTGACGGCCTTTTCACGCCCCGCTTAAAGGACACGGGACTGTAGGAATAAGGAAACACGTGAGCTGGCAGGGAGTTCCAGGTCTTAATGGTGCGGCATAAGAATGTGTCACTGAATCGCTTGATTCTAGCAGGTATATTGATGGCATCTTAGCCCTGCACGTGTTGTACTCTGAAGGAAAGGAGAGGGTGGGACTAATTGGAAGAGCTCATCAGAAAATTCACTGCAATACTGCCAAAGACGCAAAATAAAATAAAAAATTCTATTGTAGGTTTTCCTCTCTAGGTTTGGAACAGGATCCGATAGCTCAGTCTTACAAATAATCGGCCTAGGAAAGGATTATCTGAGCATAAAGTATCTACGTGAATATTGACGATCCAATCCAAAAACAAAACAAAAAATTTACATAGAAGGTACCGTAATGTTCATCCAAGTTATATAAGGTGTTAATTTAAGATAATACAGTCAGAATATCACTCATAAATCATTTAATTAATTAATATTGAGACGTAAGCTTTATTTTGAATTAAATACACAAAGAAAATCCTCCACCGTGTCTGTCGTCCAAAAATTACTTCATTTCAGAAACGTAAACACTATCTACATTCCTCTTGGCCGTAATAAGCTTTAGAAATCAAATTATACCCACAATTAGAGACAAAATCGTTGACTTGTACCTTTCGTCTTGGGTCTTCTAATTTTCGTGTACGAATTGTCTTTGTAAAACGCATTTGGTCTTCGGTTTTCAACAGCCTTGGGGTACCGAAATGTAGAATTGTTGAGTAAATGTTATGATTAATACAGAATTGATCTAATTATAAGAGACACAATCGCTTTCTGAAGTTGAACACTTAAACATTTATAATCGATGTTTACATTCAAATAAATTAATAAAATAATAATTCATGTACAAATATTTTTGTAATGTTCACAGGAGAAATTTAATACTTTAGTCTTTGTTATTTTATGCGAATTTTTAACTTTTAATTAACTTTGAACTTGTTAAGCTAAAAGCGATGATGACTATACTTTTACTGTACTTTTTTCGTCCGGAATTCCCTAATAAAATATTGATGCATTAAGATCATTTTGAGATTTTGTAGTTAATAATTTTCTGATGTTGGCTGTAGGTACAGTCAGCATCAGAAAAATTCCCAATACAAAAAACACTTGTATCAAGGAATGCCATGACATAGAAACGACATTACGTATACCTTAACCACATCCAATTTCCTTGATGAATGTACTCACAACAACCTTCCATTGTTAAGTTTCATTACTTAGAGCCTAAAGCGCTTACCACTAAAGAGATTTGAAAACACCTATGTCGATCTGTAGATAGGAAAATCAGAATTTGTAATTGCCTGAAGTGTTGTGTCGTGATGTTGTCTGTCTTTGTCACTCTGCTTGCTTCTGACATAATACAGATAGAGTACACAACACACTGCATCAGAGAAATATGAACGAGATATACCTGCTAGAACCAAGCGTTTCAGTGACTCATTCCTATGCCGCACCACTAAGACCTGGAACTCCCTGCCAGCTCACGTGTTTCCTTCTTCATACAGTCCCGGGTCCTTTAAGCGAGCGTGAAAAGGCATCTGATGAGGCCGTGAAGTTGAGAGCTACCATTGTTAACATGGTACATGTTTACGATGGTGACCCTCTTTCCAAGACTTTGCCTTTAGCTTAAAATCAGGCGAGGTGAAGTCAAATTGACGTGTGTTTTATAAAAAAAAAGTTAGCTAACAAAATCTTAACAATTGATTAGTGAGTAGTTGAGGTTAACTGGCAGTCGCTTTACAGAAAATATCGGAGTTCAGCCGTTTCGTAGCTACCTGGCGGCCCCAATTGGCTCAAAGAAAGGGGATGGTAGGTCAATATAACGTACCTGTTTATAACGTAACTATAACGCCCATGACCACACACTCGTTCACGACACGACACTAGAGTAAGATCCCAGGGCCGCCAGACGTCACGTATTTTCTGACGAAGGAAATGTGAACGGTTGAGTAGTGTATGTACTTTATAAGTACACATGCCTACCTACTAGCTTGGTTAGACGCCCAATTTCCAGGTAATCAAGGTACATAAAAAAATTACTTACACAGCCTCTGGTCCTCTGGTGGCGTCTGGTCTGGGTGTTGCTATGTATAATATTTATGTATGTAAGTGTATATAAAAAAATAATGAAGTTAGTATGTTTAGCCGCATTCTAGATTCCATAACACAAGGTAATTAAGATAACCATGAGTCTATACAGCGTGGTGTAAAATGTTGTAGAATATTTATTTATTCACCTCACGTAAATTCTCCAAAGTGATTTTTACGTATATTAGTAGTGAGTTATTGGGCATTCTACCCCACCTTAGTTCCTTCGGTTATCTTCGATAACCTCAGTCACGGTGGGATAGAATGCCCAACAACTCTTTGTAAATTCATTTACCTAAGCCAACGTTCCACATTTTAATGCCGTTCATTACACTACCGTTCCGTCGGCTCTCTGCGATCCCCTGCGTCGTAATTGCGCTGAAAGATGCTCTGTTAGTTAGCGATAGAGTTATTTCATAAACAGTACAGTCTTACGTTTGCCTATTGCGTTGTCTATAAGCAGTTTGGTTTAACTATTTACGGTTATAAATACATAATGTCATAATTACATCTGTTCATAACCAGTCCGTCAGCATTGCATCAAACATGAAATTCATTAAACAAGCAAAGTCGTTACAGATTAGTTTAATCTGTAATGATTTACCAAAAATCAAGTTACGCCATGGAGAATTATTGCCGAATACAGTACGTTGCATCATTTGCGGACCATCAAATTGTGGAAAAACCAATTTGTTAATTGGTCTCCTTTTGCACGAAAATGGATTGACATTTCAAAATGTTTATGTATATTCTAAAACTCTATATCAACCAAAGTATATTTTTTTAGAAAAGGTTTTACGAGGAGTACCAGGAATCAGTTTTCAGAAATATCAGGCAAATGATGACGTTATGAAAGTTTCAGATGCAAAACATAATTCAGTGATTATTTTTGACGATGTAGCATGTGAAAATCAAAGTAATATGCGTGATTATTTTGCCATGGGAAGACATAAATTGATTGACAGTTTTTATTTAAATCAAACATATAGCAAAATACCTAAACAACTAATAAGAGATAACGCTAACTTAATTGTGCTTTTTAAGCAAGACGAAATTAATTTGAAACATGTTTATGAAGAACATGTTAACACTGACATGACCTGGTTGGAATTTCGTAACATGTGTTCTCAAATATGGAAAGAGCCTTATGACTATGTTGTGATTAATAAAGACTCTCCTAAAAACAATGGGTGCTATAGAAAAAAGTTTGACACTTTTGTAGAATTAGATAAAATTTGAATATTTAAATAGACTGCTTTCAGTTTCTTGTTATTCTTTAATCAGCTCTTATTGGATTACCATCTATTTTACAAAATGGAAAAATCATTGAAAAAACAAATTGTAGATGCAACACAAGCTGTAAGGAAAAAAATACGTAACATGAAGGATTTTGAAGATAATAACAGACAAGTGCTTGATACAGTTTTTAAGCCTGTTACAGAATCTCTTAATTTAATAGCCAACACCAATAACCAACTAGCTCTAACAAAAAATGAAGAAAAAGGAGAATTTCATGATCAAATTTCCAACCACGACTTACAGAAAGATCAAGATATAGAAGAAACAATTGATACCAGTGATGAATCAGAAGCTGACTCTTCATTTCAGTCATTAGTCGATACTAATCCAGTTCATGATGTATCATCTTGGTCATTATCTTCAGAAATATTAGCGGATGTGCCATTTGGTGTAAGAAATGAACGTGGAAAGTTAATGTTAGGTTCCTCTAGTATAACGATTGGTGATGATGTTATTACTGTAGCCGGACACAAATACAAATGCACACCTGGCTTGCGACAGTTGCTCTTAAAAAAAGACGTTGATCTGAGCTTTGTTACAGACTATGACATGCAAAATTATAAGTCGATGTTACTTGTAACAAATGCACATCGTCGAGATTTTGATTCAAGAAAACCAATTAAAAGTAATAAAGGACAAAAATATATGCAAGTTATTAAACCTCTTTTCGATCAACAAAGTAAAAGTCCAAGCTTTGAACCGAAAGTAGGAAAAGGATTACCTTTAACAAAAATGTGGAAAAAAAACACAGATTTTGTATATTGGGATGATCCAAATGAATTGGTTGATAGATTAAAGTTATTAATTGCTTCTCGAGATGCTGGCAACACAGGACTAGATAATGAAATAATATCTATCGTTGAAGAACTACGTGAAAGCAAAATCATTAAATAGATTTACTAATAAGAAATGTGTATCATTTTATTGTACACCGTTCAACACAATACATCTTAAATATGAATGTGGACAAATTTGGTCATTATATTCATAAGCGATTACGTATATCAGAATTGCTTGAATTTTATGATAATGCATTGCTAAAATCTGAAAATGGTGATTACGATTTGAAGACATCGAAGCTAACAGGGGTCAAACCTCCTCAAGATGCGGATGATGCAGTAAACAAAGCATATGTAGATGAATTGAGAACCAAACTAATAACCGACTTACAAAAATTGCAAAATACTTTGGTGTACGATGTTCAGAACGATCTGGAGAAAGCTTTAAAAACAATAGTATCTGAGGCAGTGGTTCACTTGGAAAGCAATTTTTATAGTCGAAAAGCAGTTGATGAGATAGTTGAAAACGCAGTTAAATTTGTATTAGATCAAAAGTATAAGCTTGAAAGTTCCTCAAAATGACAAAACAACAAGTTGTTAATGAAATACATAAAGCTGCACGAAAAAATTATCCTCGTCGATCTGTAATTTTAAAAGGCATTGATGATTTGTGGCAAGCTGATTTAATCGACATGCAAAACTTGAAAAGATTTAATAAAGGTTATAACTATATTTTAATAGTTATTGATTGCTTCTCAAAGTACGTGTGGATAGAATCACTAAAAACTAAAAATAAGCATGATGTTTGTAACGCATTCGAGAAATTGATGTCGACTAACCATCGGATACCAGCTCATCTCCAAACTGATTTGGGTACCGAGTTCTATAATTCATCATTTCAAAAACTTATAAAGAACTATAACATTAATCACTACTCAACGTTTTCAACGAAAAAGGCTTCAATTGTAGAACGCGTTATCAAAACTATTAAAAATAAATTGTATAAGTACTTTAGTCTCAGCGGGCACTATAAATGGATAGATTTTGGTTTGGAGAGTGTTGTAAAGACATATAACAACACAAAACATAGCACTACTAAATTAGCACCCGTTGATGTCAATAAATTGAATGAAGTAGATGTTAAAAATAATATTAAGAACTCAATGAAAACGGAATCCTATAAACATAAGCCCAAGTTTATGATTGGTGATAGAGTTAGAATTAGTAAATACAAACAACTATTTGAGAAAGGTTATACACCTAATTGGTCAACGGAACTATTTACTATAAAAAATATCAATAACACTGTACCAGAAACATATCACATCGAAGATCAACACAAACAAGTTATATTAGGAACCTTTTACAAACACGAACTTCAAAAGTCATCTTGTCCAGGTGTTTATTTGATAGAAAAAGTTTTACGAAGGAAAGGAAATAAACTGTTCGTAAAATGGTTGGGCTTAAGTAATAAAGAGAATAGTTGGATTGATAAGACTGCAATAGTAGAATAAGTATACATAATAGTTATTAATTACAACATTTTGTTCATTATACTTTGAGCTATGCAAGGTGGTGGACTACTCAATAGTGTTATTAATCATTTGCCATTTGAACTGCACTTACCTGGCTATAATTATTGCGGACCTGGAACAAAACTTTCAAAACGTTTACTGCGTGGTGACAAAGGTGTAAATAAGCTAGACGAAGCTTGTATGTATCACGACATTGCATACGAAAACTATACAGACTTGTCTAATCGTCACAAAGCCGATTTACAACTTTTAAATATGGCCAAACAAAGAATGAAAGCAAAAGATGCTAGTAAAGGAGAAAAGCTTAGTTCGTGGGTAGTGAGTAAAGTTATGAAAACTAAACTCAAATCTGGTGCTGGTGTTAAGACATTTCATAATTTCGTTACAAAAATTAAAAGAAAAATCAAGAAACGCTTACCCAAAGATGGTAAATCTTTAATACATGCAGCTTATAGGGCTGCTAAAAAAATTGTTCCGTGCGCTCCAAAACTTCGAGTACCACGCGTCATACCTTTACCCAAAACAGGAGGCATTCTACCTTTAATCCCGATTTTTGCTGGTTTATCAGCTTTAGGAGCTTTGGCTGGTGGTGCAGCGGGTATTGCAAAAACAGTGAATGATTATAGAGAAGGTCAAAAAAAATTACAAGAATCTGAACGTCATAATAAGACTATGGAAGCTATAGCATTAGGTAACGGTTTATACATTAAACCACACAAAAAAGGCAAAGGATTGTTTATTAAATCGTCAAAAAACTAAGTAATAAGCTACCTAATCGTGCCTTAACTAATATTGATATTCAAAATTACGCATATGGTATTCCTTATTTTCGAGGAGTTTACATGAAGGATCAGTTACCAAAAATCCCTAAAGGAATTGAATGTGGTATAGTTAACCTAGATAATTCAGAAAACGATGGAACGCATTGGGTAGCTTATGTTAAGGTAAATAATTATTGTGAATATTTTGATAGTTTTGGTGATTTAAGACCACCAATCGAATTGATGCGATATTTTAAGAACTGCAATATTAATTATAACTATACAAGATATCAAAAATTTGACACACTAATTTGTGGACATTTGTGTTTAGAATATCTACAATCTTTTTGGAATAAATACTATAAATTTTATTCTGTTCTTTAATTTTAGTCATTTGCAAGATGACACTCACCTTATCTATAACTGGAAACTCATCGGTATTAACTACCTTCTATCCAAATACGTTACAATTAATCGGAGAGTATGAATGTGCATTATTACATTTATCCACATATAATTCTATTCCAAATATTGATAAAACAAATAATAAGTTATACTATGGTTCAAATAATGTTATTGAAATACCTGAAGGTACTTATGAGTTGCAAGATATCAGTGATTATTTAAAATCTGAAGTAAAGGATGCATCCATAAAACTCCATTGCAATAACAACACCTTAAAAACTATGTTATTTTGTACATCAACTATAGATTTTACTAAAGGTTGTTCGTTCGGAGGTTTGTTGGGGTTTAAAAAACAAGTCTTGGAAGCCAATAAATATCATGTATCAGAGTTTCCAGTCAACATTTTGCCTACAACCGTGATAAGAGTTGAATGTGATATAGTTAGCGGTTCCTATATAAACGGACAATCCAGTCACATTCTACATGAATTCGCACTTAATGTCCCACCTGGATACAGAATTATAGAAATACCAAAAAACGCAATTTACTTTCCAATCAACCAAACCAACATCAGCTGCATACAAATCAGACTTTTGGATATAAATAATAACTTAATAAATTTGCGAGGTGAAGAAGTACAGTTGTATCTACACCTCAAAAGAAAAAATGATTGACTATAATAAATATAATATGTTTCTTCCAATTCAAAATAGCAGTTCTGCTCAAACTCTCAATCAAGTAAGAGCTCGACGTAAAAGGAGAATAAAGTTGAATAAAAACAATAAAGCATTTCTTAAGGCGATTGGTTTGTTAAAATGAATATCCTAGATGTTTTATCCGCTCCAGCCTACGACAACTCTGTGGAAGGAATTGAAATTCACTCTTACAAGCCTTACGTAACAAGTTTTAATAGAAGCGATGAAATCAGGATACCTATTAATCAGCAAGACTTGTATATATTACCATCAGAAAGCAGTTTATTTTTGGAAGGAACTGTTATTGTAAACAAGGCTGACAATTCGAAAGAGAGAGTCAGTAGCGTTCATTTCACAAACAATAGTTTACTTTACTTGTTTCAAGATATAAGGTATGAGATAAATGGAGTGGAGATAGACAAAATAAAAAATGCTGGTATAACTAGCACGATGAAATCATTTATATCAATGAATGAGAGCGAAGCTAAAACATCTAATGCTTGGGGTTGGAATATCGGTGGAATAAAAAGTACTAATGGAGGTAGCTTTTCTGCTTCTATACCACTTCGCAACATTCTTGGTTTCGCAGAAGATTTTAAGAAAGTAGTAATAAACAGTAAACATGAACTAATCTTATTACGAAGTAATACCAATCTGAACGCATTAAAACTCAACTCTGGTGAAATTGTAGAAGATATTATCATAAACAAAATAATATGGCGTGTACCGCATGTTAAAGTATCTGATAAAGAAAAAATAAACATTCTAAAATTGTTAGAAAAAGATCGACCACTTCAGATGATATTCAGGAATTGGGATTTGTATGAATATCCAATGTTGCCTAAAACCACCAAACATACTTGGTCAATAAAAACATCTTCACAAATAGAGAAACCAAGATTTGTCGTTATTGGTTTACAGACAAATAGAAAAAATAATGCTAGACTTGATATGTCTCAGTTTGATCATTGTGAGATTCGTGATGTTAAGGTATACCTTAACTCCACCTACTTCCCATATGAAAATATAAATACAAGTTTCTCGAATAATCGAATTGCTTTAATATATGAACAATATGCTAAATTTCAACAGTCTTATTATGGGCGTCGCGCTGAGCCTTTATTAAGTGAGGAACAATTTAAAAACGTTGCTCCGTTATTCGTCATAGACTGTTCTAGACAGCCAGATAATCTTAAGTCAGGTCCTGTTGTGGACGTAAGAGTGGAAATTGAAAGTGATATTGATATCCCAGATCAAACTTCGGCATATTGTCTTATATTGAACGACTGTATAATTGAGTATAAACCATTAAGCAGCACTGTGAGAAAATTATCATGAATCCGAATACAATTATAGTGGATGTCCAGGGGTTTAAAGACACTTGTAATAACTTTATAGTCAAGGAATTAGCTCTGGCCACCCGTGTTTATACCCAAACGTTCTTAATAAAGCCCCCATACTTATTTAAATACTTAACTACGAATGAAAAAAAACAAGTTACGTGGTTGGAGAGAAACAGGGGGATTTACTGGAATGAAGGTTATATCGACTATAGAGAATTTCGACGTATAATTGTTCCTTATTTAGAAAATAAAGAAATTATTGTGAAGGGCTTAGAAAAAGTTAAGTGGATTCAAGATCTATGTATGAATTGTATTTGTATAGATCTTGGTGAAGACAAATGTCCAAATTTATCACTGTTGCATAACAAATATTCAAATAATGAAACCAGTTTTAATTGTATTAATCATACTAAACAATGTGCACTTAAAAATGTTTTATGTATAAAGAATAATTTAATAGAGCAAGAAAGTCAACCTATACGCAGTTTTAATAAATAAAACATTTTTTTAAAGTAAATGGTTTTTTATTTTTTAACCCACATTTTTAATATTTATAATATTATAACACATTTTCACAGTAAATAAAATCTAAATATGTCATCACTTTATCTACTAGTTACATTAATGAATTATTACCTAATTAAAAAACATGATCTGAGTAGCCCCACAATTATTACCTATGGTTTTTATTTTTTAATACACTTTTTTAATATTTATAATTTTTAACACATATTTTCACAGTAAATAAAATTATAATAAAATCTAAATATGTCATCACTTTATCTACTAGTTACATTAATGAATTATTACCTAATTAAAAAACATGATATGAGCAGCCATACAATTATTACCTATGGTTTTTTATTTTTTAACACACATTTTTAATATTAATTTTTTTAACACATATTTTCACAGTAAATAAAATATAAATATGTCATCACTTTATCTACTAGTTATACTAATGAATTATTACCTAATTAAAAAACATGATATGAGTAGCCATACAATTATTACCTATGGTTTTTTATTTTTTAACACACATTTTTAATATTAATTTTTTTTAACACATATTTTCACAGTAAATAAAATCTAAATATGTCATCACTTTATCTACTAGTTATACTAATGAATTATTACCTAATTAAAAAATATGATATGAGTAGCCACACAATTTTTTGGAAATATTGTGAACTAATTTTTCAGCTTGATCCGATATCTCATCTACCGTATCTTGTACAACATACTGTGCAGTGATTATCTCCTTAACTTCATCTTCGTTGTCTCTTGACTCACTGAGTTCCTTGATCGTAATTTTTATTAAACGTCGTCCTTTTCTTCTTTCACTGTTAATAATATAGGAATTCAATGCACTGCGTTTGTTTGTAATTGGTCTTCTTCGATTAGTTTTCTTTTTGTTTGTTTTTACTTCTTCATTGGGTGTTATTATCCAAGGTCTATTCATTGCGTTGTCCAAGTCGAACTGATCTTGCAGGTTTGGAAGATATTCAGGAGAGCTCTCTTCTGTTCCGTTTGAAAATTTGTTTAAGTTGGTATTCTGAAAATTATTTAAAACATTAGTAATAAATTATACTAAGAATTTTGTAAATAGATTGAAATTTCCAATAGATTGAAAGTTATAAAATATCTACCATGTTGTTAGATATGCTCGTCTTGACTGTTTAATAAATAATGAACTAGGTAATAATATTTTTTCTAACGCAGTTGATATATCAAATAATGCTAACATAAAGTATTTATTGGTATGATGATCAAGTTAGAACTTGAAATTCAACCATTCAATATTTCGTATGGTGCATAATGTTATTGTTATGTACCTACTTAATACTTAGTTGTGAAATTCTTATGAATTTCAAACGTGTTGTAACGTGAATGATGACGTATTTCGTTATCAATATCAGGTAACGAATATAATATAAACACAATAATTAGTAATTGCTTATTTTAATTTATTCGACATACTAATACAGAATCGGGTAACCAGTAAATACCTATAGGCACCTTAACAGTTAGTATCATACGAAATGAACTACAATAAGTATTCCTAATATTTCATATTTTGTATTGTCTAAACTCTCCAGCTATTCTATAGAATACCTACATTATTCCTTACTGATGATATTATATTCTACAACTTCTTTGGGAGCTACTCTAATTGAGTCACCAAAGCCTATTCAAATTTGGTAAAATATTTTACGTTATGTACAATTACGTGCTACTTTAATTTTACACTAAGGAATGACTAAAATATATAGGTATCTACTTACAAATTGATTACGTGGTTCACCGCTCAGCCCATGAGGATTCCCCGTCAATTTCTTCCGTGATGATAAAATATCTGAAAATAAAATTAAATATAGGTTTAAGTCTAATTATTGAAAATTGGTAAATGTAGTTCGAATATGTTGAACCTACAACTTCTTCGGGAGCTACTCTAATTGAGACACCAGAGCCTATTCAAATTTGATAAAATATTCTACTTTATGTACAATTAAGTGCTAGCAAGAGATTAAATATTTCAGCGTTCATTATTTTGTTTACAACTTTTTGAATTTTGTACAGAACTTAAATTTTATAAGTACGAAAATTAAGGATAATCGTATAAAATTAAATTTAAAGGACTTCCATAGAAAACTACGTCGCCTAATAAATTAGATATTTAGTAGGTAAACTAACAAGGAATTATATATCAAATAATTAACATATAAGTAATTACTTACATGACATTGCTTTTATTTTGGGTCTTCCTTTTAATCCTCTGAAGGACGTAGTGCACTGCGTGGTTTGTAGCTCGATGCAAATGGTAGATTTGACTCATCCACTTATACTTGTGTTTCTTTTAAACACAGACGTTTTGATTTATCAACATAGTCTGTTCCTTTTACAGCATTTAAATAAAAGCAATCAGGAAAAAATATAGCATGCTGCATCCAAGGATCATCGTAATCCTCCCAATCTTCGATGCCACCTCCGCATGAAAAGCACATAACTTTATCGGTAAAACCACTTCCACAGTAAAAAAAACCTGCATCAGCCATTTTCATCACCAATCTTCGTTTTGAATCTGCTGTAGCCCAATAATGTCGAAATGAACATAATCGAATTTTATGGTCATTATATATTTCATATCGGGGGCTTAAATAATTTTGAATCATTCTTAAGCAGGTGTCGATATGTGATTGTGTAAAAGAATAATGACACTTTGTATCTGATGTTCTTAATTTAAAAGGATGAGGTGGTCCGAATAGTAATGGGACAGGAATGACCTAAAATTATAGCACATTTCGTTGCATTTATTAAGAGGCAACCCCAGTTTTCACTATTCATTCAATTCATTATATCATTCATTAATATACAGTTTTGCATTTACTCAGTAATACCTAATCATTTTCTTCGATGAGGTCAACAAGATTATTATGTATTCTAATTATTCGAGCCCATAACTTTAGATCTTTGAAATAGATTTTAGGCCATCTACCTTTCTCTCTCTGGAAAGGTATTAATATAGCATTATACTGTTCATAGTTTAATATTTTCGCAATATGTAGTCCACATAATCGGTTCTCTACTATCATTATCTGCACTCGGTCTCCAATATTCAACACCATGATAACTTAAATAGTGCTACAGCTTCAAGTTCTCTAGCAAATATAAAGAACGGCACTTTTCATACATTAGGGTTGGGAGGGGACAGTAAAATAAAATAAGTTTTTTTTTTAATTTTTATGTCAGAATAATTTTATTATCAAGACACCAATTATTTAAACATAATACATTTTTAAAGCACATACAGAGCTATGATAAATACAATGATAAAAATCTTGAGAATATTTATAATAATCACATAGACTTATCAAACTAGGACAACCTTTATCTTCTAAATTAAATATATTACTATTTTCTAAAATGTACTTCAACCATACAACTTTTTCTGAACCTTTAACGTAAATATATTTGTCTCTTAATATATCTGAAACCAAAGTTTGGTATTCGGAATATGGCACAAATCCTTCATCCCAATGTATCTTTCTGTTACGTTCAATCCAACTAACTTGCTTTTTCTCTGTTTTCGTTAGTTTTTTAAATGGAAATGGTATATGTGTATGTATGGTATTTTGCTATATGTTTGATTTAAATAAAAACTGTCAATCAATTTATGTCGAATTATTGCTGAATACAGTACGTTGCATCATTTGCAGACCATCAAATTGTGGAAAAACCAATTTGTTAATTGGTCTCCTTTTGCACGAAAATGGATTGACATTTCAAAATGTTTATGTATATTCTAAAACTCTATATCAACCAAAGTACATTTTTTTAGAAAAGGTTTTACGAGGAGTACCAGGAATCACTTTTCAGAAATATCAGGCAAATGATGACGTTATGAAAGTGTCAGATGCAAAACCTAATTCAGTGATTATTTTTGACGTTGTAGCATGCGAAAATCAATTCAACGCAATTACGACCCAGGGGATCGCAGAGAGCCGACGGAACGGTAGTGTAATGAACGGCATTAAAATGTGGAACGTTGGCTTAGGTAAATGAAATTTACAAAGAGTTGTTGGGCATTCTATCCCACCGTGACTGAGGTTATCGAAGATAACCGAAGGAACTAAGGTGGGGTAGAATGCCCAATAACTCACTACTTATATTTTAGGCCTCTTGATCGTAAAAATCAGCTTGTAGAATTTATGTGAGGTAAGTAAGGTTTTTATGTACTTATTTATTTTATTTTATTTATTTATTTATTTAACCAACTTATACTTACAGCTAGCTAGTCATATAAGTTATAGGTCACATACATTACCTTACCTTAATTACCTGATAGGTACGTGACGTCTGGCATTCCTAGGATCTTACTCTACAATGTCTTGAATGAGTGCGAGTGTGGTCATGTATAGCGGACATTATAGGTACTCATAAGATACCATGTGGCCACTCGCATACAGTGTGTATTTTTTAACACGCTTTTATTAGCTTCACTTGTAACTATGTATGTAAGAAAATCTTGGAATCTTAATCTGACCCACTTTCTGGTCTTCGATTGGGATGAAATTTTACACACGCTCTGAGTTCTGATGATAATACAATATGACCAGCTAAGAAACGTCATTGCAAATCCAATATGGCGGCCTCGCCAAGATGGCGGACTGGCTGTTTGAAATCCACCCCATGATATGGGTATCACGTGATACCCATATGGTCCGCTATATTGGATTTAAGTCACGTGACTTAAGTCCAATATAGCGGACGTCCAAGATGGCGGTAAGGATTTTGTAAATTTGAGGCGTGTTTTTTAAATTATTTATTATTATACGATTTCTTTGCTGAATTTGCATCAAACAAGAAATCACATATATGTATACTTCGGGACACATATCATAGACCTCGCGAGACAAAGGAGGCCCTAACGCTAACAATATTTTATTATTATAGTCTCTCCCTCTCAAGTAATCAATCATGTAGCAATCATCTAATATAATCCACCACTATAACTTGACCCCCATCAAACTATTACTAAACGAATTTCAGTGTGATTTATAAAACGGGGATTAAGATGAGGGCTCAGTTTGGACTGGTTTTATTTTTATATTGACTGATTAAGATACACACTGCTCAAATATTTGGCGAACATTATAGTTAATTTGTTATTGCTAGGGAATGTAGCTTCCACGGTGGCTGACCGTGAGGGATGGCCCTGGTTCAGCCAGGGTGCGAGGGATATGTCGAAGACAACCTCACCTCCGGTCTAGCACCACGACCCTCAGTCACATAACCTCCCCTTCCGGCTCCGGCGGAAGAGGTATCCGTGGCAATTTCGCTCGAAAAAAGGGCATGCAGCTTTGTGTTACTAGAGAAAGCTTAAAACTACGCAGCTATAGGTCACTAGATAAGTAAAAAGTAATAATAATCTGCATAGACCATTGAAACGGAACTTACAAAACCTGAAATGGACTATCGCTTTGAAATTTTGGGAAGATCCTTAGCTACCTTTTTGATATACAGACTGCCTCTGTGGCGGCAGTAAACGCTGGCCGCTACGCAGGAGGCGAGTGTTCGATCGCCGTTCAGTGCAAATATTTGTAAGCATGAATATGGGTATTTGCATTGGTCAGGGTGTTTTTCTATTGTATATGTATTTCCAAAAACAAAAGTGTCTTTAATAGGCTCGTCCCCTATCACGTGGGATCGAAAATCATAGTTGGCGAAAAGTGACTAATAATACACCTCTGCCTACCCCTTCAAGGATTTACAGTAATAAGTATATGTATGTCATGTTTTAACCAAGCACCTTGTACACAAAATATTTTCTTTATCTCTCTGTAGAGCTGACACCTTTAATCTCTCGAGTGTAACAATCTTAGCCTGATATTAAATAAGACGGAAAGCGTGTCTCCAGCGAGACGAACGATCAAAGAATTAGCTAAATGAATGATGAAAGCTTTTTCATTTCAACTGTGAAGATGCGTGCGATATGTTTTTACCTGATTGCCGAATGAAGGAGGGTAATGTTTTTCAAGACTATTGTATGTATGAATGTATGTCCATTTATTTGGCACGGCCTACAGCCTGAACGGCTTTACGGATTTGGACATATGAGGTGTCATTGGATTCGCCGTGATTGTGCGAGTGACACCACGTATATTAAAATTTCGAGAAAATGAAATTGGCGGATTTTTGGCGCCAAAACGTATGATATCAAAAATATTTTTGACCCCAAACTTAATGAGTAAGGTATCAAAATGAAGGAAATTAGAAGGAGATAATTAAAAGATAGGTATACAATGTCATATCATAAAAAAGTATAAAATAAAACAAATGATTAAAAAAAAAATCCGACTGCCACTGAAAATATCGAAATAAGTTTGATAACAGGTTTATGATTGGCAATTTGCTTGGTTGGTTTATGATTGGTGGATTTTTTTTTTTTTAATTTGTTTTTTACGTCACTTTATCTATATTCTGGGTGGCGTGCGCTTAAAAAACTCAAAAAAAATCTGCATTCATTCAGCTCAATTTAAAACGACGTACAACCATAATCAGAGATGGTTCTTAGCTACTATATGAATGCATTATGGGCAAAGCCAGGAGCCAGGCTGCTAGTATATTAATTAAAATGCAATCAGAAATATTTTCTAAGCAGCTTTAATACAGGGTTCTCAATACAGAAATTTGAAGAGTCTTACAAAGTCAGTAGCACGAGTGTCAATGACTCTGATGTTGCAAATGTCCATGAGCCATGGAAACGGCTCATGTGGTAAACCGTGAGCTTATTTACCACCAAGCGATATAACAAACTTCAATAATCATAGTACTGTACTGTAGCTATCCTATAGTGTTAGATTCCCTTAGATATCGGTTTAAACCCTTACAAATTGGATCCCGATACAATTAAGACTGTTCACAGTAAGTATTAATTAAACAAAGGTTTTGTCAGTTGTATTATCGCTTCGTTACAGATACGTGCAGTATAGTAGAAAGAGAAGAAAAGAGGATTTTCTCTCCGTCTTCTTTATAGCGGTAATCCCGGCCACATGCGAAGTTTTCACCTCGAAGTCTGGGGATAGCTTTTTCCAGACTAAGGCCCATATTCTAGAATAAAACTCAGCCTGACTCAGACGACAGCGGTAATCCCGGCCACATGCGAAGTTTTCACCTCGAAGTCTGGGGACAGCTTTTTCCAGACTAAGGCCCATATTCTAGAATAAAACTCAGCCTAATTCAGACGACAGCGGTAATCCCGGCCACATGCGAAGTTTTCACCTCGAAGTCTGGGGACAGCTTTTTCCAGACTAAGGCCCATATTCTAGAATAAAACTCAGCCTGACTCAGACGACAGATTGTATAGACAGATCGATAGTTTGACATTATGACCTATACAATCTGTCCGCAGACAAATCGAGATTCAAGCTAAGTGTCATTCTAAAACAGTAGCCTGTGTGTGTGTGCTTCTACTACCTGAAGCGACTGCTGTAAATATTAAACAAACTCAACAAACTCACGCCTGTATTCCCCGAAGGGGTAGGCAGAGGTGCTAGCACCCACATTTCGACCGTTTATGGTTAGGTCCCAATGTAATAGGTACGAGCCTATTGCCATTAACCAGACACTTATAATCCTGCGATAAATACACACATAACTTCGAAAAGCATCGAAAAGTCATTGGTGTGTGCCATGGTAAACCTGGGATCGAACCCGAGACCTCGTCTCAGCAGTCCATTACCCATACCACTAGGCTGCCGCAGCATATTAGTATCGTAATAATGACTAACGGCTCAACGTGTTCCCTGAGGCAGCTGTTAAGATTGATTATCCATCCTTGGATTAATCAACTCAACTTAACTTACTCGATTACCAGTTGTCCCCAACTCGGAACCCCTAAAATTAAGGATAACCATTGCCCTAAAACATTTACCAAAAAAAACATCGGAAAAATGTGAATCTTCTCGGGCGAGACTCTAACCTGCGATCATTCCCTTAGAGGGGGAATGCCTTGAGCAACTAGGCTACCGAGGCACGTTCCATGTAATTCAAAATTTTCCTTCTATATTTTATTCATCTTTTATGCGGCGGTGGAGTTAACTACCGATGTTCTTACGAATTATCGGAACCATTATACAGAATTGGAGTCCCGCCTGAGACGATTCACCTTTTTATTTTAAATTATATAGTTATCATACTTACTTAATGCCTAAAAAATTACAGAGAAATTTTTACATACATACATACAATCACGCCTTTATCACCAAAGGGTTAGGCAGAGGTGAATTAACACCCTCATTTCACCAATCATTGGATTCGGTCCTACGTAATAGGGGAAATTCGTACAGTTCGCAAAATCTCAATAAATAACAACCCTGTCTATACCCTTTTATTTCAGTGACGTAATTACAACCCAACCATACACTACCCAATATTGTACCCTCGTATAGACATCAAGAAACTGTCTATACATACTAATAAAGGTCATTAAAAGAAATCCTCTTTTGCCATTGGTGCAAATCCCTTTTTATTACGTCATTGATCCCTAATAATCCCCAATGGAGGCAACTCGAGTGAGGAAAGCCATCTTTTTAATTGAATCGTACTAATTAGAGGATAGCCAATATGTGATCGGAGATAAGGTATTATAGGACATACTGTATAAATAGGTTGGCGATATATTCTGGTTTTTTTTTGTGAGGGTAAACTATAAATATTAATTCGGTCACGTGAGAAAAAAAGAAAGAAGAGAAAGAAAAATGTGTAATACTAACCTCAATTTGATATAATTTGCACACTTAAAAATTTTACATACTTATATTTACACTTTTACACATGTAAATGAGATTGTCAAAGGGTTACTACTCATATACTCTCACTGTTGTACAGCATACTCTTCAATCCTGCTACCCCCTCTTACCTAAAAACCCGATTCGAGTTTCTGGGCGCTACACATTCCAGGTCTCTGAGATCGGCAGAGAATTTGAGACTGAAAATGCCAGGGCACTCCACAAAGTTCAGTGACAAATCCTTCTCCGTCCAAGCTGTTCGTCTGTGGAATGCTTTGCCGGTAAGAATTAGACGCGCACAATCCTTACCAGTTTAAAAAAAATCTGTGTATGATTACTACCTGCGGGACATCGGCTACATGTAGACACATTGGTCACTCCTCCATAAATAGTAAGATAGGTTATGTATGTGTGTGTATGTATATATGTGTGTATGTATGTATATGTGTATGTATGTATATGTGTATGTACCTGTATTTATTTGTATAGGTATATTGTATAAAACGTATCCTAAGTAAAATTAAATTAAAAATTCCAAAAAGTTGAAAATAAATGAATAAATTTTAATACAACGGTTGCCATGTCGGGGGACCTTTTTTTTTTTTTTTTTTTTTTTCGTGCGGAAATCCCCACGGATACCCCCCCTGCCGGAGCCGGAAGGGGAGGTTATGTCGGACTCGAACCGACTAAAACCGCACGCCGACTGTGGGTCTTGGTGCTAGGCCGGAGGTGAGGTTGTCAAAGACATATCCCTCGCACCCCGGCTGACCCAGGGCCATCCCTTACGGTCTGGCCCTCAGGAGGGGGGACAACGGTGTCCCCAACTCGCCCCCGGAATGGGGAGGCGCACTATTCAGCGCGCCGCCGCCGTGGCCTGCTTCTGCTGGGGTGACAGGCGGCTCCACCCGTCACCCCCAGGCCCGCGCTCATGGGGGACGGAGGTCAGTCAGTGCCCTCCGACGCCCGAGTTGCCTGCGCGCGCGGGCGGCGCGATCCGCGAGTCTATCTCGCTCGCGCCGCCTCTCCCGCTCCGCCGTCTCCTTCACGACCATTACCTGCTCGCTGAAGGAGACGCCGGCCGCCCACGCGTCCGCGCAGCGGACCATTGCTGTGAGCAGGGTGGCGAGGGTGAGAACTCTCACTCCCAGGGCCGCCACTAGCTCCCGCCTCGGTTCGGCCCATGCCGGGCACTCGGTGAGCGTATGCAGCCCCGTGTCCTCGCTCGCGTCGCAGTGATGGCACTCGGACGTTGGCTCCTTTTCGATCCGACACAGATATCTCCCGAAGCACCCGTGCCCGGTGATAATCTGCGTCAGTCGATACGAGAGGCTGCCATGTGGCCTCTCGAGCCATTCCCCCATGATGGGCCTTACCGCCTCTATGACGGCATGCCCTGCGCGTCGTTGCTCAAGTCGTCGCTCCCACTCCGCCACCATGATCCCGTGGAGCCGGGACCTCTCGGCCCGAATGTCTTCGGGCTCGGGATCGTATCCCCGCTCCCGCGCCTCCTTACGGAACCGATACAGTGCCGCAAGGGATCTCGCTTCCAGGATCCACGGTGGCGATCCGGCTAGGAGACTCGCCGCTTCAAAGGATATCGTGCGGTACCCCCTAATGGCCCTGCAGGCCATCGTCTGCTGCGGCGCATGCAGCAGTTGCACGAACCTGGCCTGCAGGGCGTCCGCCCACACGGGGCACCCGTACAGGGCCATGGACCGCACGACACCCGCGTAGAGTCTCCTGCAGGAGTCCTCTGGGCCCCTCAAGTTGGGCAGCAGCCGCATCAGCGCGTTAGCTGACACCAACAGTTTGGGGCGCAGACTTCGGAAGTGCTCTCCGAAGTCCCACCGACCGTCGAGTACGAGCCCCAGGTATTTCAACCGGGGCTTGATGTCGATGGGAGTACCTCCTACTGTCAAGCTGGATCCCGGGGGTGGCCCGCGCCGAGGACCATGAAAGAACAAGGCCTCGGATTTGTGCAGAGCCACCTCGAGACCCAGCCGCCGGATCCGATCCACGACTTGAGCAACAGCGGTCGTGGCCCTCTGGGTCGCCTCGCGGTGCGTAGCGCCACTCACCGTCACTAGCGTGTCGTCCGCGTAGCACGTGACGGTGGCCTCGAACGCGAGCTCACCGCGAAGCACCCAGTCGTATCCGATGTTCCACAGGAGCGGCCCCAGGACCGATCCCTGTGGGACACCGCACGACATCTCACGCCTACCGACGCCGGTCGCACTTGGGTAGATGACGGCCCTCTCCGTCAGGTACGCCCCGACTATGCGGCGGAGGTAGAGAGGCACATCGTGGTACACGAGCGCCTCCCTGATGCAACTCCAGGGCAAGGTGTTGAACGCGTTGGAGATGTCCAAGGACACCGCCAACATCACCTCGCCCCGGGCAACCGCATCCTCCGCCAGAGTCCTCACGCGCATGATGGCATCCACAGTGGAACGCCACCGGCGGAAGCCGTACTGAGTGTCCGCTAGGTCCGGCCCCACTCTAGAGAGGTGCTCGACGAGGCGCTTGGCAATCACTCTTTCGAAGAGCTTGCCCACCTCGTCGAGCAACACTATGGGCCGGTACCCGGACGGCTCGTCCGCCGGGCGTCCGTCCTTGCGGATGAGGACCAGTTTCCCCGTCTTCCACATCTTCGGAAACTGGCCCCGCTCCAAGCATGCGCTGAGGAACCCTCGCAGTCGGGGTTCGAGACCGTCTTCTCCTAGAGCTAGGACCCACGCACGGCCTGGAATGCCGTCGGGTCCCGGGGCGGTGTTCTTCTTGGCTCTAAGCCGTCGCACCGCCAGCTCTAGTTCTACCCAAGTGACCTCGGGCACGTCGTCGTCAATAACCACGCCGGGCGCATCAGGCGACCGAGGTGGCGGAGTCATCTGCGGCGGAACGTGTTCCGCCCGCGCCGGGAACAGGGATGCCACCACTCCTCCAAGCAGAGCCGGCTCGAGAACCTGGGTCAGGGGAGGGGCCCGGGGGCGCAGCTTTCCTCTTACCAAGCGGTAAGGCCGCCCCCATGGGTCCCGCTCCAGTGTCTCCAGCAGCTCCCTATAGGAAGCTGCCTTCGACCGCTTGATCTCCGCTCGGAGGGCATTCCTGGCCTCCCTGTATCCCTCTTGCAACTCCGCCACTAGGGGATCTGTTTCTGCGGGGCGGCTACGCCTCCTACGGAGCCTGGCCCACCGGCGGTGCGCGATCACGCAGGCTTGACGCAGCCTCGCGATCTCCGCAGTCCACCAGTAGACCCGGCGCCTCGGACTATAGGCTGGAGCCCTAGACATACCCGCATCACAGACAACAGTCATGGCCTCCCGGAACCACGCCGCCTCGTCATCAATGTCGTCAGGCCTGTCCGGCACCATGGCCCAGGCCTGCACGGAGGCGGCTTCCAGGAGAGCATCCCTATTCAGTCCCCTAAGCACCCAGCGCGGCTCGCGTGGGGCCGGTGTGACCGGCGCATCACTCTCGGGAGATGTCGGGGGACCTTAACTGATTAAGTACCTACTCCTTTATATCGTAAGGTCCCCGACATGGCAACCGTTGTATTAAAATTTATTCATTTATTTTCAACTTTTTGGAATTTTTTTTTGTGACGGGGGTTTTTTAAATTTTTAATTTAATTTTTATTTTATACTTTTTAAATTGATCTACTAGTCAAGCTCTTTCATTTTTGATACCCATATTGAGGGAATTATAAAGAATTATGTATTCCAACATGTCGTGGCGGCGGCCATCTTGGACTGTTTTTTTTCAAACATAGCTAAGAACACTCCCGACTAATATACCTTTCAGACAAAAAAAACTAAATCCAAATCGGTTCATCCGTTTGGGTGCTACGATGCCACAGACAGACACACACACATACACACACACACACACACACACACAGACACGTCAAACTTATAACACCCCGTCGTTTTTGCGTCGGGGGTTAGAAATACACTACACCAATATTGGGACTTTGTGCACCATGCCACCCAAACATGGCTTCTATCTCTTTCTCCATCCAAAGGTTGCCTGTAAGAGATTGCCACTGTGCGATAAGGCCGCCTATTGTATATACCTGAAATTTACTTACAAACAACACATGTTTTTATCCTTGGTGTACACAATAAAGAGATACTTTACTTTACTTTACTTTACTTTACTTTACTTTACTTTACTTTACTATACTTTACTTTACTTTACTTTACTTTACTTTACTTTACTTTACTTTACTTTACTTTACTTTACTTTACTTTACTTTACTTTACTTTACTTTACTTTACTTTACTTTACTTTACTTTACTTTACTTTACTTTACTTTACTTTACTTTACTTTACTTTACTTTACTTTACTTTACTTTACTTTACTTTACTTTACTTTACTTTACTTTACTTTACTTTACTTTACTTTACTTTACTTTACTTTACTTTACTTTACTTTACTTTACTTTACTTTACTTTACTTTACTTTACTTTACTTTACTTTACTTTACTTTACTTTACTTTACTTTACTTTACTTTACTTTACTTTACTTTACTTTACTTTACTTTACTTTACTTTACTTTACTTTACTTTACTTTACTTTACTTTACTTTACTTTACTTTACTTTACTTTACTTTACTTTACTTTACTTTACTTTACTTTACTTTACTTTACTTTACTTTACTTTACTTTACTTTACTTTACTTTACTTTACTTTACTTTACTTTACTTTACTTTACTTTACTTTACTTTACTTTACTTTACTTTACTTTACTTTACTTTACTTTACTTTACTTTACTTTACTTTACTTTACTTTACTTTACTTTACTTTACTTTACTTTACTTTACTTTACTTTACTTTACTTTACTTTACTTTACTTTACTTTACTTTACTTTACTTTACTTTACTTTACTTTACTTTACTTTACTTTACTTTACTTTACTTTACTTTACTTTACTTTACTTTACTTTACTTTACTTTACTTTACTTTACTTTACTGTGAATGATGGAATGTGGACTGTATGTATGAAATAAACTGGTTAAATTATAGGGAATAGAAAAAAGAAGCCATAATATTATGTAAGTGAGTTTGCTTTTACTACTTTTTTACAAGATATGATAGCACCGGAAAACAAAATGCATACAAATCATTGTTTAAAAAATAAGAAAAAATCATCAATTCTATATAAAGATGTGTCGTGCACAGTTACAACTAGTATACTATAATGTTTATAAAATAAGTACCTATGGATCATGAAAACGGGATCATTACTCTACAGGTAGATCCATGGATAACAGTAGCTCATCGATCGCTTACTGGTTAAGGAGTCGGCCTCTCGATCGAAAGTTCCCGGGTTTGAATCCTGACTATTACATTACCAACGTGAACCCACTTCTAACACAAGTAATATAGCTTAGCTACAGTTAAAGGAAATATTAGTAATTTCGGTTGTAATATTCTTTAAAAAAAAGTTCTATCCACACTATACGCAAAGTTCAACATTATCCATGAACTTTTTAAATAAAACTTTAAATAATAAAATCGGATTTTCATACGTTTCGCGGTATAGTGAAAACTTATGTTTCCCAACGTACAGGAATGCTGAGACCGGTTTTGTAGACTGGAAGCTCATTTTCAGCTGAGCTTTTATTAAAATAGCTTTTTTTATTTCCAGGTACGTGTTAAGCTTTTATGGTGGAGCTTAATAGCTTTTTCGAGAGATTTAAGCACTGTGAAACAGGTATGTTAATATTTTCTTTTTTGATAAAATTTTATGTTTTTAAATATATTGTAGTGTAATAGAGGAAGTAAGTTTTAGACCGAGATAATTCAAACTTAAGGCCCATATCCCAGGACCTCGATTCTGTTTAAGCCAAACCATAGTGGTGCCGCTGCAAAAAACGGCATGAAATAATAGACTTTAAAGCAATGTGGTTAAAGTTCAAAATTAAATTACTTTTTGCAGAGTAATTAAAAAAGTGTAATGAAACTGTTTTCATTTCATTTTGAACTTTATGCGTATAAAAATAAAGTCTAAAATTTAATCTCATTTTTTGCAGTGACTGCGGCACCAGAATGGTTTAGCTTTAGGAGAATCGAGGGCCAGAAAGATATTCAGTCCTGAATCCTGAGTTATACGCACTATGAAGACTTTTCTAGATGACAGTTCTAATGTCATTGAGTCAAGTGAAAGTCGATTTACAATTGAGCGTTGTTCCGAAATACGGGCCTTTTTTTTTTTCTTTTCTTTTCGTGCTGAAATCCCTTCGGATACCTCCTCCGCCGGAGCCGGAAGGGGAAAAACCGTACGCCGACTGTGGGTCGTGATGCTAGGCCGGACGTGAGGTTGTCATTCACATAATTATACCTCCTACACATATCCCTCGCACGAAATACGGGCCTCATACTATCCGGAACAAAAAATTGTTTTACGGTTCTGGGAATAAGGCGGGAAATAGTTTTTAAATTTCGAAATATGGAACGACGTAGTAACTAGATAAAGTCAAAAAAAAATTAAAAACCAACAACTTAATACTCCTCATCTCCACTCCACATTCAACCGCTGCCATGTTCATGAGGAGAGTCACGACGGAGTGCTTAACCAGTTAGGGTCCCGCAACATGGCAACGATGGAATCAAAATATTTCTAGGTATATCAAAAGTTAAAGGGCCAACACAATTTATTTTCCGCTCTTTGGACGTTTTTTGTGACGGGGTTTTTTAAATTTTAAATTTAATTTTTATTCTTTGAATGTTTTTTTTTGTTTTAGTCCTTTTTCAATTAATGATACCTACTCGCGTAAACTTATGACCGTACCATCATTTTTTAGCATAAATAAATATATAAATAAATAAATAGTCCACAAAATTCCACACAACGCTATCTAGACCCATGGTAAGCTTAAATAGCTTGTGTTATGGAATCTAGAATGCGGATAAACATACTAAGATACTTTTTTTGTAAATACATACATATTATACATAGAAACACCCAGCTCAATGCAAATAGCCATATTCATGCATATAAATATTTGCACTGAGCGGAAATTGAACCCACGCCTCCTGCGTGGCAGTCGCTTGCACTACCGCCACTCCACAGAGGAAGCAATTCGTGATACACCTCCAGGTACAGAAAGTTGAATTCCTAAAATGTTGAAATCCCAGAATGATACGATGAAATTAAATATTATCGAGCTATAAACGATGCAAATCTCACGTTCAAAAACGTAATTCAAAATATAAAATCATTAGAGGACATTGATACAAAAGGAGGCAACAAAATCTACACCACACAAAAATAAAGAAATACTCTCGATGCTAAATCAAATTTCATCCGAAACCGAACTCATTTTCTCGGCAAATAAGATTTGTTTTCTTTTATTCGTTTATTAATTTACAACAAAAAATATATCAACAGGAAAATGCTTGTTTACAGTTACATAAGAAAAATCAAAGTCCTCAGTCCCCTGGAGAACAGGGGAAATGTAAATATATTGTATTTAATCTGCTTGATGTGGGCTCTGAATATGATTATGCTGTAATTTGGATACAATACGAAACACTGTGGTTGGCACATCGTAATTTTTATGATTTTAATGATTTGTTTTTTTTTATATCGTTTGGATTTTATACTGTCGGAAATTATTCAAACTTCGAAGTTACATTTGGAAAGAAAACAATGTTTATGAAGCTAGAAAATTATTTTTGAAATGTTAATTGTTGTACTTTTATTCGTTCTCTCATTCGTTCATTGATTTTGCTAGCATGTAAGAACTAGCTTTTGCCCGCGGCTCCGCCAACTCCGCCACTCCAACATAGCCTATCCTTTCTCATGGTCCAATCTACCCCTGTACCAAATTTCATCAAAATTGGTTCAGTGGTTTAGGCGTGAAAGCGTAACATACACACAGACAGACAAACAGAAAGACAGAGTTACTTTCGCATTTATAACGAAGTATGGAAGTATGAATATGGGTATTCGAATCGGATTGCCTCAAGACGAATGTATCGGAGAATTTTGATAATCAAAGACGTGTTCATTTAGTTCAGCTGGTTTGAGCCTTCCCCCGTAACTGATTGTTTGCGGGTTCAAGCCCCGTCGTGGATAGACAGCGTTAGCGAATTTGTTTTATACTATGTAGTTAATTATTATTAAATACACAATTAATATAATGTAAGCTTACTAATACCCTATTCTGTGATAATACTCCAAACATTATAGATCACTTGAGAACTAATATCAGCTTACAATTTGAACTATAAAGCCAGGTACTTAACAAATATCCTCAGCTTTTACCTGAATAAATTGATTAATGACTCTCGTTACCCCATTAGGTTACAAACCCGTGTTTCTAGGTACACAATAGCCTGGTATGAGTTATGTCCTTACCCTAGTATGCCGTTATATGCAAGGCGGGACTGTATATCATGAAATAGGAATATCTAGTCCGCATTGTAGCCTTTATTGGCTTGAACGAAACTAATCGTGTTCGTTCATTAATTCACTCATTAGTTAGTTCATTCGTTCAGTCATTCATTAATTTGTTCATTCATTCGTTCGTGGACTTGGAGAACTGTCAAATTCATCAGAATGTCGCTAAAACATTATATATACACGTTCGTAAAATTGCCTGACGTATCATCGACCAGACCCTTTTAGACAAGTAGCAATGTCTTTGCCAGCGTATTGTATTGTATATGTATTTTGACGTTTGTGACAGTCGTTAACGTGTGTCAAAATCTTACATTAATTAATTTTTCCTATTATATTTAATTAACATGATTAGTCTAACGTACTGCAAAAATTCCAGCGAATTTTTTTGGCCTATTTATAAACATGTTTACTTAGTTCGTACGTAGCCTAGTGGTATGGGTAATGGACTGCTGAGACGAGGTCTCAGGTTCGGTTCGATTCCCGCTCAATGTAAATATTTGTATGCATGAATATGGCTATTTGCATTGGTCTGGGTGTTTCTATGTATAATATGTATGTATTTACAAAAAAAAAAGTACTTAAGTATGTTTATCCGCGTTCTAGATTCCATAACACAAGCTAGTTAAGCTATGCTTACCATGGATCTAGATAGCGTTGTGTGGAATGTTGTGAAATATTTATTTATTTATTTATTTATAAGTGCCCGGTTAATGGCAATAGGCTCGCCACCTATTACATTGGGACCTAAACATAAACTGGCGAAATGTGGGTGCTAGCACCTCTGCCTACCCCTTCGGGGAATATAGGCGTGAGTTTATGTTATGTTATACTTAGTCTAATTACAATGTTTTGTTTGAACAATATTGCTGTTGCTATGTTAAGATAATACAGAAAAGAGGGATGATGTAGCCCCCGGCAGTTTAACAAACCGTGCAAAGAGTGTAATATACTTACGGCACGAAATATACTATGCTTTTCATGGCTTATAATCTGTCATAGCTAGTTTTTTTGTGACTTACAGGAACTTAATTGTGGGGACTTAAATTAAAAGATCTATACTGACAGCCTCTGTGGCGTGGTGGTAGTGCACGCGACTGCCACGCAGGAAGCGCGGGTTCGATTCCCACTCAGTGCAAATATTTGTATGCATCAATATTGCTATTTGCATTGATCTGGGTGTTTCTATGTATAGTATGTATGTATTTACAAAAAAAGTATCTGAGTATTTTTATCCGCATTCTAGATTCCATAACACAAGCTATAAAAGCTTACCATGGGTCTAGATAGCGTTGTGTAGAATGTTTTGAGAAATGTTTTTTCGCGATAACTGACATCCACGCGGGCGAAGCCACGGGCAAAAGCTGGTTCATGGATATATTCACACTTGCAAATTATTGAAAGGATAGGCAGAGATATTTCTGCCGTCATTTATTTGAACCCAAGTTATCTCGGACCCAAATCACGTTTCGATAATATTATTGATGAATTTGAACTCGTTTACCGCTGCTATTCTCAATAGCCAATATATATATCGGGAAAAATGAAAATGCTCAAGTGGGACTTGAACCTGTGCTGGAACCCACGACAATTTCGATTAAAATCGTGGGTTCAAGTCCCACTTGAGCATTTCATTTTTCTCGATGTATTCGAATTTTAAAGAGCATATTAAATGCTGTAAAATATTCATTCAAATAATCCAAGAAATTGACAGAAGGTACATTTTCGACAACTACGCGTAATAATAGGTTAGGCCATCAAACGTAGATAAGTATGTATAATATAGTAAGTTTACTTACTGTCGAATGGAGAACAGCCCTATCCCTTAGAAGCCTTATCGTCTTCTACAACACCTTATAACAAAATCTGTGATTGAGGTTCATTTCATTAACTAATCACTTTCAGTGGGTTATGATATAGTTGGTATATATACCAACCCACAGCACAGATTACTTAAATAATTGGTAGGTATTACCTGTGGTATTACTATCCGCATTTTACAATTTATAAATTATAAGCTACTAGCCTTTGCCCGCGGCTCTTCCCGCGTGGATATTGGTTATCGCGACCAAACATAGCCTATGTCCTTTCCCAAGGTCTAATCTACCCCTATACCAAATTTCATCAAAATCGATTAAGTGGTTTAGTCATGAAAGCGTAACTTATAGACAGACACACAGACAGACAGAGTTACTTTCGCATTTATAATATTAGTATGGACTAGTTAACCGGCGAACTTCGTACCGCCAATTTTTTTCCACCCGCGTGGCATCCGATCCGGTTCCCGCTGCACCCTCTACTATATTAAGCAAGTGTTATACATATAAACCTTCTTCTTGAATTACTCTATCTATTAAAGAAACCGCATCAAAATCTGTAGCGCAGTTTTGAAAATATAAGCATACATAGGGACGGGCAGACGCTTTGCTTTATATTATGTTGTGATAATACTTAATTCAAATCTATAATTTTTTAAATCCATACCTACTTTTAAGTATTTATGTAAGTGCGTATAAATCGCACATGTAATCCCACCCTTACATACTTCCTCGATTACCGTAAGCCCGAAGTCATGGAGTACGATTAATTAAAATGCAAAGCTTTGCCTCCGAACCTATTATTATTAAGCAAAGATATACCCAGTTGAGTGTACGCCGGCCGTAAAATTTTCACTAATCAACAAGAACCCTTGCTACATAGATATCGTTTGAAAGCGAAGGTCATGTTATACTGGTATGGTTCACCAAGTAAGAAGAGCTCTGATAGTGAATAAAATGTTTTGTATCAGGGGTCTTGATGTGGTGTGCGGATTTGTGGCTTAGCATAAGAAATATTGGCATCACGCAAGCAGATTTAGGTGAGCACGTATAGGTTGAAAGTAGGTTAATGGAATTAGGTAATTTTTTACTGTAAAGTTATCAAACAATTTATAGTAAGGGAGTAGGTATACGATAGAGTCGTGATCAATCAGTCAGCTTAGTGGTTGAGGAGTCGGCCTTACGATCGAGAGGCCCTGGGTTCGAATCCTAGCCATTACACTACCGATGTGAACCCACTCCTAGCACAAGCAATTTAGCTTAGTTGGAGGGGTTAGAGGGAATATTAGTAACTTCGATTCGAATATTTAAAAAAAAATTGTGAAAAAAGACCGCTGTGATGCGAGGGATGGGTTCGATCCCCGCTCCATGCAAATATTTGTATCCAAGAATATGGATATTTGCATTGGTCTGATCGTGCCTCCGAGAGCACGTTAAGCTGTCGGTCCCGGTTGCCATGCGAACATCTATGGCAGTCATTACGGGTAGTTGGAGCCCTCAAAAGTCCAGCAACTGGTCTAACCGCAATGCTTCGATATCGCCTTTGGGTTGTGCAAGTCAGATGGCAGTCGCTTCACGCTAAATATCCAAGTTCAGCCAAAACCGCAGTTAGACTGGTGAAGCGGAACTCTACTCCGCTACAACTCCAAGCTGGAAGCTTTGGATGTGACTGGGATTAATGCTGACATGACGAAGAATATTATTGTGAAAAAACTGCTCCTTGCTTTCACCATATGCCACGTTCTAGAGAAAAGATAAGATAAGAATGAATCTTTATTGTACATCAATAAATTATAGTACATGTGCGGATAACATTACGAATAATGTTCAAGTGGTGGCCTTATCGCTACAAGCGATCTCTTCTAGGCAACTTTTCGATGGATATGCTTTAATATCGTCTTAACAACAATAACTTATGGGTACGAAAAACATTGGAAAAAATGAAATGCTCAAGTGAGACTCGAACTCACGACCTTTCCCTTACAGGGGGATTGCTCTGCCAACTGAGCTATTGAGCACCACTTGAATCATTCCAAATTTTCCTTCTCTCTAAATCCGTCTATAAGGGCGACGGTACAGCCATCTACCAACATTCTTACGAATTGTTGGAAACAATGAATGATTTTTCAACCATTTTTAAACATTGAATTTCGATGACTGCGCCCAAATATTTTGAATGAATTTTTTATAGCATTTATTATGCTAACTTTTAAGTTCGAAAAACATTGGAAAAAATGAAATGTTTTTCGAACTTAAAAGTTAGCATAATAAATGCTATAAAAATTCATTCAAAAAAAAACTTATGGGTTAATGTGGTCAAAAAATCAGTTTTTTTTCCTTTTGTTTTTTGTGGGACAAAACGTCTCACTCTGTTCAGGACTCCGAGTTTACGCGAGGCTGATTTGATGATGCTCTCGATATAGTTTTTGTTATTCAGTTTGCAGCGAACATCCATACTGAGGATATTGAGGTGATCCTGCAATGGCAGTGGTGTGCTCTGAAGAGTGGGAAGGGGAAGGAAAGGACATACCTTTGCTGTAAACGCACATGCCTGGGTCTTCTTGGCATTGAACTCGACCAGGTTCCTAGCGCCCCATTGAGAAATATGGTCCAGGATCCGGTCCAGCTCAGTGACAAGAAGCTGCCTTTTTTCCGCGATATGAGACTGCTTGGCCGTAGGATGTGCGTAATAACTCCCGTGTAAGGCGCTGTCGTCTGCATAGCAATGAATGTTCCCCGCATTCTATACATCACATCAGTGAATATGCAATTAGCATGTTCACTGAACAAAATTTTGAATACCTATTGGCGTCTTCCCAGAGTGTATAAGATAGTAGGCAAAATTAAATCGGTCCACGCGGGATTGCAACGCTCGATCTTTTAGGCGGAATGCTCTCACCACTGAGAAAGAATTAAAAAAGAAAACTTTAGAACAAGATCTGAACCAACTGAACGAATCCTGTCAGAACCAATTCTATATTTCCTATCTTAATAAAATTAATACTAATCAGAGCTTCTATATTACATATAAATATAATAATGTAAACATTTAGGTTAATATTTTCTTAGTAATTCTATGGCCAAGCATTTTATTATTTATAGCATTTTAGTTTAATACCATAAAACACGCTGAGATTTTGCCTTAACAGAAAATTGCCTACCGTATCACCGTAGATAGACAATTTTCAAGCCGGCTTTGACCGCAATAAGTGCATATACGGATACAGTATGTCTGCTCTTTATTAAGGGGTTCTCCCCAAGCACCGCGGAACCCTAATAATAATAAAAAGACTTTGTCGCACTGCAGTGTCAGCCGGACAGCGAGCGATTTTACGAGGCCTCGCTTTTGTTGAAACAATACATATTGGGGACAATTCTGTTGTACATATTCACTAAACTAGACTAAATTTTATGCATACACAATACTCACGTCTACAAATCCGTTAAGGGGTAAGCAGTAGGGGTTTTAAATGTAGGATACCTCAATTTGACTTCACCTCGCCTGATGTTTAGCAAAGGCAAAGTCTCAGAAAGAGGGTTACCATCGTAAACATGTAACAGTGGTGGCACTCAGCTTGACGGCCTCATTAGATGCCTTGTCATGCCCCGCTTAAAGGACCCGGGACTGTAGGAAGTATTAACACCCATATTAGTATCGATAGTAAAACGTGGGTATTTACCATGTTTTTTAAAGTTTGTGAGGATCTGATATTTCGGCGCTGTTACAAGCGCCATCAACACGGATGCACTGATGACCGCCGAGTTAGTTGTTACTAGGCAGACCGTATCGGTCCATGTCAATCTCAAATCATGCAACCCATATTAGTGATATTTTCTGTATCCTATACTAATATTATAAACGCGAAAGTTTGTAAGAATGGATGGATGTTTCTTACTCTTTTTCGTTTAAACGGCTGAAGGGATTTTAATAAAATTTGGTATGGAGTTGTTGGTCTGTTGTTAATGGTAATGTTTGGTCGCGATACCCAACATCCACGCGTGCAGAGCCACAGACAAAACTAGTACTATATAATAGGAAGAAGAATTCTTAAAAGTCATTGATGTACCCTCAGCTAACCAATGAGATTTCTGGAGACTTTCGCAATTGAATTACACAAGTTACGAATCTACCTACACCATTCACCCATTTCTGTCGTGATGGTATTCCACTCGATATGCCGGCGACACTCAGGCATGCGGATATTCATTAACTTTTTAATTTCATCTCGATAGCTTCGTACGATATTAAAAATTGTACTGTGCTTCCACAGATAATTTCATTTGAAATTTGCGAGGTACGTTGTTTGTGAGAGGGATGATTCGATATAATAAAGATAGCCTAGTGGCATGGCTGAGACGAGAGCTCGGGTTCGATCCCAGGTTTACCATGGCACACACCAATGACTTTTCGATGCTTTTCGAAGTTATGTGTGTATTTATCGCAGGTTTTTATGTGCCCGGTTAATGGCAATAGGCTCGCCACCTATTACATTGGGACCTAAACATAAACTGACAAAATGTGGGTGCTAGGACCTCTGCCTACCCCTTCGGGGAATACAGGCGTGAGTTTATGTTATGTTATGTTGGTTATTAGAGTGCCTAGTGTTAGATTTTTCACACATTCACACCGCTTTCACGCCTAAACCACTGAACGGATTTTGATGAAATTTTTAATAGGGATAGATTAGACCATGAGAAAGGCTATAAGGATAAGGCATAAGCTATGTTTGGTCGCGATAACCGACATCCACGCGGGCGGAGCCGTGGGCAAAAGCTAGTTTGACATAAAGATAATATATGTTGGTGATCAGAGTGCCAAATGGATTGAGAATAAAGGTCGTTGACCTAGTTCACCTTGCGAACACTTTGAACCGGTTACTTACTAAACATTTTTCACACTGCACTGTAGCGAAACAGACTGCAGCGCCACGTGAGCCTTTATATAAGTTACACAAAAAGCACTACTGATACTTACTACGATATTTACTGCATACTATAATCTCAATCGATCTGGCACGGGGCATAGTTGTAGATTTTTCACACATTCACTTTGACAAGTAAATGATAATTTCAAAATTTACCGTTTCACTAATCACCGTTCACTCTTCACCGGTGAATGTGAGACAAGTATTTCCCTCGTACCGGGGCTGACCTTGGGCCGTCTCCAGTTTCAAGATGGCCGCTTCAGGCAAAGTAACTTTGGTGTCCGTATATTGTCCTGGAAAAAGGGCGGAACGCATATACGGTACGGTATAGTTAAAAAAACCAATACCTTATCTTAGCAATAAAAATCTCCCTTAGCATGAAAAAAATTCAATAGAGTTTTTGTTGTACCTACAATAAAAATCTAAAAGAACTATCATGTTTTATCAAAACTTCAAATTAAAATGTGTTTTGTAAGGATATGTACATATTTGGCTAATTATATTCGGTTATATACCCTTACAACCTCCTAGTTAGGACCATATCGCAATAATACCCGTGCAAGCTCATTTTCAGACAACCTTAGATCTTCTTCCAAGACCGTAGTCCCGGTCCCGAAAGCCACTCAACCCTTTTAAATATGAAATCAATACCCCGCTAGACCTCTTTTTAGGTTCAATTTTTATGCAAGTGCATTACATCATTGCCACTTGTAATTATTTGGTACCATTTGTCACACAACTCACATACCAGACTTGCTATTGTATTTGTATAGTGCAGTTGAATTGTATTCTATTGCAAATTAATTGTATTCTGGTACTTGTAATGTACGGTTCACGCATGGAAAACAGCATGTAAAGTAGAGCGTGAACAGATTATAGGTGGTAATCGATACATACAGTCAGCGTTGTAGAAAGCGTATTTGTCGCCAGATGTGTACACACCCTTAACGTGCCCCAAGCTCTTTAGTAAACAAGATTGCGTTTAATTAACTGGTGGCATTTAACAGGAGTTGTATGTGTTTTATTCAATTTTCGTTGAATAGTTTCATACTCAGTTATATGACATTTTTATTGTTGGAATGTTGTTTTTTGTAATTGTTTTTTTTTTATTTGCTGTTATTACGACTGAAGCAGCAAACATGGTGTTTTTAAATGTATTTTAGGACATTCAACACGGTTCTATCTGGATCCAAAGTACCTACTTAAGCATACCTTCCCACCTACACAAGTGTCGTTTATGACTGGCAACTGTCATATGCCGCCAACGAATTGCGACTTGTCTAGGGGTTTTTTAGCTAAAGCGTAAGGGGTTTTTTTAAGACTATTAGTAGCGAAATTACTAATATTCACTCTAACCTCTCAAAGCAAGCTAAATAGCTTGTACTAGGAGTGGGTTCATGTCGGTAGTGTAATGGCCAGGACTCGAACCCGGGACATATCGATCGTTAGGCCGATTAACTTAACTACTTAGCTACCGACGCACATTCACCGAATTCTAGAATACAGGTAAATATTTTTGTGAATTTCTTACATTTTAAATATTTTTTAAATCTAAAAATAATCTTTTCTAAAGTTTCAAGTGTTTTACTCAGAAGTTGCCATTACTTAATTGCATCATTATTTTGAAGTACCCTATACCAGGTTGCATCAAAAGTTTAATGACAGTGGAGGAAGCTCGTGAGATGTCTAATGACAGACGCGAATGGCGAGCTCTTATCTCTGCCTACCCTGGAGAGTGAAGGGTGAGTGTAACTATACCAATAAACAAAGTAGTTAACACAAGGAATAAATCAGCCTACTTCTATTTTAGAAAAATAATTAGAGTTCTGCCGTGTTGGTGCTCAGTGAAGTAGAATAGGACTAGGTCGTAAAAGGGCACGAAAGGGCTGTTCTCCGACAGTAAACGTACAGCCCAAGAAAAAGTGCCCGCTGGACGGCAATAGGCTCGCCCCCTATTACGTCGAGGGACCGAAAATCATAATTGGCGAAACATGGGTGCTAATACACCTCTATCTACCCCTTTGGGGATTTATAGACTTGAGTACATGTATGTAATTGGGTATTTTCCTGTAGTTAAAATAAATTATTTAACCAAACCTATTAAATTAAGAATAGTAAAAGAGCGGTAATAGTTGCGTCGGTTTTTATTTATTTTTAACTAGCTGACTATGTGAACTTCGTGCCGATCAACAAAACCACAAAAAAACGTCAAACAAATCATGAAAACTATTTGAACCCCTTTTTTCATGATGACGGTCGTGGCACAAGGGTTGTAGCCCCACAAACTTGGATTTACCATGGCCCTTCCTTGATCTCTAATAAGAAAATAGCATCCTCTTTCAAAATGCACGCTAAGCCCAAAAATTTAAAGATTTAATGGACTATTTATACGTATAGGTATATAAACATATCGTTGTTTGAACAAAATACGATACCTATTGTGACTTTCAAATTCCTTCGTATTCCATTCGGATTGTGAAATGAACCGTCACATTATAAATCATTTGTCTTTGTTTGAAATCACATTGTTCCGTTAATTGTGGGGTTTATAACGTTCATCTACAATGTATATTAATTTATATACATATGTATATTAGACAATACATATTACAAAGGGAATACGGACGAAATTATGCTTTCATTTTGTGCTCCTGTTAAATTAACCGATGTAATATAGACTTAGTTAATAATTACTGTGCTTACTTTTCCCTCTGGGTTTGCTTGCTCAGTATATATCAAATGCTTTGTATGCTAGGATGTACAGTGAATATTTTAATATTTTAGGAGATCGTCCCCGGGTGAAGTAGAATAGGGCCACCCCATATCTTCCTGTGGGTTTCGTAAATGGTGACTAAGGTATAGGGCTGTGTTGTAAGTGTCTGCTTGACGACAATAGGCTTGCTCCCAGTTACGTGGAACCAAAAATCAACCCGCAACATTTTTTTCCTTATATATTTAGGCGAAGTTAACATAAATCAATGTTTAAAAATGATTGTGAAACATAACATAAACTCACGCCTGTATTCCCCGAAGGGGTAGGCAGAGGTGCTAGGTCCCAATGTAATAGGTGGCGAGTCTATTGCCATTAATCGGGCACTTATAAACCTGCGATAAATACACACATAACTTCGAATAGCATCGAAAAGTCATTGGTGTGTGCCATGGTAAACCTGGGATCGAAACCGAGACCTCGTCTCAGCAGTCCATTACCCATGCCACTAGGCTATCATTAATGGGAAATTCGAATCACATCGGACGTGTCTCGGTAGCCTAGTTGGTCAAGGCATTCCCCCTGTAAGGGAAAGATCGCAGGTTTGAGTCCCGCCCGAGAAGATTTATCCCTATGTATTCGATAGTATAGATAATCTAAGAAAATTCTCCATACCGATGTTTTCACACTCGAAATGAAAATCCAATTGTGCCCTACTTCCCCAAATATACAGCAAAGATATTACAAGTGAACCCTTGGGCTGCAGTTAGTTTAAATACAAACGGCCTTAAAGATAAGAGCACAAATACATTCCGTGAGGTCCCACCATTTTGTGTCTCCTCTTATTAACAATGGAATATTTTAAACTAGCTTTCCGCCCGCGGCTCCGCTCGCGTGGATCTCTTATCTTTGATTCTTGTCACCCGATTGCAAATAAACCTCTTTGCAGTACTTTTTGTCTCCATTGCGACCATACAGGAACCTATACTCGGGATAAAATAAAGGTCAAAACGGGATGAAAAGTATCCTAAGTCTCCAGGCTCTAAGCTACATCCCCATCAATTTTCAGTCAAATCGGTACAGTCATTCTTGAGTTATAAATAGAGTACCTAACAAGACTTTTTATATCCATACTTCCATACTAATATTATAAATGCGAAAGTAACTCTGTCTGTCTGTCTGTCTGTATGTTACGCTTTCACGCCTTAACCACTGAAAAAATTTTGATGAAATTTAGTATAGGGGTAGATTAAACCATGAGAAAGGACATAGGCTATGTTTGGTCGCGATAACCGACATCCACGCGGGCGGAGCCGCGGGCAAAAGCTAGCCCATACTAATATTATAAATGCGAAAGTAACTCTGTCTGTCTGTCTGTCTGTCTGTATGTTACGCTTTCACGCCTAAACCACTGAACCGATTTTGATGAAATTTGGTATAGGGGTAGAGTAGACCTTGAGAAAGGACATAGGCTATGTTTTGTCAAGATTACCGACATCCGACATCTTCTTAGCTACATAACATAGCACAGTGGAAACGGTCACTTAATTTCATAACTTAGCTTTAAATTATTTCTTAAAGCATTTAATGTCAATTATTCAAATCGATTTAGATAGCTCGTAAGAGTGTTGATAGATGGCTCCACTGTCGCCTCAAAAGACGGCTATATAAAGAGAAGTTTGGATTATGGCGATTTATGACGGTTTCAATCAAACCCCGTCTGGATCGACCAAAATATTTTATTTTCTAAATCGATTCTTAGTTTTTTTTTATAAAGGACACGTCAATTTAACTTCACCTCGCCTGATGGTAAGCTAAAGGCAAAGTCAAAGTCAAAGAAAGAGGGTCACCATCGTAAACATGTGAGCTAGCAGGGAGTTCCAGGTCTTAATAGTGCGGTATAGGAATGAATCACTACTTAGCTTAACTTAGCTTTTACATTCTCGTAGCATAGGTACATTAGCACACACATCTCCGGTGGAAAAGCAGCCTACGTCAATGTGGGGTGCGGCCGCCTCCTTCTGCGAACAAGTAATGCTCGAGAAAGAGGCGGCCGGTCGGGTCCGGACTAGACTCCTGGCCCGGGAAACCCGCGAAGAGCGAAGGCGACCTCCGTCCTCCATGAGCGCTGGCCTGGGGGAGAACGGTGAAGCCGCCTGTCATCCTAGCAGAGAAGCATGCCACGGCAGGGGCGCAAAGTGCACCTCCCCGTATCTGGGACTAGATGGGGACACTCAGGTCCCCACAACCCGAAGGGGGCCATCTTGAAAGAGAATATGGTCCTCGCTCTGCCGGGGTGCGAGAGATATGCTTTCGGAAATCTCACCTCCGGCAACCAAGGACCCAAGACGGCATGCGTTTTAGTTGGTTCGAGTCCGACATAACCACCTCCACCGGCTCCGTGGGGGTGGTATCCGTAGGGATTCTTCGCACGATAAAAAAAAGCCTACGTCAACATGGACAAAGTCGCAATCAAAGCTAGTACTCAAATAAAAGACTAATATCACGGCCTGAATAGAAATACTTAGTAAGAGCTCGATATTCAATGGATGTCTAAAAATAGTGTTGTGCTGTAATCGAATCCCGGGAATATGGAATGCCTAATAAATCTTATCTGATATTTTTTATTTATCAATAGGAGCCAATATTATGTACAGAATTTATCATATTCGATGAAGTAAAAATGTTAATTAATTCTTGTAAGGGAAAGGTCGTGAGTTCAAGTCTCACTTGAGCATTTCATTTTTTCCGATATCTTTCGAAAAAAATGCCATAAAAAATTCATTCAAATGGTAATTAATATTAAAAAATGCTAGAGTGAGTTTGTTTGAATGTTAACTTATTTGAAGCATCGGTAGCTTAGTGGTTAAGGAGTCGGCCCTACGATCGAGAGGTTCCTGGTTCAATCCTGGCCATTACACTACCGACGTGAACCCACTCCTAGCACAAGTAATTTAGCTTAGTTGGAGGGGTTCGCGGGAATATTAGTAATTTCGGTTGCTAATATTCCCTTTAAAAAAAACATAATCTTCAACGTCTGAATCGTTTGTAAACCGGTACATCTTCGTTGAATAACGGGTGAGGTTCAGGCTTTTTTCTAGGGATCTGGAGGTCAGATTGCAGTCGCTCTTGTAAAACCCACATTTTTCTACGGCTCTTAAAGGTGGCGACCGAAATGCGTGAAGTTAGCGGCGCATCACCTGTAAACTTCCTCAAATAACGACCTACAGATTGCATAATTAACATAAATATGTATACTCACACCTATAAATTCCCAAAGGAGTAAGCAGGAGTATACTAACACCGATATATCGCCAACCTTGATTTTCAGTTCCACGTAATAGGGGGCGAGCTTTTTTGCCGTCAAGCGGGCAATTAGTCATGGGATTTACTGTCGACTGGAGAACAGCCCTATCCCTTAGACCACCACACCCACAGGAAGAGATGGAGTAGCCCTATTCTAGTCCACTGGGAAGCAACAAACTAAAAACATATTAGTATCTAAAAAACTAAAACAAACAAACAGATTCTTTAGTTTTATTGAAGACTAGCTGTGCCCGCGACTTCGTCCGCGTGGAATGTACTTAATAAAAAAAATCAGTTTATTTTTTTTTGTTTTTGGCATTTTTTTTAGCCTAAGTTCCTCCTTATTACATAAGCTATCTGCCAGTGAAAGTCCCGTCCAAATCGGTCCAGCCGTTCCAGAGATTAGCCAAAACAAACAGACAGACAGACAGACAGACAGACAGACAAAAAATTTAAAAATATATATTTTGGTATGTGTACCGTATATACATTCATATGCATGTAGTAGAAAGCGGTTATTTTAATATTACAAACAGACACTCCAATTTTATTTATTTGTATAGAAAATAAAAATAAGACAACACAAACCGAAATAAAGAGACATTATATAAATGTGAAATTAAAACAAAATTCATGGCCATTTTTAAATGTCACAAAGAGCGAAGGTCCGTGGTTCACGGTTACAAATGCATTTGAAATAGGATCAAAAGAATGTCAGGTATCCGACGGAATTTAACTTTGAAGTCAACATGACGAGGGACATGACAATTACTCATAATTTAGATATATATTTATTTAAATTTAAGTTTGTGTATGTTCCCATAAAGATGAGCAGAAGTCTGGTGGATAATAGTAACAGCACTTTGCTAAAAAAACATATTTCCATCTTATATTAGTATGATCTATTGCCATTAACGAGGCACTTTTTTATGAAGGCAACTGGGAATATTAACTATGGAAGTGGAAGGCTATAAGAGGAGAGGAAGACCTAAAAGGAGGTGAATGGATTGTGCGAAGGATGATATGGTTAAGAAGGGAGTGAATATTGAAATGACTGCAACTAGAGATGAACGGAAAAAACACACATGTGGCGCCGACCCCAAATAAACTTGGGATAAGGGCAGGAGGACGATGATATATAAATACATACATATAATCACGCCTTTATACCCGCGGAATTAGGCAAAGGTGAAATAATATTTCACACATTTCCTCAATAATCGTAATAAAAGTGTACAGTGACCAATAAACTGACTTTGGATGAAGCGTTGCTATCTATTTTGTGGATATGATGACGTTTTTTACATAGTTATTGGCGTAAATTTAAGAAAATCCTCTAAAAGGACCCCCCAGAAAACAAATTCTGCCAATAAACCATGAGAAATGAACTATTGAATGTTCTTATTGATTGAGTACCTACATTTAGCATGCGTATCGCATAAAAATCGCCCATTTAACAGTAGAATTTGCAGACAACAATGAATTAAACGCGTTTGAATAATAATTGAGTTGTTAATAATGATATTGAAATTTTAAGGACAAGAGAATGATGATAATATTTTCAAAAGTTTACGCAATGTCACTCATAGACAAAACATAAAAAAATACCCTAATTGTAATAGAGAAGATGGTTGGAGCGTACCGTCAGCCTGGGACCCACTTAATCAAACCGAGTAAGTAGCAAAATACAGCAAGACTTAACAACACAGTGAGCTTATTCTACGTACCTAAATAGAAACACCAACTAACAATTAATGAAAATTCGGGTACTTTGAGATAACTTTTAACATAACATAAACTCACGTCTGTATTCTCTCTGACAGAGGTGCTAGCACCCACATTTCGCCAGTTTATGTTTAGGTCCCAATGTAATAGTTGGCGAGCCTATTGCCATTAACCAGGCACTTATAAACCTGTGATAAATACACACGTAACTTTGAAAAGCATCGAAAAGTCATTGGTGTGTGCCATGGTAAACATGGGAACGAGCCCGAGACTTCGTCTCAGCAGTCCATTACCCATACCACTAGGCTATATACCGCAGATAACTTATATCTACTTCAAACTATGTAAACAAGTACCATCTGCTGAAAAGTGCTGAAAACATTGGATTAAAAGTAAATAATAACAAATATAGCGCGATAGAATCCATTAAAAGTGGTTTCATTTCAACAAGAGATGATTGCAAGAATCGTAACAACATGTTGCATATCAAAACTCCATTCTACGCCTTTTATAAACAATGAAATAAGAGTAAAATATAAAGTACTGTATTTCCTGTAATTATTATACTCAGATTCCTTTTAATCTTAAGTAAATAAAGCTTAAGGAAAATTGGCTACGAGTATATTTTTCTCTTCCTGCTATGAGACGGGAAAAGAGTGGTTTCTATGATGAAAGCAACGTCGGAGGAAAATGTTGTATATTTAGAGAGATTTATTTTGTGGCGTAAGCTAATATTTTTTATGGTTAAGTGACTTTCAATTACCACAATGGTTATGAATAGAACTGGATATATGTATTTTATATTGTACTAGGTTTTGCCCGCGGCTCCGCCCGCGTGGATGTCGGATCCCGGCAATTATTCGCCTTAAAGACCTTCCTTGAACTTCAACAAACATTAAAAAAAAGAATTGGCCAAATTGGTCCAGGCGTTGTTGAGTTATGCGCTTACCAACACATTTACGATTCATTTTTATCAATTTTTATAATTATAGATTGGGAGATTCTAAGTAATAAACATTTATTCTAGAAACTTGGCAGGGTAATATTAAAAAAACGCATTTCCTAGTGGTATGGGTAATAGACTGCTGAGACGAGGTCTCGGGTTCAATCCGAGGTTTACCATGGTACACACCAATGACTTTTCGATGCTTTTCGAAGTTATGTGTGTATTTATCTCGCCACCTATTACATTGGGACCTAAACATAAACTGGCGAAATGTGGGTGCTAGCACCTCTGCCTACCCCTTCGGGGAATACAGTCGTGAGTTTATGTTTATGTTATGTTATTGTGGAATTTTTTTCCAGCTCCAGCCACTCATGGGAATTTATTCCCGGGAATATAGTCTATGTGTTATTCCAGGCTGTAGTGTATTCCTGTACCAAATTTCAGCCAGATCCATTTATCTGTTGAAGTTAGTAGGAAATTGGATATTAAGATCATGCATTCAACCACTATTAATACTATTCTTGTATGTCGTTATCGCCAATCAGTTGTAGACATTAGATGGCAGTCGCACAGAAAATATCGAAGTTCAGTCGCTTTGCAGTTAAACTAGTGAAAGCGAACCCTGGACTATGATGTGAAGCTGTCATATGCGACCGGGTCTAACATGAAGATCATGAGTAGTTTTGATAGATTATCAACGTTATTTTCACATCTTTCTTTCTAATCGAATTCGGTATTATCTTAAAGTTAAAATACATTATCCAACTGAGTTTATTAAATTAAGAATGGTAACAGAGCTGTAAAAATTGCGACGGTTCTTATTTTATAGTTTTACTTATTTTTAATCATCCGCCCAACCTATAATATATAGTAACTGATTTGACTATTAAATATTATGACGTCACTAAATCTTTTTTCATAGAAGTTAACTTTTAACTGTGGTATCTGCGGTTAATCTGCGGTAGCCTAGTGGTATGGGTAATGGACTGCTGAGACGAGGTCTCGGGTTCGATCCCAGGCTTACCATGGCACGCACCAATGACTTTTCTAAGCTTTTCGAAGTTATGTGTGTATTTATCGCAGGTTTATAAGTGCCCGGCTAATGGCAATAGGCTCGCCACCTATTACATTGGGACCTAAACATAAACTGGCGAAATGTGGGTGCTTGCACCTCTGCCTACCCTTTCGGGGAATACAGGCGTGAGTTTATGAGTTTATGTAATGTAACTTTTAACTTATCGTTTTGACGTTTAGTAAAAAGTAACTTATTTGACTAGTCAGTAGAATACCCAATTGAAACCAGTTTTTAAAACGTGATATTACTGAATTCCTCTGGCGCTTCTCTCGCTTATGAATAAATCTTTGCAGCTGTCAGCATGGTGGATGAAGCCTGGCTCATAATGATTTACTGGGCACATAGTGGGCCTGTGTAGACTTCGTGCAGAGGATAGTACTCATACGCGAATACTGAGAGATTTGGCACGCAGCCAGATGAGATATACTGATGTTTATGTACTCTTAAGTGGTATCAAGCGGAAAATTAATGAATACTGGATTTAGTAATTTTGTCCTGATTTTTTTAACCAATAGTTTTTTCTACATACCTGGACGTGACAAAAATATATGCCGAGCCAGTCAAGGACGTGTCAATCAATATGTTATGGCGGCTATTATTCTTTGGATTGCTTACCATCGTCTTATTGCACTCAATTTGACGACCTAAATGTATTTTAAAAAATACAGCGATAATATTACTAAACCAAATCACTCGGTAATCGAATCCGAGGCTCGATTCACAAAGCGGTATCGAGTACACTTCACTCGATTCTACTTCACCTTCAAATCGAAAGGAAATTCGAGTTCGAATAATAAAATATCGGGTTGAAAAATAAAATCCCGTTACACACGAGTGTACTTACAACGAACTGTCAACCACGATTTTGTTTGGCGGGAAATATTCAATGTCATCTGACGTTTGAGACGGGTGATTACGTGCGTGTGTCAAATGTCACTCATGATTGGCAGCCGGTTTAATAGCTTGCCGCAGATTGAAAAAAGTGGATGGGTTATCAAGTTGGTGTTTTGTTCTGTGGTTTAATTTTTTATTTATTGTTGGTTAAGTAGCTGGCTGCTGTATAGATGGATAAAGACAGACAGAGTTTGCTTTGTTATATCTTTCTTCTTACTTTTTTACTAACTTTTGCCCACGACTCACCTGCGTTAAGTTCGGAATCGAAAGGTTAGGATACACTGCTCCTATTCCCAGATAAAGTTCCTTAAAGTTTTTGTGAGCCTGGTACTTCATGCGAATTCACCAGGGTCACAGAAATACTGATTCCGTGACCGCGACCCACAGGAACCTTCATCCGGTGTAAAATAAAGATCGAATGGAATGAAAAGTATCCTATGTCTGTCTCCTGGGTCTAAGCTACATCCCCACCAATTTGCCAAATAAATAGTGCTAATAACACGACTTTCTTTTATATATAACAATTTATTTTTTGGAATTCTTATCTGTTATCTGTTTGTTCGCGACGGATGCAAAATAACTACTGAACTGATTTTGTTATGATTTTTTGTTAGAAAGGCCTTGATTAGTCTTCAAATCTTTTACGTGTTATATTTCATTGCTGTTCTGTCTCATCATCGTTATCTTAGCATAGTTCCCAGTCGCATAAGAGGCTTTTATTTCGAAGACCACGTTAAGCTTGGCTTATGCAATTTTTGCTCGACTTCTAATAAGGAGGAACTTCTCAATTCGGATGTATTTATGAAAGGAACATTCTTACTTTCCATTCCTATAAGAGGGAAGCCTGCACTGGCTAGAGTAACCTTGTTTGGAACATCAGGCAAGTATGTAATTTCTATAGCATGATCGCGTTAATTCCCGAACATGATTTTGTATCACGGAACGCGAAAGTTTAAAATTCATGTTATATGAAATTTTGTTCAGAACCCGTGCTCGTTAGAAATTTCTTGTTGTATAAAGTTATAAAATTTCTGATAATCATGTGTATTGTATTTTGAAGTTGTATCAGAGTTATAACAATTTACAGTTACCTTATATTCAATTTTATGAATCTTACTTTCTACCATATCTCACACACAGAGTTAGTACCTGTATCTTTTTGTATTACTTATATTTTGAATATGTGTGTAACTGAAAGTATGTATGAGGCCCCAACAAGGTCTTGAAACCCAAGCAAACCTCATCTGTTAGTTGTTGTTTGATGACCTGACGATAAACGAAGTTTCAAGGCTTCTTTCGGATTTGAACTTCCATAAGCATCAAAATTAACAAATTATGGAGTACTAGCTTTTGCCCGCGGCTCCGCCCGCGTGGATGTCGGTTATCGCGAACAAACATAGCCTATGTCCTTTCTCATGGTCTAATCTACCCCTATACCAAATTTCATCAAAATTTATGCAGTGGTTTAGGCGTGAAAGCGTAACATACAGACAGACAGACAGAGTTACTTTCGCATTTATAATATTAGTATGGATAAAAGAAAACTAAATTTTAAAATTTAAAAGCCCTTGACTTTGCCCTAAAAATATTTACCGTATGTTTTACCTGGTAGGTTGGCACCGTAACTCCTATATAAGAACATGCACATGCAATCATACCCAAACCAATAATTGAAAACTGCATCAAAATCGGACTTGTAGTTTTGAGAAAAATGAAAACATTGTTTGGCATGAAAAATGCTTGCTGTAGAGTTGTCATTGTAACACCTAACTAAGAATATACTCCAATTAAAGCCAAACTCATAACTGAAAACTGCATCAAAATTGAATTGGTAGTTTCGGAGAAAATGACAATATGAATTTGCACAAATAGACAAACACACAAACATCCTCTCAGCCCAAACGCATATACCGTCTCCGTTCTGTCGTGGATGAAAATAGTAGATTCTGGGTAGTGTTCTAGAATCTAGATTTATCTGAGGACATAGTATAGACAATCTGTCAATCTATTTATAGTCTGTACAAACTGTCCTCGGGCTTTAAACTGTGATTGGTGCTTGAACGATGACTTGAAGTAAAATTTTCAAGTAATATAATACATGAAATTTTAAAATCAAGAACTAAATTCTACGTTCCCGGGAATGTCAAAACACATCACTACGCTATCATTTATCCTTTGAAACTCAACTTGCTGTACATTTGTTTTATATTCTACCCTCTGTCCTTAGACTCCTTAAGCGCCTCTCTATTTATTAGGGTTCAGTCAAATAACAATGCCCCTTTGGGACGGAATGGCGTTTGTCTCGGGTTCCGCTCAAAAGATATTGCGGTGTTTTTCTTACTCAAACTACTTTATTTGCATTTTAAAAAGAAATGCAAGTCGTATTCAAACGAATGGCACGTTGACTTTCTTGCTGTCTGACTTTCTTGTTGTCTGACTTTCCGATTGATAAAATTTCTTTCATAAAAGTTGAAAAGAATTGTTGATTTATATGGAATTGTTTCTTTAACAATTTAAACTTACACTATAATAATAAAAACTAAAAGTGTTCATGAATATATCGAGTCGAATAACACTATATTAAAATGTGAAATGATTTTTTATCGCATTCGAAATATTGTGCATTTTTTTTTCGTGTTGAATACTTTTTTCATATTTTTTCTTTTGTAACGTTTTGTTTGTATTTCTTCTATAAATTACTTATTTGTTTAAATAGACTTTGAAAGTCAAATTTTCCAACCGTTTTGTATAAACTGGTATATTACGCCCACAACACTAGGGGCAGTACACTCGTCCTGCCAACCCTGAAGAAACATTCTAATGCCCTTCTTGAAGAACCCCATATTGTAGTCGCCTGGGAAAATCATACCAGGAAGTTTCATAGCCTGAGTTATGGGAGCTATTATTACATATGCTGAGTATTAACAAGTAATACAAAAACACAAATACAACAACACAACAGATATTTGTATTCCACACATCAACCGCAAAACAAAAACTAAACAAATGGTACATGACGTCACTGTAGGTTATTACCAGATTATGTATACAGAAGACATTTTTCTTTTTCCTTGTGTCCATCTTGGCCACAGATTACCATAAAGATGGCCACTAAATTAGGTTATAAGGGACAAGACAAAAAATATGCTCCTAATGATAAATAGTGGGTCTGTTCTCGGAGTAAGTAACGAGGGGCGTTTATGAAGTTTGCTTGTGTGTTAGGTTTACTTTTAAGAAATATTAGTGCGTGATTTTTTGTAAGTAAGTGTAATCATCAGCAACTTTGCGTTAGTTCCGTTCGCATGCAAGTTTCGTCTCAGAGCTCGAGGTCCGCTTCTGGGGTTCGAAGTCCGGAATGGATAAAATGTCCTAATAGAACTGCACTGAACTGACTAAGAAGTGGAGTAGTCTTGTATACAATAGTCGGTAAGAAGAACTGAAGAATACGCTAGCAAATGGGAAGAAAATGATAGTTTTTTAGTTCAGATATAAAGAGAAGGGAAATTTGAACTGATTCAGGTGTGGCTCAATAGCTCAGTCCCCCTGTAAGGGAAAGGTCGTGAGTTCAAGTCTCACTTGAGCATTTCATTTTTCCCGATGTTTTTCGAACTTTAAAGTTAGCATAATAAATGCTATAAAAAAAAAAGTTTACATAAAATTTTATTTCAAAATTATTTTCAAACTTTATTTTCAAGTTTAGTGTGTTTAGAAAGACTTATAAGCATTGCCCTATAAAGATCAAAACAAATTTGAAAGCAGGTGGAACCCATTTGCAAATCATAAACCAAAACAATATTAACGGGTTCCACCTACTGTAAAATTGGCATAGACTTTTTTGCTATCAATATTTTTTAGTTATTCATATTTTTCATTAATAATTCAGCCCCATATAAATTCATATCGACAGTGTGCACCTCTAGCAGGCTATTAAAACGTTCGGTGAGTCAGTGTGGAAGATTTATCGACATTCGATGAATCAACGTCATGGTCGGACCCGTCCACTTTTTGTATTTCCTCGTTATTAACTAAAACAGCTTAGTGGTTAAGCAGTTGATTTTATGGTCGAGAGGTCCCAGGTCTAGATCCAGGCCATTATATTACCGTGTGAAACAAGAAATTTAGCTATAAGGGTAGGGGAAATATTATTAGGTCCTATAAAAATGGTTCAATGAAAAAATTTAATGGCTACGTGCATTTGTAAATGTATTTTGACGATTTTCTTAAAGCATGATTTTTACCAATAGTTGTTGGACGTTGACAGTCTCTGTGGCGTGGCGGTAGCGAACGCAACTGCCACGCAGGCGGCGCGGGTTCGATCCTCGCTCATTGCAAATATTTGTACGAATGAATATGGCTATTTGCATAGGTCTGGGTGTTTCTATGTATAATATACGTATATATTTAAAAAAAGGTATCTAAGTATGTTTCTCCGTATTCTAGATTCCATAACACAAGCTAGTTAAGCTTACCATGGGTCCTAGATGGCGTTGTGTAGAATGTTGTGAAATATTTATTTATTATTATTTATTAACTGTATTCCAACTTCTATTCACCGCAAAACTTATTTGAGAATTTCAGCTTTCCAGGACATATACAGGTAGCTCAGTTGAATAGAACTTCCTCCTGGAAAGGGCCTAGTCGTGGGGTCAAGTTTTGTACTCTATATTGACTTTATCTTATTTCAATTCGAAATACATCGGGAAAAAGAAAAACTCAAGTGGGACTTGAACCCAGGACCTTTCCCTCACAGGGGGAATGCTCTTCCAACTGGGCTATTGAGTCACACTTGAATCACTTCAAATTTCCCTTCTCTTTATATCCGTCTTTAAGGAATCTCAATTTTTAGGAATTGTTACATTACGCTGATCAGGGTGTTATTTTATAAAAAGTTAAATAGTTTGACCACGGAGAATGTCAAATTCCTCGTGGTCAAATCAGTTTGACTAAAAAGTTTGACCACGAGGAAGCACAGACCTTTAGATAAACAGAAACTACAAACACTTAAAACCCATTCACACTTTATCGTAATCGGAAAAATAATAAAATCCTTTATTATTCGCATCGTTGCTACAAACCGGATATGACCGTTATAAAAGAACACCCGGACGCACAGATGTCCTTTGTATTATTGGACCTCACGGACCGGATGTGACGTTGTTTTTTTAAACAAATATCGCTTAAGGCCCTTTTGCACGTTATCGCTGTATACCATTCGATGGTGGCAATTGGTGCGTGATAATCCTTTTGGATTTATCCTACTATTTTAAAGGTAAAATAATAGTATTTTGTTATATTTTGTTGAGACCAATCCACGTCCAATATTTTTTATATTGGTCCGTGATTTCGCTTATGTGATATGCTGATACTGTTTCAGTAATCCATAAGAACCTTCCCGGGATAAATAAGTAGCTTTTGAGCTAGGGTGTAGTGTTTGTTAACTCTGGTAGTCCGATTTGGTCCCAAGATTATCTAGTCCGACCTTGGTCTGACTATCCTTGTGTTAACCTTCCTATTCAAAGCGTGTGTACAAATTGAGAAGACTTGTATATAAATAATAATATGAAATATGTTCCCAAGCATGACTATAGATATAAGAAGAGTTTATCGTACCACGATATTAGATACATGAACAAATATTTAGAATTTAAACTGTAGCATTTTTGAAATTTGAATCCGAATTCCCAACGCGATTCGGTTCGATGTTTGGGCTATGAAACTCGATGTTATCCACTTTTATTTAATTTATTGAAAAAGTTTTTGTTTTCAATGTATTCAAACGCTGGTTTCATTATTTTGTTTCCTTTATCCCTCTTTTGTGTTTATTTAGAATGAATCTCAATCCGCCTTAATATACGATTGTGAATTTTGAAATTCGATTCTCAATTTGGCTAATTAGAGCTTCTTACCTTGAGATTTTTGTTAAGATATTGATTTATATTAAAAATATTAACACAAGTAGAACATAACGCTAACTTTGCTAATTAATGTACTAATACAAAAATGAGAAAAAAACAGGGGTGGAAGAGACTAACGTTTAATGTTCGGGACTTCATGCGATATATTTTTTTGAACAACTTACTTTTGCCGACGTTTCGGGTGCGTTGCAGCACCCGTGGTCACGACTTGACTGGCCTGCGAGCATCGCGCGGTGTGCAGGAAATATTTTTTGTGTGCCTACCCTCCATTACTTTCACATTGAATGTAAGGCTGGCGACACACCACACTCACTATGTCAGTTTTAGACGGCATCGGCGGCACTGTGTTTTTGGGTTTCACTATTTTGATCACTGGATTCCAGGTCCCGGAAAATTTGAATCCATCTTCTTTTCCATTTTTCCTTCGTCCTTTATCGGTACCGTGCCCAAAAGACTGGTGGCATTACCCCACTGAATAGCGATAGCAATTCTTTGAGAACGGTACTTAAAGACCAGCCCTATGGTCACAGGAAGAGCCAATTAGACGATTTCTATAATTTTTTTTCGATCTTAGTTTTGAAATCACACGTTTTAATAACGGAATTTTACTGAATCTAAGACTCGGACACTCCGTAATCTGTGCCTGTAATCGGCAATAAGCTCATTCCTTATTACGAGGGCACGAGTACAGAGATTGACAAAATGTGGATGTTTGTTCGCCTCTGCCTAACCCATTTTGAATGACTAATGTTATCATCATCATCATCATATCAGCCACACATAGTCCACTGCTGAACATAGGCCCCTCTCATAGACTTCCAGAATAACCGATCTAAAGCAACCCGCAATGGAAAGACAGAAAAATATTGACATGTACTATTTAAATTGTGATGATTCCCATTGACGTTGTATAACGAGTATTACATTATTACTAATTGTGTATCCCTTAACCTCTATATTATGGACATGTTATAAAATTTATAGTAGAATTAGTATATTGTCATGTACTTTTGACCTTCTATTGACACCCACATTGACATTTTTATATTATTTTAATTTTGTATTTCCTTGACTTCTACGGACGTAAAATTGCATGCCGCAAGGCTAAATATAGTGTACCTAATTGTATGAACATAACATCTCATATACCTATATTTGTAATTATATGAAATAAATAAATAAATAAATAAATAAATAAATAAATAAATAAATATTATACCTATGTGTAAATATATGGTGTACTAAATGTACAATTCATCTATGTTAACCGTGTCTACATAGGCAAGCAGTTTTAGGGTTCCATAGTTTCAAAGAAAAAAGGTCTCAATCGACATCATAAACATTTCATTTGACAGTGATTTTCCTGTTGACTATCATCGTCACTTGCACCCTTTTGTTGTTTAACCGTATTGTGTTAATGAATTTGATCACGCGGTAATAAAATGGCAGTTAATTTACATTGTTAATCACATTATCAGCTCGATTGGTCGAGTAATTGGGGTAAAGAAAACCTTTTTGATTGGAACGGATGATCGGACTTCCAATGAAAATAATTAATTAAAATGTTTCATTTTGACACAGGTACATATCCAGACTAATATTATAAATGCGAAAGTAACTCTGTCTGTCTGTCTGTCTGCATGTTACGATCTCACGCCTAAACCACTGAACTGATTTTGATGAAATTTTGGTATGGAGTGAGATTAGACCATGAGAAAGGATAGGCTATGTTTGGTAGCGATAACCGACATCCACGCGGGCGGAGCTGTGGGCAAAAGCTAGTATATCTATATTTCAATCGAATCAATTAATTAGCCAATCGCAGCCCACTGCTGGACAGCCTCCGTGGTGTGGTGGTAGTGAACGCGACTGCCACGCAGGAGGCGCAGGTTCGATTCCCGCTCAGTGCAAATATTTGTATGCATGAATATGGCTATTTGCATTGGTCTGGGTGTTTCTATGTATAATATGTATGTATTTACAAAAAAAAAAAGTATTTAAGTATGTTTATCCGCATTCTAGATTCCATAACACAAGCTAGTTAAGCTATGCTTACCATGGGTCTAGATAGCGTTGTGTAGAATGTTGAGAAATATTTCTTATTATTATTATTATATACCTCCCCCAATGTTGGGAGGTTTGGCCTACTGTTTCCACGCTGGCCAGACGGGTTGAAACAGGATTTTCTTTCGAGTGTCCTTCTCTTGCAGTGATATCGTCTAATATTTTTCCGATAGTCGCCTTTTTCTACACCCTTCGGAAAAGATGGCGTGGTGATACTAGTGATAATAAGTCTTTCTCCGTCACTACACGGAAATTAATATAATGTTTACGTATGAATATTTTAAAGGTGTAGTTCCCGGCAGAGTAGAATTTGATCCACCCCCTCTCTTCCCATGCGGTATCGTACATGGCGACTAAGGGATAGGGCTGACTGAAGACAACCTCACCTCCGGCCTAGCACCACGACCCACAGTCGTCTGGTTTTAGTCGGTTAGAGTCCGACATAACCTCCCCTTCCGGCTACAGGTGAGGTATCCGAGAGGATTTCCGCACGAAAAAAAGGCTGTTTAATATCAGACAGATATAAACAGCCGAGACTCAGCCTCGTATGCATGGTCCGAGTTAACAATAATGCTAGGAATACGGCAAGTCTCACCCACATAGGACCAAATACATTGATTGGTGAAGTGTGGATATTAATTCACCTCTATCTAACTCTCTGGGTATGAAAGCGTGATTGTATGTTACTTACATACGTGTTGTTGTTGTTATGTATTAAAATTAAAACACTCATCGCTAAAATCTATGCCAATGTCGTGGCAAGTGGAGATCTGTAGTCTCTGTCTACCCCGCTGGGCAAAAGACATGACTGTATGTATGTATGTATAACAGCTAAGGACTTATGCTAGCATAAGGAAAATATAACAGAAACTGCAGTATAAACCATAGCGAAAAGGTTTAAAATAAACTCTTGGTACGAAGATAAGTTAGTGAAATACGCACAGCGACTCGTTAGGCGGGCTGGTCAGTCATTGAGATTCCTACCAGCGGGTGGGCGTGTGGCCCAAGTCACAAGAGAATGCTTATTCATTATTATATTTATGGTACACTAACTTTTGCCCGCGGCTCCACTCGCGTGGATGTCGGTTATCGCGACCAAACATAACCTCCTTTCTCATGGTTTAATCTACCCTTATACCAAATTTCATCAAAATCGGTTCAGTGGTTTAGGCGTGCAAGCTAACACACAGACAGACAGAGCTACTTTCACATTTATAATATTAAGTATGGATTAGCACTTTCTACATATGTTATAGTAATGATAATTATCTAAACTAGTCTTTAAAAGAAGTTGGAGAAGGAGTATTTTTAATATAAGTCAGTGTACGTTGCAGATGGCAATCGAACTTAAAACATTAAACTTGGTAGTCGTACGACTTTCAGTATCAGTAGTGAGAAGAATTATTAAATTATTGGTATTAATACATCTCTGCCTACCCCATGGGGAATATGTATACTAGTAGTAAAATTGGTCGATGGATTTATAGGAACAAGGGCATTAAAACAACTCCCACGAGACAAAAACTTTTTGAACGAATCCAGAAACAAAGCCTCTATTTCCCAAATGGCCTAAAAATCTGAAAACATATCCAAGCCTCCAGATCCAAATTAAAAACAAAACAAACTTCGAAAATAATCTTCCCGCTCAAAAAACATGACAGTCGCTTACATCATAGCAGTTAACCCACACCCTGCTACGCAAACTCGACTCATATAAAAATGGCCGCAGTATCCGCAACACCGAGGCAAACTGCCGCTCGAGTGTTGCCAATAAAAACTGATAAAACCGGATACTGGAACATTTCGCGCGAAACGCGGCGGAGGGTTGAGTATGACGTAAGGATTCGAATTTTTTGAATTTAAATATAGAAAAGAACGGACGAACGAACTTTAGCGAACTTTGGTAGGTGTTGTGGGTAGTTGCAATGATATATTATACTATAAATGCGTTGTCCGCACTCTAAAATGGCAACAAAAATCAGGACAATTTGTTCTGATTTTAAGCATCAATCAGAGATGCGACAGTGTGCTGCGTAAAAAAATACGTTATCTATAATATAAAAATGAATCACTGAATATGTTCCTAACCACAAATCTTGAGAACAGCTCAAACGATTTTGCTGATTCTTTTTGGTAAAATATTCCTTGCAGTATGAAGATGATTCTTACGCAGAGAAATTTAAAAGTTGCCAAAGGCGTTCAAGATTTGCCACGGGCAAAGCTGGGGCGGGTCTTCTAGTTAATCACAAATTCCTAGTAAAAATATTGTTTTTGATATTATGAATAATAATATAACCCATAATTCACGCGAGTAAGTGGCTATTTTTTATATTTATTAGTATAAGCGCCATTTTTAAAAGCCGCGATGTTCCTATATACCATGTCTATCATAATAATACGTCATTTATATCAAAGAAACAACAAAAAATTTATTCGTTTACTTCACAAAGTTACAAACTTAAATCGCAAAAGTCAAAATCCTGGATGAGACTTGAACTCGTGGTCATTTGTATCTTGTATCCATTTGTCTCTCGGCAACTGAGCTACCAGGGTAGCAGAAAGTAAAGTAGAAAAAAATGCAAATCAGTATTCTGTAAGACTTTGTGATTGATATTGTAACACGAAAGTAACGTAATATCGTATTCTCTATCTTCTTTATTCGTCAATTTTGACATCTGCATAAGATGATTCTCATATGACTCTAGTAAGATCATATTGAGATTAGATCTAAGAGCAGGCCCAACTAGTTCTGGCTTGATATCGTTTAGGGTGACATGCGTGTACTACCTTGGACATCTGAGATCATGTGAAGTGGAGAAGGAAGAGCCGGAAGGCGGACACTGAGCTCCGAGGTTACCGTGGCCTAGGATGCAATAAGGATTGATGTCTAAATGTGGATGATGATGATATTGAGATTAGACCTAAAGCATATCAATATAGGATTGTATTTTTAAAAGCGTAATACCTATTTTATGTCAATTCCTCATTGAATCACTTTAAGATTAAGACTTAACTTATGGGTGAATTTCCCGGGACCAAGAATTGCGTGGCATCGATGAAATCGGTACTAAAAATCATAGTTATAATGCTCCAACATTTTTTGCTAGTTAGGTGAAATAGTGATCTATGTGGGGCACTAAATATTCTATTAAATAGGATTATAGGTACTCCAAAAAAAAACAAAATACACTGAAATCTTTCATTGCCGTGTTTGTCCACACGTCACCTACTGTGTCGTGATACCTCATTGATAAAAATCTATTGGTTATTTTTATTAATACCTATTTTTAGTTGATACCTGAATAGTTAAAGTATTGTTAGGAAATACATTTATTCAAATATTTAAACAATACAACGAATGGTTAAAAAAAATACATTTGTCCCAGAACTGCCTGTCATCGCCGTGTTCTAAACATATTTTAGAATATTGTCTTATCTAACGACTTGCGTCCTCCCTTATATGCGCTAAACGTTGCATATTGGTGCCGCCTAAGTGCTCGACGCGGAAGAACGTACACACGTACCTGCGTTTTGGCACCATAGATGTAAGTATACCATTTTTATGTTACTGGACATTTTTTCTTTCATCGCCGTGGATAGGTATAACTTTCTATTTTAATAAGTTATCCTCTTGATTAAACATTCAATAGAACGCCATTTCTCTTGTTTATTTTTGTGAAGTGATTAATGCTTCGAATAATTATTAGATTTTTTGTTATTTTATATTTTTGTCTTGTTTTTCATTGCCGTGCTTTCATTGCCGTAGTTTCCGTGGTCAAAATTTGCTATGGCAATGAAAAAAAAAAACACGGCAATGAAAAAAAAATCATTGCCATGCATTGTAAAACGATTTAGTTTCATTGCTGTGGCCTGATGTTTCATTTCCGTGACTTATGTTATCATCGCCATAGTATGATTAGGTATTACATTATTATAGGTAGCACCAAATACTGACATTAGAGGATTCGAAAACTTTCTACAATAAGATGAAAGATTTGATGAGTTTCTTACTGTACAATCAATTATAAATGGTTTGATTTTAATAATGAATTGTTTATTTTGCCAAGACTATGAAGAAGAACCTTAACCGGTGTGGGCTGTGATTATTTTGTCTATAGATTTTATAAAAATGTTATTGTTTCGCTTCACATGAAATATTGATACGTAAATTAAAAACTTGTACTTACTATGTATGTTGTTTGCATTTACTTTTGCATAATTAACAAAAGTATACCATATTATTTGTTTTATTCATATTATATGTATTGTAAATTTCTTTTTTGTTTGAAATAATTTAAATAAATGATTGGACAATTCTTTGATTCTATTATATTTGTTTAATTGTACACTACCTACTCCTTTTGCAGATTTTTAACCTATGAAATTTGTAATTATTGTATGTAAGTAGGTATAAGTATTATGTTTTATATGGATTTTCATTTCTGTGGTTGATTCTTTCATTCCCTTGGCATAATTCTTTCATTGCCGTGGACGCTTGTTTCATTGCCGTACACACATGTTTCATCGCCGTGGCATGTAATTTTTAATCTTGTATATCTCATTAGTTTTTTTAGTTATCTACTAGATATTAAGCGAGAATACATACAGTATCAAAATCTTTAATTAACGCGATGTTGTTTTATTATAACACTTAAGATAAAAAAATCCACGGAAATGAAGATTTTAATGGACTTGTTGAAATTCACCCTTATGCTATTTGCCTTGTTCCAACGGCTATCGGTCCTTCGTCAAACGTGGCCAGCCCACTGTCACTTCAGCTTGCTTATTCGGCAGGCTTACAGTAACTTTAGTTTTCGAAAAACATCGGGAAAATGAATTAATGCTCAAGTGGGACTTGAACCCACGACCTTTCCCTTACAGGGGGAATGCTCTTCCAATTGAGCTATTGAGCCACACCTGAGTCACTTCAAATTTCCCTACTCTTTATACGACGGTGGAGCCATCTACCAACATTCTTTCGAACTGTTGGAACCATTTTTTTTTTTTTTTTTTTTTTTTTTTTTTTTTTTTTTTGCTCTGGCAACACAGGCACGAACAGCTGTGAAATTTTGTAGCTCCGTATAATTTTAAGTAAATAATTGAATAAAAAATTGTAATCAAGTGTCTAGTGTGTATATAATAATAATACAGTTAAAGTACGATATATGTATTGTGTCTGCCACATCAATTGCTGTGAAATCACCCATTAAGTGAACAAGAACTAGTGAAACGGAACTTTGATTGGATTTGTCTCTGAAACCTGCGCCTACGCTGGCTACGTGTGAAATCAGGGAAAGTATTTGGTGTTACACTTATTCCTTATAACTTTTCTCACACACCACAAATTACAAACTATACAAACGCTCACATAACTGTGAGTAACGTCCATCCACACAGCAGGCTCTGCTAGTCTCAGTTGCCTTGACAATTTGTGGAAGCCAGCTTGAAGACGCCAGCAAAATAGCCTCAGACAAATTTAACACACTCACCAATACATACACTAACATATTTCTCTCAGTTTACTAGTAATTCTTGCATACATTCTGTTCTTTGCCTACCTACTTCTCTAAAGTAGTTCAACTTTTCTAACTTATGTCTAATGTTATCTTAACTTGTTAAATTAACCACTAATTTATATTTCAATTAAAATAAATAGCTATAAATATTAATTCTTCTTTAATACTTACTTACTTAAAAAAACTATCAATAATTATTATTGTTTTTTTACCCTCCCTTCTTAGTTATTAATTTATTTGAAGTAAAGTTACTTTATTTTTTCAATTTATCGATTCTTATTACTTACAGTTAACATCACATTCAGTTACTTATCACATTCTTTCATTTCAGTACCACCAAATCATTCTTGAAATAAAATTAAATATGAAACAAACAATGATGACCCGCAGCGCTGCAACCCGTGAATTGCAACAGAAGTTAAACCTCACCTTAAAGGAGCTTGAAATCAGCAATATACTCAATAAGCAGCTGATAGAGGAGCGGGAAGAGAGTGAAAAGGAAGTGCTAAATGTGGTTGAGAAAAATACCGAACTCAAAAAAGAGTTGGCTGGCCTACATACTGAAGTCATGGAGCTCACACTCCAACGAGATCACCTCCAGGCAACACTGACAGGCCTAGAGGAATGCAGCAACACCCACGAACAGGCTTTGAAACGCATAAGCTTTCTGGAGTGTGAACTGAGTGACGTGCACAATTCCATTACTCACATGGAATCTATCAGGTTGGCAGATGAGGCTGCTTTCTCCAACAGCCTCTATAATGAGCTGGTGGCAGGGGAACCAGACCTGATTTGTCTGGAACCATGCATCACTGCAGACCTGATAGATATCACAACACCTAACATCCCAGTTGCATCAACGGTTATAGCCTGTGATGATAAATTGTTATTAAATTCCTCAATAAGGTTAGTTAGCAGTGGCAGAAATAAGTATAAAAAATATGTTAAACTCAATAAATTTATTAGTAAGTTACAGAAACAGATCAGGTACCTCAAAATGGGCATTAACAAATGTCGTAGAGCCTGTAGGTCTAATGTAGAATTGAGGCAGTTAATAGAGGTAGGTAAAACACAGACAGACCAATATGAGTCTGATTTATATGAACTCCAGCTAGAAATCTCACATTTAAATGACTCCTTAAATTCTGTTACACTAAAATACCAAACTGCTCAAAAGGAGATAGGTGAGTACATTGAGGCATTAAATAGCCTAGTGGACTCATGTCATAGTAATGAAGCAAGATTTCAGTCACTGGAAAACCTGTATAGGCAAAAACAGTAACAGGAAGTCTGCTGAAAGAGGTGGCTCCATGGTCTTAATAAAAAATGGTCTCCGCAGTAAAGAGCGGATTGACATTGTTAGACTTTCTGTTGAGCGCTGTGCTGAGGTGGCCTGTGCCGAGCTTGATAATTGTGTAGTAGTATGCGTATACAGTCCACCAAGGAGTGACTTTGGAACTTTAATTGGGGTCATGGACAAAGTTCTTGGGATAGCATCAAGTAATAATAAGAATATAATTGTATGCGGCGACTTCAATGTAAACATCTTGGAACATTGTAAGAGAAGTACTCAATTTTTAAACATGTTCAAGAGCTATAATCTTGAAAATATTTTCTGTGAACCAACCAGAATCACTGCTGAGACTGGCAGTTGTCTAGATAATTTTTTTTGTGATTGTGTATACTCAAATAAGTCTGTAATTAGTAAGTTGCCCTCAGATCACCGGGGTCAAATAGTATCCTTTCCTATAGGTAATAATAGTAGACCTAAAGAGAAAATTATGTGTAGGCCCATAACTTTTAATAAGATTAAAGAATTCAAAGACTTGTTAGAGAATAAGATCAATTCAATAGCTTACTTAGGTAATAATCCTGAGGTTCATTATAATAGTTTATTTAATAAATTAACAGACGCCTTTTCACACACATTTAAACAAAAAATTCAAAAACTTAGTACGAAATCTAAATTCTGTGAATGGGCTACTGTAGGTATATATAAAAGTAGACGAACGCTATTTGATTTATACGCCCAAAAACAGTACAGATTCGACAATAGTTTCACTGAATATGTTAAAAATTACTCAAAGTTATTCAAAAAGGTATGTAGACAAGCAAAGGCTATTCACATTAAAAGAAAGATAATTGAGGCTCCTAACAAAATGAAAGAAACTTGGAAAGTTATTCACAAAGAGTCTGGTAGATGTAAATTGAGGGATAGTGTTCCTAAAATTAAAGTAGGAAACAAGGATATAACCTCCCCAAAAGATGTCGTAAATGCTTTTGAAGACTATTTCACCAATATTCCAGTTCAACTCACTTCCTCTATTAATTCAAGCGCTCACAGTGCTGTTGCCCTAGTTGAGAGTAATATTAGTTCTTCTAAATTTAACTTCCAACACATTGATCCTAATGACATATTAAAAGCATTTAAAAATCTCAAAATCAAAATGTCTAAAGATTACTGGGGCATGTCAGTTAGTTTAATTAGTCATGTAATTAATATCATTGCACCTGATTTAGCACTAATATTTAATGAATGTGTAGATGAAGGCACGTTTCCTACCTTAATGAAACACAGTAAAATTATACCATTATTTAAGAAGGGATCTAAGTCAGAACTTGGAAACTATCGCCCCATCTCTATTTTGCCGGCTCTGAGTAAGGTGTTTGAGAAAGTGATGCTCAATCAAATGCAACTATACTTCAATACCAACAATCTTTTCCATAGCCAACAATATGGCTTTACTGGTGGAAAATCTACCACTGATGCGGGAGTTAGCCTAGTTAACCTAATCTACGACGCTTGGGAGGGATCACAGGATGCTATTGGGGTATTCTGTGATCTATCTAAAGCATTTGATTGCGTTGACCATCAGACACTTTTGCTCAAGTTACGTCGGTACGGTTTTGGCAACAAATCTATAGAACTATTAGAATCTTACTTAACAGATAGGCTGCAGACTGTTGATGTAAATAACGTTAAGTCAAATGGGTCAAACGTCAAGATAGGCGTACCCCAAGGATCAATCTTAGGACCTTTTCTCTTTTTGGTTTATGTCAATGACCTACCTTATATGATCGAGGCACACGCCGGAATAGTATTGTTTGCAGATGATACATCGCTGATATTCAAAGTAGATCGTAATAGTACAGATGCGAATAATGTAAATAATATCTTAAACGTAATTTCAAATTGGTTTTCTGCAAACAACCTATTGTTGAATACAGAAAAAACCAAATGCATTAAGTTTACACTGCCTAATGTGAGGCAAGCTCAGATTGATATCGTGCTGGGGGCTCAAAGGTTAGAATTTGTAAATAGCACTACTTTTCTGGGAATCACAATAGATTCGAAATTGCAATGGGATCACCATATCACTGCTTTGGCCAATAAACTCAGCTCTGCTGCTTTTGCTGTCAGACGGATCAGGCAGTTGACTGACGTAGATACTGCTAGGCTGGTGTACTTTAGTTACTTTCATAGCTTGATGTCCTATGGAATACTACTTTGGGGGAATGCCGCAGACTTAGAAACTATCTTTATATTACAAAAAAGGGCAGTTCGTGCCATTTACTGTTTAGGTAAGAGAGATTCTCTTAGGGAACGATTTAAAGATATTAACATTTTAACTGTAGCTTCCCAATATATACTCGAAAATATACTGTATGTCAGAAAAAATATATCTAATTTTACAAAAGTAAGTGACATTACGGACAGAAATCTGCGCAATAAAAATAAACTGCTCCTTCCATGCTATCGGCTTTGCAGAGTTAGTGATTCTTTTAGGGGGGATTGTATACGTTTTTATAATAAATTGCCTGAATCAGTCCTTGGTATGCCTGACAGTAAATTTAAAACCTTTGTGAAGACCACCTTATGTAAAAAAGCATACTATAGGACAGATGATTACCTTAAAGACAAAAATGTCTGGCTTGAGCATGGTGCAGGCCCCTCCTAAATTGCTTTGCTGTAACTACGGCATAATGTTTAAATAGGAACGCGAACTTCTTTTTTTTATTTATTTTTGTTAACTTAGGTTAATTATTTTATTATAAGTTTTTTTTTATATACTTTAATTATCTTGACACGAGACATATGTACATTCGTCCATATTTAGTCTTAAGAACTTACTTTTTTTTTGTAAATTGACGTCCAGAAAATGCTACAGTGGAGTTTGTTGCGCCGTTTCTTCTCCACTGGTGCCTAGGAAGCGGTGGTAAACTTAGTTTTAAGCAGAATTTGACGTCAAAAAGCTGTAGTAGTGCTACACAATTTTGAATAAATACCTTGAGTTTGAGTTTGAGTTTGAATTGAAGTATTTTCAACCATTTCTAAACATTGATTTTTGATGACTCCGCCCAAATATTTAAAAAAAATCATTCATAAACTATAGCTTTTTTGTTGAATGAGCTCATTGCTAATTTTATCCTTCATAGAAACTCCAAGCTTATCTCGCTTTTTAACCCGCTGCGTGACTGTCATTTTTACTATAACTAGCCCTAGTGTGGAGAGATATATTATAACCATAACTTTAATATGAGTAATATCAAAAAATAAAAGATATGAGTACCATCAGCTACACAATATTGGTGCCAAAAAATCTTTTAAGCGGATTCACTCAGTGCACGCTGGCGGCTTTAGTAGCTCACGGAAAAGTTTGAAAATTAAAAATTTTTGCTCGCAATTCAAACGAGTTTGTATATTGGGGTCAGAGAATAAACAGAGAAAGAATAACAGATTGTTATTCAGAATGTGATTGTTAATTTGTTAAATATTACGGCCTCGTGCGTACTATACCTATTTATGTGTAAGCAAATTACTTCGTTCTTGAAGTGGATATGCAGGGGGAATGCCCTTTGACAGCCTCTGTGGCGTAGCGGTAGTGAATGCGGCCGCTACACAGGAGGCACAGGTTCGTTCCCTGCCCAATGTAGAGATTTGTATGCATGAATATGGGTATTTACATCTATGGCAGTCGTTACGGGTAGTTGGAACCCTAAAAGTCTACCAACTGGTCTAACTGCAATGCTTCGTTATTGCCTTTGGATTGTGGAGGTCAAATGCCAGGCGCTTCTCAGAAAATATCGGTGTTTAGCTATATCCGTAATTAGACTGATAAAGCGGACCCCAGACTCCAAGTGAAACAGCTTGGAGGAAACATGCGACTGGGATTAACGCAAAGATGATTTTTTATTTTATTTTATTTTATTTACTGGGCATATCAACAGTGTAAACACCAACATTGATAAAAGACTGACGAAAATATAATATTACTAGGCATGTGCTACACAAATTACAGATATGCACAGCATTGGCTGGTTGTCTTACAAAGAATAGCAAAAATTAAATGTCAAATTATACTTGCAATATACTTAAGGCATGTCAACTTATTGGGTCAATTAAATAAAATAAAATTATGATGAAGAAGAAGACATGGAAATGTCCTTTAAGGGACTGGTCACGGGTTCGAGCCCTGCCGCAATTTTTCCATTCTTAATCTATTTGAATAGTTAATACTAATTGCTTTAAAAGTTCACTGTCAGAAACTTAACTGCCGAATTTTTTTTTAATATTTCACATAATTCTACACAACGCTATCTAGACTCATGGTAAGCATAGCTTAACTAACTTGTGTTATGGAATCTAACAAGCGAATAAACATACTTAAATACTTTTTTTGTAAATACATACATATTATACATAGAAACACCCAGACCAATGCACTGAGCGGGGATCGAACCCGCGCAAACTGCGTAGCAGTTGCGTTCACTACCACAACGTCACAGAGGCTGTCAATATAGTTATTATAACACCTCTATCTACCCATTTAAACACCAACAGGCTACATGAATGTAAGTAAAGTGTATGTACCAGCCGCTCTTAGTAATTGGCCGTCCATCAATTTGGCTGTGAAACCAATTCCCACTCAAGGTACTCGCAGTAAGTAAGGCTTACGAGACAGCCATGATGCTCTTTATGGGTTGGTACGTAACGTACTGTAATGTGGTATTGGTACGAGTAAATAGCCTTCAAAATGAGAGGCGTTTGAACTAAGATCTTGTTATTATGCTACTAGCTTTTGCCCGCGGGTCCGCCCGCGTGGACGCCGGTTATCGCGACCAAATATAGCCTTTGTCCTTTCTCAAGGTCTAATCTACCCCTGTACCAAATTTCATCAAAATCGGTTTAGTATTTTAGGCGTGAAAGCGTAGCATACAAACAGACAGACAGAGTTACTTTCGCATTATTATAATAGGTATTAGTATGGATTAGGCAGCCTCTGTGGTGCAGCGGTAGTAAACGCATTTGACTACTGAGCAAGAAAAATTTAAACCGCGTCCAGTTAATTACAGGTCAGTGTAAACATTTCTAGGCATAAATATACATATATTCATACACACGCTGTAAATCCCCGAAGGGGTAGGTAGAGGCATAGCATCTGACAGTAAACAAACAGCCCATAACCAAGTGCCCGCTTAACAGCAATTGGCTCGCCCCTTATTACATGGGTTTAAAACTCATAATGGCGTAATGTGGGTGTCAATTCACCTCTGCCTAACCCTCCAGGGATAAAGGCGTGATTATATGTATGTAGAACGTAAATATATCTTCATTGACCCGTGTAAAATGAAAAAAAAAAAACTTTTATAATTATATTTAAAAAAACCAACGACATACTATAGATACACTCAATAAAATCCGTTCTACCGTCTAATAGTTGCTAGGAAAGGGCCCAACTTTAATGTATACTCTAAGGGCCCAACATACGCAGGTCCCCCAGCACACACAGCTCGTACATTAGTATTTTGATTCCACCGTACTTACGTGAAAGTGCTGATAAATCCGACTTCCCTGTAAAGTACCAGACAATTTAAATAAAATCGTATCTTGGAGCGAACATTTCCCATCTGACGTCAATAGGTGCTATTCCGCAAATCGGTGCAACAAGAGCGATGGCTACAATAGTATTATCGTTTCGTTTCAAATGGATTCACATTCAGTATGTGTTCAGATATTCTGCATCACATAAACTAAGTGTAAAACGTTTCATATCACAAAGATATATCGTCTGATTGTGAGTATTCATGGGTAGAAAACCCTGGGTTGAAAACGGAAACGCTCCACAGAATATAATAAAACGAAATGCTGTAGACGTACCTACAATCCCGTACGTTCTTTGTCCGTAGCGTGGTGTCGCGTCTCTGATTAGTGGATTTTTGTAGCTATTTTTGTCTTAATTTTGAATTTGAAATGATGATATTCTTTTATGTAATCTGACGTTTGACATAGAATTGACAGAATGCGTGCTGCAAAAATCGTCTGAGGATAATTAGTATACGTCTTCTGAATTTTCGTAACAAAATACCATTTGTTCGCGTAAAGCAAACGATCGAAGGGATTTGCAGACTTGCTTGGGCCGCGAAAATCTTTATGGTGGGTGTTGAGGGCTCTGTGGACGTAAGGTGGACACCTTACGTCCACAGTACCTGGTTACCATGGCTATTTTTTTTTTAATTTAGGTCGATTTTTTTTTGGTTCATGGTAGTATGAACGCCCTTGAGCGTAGAGGTACGAGTATATATTATTGTTACGAATGTGACGTAACATGACGCAGCGTTCTTTATTTGGTACTAGCTGTCCCGGCAAACTTCGTTTCGCCTTAGAAATTAGAATCAATTAGCTGTATCAAATTCTCCTAATTATTTTGAGAACGGAAAGCATTTCGATTCGGGCCCCATACGCCCACGGAGCTCCCGACATGATCCCTCCGCGTCGCCCGCAAGCAACGCCTCTCCTCGCCCGCCGGCCAGGCGCAGCGTCAGGTTTTGCACATCATGCGGCGCGTGTAAATTTTATATCGGAGTTATTTTTAAATTGTAATATCTTCTAAGATGTTCATTGAAATTAAGTAATGTCAAAGACAATTTTGTTTACAATTAAATACTTTTAATCAACAACACATTTATTTGGATAAAGATTAATATTATTATGTTGATACAACTCTAACAAATAATTGGTAATAATGCATTAATTTCGACCAAATTTGATTACCATAAAAACGGTTCTAGTGAGTTAATCTTAAAAGATAGACAAATACTGTCGCGGACATTTTTTTAGATCATTTTAAGAGGAATAATTCTTTCATACATATGTTTTTGGTATCTTGAACTGTTTTCGCAGCGCACGCAACGGAAGCCCTCAAATATGAATAATTTCCCCGTTTTTTCCACATTTTTCATTGTTTCTTCGCTCCTGTTAGTTGCAGCGTGATGTTATATAGCCTAAAGCCTTCTTCGATAAATGATCTATTCAACACAAAAATAATTTTTCAATTCGAGCCAGTAGTTCCTGAGATTAGCGCGTTCAAACAAACAAACAAACAAACAAACTCTTCAGCTTTATAATATTAGTATAGATTGGATCTTTATTTCGTAAAGATAACCGAAGATTATACATTTAAATTCTTTTAGTTATTAGCATTTATTTATTTGGTACAGATAACCGAAGATTCTATATTTAAATTATTTTAGTTATTAGCAGAACAATCTGGAAGAATAATAAAAATGAGGAACGAAATGAAGATTAAAAAGATAATTAAGCTATTCTAGTTGATCAAAGAAAAATCTACATAACATAACATAAACTCACACCTATATTCCCCAAAGGGGTAGGCAGAGGTGCTAGCTATTACATTGGGACCTAAACATAAACTGGCGAAATGTGGGTATTTCGCCAGTTTATGTTTAGGTCCCAATGTAATAGGTGGCGAGCCTATTACCATTAACCGGGCACTTATAAAAATTCTAGAGAAATAATAAAATGAATATCGAAAAGATGATCGAAATTAGTGGTATAAAAGGGGCTGCCAGAGCGGTGAAAGGACAGTTATGTTTAAGAGTTCAAAGTGAACAGAAGAAGAAGAAGAAGGAAAAATGAAGAAAAGTGGGAAAACAGTGAAGTGCAAGCAAAGAGAAGTGATAGCGCAGTCGCGCTGTGAGTGTCGCGAATAAGACAGTAAGCGCAGTGACCTCCTAGTGCATCGAGCGGTACAGTCACGCTGTGAGTGACGTGAATAAGACTGTAAGTGCAGTGACCACCTAGTGCATCGTGCGGTACATTCGCGCAGTGAAGTTAGTGTTCAGGATTTGGCTGTTGGGGTGTGTAAATAAAGCGGTCCCATATACGAAGTTGTTTACTTCCAATACCGTTACCCGTCTCCCGTAACAATATAATATATATACCTCTACGCTCAAGGTATCTTAGGAAATAGGCACTGTGGATTTATGGGACCTATGGGTCCTGTGCCATATAGGCCCCATAGGTGTATGGAACTCGGTGACGTATAAGCTCCATAGATATGTGGAACCCATATCTATTGACCTATGGGCTCCGTAGGTGTATGGGCCCCGGTGACCTATTGATGTCAGGGGCTCCGTGGGGCCCCTGTCGAAATTCTCTCCATTCTATATAATAAATAAATATCCTACAACATTCTACACAACGCTATCTAGACCCATGGTCTTCTCTCATGGACCCGTTCCCAAAATAATTAGAAGAATTTGATAAAGTTTATTAAATTAAACACAACATAATTCTAATTCTAATTTCTAAGGCGAAACGAAGCCGGGTCAGCTAGCCATTTATAATTTCCAATTGACAATAAGGTGACAAACATTGACAATAATTATGATTATGTCAACATAATTATTATCTGTATGTTTCAATTACATACTCGATCTGTCAAACACGAAATTCTACTTCTGGTTGAGGTATAATACAGAATCAGAATCAAATCATAAGAGGTAGCGGGTTAAGAACTACATACCTATATATTTTCGTTTTTATTAAAATGTCGAATAAACTTAAATACATGAGAGAAGAGTTTATAAATAATTTAAAAAAAAAAAATCTGTCACAGCAGAAGAAGCTCCGATGTTCAAAATTCCGTTGGCGTCAGAATTGCTTTGTGCTAATTTTAAGGTCGGTTATATGCTCACTTAGTTACCATTGCTTTTTGTATAGTCTGTTCATGACTGTACCAAAATATTAATTTTAGATAATTATCAAATTAGGGGTTGAGAGTAGACGAGATAGGTTTAAGGGTCGAGAGGAAACCAATAAAGAAATCTTTGTTTAGGGGTCGAGGGGTCGAGAGGTCGAGAGTGGACTAAACGATTTTATCAAACGTTTTAAACAATAAAGAAAAATCGGTATAAAAATCTAATATTCTGTATAAAACACTAAAACTGTACTTACAAAACGTGAAAAATAAAAATGAAAACCGAAACACATTTCCGATCCTGGCAAAAAATTCCGCGGTCTTTTTTTGGTTCCTATAATCGCTTTCACTTATATTTTAAACCAAATCAAAACCACACACATCGTACTTAAAATATTAATCTACGCCATTATTACCCCCCTAACGAATAGCGTCTTTGATGTTCGACATTATACATTAGTGTATAAATTATGATATCATTTCAATATTGTCACATTGTAACAGGTTTGAACGCGTGAAATTTTAATGTGTTGCAAATGGCGAATTATTAACATTTATCATAATGTAAATTCGGTGAATTCGAAATGTGTTCAGTGAATACGCTATGAATATAAAATATAATGGTGTACTCAATTATTCTATAGGCTACAGTAGCGAGTAATATCAATAATCTGATTTCTGCCGGCTTCCCATGGGTTGCATTTGCATCGGGGATTTTCCACACGTAAAAAAGAACTAGAACAAAGTATGTTTTTTTTTTCTACTGGCCTCTCGTTTGAACACTTTCCCCCTTCGCCACTGATAATAGAATGCCAATTCTACTACAAAAATATCTTCATAATTCACTATTTGTTCTCGGTCTAACAAAATTAAAATTAAATATCAAAAACTGTACATACTTTTTAAAAAACATCGTTGGCGTCGGTTGCTTAATGGTTAAGGAAAAGCGTTAGTAGCTGAGTGGTTAATGGTTAAGGAAAAGTGTCGGTAACTTAGTGGAGTCAGCCTTACGATCGAGACGTCTCCGGTTCGAATCCTGGCTATTACACTACCGACTTGAACCTACTCCTAGCACAAGCAATTTAGCTTAGTTGGAGGGGTTAGCAGAAATATTAGTAATTTTGGTTCTAATATTCTTCTAAAAAAATATTATGTATACAGACGAATTGAGAACCTCCTCCTTTTTTGAAGTCGGTTAAAAAATAGCACAGAATAGATCGAGATAGAGCTCACACCCCCGCGAAGATCTCAATACCTCATCCCGCAAGTCAGAATCAGAGGTGCAATCGAATGTATATAAAACAAGGAATGTGCATTTCAAAGGTGCCTAGTACGATACGTCGAGGAGAAGACTGAGAAGATCGGCTTACTTCGATTTCGTAAAGCTTCTTCTCTATCGCCCACAGTTTGATTAAACCCTGAAATCCATGATTTTTATATCAATAATTAACTGCAGCCCGTATACAGGATTCGTCCGAGATTAAATTCGTTAAAAATAATCTACAAAACTGATTGCAGTACCAGTCGTACAATATTGAATTGAGAGATGATGAAGTCGGAGTGCATTACCAGTTACCCCTCGTTTACACCAAGAAACAAGTTGTAGACTTGCCCTTCATCATGATCGCTTTTAACATTTGATTCAGGAAAAATTGAGGAATAAATTTAGTTCTTTGGCTTTCTTTTAGTTGAAAGCGCTTATATTTGGGAGATACGTTTGTATGATAGCATTAATGACAGTAAAGCAAGCTTGCAAAGTAAGTATGCCCAATGATGGGCTCTGGTCTCTGCCTACCCCGGAAGGAAATAGGCGTGAGTGTAAGTGTGTACTACTGCTACTGCTAGTGGGGACGCCGTTTGACTGGACGGGTGATCAGCCCTTCTGTGTGGGGCCATTTCACCCAATTTCCCCTATAACGACTGCCATACATGTTCGTATGGCAACCGGGACCGACAGCTTAACCTGCTTTCCTAGGCACGACCAGACCAATGTAAATACTCATATTCATACATACATATATTTGCATTAAGCGCGAATCGCACCCACGCCTCCTGTATAGCGGCCGCGTTCTCTACCACCACGGCACCGAGGCTGTACGTAAGTATATTTGTATGTATATGTACAAATAGAAGTCATTCATCTGATAACATACATAACATAACATAAACTCACGCCTGTATTCCCCGAAGGGGTAGGCAGAGGTGCTAGCACCCACATTTCGCCAGTTTATTTAGATAGCGAGGCTATTGCCATTAACCAGGCACTTATAAACCTGCGCTAAATACACACATAACTTCGAAAAGGATCGAAAAATCATTGGTGTGTGCCATGGTAAACCTGGGATCGAACCCGAGACCTCGTCTCAGCAGTCCATTACCCATACCACTAGGCTACCGCAGATGATATTGTAACTAAACCCTATTTCAATACCCTACCAATCAAGTCGCATTCTGTATATATTTTCAGAGAATTTACTAAAACGAAGCAATTTGAATTTCAAATATGTCACTGTTGGTTGGTGCCAAATTATGAATATATTATAACTAACTACTGATACAATAATTAATACATTCAACTAAACAAATTCTCAAATTAATACAATCATGTTTTCATTTCTAGGTCACAATCAAATTATATAATTACTAGCTGGTGCCCTGCCCGCGACTTCGTCTGCACACTGCACAGAATTAGTATTTCGAGTAGCTTATAAGAAAGTGGCGTGAGACCATGGTGAGAGCTATGGTCTCCAGCGGGAGTAAGTGGGACTGCGCCGCCTCTTTCTGCAAGCAGGTCATGCTCGTGAAAGAGGCGGCGGGGCGGGAGCGGGAGAGAACTCTCCCACCCGAGTTCCGCAGTCGGCGGCTTGGGCGCCGCCGACGTATCTTCGCCGAAAACCATCGGCCTCCATGACCGGGGCCTGACGACGGTGAGTTGGCCCACCCTCTAGACGAGGCCGCATTGAAGCCGTGGGTCTGTTGGGAGCCCTGGGACATCCTTTCGAGGGCTTACCCGGGGCTCCCAACTATAGGCTGCTGGGCGATACCGTGGGGGTTTTTAATTGGTAAATTGGGTTTTTGATTAGTCCGGCATAACATCCATGAAGGATTTCCCCCCACGGTTAAAAAAAATAATAATGAGAGTGGCGTAGAGAAACAACAATTATTGATTCGATGCCAGCAGAATTTATTGAAATTAGTGATCACTGCTCCGTTTCCTTGAGTAGTAGCGTGTTGATATATAGCCTATGTGTTATTCTGATGTATAAGCTATATTATTGTTAAGTTTCATGAAAATCCATTCAGTAGTTTTTACGTGAAAGAGTAAAAAACATCCATGCATACATACATACATCCATACTCACAAACTTTCGCGGTTATAATATTAGTAGGATTTATTAGTACGCGTGGGCGATAGTTTTTATATAAGTAAGCAAGTAGTTATTTGTCGTAAATAATATTTTTTACAACTCAATAAACTTCTAAAACATTGTTTATTGATTTCATTCGTAGGCTGCCTATGAATGTATCTAATTAATAATTTGACCATGTGTAAGTAATTATGTGAGACTATTTTATCTGGTTTAACTCACTTTCTCGTAGCTAATATGCTTTGGTTGAGTTTAGCAATTGATGGCGTAGTTTAGAGGTTACGATGGAGACTTAAGAGATCTTTTGAGGGTTTAGGGAACGACTGGCATAGTTATTGGTTTAGTAACCGGGACCGACGGCTTAACGCGCTCTCCGAGGCACGACCAGACATTGGCACATACATACATACAAATATTTGCACTGAACGGAAATCGAAACCGCGTCCCCAGCAAAGCGATCACGTTCACTACCGCCACGCCACAGAGACTATAAAATCCAAGTCTGTGTCTTAATAAAATGAAAACCTTAACATTAAAATTGAATTATATTTTACGTATATACCATACGATCCTTATTAGGAAGTCGCTTAATCGTCTAACCACATCTTTGGGCAGATGAAGTTACTCTGCGCCATTGAGAAGCCACATGACAATATACGGATGTATTACTCGGAATTAATTATAGAATTACCGACTAATCTTACACGTTGCCCGATATATTGGCCGACGCGTACGAGTGTGGATTTAATGCCGGGTACAGACGAGTGTAACGTGTAATGTAACCTATCGTAAGATCAAAGCAACAAATGCACCAAACTCCCTACCGATTTTGACGTGACAACAACGTCTCGATGGAGCCGGCGAAAGAGCCGAAAAACATGACGTCATGTGGCGTTACCTCGCTCTGAGGCGGAACGCCTCATTGTAAAAAAATAAAATAATAATTGACATAATTGTATTTATGCGTACAAATAAATGTAAATTGATCAATTCAATTGTGATTTCCATTTACCCCTTTCGCGATATTCATACAAAATATTTTGAAAAATGAAACCATAACATAACATATATAACATAAACTCACGCCCGTATTCCCCGAAGGGGTAGGCAGAGGTGCTAGCACCCACATTTCGCCAGTTTATGTTTAGGTCCCAATGTAATAGGTGGCGAGCCTATTGCCATTAACCGGGCACTTATAAACCTGCGATAAATACACACATAACTTCGAAAAGCATCGAAAAGTCATAGGTGTGTGCCATGGTAAACCTGGGATCGAACCCGAGACCTCGTCTCAGCAGTCCATTACCCATACCACTAGGCTACCGCAGATTATTTTAAAAATGAAACCAATCCATCAGTATTTACTTATGACGTTGTCACGTTCAACTATCGTCAGTAAACCTACTTTACAGACAACCGATTTGTTCTTCTTCTTCTTCTACTTAATGGCTTCTGCAGCGAATTACCGTAATCCTACCAGAGCCAACCACGTTAGCTACGCCAGCAAAGTTTCTGTGCGTCCGCCCCACGAGATTCCAGTGGTCAATAAAGACTAGTGGGTGGATTGTAGGGAAAAAAATTATCTACATTTACACCGCAAATATTTCTTCATATCTCTTGCATTTTCATCGTCTTGATATCTCTTTTCAAGAAGTATTATTTTTAGCAATGTTTTGTGAACGCAGCAAATGCTGTTTAGGTGTGTGGCCTCCATAGTGACAACATGTAACATGTAACACTGGCATTGAGAGTTCTCGCTTTTAACGCTAGCAGAAGGGAAAAGCGAGCTTTCAACAAGATTCATGTAAGTTCGTGGATTATCCACACTTTACAAGTTATATTAAAAGTACTTATCTAATTTTAGATTACACGTTACACCCGTCTGGACTCGTCCTAAGACACATTCCTGCCTAACGATTTACGTGTACGGTATAGGTACCTAGTATAGCGGCAATGTCGCAAGAAGAATGGCATCGTTGCGTAGTTGCGGGCATAAAGTAGTTTTACTGAGGTGCATATAATTTAAAAACACTTTAGTAATCGTTATCTGAACTTTTTTTCAACTGAGTTGCACTGTGTTTGGCTGAACTTCAATATTTTCCATAAAGTGACTGCCAACTGACCTCCACAACCGGCGATATCAACGTTTTGTAAGACTTGCCGGACTTTTAAGGGCTTCAACTACCAGTAACAACTGTCATGGATGTTCGTATGGCAACTCAGACCGACGACTTATCGTGTTCTCTGAGGCACAGAAATATCTACGAAGAACAAATCGCACGCTGAGGATTTAAAAGTCCTCATAGTGCGATCAATCGAATATGGAAATTGTAAATCCACAAGACATATGTATGCATACAAATATTTGCACTAAGAAAGGATTGAACCTGTGCCTCCTGCGGAGCAGTCGTGTCAAAACGAGTAATTATAAAACGAAATTGAAAGTCGATTTTCTTTTCTTTTTTTTAAGGTGCGGCTTATTTTTTCAGGTAATTTTTTTAGTAACATTTTCACTAAGTCACATGAAACATTTTCACTAAAACAACTCTATGGTTTAAAGATTTTTTTGAAAGAAAGAAAGTAGGAAAAATATTTTATTTAAGTTCCACACTGTGCATAATCTAACCTTCGATCTGACCAATAGGAAAAACCATTACCGCCACGCCACAGTTTTTGTACCTACCTAAGACATCGGGAAAAATGAAATGCTCAAATGGGACTTGAACTCACGACCTTTCCCTTACAGGGGGAATGCTCTTCCAACTGAGCTATTGTTAAAGTGCTTTAGTGTTAGAATGAATATACCTACTATACTTTTTCACGCATAAAAAACCCCAAATTTTCTCAAAGCCATGGCCATTGTGATGCAAAGCGTTTAATATGAATGCCTTCGCGCCAAAGTGCGCCACACTGACGTAATACAGGAAATATTTCTTTGCTTCCTGCTGTTGTTTTAGTGAAATCATGGCACGATTTCTCTTCGTACCAAATGAAGAAAATATTGCCACTGGCGTGCTCAACAGAAAGTATAGTTTCTCTCATATTTTAGTTCAGGACAAACACATATCTTTAATTTCATATTAGAATTACGGAAAAATGGAACCCTTACAGGATAAATTTGTTGTCTTTCTGCCTATCTCTCGTGACCGTTTTCTCAAAAACGAGTGAAGTCATTGCGTTGAAATATCAAACACTGCAACCTCTGAAAACTGTGAAAAAATAAAATTTCTAGGTCAAAACAATAAGATAATTATTAACGTTTATGTAGCACTAGCTTTTGCCCGCGGCTCCACCCGCATGGATATCGGTTATTGCGACCAAACATAGCCTATGTCCTTTCTCAAGGTCTGATCTACCCCTATGCCAAATTTCACCGAAATCGGTTGAGTGGTTTAGACGTGAAAGCGTAACAGGCAGGCAGAAGATTTACTTTCGTATTTATGATATTAGTATAGATAAGATTGTCCCACAATCCATTTTTTGAGGAATACTCACTGTTTGAGCTCGGCTCGCACTTGACCGGTTTTTTTTTTATAAATATTCCACAACATTCTACACAATGCTATCTAGACCCATGGTAAGCTTTTATAGCTTGTGTTATGGAATCTAGAATGCGGATAAACATACTTATATACTTTTTTTTGTCAATACATACATATTATACATAGAAACACCCAGAGCAATGCAAATAGCCATATTCATGCAAACAAATATTTGCACTGAGCGGGAATCGAACCCGCGCCTCCTGCGTGGCAGTCGCGTGCACTACCACCACGCCACAGAGGCTGTCATTCTTCCTTCAGAGTTCTTTCCTCGAAGCCCGACAGGTAAAAAACACAACACTTAATTTTCCTCAAAGCCAGCCAAACATAACCTATTTGATTCTTAGAACGAAGAACGCACATCGATCTATGCCTGAAGTTAATACTGTGTCGTATAAAAGAAATATGGCCCTATTAAGGTGAGGTCCCACCTTCAGCGAGTGGTCATTGGATTAAAATTTAACCGATATTCAACTTTGAGTGTAACGAAACCGAGAAGATTGGAAATTCTTTACCTGTCTGTAGGATAAATGCGGAAATGGATGAAACTTTACTTATAGTGGTGTCCAATTCAGGTACGTTACGTTTTCAAGACGCGGGATTTCAATTCAGTTATTAAAATACGTAAAAAAACTCTCGCACTCAGTTTGATTTGTCGAAACAAAGTCTTCGTGAGGTGCTTGCCAAAAATCTTGATAGATGCTCTTCGTGGATATGGCTAGGTGCTATTCAGCTGGGTGCTCTAAGTGGACTACACCCGTCTCTGAATCAGTCATAATTTGATTAGTTTTCAATTCGATTTTGATAAGTAGATGCTTGAATTTTAGAAGTTACTGTTAGTTTTGATATCACACATTTTAAAAACGTAATTTTTCTGAATAAGAAGCCTCAGAATTAGTACTTGTTTCATTTTAATTTTCCAAATCGATATTTTCTATTCTTGAATAATCAATCAATTATTTAGCCCACCGCAGTTCACTGCAGAATATTGGCATCTCCTCATGTGCGCCATTTCACCTGATCCTTCACCTAATAGAAGAATACTAGCATGTAACCTACAAATAATGGTTTCTACACCTCAGTGGGTATACAGGGCTCCAAAAATATATTCGAAAACCTCGCCTACTAGTATAAAATTTTTAACTAATTTTTATTATAAAAAAATAGCCAACGAAAAGTTGAACACGGTCCAAGTTCAAACGATCTGACCCCGTCGGCATCATCCGACTATGCTTTGATCACTGTTGCTATGATCGAAATAGTGTCAAATATCTGATCTACTTGTTTTGAGTATGCAGACTTTGATGTTGTCAAATCGCTTGGAAAATTGTCAGTCAGTCAACTCGTGCTGGTCTATGGTGACACAGACATTACTGGAATCCGTTTTGGCCACGGTGGCGGCGGCGCGCTAGGAAGCGCGCCTCCCTATTCCGGGGGCGAGTCAGGGACACCGCATTCTCCCCCCTCCCGAGGAGGGCCAGAACGTAAGGGACGGCCCTGGGTCAGCCGGGGTGCGAGGGATTTGTCGAAGACAACCTCACCTCCGGCCTCACACCACGACCCTCAAACTGCGTGTGGTTTTAATCGGTTCGTGTCCGACATAACCTCCCCTTCCAGCTCTAGTGGGAGAGGTATCCGTGGGGATTTCCGCCGGAAAAAAAAATAAAAACCGTTTTGAGTCCTCCTTCCTCTGCCGCACGATAAAGACCTGGAATGCTTTAGGCGACGTGTTTCCCTCCCCTCATCCTACAGTCCGGATACTTCAAACGGGACGTGACAAAGCATCAATCAAGGCCGTCATAGTGACCATTATTTTAAGTATTATACTATCGGAAAAGTGTGGTCCGTATCTTTTGGACTGCACCTCAGCTTTTTACTATCTAGCGGGGTGCAGTTATTTGACGGATCAAATATAAAAAAAAAGTTAAAAAGGGCGGAGACTAGCAATCAGTATTAACCGATGGGATCAATTAGTTAACTTCTCGCAGTCTAGTACAGGACATAGGTCTCTCTAATGTTAACCAACTCATAAATTAATTTTCACTACACTTAAACCAAACACATCTATTTAAGAACCCAAGGAGGGTAAAACCACTTAACCTGTACACTCTTCAAGATATTTTTATTTTACAGAATTCCGTAATAAGTTGATTGCTCGCGATAAAAAAGTCATATATTTTAGATGCGTGGTAATCAGTACTGGCATAATATTTACACTGAATTTTGTACCGAACGGTGGGAAATGAGAATTACTGCTCCAACTCGAGTATGTTTATGACACTATATATTTTTCTTTGAAGACGTATTTTGTTGGTACGTTGGAATATGATATAAATTCTGGCATATATTTTGTGATTGTTTATTTGAATTGTAAATTTGTCATTGGTGCCTTGGAAGATGGGAAGGCATTTGGTGTGGGATGCAACATGTGTTGACACCCTTGCGCCTTCTCATCTTTCAGGTACTGCGGACTGTGCCTGCGCTGCTGCTGCCTCGGCAGAGACCCTCAAACGGCGCAAATATAGTAGTTTAAGTGATAATTACATATTTGAGCCGTTTGGGGTCGAGACGCTGGGATCATGGGGTCCAAGTGCACGTCTATTATACAAAGAAATATCTAAACGTTTAATAGACACTACCCGTGACCAGAGGGCTGGTTTATTCCTTGCGCAAAGGATTGGCATTGCCATTCAACGTGGCAATACCGCCAGCCTACTGGCCACCCTCCCGGTTGACGTCGATGGGGAGGAATTCTTTGACGCCTGAACCTACAGTTTTGCACATACCTTTATATTTTTATTTATAATAATTATTATATTACTTAATTGTAAATGAGTAAATGTTAACATATTGCAAAGTTAAGAATATGATACTAGTCAAAGGCATTGTTCTTTTTTATAAGGGACACGTCAATTTGACTTCACCTTGCCTAATGGTATATTAAAGGCAAAGTCTCGGAAAGAGGGTCACCATCGTAAACATGTACCATGTTAACAATGGTGGCACTCAGCTTGACGACCTCATCAGATGCCTTTTCACGCCCCGCTTAAAGGACCCGGAACTGAAGGAAACTCGTGAGCTGGCAGGGAGTTCTGGTTCTGAGTGACATAGAGTTTCAAACGCAGTTGTAACGTGAGAAGACGGTGAATTACAATTGATTAATACAGAAGAAAGAACTAGCGTTAAACTAGACCAATTTAAATGTGTCACAAAAGCACGTATTTACAAAACGGTTTGTTAAGGTCATTGTTGGGAAGAGTGACCATTCTTAACATTAATTGAAACACCTTCCGTGTATCGTAGAGCATGTTAAACCGTCAGACCCTGGTTATCATACTAACTGCTGTTACAATCACATAAATATTAATACGATAGAGTGGCCATTGAGCGGAAAACCCTGGCCAACTTTTAACAACATTCCTGTCCTATGGGACAGGAACTTTCGAAAGCTTACTCAGTACTTTTAAGACTAGCTTGTAATAATATCATTAAAAATAACGTCAATATGAAAAAAACTCTAGAATAAAAATAGAGGAGTGAATTTGAAATATATAGAGGCATTTCTTTTCTCTCGTGATTATTATTTACAGTGAAAAAATTGCCACGCGTGATATGCAGGAGAACACTGTTTTTTTTTTTTTTAATTTTGGAACCGAAGTTACAAATATTCCCTTTAACCCCTCCAACTAAGCTAAATTGCTTGTGTTAGGAGTGGGTTCACGTCGGTAGTGTAATGGCCAGGATCGAACCCGGGACCTCTCGATCGTAAGGCCGACTCCTTAACCACTAAGCTACCTACGCTTCTGTCTTCTTATGGCCGTTCTATCCTAATATATTTCTGTGGTTGCAATCATTACGGGTAATCGAAGTCCTAAAAAGTCCGACAACCTGATTCTATTTACAGAACTTTGTTATACCCAATAGGTTGTAGAGGGTTGGATATTATGAAAAATATCGAAGTTCAGCTATTTTGTGCTGAAAGTTGAGGTCAGCTGAGTTTTCGGAATCCTCGAAGGGTGGAGATACAACACTATAAACTGATAAAAACTAAAACCCGACCACTGAGAAATTACGCTCTAATCCAGATGGGAACGTACTCAGTTCGGAATTTCGATTTATCTGAGGACAAATTGTATGAACAGATTTGATAGGTCCATATTAATGTTATAAATGCGAAAGTAGATACGTAGCTTTCTTCAATCTTTTACGCTTTTAGTCATAGTCATAGTCATTTATTTTTCAATATAGAACAATAAAATTGTCTCTTATTGACGTCAATTTTATTTCTACTTAATCTAAGTTTACCACCGCTTCCAACGCGCTGGTGGAGAAGAAACGGCGCAACAAACTCCACTGCGGCATTTTTGGACGTCAATTTACAATATTTATTTTCTTAAAGCTAAATGTCAACAAGTATATAAAACTCTTTATAATTAAGAATTAAAACAAAGTTACCTATTGTAACAAATAAGTCACGTAACTAATACAGTACCATGCTGTAATTATAGCATTTTACGAGGGGCCTGCACCATGCTCAAGCCAGATATTTTTATCTTTCAAGTAATCATCTATCCTATAGTATGCCTTTTTGGATAAGGTGGTCTTTACAAAGGTTTTGAAACACTGAACCAATTTGAAGCAATTTTGAGACGTAGATTAGACCTTGTGAAAGGACATAGGTTATATTTGGTCGCGATAACTGACATCCACGCGGGCGGAGTCGGGGATAGCTAATTGTCTATAATCTGTCCTCAGAAATAAGCCCCATTCTAGAATACGCGTATTTTAGAATGGTACTCAACCTAACCTAACATTCAAAACAAAAAGAGACCCAACAAAAAGATACCAAACTGAAGCTCTCAACATTTCGTGCGGACGACTGACAGGGCCGGATTATACGGCTAAGAAAATGTTTTATTTTGATTATTTTAATGGGATTTTTGTTGAGTGAACGAAATAAATTACTCAAGGAGCATTTTTTAGAGATTATTATATTGTGGAGTAAATCTTTATTTATTGTTTCTCTATATTGTACTGTTTCTCCTCGTCAAGGGTACCTCTACTTTTGTTTTGAAGTCTTTATGGACACTTTGTATGGACATTAGTATTTTTTAGGTAACTGAAACTCCAAAATTTGATGGAATACAGATTATATAATAGTATAATATAATCATATAATCACGACTTTATCCCCGGAGGATTAGGCAGAGGTGAACTGACACTCAAATTTCACCAATAAGTGTAGTCGGTCCCATGTAATAGGGGGTGAGCCTATTGCCATAATATTCGGGGCACTAAAGTTGACTCGAGCCTTTAACTGAGGCTGAGTCTGGACTATAAAGGTATATCTGTCTGATATTAAACATCACTATCCATTAGACGCCTTGTACGACATCGCATGGGAAGAGATGGGGTGGCCCAAATTCTTCTCTACCGGGAACCACGTCCGGACTAAACTCCGGGCCCGGGAAGCCCGCGCAGAGCGAAGGCGAACCGGACGTCGGAGGTCGCAGAACGACCTCCGTCCTCCATAGCGCTGGCCTGGGGCTGACCGGTGGAGCTGCCTGCCTCCCTAGCAGAAGCAGGCCGCGGCGGCGGCGTAAAGTGCGCCTCCCCGTAACCGGGGCTAGATGGCGACCCTGCGGTCCCCACAACCCGTAGGGGGCCATCTCGAAAGAGATGGTCCTGGGTCTGCCGGGGTGCGAGAGATATGCTTTTGGCAATCTCACCTCCGGCAACCAAGGACCCAAGACGGCGTGCGTTTTAGTAACCGGGAACCACGTGGCTATTATGAAATATTGTGGATACTTAAATGAATTGACGTATCACAGATAAGGCGTCTGCGCCTTTGTGATTATGCTTCAATTAGACCTTCCAACTATTTAGATAATCTGTGCCTTAGGCTTAATGTCTTTTCTGTTTATTTTGCCAATTTCACCGAAAAGTTATTAAATATTATAAAACATAATCCCCAAATAACTTGATTTCTATGTATTTTTATATCTAGCTAGCTTTTGCCCGCGGCTCCACCCGCGTGGATGTCGGTTATCGCGACCAAACATAGCCTATGTCCTTTCTCATGGTCTAAACTACCCCTATACCAAATTTCATCAAAATCGGTTCAGTAGTTTAGGCGTGAAAGCGTAACATACAGACAGACAGACAGACAGACAGAGTTACTTTCGCATTTATAATATTAGTATGAATACTCTGGACTGAATTATTATACATTTCAAAGTTAATTAGGAATTCTTCAATTATGATTTTAGTGTAAATGGCATTTTAATGTAAGTGTTATAAAAAGTAACTATTCACACTACATGATACATGAAACACTTATGATGTTAATGTATTTTTAACTGTGGACGAAAAGAATTAGGAATTGCTCTCTTTATTTTAATTAGACACAAAATTGGGCAGATGCCAACATTCGCTAAATTCGAGCTTCTGTTTTCACTTATTTCTCTATAAACCAGGTCATTAAATTAAAGATCTTGTTGCCCTGGTCTTTTTTCAGAGTCTTTTTCTATGTTCCCGTCTGTTTCAGAATAGATAAGCAGAGGTGTTATTACATACATTAATAGTGTTACACTCACCGGGATATTCAACAACCAAGCGTTTCAGAGACTCATTCCTATGCCGCACCATTAAGACCTGGAACTCCCTGCCAGCTCACGTGTTTCCTTCTTTCTACAGTCTCGGGTCCTTTAAGCGGGGCGTGAAAAGGTATCTAATGAGGCTGTTAAGCTGAGGGCCACCACTGTTAACATGGTACATGTTTCCGATGGTGACCCTCTTTCCGAGACTTTGCCTTTGCTTAACATCAGGCGAGGTGAAGTCAAAATGACGTGTCCTATATAAAAAAAAAACATGTTGTTTATTTGTTTTGAGTTACTGTAAAAGTGAATAGCCATGTTAATCTCAAATCATACATTACATACATATGTACTTACGACAGTTATATTTTTTAAGGTTACTGTTAAAAGGTCATGCTATTTAGGTAGTCATATTTGCGTACAGTCTGCATCAGAAAGATGTTGATAAAGAAAGTACTCAAAATGATTTCTAATTCTTCCTTTTACCTCCTTCCAGTTGACTGATTATTCTGATATATGGTACATACTTACCACAGAGATATATTAGGATAGAACGGCCATAAGCAGTGTTGACTCCCATTTCGGCAACTATGATGTTAGGTCCCACGTAATAGGAGTGGACCCTATTATCGTCAAGCAGGCATTTAGTCACTGACCTCCGTCCCCCATGAGCGCCATGGGGAGACGGGTGGAGCCGCCTGTCATCCCAGCAGAAGCAGGCCACAGTGGCGGCGCGCTAAAAAGCGCGCCTTCCCATTCCGGGGGCGAGTGCGAGGGTGCGAGGGATATGTCGATGACAACCTCACCTCCGGCCTAGCACCGCGACCCACAGTTGGCGTACGGTTTTAGTCGGTTCGAGTCCGACATAACCTCCCCTTCCGGCTCAGGCAGGGGGAGTATCCGAGGGGATTTCCGCACAGAAAAAAAAAACAGGCATTTAGTCATGGGCTGTATGTTTACTGTCGGATAGAAAATAGCCCTATCCTATAAGTCGCCATTAACGACACTCGCTGGAAGAGATGGAGTGGGTTTATTCTGCTCCACCGGGAACCAACACGGCTATTAAATTACAGACCGAAATACGTACCTGTGTATTTAATTCCTAGAACGCCTACAATTCACCCGTCAAGCCACATGTAGCGATGTTGGTCTTTGCTTCCAGACGTGATTATTCTACGCAGTATACACTGCAAGTAACTTAGCACGTATGTACGTGAATAATGTTTTATGCTCCAGAGAAACCTGTCAGGATCGTTGTAAAACATTTATTTGTTACATTTTTGAGACTTCTCCGAGTTTTGGGCTTAGTTGCACCATATTACCTGCTAAAGTAAGAGGTTTATATCAAATTTAACATTAACAGTAACAATGACTCTAACGGTTTCTGCTAAATGTGTTGCACCAGTGTATTTAATAGCTCGGTTAAAGTTATCAGGGTTGCAAGTCAAGTGAGACATTATTGACGTCAAATTCCTTGGGTATTTTTTTGATTGTGGTAATAACTACACGTTAGCTGTCATTTTCTGTCAGTTCTTATGTCGAACAGTTGAGATATGAAATCCTTCGTTTTATGCTTATAATATAGACACCTTATTTATGACAGATTTTAACCAATTTGACGTCAACAATGACAATAACGGCCAGTTACGGTTAGTGTCAAGTATTGACGTCATATTAACTGTTGTCAAATGGTGCAACCTATTTTGTAGCTGACCGGTACTTTAACAGCACTGTTAATGTTATAGTAAGATGGTGCAACCCAGCCGAGAGCACGTAAAGCCGTCCGTCTTGGTTATTATAGAAATATCTGGATCTGTGTCATTATAAGAAGATGGAGCCTTATTGCAGTAGTAAATAGAGCTACCACAATCTGATCTAGTATATTTATTATGACTCAATGAATTAATGAAGCAATGTCTTATAAACTAAATAACAAGCCTAAATACTGATTATAGTTTTTTGTTATTTTTTTAAGTATTCGCAATTTTTTGAAATTTGACTGATTTTTATAGCATTTTTAATGCTACCTTTGGAGTTGGAAAAACATCGGAAAAAATGAAACGTCTCATGAAATTGTTTGCGTACGTGACGTCACCGATTTGGCGCCATCAGAATACCAGCGCTGCGCATGCATAACGGCATGTGCAGCAATTATACTGAGATGGCGACCATATTTTTGATGCGCACAATGGGCATCTGTTTTAGAATTAATGGTTAGATTTTTAAGTCATTATATGTTTAATTGTGCGTATTATGAATAAAACATTTTTCTTTCTTTCTTTCTTTCTTTCTTTCTTTCTAAGTAGATGATGATGATTGTAGAGTGAGAGTGATGCTTGAGCTCACGTCCAATAGCTGACTTGCATATTTTGTGTTATGGCAGAGGACGTGATTTCATTGTTATTTATGCATCCTATTTTTCTCGTAGAAATCACGTTCTCGTCTGCCATAACCCTTACACAGCTATCTGACTATACACTTCTTCCAAACGGCAAATATCAAGGACGTATTTTTACGTTATTATTCGTAATAGAATTGAAATCAGACGTTTTGAAAACGTGGCGGTACATAATCAGATCCCTGAATGTGAATTTAGTTTTGTATTTAATTGTGGAACTAATTAGTATTCAGATACAATACTTAGAGCTAGAATATTACACTCCGATCTCTGATTTAATATGTATTCTCGTTAGGACGTGCTAACTCGATAGATAATTACAAATATATGAATGTATCTAGTTAATACTGTATCTATTGTGTATGTATCATTTAATGTACCTAATGAGCTATGAACTAAGTAAGTAAGTATTTATTTCATTCTACAGGTATTTTTACATGTATAAATCTGAGGCAGCCCCATTAAGTTATGTAGAAACTTGTGTTGGAGCTGGCTAAGTACATGCTAAACTTAAGCTAATAAATGCTAATAATTTGATAAACAATAAATACAAATACAATAAATAGTAATAAAGTGTTAATCTTAGAAATTCACAAGCTATTTCTATGAGTGAGTGTATCTTAGTATAGGTATTAGGTGTGTGTGTGTGTGTGTGTGCGCGTGCGTGCGATGTGTGTACGTGCGTGTGTGCGTCTATGCGTGTGTGTGGGTATTTTTTTTTTATCTAGGACACGTCTATTTGACATCACCTCGCCTGATGTTAAGCTAAAGGCAAAGTCTAGAAGAGAGGGTCACCATCGCAAACATGTACCATGTTAACAGTGGTGGCACTCAGCTTGACGGCCTCATTAGATGCCTTTTCACGCCCTGCTTAAAGGACCCGGGACTATAGGAAGAAGGAAACATTTGAGCTGGCAGGGAGTTCCAGGTCTTAGGTCTTAGGTATGCGGGTCATTCTGATTTTAGTATTCCTATGTACTAAGTAACGTTTTTACAGCATCGCGGGCTGTTCTTACACTTCTTACTCCAAGAACATTTTTCTCTTTTCGAACTCACACCCTGAGTTATATTAGTGGCGTAATATGTAAAAAGTTACATCAATTTGTCAACCTTTGTAACTTTATTTTATTCAGCTCTCTCCGTAAGCCTAGTTAGGAAGCTTGTCTTTTTACCCACGACACAACGGAGACGGTATATGCTTTTGGGTTGAGAGGATGTTTCCGAGGAGGGCCAGACTGTAAGGGATGGCCCTGGGTCAGCCGGGGTGCGAGGGATATGTCGATGACAACCTCACCTCCGGCCTAGCACCACGACCCTCAGTCGGCGTGCGGTTTTAGTCAGTTTGAGTCCGACATTACCTCCCCTTCCAGCTTCGGCAGGGGGGGTATCCGAGGGGATTTTCGCACGGAAAAAAAAAGGAGAGGATGTTTGTGTGTTTGTTTGTTTGTGCAAATCCATTTTGCTATTTTCTCCGAAACTACCAATCTAACATTGATGTAGTTTTCAGTTATGGGTTTGGTTTTAATTGGAGCATGTTCTTAGATGGGTATTTCAATGACAACTCAACAGGGGGCGCTACAGCCAGCATTTTTAATGCAAATCAATTTTGCTAATTTTCTCCAAAAATACTAGCCTGTTTAGCAGTTTTCAATTATTGGTTTGGGTTTGATTGGTGCATGTTCTTAGATAGTTGTTTCGTCGAAAAACCACTAGGGGGCGCTGCAGTAACCATTTATTTTGAATTATTTTTTGTACGTCGTGAATTTTTCCAAAATTTTTAATTTTCCTTTTTTACAATTTCTTTTTGAACCTATTTAAAATCAAAAGTAAAATCCTAAGTAAAATCTCCATACCACATATTTAGATACTACATTTCAATCCACATTAAGATTACGTTTCAAATCATATTTAAGAACGACGTTCCAACTATGAATAGATATAAATTTTAAAATACATTGTATTCATACTTAATATTATAAATGCGAAAGTAACTCTGCATAACTGTCTTTTAAGCTGTCACGCCTAAACCACTGGGCAGATTTTGATTAAATTAGGTATAGGGGTAGATTAGACCTTGAGAACGAAAATAGGCCGTGTTTAGTCGCGATAACTCACCTCCACGTGGGTGGAGCATCGGCCAAAAGCTAGTATAGATATAAATGAAGGTTATATTTAGCTGCTTATACATACTAAATATATAAAAAATACATAAATATAGATTACAGCTAGTGTTACGCCCTTACAAATACGGAGTTGATCTTATTTTAATTCAATAAGTACTTAATATAACTATTTTTTATTTTCAGGTACGACACAGTTCTACAGTTATTAAAGTAAGTGTTAAGTTATCCACACTTACGAGTATCCATGTTTAAATCACTACATAGTATAAAGTAAAGTCGCTTTCCTCGTCTGTCCATCCCTATGTATGCTTATATCTTCAAAACTACGCTACAGATTTTGATGGGGTTACGGATGCGATTACTCTATATATTAAAACTAAAACCCGACTACCCAAAAATCACGCTTTAAAAAATGACAAACAAGAAAATATCAAGGATAGCCGTGGTCGTATGCCACTTTTCCCTAGAATATATTGCTTTTTTTAGAGTAAGTGGCATACGACCACGGCTATCCTTGATATTTTCTTGTTTGTCACTTTTTAAAGCGTGACTTTTGGTAGTCGGGTTTTAGTTTAAACTTTATTTTTTATTTAAATTATTTTGAGGCAAGGTAAAGCTAATAATTTATACATATTTGAAATGTGCTTATTAAGCACTTTCAATTGATACCAAACACGGCATATTTATCTCAAATTTATTTTTTAATACAGTACCTTATGAGCGCTAGAGGGCGCCACACAAGATTGGGTGTCACGTCATATAGCCTATAACCATCGGACGATCAAGCCGCTTGTAACGATACCTCATTTGTCCAGTTCTAATAAGTATTTGAGGAGTTATTTGAGCATACATACATACATACATATATATATACATAGCCTGTCTCAAAATCATAGCCCTCCTTTTGGCTTCGCCGTAATCGGGTAAAAAATAAAAAACAATATCTATATAATTAAAAGTTAAAAGTAAATATATAGAGTAATTCAAGAAGAAGGTCTATATGTATAATACATGCTTAATATAGAAGAGGGCAGCGGGAACAGGATCGAATGACGAGCGAGCGGAAAAAGTTAGCGGCACGCTAGGTCAGCTAATAGATATTATTATAAATGCAAAAGTAATTTTGTCTGTCCGCTTGTCTGTTACGGTTTTAAATCTCAACCACACTGAGACCACAACCAAAATTGATGAAGCACGCGAAGAATACCGTTGTGTTCCCGGCGGTGAGTAGGGTAGTCAGAGCTCACTGGAGAGTTTTAGTGCTATCAGTGGGAGAACCAAAAACTTGTCCTGCTTTGTCTTCTGCACTAACGGCACAGAAACTCCGTGCTTACAGGGTCGACAGCACAAGTGTGACTCCCCTGGCACACGTCCATAGGCCACGGTAACCACTTTCCATTCAGGGTGGGCCATGTACCTACTTGTCTACCACCTGATTGGTATGAAAAAATAACCGAAAAGATATCGTATATCTGTTCATAATATTGACAGCCTCCGTGGCGTGGCGGTAGTGCACGCGACTGCTTCGCACGGGGCGCGGGTTTGATCCCCGCTTTGTGCATAAATTTGTATGCATGAATATGGCTGTTTGCACTCTAGTCTAGTCGTGCCTGGAGAGCACGTTAAGCCGTCGGTCCCGGTTGCCATACAAACATCTATGGCAGTCGTTACGGGTAGTTGACGCCCTCAAAAGGCCAACCAGTATCGTTAAGGCACAGGTTCGGCCCCACATGGAGTACTGCTGTCATCTTTTTGCCGGAGCACCCCCACGCCAGCTTAACCCTTTCGACTCGGTGCAAAGACGTGCGTTGAGGCTCGTCGACAGTCCCATACTCGCAGGCGATGTGGAACCTCTCAGCCTCAGGAGGGATTTTGCCTCACTGTGTGTTTTCTACCGCCTATATAATGGTTTGTGCTCAAATGAATTATTTGACATGATGCCCACAGCTATATTCTATCATCGCACCGCTCGCCATAGACAGGGAATTCATCCCCACATATTGCATCCGAATACGGTGCGCACCGTGAGGTATGAAAGGAACTTCATCCCACGTACGCTCAAGCTGTGGAATGAACTCCCTGCCATGGTTTTCCCAAGCGACTACAATATGGGGTTCTTCAAGAGGGGCATTAGAAGGTTTCTTCAGGGTAGGCAGCGCGAGTGTAACGCCCCTGGTGTTGCAGACGTCCATAGGCCGCGGTTTCCATCAGGTGGGCCGTGTGCTTGTCTGCCACCTAAGTGGTATAAAAAAAAAAGTCTAACTTAGAACTTCGATATCGCCATTGGTCACTAGACCATTGGTTGTGGAGGTCAGTTGGCAGTCGCTTCACGGAAAATATCGAAGTTCAGCCGCATCACAGTTTGACTGGTAAGCCGACCCCAACTGAGTTGGAAAAAGGTTCAGAGATTGATAAGAATGATGATATCTGTTCTTAATACAATGGAACGGAACATCTCATTAGTCAAGACGAATTCTTGAAAACTTCTGCTTTTCGTACAAGTATTTTAGCGTGTTTTGGGGGCATACGGTTAATTACTATGTTACATATCAAAGATAAACATCCTACAACAACGGCAGCGTTGTTGACGTCACGTGTGGTGCTAGTATAAGCGATTGCATGAGCGTATTTCTATCGTTGGCTACTTTACTGAGAATTTCTTAGTAGGAATATTCCAGACCACAGAATTAAATGAACAACTTCGTGATGAAACATTAAGTCTGATTCGTCATTCCTGAAGGGAATTCCTGTTGTGAATTTGGGTACATGGGTTTTTCAAGAAGGGTATTAGAAGGTTCTTAGAAAGTTGGTAGCACGAGTGTGACTGCCCTGATGTTGAGTTTCGAAACTTGGTTTCGTACGTGGCCGAAGGGTTGCACTCGTCCTATGCCACGGTAACTATTTCCCACTACGTGAACCGTGTGCTTCTTTGCTACCTAAGTGGTAATAAACCTACCTACTGGTATCGGAAAAAACGTCCCAATTGGTCAGCGCAAAATTTTATTCACTTTCATTCATGCCTGTTATATTGTTTGATAACTATCCATATCCATACTAATATTATAAATGCGAAAGTAACTCTGTCTGTCTGTCTGTCTGTATGTTACGCTTTCACGCCTTAACCACTGAACCGATTTTGATGAAATTTGGCATAGGGGTAGGTTAGACCTTGAGAAAGGACATATGCTATGTTTTGTCGCGATAACCGATATCCACGCGGGCGGAGCCGCGGGCAAAAGCTAGTCTGGCTATATTTTTGCACCAGGCGAGCGAATGTTCATTCTATCCGTCAAATTCTTTTAGTCTAAACAGTGACAGATCATTCATACGTTGTATTTTCCTTGAAAACAAGGTTTTGTTTACACTAAAAGACAAGAAAAGTCTTATTCTAGCTCTATGTTCGTTTGGTCTAAATCACCCCTTAACAAAATAACACGTGAAAAGAAAAAGAATCTGCCCTAAAAACGCATTAAGCGTTTTACATATCTTATATCGCTCACACTGAGACCCAACCACAGTAACAAGAGTGTAAATACAAAACATTTTCACGGCATTGTTTTGCATAATCAACAGTTATGTTAGGGTACGCCCGCTGACGGAATTAAAGATGTTATCTAACTAACTGTGCCCTGTTTAGGAGCAAAAGTTTTTTCCTTTTGCAAATACTTGCTGTTTATGGTACGGAATTCAATTTTTCGAGGTTTTGTGTACTTTAGCTCAGGGTAGCAGTTTGCTTTTGCGTGAGGTGAATGAGATTTAAATAGAAGAGTCGTTGGTAGCTTGGTGGTTCGGCCTTACAATCGAGAGGTCCCGGGTACGAATCCTGGCCATTTGGACATTGAACGATGTGAACTCATTCCAAATACAAGCAATTTAGCTTAGTTGGAGGGGTTAGAGGAAATATTAGTCATTTCGGTCACTAATATTTATATTTTTATAGTTATTGGTTAAGGAGTCGGTTTTATAATAGAGAGGTCCTGGGTTTGAATTTTGGATGATTTAGTACCATCGATATGAACCCACTTTGAACAAAAGAACAGGTGAGTCATATTATGTTTATCTCAAAAATCAATGTTAAAAATGATTGAAAAATCATTGGTTCCCGACAACATACCTCGTAAGAGCGTCGGTAGGATACTCCACCGCACCGTCGCTTCAAAGACGGATATATAAAGAGAGGAAAGATTTGGATTGGTTTAGGCGTGAGTCTGGTAGCTCAGTGGTCAAAAGTATTCTCCCTGTAAGAGAAGGGTTCAAATCCCGCCTGGACCGATTACAAAAAAAATTCTTCTAAATCGATTTAAAACAAGCAATGTAGATCATCTGAAGGCTTTTTTATACCACTTCGGTGGTCATAGGTACTGGTCACGGTGGTCTATGGATGTGTGTATTATCAGCGGCATAACAGGCGTATAACTTATGCTGCCAACTGTTTAGGAACCTTCCTCAGACTCGAACCAACTAAAACCGTACGCCGACTGTGGGTCGTGGTGCTAGGCCGGAGGTGAGGTTGTCTTCTACATACCTATCCCTCGCACCCCGGCTGACCCAGGGCCATCCCTTACGGTCTGGCCCTCCTCGGGAGGGGGGCCAATGGTGTCCCCGACTCACTCCCGGAAAAGGAAGGCGTCCACTCGTCACCCCCAGGCCCGCGCTCATGGGGGACGGAGGTCAGTCAGTGCCCTCCGACTGCCGAGCTGCCTGCACTGCCATATTGCACTATTCACACCATTTCCGATTGTAGTGTATGAGGATGAATTCCCTGCCTATGGCAAGCGGTGCTGTGATTAACTTGCAGAAAAACAAATCAAAATTACTATTAACACTCAGATCAACACATTGTTTAAGTGAAGATAACAAAAATAATAATGTCCCGCGAAGTTGTTAACATCGTACTTTTGGCTTATGCACTGGTTTTGTCTGATTTATTTTGGCACTGCACATGCTACTGCATGCCAAGTGTCAATGAATGCACAATGGAGAGTTAAGTTATTTCTTTCCTGATGGTCTCGACTTCAGAATTATCTATTATCACGGATATTGTTGTAGTTATTTTTAGTATCCATCAGGCTTTAAAGCTTAATTTTAAGATGAAAATCTTAAGGTTTGCAAAATTTTTGTTTATATTTATTTTGAACGAATTACGGGTAGGTATATATGGGTTACACCAAGCGTCCCCAAAGTGGAATTTGAAAAAATGTGAGTCCAGCTTTCCCCATACCCATTTACAATTCCTGGTGCAATCGTCCCCACTAGGGTTGGTAACTTTGAATGGGAGAGGTGTTTTAAATGTGGAAGTACCAGTACCCGTGTATAATGTACATGACTGATTCGCAATAAAGAACAATTTTCTCTCTTTCATCTTTCTTTTTAAAAAGCTGGAAAGTGTGTTTGTTTAAACGCGCTAATCTTGGGAACTACAGAGAAATATTTTTGTGTTTAAAAATCCATTTATCGAGGAAGGTAATAGCCGTATCACCAGGTCACTACTTAAGGGAGCGCAGAAATAATCATAAATGTCAATAAATCCGGGAGATCCTCATACGACATTTGGAACGTGGGTTTCAAAATATATGTGCGTTAACAAGGCGGGTCAAATTTCAGTAATAAAAAGAATAATGTATATAATGGTCCAGAAAGACGTCAGTCAGCTGGATTGTATGAAGAACTATACTCCAACTAAGCAATTTATCTAATAATAATTAACAATACATGATATCAATTTCTACTAGAGTATAACATTGCTGACTATCTGAATGACAAAAATCCTTGGGATTAGGTTGTTCTAAGTCAACGTAAGAAAATTGTTGTACCTACAAGACTCCTACAGAGTTTTCAGACAGTATTTCTCAGTAGTTGCCATGTCACGTACTGCACGGTAGTGTAAAAATAATGACAATTCCAAACAATTTTTTTTATGGAATAAATGATTTTTGAATCTTTGTAGTACACGCCATTTGTATCTATATTTCAACTGTCTAGTTATCATGCTTCATCAGACACTTTCTAGTGACAGACAGACCGACCTAAAAAGTGCTTGCAATCTAAAGAAGAATATAAAATACTTTTTTACGTAAACCGTTTCGACAGATGTCGGGTACAAATTCAATAAAGTTTTTAAACGTTCAGAGAATTTATAAAAAGCTATACGAAATAAGAAAAAATATAAGCGATGTATATTCAATTTGAGGAGTTTCAGTTATTTGAATGAATTTAAAAGCATATAGTAGGTATGTTAGTTAATTCATCGTTCATGTGTGTGTGTATCTCAATAGCTCAGTTGGAAGAGCATTCCCCCTGTAAGGGAAAGGTCGTGGGTTCAAGTCCCACTTGGGCTCTTCATTTTTCCCGATGTATTTTCGAATTTTTCCTTTTTGTTCTGAATTCACAATTGATGTCAGAATTTCCATTATTTTCTTCTGTTTTATTTACATTTTGATTTGTAAATCCATATTCAAGTGACAAATCAAAACAATGAAGTGTTTGTTCGATGTTCTATCGTCAATTATGAAGGAGAGTGCTTACAAAAATTGTTTATTTTTGTTGCCCGAATTTCTCGTTATTATTCTTCAATTTGTCATTACGTTGAACTTGAACAAAAATGGAAGTGATGGTCATTCAAAATGAAAACAAAAAATAATAATTTAATTTCGTACATTTACTTTTGAAACTTAACACAAAACATACTTTGCAGAATCATACTGTTACCATTTACTTAAAAAGAGCATAATATGCTCTTTTTAAGTAAATAGTAACAGTAACAATATTCATTATAATAAAGTACCCGACTTTGAGATAACCTACACTTCAAACTACGAACTACGACTATCCGCCGTTCCCAATAACATACTGACAGTTAGAGATAGATCGCATCTACGGATAAAGTGCTCGGCTGTTTAAATTCAAAACAAAGTAACTCCTATTTCACACCAATTTCGGAAAATAAAATTATACCGCGATGCGCTTTCCCGCAAAAAAATCAGTTACCATGTTTTGAATTTAAACAGCCGATACGTCAAATTTTATCTTTAACTGTAAGTATGTTATTGGGAACGGCCGTATGTGACAACTACCTACCTTTATCTTTAATCACCCCAAAAAACTTCACTGCCCATAACACTACACTCCTTCCTATGGCAGCGGGGTAAAAAGTAGCCAAAACGCCGGGCAAAATGTAAATCATCATCATGGTGAATGTTCTGACGAGCTCTTCCAATAAGTCCCACCCTCTCCTTTCCTTCACAGGACGACACGTGCAGGGCTAAGATGCCATCCATATACGATGCAGAGTATACCTGCTAGAACCAAGCGCTTCCTTGACTCATTCCGATGCCGCACCACTAAGACCTGGAACTCCCAGCCAGCTCAAGTGTTTCCTTCTTCCTAGAGTCCCGGGTCCTTTAAGCGGGGCGTGAAAAGGCACCTAATGAGGCCGTCAAGCTGAGTGCCATCACTGTTAACATGGTACATGTTTACGATGGTGACCCTCTTTCCGAGACTTTGCCTCTAGCTTAACATTAGGCGAGGTGAAGTCAAATTGACGTGTCCTGTATAAAAAAAAACATAGTGTAAAACAAAGTCGCTTTCCGAATTTATCCGTCCCTATGTATGCTTATATCTTTCAAAACCAGGCCACAGATTTTGCACGGTTTCTTTTAATAAATAGAGTAATTCAAGAAGAATGTTTATGTGTATAATACATGCTTAATATAGTAGAGGGTGCAGTGGGAACGGTATCGGATGCCACGCGGTGGATAAAAATTGGCGGTACGAAGTACACCGAGTCAGCTAGTACTAAATAAGTCGCGATAGAATTCGTAAAAAACTGGTTTTATTTCCTTCCGGACCCGTGGCACCCTTGGATGATACCTCTGCGGGTGTCACGGGTACTTGGATTCGGACCCGTGGCACCCCCAGTCTTGAAATCCATAGAACAGTGTACCAGGAGTATCAAAGTTCTATTTACCAGTTACCATGAACCCCCCAAACAAAAAGTGATGGATCAGTGATGGATTTATCAATAAATAATAATCATAAAAATATAATTATTATTAAAATTAAACAAAAAAAATATTTTAAAAATTAGCAATAATGTTTGGTTTAATTTTATTTGAATAATTATTATTTTTTTCAATACAATTTATCTTTTAAATACATACCTATGACTGCTAAACGGAGAAGAAGTTAACAAGGTAAGCACATAAAAATGGCGAGTACAGAAGAACATTTTCAAGCACTTATAAAATTCTGTCTTGATTTTTTTAGAAATAGTGGCAGTACTAACGAACAACTTGCTGCAGTCTGTACTAAATTGAAAATTTAAATTTGTAATACAATTTTGTGTTGTTCACTTTATTCAGGTTCAACTTATATAACTTTTAAGATTATTATTTATTAGAAAATTATTACAGCCTCTTTGGCGTGGTGGTAGTGAACGCGACAGCTACGCAGGAGGTGCGGGTTTGATCCCTGCTCAGTGCAAATATTTGTATACATGAATATGGCTATTTGCATTGGTCACCCAGACCAATGTTTCTTTGTATAATATGTATGTATTTACAAAAAAAAAGTATCTAAGTATGTTTATCCGCATTCTAGAATCCTTCCCAAGCTAGTTAAGCTTACCATGGGTCTAGATAGCGTCGTGTAGAATGTTGTGGAATATTTATTTATTTCTTATTAGTAGGTAATTGACTAACTTTTTAGTCAGGTATGTCTAAGTTGCGTACGTGGGGCAAATTGTTATTGTTTTTCCATTAGGTAATTTCCCATAGCAGTATTATGTGTAAAAATTTCAAATTGAACGAAGTAATTGGTAAATTATTTTTAGACTGTTTATACTGGAGATTGCTGGCAATAAGTAGAATCTACTACACATATTGAATGAAGATAATGTCGTAAGGCGAAATCGTTCAGATTCAAAAAAAACTCTGTGGAAAAGTTCAAGTGTATTATTTAAGGGTGCCCTATTTGATTTCGAAAGTTGATTATTCGATTTTTATTATATAGAACTGCGACTGCGTGTTCGATATAATAAAAATCGAATAGTCAACTTTCGAAATCAAATTGGGCACCCATTATTTAACATATGAAATTATTTTTATGTCATCCTTTTCTTTTTTAGAAGATATTGTTAGTCCAAAGTATGCGGAGAATATTGCACCTTAAGTATTTTGCTATTACAATTTTCATGGAGCAGTATTGTCTCATAATTTAAATAAAAAATTTAGTTTAAAAGTTATGGAGGTTAAAGTGGGATGGGGAATGTCGGGGGTTATTAAATTTTTTAATTTAATACGAATATTATTCCTGATGTAATTGAACCTTGAATTTACTTAGATTATCCATTAGTGAAAGCTATACGAGTATTATAGTTATCTACTGTATAAAAATAAGTCGGGTTTTCCTTCCTGACGCTATAACTCCAGAACGCACGAACCGATTTGGCTAATTTTGATCTTGAATTATTTGTGGAAGCCCAGGGAAGGTTTGTACGTTGAGAAAAATTCGAATAATTGCCGGGAACCGACATCCATGCGAGCGGAGCCGCGGGCAAAAGCTAGTTATATATTTTTTTAATATAAAGGACACGTCAATCTGACTTCACCTCGCCTGATATTAAGCTAAAAGCAAAGTCTCGGAAAGAGGGTCATTATCGTAAACATGTACCATGTTAACAGTAGTGGTACTCAGCTTGACGGCCTCATCGATGCCTTTTCACGCCCCGCTTAAAGAACCCGGGACTGGAGGAAGAAGCAAACACGTGAGCTGGCAAGGAGTTCCAGGTCTTAGTGGTGCGGCATAGGAACGAGTCACTGAATAATATCTCAAGAAAACACGAATCAAAGCGGAGAAACAAATATCTGACTCCAATTTATTTTTATTGCTTACAGTAAAACTCGATACAAAATAAAATAAAGAAAATTGGTCGACAAACCTCAGAAAAATAGTTTCCGAAGTTTTGTTAACCAAAATAATAATATTAAAGATGTAGAAATAATAAAACATGACTAAAGATACAAAAAACATTGATACACAATAGATACGATTCTTACTTAAGAAAATACCACTCTTCTCTTCCTTTTGCTTTGGCACACGTATTTCATGGAACCGAATTCCGTCTTACCTTTCAACTCTAAGAACATCAGCAGGCATAATAAATAATAAATATTCCACAACATCTACACAACACTATCTAGACCCATGGAAAGCTTAACTAGCTTGTGTTATGGAATCTAGGATGCGGTTAAACATACTTAGATAGTTTTTTTTTTGTAAATACGTACATATTATACTTGGAAACACCCAGACCAATGCAAATAGTCAGTGCAAATATTTGTATTCATGAGAATACAAATATTTGCACTGAGCGGGAATCGAACCCGGGCCTCCTGCGTGGCAGTCACGTTCACTACCACCACGCCACAGAGGCTGTCAAACCAGCTTGCAGGGGAGATTATCTTGCACCACAACGATCTGGGTTAGACTCCACTGTTATGTACCCTAACCTTATTAACACAAAATACGGCTGTGTCCGCATTGTAATTCATATACCACCGAGTTGGTTCCCAGCGGCGTAAAATAGGGCCACCCTATCTCTACCCATGAGTGTCATCGGCAACTAGAGTATACAGTTTTCTATATACGGCAGTAACATGGGCTATATCCCATGACAAAGTGTATGTTTGATGGCAATATTCTCGCCCCTTATTATGTGGGACTGAAATTTTATAGTTGAAAATATGTGGGTATTAATTGGTATTAATATATCTCAGCATACCATATTAATTACCATGTTTATATGGAATAGGGACGCAAACGAGCAGATGAATCGCCTGATGGTAAGCGATCACCACCACACATGGACACCCGCAACACCAGAGGAGTCACAAGTGCGTTGCCTTCCTTTCAATAGAAACTACACTCTTGTCTTGAAGGTTTGAAGGTCGTATTGGTTCGGGAATACCGCTGGCGACAGTTCATTCCACAGTTTAGTTGTGCGAGGCAGAAAGTTTCTCGAGAAACGCACAGTTGTGGACGGCCCACCGTCCAGATGGTGAGTTTGGAACTGCTGTCGCGTGGAACAACGGCGGAAAGAGGCGGTGGGGATCAGTCCGAACAATTCCTCTTAGCACTTCCCATAATATAGGCGATAGAAGATGCAGAGCGGAACCACATCTCTACGCAGTGCCAAAGAGTCTAGCCGACATATTGATTCCTCATTCACGTATCGATCGTAATAATTCCACAGAGTCACAAACCCTTCTACTAAAAATGAACGAAGAATGATACAGCGGCTTACAAGATAAGTCACGATTTTACGAAATGCCGACTTCGCATCATAGACCTATCAAGCCACCAATCAAATCGGTAAGCCGGTACGATGAGTAGTATTTTTGTAAGCCGCGAAACGCGTAAAATATCATTGAGTAATGATGCATACGTGACGAGGCGGAAAAGTTGGTGTAAGACGTATTCGAGGTATGAACTTCGGGATGAACGATTAAGGGGTGAAGGTTAAGTCAGTACCTAATATTTTATGATTTTGCTATTTTTTCTTTTGCTTCCGGCATTTTGTCATTTTACATTATGCCGTATTGGTTCTGGGTTGAATAGAATAGGCCCAGCTATTCCTGTGGGTGTCGTAAAAGGCGACTAAGGGATAGGACTATTCTCCATCTGACAGTAAACATCCCAAGATAAAGGGCACGCCGACGGATGGCAATAGGCTCGCCCCCTATTATGTCGTGGTACCGAAAATCATAATTGACGAAACGTGGGTGCTAATACACCTCTGCCTACCCCTTCGGGAATTTACAGACGTCAGTTAGTATATGTATGTATATTTTTGCGAACCTTTTCTTGTAAAGCTTAATATCCTCTAGGCAACATTGACGTGCGTTTTATTGCAAAACGTTGCTGAACAAGGACATGTAGCTACTGCATGATCAATTGTCGAACAAAACTATATAGTGAGCGTTGCGCGTCATCTGACAACATCACGCGTGTTGCGCAGTATTACAGAAATTCTTAGCCCATCCTGCAACTTACCGAACCCCATTCCAGAGATGATAAGCATATTCGGCCAAATATTGCACTTTATTGGACTTTTTCTGTTAAGTTATAGAATTTACTTTGAACTTAATTATTTTGTTATCTACTGACATTGTTGTGGCCTTTGATTTTCGTGATCTGAAATGAGTAAAGTTAAGAAAAAGAATTACAAAAAAGTTGCCTATCTTTGAAGATTATTATAAACACGCGCATTTTCCTAAAACATTAATCAGTGGTCGTGTAAGTAAAATAATGTTTCGAAGACGCTTGACAGCAAGCTTAAAATATTAAAAATGATTATGTCAAAAACTAAAATGCTATTTAAGTGCTAGATATATAAAACAATAACCTAAATGAAATGTTTACACACTTCATCTTCAACGAGCTTATTCCTAACGCTAATTCACTCAAAATAGCACCTACACCTTAAGACTAAACCGTTCTGAGCTCACAAAATGGCGGACATAAATAATTTGGCAAGATGGCGATGAACATGGCGGGTGCTAATGGCGGGAAATTTGTCAGTTGACAGAATAAGGCGATTGGCACACTGCGACGCGCGACGCGGCGTCGAGCGTTGTTGCGTCGACGCGGCGTCGCGCTCGTCGCCTCTACGGAGCTCATTTTGTATAGAAAAACGCGGGGTCCCACACACTGACAACGCAATCACGCGCGTTGCCGCAGAATACGCGCGTACAAGCAGAAAACGCGAGGTATGGCACACTGAAATCTGCATTCACGCGCGTGTTTTTCGAGGGATTTTTAGTCCGAGAGCTGTTAGAAATTTCTGTGTAGGAATTGAGACGAATTTTAAATTAATATTATTGCAATGCAACATGACTATTTAACGGCAAATTTAGAGCGCTTTCACATCAACTGACGTCCGATATCAAATATCCGATATCCGAGATCGGAGGAAGTCAAATATCGATGCCCAATATGCCGACACCACTGTTTTGGCTCGTTATCGGAACACGCAGAGACTGCAAGCGACTTTCAACCTAAATGGCATTTTCTTAGTTACGTCTCTTTTCGCGTTAATAGATGACGCTGATCACGAATATAAGAAAAAAAATTAGTTACTATGTCATGTCAACAAGTCGAAAATAGCTTGCACTTCTAATCATTTTCTTTTCATCTCTAGCGTTCTTAATATAGTCTGGGCTATCAAGCTAATGGTCGGATGGCTTTACTTTACTTTTCTCAAAATTTTAGATTACTTCACAGACCTACCTACCAAAAAAATTCTAAATCTCTCGGACTATACTAGCTCTCTCGCGTCCACGCGCGTCGACGATCGACGCCGCGTCGAGCGTTGCAGTGTGCCAATCGCCTTAAGAGGAGGTCTAATCTTACCTGAGTTTACCTAAGATAACACGGTTTACTTGCTGTGTTTGTAATCATTATCTCCAATATTTATGATGTAGATGATGTATAAAAATATTTTGTTACGATCTATCCATTTTAAATTTAAAATAGTGCCTACAGTGATAATAATCTACTAGGGTGTATTACACAGCGTTGTCTAGACTAGTTTTGGATTCTAGAAAGTGGATTAATTCGATAGTAATACACTCGCCGGAATATTTACCATGTTTATAAAGTTTTTGAGGATGAGATATTTCAGCGCTCTTACAAGCGCCATTATCGCGGATGCAGGGATCAGTGCATCAAAAACAAAAACATTGTAAATATCCCGGAGAGTGTTTTACTATTAATGTGAATGACCATGTCAATCTCAAATCATACAGGGGAATAATTATTTCTGGGAATGAATTTAGATTTCCGACTTGACAGTCAAGTAAGGTTATCAATATGACTTTACTTTTCCTAATAGAGGGCAAAGTCTCTAGAAAGACGGCCACCATTACAGACACAAATAATACAATGGTAGCCATCAAGTTGACAGCCTCATCGGATGTTTTATCACGCCCCGCTTAAAGAACCCGGGACGGTCGGAAGAAGGAAACAAACAGATTTTAGGTAGGTACGGTGAAAGAAAGACTTTTGTTGTATAGGCTCTCCTGTAAAGTTAACGTTTTCAACTTACGCTTTTATTTCACTTTTTTACAAGAAGTTTATTTTCACCCTACGCTAGACAAGTGGCAATTTGTCGGCCGGCGTATTGTAGAATAGAATGATGAATGTATGGGATTGACATTGTATTTTGACGTTTTTAATGTGTATGACGCCGTCAATGTATCAATTATTTGGGCGGAGTTATCAAAAATCAATGTTTAAAAATGGCCAAAATAATAAATATCGGTAGATCACTCCACCGTCGCCACTCCACATCGGGGGTGTCTCGGTAGCCAAGTTGGCCAAGGCATTCCCCCTGTAAGGGAAAGATCGCGGGTTCGAGTCCCGCCCGAGAAGATTCTTTTTCCCTATGTATTCGAGAAGTAGATAAATATTTAAAAAAGTGGTCATTTCAGAAAATTAGACATTTTAGGCAAGTAGTCAATTCAGGAAGTAATAATTTTAGGAAAGTGGTCTTATACGGAAAGTGGTCTTATACGGAAAGTGGGTATTTCCGGAAAGTGGTCATTTTCGGAAAGTGGTCATCTTAAGAAAGTGGTCATTATCAACATAAAGGCCATACACTGATCAGTCATTCTATTCTAAAAAAGGTTCCTATGGTCCATACCATTTTTGTATTCCATACAATCACTTTAATAGCATACAAATAAGTCATTGTTTCAGAAAATGTTTGAGTTATTTCCACTGTAATGTGGATCCCTAAATAAAAGTGAATGACCAGTAATATATTCTGGTCAAAAAGCCCCCTTTTTCCCCACAAAAAACGGGTGTCACAGGTCTAAATAACTTGTTCTCTTATTGAATAAAACAGGGCTTACCTCGGATCCGGGTTCATTTATATTCCCAGTCCGTCCGGGACAATAATAGAATTTGTTATTATTCAGTGAAACCACACTTTCATTTTTAATTAATACTTTTTGGTCTGGTGCTGCTATATGTAAAAATATGTTCTTTTTTTAAATAACTAAGCTGAAACACGGATACTTGATTAAATTTAATTTGATTTTATTTGGCTTTGTAGCTATGAAATTACTTTTTTGTATGGAAAAAATATGGTTTGAAATTTTAGGAGGCGTGCCAATGGTCGCAGTACTATAGCTGCTCAAGATTGCGAGAAGTGCAGGAGTAAAAGAGGTGAAAAGACCTCGTATACGACTGGAACTAATGCAAGGATATTAATGTACAGTCAGCGTCATAAATATCTTAACGATGCAGTTTCAAAATGATCTTCAAACTCTTCGTATTAAGCGCAAATCAAATTGTTTTATTGATTTATGTGGTACTAGCTTTTGCCCGCGGCTCCGCCCGCGTGGATGTTGGTTATCGCTACCAAACATAGCCTATGTCCTTTCTCATAGTCTAATCTACCCCTATACCAAATTTCATCAAAATCGGTTCAGTGGTTTAGGCGTGACAGCGTAAAATACAGACAGACAGACAGACAGAGTTACTTTCGCATTTATAATATTAGTATGGATTATTGTACGAACTAGAGGTGTGTACCAAATATCAAAACAATTGTTCTAAAAACGAAATTAAGATCATTTTGAGTACTCTGTTCGTCAACGCTGACTGTACCTACAATAATTAACAATGAGGTACCTACTGAGTTATACTTAATAAATGGAATGGGTTAGAGAAACCTTTTTTGTGCATCCTGGGCACCTTCTGGGCAAGCCTTCGTTGAAAGACATTACTCAGAGTTAGATTTGAGAATGCCGTAAGGCGAAACCGGTCATGTTCAGAGATAAAATTAAACTCAGTGGAAAAGTACAAAGACAAGTTTACTATTGAATATTTGGTTAATATTTATTTTTTAATTTAAACAAACCTTTTTAGGGTATGTTTGATGTCCTAATCCATACCAATCCATACTAATATTATAAATGCGAAAGTAACGTTGTCTGTCTGTCTGTCTGTCTGTCTGTATATTACGCTTTCACGCCTCAACCACTGATCCGATTTTGATGAAATTTGGTATAGGGGTAGATTAGACCTTGAGAAAGGACATAGGCTATGTTTTGTCGCGATAACCGACATCCACGCGGGCGGAGCCGCGGGCAAAAGCTAGTTTTTCTATATTTCTTTTCGGATGAAAGAACCTGACGTTCAACATAAACTTTTGTTATTTCTTTCGCCGTTTCTATCCTATCCAAATGTTTTCATGAGTTAGAGAAAGATTATAAAACGTTTCATCGTAATCCTATATTCGCAATACGTGCCTAAGTTTAATCCATATTAAGCTGTTTACAGATTAAACAATTGGGTATTCTAATGGTCAAATTAGTAACTTTTTACTAAACGTCAAAACGATTTAGTGAAGTCATAAAATTGAATAGTCAAATCAGTTACTATTATAAGTTGGGTGGATGTTTAAAAATAAATAAAAACTATAAAATAAGAACTGACGCAATTTTTACCGCTCTTATTTAATAAGCTCGGTTAGATAAATTATTTTAATTAAAGGAATATATAAAATTACATTGTTTGTTTAGTCTCGTACAGTATGAAATTAAGTATAATAGAAATGTTTTTCAGCACTTAATTAATACTTTCCTTATAGACCATACACCATTATTATATAAATTATTATATAAAATTTAAGTAGGTCTAGGATCTGTTTGTAGGTAGGTACCTACTTTACGGGCGATTTTTTACTATTTTTTCTGTGTTCGTTCGACTTTCTGTCTAATTGGCTTTACTCATCCACGGAACAGCTGTGATTTTTTTTTATACCACTTAGGCGGCAGACAAGCACACGGCCCACCTGATGGAAAGTGCTTACCGCGGCCTATGGACGTATGCAACATCAGGGGCGTTACACTCGTGCTGCCTACCCTGAAGAAACCTTCTAATGCCCCTCTTGAAGAACCCCATATTGTAGTCGCTTGGGAAAACCATGGCAGAGAGTTCATTCCACAGCTTGAGCGTACGTGGGATGAAGTTCCTTTCATACCGCACGGTGCGCACCGTATTCGGATGCAATGTGTGGGGATGAATTCCCTGTCTATGGCGAGCGGTGCGATGATAGAACGTAGCTGTGGGCATCATGTCAAATAATTCATCTGAGCACAAACCATTATAATATAGGCGGTAGAAAACACATAGTTTTGAAAGTACTAAGTAGTTGATATTTGACGTAATTTAGGCTAGGTACTTTTATTCTTTCACATCAGACAGATAGAAGCGTCGGTAGCTTAGTGGTTAAGGAGTCGGCCTTACGATCGTGAGGTCCCGGGTTCGAAGCCTGGCCATTACACTACCGACGTGAACCCACTCTTAGCACAAGCAATTTAGCTTAGTTAGAGGGGTTAGAGGGAATATTAGTGACTTCGATTCTAATATTCTAAAATACAGCTCAGACTCAGCCACAGATGCATGGCTGGAGTCAATTATAATGCCCAGAATAAGGCAATAAAGTGGGTGTTAATTCACCTTTGCCTTACCCTCCGAGGATAAAGGCGTGATTGTACGTATGTAAATAAATGCAATTCATAAAATAAGTACTATTCCCCAAGGATATTTTTTCAAACGGCACGCCTAACAGTCGCAACTCATCGAAAACCTCTCATAATATTTCATACCGCGACCATTGCCCTAAAATTCTGATGATATAAAGCCCCTTTCGCAATAAAAACAGTGTTTTATGCCTTTCTTATCGCCTTAAGGGAACAAATGGAAGTAAAATCTCTTTTTCTCTGAGATTTTACTAAGTATTCGTTTCATATCGGTTGACAATGCGATATCTTGCGAGCTTTATTCTTTACTGGGTTTTTCAAAGCTATTGCTTCGACGGCCGCCAGCAGATATGTGCGTGATAGGCTATAAGTTCCAATGAGGGTCCAGATTTGGTGGATATCAGAAATTTGAGCTCACGGAGAGTTTGGTTGTGAGTAGAAATTGTTATGTGCTTCAGGAGTATGCTATCGGTTCAACTATCTCTGAGAGAGACGATCTAAATTGCAGTTCATGTAATATACAGTTTTTTCTGGTGTTTTAATGTTCACAGTGGTATCAGAAGTGGGATTATTAAGATTAAATATAACATTGGTCACGCTAAAATGCGTATCTAAAGAATCAGTAAATATTTTTAGACACAGACATCTTCGAGGGAAAATAATGAAAATAAAGTTAGGTACAGTCAGCATCAGAAAGATGTTGACGAACAAAGTACTCAAAATGGTCTTAATTTCGATTTTCTACCCCCTTTCAGCTGACCGATTGTTCTGATATTTGCTATACACTTTTAGTTCGGTCAATAATACCATATAAATCAATATAACAGTTCGATTTGCTATTAATAGGTACGAAAGTTTTAAGATAATAAAAAATAATAAATAAATATTCCCCACCATTCTACACAACGCTATCTAGACCCATAGTAAGCTTAATTAGCTTGTGCTATGGATCATTTTAAGATTTCGTCATCAAGTTAACATGGTACATGTTTCCGATGGTGACCCTCTTTCCGAGACTTCGCCTTTAGCTTAACATCAGGCGAGGTGAAGTCAAATTGACGTGTCCTATATAAAAAAAAAAGATATTTATGACGCTGACTGTACTATCGACTTCTTAACCATATCTTAGTATACTCACGGCCTTAAATCCCCGACTGGGTAGGCAGAGGTGTATTGACACCCACGTTTCGCCAATTATGATTTTCGGTCCCACAACGTAATTGGGAGCGAGCATATTGCCGTCTATTGAGCTCCTTTTCTTGGGCTGTATGTTTACTGTCGAAGAAGAACAGCCATAGGGTTAGCCTTTAGTCACCTTTTACGACACCCACAGAAAGAGCCCACAGAACATGTCAATTAGATACTGTGGGTGAGAAAGTGAACTAAGAACTTTATTCTTGACTAGCCTTCTGGCCACTGCTCCATCCGCGTGGATCTCTTATCTCCGATTCTGATGAATCGTTTTTTATCAAAGAAACGTAAGATTTTAAGTCTGACCAAGATCTTTCTAATAAAAAAACTGCATCAAAATCCGTTCAGTAAGTTTTGCGTTCATCGCGTGCAAATATTTCCAATGTAATGTAAAATAAACCAAATATGAATTGATATTCTTTAAGCGTCTCAACCAATCTTTAAAAATTATATACATACATATACTTACGTTCGTAAATCCCGAAGGGGTAGACAGAGGTGTATTAGCACCCACGTTAAAATTGAATTTAACAATCATTCCAAACACTTTCAAACAGAAAAAATCCCACCATCATCGATATATTCGTTTAGGAACTATAATAAATCAGACACACAGGTACTAACACACACTTTAAATTTCCCTGGTTTCTTTTTGTATGGTACCTAATTCCCACTGTCCGGCCGTCTCTGAAAACCAACGTTGTCCGCCTGCACTACAACGCGGACAGCATTAAGCTGAGAGGCGGCCGTTTATTTCTACTTGGTAGTATGTGGCAATACCCTACTCACAATTACTAGATAATAATAATTTAAAAACCCCCGTCACAAAAAACACCTCCAAAAAGTTTAAAATAAATGGAGTTTGCCTTTTAACTTTTGATTAAACTAGTAATATTTTGATTCAATGGTTGCCATGTAGGGGGACCATAGCTGGTTTAGCAGTCCGTTATATTATCGGAACAATTCAATTCTAAACTATATCCAAATAGGTTCATCCGTTTGGGTGCTACGATGCCACAGACAGACACACACACACACACACACAGAGACACGTCAATCTTATCGCCGTTTTGCGTCGGGGATTAAAAATGTTAACAAATAAAGTAGGTTTTGTTTATTAAGTAGTATTGATATGTCTAAATATTGCCAGCTATCTGCGGTAGCCTAGTGGTATGGGTAATATACTGCTGAGACGAGGTCTCGGGTTCGATCCCAGGTTTCCCATGGCACACACCAATGACTTTTCGATGCTTTCCGAACTTATGTGCCCGGTTTATAAGTGCCCGGTTAATGGCTATAGGCTTGCCACCTATTACATTGGGACCTAAACATAAACTGTCGAAGTGTGGGTGCTAGTACCTCTGCCTACCCCTTCGGGGAATACATGCGTGAGTTTATGTTAAGTTATGTTAAATATTGCCAAGTGAAATAAAAAATATTTTCTTCTATAACACACCGTAGCTGTATTCCTATTAGTAGGTATAGATAGATATCAGTGCAAAGACCATCAAAGTTCAAAGACTAAAAAATTTTAACGAGAATTTGCAACAATAGATGTCTGAGCTGGACTTTTATAACGAGGCAATAAAGAATTTTAAACGTTCTAGCTCCAATATAGCTTTTGTTATAATGAATACTTGATGTTTCAAATAGGCATTATTAAAATGAACAGCTCGCTTCGGACATTCGCATTTTTTTTAGTTATGTTTCAAAGTTATTAGAAATGTTTTTATTACTTCGTATTCTCATTAAAAATAAATGTTTTTGTTAGAATGAAATTTTTATAGCATTTATTATGCTAAGTTTTAAATTCGAAATACATTGGGAAAAAGAAGAACTCAAGAGGAACTTGAACCCACGACCTTTCCCTTACAGGTTGAAAAATCATTCATTGGTTCCAAAAGTTCCTAAGAAAGTTGGTAGATGGCTCCCCCGTCGCCCTTAAAGACGGATATAAAGAGAAGGGAAATTTGAAGTGATTCAGATGTGACTCAATAGCTCAGTTGGAAGAGCATTCCCCCCGTAAGAGAAAGGTCGTGGGTTCAAGACCCACTTGAGTTCTTATTTTTCCCGATGTATTTCGAGTTTTTGTTAGTATTCAAAACAGAGTAAATCCTCCGGTTTTAATATTTAATATCCTATTTATCGGATGATACATAATTTGTGATTGATACCTCTAGTATTTGTATTTAGATAAGAAGATCAGTTTTCCAATATATAACGATATTTATACAGGTGTAAAATGATGAAGGTGGAGTTTCTCAGGTGACGCGGACCTGCGATGTAAATATTGGCTTACTCAACAGGCTATGACCCATTTTTAAACGTGTACTGCACACCCATATTTATGTTGTACTCATGAGCGCCTCCCAGGACACCATCAAAACGAAAAAAAAATCTTTGGACGCAAAAATCGACACGAGAACGATAAATAAATTGTGTGTTGAACGACTCAACACTTCCCATGAGGTAGATATACATCTTTAGGCCGCCATCGTAACCATGTTTTGTAACTAATCACCTGGGAAAAAATAGCCATCTTGCCTTGTAGGTTACAAACGAAGATGTACGTGTCTTCGTAACTCGAGCAGCAAATAAAAATTCAAATTTAAACACAAGGCAAATAAATTACAAATGAAAAGAGGATAAGTTGCGCATATAAAGAAAAGGTTTAGTCTCATGTCTTTGAAAACGCCTTAACGAGCCACTCGTAACAGATATATAGCCTATTTAAGCCAGGGAATGCCATATCTTCTTTGTCAGAGGTCATTATTGTCATCCCTATAACGGCTTCGTTCTGAATTTTATTTGAGGTTAAGCTTTATGTCCATGTGTTTTGTTTGGGATGTGTTCCGCGTTTCGTGCTTGTAAGTACTAAACGAGTAGGTTAACGCAGTATATTTTAAAAGCAATACTAGCCATGTTAATTCTCGGATGAGTGAATTATAAACATTGTGAGAATCCCCGCTGCTGTCCGTACAGCCGCCTTTGCAAGGGGTGTTTTATCACCGAAGAAACGGCCACCTACCTAATACTGGAATGCGAGGCAGTGGCCTCTCAAAAATCCTAAATCCTCGGTACAGTGAGAGCTCTGTGAAGCCTGTGAATTCCCCAGTAAGCTTATGCTGTTTATACGTTTCTAGGCGGAGCTAGACTGGCTGCTCTAGCCAATACTCTTCACGCACAATGGTCCAAAAAGAGTCTAAGTGCGGGCAATAGAGTCCCTATCCTGCCTCTCGGTGCCTTGGAGAGTCCTGGATCCAATTGCTATACGAACAATTGTAACATTCGCTGCTGGTAGAGCAACAGCTTGATAACTCCATCTAACTACAGAAACCTTAAAAAACGTGACCCTGTAGGCCCTAAATTCTGCACAGACACCTAATTGAACCTATGAAAAAGCAAAATTCAATAAGATTATGAGCTCACTTTAAATACTTCATCTTTAATCTTGTGGCTGCTGTAAAACAACAGAAACATCGGGCTATATGAAAATTAACATCAGAATCCGGTAAAACAGTTTTATTTCATAGCACCTAGCATCTTTTTCGAATTGTCGTCTCCATTTCATTAAATAGAACAAAAGTAAATACTTCATTCCATAAACTTTATATGGGATAATAAGCCACAAGTTTTAACATTATTCGGGGGTAACTACTAGCAATGTTTAAGAGACTACGAAAATAAATTACCCAGACGGTTTGATCGTTTGTTTATTGTTTTCATTCCTCAGATATGACGCTTGTGTCTAGCCGTTTTCCTTACGATCATGAACAGGAATAGATCGGAATTATGTTTGAGACGAGGCGATTTGTATTCTAAGGTCAATGACTTGCTTTGAAGGTCAAACTATCTGATAATATTGGACTCCTGAAAACCAACTAGAGCGTGCGGAAATATCATCAGGATTCACCTCACTGGAGGCACCGTTAAAATCATCGAGTAGTTATCTCCTTAAGGCCTGGTAACATAATTCCAGAAACATTCCAGTCCCGCAGGTGAATCCAATGCTGGAATGTTACAATTTTTTTTTTTTTTTATACTGGACACGTCAATGTGACTTCACCTCGTCTGATGTTAAGCTAAAGGCAAAGTCTCGGAAAGAGGGTCGCCATCGTAAACATTTACCATGTTAACAGTGGCGGCACTCAGCTTGACGGCCTCATTAGATGCCTTTTCACGCCCCGCTTAAAGGACCCGGGACTGTAGGAAGAAGGAAACACGTGAGCTGGCAGGGAATTCCAGGTCTTAGTGGTGCGGCATAGGAATGAATCACTGAAATAGTTCAAGCGCGTTTAAAACACTGGAATACTTTAAACACTACAATTCAATTCAGCACTGGATTAGATTGATTTGCTGGATTACTGGACTGAAAAAATGTGAACTGGGCATAAAGTTGAGAATTTTATCGACGGTCCAATAAGGAAGATCCCAGAAGATTGATGATGAGATGATTCTTTTAGCTTTCCATGGCTTTTCCGCGTGAGGGCCGAGTCCATCGTGTAGTAGTGAAAGCAAAACGTGAATCCATACTTAACACTCTCACTGCGTTACGGCAAATATTTTGCCGTATTTGACAATCAGCCAGTGCGTCAGCTTGTTGTCCTTGTTTTGCGCGCGGTGCGGGGATGATCTAGCTATGTTCCTGTACGCGTAGAAAAGGGACAGTGAACTTTATAATATTGTTGCTTTTGATGTAATCATATTGTGCACTCATATTATACGGCGAAATAGTTGCCGTAACGCACAGTAAGGTAAGTCTTTTTATTCAGTGCGGTACGGCAACTAACTTGCCGTACCCCCCCAACCCCGCGTCTTACTGAATGCGTCCGCGCGGCATCTCAGTTTGCGTTAGTGCTGGCCGTAAGTGAGTACGTAAAGTGCTCGATAATTTTTGTGCGGAAAACTACGCAACTGCCTAACAATGAGACGTTCACGTAAAAAACTGGATTTAAGTAAGGGAGTTAAGTGAAGGTGCAGAAGCCAGAAAGAAAGTTGTTCATGGTTGTAGTAGCATGGATGTGTCATCTATCCTTCATCAAGAAGGAAGATACAATTAATTGAAAGCGTTTCGATAAACAAAGTGGGTGATCGGGCTTGTGGTTCAGGGCTAATTAGATGCAAGGAGTCGAACCCAATTTTTGTAAGTCCATCAGCAAAAAAAGAATTTCTTGTTTTGGATCACCCATCATTACAAGAAAATAAAAGCAATTATACTGATCGAATATCTTTGGACAACATTTCTATAAGCAACTTGATGTCCCCACTTGAATCAACCTACAAATCCTCATGGAGGGAATTCCATAGAAGTACATAGAAAACAGTACCTTGTGTCACCGCGACACATCGTCATCTGCGGTAGCGATATGATTCGATCCCAGGTTCACCATGGCACACACCAATGACTTGTCGATGCTTTTCGAAGTTATGTGTGTATTTATTGCATGTTTATAAGTGCGGTTAATGGCAATAGGCTCGCCACCTACTACATTGGGACCTAAACATAAACTGGCGAAATGTGGGTGGTAGCACCTCTGCCTACCCCTTTGGGGAATACAGGCGGGCGTTTATATAATGTGATGTTATGTAAAAAATATCTTTAAAGTATCGATTGCCATTTTAGAAGTAAACTCCCCATCCCTAGCATTTTTCCACTTCTATGCTATACGGCAAATATATGGCCGTGAATGACTGATTTTTAATAATCCCTGTATCTTTTCAAATATTGCACAGAACCTCAGGCTACCGCAGCTAGGTATTCACGATGATGTAACCTATCGATTCGTTCAAAAAAGCAATTGATATGCTGAGTTTCCACGTCTGTATGGACTTTGAAAGTCAGGTGCCGGTACGGCAAAATAGAGGTCGTAACGCATAGAAGGAAATATAGATACGGGCACTATTTGTCTCGCATCGCACTAGCAGAAGGTTAAGAGCCAATGCTGCCGCAGCGAAAGTGTTAATATTATAAATGCGAAAGTAACTTTGCCTGTCTATCTGTCTGTCTGTATGTTACGCTTTCACGCCTAAACCACTGAACCGATTTTGATGAAATTTGGTATAGGGGTAGATTAGACCTTGAGAAAGGACATAGGCTATGTTTGGTCGCGATAACCGACATCCACGCGGGCGGAGCCGCGGGCAAAAGCTAGTACACAATAAAAATAGTATAGCTCGATTCATATATCTTGGACCTAGAATGTGCTTGACTTCGGTTCTAATATTCTTCAAAAAAATGTATTTTGAAGATAACAAGAGCTGCTACTGCTGTGGATGATCTACAATTCACTAATTATAGATTACTAGCTTTTGCCTGCGGCTCCGCCCGCGTGGATGTCGGTTATCGCGACCAAACAAAGCCTATGTCATTTCTCATGGTCTAATCTACCCCTATATTAAATTTCATCAAATTTCAGTGGTTTAGGCGTGGTAACGTACAGACAGACAGACAGAGTTACTTTCGCATTTATAATGTTATAGTATGGATTAGAAGGAGGAAAGTAGAAGTATCTTCTTCATTTATATCAGAAGAACTACACTCGTCATTCCTTGACAGTTTGTTGACGACATTGTGTAAGCCATGAGAATCAGTTTGTTTGTCTATCTGTGCATTCCCAGACCAGGCCTTCACCTAAAAACATCGATATTTATTATTGTTCCATCTGTGTCCATGTGCCGTCAATTATGTGCGTTTATTTTGGCACCGACGCCGCGACGCGAGCGACCAAGTCGTTTGAAGATATTATGATCTATTTTCTAAATAGTTTCCCATTTATTACAGACGCCTTTAAGCGGGTCCTTTAAGCGCGGCGTGAAAAGGCATCTGATGAGGCTGTCAAGCTGAGTTCCACAACTGGTAACATTGTACATTGTAACGGAACGAAATCTGTCATCTGTTGTAGTAGAAGTACATTCTTAATCACACAGATGGCGCTAATATAAATTATGTTTATTTATATGAGATATGAAGAAAAACCTTTTTGAATATAAAATTACGTGATAAATTATTACGATAATTTGGTTTTAAAGATTAATTAAACAAATAAGGACATTTATAAATCAGTTATTTATTTGAATATTCAAATGCCGTGTTTTATTAAACTTTAAGTTTTTGAACGAAATTCGTATGTGAAGGAAGTTCTGGTCGAATATCAGAGATATACGTTACATATTTAAGCAAAAATACTAAATGGATAAGATTTTGTCGATATTAATTGATCGCAGTTAATTTGAAAATAAATACAATAATTTTAAGTTATAGTTTGAACGATTTCTAGGAAGATAAATCCAAATTAGAATTATTTGTGGATATATTGATTTGACAATGATTTCAAACAGCGCTACGATTGGCTGGTTGGAATCGTACGATATTTTGTTTCGAGAAGTTGGGATCATTGCGGTTGGGGTGAGGATAGTTGAGGACAGAAAAAAGACTATTCATTAATTGTTGGGAGCTGCTGGAGAGAGGTGGTCAGGAGTAGAAAGTCTGGTGGGTCATTTCGCGTTTTATAAATTGTGTTAAGAGGGTACTGGGAGGTTACTATGTTAAAATTCCGTTGTACATTAATTTTATTCGCGTTTGAAATTATTTGAGAATCTTAACGTAACTTCAAGTGTTGAGAATATATAAAACTCGCATCGTTTCATGCTGAGATAGGACACCATTTCTGTGATTGCGAAGTATGGGCTCAAGGGCTCATATGGAGTAGTTACTCACGCCTGGGAGAGTCTTCCCCGTGACTTCATGAAACAATGCAGGATGGGAACGGAGATTTGGAAATCTACCTGTCGAGTGGATTGTTAGGATTTTGAATATCGAATTGGGGTATTAGTGAATATTATATAAACCCGCCTCGATTTATGCTGAGATAGGACACCAATTCTGTGACTGCGAAGTATGGGCTAAAGGGCTCATATGGAGTAGTTACTCACGCTTGGGAGAGTCTTCCCCGTGACTTCATGAATCAAGGCAGGATGGGAATGGAGATTAGGGATTCTGAAGTGGGTAGAATCAGTAGATAACATACAAGCAGCAGTGATGGGGGGGTTTTTAGCTAGGAGTCCCTTAGGAAAGCCAATCGAAGTGATCGGTCTTGGGTGGAACATCTAACGGTGCCAACGAAGCCCTTGTCCTCTGTCTAGCTAGGGAGCTGATCAAGTTAAGGCGAGCAGCTATTCGATTTTACCTGTCTCAGGGTCGAATAAAGCCTTCTGGGTATCGGTGACCAGTGGCCCGAAGTATCGGTGTCGTTGGAGCTGATAGCTCAGTCTTTATTTATATATTTATTTATACACACAATTATATATCTCGTTAGGGCTTTAGTTAACATCCCTGGCTTCGGCCGTTAACTAAGGCAAGCACACAGTCATAGGTCATACAAAATCAAGTCTGACTAGCTTGTTCCCTTACAGAATAGGAGTAGGTACATTACACACCACACGTTTAGAATTAACTAAAGGGAGGAGTTTATTGGGGTTAAAACACATATATAGTCTTTATAGGTAGAAGGAATAGGTACACATTCTTCTCGCGGTAATATAGGACGTCGGCTATGTAGGTAGAATCGAATTTGTATAGGTTTTTGATAGTCAGTTAATTGCGTTTAAGTTATGTGAACGGTTCTCATTATAATGAAGTTATTAGGCTATTATTTTGGTGTGAATGAATACTGGGGGATTTCGGGTTGGAATCCAGGCATTTAACAACGATTATCTAAAGTGTATCCTCAGTGTTGACTACCTTCATAATAAAATGTGAAATAGATCTTACATAATACCAGTTGAATGTGAAAGGCATGGTTATCATTGTGACGAATATCAGAAGGTGGTTAAATACTCACCTATCTACATGTAATCTAGTAAGATTCAGTTAAGTCATTTGGCTATTGGATACCATAGACCGATTGATTATGAATGTCATTATTCAATATATTATTTATATTACCAAATATAATACTTGGTGCATTTATTTGATTGAATTGGGTTGAATGGATATTAGTGGAGCATTCTCACGGTAGTTGAGAACCGTCCAATTATGGACCTATGTTCTATTGTCCGGTAACCTAGACGGAAGTTCTTGTATATGAATGTCTTCAATAGAAGATGTAATTTCTATATAAGTTTCAATCAGAAGTGTAGCAAGTGTAGACTACTGTATGAAATACCTATCTATTCTATATTGAAATCTACGGCTTCTAATGAGTTGGTCTTGATCGCAACTATCAGTATATTATACTATATGCACAGTGATGCCTGGACCTTTGTATTCAATTGAGCTTATTCGGTTGTAATAAGTGAGAGAAATTATCATTAACGAATATTAACATTCTTGTAATTGAATGTCACGATTTTGTATTTATATAATACAAGTGTAATCCAGTTATGGATTTGGGGTAAAGGGTTATACCGGCTGCCGCGGTATAACTTGAACAAAGTGGACTAGGCCAAGTGGCGTCTGCTATATTTATAAGGCAGAGGGGAGTTGATCTGTGTTGGTGCAACTCACTGTCATGGCGTATTGGAGGAGCCCTGACCTCGGGGGGGCAAATAAAAATATTTGTGTATTATTACTGTTCGCTTCACTTACATACTCTGTTGCTAAAATCCTCGAAATAAGTCTTATTACGCTTACATTACGTCGATAGAAAGTTTATTCATTATCATATTCTAAATTTAAATTAGTAATCTAAAAATAGGTTAGCCTAGAAATTTAGGTAGGTAATCTTATTAATAGTTCATTACATTCTGTTTTCCAAACAATCACGATAGGTTATATGTTGCGATAATTAAGTAAATTAAGTAGGTACAGAATTATGTTAGGAAGGTGAATTGGATAAGTAGGGACTTAATTTAGGACAACAGCACAAGCTACCTCTATAGAACGAGGGGGACTACTGGATCATAATAAGAGTCCTAGTTCCCACTAGAACGATCATTGGCCAAACTAGTTACTAAGTAGGTAGGAATTCGGAAACGTTTGAGTATAAGTATGTTTTTATAATAAATCGGAAGTCAAAATAGGTAGGGGATGGTACAGGTTAGGGAGGGTGTTACAATTTGGTGCCGCGTGACCAGGATTGGTATAAAGTAGTATGGAAAGGTACAAGTGCGTTATTCAATGTGTGTAGCAGATTCCGCCGGGTGCCGTCAATCTCCAGTATAAACAGTACAAAATAGTAGTTGTGTGACCAGGATTGGTATAAAATAGTATGGAAAGGTACAAGTGCGTTATTCAATGTGTGTAGTAGATTCCACCAAGTGCCATCAATCTCCAGTATAAACTGTACAAAATAGGAGTTGTGTGACCAGGATTGGTATAAAGTAGTATGGAAAGGTACAAGTGCGTTATTCAATGTGTGTAGCAGAATCCACCAAGTGCCATCAATCTCCAGTATAAACTGTACAAAATAGTAGTTGTGTGACCAGGATTGGTATAAAATAGTATGGAAAGGTACAAGTGTGTTATTCAATATGTGTAGTAGATTCCACCAAGCGCCGTCAATCTCCAGTATAAACAGAACAAAATGGGGGTCGTGAGACCAGGATTTAAGAGTAGACTGGCTTCACGGTACAATTTAGTGGTCGTGAGACTAGGATGAGTGTTCGATTTGGAGTACGTGTTATTGGTACAATTTCCTGGCGTGAGATTACGATTTAAAAATAGAATAGGTGTAACTGGAATAGTATATTTTGAAAAGTGAGTAGCTACGAATTATATTGTCGAATATGTGGGTGTATGTAATTATATTGTTTGGCATGCACCTACATTTAGTCAATATATTAGTAAGAAACAACGCTCGTTTCTTTACACGTATACATAACTATGATAAGTTATGGTTATGTATTTTGCTAAATGTGGTTGCAATGATGATGTTGAAATTAACAATATAGTTTAACAGATTAGTTTTGGTAGTTATAGCTCCAACGAGCTATATTAGTTAGTTATATTACATTTTATAATTTAGAAAGGATATAATAACCGTGTTAGTTGATTTATAAAAAAAATATATAATGATAAAGTTTTATACATTTACCTACGTCAACAACTATTAGTAAGATATTAGCATCCTTGAAAATTAATGTAGCATTGAATTATAGGTAGATTATAAATGCAAACATGTTTTATTTGAATTATAAGGAAGGTACGGTATATCTATACCGTACAATTTGTTGCCGTATAATAGTAGGTAAGGGGTCAGAACATTGTGCTGTTGTAATAATTATGAATTCTTTTAGAAATTTGGAAGTTTAGTTAGAATTATTAAGAGATGGGGGGTCGTAGGATTAATATAATCTATTATAGAATGTCATTTAGGCTTATTCGGATAGTTAATGTTATAAAAAATGGGGGGTCGTAGTTCGGAGTAAGTTATTTACAAACGAAAGGTTACATTTTGTTAGGTTTGATGTTTTAAAAGTGTTAGGGGTAGAGAGTAACTTTAAATACACGGCTAGGAGAAGTTGGGAAGTGCCATTGCAATGCAATGACACTTTTCATTTTTGTATTTTGAATTCAAAAACTTGATCAAGTTAAAGAGGTTCATAGAAGATTCATAGAAAGTCTAAAAGTCTAGTGAAAGTCAAGAGGCTTAATAGAAAAGACGAAAGCTTAAGTATAGAGGCTGGGAAAATGGTTAGACCAAAAAGATTGACGCGCACATCAGTTCGCTATCGGGAAAATAGGACAGTGGAAGATGAAGCAATTAGTTCTGTCAATTTGAATTTGGAACCAAATGAAACCGTGGTCCCACCGCCCACACGAAGAACTATAGTTGAAGGGACGAGAAATAGAGTGATAAGAAAAAAAAGAAGTGCGGCGTCTGCATTAACTAATGTTGTTTATAGAAAATTGAATCGGGCCATAGGAGTCTTGTCTTCGAAATTAGAAATTTAATCAACGGAAGTAAGAAGTACGTCGACTGCACGAGTTTTAAATAATGAACAGAACCTAAATGACGTGATTTCACCAACGGAAGGGAATTATTCGAGTGATAGTCGAAGGACTCCGGTTGTAGCTCGGGAACATTTGAGGGAGATGATTGATGGTGTTGGGTTGGAGAATTCATCGGATACTATGAGATTAACGAATCAAGATAAGGTTAGGAGCATTAATTATCATATTAGAAACGTGACGTTAGAAAAACCTAAATACGGAGACGTAACTAATTCACACCCAGTGACGTTTTTGGAAGATTTAGAATCTTATTTGAAGAAAATTGGTCATAGTGAAAATCAATTAGAATTATTACAAGAATGTTTAGTTGGCGAAGCCAGGGAATGGGCTAGAGTATATAACACCCGGTGGAGTACTTTACAGGACTTTAAGGCAGACTTTTTGGCTACCTTTTGGGGAGAAAGCAAACAAAACGAATTACGTAGAGTAATAGTTAATGGAGTTTGGGAGCAAGAGAAGAATCCGTCAATGTTAGGACATTTCTTAAGTTTAGCTGGGCAAGCTCAGATGCTTACTTTTAGAATTCCTGAGAGACAATTAGTAGGTGATATCATTAGACAATATCCCAAGTTCGTACAGCAAGGTTGGTTTACGTCTAAATTGAGCACCGTAATTGAGGCTGCGGAATATTTAAGAGGGATGGATGACATAGCTGATCAAGGTAGTAGCTCGAAACGAAGCGTGATAGGAAAAGGAAAAGAATCGGATAAGAATATTAAAGAACCTCGACAGGCGTATAGAAGATGGCCGAGGCCAATAGATAATCAAAAACGGGGAGGAGCAACAATGGCGTCTGCAGCAGTTCAAAGTGCAGTACCATCGGAAGAAATGGTTGTAGATTTAAACTAGAAGGGGCTGGAAGCTTGATTCCCGATCCAGTCTCAGTTATAGGGAGTGTAGCTTTAAGATTGATGTGTAAGATGGGGTGGAGACCGGGTATGTCTCTTGGAAAATTAGGAAATGGGATTAGGACGCCATTGAAACCCATGTTAACAAATCGCAAAATTGTTGAGGGGTTAGGATACAGACCGTTAGAATCAAAGGAGTTGTTTATATATAATCAGTTAGTAGAAGTGTTTCGTTCGGTTGAAGCGAGAAGACAGAAGGGGTTGACCGAGTCTTTTATATCAGAGATTGTGTTTGAAGAAACAGAAAACCAAACAGAAGGTACAAATTTCACTTCGGAAGTGAAAGTACGATTATTTGATGTAGAGGTAATAGCATTGGTGGACACGGGGTGTGACATAACTAGTATATCAGAGGACTTTTATAATGAATTGAAGGCTGACGAAACGCGAGCAATACCTTGGTTGCCTATTAGACCATTCAATATTAGAACAGCTGTAGGACATAAAAGCGGACAGATCAAAAAGGTAGTGTTGTTACCGTTAATGTTAGGGGAATTTGTACAGCAGACAGGATTCATAGTAGTACCGGGCTTGGTAAATTCTATCATATTGGGGTTCGATTGGGTGAAAGGAAATGAGGTAATTATTAATGCGGGCAAGTGTGAGAGAGGATTGATATTGCAACAAGCTGATCAAAGAGTGGTGATACCATTTTTAGAAAGAAATAATGGGAGAAGTTTTAAGGAGGTTCAAGAATCTATGTCAGTATTAGCAAATCAAAGAAATGCGGATTGGTCGGAAATAGAGACGGGGGTTGTGTTAACTTTCAGGCAAAGGGAAGAATTGTTGAAATTACTGTGTAAGTTCGAGGGATTATTTACTTCACGGATTGGTAGGGCAAATTGCTACCAACATCGAATTCTTATGAGCTCTAACGTACCTATTGTTAAGAAGAGTTATCCAATACCTTATGCTTATAGAGGGAGAGTTGAGGAAAAATTAAAAGAAATGGAAGAGTTGAATATTATTAGTAGGTCAGCCACTCCGTATTGTAGTCCATTAAACTTTACCATTAAAAGGGATAAATCTATTAGAGTATTACTACACGCTAGAGAGATTAATAAATTTAGGTGGCTGAAACAGAGAAGCCCCCAATACAAATTGATGTTATGAATTCGTTTCATGTGGCTAATTATATAAGTATAATAGATTTGAATAATGCTTATTTCCAAATACCGATAACTGAAGATAGCAAGAAGTATACTGGGTTTACTTTTAACGGGAAATCTTACGTTTATAATGTGTTACCACAGGGGTTGAAGACTTCAGTGGGGAGTTTTAGTAGAGCTATGGATATAATATTAGGACATGAAGTTAGGGAATATTGTGTAAATTATCTGGATGATTTAGCCATAATAACGACGGGAACCTTTGTTCAACATTTAGAGCATTTAGATGTCGTGTTGGGGAAGTTACGCGCGGCTGGGATGACTTGCAATATAAAGAAGTGTGAGTTTTGTTGTGAGGAGGTTAAAATGTTAGGATATATAATTTCTACTCGTGGATTAAAACCTGTTCCAGACAAAGTCAAATCTATCCAAGATTTTCCAATTCCTAAGAAAATAAAACACGTAAGGGCTTTTTTGGGGTTATGTAATTTTTATAGGAGGTTTATTCAAAATTACAATAAATTAGCTCAACCATTATATGATATGTTGAAGAAAGGTAGAGTTTGGCACTGGGGACAGTTAGAACAACGAACCTTTGATTGTATCAAAGCTTCGTTCATGAAAACCATACAATTGCATCATCCTGATTTTACTAAACCATATTATTTACAGACAGATTGTTCGCAAGTGGGGTTAGCTGGGGTATTATATCAAATAGATGATAATGGGCAAGAGAATGTGTTAGGTTTTCATAGTAAGGCGTTGAGAGGGGCGCAGTTAAATTGGACGGTGACGGAGCAAGAGTTTTATTCGGTAATTTGTTGTCTAGAAAAATTTGAAACATATTTGAGGGGTGCAAAAGTAATTATTCGGACCGACCATAGGGCGTTGTTATTTGTTAAGAATTGGAAATTGTATAATGCTAAAATAACTCGTTGGATCAATTATTTAGAAAATTATCAATATGAAATTCAATATATAAAGGGGAGTGAAAATGTAGTGGCGGACATATTATCGCGATATCCACCGGAGGGGGAAAGATTACAGGAGGAAAAGATTAAAATGCCTAGTATTTTATATATGGAAAATGAACAAAATAAGGTGTTATTTCGGAAATTAAAGCAAATGGCAGTTTTACAGAGAGAGGATGCAGGAATAAATAAGCTAATCGAACAAATTTGCGAATCAGAAAGGTCGGGAAAGGCGCTATTAGGGATAGCTAGTAAATGCAAACTAAAGGGGGATGTTTTATTTGTAGAGAGAGGGGGGGGTTCGAAAGGGTGTTCGATTTATTTACCGGAATGCCTTAGAGAGGAAATAATTAATCAGGTGCATTTAGAAATGGGACATCAGGGTAGTTATAAGATGCTGAAATATTTAAAGGAAAGGTTTTATTGGAAGGGTTTGACCAAGGACGTTAAACGATTGGTTAGGATTTGTGGTATTTGTCAATTGACGAAACATTCTAATTCCAATAAGGTGGGACCGTGTTGCTCAATTGTTACGAAAGACATAGGAGATTTAGTGATGGTGGATATATACGGGCCTTTACCGTCAGGGAAATTCGGGATGAATTACATATTAGTATTACAGGATTCGTTTAGTAAATTCGTGAAATTTTTTGATTTAAAAAGGGCTACTACGAGAGCGGTACTTAGCAAAGTGAAAAAATTTACTGAAATTATAAAACCGAAAGCTATAATGTCGGATAATGGAACTCAGTTTACTAGTCATGCGTGGAAAGAGGAAATGGAGTTGCTAGGGATTAGAGTAGTTTACACAACAGTTAGGAATCCTCGTCCAAATACAGTGGAGAGAGTGAATAGAGAATTAGGAAGATTGTTTAGGACGTATAATAGCAAAAATCATAAAGGTTGGGTTGACACTCTACCTAAACTGGAAAAATTATATAATAATACTTACCATGAAAGTACTGGGTTTACTCCTTGTGAAATAATGTATGGAGAGTCAACTTGTCTGTCTTTCGATCAGATTATTGATAAGGAGGGGGTAGATTTGGACTTGGCGTGTGTTAGAGAACAGGTGAGGGTAAATTTACGGCAGGCTGCGGATAATCGTGAGTTAAAATTCAATAAAAGATATCGATTAGTTGAATATCAAGTGGGAGATTTGGTGAAAATTAAAAGATTAAACAAGTCTGACGCTTCCTTAAAATTAACCAAGAAGTTCGAGGCGATATATGAAGGACCATTCCTTATAGCAGAAAGTCCTTATCGGAATGTGTATGTTTTGGTAGATCCTCAAACCAAGGAAATAAGAGGAAAATTTAATGCTATACATTTATCCAAATATTACATTTGATAATTTGAAGCTGGGGCTGGATCGGGGAGTCATTATTTAAGATTGTAGGATTTATAAGTTACATTGATTTAATTGTTGTATTGTAGTGTTTTGGTATAGACTTTAGAGTTAAGTTATAGTGATTAGTTGTAGTTTTTATATTTAAATGTAGTTTTGTAAGATGTATTGGTTAATTAAAAAAAATAAAAAAAAAAAAAAAAAAAAAAGAGACAAAATTGGAGGATAGGGTAAAGCCCATCTGACGGTATGAGGTGGAAATTAGTGAAGAAAGAAATCTTTCATTATTATAATAAGATTTATTTTTATTTTATCAAATTGAATTTAATCAAATCATCCCTTCAGATGGTGGGGCGTAGGGCGGCTTTACCATAAAATATATATGTATATGTATTTATATCTATATGTGTACATATTTATATATATAAGGAAAAAGAATTAACATCTACATAAATTAGATAAAAGGGAGTACAAGAAAGAGTAGGATATGTAAAATGAAATAAAACATAATCACCTCTATGTTGTTACATGATAATGCTGATCGGTTGGCAGCGAGAAAAGTCGCGAAAGCGGACTCTGATAGTGCAAAAGGGTTGTCGACTAGGTATGATTGGGATTTAAAATAGATGTGGAAGGCTGAAGTGGAGCTGGATGTAGTCATTAAATTCAGAATGGAGGGTCATCCCAATCAGCATTATTTTAAAGGGGGGGAGTGTTTGAGAGGTCGTGTTATGGTTTGATTCCCTGTACGCACCACATGTTGGATTATGAAGGATTGCCAGGAGTTAGGTTAAAAGACATATTTTGATATTGAGAAATCAAAAGTCTAGGCATACCGTTAAGGTACCTTCATAATTCATCAACTATACAATTCGGTTCACAAGGCCAAGATCTAAGCACACTATACATACGCCCATATCAGAGTACTTGCTTGTCGATTCTATTTCAAGTGGGGTGAAGTCGTAAACATACGTTATTGTCTAATAGTCTTTAAGGAATTTGGCTTTTACGCGAGGGTGGAGATATTAGATCGCATAGAGAGCATAAGATTGCGTCTCTTGCCTCATCTCTTATCCGGTTCGCTTATCGTTCAGTGGCCTCACAACCCACTGCCTTCAGTGTTGAGTCAAATTCTGACTTGGATATTGTGTCGTGTTGAGATCAAGTTCACTAACAAACTTGGCGGTGGGCTCGAGTGGTAACTATTTTGATGTTGGGTTAAATTACACACTACATAAAACAAAAATGTGCAGGAATTGGATTATAACTGGAATCGATTATGTAAGGGAGGATTCAACATTTTCTAATTATAGGGAAGATTTTAAATTGGGATAATATTCAATGACAATATATTGGTTATAGGTTAGGGTGAATCTTTACTCCGGACAAAATTGGGAAAGATTTGTACCTGCGTCAACATTCAGGGGGTCGAGATGTAACGGAACGAAATCTGTCATCTGTTGTAGTAGAAGTACATTCTTAATCACACAGATGGCGCTAATATAAATTATGTTTATTTATATGAGATATGAAGAAAAACCTTTTTGAATATAAAATTACGTGATAAATTATTACGATAATTTGGTTTTAAAGATTAATTAAACAAATAAGGACATTTATAAATCAGTTATTTATTTGAATATTCAAATGCCGTGTTTTATTAAACTTTAAGTTTTTGAACGAAATTCGTATGTGAAGGAAGTTCTGGTCGAATATCAGAGATATACGTTACATATTTAAGCAAAAATACTAAATGGATAAGATTTTGTCGATATTAATTGATCGCAGTTAATTTGAAAATAAATACAATAATTTTAAGTTATAGTTTGAACGATTTCTAGGAAGATAAATCCAAATTAGAATTATTTGTGGATATATTGATTTGACAATGATTTCAAACAGCGCTACGATTGGCTGGTTGGAATCGTACGATATTTTGTTTCGAGAAGTTGGGATCATTGCGGTTGGGGTGAGGATAGTTGAGGACAGAAAAAAGACTATTCATTAATTGTTGGGAGCTGCTGGAGAGAGGTGGTCAGGAGTAGAAAGTCTGGTGGGTCATTTCGCGTTTTATAAATTGTGTTAAGAGGGTACTGGGAGGTTACTATGTTAAAATTCCGTTGTACATTAATTTTATTCGCGTTTGAAATTATTTGAGAATCTTAACGTAACTTCAAGTGTTGAGAATATATAAAACTCGCATCGTTTCATGCTGAGATAGGACACCATTTCTGTGATTGCGAAGTATGGGCTCAAGGGCTCATATGGAGTAGTTACTCACGCCTGGGAGAGTCTTCCCCGTGACTTCATGAAACAATGCAGGATGGGAACGGAGATTTGGAAATCTACCTGTCGAGTGGATTGTTAGGATTTTGAATATCGAATTGGGGTATTAGTGAATATTATATAAACCCGCCTCGATTTATGCTGAGATAGGACACCAATTCTGTGACTGCGAAGTATGGGCTAAAGGGCTCATATGGAGTAGTTACTCACGCTTGGGAGAGTCTTCCCCGTGACTTCATGAATCAAGGCAGGATGGGAATGGAGATTAGGGATTCTGAAGTGGGTAGAATCAGTAGATAACATACAAGCAGCAGTGATGGGGGGGTTTTTAGCTAGGAGTCCCTTAGGAAAGCCAATCGAAGTGATCGGTCTTGGGTGGAACATCTAACGGTGCCAACGAAGCCCTTGTCCTCTGTCTAGCTAGGGAGCTGATCAAGTTAAGGCGAGCAGCTATTCGATTTTACCTGTCTCAGGGTCGAATAAAGCCTTCTGGGTATCGGTGACCAGTGGCCCGAAGTATCGGTGTCGTTGGAGCTGATAGCTCAGTCTTTATTTATATATTTATTTATACACACAATTATATATCTCGTTAGGGCTTTAGTTAACATCCCTGGCTTCGGCCGTTAACTAAGGCAAGCACACAGTCATAGGTCATACAAAATCAAGTCTGACTAGCTTGTTCCCTTACAGAATAGGAGTAGGTACATTACACACCACACGTTTAGAATTAACTAAAGGGAGGAGTTTATTGGGGTTAAAACACATATATAGTCTTTATAGGTAGAAGGAATAGGTACACATTCTTCTCGCGGTAATATAGGACGTCGGCTATGTAGGTAGAATCGAATTTGTATAGGTTTTTGATAGTCAGTTAATTGCGTTTAAGTTATGTGAACGGTTCTCATTATAATGAAGTTATTAGGCTATTATTTTGGTGTGAATGAATACTGGGGGATTTCGGGTTGGAATCCAGGCATTTAACAACGATTATCTAAAGTGTATCCTCAGTGTTGACTACCTTCATAATAAAATGTGAAATAGATCTTACATAATACCAGTTGAATGTGAAAGGCATGGTTATCATTGTGACGAATATCAGAAGGTGGTTAAATACTCACCTATCTACATGTAATCTAGTAAGATTCAGTTAAGTCATTTGGCTATTGGATACCATAGACCGATTGATTATGAATGTCATTATTCAGTATATTATTTATATTACCAAATATAATACTTGGTGCATTTATTTGATTGAATTGGGTTGAATGGATATTAGTGGAGCATTCTCACGGTAGTTGAGAACCGTCCAATTATGGACCTATGTTCTATTGTCCGGTAACCTAGACGGAAGTTCTTGTATATGAATGTCTTCAATAGAAGATGTAATTTCTATATAAGTTTCAATCAGAAGTGTAGCAAGTGTAGACTACTGTATGAAATACCTATCTATTCTATATTGAAATCTACGGCTTCTAATGAGTTGGTCTTGATCGCAACTATCAGTATATTATACTATATGCACAGTGATGCCTGGACCTTTGTATTCAATTGAGCTTATTCGGTTGTAATAAGTGAGAGAAATTATCATTAACGAATATTAACATTCTTGTAATTGAATGTCACGATTTTGTATTTATATAATACAAGTGTAATCCAGTTATGGATTTGGGGTAAAGGGTTATACCGGCTGCCGCGGTATAACTTGAACAAAGTGGACTAGGCCAAGTGGCGTCTGCTATATTTATAAGGCAGAGGGGAGTTGATCTGTGTTGGTGCAACTCACTGTCATGGCGTATTGGAGGAGCCCTGACCTCGGGGGGGCAAATAAAAATATTTGTGTATTATTACTGTTCGCTTCACTTACATACTCTGTTGCTAAAATCCTCGAAATAAGTCTTATTACGCTTACATTACGTCGATAGAAAGTTTATTCATTATCATATTCTAAATTTAAATTAGTAATCTAAAAATAGGTTAGCCTAGAAATTTAGGTAGGTAATCTTATTAATAGTTCATTACATTCTGTTTTCCAAACAATCACGATAGGTTATATGTTGCGATAATTAAGTAAATTAAGTAGGTACAGAATTATGTTAGGAAGGTGAATTGGATAAGTAGGGACTTAATTTAGGACAACAGCACAAGCTACCTCTATAGAACGAGGGGGACTACTGGATCATAATAAGAGTCCTAGTTCCCACTAGAACGATCATTGGCCAAACTAGTTACTAAGTAGGTAGGAATTCGGAAACGTTTGAGTATAAGTATGTTTTTATAATAAATCGGAAGTCAAAATAGGTAGGGGATGGTATAGGTTAGGGAGGGTGTTACAACATGTTTACGATGGTGACCCTCTTTCCTAGACTTTTCCTTTAGCTTACCATTGGGCGAGGAGAAGTCAAATTGCCGTGTCCTTTATGAAAAAAAAAGACGCTGTATTTGGGAAGAAAGAATCAAAATCAAAATCAAAATTATTGCAAATATTAGTATGCATGAATACTATTTGCAATGGTCTGTGTGTTTCCATGTATAATATTTATTTACAAAAAAAAGACTCTAAGTATGTTTATCTGCATTCTAGATTCCATAACACCAGCTAGTTAACCATGGGTCATATCGTTGTGTAGAATGTTGTGAAATATGTATTTCTTCATTTAATTCAGGATGGTTATCCCATATCTTCCAGTGTCTATCGTAGATGATGGCTGTTCCACAACCGACAGTAAATACACGGCCTATGATAGTAGTTGATTTATGGCTATAGGCTAGCCACTAATAACGAGTAAACAAAAATCTATGTTGGAGTAATATTTTCATACACTTCTGCCTAGTTCTTTGGGATTTACAGGCAAAGCTAATATTGTGCTAATTTCTAGTCGAATATTGCTCTGTCGCTTCCAGTTTTAACCCAAAGATACCGTGAATTGTAGGTAAAGTCAGCGTCATAAATAACTTGACGATGAAGTTATGGCTCATCAGTTTATGGCTCTTATGAAACTTTAAATTACTTAAATAGTTATAATAATAATTAAATAACTAAATATTCCACAACATTCTACACAACGCTACCTAGACCCATGGTAAGCTTTTATAGCTTGTGTTATGGAATCTAGAATGCGGATAAACATACTAATATACTTTTTTTTGTAATTACATACATAATTATACATAGAAATACCCAGACCAATGCAATTAGCCATATTCATGCATACAAATATTTGCGCTGAGCGGGAATCGAATTCGCGCCTCCTGCGTGTCAGTCACGTGCACTACCGCCACGGCACGGAGGAGTCTCAAAAATGATCTTACAACTCTCATAATAAGAGCAAATCAAATTATTTTATTGATTTAAATGGTATAAATGAAGGTGTGAACCAAATATCAGAACAATCCGTCAACTGGAAGAGGGTAAAAAAAAATTAAGTTCATTTTGAGCACTCTGTTCGTCAAAATCTTTCTGATGTTTACTACTACATTCAGATGATATAACATAGTAAATACTTTTTATTTTCCTTCGCTCCACACCTGCTCGGAAAACTCCCCAGTCTATCCACAACGAGGTGGAATGTACATTATTACTGTCACATAAATATGCGGTGGGGAAACTGTATATATGAAAATTCATTGTCAACGCTCAAGACTGACAGGGAGAGTGTATTGTGAATGTATGAGTGTTTAGTAAATGGGCTGCTTTTTAGAACACCGATGTAGTGTGCGTACGATAACGTTGCTCGCGATTCGAAATTCTTTGTCTTTTTTTAAACCTAGATAACATAGTTTTGAATGTTGTGAACATCCATACTTCCATACTAATATTATAAATGCGAAAGTAACTCTGTCTGTCTGTCTGTCTGTCTGTATGTTACGCTTTCACACCTCAACCACTGAACCGATTTTGATAAAATTGGTATAGGGATAGATTAGACCTTGAGAAAGGACATAGGCTATGTTTGGTCGCGATAACCGACATCCACGCGGGCGGAGCCGCGGACAAAAGCTAGTATTGAAATAAAAACGTTTTATACAGATGTGATTATACCATGGTAAGCATAGCTTAACTAGCTTGTGTTATGGAATCTAGAATGCGGATAAACATACTTAGATACTTTTTTTTTGTAAATACATACATATTATACATAGAAACACCCAGACCAATGCAAATAGCCATATTCATGCATACAAATATTTGCATTGAGCGGGAATCGAACCCGCGCCTCCTGCGTGGCAGTCGCGTTCACTACCGCTAGGCCACGGAGGCTGTAATTTTTTTTCAATTGTCAATTGCAATGAAACAGTTTTCATTTCATTTTAAACTTTAGGGGTATAGAAATAAAGTCTAAAATTAAATGTTATTTATTGCAGAGGTTTAGCTTTAGTAGAATCGAGGGCCTGCTTGCTGAGTAATTGCAATAAAGTGTATAAATTCGATAATAATTGAACTGTCAGATTCATTTTGATTGCATTAATATTTTGGTTAGATCCAAGTACACTATAATTTGTATACTAAGTCGTCGTAATCTAGATAAAATAACGTATACAATACATCAATATGCGTTTAAATATGTATATCTAGTCAAAATTAAAGATAACCCTATTTCTAAGCAAAAGAATTTGACTCCTTAGTTCGTAATATCTTCACAAAAACGTAAGTTCACTGGCCTAAGTGTTTTAATATTTTATTTACAAACTAAAAATAGAAAAGTTCACAAATTCACACTTCGCACTTGCTAAAAATAAAGTAATGCATCACAAATCGAAAAGACTTGTTCATAGTTTTCAAACTTACTCTTTTTTCATAATAAAAGTTTTCGATTCTCCCCTGAGGGAGCAAACTTGCTCCCGTACTCGTACAAATATCTGCAAGGAAAACTTTTGAACATGTGGTTTGATTCGCCTACTCTAAGCAAGTGCATAGTAATAGGAAATAGTTTTTAGTTTACTATGACACACGGCTCCACCTTCGTAGCAATGGCTTCTTTTTCCGTGCGGATTTCCCTGCCGGAGCCAGAAGGTGAGGTTATGTCGGACTCGAACCGACTAAAACCGCACGCCGACTGAGGGTCGTGGTGCTAGGCCGGAGGTGCGGTTGTCTTCGACATATCCCTCGCACCCCGGCTGACCCAGGGCCATTCCTTACGGTCTGGCTGTCCTCGGAATGGGGCACGCCGCCGCCGTGCGTGGCCCATTCTGAGGACAGCCAGACCGTGCGTTGGCTGGGGTGACAGGCGGCTCCACCCGACGCCCCCAGGCCTGCGCTTATGAGGGACAGAGGTCAGTCTGTGTACGTAGCAATGGCAGTTGGAATTGAAAGTTATCTTATTTTAAGAATAAAAATTATTACATTATATTTCAGCAAAGCCAGTTGGGGTCTCTGGGTTATCCTTTCTAGAGCATACTCCCCAGTCCCACAGGCAAATGTGACAGAACACCGTGTCATTTTAGCAGGCTAATAACATACTCTCCTCATCAGTGCGAAATCGCACACCTTCTTGGGTTTGATAGGTTTTCCGTATGTAGAAAAAGCATTTATTCTAAAATTTTCATCTCAATTGAAGTAGGTATAACTTTAGGCATAAGTCAGAATTTTATGTCAACAAAATGATTTATTTAAATACATTAATCCGAAATTTTGTAAATGCTGGTGAACTAGAGCTTAACTAAAACGCTACAATTTAGATTTCCACCGTACCTTGGTAGTTAACTAATTAAAACTTTCTTAAACTTAAATCAAAATACAAGAAGGAATTTAGTCCGACTTAAATAAGTTAATTTTGCAATTAATTTATAGAATTTTACTGTACAGGATTTACAGGAATGATATTTCTGTAATACAGATTTTCTGTTTCAGAATTAATTTAAACTTCAAAAGTTATTGTGCAAGGACGAGAAAGTAGGTATATTTGACAAAGGAGACACTTTTGAAGTTTAAAGTTAGCATAATAAATGCTATAAAAAAAAATTAAAAAAAAAAGGAGATAAGTATTTACGTCCGTTGCATACTACACGGCCGTTCCCAATAACATACTGACAGGTAAAGATGGATCGCATCTACGGATCAAGTGCTCGGCTGTTTAAATTCAAAACATAGTAACTCCTATTTCACACCAATTTCGGAAAATGAAATTATACCGCGATGCGCTTTCCCGCAAAAAAATTAGTTACCATGTTTTGTATTTAACTGCCAATACGTCAAATTTGACTGCGATCTATCTTTAACTGTAAGTATGTTATTGGGAACGGCCGTAATGAATAAGTTTAGTAGATTTGCAAGTACTTACAGTTACTATCAAAAAGTACCAAGAAATGACGTAAAAAGTAACGTATATTTTTTTAATGAAGATTTAAAGCATTTATTAAGCTAACTATACAATTCGATTACATCAGGAAAAATGAATTACTCAGATGGGACTTGAACCTTGACCTTTCCCTTACAGGGGGAATGCTCTTCCAAGTCAGCTACTGAGCCACACCTGAATCTATTCAAATTTCCCTTTCCCTTTAGACAATTATAATTATGTATATGAGAAAATGTATCTACTTATGCTTAGTAAATATATATAGGGTGTCTCAGTAAAAGTGCACTTTTTAATATTGGAATATTTTTTGTTTCATGCAAGTGGCAACTCTGAAATTTTACTGTTGTCACCTCAGTTTCTTCCAATTATTAAAAATGGAGCGCTTTTCGAAAGAACAATCCGTTACAATTGTAAAAACTCATTACAAAACTCATTACAAAACGATCGATTTATTGCAATAACGATTTCCAGAACACATTATCTCACGAAATTCTGATGTCAACTGGCCACCAAGATCGTGCGATTTAACGCCATGAATTTTTTTTCTTTGGGGTTTTGTGAAATCTCGGGTTTGTGCGAATAAACCCGAAACAATTCCTGAGCTCAATTCGAAAATCCAACGCGTCATCGGTGAGATACAGCCACATCTCTGTACAAAAGTCATGGAAAATTTCATGAAAATGCTGGATATTTTATTCCATACTTAATGATGAACATGTCTTCTTTAAAATACAATAAAAATATCACAACTCTGTCATAAAATACTTGTTTTTATTTTAAAATTAAAAAGTGCACTGTTATTGAGACACCCCATTTTTTTTTTCATCCCAAAACATTCCACACAACGCTATCTAGACCCATGGTAAGCTTTTATAGCTTGTGTTATGGAATCTAGAATGCGGATAAACATACGTATATACTTTTTTTTTGTAAATACATACATATTATACATAGAAACACCCAGACCAATGCCAGACCCAGAATAATAGCCATATTCATGCATACAAATATTTGCACTGAGCGGGAATCGAACCCGCGCCTCCTGCGTGGCAGTCGCATGCACTACCGTAACGCCACGGAGGCCCTTTACTTTACCATATATCGTGCTGGATCGTACCTGGTGCAGAGGCTGGCCATCGCAATCCAGAAAGGAAACGCAGCCAGCGTGATGGGCACTTTTGGGCCGGGTACAAGTCTGGGCGCACCCTTCTTTTAATTCCGAGCGCGTTTGCGTTTTTCGTATTTTGTATTTTGACGTGTTTATGGATTAATTTATGATATCTGTATATTGACGTTTTATATTGACATGATTTTGAATAAAATTATTTTATTGGGTTACTTTACTATATAAAGTTTTTCTATTTTTAAGTGAAATTCATAATGCGGTTCACAGAATACATCACATCAAGTTTCAATAGAATAAGCCTCATAGTTTCGGAGAAAAGTGGCTGTGACATACGGACGGACAGACAGACAGACATGACGAATCTATAAGGGTTTTTTGCCATTTGTCTGAAACCGCCCTAAAATTTGAAGAGGTAATAAGGTCGAAACAAACCGAATGGACTGAGCTGACACTTGACCTTGATGAGAATTTCGTTACGCACCGAAAAGTTTTGCTTCCCTAACAGAATTTACCAAAGACCAAAACCTATATACTTAAGCTGGACTCACACATCCGAAATAGCTCGTTGAATTCAGTGTCTGTTTTTTGTGTTTTTTTTTAAGATATTATGACCAAAGTTACTGATATTCCTTCTAACCCCTCCAGCTAAGCTAAATTGCTTGTGTTAGTAGTGGTTTCACGTCAGTAGTGTAATGGCCAGGATTCGAACCCGGGACCTCTCGATCGTAAGGCCGACTCCTTAACCACTAAGCTACCGACGCTACTCTTACCTGAATCTATATCTATAAAACTAGATTATGCAAATTTTGTACAGTACCTTTGTGAAAGAGAAATAAATTCTTATATTATTATATTATATTCTTGAATTCACTGATACAGTAAGTTCTTCAGGTGCCTGAATTCAAGAATAAAAATTCTGATTACCTCACATATTCTTAAAGATTCAGATTCATCAGTTATTCTCGTATTTCATATGACCACATCGAGTGTTCTGTGTGCTTACTGCTTGTAAATATCTTTAGGGAGGATGAACATTATTCAATTCACTGTAGTAACATTATAAACATTCAAAATCTGACGGCTGTGTATGTCTCTGAGATTATTTGCGATCATCATTTGTTTTCAGAAGTAATAGGTAAAGATTTTTTTATCTTTGCAAGTAAGTGTGTACGTCTTATTTAAATATTTATATTATTGGTCACACCTAGCTATATGACCACGAATAACATAAAACCTTTTCTAATACCTATATTCCGGGCTGGAATCCAGAAAGTATCTCATTCTATTATATCGGTCTGAATAATTCAGAATATGATTTATTTTAAACTGCTGCCCGCAGCTTCTCCCGTGTGGAATTTTGATTCCATCCCGCAACCCATGGGAAGCTATACCTGGGATACAAAAATATTTATAGATACCCAAATATTTTCACTAACTTTTATTAACTTGTAAGACAGAATTTATAAACTCAATGTATGATTTGAGATTGACATGGTATATGTACGAACATAGGGGTACCTACGGTAAAATCATCACGAAATATGTATGTAAGTTTATAAGTATAACTACATTCGAGTACGACTGAACCGTGAATGTGGTGTATGGATAAACCTTTCTGGTTTTTGTTACGCTTATAATGCTATGAAATTGTAAACTTTTTGTGATTAAATAACTAATAAAAAAAATTACATAGATAGTAAAACACTCGCCAGGGTCTTTACCATGGTTCTTATATTTTTCGGGGATATTTCGGCGCTGTTAGATGTTAGAGTTAGTTGTTACTAGGCAGACCCTATCTATCTGCCTTATAACAACTAACTCGGTTGTCACCAGTGCATCCGTAATCATGGCGCTTGAAACATCACCGAAATATCGAACCCTCGCAAAAAAAAAATATAAATTCAGGTTAAAAGTTTATATACTGAATTCAGCTAACGATTCTGGACGTGTGAGTCTACCGTTAATCAATGTATCCCATAAACCAGACCTTCCACCGTCCACTCATTTATTCATACGGGTCTTGGAAAAAGGATTCCGTCTGAAATACCCCTCTCCGCAAACAGGGAGGCTTCCGGAGGATAATACTTAAGCTCCCCTGAATGGACCTCTGATAGTTCATTAATGCTGATGAGTAATGGCCGGTTAGGGTCTTAGAGAACTATTTCTTATTGTTTTGTATGTATTTATATTTGATATTTGATGTTTTATTTGTTTTTGTATCTGCGGTAGCCTAGGGGTATGGGTAATGGACTGCTGAGACGAGGTTTTGATCCCAGGTTTACCATGGCACACACCAATGACTTTACGATGCTTTTCGAAGTTATGTGTGTATTGTCGCAGGTTTATAAGTGCCCGGTTAATGGCAATAGGCTCGCCACCTATTACATTGGTACCTAAACATAAACTGGCGAAATGTGGGTGCTAGCACCTCTGCCTAACTCTTCGGGGAATATAGGCGTGAGCTTATGTTATGTTATGTTTATTTGTTTTTGTAATAAATATAGATATTAGAATCAATCGTATTGTGTACAAAATCCCAATCATCACTACATATTATAAAACAAAGTCGCTTTCTCTGTCCCTATAATCCTATGTATGCTTAAATCTTTAAAACTACGCAACGGATTTTGATGCGTTTTTTTTGATAGATAGAGTGATTGAATAGGAAGGTTTATATCTATAATACATGCTTAATATAGTAGAGGGTGCAGCGGGAACGGGATCGGACGCCACGCGGGCGGCGCGCCGGGTCAGCTAGTTTAATTATAAACCGCGTGTAAGGGGAACGCTCGTGAAGCCGAAAGGCCCTAATAGTATTCCAGGTACATAACGCATACAAAAAAAAACGTTTTGGACAAAAAAAAATTATTTTTTATTTTGGACTAGCTGTCTCGGCGAACTTCGTACCGCCATATTTTCCACCCGCGTGCAATTCCGTTCCCATTCCCATTACTATTCCCATTCCTATTCCCATTCCCATTCCCATTCCCATTCCCATTCCCATTCCTACTACTACCTACTACTACTAAATACTAATCCCGTAACGTAAACATAAACTTCTCTCACATAATAGAAAAAGTTTGTATGAGAAAAAGAAAAGTTACTTTCTGAAATTTTCTGTACAACTGTTTTATTATTTTTTTTCGTAAGAACCTTCTCCCGATAATAACAAACACAACAAAAAAAGAATTAGTGAAATCGGTCCAGCCGTTGGTGAGTTATGCGCTTACCAACACATTTTGCGATTCATTTTTATATTATAGATTATTTACTCTCCATCGTGTTAGTAAAGCTAGGTAAATCGGTAATTTAAAAAAAAACATTACTACATATATAAAAAAATAACTAGCGCCAGTCGCGTGCTTTTTATTGTGTTGTTTTTTTTATGAAATCACCGTTCCATTTAGCTTTATAAACACAATGGTGAGTAAATAATCCAAAAAAGAAACATTTTTTTTCAAATGGTTTTTTTTTGTTTCGATATAAACATATTTCGTCAACTATGATTTTCCATCCCACGTAATACTTAGCCAATCATTAATTAACACAGTTCACTGCTGAACACAAGTCTCTCTCAATGTTAAGAGGCCTTAGCCCACTATTTCCACGCTCACCAGACGTCGAAACAGGGTTTTATTTTGAGTTTTTCTTCTCTTACAGTGATACGTATCGTAGGGTATTTTTCCGTTAGTCCTCTCTCCGTCACCACACGGATAGGGGGCGAGCCTATTGCCATCAGGTGATAATTTTGTCATGGGCTGCATGTTTACTGTCAGAGAATAGCCCTATTTCCTAGTCGCCTCCAATAACAGTTTTTATTTTTCACCTTCCCAATTTTTTTCGAGACTAGATACCAAAGGGAACGTTTTTCTTCACCATTTCAGCAAACAAATACTAGAATGAAATTTTTATAGCATTTATTATACTTACCAATTTTTTTTTATGCTTACTTTGTCGTGGGTTCAAGTCCCACTTGAGCGCTTCTTTGTCCTGATGTATTTCTAATTTAAAAGTTAGCATAATAAATGCTATAAAAATTTCATTCAAATATTTGGGCGCAGTCATCAAAAATCAATGTTTAAAAATGGTTGAAAAATCATTCGACAATCAACAGTTCGTAAGAAAGTTGGTAGATGGCTCTACCGTCACCCTTAAAGACGGAGATAAAGAGAAGGGAAATTTGAAGTGATTCAGGTGTGGCTAAATAGCTCAGTTGAAAGAACATTCCCCCTGTAAGGGAAAGGTCGTGGGTTCAATTCCCACTTGAGCGCTTCTTTTTCTTATATTTCGAAAACAAATACTACTTTAATGTCGCTAAATATAATTCTATCGCTACAACACTCCCCACGTCGCTTCAAGTACTGCCTGAGTTACTTTAGACATTTTCCCTTTCTTCATTATTTTCTTTTCCTAGATAATTAAAAAAAACATTACTACATATATAAAAAAATAACCAGCACCAGTCGCTTTTTAAATTGTTGTTTTTTTATGAAATCGCCGTTCCATTTAGCTTTATAAACACGATGGTCAGTAAATAATCCAAAAAAAAAATTTTTTTCAAATGTTTTGTTTCGATATAAACATATTTCGTCAACTATGATTTACCATCCTACGTAATACTTAGCCAATCATCAATTAACACAGTTCCCTGCTGGACACGAGCCTCTCCCAATGTTGAGAGGCTTTAGTCCTCTATTTCCACGCTGACCAACGGAACAGGGTTTTATTTTGAGTTTTTCATCTCTTGCTGTGATACTTATCGTCTGCGTATTTTTCCGTTAATCCTTTTTCCGTCACCACACGGATTGGGGGCGAGCCTATTGCCATCAGGTGGTAATTTTGTCATGGGCTGCATGTTTACTGTCAGAGAATAGCCCTATTTCCTAGTCGCCTCCAATAATAGTTTTTATTTTTCACTTTATCAATTTTTTTCGAGACTAGATACCAAAGGGAACGTTTTTCTTCACCATTTCAGCAAACAAATACTAGAATGAAATTTTTATAGCATTTATTATACTTACCAATTTTTTTTTATGCTTACTTTGTCGTGGGTTCAAGTCCCACTTGAGCGCTTCTTTGTCCTGATGTATTTCTAATTTAAAAGTTAGCATAATAAATGCTATAAAAATTTCATTCAAATATTTGGGCGCAGTCATCAAAAATCAATGTTTAAAAATGGTTGAAAAATCATTCGACAATCAACAGTTCGTAAGAAAGTTGGTAGATGGCTCTACCGTCACCCTTAAAGACGGAGATAAAGAGAAGGGAAATTTGAAGTGATTCAGGTGTGGCTAAATAGCTCAGTTGAAAGAACATTCCCCCTGTAAGGGAAAGGTCGTGGGTTCAATTCCCACTTGAGCGCTTCTTTTTCTTATATTTCGAAAACAAATACTACTTTAATGTCGCTAAATATAATTCTATCGCTACAACACTCCCCACGTCGCTTCAAGTACTGCCTGAGTTACTTTAGACATTTTCCCTTTCTTCATTATTTTCTTTTCCTCCAAAGAAATTATTGAGTTCGTGATCCACTGGAAGTCACTCCGACCACACTTAATATTTAGTTGATCTTATTTATTTCGGGATCCATTGGAGGTCGAAATAGCTGATAATAAAAAAACTGATTCAAAGTTTCTTGCCTGTCCTATTAGGCACGGTTGAATCGGTTTTGTAGGAGTTTTCTTTTATTTTGGGTCATGGAACTAATGTTTTGATATTCTTACTTAAAAGTTGTAATGTGTTTTGGATATAGATATCGTAAACTCGGGTATAAATATAATATAGAAATGTTAGGTCACTACTGAGCTGGATTTTTATCGGCGAACTACTTTTTTTAGGTAAAAAGTAGTTTGCCGGGGAGAGGGGGAAATTGGCACACGTTGCTTGAGCGAAGGATATTTAAAAAAATGTCCTCTGATGTAATAAATACTCCAAGAACAGAAGCATCACTATTATACAAATTGAATACACCAGGAAAATTGTTAGCATACCAAATATCTTAAAAAATCATTATTTTAAATAATATAGTGCCGTCGATTCGATAGAAGAAGTCATCATCATTATCTTTATAGAGATGTGTTTTCCTGATTGCATTATGTTTTAATTCTTTTTGTGTAATAAAGCAAATTTGAGATTGACATGGTCATTCACATCGATAGTGGCAGAATTGATTTAGAGTTGCCATCGTGGTGTAGTAATTAGTTTCGCGGCAGCGCCGCTACTCACGGAGAGGGCCCGAGCATAGTTATCGCTCTTCGGGAAGGCTTACTACGTCCCACCTGGGCACGACCTCTCCTGGATCAGGTGGAAGTCCCTAAATAGACTGCGGACACAGGTCGTTCGAAGCAAGGAGAATCGGTCAAGATGGGGTTTCTCGGACGGCGCGGACCTGCGGTGTGAGTGTGGAGTTACTCCACAGTGTATATGTATGTCCCACCTGCTGACATGTGCTGGATGCCCGTCCACTTGTACCGCGGAGGAACTTATGACCGCCTCCAAAAATGCAATCCAGGTGGCGGCACACTGGGAACACAGAATTTGAGTTTGAGTTTGAGTTGAGGCGCCTTCGATTCGACAGAAGAAGAAGAACATCGATAGTAAAATACTTGCCGGGATATTTACCATGTTATTTAAAGTTTTTGCACTGGTGCATCCGTGATCATGAAGCTTGTAATAGCATCAAAATATCGGATCCTCAAAACTTTAAAAAACATGGTAAATATCCCGGCGAGTATTTTAGTATCGATATAGCAAATTTGTTAAAAAATGAGTGTTTCAAAACTTACTAGCAGCAAGAAATTAACATAATACATACAAGCTGAACATGTAGCTACATTAAACTCACTCCTTTCCCCATCTCAAACAAAATTTGGGCAAAATTTCATTACAATACTTTGGTACGGTCGTCTTTGATTTCGGTAAAGTCAAACAAAGCCAGATAATATTGTAAAGTGTCGAAAGTCTTGTTAATACGATCAACTTGATCGTATTACAGAATTTTGTTATTCTATTACTTGAAGATTTGATCATAAAAGTTTTTAATTTTAATTCAATGTTTTTAAGCGTTACCTTGGGAAGGGTATATACATCAGGAAATATTCGTCTCTTGAATGAATTTTACCGCATTATGTATGCTAATTGTGTATGTATTAATTCTGATGTATTCGATTAATATTTGCCTCTGTCAAAAATAGTAGTAAACTCGGCCCAGTCCCTTTAAAATGTATTTTCATGTGCAAAAATTCGTCTCAAATTAAAAATTAGGTACTGTCAGCAAGCCAAGTTAAGGTGTTTAGACCGGATAATTTTATTTAATAAATAATAATAAAAATAAAAATAAAAATTGATTATTATTAAGCTACAGGGGCTCAGAGTGTGTTAGTACAATTGCTTAAGAACTATGTTAGTAACAACAGGATTAAAATAAAATAAATGTTAAAGAAAGTACGTAGGTACCCACCACAGGCAGCCCCATCAAGATGCCGATAAAACATGCAGCTTGATGAACCTACCAATGGTTGGACCATCCAACCTCTCAGCATATACCTTCAGGATGCTGTTAGTGCTTTTGTTGCAATTAGTATTTTTGTTGCAAGCATATTATATATATTTGTGAGTACTTATTTTGCTGACAATTGCATGGTCCATCTCAAACTAGTGGAATGATGCCTCTCATCATCACTATCCTTCAAGTCTTTTCTCAACTCAGTTGTGGTTCGCTTTTTAGCTTAGCTGTGATGTGTTTGTAACTAAATTAATTGCTATCGACTGCTATCTGACCTCTTGTCACGATGCAAAAGTGTATTGCATATATTATTTTAAATCTCAGTTAAAGGTTTAGTCGATGATTCGATACCCTTGAGAATTATTTTAATCTATTATTCTGTTCTTCTAGGATATGCAACGTTTTATCGCTGGTGTGTGCGCTTGCCAACCTCATGGCATTTTTGTAATGGCCATCCATTTGATAACGCTTTGAAATACCGTACTAATATTAATATACACAAACGCACTCTCGGTGTATCACAATATTCCTAGGCGACTTGCATCTTACACGTCGGTGACATGTAACTTACACGAATGTGACATTTGTCCACTGTGTGAGCCTATAAATTCCACCGCAGCTGAGTGCGGATCCCTTTTTCCATCAGCCTAGCAAAGCTGCGAAGTCCACAAAATGAATGGACATTTTGTGGACTCCGCAGCTTTGCTAGGCTTGGGTGCTAACAATCGAGCTTAGCGTACACTAACATCCGCGCGGCACGTGTTCCACACAGAATTGTGGCAGCGGAGCTAAGTAGTCCTTCTAAACCAAAACGGCCTGTTCTTACTCAAGAATTTTAATAACGTCCCTACACTCTACAATCAATTGGCGATTTCGCAATTTTGTAATTAGACTAATAGGACTTTTTTTGGGTTCCAAATATCTGGAACGACTACCTACCTGCAAGTAGGACTGAGAGCTTAAGGTGCTCTTCAAAGCATGGAAGCACCCAGACCAATAGGTACAAACAGAAATAAATTCTTCCACCTCATACTAACATTAATCGCATTCGTATCCGAAGGGTTTGGCGGAACTTCGGTATTTTCCGAAAAACGTCTGCCAAAATGACCTCCACATCGGTTCGTTAACTCTCCGAGACACGATTAGACCAATGCAAATATACATCGTCATGCATACAAATATTTGCACTGAGTAGACATCGAACATGCACCCCCGCATCGAACACGCACATGTAGTACTCGCAAGCGGTACCTACCACCACGCCACAGAGGCCGTGTAATATGCCTCTAGTATGAATTCATGTGTGCATATATATCATAACGGTTCTGGACAAGAGCCATAATGGATTAAGATAATATTCAACTTTTATGCTGCTGACCGTATTCTTTAAGTCTTTGTGTCTAACTGTGAAAACTTTTATCATTCTAGTGGAATTGATTTGCAATTTTGTAATTGATACCGTCTAAATTGGTCTTGGCTGTTGAAATAAGTAACCAAGAGGTCGGGTTCAGTATATTAATTAAATAATAAAATAAAATCTGTTGAAAATATTATATTACTAGCTTTTGACCGCGGCTCTGCCCGCGTGGATGTCGGTTATCGCGAACAAACATAGCCTTTTTTTTTTTTTTCTTTTTCGTGCGGAAATCCCCTCGGATACCCCCCCTGCCGGAGCTGGAAGGGGAGGTTATGTCGGACTCGAACCGACTAAAACCGCACGCCGACTGTGGGTCTTGGTGCTAGGCCGGAGGTGAGGTTGTTATAGACATATCCCTCGCACCCCGGCTGACCCAGGGCCATCCCTGACGGTCTGGCCCTCCTCAGGAGTGGGGACAACGGTGTCCCCAACTCGCCCCCGGAATGGGGAGGCACGCTATTTAGCACGCCGCCGCCGTGGCCTGCTTCTGCTGGGGTGACAGGCGGCTCCACCCGTCACCCCCAGGCCCGCGCTCATGGGGGACGGAGGTCAGTCAGTACCCTCCGACGAGTTGCCTGCGCGCGCGGGCGGCGCGATCCGCGAGTCTTTCTCGCTCGCGCCGCCTCTCCCTCTCCTCTCCTCTCTCAGTAATTGTAGAAAGGAGTTATTTTTTTTTTTTTTTACACAGGACACGTCAATTTGACTTCACCTCGCCTGATGTTAAGCTAAAGGCCAAGTCTGGGAAAGAGGGTCACCATCGTAAACATTTACCATGCTAACAATGGTGGCACTCAGCTTGACGGCCTCATTAGATGCCTTTTCACGCCCCGCTTAAAGGACCCGGGACTGTAGGAAGAAGGAAACACGTGAGATGGCAGGGAATTCCAGGTCTTAGTGGTGCGGCATAGGAATGAATCACTGAAACGCTTGGTTCTAGCAGGTATACTCTGCACCGTAAATGGATGACATCTTAGCCCTGCACGTGTCGTCCTGTGAAGGAAAGGGGAGGGTGGGACTAATTGGAAGAGCTCGTCAGAACATTCACCATGGTAGAGACGGTAGAAAACTGCCAAAGACGCAACATCTCTACGCATCTGCAAAGGCTCGAGGGTGTTCGTGACCTCAGGATCCCCAATAATGCGGACCGCACGTCGCTGCAACCTGTCGAGAGCATCTAATAAGTACTTTGCGGAGCCGTCCCAGAGATGTGAGCAGTATTCCACGCAGGAACGAATTTGGGTCTTGTATAGAAGACACCGCTGCTCCGGCGTGAAAAAACGTTTCACTCTGTTCAGGACTCCGAGTTTACGCGAGGCTGATTTGATGATACTCTCGATATAGTTTTTGTTATTCAGTTTGCAGCGAACATCCATACCGAGGATAGTGAGGTGATCCTGCAGTGGCAGTGGTGTGCTCTGAAGAGTGGGAAGGGGAAGAAAAGGAGATACCTTTGCTGTAAACGCACATGCCTGGGTCTTCTTGGCATTGAACTCGACCAGGTTCCTAGCGCCCCATTGAGAAATGTGGTCCAGGATCCGGTCCAGCTCAGTGACAAGAAGCTGCCTTTTTTCCGCGATATCAGACTGCTTGGCCGCAGGATGTGCGTAATAACTCCCGTGTTGCTGTCGTCTGCATAGCAGTGAATGTTTCCGTTACAGAGCATGTCATTGATATGCAGAAGAAAGAGAGTGGGAGATAAAACGGAACCCCGCGGCACGCCAGCATTTACCTGCAAGAACTCCGAAGCTCGTCCATCACATAGGACGCGAATACGGCGCCCCTGCAGGAAGCTTGCAACCCAGTTACACAGTCTAGGAGGCAGGCCGAAGGCTGGTAGCTTGGAAAGAAGCGATTTGTGCCATACCCTATCGAAAGCTTTGGCGATGTCAAGACTAATTGCCAGTGACTCACCGTGCTTCTCCATAGCCTCACCCCAAAGGTGGGTCATGTACGCCAGAAGATCACCCGTTGACCGTTTCGGTCTGAAACCGTATTGCCGGTCACTAAGCAAGGAGTGATCCTCTAGGTGGCGCATGAGCTGTGTGTTAATTATGTGCTCGAACACCTTGCACAGCACTGAGGTGACGGCTATGGGTCGATAGTTGGCTGGGTCCGAGCGATCCCCCTTCTTGGGGATCGGCTGGACATTCGCCTCCTTCCAGGCCGAGGGCACTGTACCCGAACTGTAGGACAGTCGGTACAGCCGCGTTAGCATAGGAGATAACTCCGCTGCACATTTTTTAAGTACAACCGCTGGAATACCATCAGGACCACTGGCTTTCCGGACATCGAGTGATTGCAGTACTGCACGGACATCGCATTGCCTGATACGTATATCAGGCATTGCGTGGTCACCAGTGGGCATTGTCCGTGGTTGCATACCACAATCATCGACTCGAGAGTTGGCCGCGAAGAGATTGACCAGCAAATTTGCTTTCTCTTGCGGCTCATGGGCCAGAGATCCATCGGGATTGCTCAGCGGGGGCAGCGAGGGCTGGCAGAAGTTGGCTTGCACGGCTTTGGCCAGTTGCCAGTAGCCACGGCTACCCGTGGGATGCGCCACTAGCTCTTGGCCCAGCCGTGCTATGCGCTGGGCATCCGCCCGGATGCATGCCCTCTTGCAGACCTTTGTGGCTCTGTTGTACGCTGCCTTGAAGTGACCCACGTTGGGATCGCGCGTGGCGCGCGCCCGCACCCAGGCGCGGTACGCAAACTGTTTATGCTCAACAGCCTCCGCGCACTCGCGCCCGAACCACGGACGCGCTCCGCGGACTCCGGTGACATCGGTGTATGGGATATAATATTCCATACCTAGACCGATCTCACCGGCGACGGCAGTAGCGCTCTCAGATGGGTTCTTACCCTCAAAGCAGCGTTCAACCCACGGGATGGACGCATAATAATCGCGCAATCCATCCCAGTCCGCTGACGAGTAGTGCCATAGCCGCCTCTTCCCCTGCACGGGTCGTGGGGGCGCTACAATGGGCACGGTGGAGCGGACCAGACAGTGGTCGGAGTTACCTAAAGCAGCAATCACCGAGACACTGTACTGGTCCGGGTGACTCGTCAACAGAAGGTCTAGCAGAGAGGGCTCTAGGCCGGACTCTCTTGGTATCCTCGTGACCTTGTGCACCAATTGAGTCAAGTCATGCGCCAGGGCAAATGCGTGAGTGGCTCTTCCCGCATGGTTTGTTATGGCGGAGCCCAACCAGATCTTGTGGTGGGCGTTAAAGTCCCCCAAAAACACCAATTCGGCGTTCGGAAACCGCTCCTGCGCATCATCTGCCGCCTGACTCAGGTATTCGAATAGTCGAGTTATCTCCGCATCTCCTGTATGGGAACGGTAAAGGCACACATAGATCTGACTCGTGGAGCCATGGTCTACGTGTACCCAAAGGATGGAAAAGGATGGGTCCTCTAGACAGCGCAAACGGTGACAACAAATATCCGCCCTAACAAACACGCACACCCCGGCTTTTGCTCGGAAATTTTCCTCGATAACATAGCCGGGGTAAAGCAGGTAGGTCGTGTCGTCAGGGCGGCGTATTTGTGTCTCCGTTAGAAACAGCATAGCTGGTTTCGCCGTCTCCAGGTGTTGGTGGACGGCGTTGAGGTTTTTATGGAGCCCACAGATGTTCGTGGACTCCACCTCAAATAGAGTTTTTGTGGGAGAGTCCCTAGCCGCTGTTTCAACAGATACTGTATTGTGCGCTGCCATGAGGTGAAGGGTAAGGGAAGGCGTGAAAAAGAGGTGATTGTCGCCGCAGCACCGCGTGACAAAACATGGGAGATTGGTTTTATCTATGAATGTGAGGCGTGACGAGAGCCGACGCGCCGAACGGAAGGGCCCCCGTACCCTCCCGAATATGGTCGCCGGGCTCCCGTCCGGTCGCCAACCGGCACGACGAGCCATATCGGGATTATGCGCGACTTGGTGGGGCAGCCTCCCAGGGTGGTTAGTCCCAGTTGGGCCCCTGTACTATGCCGCGGGCGGCCAGCGGCGCCACCGTTTCTACGGGTCTCCCTGCCCGGCGCGGCGCCCCGCGTCACACCTCACTAGACTACGCCAAAACCCACCGGTCCCACTAGTGCTGCGACTACCATCACCTCGGCCCGGCTATGCACTTGCTGATCCCTGAACGCAATCCAACCGAGATTGGATTACTATGGAGGGTTTTTCGCACTTGTGCACGGTGGTACCAACCCGGTCGAAATAAGAGTCAAATTTGTGCCATCAAATTTCTACCACCTGTAGAAGTAAACCTGTAAAAGTAGAGTTGTAGGAAAAGCGGCATCAAGTTCCAGAGGGGATGTTTTAGATGCAACCGGAATACACGCTCGGTTTCACTTAAAGCTATTGTTTCCCAAAATTCCCACAGGAACGGGCAATATTTCGGCAGCAAGCGAAGGGTTAAATAATAATGTAATAGTTTAGCCATCTATTAATATTAATATGAGGCATTTGCTTGAAATAAATATCTCGGGTCTCTTAACCATTCTGTAATATCCATTTATGTGGAATATTTGTCGTTTTATCTTTTGCCAAAGACCTTACTATATCAACCAGTTGACGTTAAGATGACCAGATAACCAATATCGCTAAGAAAATAAATAGCTAGTCAGGTCAGAATATTCTAGATTGAATTTTGAAACGGAAAAATGCGCCGACGATTTCACTGCGAAAGAAGGAAAAATAAAACCCTGCACCAACCCGTCTGGCCAGCGTGGACCCAGTAGGCCAAAGCCTCCCAATGGCAAACGAGCAGACGGATCGCCTGATGGTAAGCGATCACCGCCGCCCATGGACACACGCAACACCAGAGGAGTCACAAGTGCGTTGCCTTCCTTTTAAAAGAGAGTACGCTCTTTTCTTGAAGGTGAAAGTGAATTGAAGAAGAAGAATTCTTGAAGATTCAACTTATTAATGAGGTATTCCACGAAGCGCACCCAGACGAAGCGCACCTAAAGTATTCCACATAGTGCACCCATAGGCTTAATTTAAAATAATTAATTACAGGGTGAATTTTTCAACTGAGCCTGAATGGCCAATTCCGAAACAGTATGCTAGCACTATTATCTATTCTGTGTCCGAAACTATGAATAGTGAAAAGTATCTCGAGCTCTTTTCGATGAAAATTAAAACTGCATCGTTGGATTGCAAAACTCTATAACTAGCCAGGAATCGAACCTATTGATTTTGAAATCGTGTGCCTACACCTCTAGTGTTGTCGTTCAATAATATTCAAAATTAAAGACTTTGAATCATAGTCGGATTGAGTGTAAAGGAATGGAGATTTTTCTGTGTCAAGTGTCAAAATGGTACGAAATTGACAAACTGTCAAATAAAACAAAAGACGGACAATTTGCTGAATAAAATACAGACGCATGTGATTACTTAAAGTGGAATTGAATTGAAATTTTCAATTTCCTGATGTAATTGAACAACTTTTTTTTTTATTAAGTTAAAATGCAAAACGTGAGATTTTATATACAATATTAAAAAAAAAACTTGCCGCATTATGATATTGTAAAAAGCAATTTCAAAACTTACCTTTGACATATATAAAGTAGCTATTTCCCCCCATTTTTCACGCTGTCATACACAACACATAGAGTAATGATTTATGATAGAATCTCCAATATCTATTGGCACAACCCCTAATACGTTTGAGACTTGATAAATGCTCCTCAAAGTACTAATGTCGCTCTGTACCTAATATTTGTGAAAATAAACGAAATATCTTTGGAAGATATTAAATAATTCAAAAGGGTATATCGGTTTTTAAATTAGATACATGTTTTGAGGATTAATGTTTCGTTGAAATACGGATTAAATGTGGTCATGTAATAAGATAAATATATATGTTACCGGAAATGTGTATAATCAGATATTCTATACAATGCCTAGGCATTGTATACAATGCCGAGTGCGCAGCAGGCAATGTATGAAATGGTATCAAAGAACATTGACGGTGGTTATAAAAAATGCAACCACTTAGGCTAATGCTGGAGCCTCGCTTTCGCTTCAGTCTTCTAACCTATAATATATCCAGGTCGGGGCGCAGTGTCCACACCACGCAATTTAACTTGGATAGATTAGGTTTTTTTTTTATTCATTCAAAAATATAAATTTTCCACAAAATCATCCGCAAATATAGACAATAACCCATTTATTTCACACATTGCCGGTGGAACTGCAGGCATTCTATGAATTAACACACATTTCCTAGGATTTGTATACAATTCCTTGATTTCATACATTTCCGGTAACATATACATACATTATATTCACGCCTATAAATAACTAAGGGGGTAGGGCAGAAGTATTTCGGTAACGCTGGTTTAAATGCAAATAGCCATATTCATGCATACAAATATTTGCACTGAGCGGGAATCGAACCCGCGCTTCCTGCGTGGCAGTCGCGTGCACTACCGCCACGCCACGGAGGCTGTCTAATTAGGGACGCCGTTGTATTGTCGTCAAGCGAGCTCTTATAGATAATATACGAATAATATTAGGTATACTAGTTCTGATGATGCCCGCGGTTTCTCCCACGTGGATATCTGGTCCTGTTCCCGTAGCCATGGGCTATGAATGGCATGGGTAGTCTTTTTTTATCGTCCATGGGCTAATTACCTAGCCGAATTGGTCGAGCCGTTGTCGAGTTTTTTTACTTTTATCGATACTTTTCATTTACTTATTGCATATAAATCGAATAATTTTCGATACCACAGTTTTACTGTATTTCATCCATGTCTAATGTATTGGAAATAGTGATGTATCAGCGTTGCTCGTAAAGTATAATCTGATCTGTTTTATGGCCTGCAAATGTTTGCATAGCTTAGCGGATATTCCCAGAGCGGTTTCAATATAGAAAGTGTTTTTTAATATCCATGCCATAATATGGGTATATGAACCCATCAAAGAGGGGAGAGGGGAGTAGGGGTACGAGTTATATCCATTTACAAGTCGGTACCCTTCACTTGTGAAAACGGAAATCGTGCGGTAATCCCCGTGGATACCCCCCTGCCGGAGCCGGAAGGGGAAGTTATGTCGGACTCGAACCGACTAAAATCACACGTCGTGGTGCTAAGCCGGAGGTGAGGTTGTTATCGACATATCCCTCGCACCCCGGCTGACCCAGGGCCATCCCTTACGAATCCACATGGCTACTAATTTGGCCAGTGTGGTGGTTCCGTAAGGCTTGAATCCTCAAAAAAAACATATTATGCCGTTTCGGGTCTTCTACTACTAATACTATTGTTGTAAAATGACCCATAAGCCAGCAAAACTACGGCTTGATGGACGGGCTTTTAGCGCTGTCTATCATCTCGGCGCTGGGGTTATATGGCAGTCTCTCTAGTACAAGCCAAAATAAATCAAATAGTGAAGATGTAATAATTTTCTATACACTATTATACAATTGTAACTTGGAAATGTTTCTTCACGACGGACGCAAAAACTACTGAACAGATTTTGATGCGGTTTTTTTTATTAGAAAGAACTTGATCAGACTTAAAATCTTACGTTAGTTTGATGGCGAAACAAACGTAAGATATAGGTTGCTGTGGGTCGCGGTGACGGGATCAGTATTTCTGTGATCCTGGTACATTGGCATGAAGTACCAGGCTCACAAAAAATTTAAGGAACTTTATCTGGGTCGCGGGAACAGGAGCAGTGTGTGCTAAACCTTTCTATTTCGAAATTAACGCATACAAAGTCGCGGGCAAAAGCTAGAATTTATATATTTCCCAATATTTTGGTTAGTTTTCCTTAACCATAACTGACTAATCAACCGTTTTAATTGAGTAACAAACATCTGAACATCTTCACTATCTTTCATATTTATAATATCACTAGGAATAAAATATAAAAACTTATTTTCTTGAACGAAAATATGAAATATCTGTCGAGAAGCTGAATGAGTAGATTTAATTAGAACAAACGTCTGGCATACCGACATTCAGCGGCGCATATCACTGCGATGACACCGCGCGCCTTGACCGGCGCTCGCGCACCGTGCACCGTGCCAACTGGGCGAGGTCGATCTCTGTTTGTGTATAACTATTGACTTGGGTGACATTTTATACTCGTGAAACATCGTTTTTCGTTAGAAAACATATGAACTAATTCTCTTTTTTTTAACATCTCAATCGGATCTTCTGACGTGGCTGAGTTAGTGAGCCAAATAGGTCTCAGAGTGCCGTCAGCATTTCTTAGAAGGTATAACTTGCTGCATGTCTCTATCTGTCATACTACCTACAGACAGAATGCATACATAGCCAGGGTGTGCCGCACATACAATACCGTATGCCGGAGCGTCGAGAGCGTTTCAGCGGTTCCAAACATTTTTATTTGTAAATTACTACGTATCATGATATTTTCTAAAGTTTACGCGAATGTCACTCATTGAAATAAAACCACTTTTTACGGATTCTATCGCGATATATTTGTTATACCTAAGGTTTGATAAACCACAGATACTCGCCAAAGAACACCGATATATTCCTAGAATGATCCGCGAGGCTATTGAAATTAAAAAACACCCAAATTTTAATAGAGAGGATGGATGGAACGTACCACCAGCTTGGGACCCAGTCATCCACTTAATCAAACCCAGTAAGCAGCAAAATCCAGCAAGACTTAACAACACAGTGAGCTCATTCTGCGTAAATACGAACACCAATAATTCACCATGATTCGGGTATTTTGAGATAACTTATACTTCAAACTATGTGACAACTACCATCGTAAGTCACACCGCGAAAATGGCTGTTGCAAAGCAGCCGAAACTTCGGGTTAAAAAGTAATAATAACAAATATATCGCGATAGAATCCGTAAAAAGTGGTTTAATTTCAATACTACGTATCACTTCAAACTCGCACACACAAACAAACAAAAGTTTTTTGAAGTTATGTGTGTATTTATCGGTTTATATAAGTGCCCGGTTAATGGCAATAGGCTCGCCACCCATTACATTAGGACCTAAACATAAACTGGCGAAATGTGGGTGCTAGCACCTCTATCTACCCCTTCGGGGAACACAGGCGTGAGTTTATGTTATGTATTATGTATGTTATGTTCAAACTCATTCCACACAGGAATGACATTGCTCATAAGATGGCGGCGCTGACAGTTTAGAACCGCTGTGCTGACAGCTTTCCTGTACTACGAAACACGCAACGACAACAGTCGTTCGGCCATTGTCGCGTACGTGTGACATGTGCGACAAGGACAAAGAAAATAATCGCTAGTTATCGTAACATAACTCAGTAATGGTCGCTTCGTTTATCTTTTATCTCTAGTCTCGTTGGCTTTACTTTAGCTGATGTTAATCATGCGACTAAAAACGAAGTAATTTCTGTAGACTTCACTACAACAAACTGTATTGTTTTATCAGTAGTTCAAAATACAATCAACTGTAAATTCATAGTCTCCTGGTAGCACTGTTCATTCACTATGTAGTTAGTGCTTAAAAACTACACCTAGCCTTTAATAATAAGGAAAAACGAAGCTCTTAAAAGATTGCTTCAAACTAAAAGTTGCAGCGATATTATGGTAGTGCTATTATAAGTTAAATATTCTGATGAAGATAAATATGTTGCAGCCAAATAGCTTAATCAGCAGTTCAATTAACTGCCTAGGCCGTTAACTAAGCGGCACCGTTCGACTACAGCCTGAATGATATTCAGTCGTATCATTTGTTATAACATTTAACAAACGGGCTGGATAATGCTTAGGCTATTCGTATGATGGGTTACCACTCAGAAATAAAACTGAAAATTACATAATATACATGAATATATTCTCCCATAAATTCCCGAGAGGGTAGGCACAGCACAGGTTAGGTAGGTGTATTGCGTCTAATGATACACATCTCATACAGATAAGGTATGAAACTGGAGTTAATGTCATCATCTCTCATACTAAGAGTGAAATCTCTTACGAACGAATTATAACTAAAAATAACTTCAACATTATTATGGTAAACCTATTTTAGCTTTTCACTTGTGCCATACTAAAACATTAACGGTCCAAAGGATAGAGCTTTGTTTTCTACCTGACTAGATACTACGCGGAGTTTTTAATTGAGCCAAAGTTCATTATTATACAATAAAGGGAGTAGCTATACAATTTAACGTACACTTTAATAAACACAAACATATCTATACAATAATTATAACAGGAATTTACACATGGTATAGGCACATACCTTTGAATTGCCGGCGTTTCGACCAGGTTACACCAGCCGTGGTCACAGGCTAATTATTGTACCTATATCATGTAACGCGAGAGTTTAAAAGTTAGACAAACATATCTGCTCACTATCTGTTGCACGTAGGGCACGCCGTAATAGCGGCGGTAAGACCCATCATGGAGGAGTGGCTAGAGAGGCCACACGGCAGCCTCTCGTACCGGCTGACGCAGGTGATTACCGGACACAGGTGTTTCGGGAATTACCTGTGTCGGATCCGGAAGGAGCCAACGTCCGAGTACCATCGCTGTGATGCGAGCGAGGACACAGAGCTGCACACGTTGACCGAGTGTCCGGCGTGGGACACGCCGAGGCGGGTCCTAGTGGCGGCTCTGGGGGTGGGAGTCCTCACACTCGCCACGTTGCTCACAGCGATTGTAAGATGCGCGAACGCTTGGGGTGCGGCTGTCTCCTTCTGCGAGCAAGTAATGCTCGAGAAGGAGGTGGCTGGTCGGGTCCGGACTAGACTCCGGGCCCGGGAAGCCCGCGCAGAGCGAAGGCGAACCGGACGTCGGAGGTCGCAGAACGACCTCCGTCCTCCATGAGCGCTGGCCTGGGGGTGACCGGTGGAGCCGCCTGTCACCCTAGCAGAAGCAGGCCGCGGCGGTGGCGCCAAATGCGCCTCCACGTAACCGGGGCTAGATGGGGACACTGTGGTCCCCACAACCCGAAGGGGGCCATCTCAAAAGAGGTGGGCCTGGGTCTGCCTGGGTGCGAGAGATATGCTTTTGGCAATCTCACCTCCGGCAACCAAGGACCCAAGACGGCGTGCGTTTTAGTCGGTTCGAGTCCGACATAACCGCCTCCACCGGCTCCGTGGGGGTGGTATACGTGGGGATTTTTCGCACGATAAAAAAAAAATCTGTTGCACGTGGCTCCTTTCCTACACAGGACAACACGTGCAGGACTTAGATGTCACCCGCATACGGTGTTGAATATTCCATCAAGAACCAAGCGGTTCAGTGAATCATTTTTAAGCCGGACCACTAAGACCTGAAGCTCCCTGCCAGCTCACGTGTTTCCTTCTTCCTTCAGTCTCGAGTCCTTTAATCAGGGCGTGAAAAATTATCTGATGAGGCCGTCAAGATGAGTGCCACCATTGTTAACATGGTACATGTTTATAATAGTGACCCTCTTTCCGAGAATTTGCATTTAGCTTACCATCAGGTGAAGTGAAGTCAAATTGCCGGGTCCAATAAAAAAAAGTTGTTTAGGCGTAAACAGACACAACAGTACCCCATTAGACTCTATCCTTACACACTTCACAAGCTTCCTAAACTGTCACTAATCCTTTCATGCAAGCCCACCGGTTTTAAGTACTTCTGACCTGCCCTGTTGTATCTGCCTACCCCTTTTTTCTTCCCGTGTGGAAATCCCCTTGGATACCTCCACCGCCGGAACCGGAGGAGGAGGTTATGTCAGACTCGAACCGAATAAAACCGCACGCCGTCTGTAAGTCATCATGCTAGGCCAGAGGTGAGGTTGTCTTCGACATATCCCTCACAACCCGGTTGACCCAGGACTATTCCTTACGGTCTGTCCTTCCTCGGCAGTGGGGGGAAAACAGAGTCCGCAACTCGCCCCCCGAAATGGCGAGCCACGCCTACGCCTGCCGTGGCTTGCTTATGCTAGGGTGACAGGCGGTATCTGCCTACGCCTGAAATAGGCGTGAGCGCAATAGATAGACAGAGATAGCATTTAATTAGTAAAGGTTAGTAGGAAGTAGAATCACACGACGAAATGAAGCTAGTGCCTACAACAAAATGTTACGGTTGGATACGTTTAGTGTTGGCAATATGCCTGTCTTAGAGAATTGATCAACTGAAACTTGGCGTGACGTGATGAACTAACCTTTCAACTCGAGAATTTCCGCTGTACCTTGAGCCTAGGCGTGAATATATTATACTTAACCTTGTATGTAAACTTTACGACGTTCCCAGTTGCGGTTAGATACAAAGTTTATAGACCAAGTTTATATGTAATATTATATTGGTATTTTTATAATGGTATAGGGAGGCAAACGAACAGACGGATCGCCGATCACCACCGAATACACCAGAGGAGTCACAAGTGCGTTGTCTTCCTTTTAAAAGAGAGTACGCTATTTTCTTGAAGGTATGAAGGTCGTATTATGGGATAATTTTGAAAGATATGATGTCCCTTAGTTGTATAGGACTCAGCTAGATGTTCGAAGTCTACCTGTACGCTGGTACACCACTTGTTTGACGTAGTCCTTTTCATTTGGACTTCGCCCTCTTACCATTCTGGGGTGTAGACAATTGCCGGGCTGTATAAAAGCTAACGACCCTCTGACGCCGGCTTTCCTGTCAGGGTTGGGTAGTCGGCAGTCGCTGTCGTAAAAACTTACCAAAGATGAAGTTCACCCTTTTCGTTGTTACACTTAAATCCTACCCGACATGACGAAAAGCGACAGCGCTGTGTCGTAATAGAAAAACAATATAATATTTGTTTAATTTTTTTGTTTCAGGAACTTTGCTTGATCAACAGTGAAATTTCCGGGTGAGTTCTATGTTCAAGATTCATTAATGATTTTTCACATTATCGACCAGTCTTCTGAAGCCTCTTTCGATAGTATTTTTATGCCATTCATCCCTATCATATGATCGAACCAAGAATAGCTAAATTCTCTTAACTGTTCTTTCTAATATTTAATACTAGCTTTTGCCCGTGGCTCCGCCCGCGTGGATGTCGGTTATCGCGACAAAACATAGCCTATGTCCTTTCTCAAGGTCTAGTCTACCCCTATACCAAATTTCATCAAAATCGGTTCCGTGGTTTAGGCGTGAAAGCGTAACATACAGACAGACAGAAATACAGAGTAACTTTCGCATTTATAATATTAGTATGGATATTACATGTATGGTAGGCATGAACCTGTGACCCTTAACTGTGTTAGTTTCATCATATTTTTATATAAACTCCAAATATACTTATAGTCATTTACATATAATTATTTACGCAAATGCGATACCCTCAGGTCTAGCGAATTATACAAATGATAAAAGTACAAAAATATGTTTCTACAACTTCTGCGACCCTGGTACCTTTGTAATCAAATGCTAAAGAGAAAACAGAGTCCCATTTGAACTGTAATCAGGGCCAAATTGAATTTTTTACACTTCCTCTAAGTATTTTTTTCCATATTTTTTCTTGATTAGTATCGTAACAAAATTGGCAAAAGAAAGCACTAAAATGTTTTCGGCCTCTGATGCAAAAGGTGGAATATTCATAAAATAATAAATGTACTATCCACAGTAAGCATAGGTAATTATTATATCTAACATGTGTTCTAGAATCGAACATACCCAGACTTATTTTGACAGAATGTTGGCTTCATAATAGTGACCGTATCATTCCACAGCTAGATGGTTATAGTTATGCATCTACAACAACAAACTATACTCAAAATGAGGGTGTGGTGGTTTACTACAAAACAACAGACATTTACGATATATCCGAACCGCCACTTATGAATGCAAATTGCCTCATGATAAAGGTGAACAATGATACTCTTGTACTTGCCATTTATCGGGCTCCCGGGTATTCCAACACCACAATTTTCTTAGAATCCCTGAATAATGTACTCAACAGCCTAGCGGGGTTTAAGAATATCATTATTACTGGGGATATCAATCTAGACATCTCCGCTGCCTCGGTGGATAGTAGCGCCGAAATTTACTTAAATATTCTTGCTGCCCATAGTATGTTACCTGCATACTCCTTCCCAACTCATACAGACACTTGTCTTGACCATGTCATCCTCAAGACCAAACTTCCTGCTAGGTGTTTTGTTGCGCGCACCACCTTAACCGACCACTATAGCATCATAGTGAGTCTTGATCTCATTCCGATAAATTATTACCCAACAAAATCAATCAAAAGAGTAGACTACGATTCTCTTGATAGATGTTTTACCAAACTCGACCTTGACCCGGTGCTATCCATGACTAATGTTGATGAAGCTGTGGATTTTCTAATCAGCACTGTAAATAATAAACTAAACAGTTGTACTAAAACGGTAACGATTCCCAGACGTCAACATATCCTCAGGCCCTGGATAACTAAAGGCATGTTAAGGTGTATAAGGAATAGGGATAAACTATTTGCTAAGACGAAAAAACACCCAAATAATGAGGTCTATAAACTAACCTACTCGCGTTATCGAAACTTCTGCAATTTACTATTAAATAATGCTAAAAAGGAATATGAAAGATCTGAAGTCGATAAGGCCAAACACAACACAAAAGAACTTTGGACGGTAAATCGATACTTTGTCAGTATCGGTAAAAAACTTGCAGAAAAAGGTTCAAGATCTAACCCTATGGCCGGTGCTTCACCCCTCCATTCTGCTCAATCTTTTGTCCTTGTGCCAACTGATATTGATGAAATTAATTTAACCATTATTAAATTAAAGACTCATTCTGCGATTGGCCTGGATGGAATTTCCAACGTCTTCATTAAAAGGTATAGGAATATTCTAGTTGAGCCCCTTGCTTACATTTGTAATTTGGCATTTTCGACGGGGACCTTTCCCAAAGCATTTAAACGCGCTCTCATTCATCCTGTTCATAAGGGTGGTGACAGAGACTGTGTCAATAACTATCGGCCTATTTCAATCTTGCCTGCCTTAATAATGGAAAAAATTGTGAACAAAAGACTTGTAGACTATTTGGAGAAAAATTATCTGTTGTCTGCGTCTCAGTTCGGCTTCCGTAGAAACAGGTCAACCAGTGATGCAGTTCACGAACTAACAAATACTGTGGTCACAAATATGGATGCACGGAAAAAAGTAATCGCAATTTTTCTGGACCTTGCCAAGGCGTTTGACACGGTCTCTGTCCCATTACTACTTGATAGGCTGGAGCGGTTGGGTGTTCGTGGCATACAACGAGATTTCTTTGCGAGCTATCTTACTGATCGTACTCAATGTGTTCAGTTGGACGGCGTGCGTAGTGCTGAACTGCCCATCGACATAGGTGTACCGCAAGGCAGTATCCTTGGTCCCACCCTGTTTTTGGTTTTCATTAACCAGCTCTGCCAACTAAATCTGATTAATGGAAGGGTTATTACATTTGCTGATGATACCGCACTAGTTTTTCATGGCAATTCCTGGGAAGAAACACATAAATATGCACAGGATGGTATAAACCATGTAATTAACTGGCTCAGTGACAATCGTCTCTGTTTGAACATAAATAAATCAAAGTTCATTACTTTCCGGCTTAAAGATAAGAAGCTGCACACTGAGGCATCTACTCCCCTCATTGCACATTCCTGCTTTGACTCTGGCAGCTCACGTACGCCTTGTACCTGCCCGGAATTTCAGCCGGTAGACACAATTAAGTATCTGGGAATCATCATCGACAAAAAACTTGATTTTAGAGCTCATATAGACCTTATGACATCAAGAACTAGAAAATTAATTTATATCTTTAAGAACTTGCGCCACATTTCAGACAAACATATCCTAAAAATGACGTATTTTGCGCTTTGTCAATCCCTACTAACGTATTGTATTACGTCATGGGGTGGCGCAGCCACCACTATTATACAAAAACTGGAACGTGCCCAAAGAGCAGTCCTAAAAGTAGCGCTTTACCTCCCCATTTTCTATCCTACGAAGGAACTTTACATGAATTTCAAGGTCCTTACAGTGCGACAGTTATTTATTCTTCGTATAGTACTCAAAGCCCATTCTGTATCAGGCTATGATCCTTCCCTTAATGCAACAAATCGCCGTAAACATAAAATCTTCGAAGCCGTTACGACCTACAGAACAACCCATTCCCACAGATTCTATTGTTTCCTGGGTCCATACCTCTACAACAAAATTAACCATCTCCTTTCCATATACCACTTGAATAAATTTAAATTAAAAAGAGTACTGACCTCTTGGCTGCAGGGCTTGTGTTATGATGATACAGAAAACTTACTATCACAGGTAATATGATCAAACTAGTTATACACTATTTTGTCACATAAACGGGTAGAACACACACACACACACACACAGACACACACACACACACACACACACACACACACACATACACACACACACACACACACACACACACACACAATCACTCACTCATACTTGCTAAATGTCACTCTAACATAGTTTTACTAAACAAATACTTACTTGCATGTTAAAATATTTGTGTAACTTAATAATAGTCGTCCAAGAGGTGGGAGCCTGGGGATCTGTAACACAGGTTTTTCTACTACAGACTCCAGTCTCTCACAAAGGCTACCGAACTAATTTTAAAATTAGAGTAAACTTGATTATACTAATTTTGTACAGTACCTTTGTGAAAGAGAAATAAATTCTTATAATTATTATTATTATTATAATATTTCAACAGCCTATGTGGCGTGGCGGTATGGCACGCGACTGCCACGTAGGAGGCATCCCCGCTCAGTGCAAATATTTGTCTGTATGAATATGGCCATTTGCATTGGTCTTGGTGTTTCTATGTATGTATTTACAAAAAAAAAGTATTTAAGTATGTTTACGCGCATTCTAGATTCCATAACACAAGCTAATTAAGCTTACCATGGGTCTAGATAGCGTTCTGTTGAATGTTGTTGAATATTTATTTATATTGAATAACACACTTGTACTTTTCCACTGAGTTTATTTTATTTATAAACCTGACCAGTTTCGCCTTACGGCATTCTCCAAGGTGTTTAGAAATAAAATAAACTCAGTGGAACAGTACAAGTGCGTTATTCAACATGTGTAGCAAATTCCACCAATCTCAAATCTAAACAGAATATTTATTTGTTTATTTTTTATTTATATTTTCATTCATACATATTATATATAGAAATACCCAGACCAATACATATTAATGTGTACCTAAAAATATTTGCACTTATCGGGAATCAAACCAGCGACCAACAATTGAAAACAGACCGCGACTAAGAATGTTGCAGACATCTTTTTACGTTTCAAAGGACGGTTCCAGAATTATCAGCTATAATAATTATAATATTACAAGTAACTAATATAATTGAAAGAAAGATCACTTCAGAGTCAAGTGTTTTAGGAAACTTTTTTCTTTGAAAGTCTGATGATACTTACACCCTTTTGGATTTCAACTGTTCAGCCAACCTCCTTAGTTGTTAATTTTTTTTTTTTTTTTTTTATACAGGACACGTCAATTTGACTTCACCTCGCCTGATGTTAAGCTAAAGGCAAAGTCTCGGAAAGAGGGTCACCATCGTAAACATTTACCATGTTAACAGTGGTGGCACTCAGCTTGACGGCCTCATTAGATGCCTTTTCACGCCCCGCTTAAAGGACCCAGGACTGTAGGAAGAAGGAAACACGTGAACTGGCAGGGAATTCCAGGCCTTAGTGGTGCGGCATAGGAATGAATCACTGAAACGCTTGGTTGTTTTGCTACGTGACCTTACAGAATCAAAATAAGCCCCATTTTGTTCGTACTAACAAATTAAAGCCTGAATATTTAATTATATTAGATCGTAAATTCTTAGCTAAAACTGATCCTAGTTCACCAAAACTAGACTTAAGTTAAACAATGTATAACTAGTACGTGGACTGGGGTTTAAATTGTTTTTACTTAGTTTGTGTAATCCGTTTGGGTTGATAATTTTCTAGGATAATCTGGATCAACTTAATCGATTTTCTTTACTAATGATTCATGAACAATAGCTTAGGCTTAGACTAGATAAGATTATTTATGTAATAAAACTTTATAGACAATAATAACCATGTACAATGGACAATTAAGAATTAAACGAACTTACGTAGTAAGTTTTGATTCCAATAATACGAGGGTGTCAACCGAAGACTGTCAACTGTCCGCATTATTGGGAATCCTGAGGTCACGAACACCCTCGAGCCTTTGCAGAGCCGTAGAGATGTTGCGTCTTTGGCAGTTTTCTACCGTCTCTACCATGGTGAATGTTCTGACGAGCTCTTCCAATTAGTCGCACGTTTTGTGTGAGTACAATTCGTGCGAATCGTCCAATAAGCCTAACATACAGACAGACAGAGTTACTTTCGCATTTATAATATTATTATGGATGTATAATAGGCTACAGAAGTGTCTGGAGAATTTTAAACTAGTCTCCACAGGCCACCTAGCATAGCCTATTATGTTACTGATTCAGAAAATAAAACAGTATCTTTGATAGGTACCAATTTCAATCAAATAACAATAGGGTATTATACTTTTTCTTTTGCACTTACTTATTCAGTAACTTTCGTGGCTAGCTTTTCTAATAAAGTTTGTACCCAAAAGTTTTCGCCAAAAGCCTAGTATTTATAACAAATGGCCGCCATCGAGCATCCTTTTATAAAGATTAGATTTTGTCTACTTTAACGTTTGTTAGGTAATTATTCGACCATGTACAGTCACTATCAGTGTTAACTTCACTTCTTTTTGTAGAAACGTACTTATTTTGACCAAATTTTGAGTTTTTTTTTTAGTTAATTAATACATATTAGTGTAATTTGTTTATTTAATTTGTGTAATGAACGTGTAGAATAAGGTTAATCGTTTGACTATTTCTTCTTGTACACTTGTAAGTAATACCTTGTGTATAATAAAAGCCAGTCTAGTCTTAACTTATTACATTCTAAGTTATCAACCATCTTAGTTTAAAACTTCACATAATAAGAATTAAAAAATGTTGAATTCAATGTGTTCATTGATTTATTAACTTTCTTGCTGACCGGGCGAACTTCATCCCGCCATTTTTTTTTTCACCCATGTGGCGTCTGATCCCGTTCCCGCTGCCCCCTTTACTATATTAAGCGTTTATTATACATATAAACCTTTCTCTTGAATCACTTTATCTATTAATAACAACCGCTTCAAAATCCGTTGCGTAGTTTGAATAATTTAAGCATACATGAGGACGGACAGACAGCGACAGTGACTTTGTTTTAAACTGTGTAGTGATACCCACAACTTCGCGTAATAGACCTATTCCCGTAATAAAAGTAGCCTTTGTCTTATTGTTCCTTTGAAAGGTACATTTTAGACTATAATCCATTCCTGTACCAAAAGTAGGAAATCTGATAAATGTTATTTTCGTTTTAAATAATATTAGCAACCGAAATTACTCTTTCCTCTATATTTCCTCTAACCCTTCAACTGAGCAAAATTACAGGCGCTGGGAGTGGGTTTACGTCGGTAGGGTGCTGACCAGGATTCGAACCCGGGACCTCTCGCGAGGCCAACTCCTTAACCGCTAACACTTGTATCACTATACATTTTTTATACAAATAATATGATTATAATGTCTAACAGCTTCACAAACTGTCATATCCATATATTATAGATGCGAAAGTAACTCTGTATATCTGTCTGTCAGTCTGTCTGTATGTTACGCTTTCACACCTAAACCACAGAATCAATTTTGATGAAATTTGATATAGAGGTAGATTAGACCATGAGAAAGGATATAGGCTATGTTTGGTCGCGATAACCGACATCCACGCGGGCGGAGCCGTGGGCAAAAGCTAGTATCGTAATATAAGTAGTGATTTTTGTGTAACAAAAATATTAAGTTCACGTGGGCGCCACGTGGCGTAGCAGTCGGTTTCACTACAGTATGAAAAATGTTTACAACCCCTAAGTCGTTACTTACTTACTTACAAACTAGTCGCAAGGTCAACAAACTTTATTCTCAATCCATTTGGCACGAGGTATAGTGCTCCTAGAACCAAGCGTTTCAGTGACTCATTCCTATGCCGCACGACTAAGACCTGGAACTCCCTGCCAGCTCACGTGTTTCCTTCTTCCTACAGTCCCGGGCCCTTGAAGCGGGGCGTGAAAAGGCATCTAATGAGGCCGTCAAGCTGAGTGCCACCACTGTTAACATGGTGAATGTTTGCGATGGTGACCCTCTTTCCGAGATTTTGCCCTTAGCTTAACATCAGGCGAGATGAAGTCAAATTGACGTGTCAAGTATAAAAAAAATGTAAATATCGTTTATTACTTAATGTTCATCAACTTCTGTGGCCGACTGTACTTGACCTTTACAGTTTAGATAGGTATCCTAAACTCGGGTTTGACTTCACATTTCAACGTAAACGAATCTATCTTGTGATTAGATTCCAAACTTCGATAGTTTCATTGCTCTTTTGTTAGTTTAGACAGAAGTTATAGGTCTAAAGGCCGTGTTATACGTACCTACTGGGTATAGACGGGTTGAGTTAAAATAATATGTAATATTATTATAGATTATTCTACATAGTCTAGACCCAAAGTAAGCATAGTTTCGTTTGTAAAATAAGATGATGTTTTTTTTTGTAAATACATGTAGGTACTTCATGAAAGATAGGATTTGGCAAGGAAAGAAATCCTTGTAGCAATTTTCTTACAGAATTAGTTGCGGGAGGTTACTTTTTTTTCGTGCGGAAATCCTTTCGGATACCTCACCAGTCGGAGCCGGAAGGAGGAGGTTATGTCGGACTCGAACCGCCTAAACCGCACGCTGACTGAGGGTCGTGGTGCTAGGCCGGAAGTGAGATTATCATTGACATATCCCTCGCACCCTGACCCAGGACCATCCCTTACGGTCTGGCCCTCCTCGGGATAGGGACAACGGTGTCCCCGACTCGCCCCCGGAATGGGGAGCCGCCGCCTTGGCCTGCTTCTGCTGGCTGCTGGGGTGACAGGCGGCTCCACGCGTCACCCCCAGGCCGCGCTCATGGGGGACGGAGGTCAGGCGGAAGGTCTCTAATTACTGGCAGTCTATATTATATTATATCGTGTTGCGTGGTATTTATTCGGTTCGCGGTTCGTTTTACTGCCAGGGTGAATTATGTTTCCTGAATAAGTTTTTTATTATAAATTTTAAGTTAAGTTAAGAAATTGTTGAATGAAACGGCTGAACAGACCAGGTTAAAATTTGTTACAGGATTATAGTATATAATAACATATAGGGTACTTAACCCCACGAATATGTTCCCATAGACTGCTGAAACTACAGAATAAATATTGTACTACATAGAAACACCCAGACCAATGCAAATAGTCAATGTACATTATTCATGTATTCAAATCCTTGCACTGACCGGGAATCGAAGCCGGGGAAGCCTTCTACCCTCGATTTATCGTTTTATTTGTCACCAGCTTGTGTTTTGATTAGATGCACCCTTTTTCTTCCATGAGTAAGGAAGAAAAATGGGGCAGTTATTATTCTTAGAGGATTAAAATGATATGGTAGTATTTTTTAGAATCATAGCAAGCAAGCAGCCAGAATTGCAGCTTGGCTATCCATCAGCAGGCAATTAAATCATATAATCCGATTGTAGTGCCATCTACTGGCACGAAAAATAGATAAAAAGTATCTTTGCCGCGGATTTATTATTACTTATACCGTGTAAAAATTTAAGTTCAATCGATGCCCAACTTTTTGAGATTCTGACCAACTTAATTCATACTTCATATTATAATTGCGAAAGTAACTCTGTCTGTCTCTTTTTCTGTGTGTCTACACTTTCACGCGTAAACCACTAGACCAATGATAATGAAATCGAGTACAATGGACTAGAGCTTGGGGAAAATTATCGTGGAAAAGGGGTTAGAATAAGGAATGAAAGTTCGTAATTTTTGAAGACAACGGGCGGAGCCGCGGGTAAAAGCTACGTGCGAAATTTAGAAAACAATACGAATTACGTTTAGCTACAGTTTTTTTTTCATTTTTAAACGAAAGATAAAGTTAAAATTGAGGTATTGTAGCCATGCAACGCCAACATTTGACGAGGGCGGAGATGTTACGAGCTGTGGGAATACTGGAAGCTGGGTCTGTTCAGCGCAATGTTGCTGAGGCCATAGGGACCCACCAAAATGTAATTTCAAGATTGTAGACACGCTATCGTGTCATAGGTGAAGTAGCGGAGAGGCACCGGGGGCCAAGTCGCATCACTACCCCCAGACAAGACCGATTTTTGCAAATTACTGCGCGAGCTCAACCAAATGCAACGGCGACTCAATTGGTCCAAAGGCTGCGAGTGGAACACCAAGTGCTTGTGAGTGACCAAACTGTAAGAAGGCGACTGCATGAAAGCAATCTACGCTCTCGTAGACCACTCCGGGTCCCACCTTTACGGAGAGGCAATCGTGGACGACGATTAGAATGGGTTCGGAACCACGTGGACTGGGGCCGTGAGCAATGGTCCAATGTGCTGTTCACGGATGAATCCAGGTTCGGCTTCCATCCAGATTCACGAAGGACGCGTGTTTGGCGAGTTCCTGGACGATGGAGCCGTCTTCAGAACCCTCAGGAAGTTCACCCATACCAAGGAGGAACAATTATGGTTTGGGCAGGAATTCGTCTTGGAGGACGGACGGATCTCGTTTGGGTGCGGGGCAATATGACGGCAGAACGATACGTCCAACAGGTGCTGGGGCTTGTAATATTGCCCCACAGAACACAAATGGGGCAAGATTTCCTGCTCATGCACGACAATGCCCGGGCACACACGGCGAGAACGGTAGCAGCTTGGTTACATACACACAATGTTAGGGCCTTAGACTGGCCTGCTCAATCGCCAGATCTAAATCCCATTGAGCATGCGTGGGATATGCTGCAAAGAAGAGATCTGAAGGAAGTTCCTGAAAATCTGGCTACAGAAGATCAACTTTTTGCGCACCTCAGAAGGACATGGGACAATATTCCGCAGCAAGACATTGACAACCTTGTTCTGAGCATGCCGAATCGTTGCCGATGTATTATGAACATCATGGGCGCTTTCTCAGACTACTAACTTCAAGTTTATAAACACAAACTAAATGATTTTTCTATTTTTTTCAGTTTTTACTCATAAATTAAAAGTTAATTCATATACGGTTTCCGTCTATGCTTCATTTTTTTTCCATAAAATCCTGAAATTTTAATCGAAGTACCTTAACCATTATTAAAAAATGGTAGAATATTAAATAACGTATCTTTTAAATATATACATGTCATATAAATAATTAACACATTGATAAAAATTCGCTTTTTTAAAAATATCCCTAGACCGTGTTGATATGTGTACTTCCAGATGGTTTTGCTGTCGAAACTGTGACCAAACTTTTTTTATCCGTAACGACTATAAGATCACCCTGTATAGAGAGATTATATTAATACTTAGGTACTACTTCAGCGGTTTTTTTCGAAGAATGCTATTGAATTACGAAGTACTTAAAGTCCTATTGTAGGCTTAATATTAGGGAACACAATGTGGAATAGTATTTGGAGATCCCCTTGTCAGCTTTGATATATGAGAAGTACCTGCTCATAGAATTTATGTGGAGCTCTTGAAGAGACATTTATTTGTTTTTTTTTTCAATAGTTACGTAACTATAGAATTGAAAGTTTAAGGCCCGTATTTTAGAATGACACTCAGCCTGAATCTCGATTTATCTGAGGACATATTGCATCCATACTAATAAATATGAAAGTAAATCTGTCTGTCTGTCTGAACCGATTGAAACCTGAAAAAATTGAACCACTGAATCGATTTTGATGAAATTTTGAATAAGGGTAGATTAGACCTTGAGAAAGGACATAGACTATTTTTGGTCGCGATAACAAACATCCACGCGGGCGGAGCCGCGGGCAAAAGCCAGTAGACAATATGTCAAACTATCAACCTGTCTATACAATCTGTCCTCAGATAAATCGCGATTCAGGTTGAGTGTCATTCTAAAATACGGTCCTAAATTCCATTATTACCCGACTGTCGAAGGAAGGAGGGATATGTTGTTTAAAAATATATTTTTAGGCATTTAATATGATAATTAATTCAAATCGATGTAGAAATTCTCCCTGTAAGAGAAGGATCGCTGGTTCAAATCCACGTCCCCTGCCGGAGCTGGGAGGGGAGGTTACGTCGGACGCGAACCGACTAAAACCGCACGCCGACTGTGGGTCGCGGTTCTAAGCTGGAGGTGAGGTTGTCATCGACATATCCCTCGCACCCCGGCTGACCCCGGGCAATCCCTTACGGTTTGGCCCTCCTCTGAACCGATCACAAAATTTTTCCTTTTTGAATCGATTAGAATATAATATGAGTATTAGTAGTATAAGAAATTAATACTAGAAAAATCTGACCGCAGAGTCTGAGGGTAAAAGCTTCGGATAAGGCTGGTTTTATGCTAAAATGAAGAAAATTTTAGAGGTATATGTATTGTGTATTGTGTGTGCCTTCTTCTTCTGCCTAACCCTTAAGCCTTATACTAGCGTGATACTAAACAATAAATATTGCTTGATAACAAACAATAAATACTCTGCATTCATTACTGTTATTCAGTCTATCGCAAATAATATTAGCAAAGAGCTAATGAGATTAAATCTCCTTAACATCGATATCATGTATGAATACTACAATAATGCCTACACAGTCCAATTGCGATAGACCTCTAATGTTTTATTCGTGACCATTATATTGTACCGGCTATATTGAATTTATCTCAAGTACTGGGCTCTTCGTAAAATGGTCGGATAAAAGTGGGTTAAGGCGAGTCCAGACGGGGTGACCTATGGCAATTACAATTTTGTGGTGAATGAAATAGTTGAAAATTATTGTGTAAGTAATTGCCTTATAATAAGTACCTTTAGCGTACATACTGGTAGGGTCCCACTGCTGGGGTGCGAGGGATATGTCTAAGACAACTCCATCTCCGGCAACCAACGGCCTACAGACGGGATTTTGCGCACGATAAAAAGTAGGGACCCACTAACTTCTTTTTTTAAGGAGTTTATTAAGGAGTCGGCCTTACAATCGAGAGGTCCCGGGTTCGAATCCTGGCCATTACACTACTGACGTGAACCCACTCATAGCACAAGCAATTTAGCTTAGTTGGAGGGGTTAGAAGGAATACTAGTAACTTCAGTTCTGATATTCTTGTAGAAAAAAAAAGAAACAAACCTCGCTTGATGGTAAGCTATAGGCAAAGTCTCGGAAAGAGGGTCACCATCGTAAACAAGTACCATGTTAACAGTGGTGGCACTCAGCTTGACGGCCTCATCAGATGCGCTTTCACGCCCCGCTTTAAGGACCCGGGACTGTAGGAAGAAGGAAACACGTGAGCTGTTAGGGAGTTCCAGGTCTTAATGGTGCGGCATAGGAATGATTTACCGTACCACTTGTTTCTAGAAGCATATTCTGCACCGTTTGCGGGTGACATCTAAACTCCGCACGTGTTGTCCTGTGAAGGAAAGGAGAGAGTGACGTAAGTTGTTTAGTATGAATCAGCCATTATTCTATATTATTCTTTATAAGATAATGATTCGCGTGTAAGTAGTTTGTACTAATAACATTATTTATTAATAATAAACATGCTGGTAATATCAATAGCAGAAGTTAAGTGTCGTTTTGTGAACATTGAAAGAAGAATTATGTCCGTTACAATATAGTTCTGCTTCCAGAGGCGTGATGTATTAATGGTGTTCCTAACTCATGGGAACCTATTCCAGGGGTAAAAAGGTTACCTATTTGTAATTCTAGACTAAAATCTATTCTTGTACAAAATTTCAGGTAAATCTGTTCAGCCGTTTGAGCGTGGTTGAGTAACAAACATCCAAATATTTTCATAATCTTATTAGTAGGATATGAGGATAGAATAGCATTGTTGGACCAGATGGTTAACTACATTCATATTAAGAGAGTATAAAAAACGAGAGTTAATGAATAGAAAAGAAATTGGTACAGTCAGCGTCAAAAATATCAAAATGATCGAACACATGGGGAAAAATTAAACTTCTTGGGCGGGACTCGAACCCGCGATCTTTCTCTTACAGGGGGAATAATGCCTTGACCAACTTGACTACCGATTCAATTTTCCCTTCTATTTTTATCCGTCTTTAAGGCAACGGTGGAGTCATTTTTCCTCATGTTTTGTATAGATAACATACAATAATGCTATAAAATTCATCTCAAAATGATCTTAAAACACTCGTATTATGAGTGAATCAAAATGTTTTATTGATTTAAATGGTATTATTGTCCGAATTAAAGGTTATACCAAATATCAGAACGATCATTCAACTGGAAGGGGGTAAAAAAAAGAAATTAAAATCATTTTGAGTACTTTGTTCACTGACATCTTTCTGATTCTAACTATCTTCTTCTTATCTCTAAAATCTTGAATGGGCACTATGATATAAGGAACTTTGATACCCTATTTATTCGTAACGAGAATGCACACCCAAGAGGGCACCATCTAAAGTTGTGTACTAGCTTCTCTAACAACAATCCCCACAAACACTTCATCACTAACAGAGTAGTCAGAGCGTGGAACAAACTCCCAGAACATGTGATATCAGCTGACAGTATCAACCAGTTCAAAAACAGAATTGACACATATTACCTCAAACTAAATGAGAAGTAAAAAATGAAAATGGAAACTGGATACAGGCATTATCAGTTGCCTACGACTGCCTGCCTGATAACCTAATAATAATAATCTTCTTCCTCTTAGCGTTAATCCCAGTCGCATCCAAAGCTTTCAGCTTAGAGTCTGGAGTCCGTTTTACCAGTCTAACTGCGGATTTGGCTAAACTTTCCGATGCTAACTATATCTAGTGAAATAATAATGAATTTTATCAAACTCCACTTTTATTGGCCTTAAATCTTGGTAAAAATTAAATTAAAAATTTAAAAAACCCCCGTCACAAAAAACACTTCCAAAAAGCTGAAAATAAATTAATAAATTTTGATTCAACGGTTGCCATGTCGGGGGACCCTAACTGGTTAAGCTTTTCGTTATATTATTGGAACAATTCAAGGTCCCCCGACATGGCAACCGTTGAATCAAAATTTATTAATTTATTTTCAACTTTTTGTAAGTGTTTTTTGTGACGGGGGTTTTTTAAATTTTTAATTTAATTTTTATTTTATACTTTTAAATTGATCTACTAGTCAAGCTCTTTCATTTGATACCCATATTGAGGGAGTTATGAAGAAATATGTATTCCGACATGTTGTGGCGGCGGCCATCTTGGACCGATTTTTTTCAAACATAGCTAAGAACACTCCCGACTAATATACCTTTCAAACAAAAAAACTAAATCCAAATCGGTTCATCCGTTTGGGCGCTACGATGCTACAGACAGACACACACACACACACACATACACACACACACACACACACAGACACGTCAAACTTATAACACCCCGTCGTTTTTGCGTCGGGGGTTAATAAGGCTATCTACGCGAATGTTGTTCCCTTTAAAATCACTGCATCTCAACCTAGATTTACTGTAGAAATCCTCTCCATTGTCAATACCAACCTCACTATAGCAATACATCACAGATCCATCATCCACAACTCCTTTAACCAAATAGAAAATGTCCTCCAAAGTTACCCAAGGATTCCCAAATCCATCATACTGATTATATGTAGAACAGTGTTGTCCCTCAACAATGGAATTACTATTATATTCTGTGGACCGCAAATACCTACGTCATATTATCATCGCCGGAATCGATGGGTCCCATGGGCTTTCAGTACGGTTATTATACCCCATAACACGCTGTATGGCTCGCATTTTTCAAGATTATTCAGATAAAGCGGGGTTTTTGGTTTATTTGATGTGCTAGTGATGTTATACACAAGATATAATACTGGTTTTAGTACGTAGACCCCGAACATTCTGATAGAAAATACTAAGAGGCGCCATCACGAGTGTTATAGAAGAAATAAGCACAAAAATAACAAATGTGTAAGGTACATTCAAAGCGAAGTGGGAGAATATATTCCAATAAAAATGATACGCTAGTATATACTTTAATACTGTAGAAGTTAAGTTCACAAATGTGTTGAGCTAAATATAAGTTTGAAAGCCTAATGGAACAAAAAGCGATTCTATCATTACATACACACTGTCTAGTATAAAAATAGCAAGATAATGCATTGTCATGAGCGCCGAGTATTTCGTTCAGTAATACAGTTAGCACCCAATCGATCTTGATGAACAAAGTGCTCAAAATTATTTTAATTAGTGTCTCCCATTCAGTGGACAGCCCCCTATTCCTGTTGGAGTCCGGACTGTTCCGAATTGTCCTGATATTTTGTTCATAGTTCGGACAATAATACAATTTAAATCAATAAAACAGTTTTGGTGTTGAGATCATTTTGAGACCTTGTAGTCAAGATATTTCTGACGCTGACTGTACAGTCAGCATCAGAAAGATGTTGACGAATAGAGTGCTCAAAATGATCTTAATTTCGTTTTTTGACCCCCTTCCAGTTGACTAATTCTTTTGATATTTGGTACACACCATTAGTACGGCCAATAATCAATAAAACAGTTTGATTTGCTCTTAATACGGCAGTTTCAAGATGATTTTGATATTTCATCGTTAAGATATTTATGACACTGTACCAATTTCTGTTTTCTATTTATTTGGTTTTTTTTATAATCTCTTAATCTGGTTGTAGTTAACCAGAAAGTAGAACAATGCTACCAAAACCAAGTTTTTAGAGTTTCAAAATATAAAATGGTACACAAAATTCTTCCACGAAACCACGAATGCAGACCAGAAGATTAGACGATGATTAGAGAATTCATAAAGGTTTTCTGGATATCGAGTATGACAACAATAAACAACTGAGCGGATATAGAACCCACACCCCCTGCATAGCAGTCGAATTCATTACCGCTAAACCCTAGAGGCAGTAAGTGTTTCACCATTATATAGAAACGACCACTATATTCAACATTTGCAAACCATTATTTCACGCACGCCATTTAACATTATAAGTGAAAAACTCACGGATAAGAACAAATGTGTGACTTATGAGACTTTCCTATTGTCGTATCCCGGGCTATCCCTCCTATTATTTATGTGTCCTTTTACACTCCCCTAGGGACGTGAAAAAAATCGTGGCGAAAGGAAACTTACCCTTGAACATGGAGAAATCATAACCCATCTTTTATAGCTACGTCACGATTACCCTCTTGGGGCAGTTGGATAAAGTTTTCGTTGTTTGATGTTTTAACTTTGTTTTTGGTATTTTTTAATGTTTTATTGGTATTTTTGTTACCTTTGGTTATGCCGGCGTTGAATGATTCCGTTCCTGTGACCCAAAGGGATCAGGGATAAAAATCTACTACGTTACTTAGGTCACCGGAATTGCTTCAGTAGTTACTTAATCAATCAAAACCTTATTGCAATGCACTTCTAAACATTGTCCTCTCTCAATGTTGTAAGAATCTGCTAGCAAGAAGGTTCATGGATAGCTCCAGGGTCGCCCTTAAAGACGGATATAAAGAGAAGGGAAATTTGAATTGATTCAGGTATGGGTCAATAGATGAGTTGGAAGAGCATACCCTCTGTAAGGGACAGATCGTGGGTTCAAGTCCCACTTGAGCATTTCATTTTTCTCAATGTATTCGAAAGGAGGAAGTCGGAATTATTAAATGCTAGCTCATATTATATCCTTTTTAGCAACAGCGGTAGGTATCGCCTTGGTTTCCGAACCGAAATACCAATTCGTTATAATTTTTGCTAAATGGAAGCTCTCAAGGCGATATTTAGTTCGCGTAAGTACATTTTGCTAAGTTTGGAGTACCTGCCAGGCTCTGAAGTGGAGTGTCAATTACCGTTTGACTCGCCCGAGCTAGGGTGACGTTATGGCTTGTCCTAAATTGTGTTAGCAAACTTCTAAAATGTATTTTGAACGTTTTTAAAAGATAAATATTAAAAATCCTACGCCATTTTGTTTGCTAGATAAGCTGTCAACAAAAATTGTGTCACGGTTCTTGAATGACGCGGGAAAAATTTTTGAACATACATACCTACATATACTCATGTTTGTAAATCCTCGAAGGGGTAGGCAGAGGTGTATTAAAACCCACATTTCGTCAACTATAATTTTTGGACCCACGTAATAGGGGGAGAGACTATTGCTGTTAAGCGGGTACTTATTTTGAATTTCATGATTTCATAATACATTTTGACACCGTTTTGTATTGCATTGAATTGAACCGTCAGTAGCTTAGTGATTGAGGAGTCGGCCTTACGATCGAAAGGTCCCGGGTTTGTACCTGGCCATTACACTGCTGACGTGGTGAACCCACTCCTAATACAAGCTATTTAGTTTAGCTGGAGGGGTTAGAGGGAATATTAGTCATTTAGACTTGGTAGGAATATTCCTTTTTAACTAATTTAATTTATGACATAATGTTTAACAGCTGCAAAAAGTCGCACTGAGAAAGATCTCCACGATACCAAATTTAATCGTTTTCGTTCATATTTGGTACCGGCCCGAAGTTTCGGGTATACGTTAGGAACATGGTTGCCTACCTGTAAAATAAAAATATGAGTATTACTTTCAAAAACAAAGCAATTCCTTCGACATATTTCACCGTTGTTAGCAATTCCCCGCGGTACCGGCTTGAATTGTGAACTTTAAAACAGAAATTGTCTCACATTTGTGACACACGGATTGGATCTTCGACGAACATGGAAATCGTATTAAACCATCCACTGGTAAAAAAATTTAATTAATTAAACTACTTGACAAGTTCTTTAGAACTAGCAAAAAGTTCTTTTTTTTTGCAAAATTCGATTTGTATAGTTAGCATACTTAATGCTGTAAAATTCATTCAAGCATTTGGGCGGAGTTATCAAAAATCAATGTTCAAAATGATTGTAACATCATTCATTGGTTCCGATAGTTCGTAATTTAAATAATAAAGTTTAATAGATATAAAAGATTTACAATACAATATAATACACTATACTTTATTATATACCACGTAAAAAAAGTACTGAAAAAAACAATGTAAAAGTGACAGTACAAATGGCGGTCTTATCGCTAGACGCGATTTCTTCCAGACAACCTCAATGGACACGTGTGCATTGGATTGGTGTATGGGCAGTTCATGGTACACAGTTAAAATATACACCTAAATTATAAAATGAATACATAAAAAAATATGTTAAAGCACAAATCCATAAGTGTGATAGTTTTTCCCTTAAAGTGTGACACTAAAATCTATTCAGTATAAGTTCAGTAATTTAACATAACCTAATCAATCAATCAATTTAGCGTATCGCAGTTCACTGCTGTACATAAACCTCTCCCAATGTTGGGAGGCCTTGGCCTACTATTTCCATGTTAACCAGACCGGTAGGAACAAGGTATTATTTTGAAATTTCCTTTCTCGTAGTGATATCTTCTGCGTATTTTTCCATTAGGACCGGCGCCCAGTGCCGGCATCGGCAAGCATCAGGATTTGTAATTGTCGAATAACAATAGATCTTATTATTATAGATATAAGATTGAACTTTAATTGCTGACCATACCGCTGCAGAATGTCGATCGGTGCCGACAATAGTCGATGATCGTCATTGTTATTTCAACTTTATGATGATAGTGATAAGATCTATTATGCTTGGCCAAAAAAATCCTGAAGCTCGCCGATGCCGATAATGGGCGCCGGCCCTTAGTCTCCTTGTACGACGCTGCTCGGATGAGATGTGGTGGTGATAATTGTTTTCTTTTTCCGTTACCACGCGGATAAGCATAAATCAACTTTTTTGAACGTGTGTAATTCACAATTTTATAATATTACCTATAGGTTTATTAGATTAATTTACTTACTTCAATTTTAATGGCAACCAAAAACCAAATTTTATTTCACCATGAGTCTTTAAAATGTTGATCGTAAAAACATCACATTTAAATTCAATTTGACTTGAGCCTAATGTAGAAAATTTATATTCCCTCTTCTGAGCAATAAAATAGGTCATCATCATCATCTCAGCGTTAATCCCAATTTCTTCTAAAGCTGGTAATTTCGAGCCCGGGATGAAGTAGTAATAAAAATAATAGGTAGAATTTCATTTCCAATAAAATTTATCTATAGACAGTTCTGCGACTTCAGTTTCTTTTCCTAAATTAAAAATTAAGCTCGTCATTTTAATCGTCGGTGTGTCACAAATTGCCTGTTACAGTTCTTCGTACCTCTAAATTGCGCCAGAAAGTTATTTTTTAAACTTGCAAAAGCCTCTTTCTCATAAACAGTTATTTTCTACATCAAATGAAATGAAAGCGTAGAGTTTTTTTATTAGAGAAAATGGCGGATCGGTTTTGAATTTCGAACTTTGAATGCGCGGTTTCGTTTCATGTTCTCTTTTTGAACTTCGGAATGTGGCTTCGATGTTCGATGCTGTCTCTGCCTGTTGCCCAAATTAGAAAAAAAAACTCTTGTTTTCCCGCTTTTGGAGTTTGGTTTCCTGTAATGAGTTTTGTTTTTAATTTTATTTCTATTTTCCTTGTGTTATATATTTTTAATCGTAAATATGGTTATGGAGGTTGATTTTTGCTCAGATCAGCCGAAAATAAATTCATAACTCCGAACAAAATATTTCATCCTTCTCATATAAAAATAGTCCGGTTACGTCAAAATATACGTACTTATATGTTTCTATAGATCCATTTCTACTCAAAAGTTAAGTACATCTATGGCATTTTTTCAAAAACCATATTTGGCACCAAACATCCACCATTTTGCTTTTTAAGTTTTTGAAAATTTTATATCCTAGCATAATAAAAACGAATCTAACAATGCATAAAATAAATAAAATAAAAAGGTGTTAAATGACTTGAAAAATTGGACATCATAATTTAGCACCATAATAAAACAAAATTGCCAGAATATAAAATCGAAACAACACCTCCGCCTTGTTGAGTGAATACTTCCATAGCTTAAAATAGAATATAACGACTTCAAGGCAGCTGTAGGGTATGTCTGATTGAGCCAGCAATTACCTCGGTCAAGCTGAACAAGCACATTTATCTGACGATTGTGCCGCTAATTCGATTTTACGGCTCAACAGTAAAACTGTGACGGAACCACAGTACAAATATATTAGTAAGTCCATTCTTAAAATATAATTTATAGTGCAAATACGCACCTTATGCTGATCAGATAATAGAGGGTAGGTATGCGAGGTCTCACCAAGGTCTTTTGGGCCCAGAGAGCTGCTGACACTCCTAATGTTTGATGGTAGAGGTTCTGGTGCAGGATTTTATCTCAAACGACAGTTGCCCCCATAAAATAAGTATAAAGTAAACCAAAAGTTTCGTTCGGAAACAACGCATAGAAGACAATGATGAACAGTATTAAAACGCAAATGCAAATTGTACTACTGAAGTGTTTACATTGTGGCAATCTTAGGACGTATCCACATGAACTTGAAGTCGCAATCGAGGGCAGTAAATCTCGCTTCTTGGAGATAAAGTATGGACGTGAGCAGCAGTCTAAGTCGGGCTTCATTCCAGTTTATGAGTCAACTCAAATGGTATTTTTTATTGCGGTCTTTTTTTAATATGAATCTATTATGAAATAAGTGGGTCGAAAAAAGAATTGGCCCTTTGGGGTTGCTGTATTTTTTTGTATTTTTTTTTGTTGAGAAATACAACTGTGGGGTACTTTTGGCACTGTGGCCATAAAAAAAAATATTCTCCGACATTTTACACAGAGCTATCTAGACCCAAAGTAAGCATAGCTTAACTTAACTAGCTTGTGTTATGGGATCTAGAATGCGGATAAACATACTTACTTAAATACAAACATAGGATCAGCCAGACTAATGCAAATAGCCATATTCATGCATACAATATTGGCATTAAGCGGGTATTGAACCCGCGCCTCCTGTGTAGCAGTCACGTTCATCACTATCACGCCATGCGTCACAGAGGTTATCGACGCGTCCGTAGGATTCCGTACCATCTATAAAACATTAGCCCCCCTTAATATATTTAAAACTAACTGACCTGTCGAACTACGTACCGCCAATTTCTTCCGCCTACGTGGCGTCAGATCCAGAAAAGGGCTGGTTTTCCCGGCAATTATTCGAATTTTGCTCACCTTTTAAATCTTCCCTAGACCTCCAGGTACATTTCAAGACCAAGATAAGATAAATCGGTTCAGCCGTTCTCGAGTTTTAGCGAGACTAACGAACAGCAATTGATTTTTATATATATAGATTTAATTATTGACTTTTGAAGCAATTAACAAAAATTCTATGAATATTTTAATGAATTAACTCAGCCGGGCATTTTGAATTAGAAAGGGAAACTTCATTAAGTTCTACCTTCTATTTAGTTATAAAAGGGTTTAGAGATTATCTAGATTTAGTTCTGTGTCTGATAGTTCGTTGTTATTAATAGTTCCATTAATATTTTAGGCCGTAGATGAGGCCATAGAGTTAATTAAAGTTTTACGTTTAAATTTTAGAAAGATTTCATTAAGATAACGTTGGATAAACCTATTATTACTAGTAGGTATTATTAGCAACATTTAATATTAAATGGAGGTTATTCTGTTGTTGTATTATTGTTTATCTATAAATCTTTCTATTCAATCTATCCTCAGATAAATCCAGATTCATGTCTGAAGCCCGTTTTCCAGAACAACGGTCGGTTCTAAATCAACTCTGTTTTTTTTTTGGTTTCAATTTGGTTCTGAAGCAGGCCACCGTTGTCCCCCTCCCGGGGGTCAACCGGGGTGCTAGGAATATGTCGAAGACAACTTCAACTCCGGCATAGCCCCACGACCCTCAGTCGGCGTGCGGTTTTAGTCGGTTCGAGTCCGACATAACCTCCCCTTCCGGCTCCGGCAAAGGAGGTATCCGAGGGGATTTTCACACGAAAAAAAGGAGGGCCGAACTGAATATCTTCCTGGAAAACAGGCCTGAGTGTCGTTCTAGAATACGGGCCATAAAATGTCACGTTTTAAAAATAATACATACATACGCTCATGCCTATTTCACTCCGGGGTAGGCAGAGACAACAGCCCGCCATTAGACTATATCCTTACATACTTCGCCAGCTTCATCTACTGTCAATAATCCTCTCATGCAAGCCCACCTGTTTCTAGTACTTCTGACTGTGAAAATAATGTTTTCACTGAATTGGGTCACAGGTGAACAAAAACTTAGCTTTTGCCCGCGGCTCCGCCCGCGTGGATGTCTGTTATCGTGACCAAACATAGCCTATATCCTTTCTCATGGTCTAATCTGCCTCTATACCAAATTTCATCAAAATCAGTTCAGTGGTTTAGGCGTGAAAGCGTAACATACAGACAGACAGGCAGACAGATTTACTTTCACATTTATAATATTAAGTATGGATAACATTACAAACTGTGCATTTCTCGAGAAACTTTCTGCCTCGCACAACTATACTGTGGAATGAACTGTCACCAGTGGTATTTCTGAACCAATACGACCTTTAAACCTCCAAGAAAAGAGCATATACTCTCTTTTAAAAGGAAGGCAACGCACTCGTGGGTGTTGTGGGTGTCCGTGGGCGGCGGTGATCGCTTTCCATCAGGCGATGCTCGTTTGCCTCCCTATTCCATAAAAAAAATTCAACTTCATACTGTCACGCCCGCCAGACGGGTATTTTATCGAAAGTAAGTACAAAAGCATTTTCCATTACCTTAATACCTGAACCATTAATCACACCTATAAGGCTGCCCGCCCACGTCCGATAATCGGTGACCGACTTTTTGTTTCAGAAAAACAGAACGTACTGCTCGCAATAGTGCAACGCCCACGTCCTACAAAAAGTCGATCAGAAAATAAAATCGGTGCATCCCGATCCAATTATCGATGAATATGGAACGTTCGGAAATGTATGCGTAAACACACACTACTCACCGACAGTCGCCGCATGCAAGGGAAGGACAAGGACGTGTCGTGTTTTGGATCAACCCAGAACTTTCTTTTCTTTCTTCTGTTCCTCAAAAATCAAAGACAAAAACCTTCCTCTGTAAATCTACCTTTCTCTCTGTCCATGACGTGCTGCTCCTTCGAGAGCCACCGACAAAGTGGGGGACGTGTGCGTTGAGTCGGTCACAAACTCGGTCATAAGAAGTCCTACAAAAAGTCTTACGTGTGTGGGCAGCCGTACTACAAAATATCTTTTATGCCCGATACTAATAAATTAAAATTTAACAAAACCTAACATAAATGACAAAAACATATCGTCCCCGTAGAGCGAAAAGTCACTAAGTCGAGTTATGGCCAAAATGAGTTATAAATGTCATTAAAATCACATTTTTTTTCTCTAAATATCTGTCTAATCAAAATTTCAGAAGCTGCCTTAGTTTTTGTTTTATAAAATGTGAAAACTAATTAAGTCAACCCTTTGGAACCTGGTTCACAATGAGAGAATTCACTAATTTAGTTAATTATTTTTCACTATAGCAAACACTATGAAATTGGAAGTTAAAACGACTTAATTATTTTTTCTTATAAAGTATTGATGCATAACTAATATTATAAGTAGTCTTAAAATCACTAAATTAAATTAGTTAATTTCGAAATCTGTAGTTTGATACAACATACGTAAGCGAAAATTAACTAAGTCTATTCAGTGACTATTCACACATTACTTTTTAAGAATTTTCAAGGTTACGCCAATGTAAAAAATCATTAAACTATTTTAGTGATTCCTTTTCTATTATGATTGGTACAATGCATTTATTACGTGTAATGATTAAAAACATTTGATTATTATTCCCACAACTTCGACGCGTATCGTTACACTGTAGGTATTATTCGCTCGCGACTTAGTGAGTTTTATGCGGCCGGAGTGAAGAGCACAGTAGTTGGTGAGTTTTATTGACCGTTTGGTTAACTAATCCCACTCGATCTTATCCCGCGGGATGAGTTGTCCTAGTGCAATCATCGAATCGGACGACTCATCCCGTTGATATATTTTCTTCTTTCTCTTCGTCTTGTATGGACATGAAGAAAACCGCAACCGCGTCGACAGATATGGTCTAGATTCTCTAGACTGACTGCTCTTATCTTAGCGTAATAAAGGACATAACAATTTGTGTCATACCTACCTAATGTATTGTTTTATAGGAATCTAGACGACAACGACTTCACGAGATTTTTAAAGATAGTAATTACACCTACTTACTTATTTTAACCCAATAATTATTTAGGTTGTTTTTTGGGCGTTTGGTTTATGCTTGATTTTAATAGTACTTATCAACTTACTAACTCTCATTTTTACGTTAAATATTTAACTTCCTGAGCTGAAAGTCATTGAGCAAAAATATTTTACCACACTAAAGTCATCGTTGTTACCCGCGGCCAACCGGACCCGCGTATGGGATTGCCTCTACATAGCCCGGATTAACTCTACATACTTTACTGGCACACTTTTCTCTTTCAGGGCCCATATTGACTCCATGTATAATAAAGCTTATTTATTCCATGCAAAATAAGATATCACAATAATTAACTAAAAAAATAAAAGCATTATACATTTAACAATCGAAATAAAATTTCAGCAATACAATATAGTTCTTTAAGTTGTACTTATGTTATAAGCTAGTTTTAGTTATATAATTTTTTTACATTCTATAACGTTTGCAAATATGTACATTACATTTTATACCTGAATAAATATTTTAGGACATTCATTGATAGAAAATCATTCAAAATCAAACAATTCAATACGATACATTCATTAATTCATAATTCATCAAAAAAAATATTATTTAAATTAGTGAGTTAATTTTACTATTATATTAGATATTACATTATTCTCATTATTCACATTACATTATTTCGATTAACAATGAAATTGTGTAAGCATTAGTATGTTAATTCATTATTTTTGCACGGACCCCTCTTGGGTAAAAGCCTCCTCCAAGGTGTGCCACTTGTCTCTATCTTTGGCGGTGTTCATCCACTCTCTACCTGCTGTTGCTACGATTTCATCAGTCCATCTGGCGGGTGGGTGGCCTCTCGCTCTTTTTCCAAGTGGCCCTGGCCATGCCACCGATCGCCGGGTCCACCTGTTGTCATCGTACCTAGCCAAATGACCTGCCCACTTCCACTTCCTTTGTAATGAATATCTTAAAGCATCTATTACCTTGGTTTTCTTGCGAATGGCCGTATTCCTGACTCTATCTTTGAGTTTTAAGCCCATGATGCTCCTTTCCATTTTCCTTTGGGTGGTTTGGATGGTGTTGTTGATCTTTACATTGAATGTCCATGTTTGGCACCCGTAGGTCAGGCATGGAAGTATAGTTGTGTCCATAACTAGCTTCTTAGTACGTAGTGGTAATGCCGACTTAAAAATTTCCTTCTGAGCCCAGAACTTTTTCCAGGTGATAGCGACTCTTCGGTTCACCTCATCCAAGTTTCTGTCTTTATTAAATGATCTCCACTGATACTCCATGTATAGTGCGATAGAAAGACAGGCAAGGCATACGTCAGTGAATTCAAGAAATGACTGGAAGTCTATCATGGAACGTCCTCGCTCCAAAAGGCATTTTTAAGAAATTAAATCACACCTAAATGATTGACGTGAGAGCTGTTAATGAAAAATTAGTTAGAAATACATATAGATAGATAAAGAAGGCAACAAAATTAAGTGGCTAAATATAAAGAGTCTTCGATTTGAAAGAAAATGCCCGGGTTTCGTTTGTAATTAGTTTATATATGCGTATGATGGTCCGAAATTAGAATTTGAATGTCAGATAAAAACTACACTTATGACTAGAAAGAGGAAAAGACAAAAGTAGATACAAAGTGAAAATCTAGGTGCAGAAGATCTAGAACAAGCTTCGTTTATTTACCCACAAGTAAAGAAGTGATAGGATTTTGGAACCTGACCTAAGAAGAGGAAGGACTCAAATGATTATTTATCGTATAGTTATATTTTCAATATTTTGTGTATTTTTTGTAGTATTTCATTTAATAAACGTTGATTGATTATACCACCATAGTTTCAGTTCTTTGTATTAGTATTTAAAACAACATTCAACACTTATTAAACCTTATAATTTGGCCAAGGTAGTATTCACATTAAACATGTAGCAGATCTAAGGGTGAGTTCCACTTTACCTAACTCTAGTTATTATCTTCTAAATTCAATATAAACTAAACGAAAAATAACTAACTCCAGTCGACAATTAACTAACTCTTATCTAGATAAAAGATTTTACGGGGAACAATTAATCAATTTAGTTTTTTTTGTTTTTCTCGATTATACAACGTTTTTTTTTTATTATTTTTCTCTTAATGCAAACTGTATTTTTTTCCCAATAAATATAGACTAAAAACGTAAAGATTAATAAAGGTAGACAAAAGCTATGACGATTTATATTTTTAAAAACTTTAAACGCTTATAACTCAAAACAAGGTTTTTCGACATAATGACTTTTCGCTCTACGGGGACGATATTCGCTATCGTAAATTATCGAGAGAAACCGTAAAATTGTTATTATACGTCAACATTTTTTAAATTACGGCCATTTTGTAACAAATGGATCGATTACGAAGATATTGATTTAATGGATAGGGCTGTGAGCGTAGTACCGTGTGTGCCAAAGCATGCCTAAGATTGAGTGAATTTTACAGCATTAAGTATGCTAACTATACAAATCGAATACATAGGGAAAAAGAATCGTCTCGAACGGGACTCGAAACCGCGATCATTCCCTTACAGGGGGAATGCCTTGACCAACTCGGCTACCGTGACACGCCCGATGTGATTCAAATTTCCCTTCCCGTCTTTAAGGCAACGGTGCAGTCATCTACCGATATTCTTACGAACTAACGGATCGCAGAGAAGATCGCGGGTTCGAGTCCCGACCGAGAAGATTTCTGCCTGCCTGCACGTGCCTGCGTCGACACGTGAGAGCTAATGCGTAGTACTGTTATAAATATAGGTTTTAAGACATGCCACTCGCACGCGGCTCGTGACAGCCAGTGCGAGTGTGGTCATTATGCGGCGGGCCTTATAAAGCAATAATGTGTCGCAGCGTGGAGATTTATACAGATAAGAACTATAGGGTCCAAATGAAAAAGAACGTAGACAGAAAACTCGCTACACTATAAAGAGTATATTATTTCATTAAGGACCATTTCTCTTTAAAAAATCGATGTCGCTTACACCATATTTTGTCTTTTGACCGTAGATATAAAAATCATTTTTGTATTCCACTCTACATTATCAGTAACGGTCCGAAACTTCGTCCTTTACCACATATATAGTGTATTTATAAGGCACATTAAACGTTAATAATGGCTTTTCCAGTGTAATCACTTTTGTGTCTGCAATATTGAAAATTTATTATAATTCATTAAGCTAAATGGCTGTCAATACCAGCTTTTGATCAACGAGGGCCATTTAACAGTTAACAATTTTTGTATAGTCACTATGTATGGCTGAAAGGGTAGACAAAGATGTATTACTTCCACATTTTGTGAGGGACTTATTTCCATTCTGCCATTTTTTTTTGCCAAATTTTACTACTTTTATTTTTTTTGCTTGTTCGAAAAACATCGGAAAAAATGAAACGCTCAAGTGAGACTTGAACTCACGACCTTTCTCTTACAGGGGGAATGCTCTTCCAACTGAGCTATTGAGATTATATCCGTCTTTTAAGAGTGACGGTGGTGCCATCTACCAACATTCTTAAGAACTGTTGGAAACAATGAATGATTTTCAACCATTTTTAAACATAGAATTTTGATGACTCCGCCCCAATATTTGATTTCGAACTTTAAAGTTAGCATTGAAATTGAAAATTTTAATTCGGGACCTTTTTATCGTAAGTTTGACATAACATAACATAAACTCACGCCTGTATTCCCCGAAGGGATAGGCAGAGGTGCTAGCACCCACATTTCGCCAGTTTATGTTTAGGTCCCAATGTAATAGGTGGCGAGCCTATTGCCATTAACCGCGCACTTATAAACCTGCGATAAATACACACATAACTTCGAAAAGCATCGAAAAGTCATTGGTGTGTGCCATGGTAAACCTGGGATCGAACCCGAGACCTCGTCTCAGCAGTCCATTACCCATACCACTAGGCTAGCGCAGATTGTTTGTAAGTTTGACTCCTTCAAATTTCCCTTCTCTTTATATTCCGTGTTTAAGGGCGTCGGTGGAGCTATCTACCAACTTTTTTATGAACTGTGCTCAATAGCTAAGTTGGAGGAGCATTCCCCCTGTAAGGGATAGGTCGTGGGTTCAAGTCCCACTTGAGCGCTTCATTTTTCCCGATGTATTTCGAATTAATAAGTTAGAATAATAAATGTTATAAAAAATTCAGTAAGGTTGACTCTTTAATTAATAATCTACCGCGCTACTGAACCCAATAATTACTTACTTAGTAATCGTTCTCAACATTCCGTATGCTCGAATTAATTAAATTGTGGTACAGGTATTTATTAGATATTTCATCAAACTTATTCAGATAATAATTATAAGATAGATAATAAAGAAGATATTAATGTTATTAGCACAGATATATATTAGGATAGAACAGCCATAAGCAGTGTTCACCTACATGTGACGTACGCTTCCATGTGATATAAGAAAAGCCTCTATTTTTCAATGGTAGTGGTATGGGTAATGGACTGCTAAGACGAGGTCTCGGGTTCGATCCCAGGTTTACCATGACACAAACCAATGACTTTTCGAAGTTATGTGTGTTTTTATCGCAGGTTTATAAGTGCCCGGTTAATGGCAATAGGCACGCCACCTACTACATTGGGACCTAAACATAAACTGGCGAAATGTGGGTGCTTGCACCTCTGCCTACCCCTTCGGGGAATACAGGCGTGAGTTTATGTTATGTTATGTTATGTCTATTTATCAAATTTACTCCTCAATCTTTATTCTAGAGTTGGAAATAGCACAAAATGGCATATTTTCGTTATTTTTAATGATGTTATTACAAGCTAGTCTTGAGAGTACTGAGTAAGCGTTCGAAAGATCCTGTCTCATGGGACAGGAATTGTGTTAATAGTTGACACGCGTTTTCTGCTCACATGGCCTTTCTATCCTTATAATATTTCTGTGGTCATTAGTCTGTAAGCCTTCTTAAAAGTAATACATTTATCTAATAAAGGGTGTCTCAATAAGAGTGCACATTTTAATTTTAAAATAAAAACAAGTATTTAGCCATTTTATGACAGAGTTGTGATATTTTTATTGTATTTAAAAGAAGACATGTTCCGATTAAGTATGGAATAAAATATCCGGCTTTTTCATAAAATTTTCCATGACTTTTGCACAGAGATGTGACTGTATCTCACCGATGACGCGTTGGTTTTTTGATTTGAGCTCAGGAATTGTTTCGGGTTTATTCGCACAAATCCGAGATTTACAAAACCCCAAGGAAAAAAATTGCACGGCGTTAAATCGCACGATCTTGGTTGCCAGTTGACATCAGAATTTCGTGAGATAATGTGTTCTAGAAATCGTTACTGCAATAAATCGATTGTTTTGTAATGAGTTTTTACAATTGTAACGGGTTGTTCTTTCGAAAAACGCTCCATTTTTAATAATTAGAAGAAACTGAGGTTACAGCTGTAAAATTTCAGAGTTGCCACTTGCATGAAACAAAAGATATTCCAATTTTAAAAAGTGCACTCTCACTGAGACACCCTATATATAAAATGTCCATGTCACAATGTTAGTTACCGTACTCCTCCGAAACGGCTTGACTAATTCTATATTTCATCCCCCTAAATGGTGCAGCGGGAACGGGATCTAACGCCACGAGGGCAGGAAAAAATTGGCGGTACGAAGTTCACTGGAGCCGTGTTGGTTTCTGGTGGAGTAGAATAAAGCCACCTCATCTCTTTTTGTGGGTGTCGTAGAAGGTGACTAAGGGATAAGACTGTTCTCCATCTGACATACAGTCCATCATTAAGTGTCCGGTTGACGGCAAAAGGCTCCTTATTACGTGGGACCGAAGATCATGGCGAAATGTGCGTGTTAATTCACCTCTGCCTACACCATCGGGGATTCACAAGCGTGTATTATATTGTTGTATGATTGTGGATTCAAGTGAAAAATATTATAATACTAGCGCCTTGGAAGCGGTGGTAAACTTAGATTATGTAGAATTAAAATTGACGTCAATAAGAAACAATTTTATTGTTCTATATTGAAAAATAAATGACTATGACTATGACTATTATTTTTGGATCCCCTCGCTTGTGGATCTAAGTGGCATATAATAATTGTGTGTATTATTCGATCCACTTGATGGTGGATTCTTGAGGAATTAAAAGTATCCATGGATCCACCAGTGGATTAAAGTGGAAAAATAAGTATCCTCAGATGTGGATCGAGATTGTGGATTCAAATGGAAGGAGGGGTATGCGTGTACTTTATCACATTATTTAGAAATAAACTAATGTCGTTTAAAATACGAAAGACGTTTAGCTTATTACCCATTTCAATAAAATTGATGTTAAGAGAGACACAGATGGTTTCTACGAATTCATATTGACGGTTTAAAACTAAAAGATATAAGCGACAATAACAGTTCACGAGAAAATTATTTTTCAGTAAAACGTTCCTGATTTATTCAGAGATCTTTTCTCTATGATACTTCGATGTCGCTTACACCATTTTGACAATCATCTGTTAATACCACCGTTAGTCTATTTTGAGGTTATGACAGACATTCTGAGGTTATTTCACTACTGACTGTGACCGTCACGTCAAATAGGTCATCACAGTGATAAATCTAAAAATATGGCACAGATGTTGCCATTAATTAATGAATATTACACTGTAGCAAAATTAATGACTATATGAGATTATAAAGCTATTAATTATGTGTAGATATATCGTATAATATAAGACGCTTAAGGTAAGTATTAATAAATACGAATATATATTACTAGCTTTTACCCGCGGCTCCGCCCGCGTGGATGTCGGTTATCGCGACCAAACATAGCCTATGTATTAATCCAGGGTGTCAGCTAACTCCATACCCACTTCCCTGCCAACTCACGTGTTTCCTTCTTCCTACAGTCCCGGGTCCTTTAAGCTTTAAAAGGAATCTGATGAGGCCGTCAAGCTGAGTGCCACCACTTTTAACATGGTACATGTTTACGATGGTGACCTTCTTTCCGAGACTTTGCTTTTAGCTTAGCTAGGCGAGAGGAAGTCCAATTGACTTGTCCATTAGAAAAAAAAAACAAATTTTATAAAATCGCTGCAGCCGTTTAGAATAGAATAGAAAGAATAACAAACAAATATACATTCACAAACTTTGGCCTTCATAATATTAGTGTGATATATATTATACTATCATAGCCCAAGACTCACCTGCTAGAGTGCTGGTTGGTACACTTTAGCTTCACTTTCAGACTTAGTAGGTCAGGTTGTAGTCACTACCAAGAAAGTGAATAAATAATCAAAAATAATAACCGGAGCCCGGGAGCTCCAAAGTATAGACCTTTGATGCTAGGATTCTGGGAAATTGATAGGAGGATGATGATAATTATATTGATTTAAGCCACAATTTTTTTTTTATATTAATTAATAATTTGGTAAAAATTTATTGGCATATTTATACGCACGAATAAAACGTGCAGAAATATGCGTCGGAATACATTAAAATGAATTAAAAGCCCGCGGTATTGCATTCAGGTCATAGATTTATCCGTACAAACGTTAAAATTTAATCAAAAGTTTTAGATTTTTCAATATGCCGTCGCTTACAACATTTTAAAAGTTTGTTCCAATAGTGCAGTGACGGCGGTAACAGTTTCATTCGCTCGTAACATTTAGCAACTGTCTGATTGAACAATGGTCCTAATAGATCCTGGTAATTAACGATTATAGGAAACCATTCACATGGTTTACCACTTTATCTATATTAAGCAGTCTTCTAATAAACCTGTAAAGGAGATTCTAGATTTAGGAGCTGACAAATTTTCACAATGCAGGTCTGAGGTTGAAGGCAAAAGAGCGTTCTTTTTTTGAGCTGTTGGTTGTTGTTTTTGAGATAATTCATATTGAGTTAAGCTCACATTTGTACCTATGTTCTTTTAATTTTTTAATGTAAGTAGGATCTCTGTGTAAGCTGTGTGTGCGCAATAAATAATTAAGTTGTGAGTTACGTAATTTTCACTGCGTTCGATTACATTACAAACTTCTGTTTGCAAACAACTCATTTTGCGTCACAGAAAAATATTATATTTTTAAAGGAGTCGATTCGCACGTTTCGTGCCAGTTCAATTCGTGCGAATCGTCCAATAAGCCAACTTCTCCATGAAACCTAATGCAGCAGAAATTATAACACAGAAATTACGCAATTTACAACCCAAAAAAATATTCTCGTTTAGCCTTAGTATAATGTACCAATACAGCCAAAAATAAATAGTAAAATTGTTAGAAAACATTGTTGAAAACCGTCCGTATTTTAGAATGACACTCAGTCTGCGCGATTTAACTGAGGACAGATTGTATAAACAGATTGATAGTTTGACATATATTGCCTATACAATCTGTCATTCTAGAATACGGGCCTAAGTTTTCATTGTAATTCTAGGCATCTCCCCGCAGTTTCAACCGCGTAATCCCTGCTCACGTAAGAATATTACGATAAAAATTACGCTATGGTATTTCTGAACAAAATTCTTACAATTTTTTATACTAAAGGAATACGAATACATTGGGAAAAATGAAATACTCAAGTGGGACTTGAACCCACACCTTTCCATTACAGGGGGAATGTTCTTCCAACTGAGCTATTGAAGGAATAATAAAAATAGGTTCATTAGTTAGAGTTTATCGATTACAAACAATATTTTCCCTTTATGATATTAATATAGATACTGAACCCTTAAAAGACAGCTGCCTCTCACCCTTGACCGATTTTACTCACACAACATCGCATCGGTAGAAGCTTACTCCATATTTAACACTTCAATAGGTTGTGCTAAGTGGTTTCGAAGAAACTTCTCTTCACAGATGTTTTAAGGGTGTAATAGCCCCGCCATTATTTAGCTAAGAGGCTATAATGTATAACATGAGGGGCTTCGAAAATAGTAACGCAAGGGTGTATACATATTATACAGTGTAGTAAAATTTGAGTTAACAGTGAGTTTAGTGAGTTAACAGTTGGTTAACAGTGAGTTTACAGTGAATTAACAATGTTTTTACAGAGAGTATACAGTGAGTTAACAGTGATGTTTTTACAGACAATGTTTTGACAGAGAGTTTACAGCGAGTTAACAGTGATGTTTTTAGTAAGTTAACAGTGAATTTACAGAGAGTTTATATGCAGTTTAGTATAGTTTGAGTTTATAGTGAGTTAAGTGAGTTCACAGTGATGTTTTGAGTGAGTTAACAATGATTTTACAGAGAGTTTACAGTGAGTTTAAAACTACATTTTATAGTGTGTTTTATCTGTCGTTGAACTAATAGGGTTTGTCCACATAATAATAGATATACCGCCAAAACTTTGGTGCTAAAAATATATGTATTTTTATAAGCAAAGGGTATCGTGGTTGGGTTGTAACGGAGTAAGTTAGTAAGTTATTAATTTAGTTATTTAAATTGTGAGGTTAAGCATACATAAATAAATATTCCACAACATTCCACACAACGCTATCTAGACCCATGGTAAGCTTAACTAGCTTGTGTTATGGAATCTAGAATGCGGATAAACATACTTAGTCATTTTTTTATAAATAAATACATACTATACATAGAAACACCCAGATCAATGCAAATAGCCATATTCATGCATACAAATATTTGCACTGAGCGGGAATCGAACCCGCGCATCCAGCGTAGCAGTTGCGTTCACTACCGCCACGCTACGAAGGCGGTTGTAGCAATGTTCATCAGATCAGAGTGTTAGGATAGATAACCAATTTTAACAAAGTGAGATGCCCCGTGCCTTGGAAAGCGGGTTCGTAACCATAATATTGGGGCTATCGTTATGGGTATGTAGTTTGAGCCCTGAATCCATATCCATACTAATATTATAAATGCGAAAGTAACTCTGTCTATCTGTCTGTATATTACGCTTTCACGCCTAAACCACTGAACGGATTTTGATGAAATTTGGTATAGGGGTAGATTAGACTTTGAGAAAGGACATAGGCTATGTTTGGTCACAATAACCGATATCCACGCGGGCGGAGCCGCGGGCAAAAGCTAGTAGTTCATAATGGTCTAATTACATAACGTATAATTCGCCAATCTGCCAGGAAATTAGGAAAATTTTTCAATTTTCGCTGTGCATAAGTAAGCGTTGAAGACATTCAACCTCAATTTCTCAATACACACCAACCATTTTTGTCCCAAATGAATAAAGATATTTGTTTTGATAGATGACTGAACTCCAACCGTTCGCAACATAAAATTGTAGTCTGTGAACATGACGCAACAGTCAAATGTGTTAACTGGCGAAAAGATATAAGTGTTCCCAAGCATGATTCTAAGCGACATCGAGTTACAAACGCAGTCGCAACTTGAGAATACGGTAGATTTAAATTGGTTAACATAAAAGAGACAACTGGCGTAAAACTAGACCAACTTAAATATGTCGGGTTTTACAAACTCGCGGGGTTATGAGACGGTTTGACACTCAGAATAGGGGTCCAGTTGGGCATTATGCCAAGTCAACATTCCGTGGTGTCTAGACGACAGTTATAATAAAATATTTATCGTTTTTTTGTATGAAATGTACAACTGTAATGTTGGCCTACCGAGCATCTTAATGACGTGGCGAGATAGCAGAAATATTGTAGGAGGAAAATTGGCAAAATTTGGACATATTTTTTTACCATACTTTTTTAAGATTCATGAGAAACTGTGTATGTGAATTATTTGAATTCGAATTTAACCTATTCGAAAGTTTTATACTTAATCGATTTAAAACTTTGTATGTACGTGGGACTCGAACCCGTGATCTTTCCCATACAGAGGGAATGCCTTGACCAACTCGTCTACCGAGACACGCCCGATGTGATTCAAATTTCCCTATCCGTCTTTAAGGCGACGGTGGAGATTCTTTCTTTCCGAGAAGATTATTTTTCCCTATGTATTCGATTTGTATAGTTAGCATAAATAATGCTGTAAAATACTTCAATTTGTATGTACGTATTTGATATTAGATGTGGCTGTATGAGTGTTTTCTTCGGCAGTGGTGAAATTTCTGCAAAAAAAATATGTAAAAAAATTAAATTAAAAATTTAAAAAACCCCCGTCACAAAAAACACCTCCAAAAAGTTTAAAATAAATGAATAAATTTTAATTCAATGGTTGCCATGTCGAGGGACCTTAACTGGTTAAATACTCCTTTATATCGTAAGGTCCCCCGACATGGCAACCGTTGAATTAAAATTTATTCATTTATTTTAAACTTTTTGGAGGTTTTTTTTGTGACGGGGGTTTTTTAAATTTTTAATTTAATTTTTATTTTATACTTTTTAAATTGATCTACTCGTCAAGCTCTTTCATTTGATACCCATATTGAGGGAATTATAAAGAAATACGTATTCCAACATGTTGTGGTGGCGGCCATCTTGGACCGATTTTTTTCAAACATGGCTAAGAACACTTTTGCTAAATCCAAATCGGTTCATCCGTTTGGGTGCTACGATGCCACAGACAGACACACACACACATACACACACACACAGACACGTTAAACTTATAACACCCCGTCGTTTTTGCGTCGGGGGTTAAGAAGGTCCAAAAGATCATCTTACTTGCAGGTAGGTACACCTGCTAATTTCAAATGACCGGCGCTCCCGTAAAAGCAAAACCAAACTGCAAACCAATAATAAGGAGGACCGAAGACTAGCTTCCTCTATTTAAATCACATTCCGAACATTACAAAAAAAATACAACTAGCGCCAAGCGCGTACTTCTTTGTAATGGTGCTTTTTTATGAAATTACCGTTTCATTTGGCTTAACTAACGCGTTAATAATTATGAAAATATAACTATGAATAGAAAACAGAATAACATCGGTCGAAACTGGAAAAATATTCATGGGTTGAAAACGGAAACACCCCTCTTAGCAAAATAAAATACGCATAAAACCAATGGAACACAAACACCATTTAAATAGAATTGTTTATAATTATCCTTAAAAAGTCACCGTCAAAACACTCTAAGGAAATATTTCTAAAGTTAAAACCCCTTTGAGGTCTGTCCCTTTCTATAAAAGCCCCTCTGAAAGTAATTTAAGCTAATTAAAAACAATTTTTCCTTAACAAAAAGCTTTGAAACATAAAAAAAAATATTTTTCCGTTTCAACGGCTGCTGTAACCTTGTTGAAATTAAAAATAATTGGCATCTTTTGAAAGAAATTTAATTACTGTACTGTCTATTATTTATAAAGGTATTTCTTTGAGTGATGGAATTTCTTGACATGTAAATTTTTATATTATCTAATATAATAAAAATGTGTGTTGTATATATGACAGCCTCTGTGGCGTGGCGGTAGTGCACGCTACTGCCACGGAGGAGGCGCGGGTTCGATTCCTGCTCTGTGCAAATATTTGTATGCAAGAATATGGCTATTTGCATTGTTCTGGGTGTTCCTATGTATAATATGTATATATTTACAAAAAAAAAAGTATATTAGTATGTTTACCCGCATTCTAGATTCCATAACACAAGCTATAAAAGCATACCATGGGTATAGATAGCGTTCAAAAAAAATATTGATGAGTAAAATAGGGTCAATCCACTTGTTTTTGGAGTTTAAAATAAAGAAGCAACTAATTTGGTTTTGATAATAATTGAATATTATGGATTTGTAGACAAAAACGTTATACAAAACATAATTATTTATTTTTCTTAAAAGTTGAAAGCTGACACTACATATTTAACTATAAAAGAAAAAAATAGCTACCTACGTTTCTTTACGCATCATATTACAATACGAACGATGTATTTTTGAACTAAGAATTCTATTTTGAAGATACGTTGATAAAGATACAAATATAACTCATTCAAGCAAAGAATTCCTATTATTTTCGCCTTTTTGAACAGAGAACACGAAATCAATTTGTTGTTCTACCATTTTCCTTGTTTTAGTTCATCTCTATTGTGTACGTTAGTAACAATACATGTCATTGTGCCGCCATTTTTATTATTCGAATTTCGAACAATATCTACTATTATATCAATAAATTGTAAAGTAATCGTGTCTGTGCATTGAAGATATAAACAAAATTGGTCATGTTACGACGATTCTGAACACAATTTCTTTTTTTAACTCTTGTCTGTTTGTCTATTTTTCCGCGATCGACGCAAAAATTACTGACCGGATTTTGTTGAGAGTTTTTCGTTTGAAAGTTTAATCGCGATCGTTTGAGTAAAACCTAAAACCATATTTTTTTTGGCTATAAGGTAATCTACCTATACGCAAAAAATGCAAAAACTGACATTCACGCGAGCAGATCCGCGGGCATACTCTAGTTATTCAAATATAAAAGAAAATGTTTGTGATAAACACAGTTGAATGTTACAGACAATAAAATATTTTTTTTTTATTATTATTGTTTTGGCAAACGCCAACCTGCCAGTAACGTGTTGATACTTTTTATGCGGTATTTTATTTTGTTACTTTCACAAGTATTATACGAGTATAAATACCTGTTCTTAGAATACTGATTATATCGTCGTAGAATTTTTACCTGCTACCGTGATTTACTTGAAGTAAACTATAAATAAAACCCGTACGCCAATATTCTTCTTGAAGAGTAGGAACGAAAATGCAATCTCGAGTTGATGAGTACGATCAGCCTGAAAAGTTTTATGAGTTTTGCATGTCAGCAAGTGGTGCAGAGATTAACTTTTGGCTGAATGTTTTCTCATTTAGTTTACTGGATCGCTCACTGTTCCAGTTTCTTAGTCACAATATTAGTTTTTGAAGTAAAACAGGTTCTAATAATAGATTCAGTGGTTTTACACCATGTTCGATTTTTAATTAACAAACAGATTTATATTATTTATACTGTTGATTGATGGCACTTGGTGGAATTCACTGTTACACATATTGAGAACACTTGTTCTTGTTCCACTGTATTTATTATATTATACCACCGGTTTCGCCTTACGGCATTCTCAAAGGTTCCATACAATAAATACAGTGGAAAAACTACAAATGTTCTCAATATGTGAAACAGATTTATAATGATGATACAAATAAAAGATAGCTTTCAATTTACTTTTTTTCTCTATTGCCTGCGTGGATGTTGGTTATCTTGATCAAACATAACCTGTGTCTTTTCCCAAGGACTAACCTTCTTCTTTACTAAAATGTATCAATGGTTTATGCATAATAGCGCATCAGACGTACAAACAGAGCTGCTTTTGCATTCGTAATATCGAGTATAGATTCAAAGTCTGTTTCAATTTATCATATGAAAATACCACCCATTGTACCTACTAAGCAATATACACAAACACATACATAGCTCCTTTCTTTTCATCCGTCGTCTTCACCTCCTCATGTGGTACTTTCTTGGCACTTACACGGTACTCCCCCGTACATTTCTGGTACTTCAAACTATGCGGCTGTGTGAAGTGGCCATTACGTTCCTCACTATGACGTATCGCTTTTTTAATTTAGTGATGCGATGAAGTAACTGTTTGTGAGATTAGTATTAGTACGAAAAAGTATTAGTACTTTAATACTCAGAATAGGTATTGATAATCGTTGTATGTTTAATTTAAAGTAGGTTTATTAGAGACAATTTTTGTAAGAAGTTTGAAGTAATATACATAGACACAACACTTTTTGTCCTGTTTGTTTGTGTATAGTTCCCTTAGCTTTTTAGCTTGCTGACTTTAGTTATAAAATTTATTTTTTCATTATTTTTTTAATTAAAGCATTCAAGTCATAGGAAATAGTTACTAAAGTATTTTTGTCGTTTTATTTCTGCTCGAATAATTTAAAATTACGGGTTATGAAAACGTTATGTCATATTACTGAATGGGAGCTCTGTTTGATACTCGTAACAGCAAGATTTTACTACCCACTAAAACCATTATGAAATCGTAACTGAACCGTGCAGATTAGCGTTAAGGTAGAGGTTAAGTTCCAATCAGATAAAGCAATAAAATTGAATTGAACGCTTGCGATTCAATTACGCTTGAATAATCACTGTTGTTTCGACTCTGGCCCTTGGCAATGAATTATTTACCGATTTGTAGCACATTTTAAGCATTTAGTGTGCTAACTATTTATCCATACTAATATTATAAATGTGAAAGTAACTCTGTCTGTTTGTTACGCTTTCAAGCCTAAACCACTGAACCGATTTTGATGAAATTAGACCTTGAGAAAGGACATAGGCTATGTTTCGCGATAACCCAAATCCACGCGGGTGGAGCCGCGGGCAAAAGCTAGTATTGAATAAGATAGGAAAATGTTTTAGTCGGTCCAGTCAGGATTCGAACCTGCAATCCTTCTCTTACAGGGAGAATGCTTTACTAAATACAATTAACCAAATAAGGGTATTATTTGGTTAATTGTATTTTTTAAACCCCGACGCAAAAACGACGGGGTGTTATAAGTTTGACGTGTCTGTGTGTGTGTGTGTGTGTGTGTGTGTGTGTGTGTGTGTGTCTGTGGCATCGTAGCACCCAAACGGATGAACCGATTTGGATTTAGTTTTTTTTGTTTGAAAGGTGTATTAGTCAAGAGTGTTCTTAGCTATGTTTGAAAAAAATCGGTCCAAGATGGCCGCCACCACAAGATGTTGGAATACATATTTCTTTATAATTCCCTCAATATGGGTATCAAATGAAAGAGCTTGACTAGTAGATCAATTTAAAAAGTATAAAATAAAAATTAAATTAAAAATTTTAAAAACCCCCGTCACAAAAAACACCAAAAAGTTGAAAATAAATTTTAATTCAACGGTTGCCATGTCGGGGGACCTTACGATATAAAGGAGTACTTAACCAGTTACGGTCCCCCGACATGGCAACCGTTGAATTAAAATTTATTCATTTATTTTCAACTTTTTGGTGTTTTGTTCCATAAACAGCTTAATAATTCCAAGGAACGCGGATGCTTTAAACTAGTGACTTAATCATTTTATGGGTTTACCATCGTATAATAATAATATATACCAATCGAATACCATATTTTTAATACCATAGGCATTTCTTTGTACTTTTTATTTACTCTGGTGATTCAAATGCATTTCTCTTTTGTTCACAGGTGGTGGATATAGTACGAAAAATTAAACATATCGTAAAACTAGACACATCAAAACCCAGTGGTACTTGTGTTGTGATTTTGTGAGGATTAATAAAATATCCAGTGCTAACAGTGTCGATAAAATATCGTAACAAAAGTAACAGTGATAAATACTAGCTCTCAAATTAACAGGTATAAATACTAGTGATATTAAATACTGATATTGGTGGAGTGAATACTCAGTGGTACTGATAGCAATGCTTCTATAGTGTGGTGATATTGATGATTTTTTCACCGTCATCACGAATGCGGGCGGACGGCCCCTTAGGCCGGCAGGTCAATGACAACGCCGGCACTTTTCGTGCTTTCCTTGGCCCTTGGTAAGTTAAAAAAGTTTTTTTATTATAATATCACTTATAAAAGAATGCAGTAGTATAACAATTATTTTCTTTGTATACCACTAGAACAATCGAAATTGTATCGAATTGTGATTATTAGACTACCGATGTGAACCCACTCCCAACATTAGCAATTCAGCTAAAGTGGAGGTGTTAACGGGAATATTGGTAATTTCAGTTGCTAATATTTATCGGTTGTAATTATGGAGGGTGGGTTTATCAATTAAATAAGCTCTTAAAACACTTTTCGGCAAAGTCCAGACTCGAACCTCGAATATCTTTAACAGTCGCTGTCACCTCTGTTATACATAGAGACAGTATATATAATGATGTATAAAAAGTTTTTTTTTTTCAAATTAAGTGTACTTTCGTTAAAATACAATATTATACAAATTTAAATCATATTACCTTAATGCTAAATAAATAATACAATTACAGTATGACAAACAATACATATTATTCATATTTAAGTCACGTCAACTAACCCACCCCGTATCGTTCCCGGCGCAAAGGTGCCCATGACGCTGGCAGCATTCCCACGCTGAATTGCGATGGCCATCCTTTGCATCAGAAGTGAGCCGGAGTGGGGGTCACACAAAAGTTATTTGGTTTTGATCATTGAATCTGTCTTTGTTCTAAAGGTTAAATTTGCATTTCCGAATTGATACTTGAAGTCAAACAGAATAAATCTGAATAATCTCTTTAATAACTCCCATTTAAAAATCTACTTACGCACGATTGTAATAAGATTGACTTTCGTCTGCGATTCAATTTTAGTACATTGTCATTCTCATATTAAAAATTTAATTAATACCTTAGTGGTATCGACGTAGTTAGCGCGGCTGCCATGCATTAATCTCAACATGAATTCACAATGAATCCTGATGTCCGATTCATACAAAGCGTTATCGTATACATAAGCTGTTAATATCTGCCTACCTTCTTATGATAAATATGATAGAATATGATTCAAGTAACATAAATATAATTTAAAAAACAGCAGATTGCCAGTCATACATTCTTTTTTTTGTTGATTTTTTCGTACGGAAATCCCACGGATACCTCCCCCGCTGGAGCTGGTTATGTCGGACTGGAACCAACTAAAACCGCACGCCATCTGTGAGCCGTCGTGCTAGGCCGGAGGTGAGGTTGTCGTCGATATATTCCTCGCACCCCGGCTGACCCAGGGCCATCCCGCCAGTCATCCATCCTAGCCTGTAATAGAACTAGTGCATCAGTTTTCAGCATATTTGTGCACCTTTTTACACTTTTCCGTCATTTACCGCGCCTTTCCGCACCCATCCTCGCTTTTCCGCACTTTTCTACACCTTTTCACACTCTTACGGTTGCAACTTATCAATTAATAGCATAGTAAATCTAAAAAATAAAATATTTTATTTACAGTAAACACCACAATTTACCATTCATACTAGCTAGTATGCGCTAGACGCGAGATTCAAAAGATATTAACCTTATTGCTATGACGTAGGTATGCTATCACGATCCCTCATACCATACATAAACAGTCATACAATATCCCAATAAGAATAGCTTTCATTCAGACTTCTCGCACTGCTGCCTACCTAATGATAACTTATAGTCGTAATACATTTGGGTCGAGCGACACGGAATTTTATTGCTGTAATAATATTCTTAGTAACTGCTATTTTTCACTGTTATTTTTTTCCCATCCTTATTTCGGAAAAGATTGAGTGTTTTGGCGGGAAGACTTTCGCTTTTGATGAAAGCTTTGGAACTGAGAGGAGTCATTCTTGGATAGCATCGCACGATTTAAAAGAAAGGATTATAATTTTTATACGGCAACGTGAATGTCATCATAATCAAATTCGACCAGCACATCCATACTAATATTATAAATGCGAAAGTAACTCTGTCTGTCTGTATGTTACGCTTTCACGCCTAAACCACTGAACCGATTTTGATGAAATTTGGTACATGGGTAGATTAGACCTTGAGAAAGGACATTTGATGTTCGGTTGCAATAACCGAAATCCACGCGGGCGGAGCCGCGGGCAAAAGCTAGTATTTTATATTTAAAAAAAATTAAAACCTTACTGATTAAATGTGAAAGGAAAATAAACAATGCCACAGATTAAATTTAAAAATAGTTCTTACTAGAATCCAGACTAAAAAGCCGAAATAAAAAAAAACCTCTGATTTTCTATGAAAAATTATAATAATACAAATATTCTACACAACGATATCTAGACCCATGGTAAGCTGTTATGGAATCTAGAATGCGGATGAACATACTTAGATACCTACTTTTTTGTATACACATACATATTATACATAGAATCACCCAGACCAATGTTAAAGCCGTATTAATGCATACAAATATTTTTGCACTGAGCGGGGATCGAACCCGCGCCTCCTGTCAGCAGTCGCGTTCACAACGCCACGCCAAAGAGGCTGGCGTATTTTATTTCAGAAATCCTGGAAGTCCATACACTGTAGGTAATTATAATTCGCTTACATTCTGAATAAAATAAATTATCAATTTCATCGTTGTGTAATAATTAATATGACCGAATTGACCGACGAATAAATATATTCACAGACCTGGAGATATGAACTTTTTACAATTTCTACAAAGTGACCTACTTTAAAGAAATTGTAAAAAGTTGTCAAATACATGTTTTAAAGTAAAGCCAACGAGACAAGATAAAAAAGGTAAACAAAGCGACCATTACTGAGTTATGTTGCGATAACTAGCGATTATTATCTCTGGCCTTGTCACACATGTCACACGTACCTACGCGATTATGGCCGAGCGACAGCTGTCGTTGCGTGTTTCGTAGTACAGGAAAACTGTCAGCACAGCGGTTCTAAACTGTCAGCTCCGCCATCTTATGAGCAATTTCATTCCTGTCTGGAATGAGTTTCAAGTGATACGTAATAAATTTCAAATAAAAATATTTGGAACCGCTGAAAGTTTGTTTACCTTTTTTCTCTCGCTTCGTTGGCTTTACTTTAAGACATTGATGTAAACTAGGTGTTAGAATATCAATCAAACAGTTAGCCTATCGGAGACAACTGCTGGACAATGGCAATTTCACAAATTGTATATAATGTATATAATTTTATCGATAATCATCAAGTGGCCACTTCTCATCAACGAATTATAAAGCCCTATATTACTTTAATATGGTTTACTGGAGTAGTTGGTTCGATAGGCACAAAAACACACTGAGTTCTGATCGGAACAACTAGTTGTTCAGTTTCGTTGGTCGGAGCGAAAAAAAAACAATTTAAAATTTAAATTAACGTACTACACTCCTTGGAGGATCCAAGTGTATCTTAAAGTAAGACACTTTTCCAATCCATTTCAATTCAATTCAATTGTTTATTTGTGGATCATAGGTTTGTGTACAGTTCTTATTCTAAGATACATTTCAGTGCGCTATGTCCTACCATGGAATATGGTGTGTGTACAAATTAAATTTACATATCAAAAAAATAAATGAAATAATAGTGAACACTTTAACAATGTCAAATAAACATAATCAAATAATGAATGAATGACATACTATAATAATATCACGCGAGAGAATCATCGTTTAAGAATTCGTCAATGGAATAGTAAGCCTTATTTGTCAAAAAAAAATTAAGTTTACCCTTAAATACTTTAACATTTTCCAAGCGGATCCTCGCAGGTATTTTATTATAAATGGAGGTTGCCATACAAAATACACTACTACGTAAGAACTGTGTTTTTTGGAATTATTTGGAATTGACTGGTACGATGGACTCTGGTGGAGAAACAGTGTACTTGGATCCATAAATGAACTCATTCAATGGATCCAAGTGGACGGAGGGTAAAATTGCAGTTAAGAGTGAACTGTGCCAGGAAGGCTATTATGAAATTCAAGAATATTTAGAGGTTAAACAAGTATGGTAATGAGCTGTTGGCTCAGTTATGCTACTCAAGCAAATCACTGTATTTACATTATAAGTATCATACCAAGTAAATCGTTGTAAAAAGACAAAAAAAAGAATACCTGAGTTTCTTGCCGGAGTCTTCTCCAGGTCTGGGCCGCGTTTCGAACCGGCGGTGGTTCATTTGCTAAACTAGTCTTTAATATTGACGTTTTGTAAGTTTCGATTTAATGGTCTATGCAGAATAAAATGATTTTAAATTTGAATTTACTAACGTGTAGCAAGTATTCATGGCCATGTCTTTCATAAAGTGCTGCCAGCTCCAAAAATTCCATAGCACGCTAACCTCTTTACGATATCCTATAAATTTGTGATACAAGGAAAGGGATGAACCAGTTTAAGTGCTTTAGCTCCCTAAAAGTTGGTGTTTAAAATTCGCATCAAAGGTTATTTTTAGTTTTGTAATTCTATCTATTCATAAAATGTGATAAGTGATAAAGTAATGAAAAAATAATGACATTTAATTATCATTCGAAAAATATCGGAAAAATTAAATGCTCAAGTGGGGCAGCATTTAAATTTTAAAGTAAGCATAATGAATGCTGTAAAAAATAATTCAAATTTAATTCTCATTTAAAAACTGCTAGAAAATTTTCCTGCCTTACCTAGATCTTACATGTATTGCCGCTGCAAAGTTAAAATATCCGCGTCAAAATTTCAGGCAAATGTAACTCTAGTCTTATTCTATTTTTATCAAAGGAAATCACTTTTATTACTTTCTATTGTAACCCCATAATTAAACATGCTATCTTAAAGGCCGCTGGATTTACAAACTTCCTCAAATTTAAGTTAAAGTTACTTATAAAACTGTTACGCAAATAGAGGGGCAAAGTTATAGACAGAAATATATTGTCAGGTGAAGACAGCTCTTGGCGGCATGGGGAATTGTGGGGAATTGTGGGGAATTCGGGGAATTTACCGCAGAGGGGACGAAACAAGTTTTGTTTACACACTTTGGTTGCGAAAGTATTGTAATATATAAAAATCTTTGTTTGTTTGTTTGTGTTTTATGCGATGTCGTGCTTTCATTCGGGTGGGGTAATACTTTGTTAACTTATATGTAGTTCGGATTTGCGTTCGCCAAGAGGAAGGTGTGCCACAAGGTACAAGCCTGCGATGCAACGGGGATAATGCAGCATGATGATGAATTTAATGTAATGAGCCATGGACACGGATCATTTCTCAAATTGTCACACCTTTTTTTCGTGCGGAAATCCCCCGCTGGAGCCGGAAGGGGACGTTATGTCAGACTCGAACCGACTAAAACCTAAAACCCCGGGAGGGGGACAACGGTGGGTTTTAAGCAGAATTTGACGTCAAAAAGCTGTAGTAGTGCTACACAATTTTGAATAAATACCTTGAGTTTGAGTTTGAGATTCCACGTACATGTCTCCTGCATGTGTCTGCAGTTTTCGTATGCAATCGGCTTCAGGCTACCTTTAATCTCTTGAATCTAGAGATTAAAGATCTAAGATTTATGGATTTTATTACATTCATGTAATAAATTAGGTTATATTTCCAACTACAATTATGTGAAGGTACCACTTTATATAAAATAAATATATGTTTTACGATATTCTACAAAGCGCTCTCTCGACCCAAAATAAATAAAATAGGTACGTACTTCGGTAATGTAATTCATATAGTTTGGTGGTTATCGTAATTTATAATATCATATATTAAATAAGCTTTTTGAATGAATTTTATAGCATTAAGTAGTCTAACTATAATACAAATCGAATACATCAGGAAAATACAATCTTCTCAGGCGGGAATCCAACTAGGCTAACGACTCTCGGTAGTCTAGTTGGTCAAGGTATTCCACCTGTAGGGGAAATATTTCGAGGATTTCGGGTCCCGCCCGAGAAGATTATTTTTTCCTGATGTATTCGATTAATTAAGCTATTTATTGCACAGCTCTATCCGGACCCAAACTTAGCAGAACTTGCCAAAGAGTTCTAGAATGTGGGAAAACATAGTTACACCTACCTCGAATCAATCTTAATGGAGGTTCGGAAATTCATACGAGTGCGGGTTTACACCCATGGCGTGAAAAAAGAGAGCTAGTTAACTTCTGAGCCGCCAATAAGTTTGGTTCGAGGTATACTATAATTTTGTACCACTTACATGGCACCTGGCAGACATGCGCACGGCCTGTCTGATAGGAAGCATTTGAAAAAATAAAAGAAAACTCGTAGTCAGCACAAAATAGCTCACAAAATACACCAAAAACTATTTACGACAGAGAAAGAAAAAGACTAAAAGGACTAAGTGACGTATGCTGACAAGAAGTCTGACAAGTTATCTAAATGTCAGTGTCACTCGGCCTGTCAGTCATACGTCACGGGTCATGACGTGGCATACACTATAGGTACGAGGCAAATATTTGCACGTGATTCTTTTCTTCTCTGCCTTACACAAACCTTTTTATTATTTTTTTTTTTTTAAAGAATATTAGAACCGAGGTTACTAATATTCCCTCTAACCCCTCCAACTAAGCTTAATTGCTTGTGCTAGGAGATGCTCTTTTTATGGAACCGCAACATAGTCTCCTTTGTCTCACAACTTAGGGTCCGAAATATGTGTCCCGAAGCATAGATAATTATACGATACCTTATTTCTTGAAAATAATTAGAAAAAACCTCGTATAAAAATATACAGACTATATGCGAGTGAAACAACAGACGGCCTTAAACGACAAAAATAATATCGATGCACTCCCCAATCCTATCCCTACATACTAATCTACCCCATAACTTCCGATAATACCCAGTAACATAAATAAAACTCGGCAAAGCCCTTCAAAATGAGGGCACTAAGGAGGGACGTATAAGGAAATAATAAGGAGTAAGATGTAACTTTGTCATAGCCTCGTTATGTCACTGTGGACATAAGTAATGGCGGACGAGCGATAATATCATCTATACCATAATATTAATCTATATATTTAAAAGAAAGTCGTGTTAGTTACAATATGTATAACTCAAGAATGGCTGTACCGATTTGGCTGAAAATTGGTGGAGTTGTAGCTTAGAAACAGGAGACGGACATAGGATACTTTTCATCTTGCGCGATCTTTAAATTTTATTCTGGGTATAGGTTCCTGTGGGTCGCGGTCATGGGATCAGTATTTCTATGACCCTGGTACATTTGCGTGAAGTACCAGGCTCACAGAAAATTTAAGGAACAGGAGCAGTGTGTCCTATATACCTTTCTATTCCGAACTTAACGCGGACAAAGTCGCGGACGAAAGCTAGTACAATTATAAAGAGGAAAGGTTTGATCGTTTGTTTGTATTGAATAGATACAAAACCACTTGACTGTTTAAAAAATAATTTTACTTATAGAAAGCCATATTATTAGTGAGTAGGCTATCATCATTCTGCTATTGAAGGGCTTTTCTTTTTCGTGCGTCCCTTGGATACTTCCCCAACCGGAGTTGGAAGGGGAGGTTATGTTGGACTCGAACCGACTAAAACCACATCCCGACTGAGGGTCGTGGTGCTAGGCTGGAGGTGAGATTGTCTTCGACATATCCCTCGCACCCCGGCTGACCCAGGGCCATCCCTTACGGTCTGGCTCTCCTCGGGAGGAGGGACAACGTGTCCCCGATGGTTAGACTCACTCCCAATTACATCGATCGAATGATTGGTAAAAAATGTGGGCGTTAATTCATCTCTGCCTAACCTTCCAATGATGAAGATGTAATTATATGTATGTATCAAGAAGTAATAAGATATAAGATGTACTTTTGTCATAACATCGTTACGTCACAGTGGACATAACTAAACTAAAGCCAACGAGACGAGAGAAAAAGGTAAACAAAGCGACCATTACTGAGTTACGTTGCGATAACTAGCGATAATTTTCTCTGTCCTTGACGTACACGTCACAAGTACGCGACAATGGGCGAGCGACAGCTGTCGTTGCGTGTTTCGTAGTACAGGAAAGCTGTCAGCACAGCGGTTCTAAACTGTCAGCTCCGCCATCTTATGAGCATTTCGTTCCTGTCTGGAATGTGCCTGAAGTGATAATTTTTTGGAACCGCTGAAACCTTGTTTACCTTTTTTCTCTCGCTTCGTTGGTTTTACTTTAATGGCGGACGGGCGGGAATCTATGATTGTCATGTGCTTGGAAATATAATGGAGACAATGATATTTCTGGACAGGATTCACTGGCTTGGGTCTAACGTATGAGGGGTCATCTATAGATCACAAACGATTTCTCGCTTGGGTGCATTTAGACAATGTTATTTATGTATGTATGTAAATGTTTTTATATCGTGACCCAATAACTTGGCACTTTATATGTAACGCGTTTAAAGAATGAAGAAGAAAGAACTTTTTATTTATAAAAGGACATGTCAATTTGACTTCACCTCGCGTGATGGTTAGCTAAAGGTAAACGTGTACCATGTTAACAATGGTGGCACTCAGTTTGACGGCCTCACAGTGGCGAAGGGTGGATTTTTTTAAAAGGGAAGCCGAACGTAAGAAAAACCTTACCATGGCCGATTGTAATGTGTAGGTACTCCTTTCAAAAGCTGTGACTGAATGGGTCGAGGCTTAGGTCCAAATGGTTGAGGAAATTTCAACCCACATTTACTATACGTGTAAGCACTGATGATTATTATAACAGTGTCTACCAAGTGTAATGAAAGTGGATTTGAAAAAATAAGATTTCAGGAGTTCGACTACCACTAACGTCGTAAAATCCTAGAAATCGTTCTTCAATGCCAGTTTCAGTTAAATATACCTATAAATATTACAGTTAGTTGCGCCCTATGGCTTACGTCAGGTGTTTCGTCAATCATAACCGATACAAATTGAGCTTTATCTATCTCTAATCTAATACGATCTCTTAAAACGGATGCAATGCTATGTATTAAATCGTTTTGAATGTCGCTAGAAATACCAGAAAATACGGGATTTTGCATTAAAGAACATTGTTCTAATTGTGAGTCCATTACTGAATCGTATTTACTTAAATATAATAAGGTTTCGATATAATTCCCGCGGTTATCAGAACCTGAACTTTCATCGTGACCGCGAAAAGCTAACTCTTGTTTACCTAAAAAAATTACTGTAGGTATCTATAAACCGTTTCATTAGATTTCTATTACAATCTACTTTTCGATTATGTACTTCATAGGTATTCGTGAAAAATGTTTCGATTCTAGTTGTCCCGAACTCATGTAAAACTATACAGTTGTCCCAAACTCATGTAAAACTATAAGTACAACTATTTCGAGAAAGATGTTTTCTCACACAACAAATAATCAGTCAGACAACAATCTAATGCTATTAACGCAGCCATTATAACAGCAAAATACACTACAAATGCATATAATACAACGACTATAGCTCGTGCGAGTTAACATGGCACCTGCCTCGAAGACACCCACCTCCCGCTTCCCCGCGCGCGACCCCGCTCTCGCCGTGCGAGGCTAGTAGCGTCAGCGTACACGCCTCCCGCTCCCCCGCGCAAAGCCCCGAGCCAGGTGCCATGTTAACTCGCACGAGTTGTACTTACCAAAATATTACGTACAACTCGTGCGAGTTAACATGGCACCTGGCTCGGGGCTTTGCGCGGGGGAGCGGGAGGCGTGTACGCTGACGCTACTAGCCTCGCACGGCGAGAGCGGGGTCGCGCGCGGGGAAGCGGGAGGTGGGTGTCTTCGAGGCAGGTGCCATGTTAACTCGCACGAGCTATAGATACTACGACAGTATAATGTCAATCAATGCACAACAGTCAATACACTACACAAGTCAACACAAGCACAAATTATACTTAGTAATAACTACTTTACACAAAAAAGCGAATTCTAACTTATTTATAACATAATAATTATTGATGAAATCAAAAATGAATGTCAAAATTGTGGTGAGCAATTGAATTTGAATACATTCAGTGTATGTAAACAAAACAAACTTCATATTAGTGCTCTCTCGCTCTCGCAAATTCTTATCGTATATTCTCTCTCTGTCATAACCCGTTGAACAGCGGCTTAATGTCGCTACATATTTCTACGAACACTACTAAAAAAAATTGCGCATGTGTGCGTGCGACTGCGTATTAAACAAGAGTTACAGATTCCGATTTTGGCAGTCAGCTTACGCGCGCGTTCAGAAAGAATCATACAAGAGGTTTCCTTCCTTAATTGAGAACTAGATGGCGTATGTGTAATATGTATTGTATGTAAATAATTATTATAATTGCGATTTACGTAACAGAATACTCTTTGTTTTATATTTTTGTGTAATGAATAGATGTGGTTTCATTGATTTATAATTTATTAATAGACAATGCTTAGGAGTTTTTGCAAAGGTAAGCCGGTAGGAATCGGGTTATATGGACACTTCGCCACTGCGGCCTCATCAGATGCCTTTGCACGCCCCACTTATAGGACCCGGTACTGTAGGAAAATGGAAACACATGAGCTTTTTTTTTATATAGGACACGTCAATTTGACTTCACCTCGCCTGATGTTAAGCAAAGGCAAAGTCTCGGAAAGAGGGTCACCATCGGAAACATGTACCATGTTAACAGTGGTGGCACTCAGCTTGACGGCCTCGTTAGATGCCTTTTCACGCCCCGCTTAAAGGACCCGGGACTGTAGGAAGAAGGAATCACGTGAGCTGGCAGGGAGTTCCAGGTCTTAGTGGTCGGCATAGGAATGAGTCACTGAAACGCTTGGTTCTAGCAGGTATACTCTGCACCGTAAATGGATGGCATCTTAGCCCTGCACGTGTCGTCCTGTGAAGGAAAGGGGAGGGTTGGACTAATTGGAAGAGCTCGTCAGAACATTATCACCATGGTAGAGACGGTAGAATACTGCCAAAGACGCAACATCTCTACGCATCTGCAAAGGCTCGAGGGTGTTCGTGACCTCAGGATCTTATGCGAAAGGGACATTTGGCGAAAGAGACATTCTGCGAAAGTGACGTTTTGCGACCAGGCGACATTTTGCGAAAATGACATTTTGCGCCTGAGCCATTCCCAATAATGCGGACGGACGGACGTTTTAAGTTGGGTGGATGATTAAAAATAAATAAAAACTATAAAATAAGAACCGATGCAATGTTTACCGCTCTTTTACCATTCTTAATTTAATAAGCTCGGTTAGATAATTTATTTTAACTATAGGATAATACTCCATTAACACTAATATCACTAGTACCTACCCAAGTAATGTACACCATTAGTATTTAAAGTGATACTAATAGTACTTGGTAAGGAGTAACAGAATAGATTACCACTCTAGTGAAAACCACAGTTGATTAGTGATAGAGGATGATAGTACTTACTTAAGGGCTTGGAATATGAATCTGTCATCACAGTCAGCATGAGAAAGATGTTTGGATGAATTTTATAGCATTAAGTATGCTAACTATACAAATCGAATACACAGGGAAAAATAAATCTTCTCAGGCGTGACTCGAACCCGCGATCTTACAGGGGAAAGCCTTGATCAACTCGGCTACCGAGACACGCCTGATGTGATTCAAATTTACCTTTTATTTTTATCCGTCTTTAAGACGACGGTTTTTTCCCCATGATATCAGATCCATATCAGAAAGATGTAGACGTACAAAATACTCAAAATGATCTTATTTTCTTTTTTTTTCTACCCCCTTCCAGTTGACTGATCGTCGATATTTTGGTATACACTTTAAGTTTTGACAATAATGCCATTTAAATCAATAAAACAGTTAGATTTACTCTTAAAATTAGAGCTATAAGATTATTTTGAGACTTCGTCGTCAAGATATTTATGACGCTGACTGTACTTAGTAATATAGAATTACTCTTAATGTATTCTAAAAAAGAAATCTTATGTAAGATAGACACTGATTTTCTATTCAGTAAGTAAAACATATTATTATGTGATCAACTTAAACATCTTGAGTAGAATTGTTCAACATGACACAGCTACTTTCTATCGTCGCACCACTCTTCATAGGCAGGGAATATAAATATAAATATAAATATATAAATATTCCACAACATTCTACACAACGCTATCCAGACCCATGGTAAGCTTAATTAAGCTTGTGTTATGGAATCTAGAATGCGGATAAACATACTTAGATAGGTACTTTTTTTTGTTAACATATACATATTATATAAGCTTTCGATAGGGTATGGCACAAATCGCTTCTTTCCAAGCTACCAGCCTTCGGCCTGCCTCCTAGACTGTGTAACTGGGTTGCAAGCTTCCTGCAGGGGCGCCGTATTCGCGTCCTTTGTGATGGACGAGCTTCGGAGTTCTTGCAGGTAAATGCTGGCGTGCCGCAGGGTTCCGTCTTATCTCCCACTCTCTTTCTTCTGCATATCAATGACATGCTCTGTAACGGAAACATTCACTGCTATGCAGACGACAGCACCTTACACGGGAGTTATTACGCACATCCTGCGGCCAAGCAGTCTGATATCGCGGAAAAAAGGCAGCTTCTTGTCACTGACCTGGACCGGATCCTGGACCACATTTCTCAATGGGGCGCTAGGAACCTGGTCGAGTTCAATGCCAAGAAGACCCAGGCATGTGCGTTTACAGCAAAGGTATCTCCTTTCCTTCCCCTTCCCACTCTTCAGAGCACACCACTGCCACTGCAGGATCACCTCACTATCCTCGGTATGGATGTTCGCTGCAAACTGAATAACAAAAACTATATCGAGAGTATCATCAAATCAGCCTCGCGTAAACTCGGAGTCCTGAACAGAGTGAGACGTTTTTTCACGCCGGAGCAGCGGTGTCTTCTATATAAGACCCAAATTCGTTCCTGCGTGGAATACTGCTCACATCTCTGGGACGGCTCCGCAAAGTACTTATTAGATGCTCTCGACAGGTTGCAGCGACGTGCGGTCCGCATTATTGGGGATCCTGAGGTCACGAACACCCTCGAGCCTTTGCAGATGCGTAGAGATGTTGCGTCTTTGGCAGTTTTCTACCGTCTCTACCATGGTGAATGTTCTGACGAGCTCTTCCAATTAGTCCCACCCTCCCCTTTCCTTCACAGGACGACACGTGCAGGGCTAAGATGTCATCCATTTACGGTGCAGAGTATACCTGCTAGAACCAAGCGTTTCAGTGATTCATTCCTATGCCGCACCACTAAGGCCTGGAATTCCCTGCCAGTTCACGTGTTTCCTTCTTCCTACAGTCCTGGGTCCTTTAAGCGGGGCGTGAAAAGGCATCTAATGAGGCCGTCAAGCTGAGTGCCGCCACTGTTAACATGGTAAATGTTTACGATAGTGACCCTCTTTCCGAGACTTTGCCTTTAGCTTAACATCAGGCGAGGTGAAGTCAAATTGACGTGTTCTGTATAAAAAAAAAAAAAAAAAATTATACATAGAACACCCAGACCAATGCAAATATCCATATTCATGCATACAAATATTTGCACTGAGCGGAAATCGAACCCGCGCCTCCTGCGTGGCAGTCGCGTGCACTACCGCCACGCCACAGATTGCAACACACAACATTACAACATTCATCCTCACACATTGCAACCGATAACGGTGCGCACTATGCAGTATGATAGGAACTTCATCCCACGTACGCTCAAGCTGTGAAATGAACCCTCTGTCATGGCTTTTCCAAGCGAATATAATATATTATGGGTTCTTCAAGAAGCATACTAGAAGGAACGCGAGTGTGACGCCCCTCGTGTTGCGCACGTCTATAGACCAGGATATTCACTTTCCATCAGGAGGGCCATGTGCTTCATAAGTGGCATAACCAAGGACATAACACTCTTGCTGCCAACCCTCCTTTATCATCATAATACAGTTAAACCCTTTTTTTATACCACTTAGGTGGCAGACAAGCAAACGGTCCACCTGATACTCGTAGTAAGTGGTTACCGTGTCCTATAGACGTGTGCAACAGAGAGTCACTCCCGTGCTGCCGACCCTGTAAGAACAGATAGTTTTTGTACCGTCAGAAGTAAAGCAAGATATCACAATTTTTTTTGTTGTCTGTAAGAGATCGCTCTTAGCGATAAGGCGCCATTTGTACATAAAGTCATGCATTGTCCATACATTTACTGTATTACTGGTGTACAATAAAGATTTATCTATCTACTATGACAGAATCCATGACGTGGTGGTGGTAGTGAACGCGACTGCTACGCAGGAGGCGCAGGTTCGATTCCCGCTCAGTGCAATTATGTATGCATGAATATGGCTATTTGCACTGGTCTGGGTGTTTCTATGTATAGTATGTATGTATTTACAAAAAAAAATCTAAGTATGTTTATCCGCATTCTAGATTCCATAACAAAAGCTAGTTAAGCTATGCTTACCATGGGTCTAGATAGCGTTGTGTAGACTGTTGTGGAATAATTTTTTATCTGTCTATCCAGTGGGCTCTGGCTACCCTACAACTAGGTCAACAAAAAGGTCAACTGCCTCCAAAAAAGTCCCCTACCATTGACCTCATAAACGAAATCACAGCAAAAACTCCGAAGGTATCCGTAACTACGTTAGGGGCGTTCCTTCCAAATCAGCAGTGCTTAGACTTGGAGGAGTAGCGCTTTATCGCTAATAGCCACCGGGCACCATCCGGGGCGTGGCGGGCTCCCATCCATTCTGACGAGGAACGATAACAAGCCGTCTTTGGAAGATCGATGTGACTTGAATAAGGGCTTATTTTATTGGGTAAAGTTTTTTGAGATATATTTTCAATTATAGGAACAAGTTTTGATCACAATTTTATTGAAATCGGTACAGCATGCGCAAGCCCTTGATTATACAAAAAAAATGACATTACATTTTAGACTTTATTTCTATACATCCAAAGTCCAAAATGAAATCAAAAAAGTTTCAATACACTTTTTCAATCACTCTGCAAAAAATCATTTAATTTGGAACTTTAAGCTATTCGCTTTAAAGTCTATTATATCATGCCGTTTTTTGTAGTCGCTGCGGCATGACTATGATTTGGCTTTAATAGAGTCGAGGCCCGTGTTTTTTTTCTCGTTTAAATCCCCTCGGATATGCTAGGCCGGAGGTGAGGTTGTCATCGACATATCCCTCGCACCCCGGCTGACCCAGGGTCATCCCTTGTGGTCTGGCCCTCCTCGGGATAGGGGACAGCGGTGTTCCCGACTCGCCCCCGGAATGGGGAGTCGCCATCGCCATGATACCAAAAGAAAACGCAAAAGAATCGGTTCGTTAACCTAGTAGACATAAATAATGTAAATCAACACAAAAATGAAAATGTGTGGTTTTATAATGTCAAATTATATAAAAATGTCGTAATACAGTAAGTAAATTAAGCATCAGATATATGTCAAAGTAACATTAACTATAACGTGTTGATTTTCTCCATCATATAAGAAATGTATTCATTTAATATCACTGAACAAGCATCTATCTATTTTTTTTAGCCTTGTAGTTATTCTGAACCCAACGCGAAATAATCATTAGAATCGGAACATTAATCAAAAATATATACCGTGAACAATAAATAAAAATGAAAAATTATAATATGGTGCTATCTGTTGCGTAGGTATGTCACTAATGTCAACTATCTTTGTTATGTTTTTTTATTATTTGAATTTCGAAACGTGATGGCGTCGCTGGATTAGATCAAAACTAATTGGGTATTTGTAGGTACTGACTAGTCAAATGAGTTACATTTTACTAAACGTCAAAACGATAAGTTATAACGTAACTTGTATGAAAAAAGATTTTGTGACGTCATAAAATTTAATAGTCAAATCAGTTACTATTATAGGTTGGGTGGACGATTAAAAATAAATAAAAGCTATAAAATAAGAACCGACGTAACTTTTACCGCTCTATAACATTCTTATTTTAAAAAGCTCGGTTAGATAATTTATTTTAACTATAGGATAGTATCCAATAATCGATTTTAAGGTAATATATTTGGATAAGAGTTTTGATGCACTTGAACTTTGGAATTTACTTTGTTTTGATATAAATAAATAAAACATTAATAATAGGGTATTTGACTAAGTCGTCGATTCTTCCCAATTATAATGCTTACTATGATAGCTTGTTCTGAAAAAGTATGCCTTGCAAAATAAAATATAAACTGAAACTATGACTTTTCATTAGTTGAAATTCCCAAAAAAATTCAAAATATAAACAATCAAATTCAATTCAAATATATAACTTTTTAGATTCCTCATTAAATTTTAAGTAACTTTTATTATGAACTATATACGTGTAAACGCAACGTAGACTGAGATAAATGCGATATTCTCTTGCACTCCATACATTTGCACTACGCGCTACAGAAGCGTGACGTCACAATTTCGTACGATTTTAAATGGAGCGTTTTCGGGCGGCGCGACAAATTGAATTTTTTCAAAATCAAATATCTTGAAAACTATTTGTCGTACGAAAATTTTACTTTTACAGTTCATTTATTATAAGAAAGTGGTCATTTTTCGAAATTAAAAAAAAAAATAGTCAAATAGCCTATTTTTACTCCAGGTTCTAGAGTTTTGTATTTGGCAGAATCAGCTCCACAGTACAATATTCAGTTAATTGAGCATACAGTGAAAATGTCAGAATAACTTTAAATGAATTGTGGTAAAAATAGATATAATCAACTCATACATACATACAATCACGCCTTTTTTACCTGACGATTTGTTCCGCGTTCGCCTCACGAAGTTTTGCTCCACATAAAAAGAGGTCAATTAACACCCTCATTTCATCAATCTTTGTATTCGGTCGCACGTAATCGGGGGTGAGCCTATTGCCACATTCCGGGCACTATTGTTAACTCAAGCCGTGCATCTGAGGCTGAGTCTGGGCTGTATATATTTGTCTGGTATTAAACAGCCCTATCCAGTCGCCTTTCGACTTGTACAACGCCGCCGCATGGGAAGAGATGAAGTGGACCAAATTCTACTCTGCCGCGGCTCCAGTCGCCATTTTTTTGATGAATAAACCATCTTTAGTTTGTAATATCATTGCTTTTATGTAACAATGTTAACATTTATTTTGTCTGCTGTATTTTTTTGTTTTTAATTATTGTACCTTCATCAATTTCAAATTGGTGACAACCCAATAAAACGAAATTGACATACCACTGCCAACATAACAAAATAAATCTGCATGCAGAATTTACCTTTTTACAAATGGAACACAAGCCGATATTTGTATTTCAATAATGGAACACAACTGTATCTGCCAATAAAAAAAAACATGTCGTTCCATTATTTATTTGAATTCAATTATTTACCGCCATTGCGGTTGGCCCGCGAATATGACTTGATACAGTCGGTAACAAATTGACTACGTGAATGTCAGATTTTCTGAGAAAACTATATTATGTTAAATGCAATTTAATTTAAGTTTTCTCAGGCCATAGCTAATCACTATTAGCTAACTACGCCTCTAGACAACCTCTGTGGCGTGGCGGTAGTGAACGCGACCGTTACGTAGGGAGCGCGGATTCAATCCCCGCTCAGTGCAAATATTGTATGCATGAAGATGGGTATTTGCATTGGTCGGGGTGTTTCTATGTATAATATTATGTATGTATTTACAAAAAAAAACTATATGTTTATACCCATTCTAGATTCCATAACACTAGCTAGTTAAGCTTACCACGGGTCTAGATAGCGTTGTGCAGAATGTTGTAACGTCCTGGGTTTGAATCCGGGCATAACACTAACGGCGTGCATCCATTGCTAACAAAACCAATTTAGCTAAGCAACAGAAATAATAGTCATTTCAGTTAGATACTAGCAGTGTATTGAATAATTCGATTGTTACCAAAGCCTTAACTTTGGAGAAATGTTTAAACTCACCAGGGCCTCGATTCTGCTAAAGCCAAACCATAATCGTGCCGCAGAGACTGTAAACAACGGCATTAAATAATCGACTTTAAAGCGTGGTTCTTAAAGCTCAAAATTAAATGACTTTTGCATAGTGAATTAAAAAGTGTAATGAAACTTTTTTCTTTTCATTTTCGACTTTAAACGTATAGAAATAAAATCTATTATTGGATGTCATTTTTTGCGCTGATTCTGACACAAAAGTAGTTTAACTTTAGTAGAATCGAGGGCCAGGAATAGAAACAGAGACACTTACAATCGAAAACTCTAACGCCACGTGTTTAACATGATATACTTTTGTTGGAAGATTACTCAAATAGTCACATTACGTGATAAAATCCCTTATAAGAGCCTTGTTTTATTTCACCATGAATTTTGTCAATTACTTTATAATGTCGAGTTGGTTCTCAGTGGAGTAGAATAGGACCACCCCAGTTATTCCTGTGGGTGCCGTAAAAGGCGACTAAGGCATAGGGCTTTTTTCCATCCGACAGTAAATAAACAGCCCAAGACAAAGGGCCCGCTAGACGGCAATAGGCTAACTCTTATTACGTCATGGGATCGAAAATCATAATTGGCAAAACATGAGTGCTAATACACCTCTGCCTACCCCTTCGGGTATTTACAAACGTGAGTGTAGAGATGGATGGACTTTATAAAAGATTATATTACTTTTGCCGCTGATTGTACAAATTGTACAGTGCGCATTCATGACTTTTAAAAACCTAAGTCTGAACTTTTCACTCTTGCTACGACTGCTAGAAGTAGATACCCTATTCGCGCGCGAGTCCGACTCACGTTTGGCCTGTTTTGGCCCATATTATCCTTTTGTATCTCCTAGAACATTATTATTTTTTCCAGTCAGCTCTATTTCGTATTTCCTGACCCCTGCCTTGACTTATTACACCAGCGGCCATGTTTTTCGGAATGCATTAGACAACATCTGCGCCCTGGCGACCGTCCAAGAAGCACGTCTTGCTTTTATTAAATTCCGCTTACCATACCGTATGTGGTCAAAAGGCTGGGAGCCAATGCAGGTAATTTAAAAATATGTAGTTACTATTGTTTATGGATTATTGGGTGCCATAGAGATATTGACTTCAGCTGTTTTGTTTAGAACAAAAAATTGCATGACATTTATTTAGAATTTCGAATTTAGAACAGGGTGAAGATGTATTATTAGAGACACATCATGCAAGAACATCACGGCTCTCAAAAACGACGAGTACAAAAAAAAGAAAAGGAAGGAAATACTAAAATTATAACACCATACGAGTTTTCTGCTGTTAGAGGGAGACAAATTTGAATAAATAATAAATAAATAAATATGGGTGGCGAAATGTGGGTGCTAGCACTTCTGCCTACCCCTTCGGGGAATACAGGCGTGAGTTTATGTTGTTGTTTTTAAATAAATATTCCACAAAATTCTACACAGCGCTATCTAGACCCATGGTAAGCATAACTAACTTGTGGTATGGAATCTAGAATGCGGATAAACATACTTAGATACTTTTTTTGCAAATAAATACATATTATACATAGAAACACCCAGACCAATGCCAATATTCATGCGTACAAATATTTGCACTGAGCGGGGATCAAATCCACGCCTCCTGCGTAGCAGTCAGCGTTCACTACCGCCACGCCACAGAGGCTGTCTAGGTGTATAAAATCATTAACTCCAAGACATACCCATTACCGTCAACTGGTATAATAATAGTGCTTAATTATAAACGAGTGACCGAAATAAATGATCCATCGGAGAGGCCGTTACGGAATGAGTTAGTGAACTTTTAACTCGCCTGTGATGAGTAAAGTTGTTTCATTTAGTGACTTTTGTAATTATAATATAGTTTTAATTGACACGAGTTTATTTCATAATAATTATAATAAAGTTGATGTATTAGGGAGTCTCAGTAAGAGTGCACTTTTTAAAATTGGTATATTTTATTTTTCAACCAAGTGGCAACTCTGAAATTTTACAGTTGTCACCTCAGTTTAAACCGATTATTAAAAATGGAGCGCTTTTCGAAAGAACAACCCGTTATAATTGTAAAAACTCATTATAAAACAATCGATTTATTGCAGCAACGATTTCCAGAACACATTATCTCACGAAATTCTGATGTCAACTGATAGGGCTGTTCTTCATCCGACAGTGAACATACAGCCCTTGCAATAGGCTCGGACGAAACGTGGGTCGTGCTAATATAACTCTGCCTACCCCTTCAGGGAATTAAAGACGTGAGTGTATGTATGTGCTGCATATGTTAACAGTAAGCTGTCGTATGCAGTTGGCTTCGGAATCATACCTTTATGCTTGGACAAGCTGTAGCCCGTGGCTTCGCCCGCGTTGATGCCGGTTATCTCAAAAGACGTGGGTGTACGAATTTTCATGCTTCCAACTTTGAAAATGACGAACTTTCGATACAAACGTTTATTACCTATTTTATCACCTTAGTATTTAATTTTGAAATACGCTAATACACGTGTTCATTTATTTCTTAAAAGACATAAGCTTATGAAATTTAGTGCATCTAGCTCTGAAAACGACGGACTTTCATACAAACTTCCATCCCTTATTTTACCCATTTAGTAGCAGAATTTCCAAAAATCCTTCCTTAGTGGATGCTTACATCATAAAATTCATCTGCTGTCAAAATTTCAAGTTTTTAGGTCCAGCGGTCTGCGTTGATGAATCAGTCAGTCAGTCGGGACAAGTAATTTATATGTATAGATAATGTCTACGGAATATTCTTAGTTATAGTCATCATCAGCATTCTCTGAGCCTACGCAGTTGAGGTAGGCTTTCTAGTCTGTGATGTGACTGCCAGCAGACCTTTACAATCAACTAGCTTTTGCTAACTAGATGTTGGTTATCGTGACAAAACATTTCTCAAAAGACGTAGGTGTACGAAGTTTCATGCTTCTAAGTTTGAAAATGACGAACTTTCCATACAAACGTTTATCACCTATTTTACCCTCTTAGTAGTAAATTTTTTTAAAACGCTGATACACATGATCATTTATTTCTTAAAAGACACAGGTTTATAACATTTTGTGCATCTAGCTCTGAAAATGACAGACTTTAATACAAACTTCCATGTCTTATTTTACGCCTTCAGTAGTAGAATTTCCAAAAATCCTTTCTTAGCGGATGCCTACGTTATAACAACTATTTGCATGCCAAATTTCAACCTAATCTGTCTAGTGGTTTGGGTTTTGCGTTGATAGATCACTATGTCAGTCAGTCACTTTTGAGTATATTTAGAAGATTAGCTCCTATAAAAACCACGCCAAAAAGTGGTACTTAGTTCTGGTCAAGTGACTACCAAACTTTGGATCCCTATAACGATTCAATGATATAGTCGAATTTCAATTTCACAGAGGCCTAACTGCCCCCCTAAATAAGTGGCAATTCGATGGCCAGCGTCTCGTAGATAGATTGACGAATGTATGACGTTAGTGACATGCATTGACGACTGTCAAATACCCCCCTTTAAACGAAACGAAACGGAGAGCAACTCGAATCGTCAACTGCCAAGATGTTTCAAATCGGCTAGACTCTTTGGCATCGTTTAGAGATGTGGCTTTGCTCTGTATCTTCTATCGCCTATACTATGGTGAGTGCTCCGAGGATTTGTCCAGATTGATCCCCGCTGCCTCTTTTCGCCATCCCGTCCACCAACACAGCAGTTCCACACTCACCATCTGAACGGTTGGCGGTCCACAGCTGCGTGTTTCTTGAGAAACTTTCTGTCTCGCACAACTAAACTGGAATGAACTGTCGTCAGCGGTATTTCCGAACCAATACGACCTTCAAACCTTCAAGAAAAGAGCGTACTCTCATTTGAAGAAAAGAAGGCAACGCACTTGTGAGTCATGTGACTCCTCTGGTGTTGCGGGCTGGTTTAATTATCTCCATACGATGTGACTATAGTATAGGAATCTCATAAATGCATATCGACATACAATCTCTTTTTATTAAATGATATAATATTATGTTAAAGTATCCAACATCCATAACACTTAAACCCAAATCTAGAACCTAAGTCGAAAGATAAACGAGGCTCTCGAGCGGTCGGATTAATTTGTAATAATCTATGCTTGGTGAATTTGAGCTCGTCCACTGCAGTAGCACCCCGTGATATCCTCAAAAGACACCCAAGAAACATGTACTGCGTGTATAGAGCACATTGTAGGCCCAAAATACTTATCGAATTTATTTTTTCTGGAGGGTAAATCGAAAAAAATCGTATTAACCCTTAAGCGGTTTGAGAAAACCTAATTTAGTATATTAAATTACGAATATGGGGTAATTTAGGAAATGGATTTTATGTCGAGGATTCTTTATTAAGTTATCGAGAAAATATATATTAGGTATACCTACGTCATTTGGGGGTTAATAATAATTGTATAGATTATTATTGATTTTGATTTTAGACCGGTTTTGATTTTGAGATTGTTATTGATTTTAGACCGGTACTTTTCCAGCAATAATAAACCACTTTTGGTTGATTTCATATTAACATAACATAAACTCACGCCCGTATTCCCCGAAGGGGTAGGCAGAGGTGCTAGCACCCACGTTTCGCCAGTTTATGTTTAGGTCCCAATGTAATAGGTGGCGAGCCTATTGCCATTAACCGGGCACTTATAAACCTGCGATAAATACACACATAACTTCGAAAAGCATCGAAAAGTCATTGGTTGATTTCATATTGATGACATTAGAAAACGTGCAATATGCCTATACGAATAGATGTCAAAATTTAAGATTACGTAGATTGGACAAATCTTTGATTTAGAATAAGGTGCAGTCAATATCATAAATATCTTGAAAATAAAAATGAAAATGAAAAATAATTTATTTCAGTAACACAATGGTACATTTAACAATATTTTTGTCGTTGTGACCTTCTATTAAGTGAAATACACCTGTATCAGAAGGCCACGCTCATCCATATCATAACAAATTGTTGTACCTAATAGGCTTCCTCTTCGCTTAGGTATATAAAATGTAGAAAGGGTTAGATTGCTTATTAAATAAAAGTTAGTATTACACTTCATATTTCTTAGATGTGTGTGTGTGTGTGTGTGTGTGTGTGTGTGTGTGTGTGTCTGTGTGTGTGTGTTTGTGTGTGTGTGTGTGTGTGTGTTAGTGTGTGTGTGTGTGTGTGTGTGTGTGTGTGTGTGTGTGTGTGTGTGTGTGTGTTAGTGTGCGTGTGGTGTGTTATGAGTATAGGATTTGTTCTGTGCTATCGTAGTTTAAGATTTTAAGCCAATTGATAATAGTATTTTTGCATTTGTAAGCTGTTAGCTGGTGGATTTGTAATTTTTTATTTATCAAATTGTATAGATGGTTAGCCTGCTTCGAAAATTGTCTTCCAGCAAAACAAGTTCTCACTCGAGTGGTTTCAGCAACAGAGTGTTTCCTACGTTTTTGTTGTAGGTTCGGACAAGGGTTTACATTTCTATGCTTTCTCAAAATTACGCTAAGTACATAAAGCTTTCTAACTGTCAATAGCTCACAATCCAAGTACAATTGATCAGTAGGGTATCTTCTTGGTTTAAAATAAATTATCTTTAAGAGCGCTCTCTGTGACCTTTCTACTACCAAAAATCTTTCTTTTGCGGCACCTCCCCAAATAGTAATGCAATAAGTCAACACTGATTGCGCTAAGGCTATGTAGACTGTTTTAATTAACGACTTGGAGGCAACGTAACGCAGTCGCAGAAATATCCAAACCATCTTACGAATCCTACTAGAGATAGCTTCTAGATGTGTATACCATGACAAATGTTGGTCTAAGTGAACGCCAAGATATTTTATACAGTCAGTTTTTTCAATGGCTGGGCAAGAGCAAAGATGTTGTAGCAAATTACAGTTGCATTCATGTATTTTGATTTCAATTCAAAATACATGAATGCAACATGTTTTCTTGTTTTTTGGGGTTTGATGGGGGTTGAGTTGCTATTGTTATAGTGTGACATATGCACTTAGTTTTGAGCGCATTTAAGGTAAGTAGGTTATGTTTTAGCCAGAGGTTAACTTGAGTAAGTCCCTTCTGGGTATTCTCGCAAATGGCCCGCCATGATTTGCCTGTGAAAACAATAGCAGTATCGTCAGCATATGAGAATACTTTGGCATTGTCTAGTTTCATATTAAGTAAACCGTTAATGTATATCAGAAAGAGCGTAGGTCCAATTACGCTCCCCTGAGGAACACCAAAATTGATAACGGAGCAATCACTAGTGTACATTCCAACTTTAACACATTGTGTCCTATTTGTTAAATAATCTTTAAGAAGTGCCAAAGGCTTTCCTCTTATTCCAATGGGTTCTAGTTTTTGTATTAGGATAGGAACAGAGACTGTATCGAAAGCCTTTTTTAAATCTAAAAATACCGTGAGGCATTTATTACCTTTGTCTAACTGTTCAGTCACTAAAGTTGTTAGAGCTGCAATTGCGTCTTCAGTTGACTTATTTTGTCTAAAACCAAATTGGCGTTCAGATATTATTTTATATCGATTAAGGTAGTTAATAAGTTGTTTATTTATAATTTTTTCTATAATTTTCGAGAATGCTGTCAAAACTGATATTGGTCTGTAGTTGCCGATTTCATCTCTGTTCCCATTCTTATACACCGGTGTTACTATGGCTCTCTTAAGGGAAGTGGGAAATACGCCTTTGTTGAAGCACGTGTTTATTAGGTGAACTATAATAGGTACCAACTCACTTTTGGCCAATTTTAGAAAAGAGGTAGGTATAGTGTCCCAGCCTGGAGCACTCGAGGATTTTAGGCTCATAAGAGTTTTATCAACTTCATCTATATCTGTATCCAGTAAGACAAAAGATGTGAGCTGACTGTACTGGCCCACCATATACTGTTTTTTATTTAAGGAGGTAGGGATTACTGGAGCAGTTATTTTGGATGCTAAATCACTCCCAATATTAGCGAAAAATTCATTGACTGAGTTTACTGATTCTGTAGGGGTTTCTTTGAAATTAAGTAAGTGAGTATTGTCAGTTTTTGATTGTTTTTGATACGCCACATTGGATGTAGATTTCCATAGACTTTTAGGGTTTTTAGCAGACATTTCAAGTAAGTTTTTATCATATGTCCTTTTAAGCTTTTTAATTAGGTTGTTACAGTAGTTGCGATAGTGCCTATATGTGGTCTTTAATATATCATCGTTTGGATTTTTGCAGAGTTTTAGTTGCATTTTATTCCTGTTTTTGATGCAACGAAGTATACCCGGAGTCATCCACGGTTTAATTGTGCGCTTGCTTTTAGGGATACGAGTAGTCTTTGTATTTTCTTGTAGTGACTAGAGGAAGAGGTGAAATGTGTTTTGGTAAAACTAGAAGAATCATTGCGTGGTCAGTTATCGTGTTATTTAAAATGGCGATTCGTGCAGTAGTCTTAGTTTTATCCAGTTTAAGCATGAAATGGTCCAGGCAGCTTCTACCCAATCTAGTTGGTAATGTATGCCCAGGCAGGATGCCGTGATATGCCAGTGCGTTAAGGTAAGTGTGTCTGTTTTTTCTTTCAAAACTTTTTTCATCATCTTCAATTATCAAGTTTATGTTAATGTCTCCAGTTACAGTAATTGTTTTGTGACTTTTTATAGTATCCAAATGCGAGCTCAGCGAGTTTATAAATGGGACTGCATTACTAACTGAGGGAGACCTGTATATACCAATAACTATGCAATTCTCCAATTCAGTTTGAAGACATGATGCATCCTGTAGTTTAATTTCCCTTGTCTCCGCCTTAAGTGTATTTTTGATATAAGTAACCACACCATCATTTTGATTAAGGTAAGCTGTAGAATCTTGACAACGAAGTCTCAAAATGATCTTAAAACTCTCGTATTAAGAGCAAATCAAACTGTTTCATTGATTTATATGATACTAGCTTTTGCCCACGGCTCCGCCCGCGTGGATGTCGGTTATCGCGACAAAACATAGCCTATGTCCTTTCTTAAGGTCTAATCTACCCCTATACCAAATTTCATCAAAATCGGTTCAGTGGTTTAGGCGTGAAAGCGTAACATACAGACAGACAGAAAGACAGAGTTACTTTCGCATTTATAATATTAGTATGGATTATTGTCCAAACTGAAGGTGTTAACCAAAGTGTGGATGTGGATGGTAGAAAACAGGGCGGCGCGCTTTTAGTGGCCACATGCCGCTTTGAGCTGCGACAAGTACGTATCCCGCGTGTGTCGATAGACGAATGCGTTTTTGAACTGGTGTGCGCGACTGTACATTTAAACAATAGATTGCTGTTTTTGTGTTGTGTAAGCTATATACCACCAAGTAGTTCAGATAACGATTATATGCTTTTATTTAATATAATAGAAAATTTATGTGATATATATAAAACAGTGTTAGTAATAGGAGATTTTAATTTGTATTCTTGTTCTGTAAATGTTGCTAATTATTATGAGTATTTTATATCATATTGTGAGTTCACTCAAAGTAACACTGTACCGAATCTGTTAGGGCGTCAGTTAGATTTGGTGCTGAGCAAAGGGTTTAAGGGTGAGGTGTCGGTGAAGGAGGCGGGCGAGTCGCTCGTGGCTAAAATTGATGAACATCACCCACCACTAGTGGTCAGTGTGAGCTCCACATATAACGTTTTGTGCCCTACACCTGTCCCCGCGGACGCTGACTATGGTGACTCGCGCAGTATTAGACCGCAATGGAATTGGAATAAGGCCAATTACCAATTATTGTATGAAAAATTGGCTTTTATTGATTGGAGTGCGATGTATCGGATTTGTGATTCTGAAGACATGTTAAACTTTTTTTATGATAAACTTTCATGCATGTTTGACGAATGTGTACCGCGAAAATCACTTGGCCGAAACGAATCGCGCTTCAGTTATCCGGAGTGGTATACCAAAGACATAATTAGAGACATAAAAATAAAAGCTAATCTTCACAAAAAATACAAAAAAACTAAAGATCATGGTGATTATATGGAATATTCAAAATATAGAGCTCAAGTAAAAAAGTCTATAGAGAGGGCACATCAGGAGCATAGAAGTAAAATTCAATATCGATTTGCAAAAGATCCAAAATCCTTTTGGCAATATATAAGATCGCAGAGAAATAGGACAAATAAACAAAAGATTATAAAAGACGGTCTATATCTGGCGGATGCTGAGTGTGCCAGAGAATTTGCCAGTTTTTTTGAATCGGTATATACCAAAGAGCCACCGCGTCTCGACCCGCGGGAGGCATCGTTTGGGGCGAACGCGAATAGTGCACGTGTACATATAGATAGTTTGAGTCTTAAGGATGTAAAAATAGCCCTTGCAAATCTCAAACCAAAACATTCATCAGGTCCTGATGGATTACCTGCTTTTTTATTTAGAGACTGTGGTACAGTGTTAGCGGAACCACTGCTTCATATTTTCAACAGCTATTTAAAACTAGCAATGTTCCCGGCTCGTTGGAAAACTACGCGGGTGATACCAGTTTCTAAAGGCAAAGCAGGTCCGGAAATCAGTAGCTACAGACCAGTAGCTGTACTGTCCACACCAGCTAAAATCTTTGAGTCTGCTATACAGCGGTGCATGCAAGAACAAGTTAGTTCACAAATTGTCTGACGCACAGCACGGATTCAGATTGGGACGTAGCACGTCCACTAACCTACTGAACTTTATGGTGCAAGTGGTACCGGCAGTTGATGCTGGCACGCAGGTCGACGCAGTATATTTCGACTACAAAAAGGCATTCGACACCGTTGATAATGATATCCTTTTAAGGAAGCTAGCTGACATAGGATGTACGCAGCACCTGCTGCAGTTTTTTGCTAACTACATGAGGGATCGGCTGCAATACGTCGATTACAACGGGTGCATATCTGAGACATATTACACCAGGTCCGGAGTGAGTCAGGGTAGCAATTTCGGTCCTCTCGAGTTCCTCATTATGATAAACGACTTGCCAGAGGTTTTTCGATATGGTACATGTTTATTGTTTGCTGATGACCTTAAGTTGCTACTCGAGGTTCGGAATAGGTCGGATTGTGAACGCTTGCAAGACGACATAAATAAAGTGATAGAGTGGAATCAGAGTAATAAGCTCTCCTTTAACGTCTCTAAATGCTCGACTATGTCATTCACCAGAGCACATAACCCTATACAGTACGAGTACAAGGTGTACGACGTACAGATTCAGCGGGTAACAGAGGTAAGAGACCTGGGTGTAATCGTCATTCCACATCTAACGTTCCGGGAGCATATTATTAGGATATGCAAGAAAGCATACAGAAACTTAGGTTTTGTGTTGAGACAGTCCAGTGGTTTCACTAACATAACTACAGTAAAAGTGCTGTATGACGCTTTAGTCAGGAGCCATCTGGAACATAATGCAGTCATATGGTCTCCTTGTGAAGAAAAATACTGTGTTATGTTAGAACGCGTACAAAATAAATTCTTAAGACACTTATATTTTAAATTATACGGAGTGTACCCTTTTTATCCATTAATGTATCCAACGTTGTTTGTTTTGGGTATGGTGGGATACAACCAACTTAGGGTACGCAGAGAATACACACTTGCGGTATATGTAATTATGTTATTACGGGGAGTAGAGCACAACGCGGGAGTGTTGAAGCACCTTCAGCTTAACGTGCCGGATGGATATGTGTCTAAACGTAGACGTCCGCAGCTGTTACGTGTACCAGCAGCTAGGACTAACTTACGCGCAAAAAATCCGCTAACACGTACAATACGGGTTCTGAATGAGGTACATAACAGAATAGACATATTCTCGGATAGTTTGAGGGAACTCACAAAGGTGATAATGTTTATTGTTTGCTATAGCACATTCACGATTACGATTGTGTAGTGTGGGCGCTCAACAGGGATTTTTTCGATTTATTCGATTGCTACAAATATTTTTAATAAATGAGATTAATTGGTTAAAAAAAAAACAATAAAAAAAATGTTAATTGTATGGGTTTGATATAAATAGTTTAGAAACTGTGTGTCTTCGACTTATATAATTTACATTTACACTAGCGGCACTATTGTATTAGGTTTGATATGTACCTGTAATGATAGTGTAAAAGTTATAAATAAATAAATAAATAAATATCAGAACAATCAGTCAACTGGAAGGGGGAAAAACTACTTTGTACGTCAACATCTTTCTGATACTTGTTCATGTTTGAAATACACATACAATATGTACAGTCGACAAAAGACGTAGTTTCGCACCTTCTCATATTAAGTAGTATGTAAGGTGCAGTCGTATCTCCTTTGACGACTGTACAATGTGCTAAGTAGATAGATAGATAGATAAATCTTTATTGTACACCAGTAATACAGCAAATGTATGTACAATACATGACATTATGTACAAATGGCGGCCTTATCGCTAAGAGCGATCTCTGACAGGCAACCTTTTTAACCCCCGACGCAAAAACGACGGGGTGTTATAAGTTTGACGTGTCTGTGTGTGTGTGTGTGTGTGTGTGTGTGTGTGTGTGTGTGTGTGTGTGTGTGTGTGTGTGTGTCTGTCTGTGGAATCGTAGCACCCAAACGGCTGAACCGATTTGGATGTAGTTTTTTTTGTTTGAAATGTATATTAGTCGAGAGTGTTCTTAGCTATGTTTGAAAAAAATCGGTCCAAGATGGCCGCCGCCACAACATTTTGGAATACATATTTCTTCATAACTCCCTCAATATGGGTATCAAATGAAAGAGCTTGACTAGTAGATCAATTTGAAAAGTATAAAATAAAAATTTAAAAAACCCCCGTCACAAAAAACACCTCCAAAAAGTTGAAAATAAATTGTTTTTGCCTTTTAACTTTTGATATACCTAGTAATATTTTGATTCATAGGTTGCCATGTCGGGGGGACCTTGAATCGTTCCGATAATAGAACGGAGTGCTTAACCAGTTAGAGCCCCCGACATGGCAACCGTTGAATCAAAATATTACTAGGTATATCAAAAGTTAAAAGGCAAAAACAATTTATTTTCAACTTTTTGGAGGTGTTTTTTGTGACGGGGGTTTTTTAAATTTTTTGTAGTATATTTTCTTGCAGGCAACTTTAACTCTCATTTATCTGGTATAGCTTGATTCATATATCTTGGACCTAAATCGTGAAATATAAAAGACCATGGCACCAGATTGTTTTGTTATAATCTATGCTTGGTAAATTTGAGCTCGTCCACCGCAGAAGCACCCAATTTTCTAAATACATCCAAGAATCATGTACTGCGCGTATAGAGCAAATTTTGAGCACATTTTAGGTCTAAAATATATTTATTTATTTATTTATAACTTTTACACTATCATTACAGGTACATATCAAACCTAATACAATAGTGACGCTAGTGTAAATGTAAATTATATAAATCGAATGAATATGAATTGAAGTGTCCAGGATTTACATAGTTATAAGTTAAATGTAAGTTTGCATCAAAGCTCGATAGATGGCGTTGTACTACAAATTAAATCGCGCTATGGTTTCGTTACAGCCACTATATAAACCGAGTCCAAAATTATGTCCGTCGATGAGATGAGATAAATACTAGCGGGTCATTTGTATTAATAATTAGCAAGTGAATTAAAGCTGTGGGTCATCAGCAATCTAGTGTTTCATTGAATTAAAACACAGGCGCCTTTTCCATTCCGACCGGAACCCTATCTAGAAGTATACCTGCGGGCACTTTTCCACATGCGAAACTAAAAATTAATTCCCGTTGCATATAAAAATTGTGCAGTTACATAGGAGTTAATGTTATTTACAAGAAAAGTCATCACACTCCTAATGACCTCATTATGACCAATTGTGTGTCACAATTTCAGAAAATAAAAGACGTGAATAGTCAGAATTTTCAACAGATAAGAAGCTTATAATTGAAGGAAGATCCGAGAATATTTAGAGGATAAACAAGCTTGGAAGTGAGCTGTTCGCTCAGCTATGTAACTCAAGCAAAGCACTGTATCTAGACCATAAGTATTACACTAAGTAAATGGTTGTAAATAGACCAAAAAAAATGCCCGCTGAGTTTCTTGCCGGAGTCTTCTCAGGTCTGGGCCACGTTTCGAACAGGTGCTAAACTAGTCTTTAATAAAAAAAAAAATTGTGATGTTTTTTTAAGAATCGATTTAATGGTCTATATAGAATAAATTATTTTGAATTTTGTTTTTATAGTTCAGCCCAATTATTAGAGTTAGAACAAGCAAAAATATAAGGTAGGTTTTTTGGTCATAATCTCCTTTTCTACTCGGTCGATTACAATCCAACTTATAAAAGTCTGACCAAGATCACATCAGAATCCGTTTTGTAGTATTTAATTAAGTCCATCGACAACAGACAAGAATTAAAAAAATGTCTCCGGTACATAAAATACTTTTTATAAGTATCTCCATTTCTTGTGTGTATCAAATTCATATCCATAGCCTCTGTGGCGTGGCGGTAGTGCATGCGACTGCCACGCAGGAGGCGCGGGTTCGATTCCCGCTCAGTGCAAATATTTGTATGCATGAATATGGCTATTTGCATTGGTCTGGGTGTTTCTATGTATAATATGTATGTATTTACAAAAAAAAATGTATATAAGTATGTTTATCCGCATTCTAGATTCCATAACATAAGCTATAAAAGCTTATCATGGGTCTAGATAGCGTTGTGTAGAATGTTGTGGAATATTTATTATTATTCATTATTATTATCTCCAATGTTCAGACAGACACGACTACTTTACAATATAATATAATAGTACAGGTTCACTTGCTAACTCTCGCTTTGTTCACAGCTCAAAATAGTTAATGATACTCACGTATCCGCATTCCATTCATTGCTATCGTTCCGTTCATTCCGTTCGCTTTGCGGAGGGTAATATGTCACCGTCACAAGTGGATCGTTCATTCGTTCAATCGCGAACAAGTCCATTTCGTTCGCATGTTTACAAATTGTTCAATGCATTTTCAATGCAAGGAGTTTCTTTGCGATATTTATTAAAATATTATGTTATTTTTGTTAGTAATAAAATATTATTATTTGTAAGGTGGGTATTGACAACCGTACCCATTTGTTTATATTTAATAGATTAAGAAATATTATGTTATTTGACTTCGGACGGAAAAAAAATCGATAAAGAAATCGGCTAGTCGTATTGAAGTGCTTATTTCTGGGACTATTAAATTGTACTGTGTCCCGCATTGTACGAGTCACGCCTTTTTCATAGAAAACCTCGTAGCGTCGTTTGGCCAGTCAGATTCATAGGAAGCAATATTCCGCGTCGTCCGTACAGTTGGAGCAACTGGAAGAGAAATTCCACGTCGTCCGATCGGTCTGAGCAGCAGGAAAAAAACTGCGTCGTCCGATTAGTTGGAATTGGTCGAATCACGCTGTCATAGCCCTAATTACAACACCTCTCTTCATGGATACGGTAAATTACAACCTATTCCTAAAATCCTGAGACGACAATACTCAAATTCAAATCGCCTATATACCAAAACGTCTGAAGCCCAAATATCATAGAACCAAATTGCCTGATTTTAGAATAAACATAATCTCAAAATGATCAAATCCCAAATGGACTGATTCCCAAAATAACCGAATAGCAACATGACTGTAGGTAATATGCTCTGTTTCAAACTGAGTGGTTATAAACTATTCGCTGAACTTGACTCCAAATGTAAAGAAATATTTAGCAAAAATGTTTGATTTTGATATAGTGCAATAATGGACTCGCATACTGAGGGTATGAATGAATGAATGAATAAATTAATGAATGAATGAATGATATTTTAAGTAGCTAGATAATGAATGTATCGCAAGATTATACCAATAAGTCAAGATCCCACTCCATCATACCTAGCATCAAGGAAATTCATTCAATTTGTCACGGTCACCAGCTGTTCTCAACTTTGACTGAAACTTGCAACGCAATACGTGTGGTTTACGATTTGAGAGGAACTAAGTATTGTCTTTACTTTACTACTACTACTTTTACTTTAAGTTCTGTTTTTAATGGATAAACTCTGAAACAACTGGATCAAGTTCGAAAATTCCTTAACAAATAAGAGATCCGTGTGGTGATGGAGAAAATATACAAGTATTACTACCCCATCTCATCCAAAAGAGGCGACTAACAGAAAAATACGCAGACGATATCACTGCGAGAGAAGGAACACTCAAAATAAAACTCTGTACCAAACCAACCCGTCTGGTCAGCGTGGAAACAGTAGGCCAGGGCCTCCCAACATTGGGAGAGGCTTATGTCCAGCAGTGGACTGCAATAAGTTCATTGATAGATTGAAACTATAATGCTACATTATCTTTATGGAGTTGCAATTTATTCTTCCGATATCCCTATGGGATCAAGAGTTTTGAAGCGTCGGTAGCTTAGTGGTTAAGGAGTCGGCCTTACGATCGAGAGGTCCCGGGTTCGATCCTGGCCATTACACTACCGACGTAAACCCACTCCTAGCACAAGCAATTTGGCTTAGTTGGAGGGGTTACAGGGAATATTAGTAACTTCGGTTCTAATATTAGTTAAAAAAAAAAACAAAAAAAAGTTATGCGGGTGAAATCACAGATTGGGTTTCAACAATCCTTTTTTACCCGCCTGCCGAAGGAAAGAGGATAATGTTTTTCGAGACTATGTATGTATGTATGTATGTATGTCCATTTATTTGGCACGGCTTACAGCCTGAACAGCTTGACGGATTTGGATATGTGATGTGTCATTTGATTCGTCGTGATTGTGTTAATTAAAAACCCGACTGCCACTGAAAAGATCGAAATAAGTTTGATAGCAGGTGGTACTCATTAATTTTCTTTCAGTTTATGATTGGCGAATGGGTACCGCCTGGTATCAAACTTATTTCGATCTTTTCAGTGGCAGTCGGGTTTTTAATTTTTTACATAACATAACATAACATAAACTCACGCCTGTATTCCCCGAAGGGGTAGGCAGAGGTGCTAGCACCCATATTTCGCCAGTTTATGTTTTAGGTCCCAATGTAATAAGTGGCGAGCCTATTGCCATTAACCGGGCACTTGTAAACCTGCGAAAAATACACACATAACTTCGAAAAGCATCGAATTTTTTTTAATTTTTTAATCATTTTTTAATTTGAAATGAAAAAGAAATTTTTGCGAACAGAGGAATAACTAATAGCTATCTAATCTCTGCCCGGAGGTTCTGTGGTAAAATGTTTGGGTACAGTCAGAAAATATCTTGACTACAAAGTCTCAAAATGGTCTTAAAACTGAGGTTATAAGAGCAATCAAACTGTTTTATTGATTTATTTTGTACTAGCTTTTGCCCGCGGCTCCGCCCGCGTGGATGTCGGTTATCGCGACCAAACATAGCCTATGTCCTTTCTCAAGGTCTAATCTACCCCTATACCAAATTTCATCAAAATCGGTTCAGTGGTTTAGGCGTGAAAGCGTAACATACAGACAGACAGACAGACAGACAGACAGAGTTACTTTCGCATTTATAATATTAGTATGGATTATTGCTCGAACTAGATATGTTTACCAAATATCTGAACAATCCGTCAACTGGAAGGGGGAAACTAAAGAATTAACATCATTTTGAGCACTTTGTTTATCAAGATCGATCTGTTGTCGACTGTACATCTTAGAACAACGCCAATGAAGATTGTATAAGTTTTGAATTCATAATTCACGTATTTATAAGGCGCAAGTACGGCCACATATGGAAAACTGTTCTCATCTCTGGGCAGGAGCACCTCAGTGCCAACTTCTCCCTCTTGACCGCATCCAACGGAGAGCGACACGAATCGTCAACTGCCGGGATGTTTCAAATCGGCTAGACTCTTTGGCACTGCGTAGAGATGTGGCTTCGCTTTGCATCTTCTATCGCCTTTACTATGGGGAGTGCTCCGAGGAATTGTTCGGATTGATCCCCGCCGCCTCTTTCCGCCATCGTTCCACGCGACAGCAGTTCCACACTCACCATCTGGACAGCTGGCGGTCCACAACTGTGCGTTTCTCGAGAAACTTTCTGCCTCGCACAACTAAACTGTGGAATGAACTGCCACCAGCGGTATTTCCGAACCACTACGAAGAAAAGAGCGTACTCTCTTTTAAAAGGAAGGCAACGCACTTGTGACTCCTCTGTTGTTGCGGGTGTCCATGGGCGGCGGTAATCGCTTACCATCAGGCGATCCGTCTGCTCGTTTGCCTCCCTAATCCATAAAAAAAAAAAAATACCTTTTTTTAATTATTATACCGAGGCTATGAGTGAAAACTTTTAATTGGCTTTCAGATGTCTAATCTTCCTATTATTGTACTATTGTGTTAGCTGTAAGTATTCCATGTATTAATAAATAAATATTTTTTTTTTTTTATAGCATTTAAGCTAACTTTAAAATTGCAATACCAAATACGAAATCGAACCTGTATCGTAGAATTATCACATCCGTTCTCCCCGTATCTATAAGCTCTCCCATTCACTAAAGACTACCATTGAAATAAAACCGTAACATAAAAAGCGTCTTTTTACAAAACCGGATTCAATCGAAAAGGATCCAAAAACCGTACAATAGTGCACAAAAGAGCGGCTTTTAACTCACCTCCTGTTGTAAATATGTGAGGCGTATATTTTTTCCTCTTAAGCCTCTTTGTGAGTTTTTCGCACCATTTGAGCAAGCCTCACTAGGCACATTAATGCATATTTTTTGCAAATATTGTATACCTACTACTGGTGAAGATTTTTTGAATACATCGGAAAAAAGAATCGCTCAAGTGGGATCTGAACCCACGACCCTTCCCCTACAAGGGGAATGCTCTTCCAACTGAGCTATTGAGCCACACCTGAATCACTTCAAATTTCCCTTCTCTTTATAGCCGTCTTTAAGGGCGACGGTGAAGCCATCTACAAACTTTCTTACGAACTGTTGGAAACAATTAATGATTTTTCAATGAGTGTTACACAAGTGAATTTAGTAGCTCGGTTAAAGTTATCAGGGTTGCAAGTCAAATGAGACATTATTTACGTCAAATTCCTTATGGGTATTTTTTTATTATGGTAATACTACACGTTAGCTATCATTTGCGGTCAGTTCTTAGGTAGATCAGTTGAGATGTAAAATCAATCTCCTTTGTTTTATACTAATATAATATAGACACCATCTTTTTGGCAGATTTTAACCAATTTAACGTCAACACTGACAATAACGGCCGGTTACGGTTAGCGTCAAAATATTGACGTGATTTTAACTATTGTCAAATGGTGCAACCTATTTTGTACCTGGCCGGTACTTTAACAGCACTGTTAGTGTTAAAGTAAGATGGTGCAACACCGCCTAAGAAGATTTATAGTTGCCGACATACTACACTACTGCCAGTGGGAACGCCGTTTGACTGGACGGGTGATCAGCCCTTCTATGTGGGGCCATTTCACCCAATTGCCCTATAACTACTGCATGTTCAAATGATAACCGGGACCGATGGTTTAACGTGCTCTCCGAGGCACGACCAGACCTATGCAAATACTCATATTCATGAATACTTAAATTTGCATTGAGCGGAGATCGAACCCGCGCCTCCAGCATAACGGCTGCGTTCACTACCGCCACGCCACGGAGGCTGTCGACAAAACATCTTGAACCCTAGTCACAAGGGAAATGAGACCTTGTGGAGTGTTGATTGGGATTGATATTATAATCTATGATTGGCTGATTTGAGCTGCTCCACTGCCGTAGCATCCCGTACTGTCCTCAAAAAACGCATATAATATGAGAGTACACTGTGTCGTCTCTGGAAGCAACTTTAATAAACATTGATTAGTTTCTCCGAACGCCTTTTCAGATGCACTACAGCCTAAACATAATATCAAGTTAAACATTCAACAATAGTCTGTTTGCAACCACAACTAGAACGCATAGTAGTAATTTAAGTTTAAATTCCTATTCTAGTAACTTCCCGAAATAACGCAGTACGCCCCGCGAACTATCTGTTCAAATAGTTACACGCCACAGGCAGTAGTTTTGCTGCATTGTGCAGAAAACATCCTAGTGAGGGGGAGGGGGGCGCTACCACGGAACACACAAACGATTCTTTCTCGATTCTCCTTCTATCGATGGCATTTTGATTCTCAAATTGTATTTTCCCCTGTGTGCTGCTACTAGGGCCTCGATTCTGCTAAATCCAGACGATTGTGGTGCCACTGCAACTGCCATAACGCCATTAAATAATAGACCTTAAAGCGATGCGGTTAAGGCTGGAGCAGACCAAATGCGTATGAGTAGACGTTAGCGTAAACTTGCGCGTACCACTGAGTTGTAATGTATAAGACAGGACACACCGCTTGCGTAACGTAAACGTGCACGTGGACGTGATGCGTAGCCCTAAGCAATGCAGCTCCCAAGACACAGACAGGCTACGCGACCTACGCCGTACCTTACGCAGAGCAGAACGGCAACGTCGCATTGATGATGTTGTATTCAATGGCGTATTGGATGGCACACCGAACAAGTTCAAACACGTACGTACCTTTGCTGTGCGCTACCCTACGCACGTAAATACGCAGTCAGTTGTACTTACTTACAAACAATACCGGTAATTACGTAGTGCTAATGGTGTTTTGATTTATTATATAAAATGAATGTGGAAAAAAAGAACAACTTATTGAATTAATGGTACTCCGTTGCGTACTCGGCTCGATTCCGTGACCGTAAGCGTAGACGTATGCGTAACCCGGTGTGACATCGGGTTACGCCGTAACAACGCGAACGACTACGTCGTAGTGACGCATACGCATTTGGTCTGCTCCAGCCTGTAAAGTTCAAAATTAAATGACTTTTTGCAAAGTATTTAAAAGTTTAATAAAACTGCTTTCATATCATTTTGGACTTTATGCATATACAAATTAAGTCTAAAATTTAACGTCTGTCACGGCACCACAGTGATTTAGCTTCAGTAGAATCGAGGTCCTGGTTAGTGTTGTCAGTGGCGCTTGTGAGTTTCTCCAGTATACATGTGTATGGCATGAAGGATACATTAACATGGACCATAGTCTGTGGAGTAACTCCACATTGGCCTGAATTACCACTGTGGCTCGCTCTTCGGGAAAGCTTACTACGTCCCCTTCAAACATTGGATAACACACTATTTCAGGACGCCCCTGAATGAAACTTGGACTAGAAAGATTTAACATTACTGTAATTAAGATGACCACTCTTATTAATTTCCCTGCCTTTCTAGGCAAGTGGTAATTCGTTTGCCTATATGACATTTTTATGACATATAATGTTGACAACTCTCATAAACGTAAAACGTAAACGTCTAAAGCAGCGATAAGGCCGCCCATTATTGTACACATACTACCTATCCTGAATGCTACAGCCCAGTAAATGTATTGTTCACCCTTTTTTTTTTCGTGTGGAAATCCCCTCGGATACCCCCCTTCCGGAGCCGGAAGGGGAGGTTATGTCGGACTCGAACCGACTAAAACCGCACGCCGACTGTGGGTCGTGGTGCTAGGCTGGAGGTGAGGTTGTCATCGACATATCCCTCGCACCTCGGCTGACCCAGGGCCATCCCTTACGGTTTGGCCCTCCTCAGGAGGGGGGACATCGGTGTCCCCAACTCGCCTCCGGAATGGGAAGGCGCGCTTGTTCAGCGCGCCGCCGCCGTGGCCTGCTTCTGCTGGGGTGACAGGCGGCTCCACCCGTCACCCCCAGGCTCGCGCTCATGGGGGACGGAGGTCAGTCAGTGCCCTCCGACGCCCGAGTTGACTGCGCGCGCGGGCAATGTATTGTTCACCCAACATCAGAAAGATGTTGACGAACAAAGCGCTCAAAATGATCTTAATTTTATTTTTTTACCCCCTTCCAGTTCACCGATTGTTCTGATATTTGGTACGACCCTTTAGTTCAGCCAATAATACCATATAAATAAATAAAACAGTTTGATTTGCTCTTAATACGAGAGACTTAAGATCATTTTGAGACCTCGTTGTCAAGATATAAGAATTAATAGTATAACACTCACCGGGATATTTACCATGTTTATAATTTGTATTTGGTAACCGATATTTCGGCGCTGTTTCAAGCGCCATGATCACGGTGTACCGACGACCGCCGAGCTAGTTGTTATTGGGCAGACCGTATCTGTCTACCCTCTTCCGCACTCGTTTATGACGCGCGTCGTCCCTACCACTGTCCGCGTTCTCGCACTGTACTCGATCGCGTTTTTGGCATACAACACTCACTGAATCGACTCGCACGGGTTTTGAAATTGTAGGTCTTGTGAACATTCGAATCACTGAATGCCAGACACTCGACAGTTGAAACCCATCTTCCCGGTTGAAGTTCTTGTATTTTTTAATTTCAATTGCTTCTTTCACCATTCTGGGTATGTAATGGCGTTCTGTCGAGAGAATCTGAGGGCTGTGTAGCTCAATCCAGTGATTCGACCCTTCCTCCAGCAGGTGCTGAGCGATAGCCGATTTCTGTGGCTCGTTGTTTTTGACCGCCCTGATATGCTCCTTGATCCGGCATGAGACAGTGCGTTTGGTCTGGCCTATGTATGAGCTCCCACAGCTGCAGTCAACTTTATAGACACCTGGACGCTCTAAAGGAAAACTGTCTTTAGGTGTACGTAGGTATTGTGACAGCTTTTTAGATATAAGAAACATACTACTTACCTTTTTTACATGCTACAGCCTTACAGTAAATCTATTGGAGTACAATATGGAATTATCCATCTTTCTAATAAAAATGGGTGTCAATCCCATTTTTCATCATTTTATTTCACAATACGCCGCTGGTCACCGATTTTCCTCTTGTCTACCAGTGGGGCTGACCCTTTGGATGAAATGTTTATAGCATTTATTGTGCTTACCTTATTATTTGATTACATCAGGAAAAATGAATTGCTCGGATGCGGCTTGAACTCATGTCCTTTACTTTACAGGGGGAATGCTCTTCCAACTGAGCTATTGAGCCACACCTGAATCAATTTAATTAAAACCTCACCTGAGCAATTCATTTTTCCTGATGTAATTGAACCTCCAAGAGTACTCGTACATAGCACTTAACCATGAAGTCACTTCAGTTTACTAATAGTCGGGTTTAAACCGAACCGAACATAGCACTTAACCATGAAGTCACTTCAGTTTACTAATAGTCGGGTTTAAACCGAACCGAAGTATCACATATCACGTAGGTACTATCTTCGTAACAGATTTCGAGATAAATGTATTTTGTCGAGTGTTCCATGAAACCAATTTGCCCGAAACTTCGATCTGCAGCTACGATTTTATGATAGGTTTAGTTTTCACTTGAATAACATTAGTATTGTAACGTGTTTCTTCTTTTATGAAGCTTGCCGTTGTCTTAATATCAATAGGCCTTTTCATCTCAAATAGATGATTTTAAGACGCCCAACGGCCAGGTAAGGCCGCTTCCCACCGTCCGCGATTCTGCGGATCATCACGTACAGCCGACGATCACGGACGGCAACGCACGCAGACAGGGCTCTTCCAACGGTGCGTGTCGGTCTGTGTAGATCTTTTGATAACTTCATTTCAAAATGCAAAGTGAAAGAGAAAGTGTCGTCGCAGCCGCGGCTGTGGTATTAATTAACAATAATTACCAAATTATGCGATTGATTTATACATAACGTCCAAAAAAGTAGTCATTATGTTATAAAAAGGCCACTTAGGCTTGTAAGCATGGTCAGCCCCACTTCCAGTGCCCATGGATTCTCTTACTTTTGTTCTTTGTCTTCTGTACGTCGACATTAAATTGTCTCGCTTCTTTTTTAAATCCTTAACTGAAAAATGTCCATCCTTCAATTGGGTTTTGTTAGGTTCCATGCATCGTAAGCATCAGTTTTGTATTTATGATCTGGCGCCGAAGAATTCCATAAATTTGGTTCATTTTGTAAAAGATATAAAAACTGAAAAATTCGATCGTTTGTCCACTTCATTTCTCCGCAACCAACTACACACACTCTCAGCGGACAAACAAGGGTTGTCGTCTGTGCTACCACGGACGCGGACCAGCCCGCACGACACACCGTGGGAAGGGTCTCGTCCGGAGGGTCCGAGCGCGTCCGTGGTAGCACAGACGACGACAAGTCAGAACTTGTTTGTCCGCTGACTCGAGTAGTGGTGTCGTGAGTAGTTACGGAAAAATGGAATAATACCACAGCTGCGGCTGCTGCGACACGTTCTCTTTCACTTTGCATTTTGAAATGAAGTTATTAAAAGATCTACACAGACCGACACGCACCGTTGGAAGAGCCCTGTCTGCGTGCGTTGCCGTCCGTGATCGTGGTGAGTGGCGCTACACACCGCGAGGCGACCCAGAGGGCCACGACCGCTGTTGCTCAAGTCGTGGATCGGATCCGGCAGCTGGGTCTCGAGGTGGCTCTGCACAAATCCGAGGCCTTGTTCTTTCATGGCCCTCGGCGCAGGCCACCCCCGGGATCCAGCCTGATAGTAGGAGGTACTCCCATCGACATCAAGCCCCGGTTGAAATACCTGGGGCTCGTTCTCGACGGTCGGTGGGACTTCGGAGAGCACTTCCGAAGTCTGCGCTCCAAACTGTTGGTGACAGCTAACGCGCTGGTGCGGCTGCTGCCCAACTTGAGGGGCCCGGAGGACTCCTGCAGGAGACTCTACGCGGGTGTCGTGCGGTCCATGGCCCTATACGGGTGTCCCGTGTGGGCGGACACCCTGGAGACCAGATTCCTGCCCCTGTTGCGTGCGCCGCAGCAGAGGATGGCCTCCAGGGCAATTAGGGGATACCGCACGATATCCTTTGAAGCGGCGAGTCTCCTAGCCGGATCGCCACCGTGGATCCTGGAAGCGAGATCCCTTGCGGCACTCTATCGTTTCCGTAAGGAGGCGCGGGAGCGGGGATACGATCCCGAGCCCGAAGACATTCGGGCCGAGAGATCCCGGCTCCACAGGATCATGGTGGCGGAGTGGGAGCGACGACTTGAGCAACCACGCGCAGGGCATGCCGTCATAGAGGCGGTAAGGCCCATCATGGGGGAATGGCTAGAGAGGCCACATGGCAGCCTCTCGTATCGACTGACGCAGATTATCACCGGGCACGGGTGCTTTGGGCGGTATCTGCGTCGGATCGAAAAGGAGCCAACGTCCGAGTGCCATCATTGCGACGCGAGCGAGGACACAGAGCTGCACACGCTCACCGAGTGTCCGGCATGGGCCGGACAGAGGCGAGAACTAGTGGCGGCCCTGGGAGTGAGAGTTCTTACCCTCGCCTCCCTGCTCACAGCAATGGTCCGCTGTGCGGACGCGTGGGCGGCCGGCGTCTCCTTCAGCGAGCAGGTAATGGTTGTGAAGGAGACGGCGGAACGGGAGAGGCAGCGCGAACGAGCGAGACTCGCGAACCGCGCTGCCCGCGCGCACAGGCAACTCGGGCGTCGGAGGGCACTGACTGACCTCCGTCCCCCATGAGCGCGGGCCTGGGGGTGACGGGTGAAGCCGCCTGTCACCCCAGCAGAAGCAGGCCACGGCGACGGCGCGCAGAGAAGCGCGCCTCCCCATTCCGGGGGCGAGTCGGGGACACCGTTGTCCCCCCTCCCGAGGAGGGCTAAACCATAAGTGATGGCCCTGGGTCCGCCGGGGTGCGAGGGATATGTCGATGACAACCTCACCTCCGGCCTAGCACCACGACCCACAGTCGGCGTGCGGTTTTAGTCGGTTCGAGTCCGACATAACCTCCCCTTCCGGCTCCGGCAGGGGGGTATCCGAGGGGATTTCCGCACGGAAAAAAAAAAAAAAAAAGCCGTCCGTGATCGTCGGCTGTGCGTGATGATCCGCAGAATCGCGGACGGTCTGCCACGGACGCGCCTGGACCGCGACGTACGCGCTCGGATCGCGCCGCACCGCACCTTTGAAGTAACCGCCTCGCGACGGATACCGGCGCACCGCCACAGACGGCCTCTGCTACCACGGACGAGACCCTTCCCACGGAGTGTCGTGCGGGCTGGTCCGCGTCCGTCCGCGATATCGCAGACCGTGGGAAGCGGCTAGTAGAAGGACAACCTCATCAAGGTCGCCGGGAAGCGCTGGATGCGGGCTGCTTTAGATCGGTCATTAAAAGGTCTATGGGAGAAGCCTATGTTCAGCAGAGGCCATGATGATGATGATGATGTGTGGCAGGCTTTTGAATTATGGTACAGTCTACGGCGCAGCGGCAGCGCGCAATTTTACACAACAATTTATTATAGACCTTAACAAACTTGATATTATTATATGATCAAAAGTACAGTCATGCGCATGCCGTTGTAGCCATTTCGAGAGCTGCGTGTGATTTTTTTCTTGATATACGGTTTTATACCGTATATCAAGAACATTGATCACCACGTACATTGATCTCAAGTTTAGTGTATGTGGAAAAACCTAAACCTCAAGAGGGATTTGTTTGGGTGCGCAAATAAAAAGCCCACTAAGGTTCTTGTCGGAGTCCCTAGCACGAACAACAATTATAATCGTAAAGTGAGCGTATTGAGAGAACGGGGCATTGCGATTGGCCGGCATCACACACACGCAGGTTCACAGTAGGCAAGCGCCCAATCGCAATGCTCCGTTCTCTCAATACGCTCACTTTAGGATTACGACAGTTGCTCGTGCTCGGGGTAAGGACTCATTCAAACTAAGGCCTGTATCCTAGAATGACACTCAGCCTGAATCGCCATTCATCTGAAGACAGATTGTATAGGCAATATGACAAACTAAGGGTCGTATTCTAGAATGACACTCAGACTGAATCTCGATTTATCTGAGAACAAATTGTATAGACAAAATGTCAAACTATCAATCTCTCTATAAAATCTGTCCTCAGATAAACGTTCACGCGAGTGTAATTCTAAAACACGAGCCTAAGAATCTGTACTCAGATAAATCGCGATTCACGCTGAGTGTAATTCTAGAACACGAGCCTAAGCATCTGTACTCAGATAAATCGCGATTCAGGCTAAGTACTCGTATTCTAGAATGACACTCAGCCTGAATCTTGATTTGTCTGAGGACAGATCGTACAGGCCATAATGTCAAAGTATCAATCTGTCTGTAAAATCTGTCCTCAGATAAATCGTGATTCAGGTTGAGTGTCACTCTAGAATACCTGCCTTAGTGTCTTGAGTCCGCAAATAACAACGCTTGTAACACCAACTACTGCCCTCTGAGAATTTTCACGAAAACTTCCCCTCTTTTCCCCCATAAGTAACAGGCTATAACGCCTTAAACGCCCCAAAATATGTAGTAAGAGATCCCAATAACCATTTACGATATAGCCGATTAAAATAAAAGTTATGTCATCAAACTGTTATGGCGGCCGGAAGTGACGATGTAAGTAAAAATAATCCGTTTCCGGTTATTTTCGGACCATTTTCCCGGCTGATGAGTCGACGTAATGGTCTGGACTTCATTCGCTTTTGTCTTTCCCTAATTGTGGTTCGATATGGCAACCTTATCTGCCTCCCGATATTTAAGGGGCCTTTGATAGCAATGATAGTGGTAGTCAGTTGATGGTTATGCTTCCAGCTTCACATAAAATGCTGATAGAAGTGAAAACAGTCTGTATAAAAAGTTAAAACTATTTACTTCACAAAAAGTACTCAATGCGCCTAAAGTCTTCACTTCCAAGAGGTAAAGTTTTCACGTGTGAATTTGTATTCCATAGGGTGTTCAAAAGTTGAAACACGTGTGTCTTCATTTATTATATATATCTGCGGTAGCCTAATGGTATGGGTAATGGACTGCTGAGACGGGTTCGATCCCAGGTTTACCATGGCACACACCGATGACTTTTCGATGCTTTTCGAAGTTATGTGTGTATTTATCGCAGGTTTATAATCATAATCATAATTTTATTTGCGAATACAAGATTTACATTTGAAAGTCACGTGATCATTCCATATTCCAGCCAATGGGCATGCAAATTGTAAATTAAATTTCGACCTAAAGTAGTCAGAATCGAGTGAAATGAATTACATAAATATCAAAATTAGAGGATGTCAGAATAACTAAAATCTAAATTTAATGTGACAACACTGATAATCTTGTCAAAGCCGTAAATTTTCAATCAGATTTCGAAATAAAATTAAATAAATTTAACAAAAGGCCATTAAGCAGCTGAAACTGATCAGCAATATGAGAATAAATTAAATTTGTTATGTCAGAATTATAGAAATAATGTCAAAATATTGTATTTCAAGTTAATAATAATGAGACTCACAATACCTAATACATTTTAGGGTTACAAGATATCTTTAAGATATTCATCTACAGTGTAGTATGCCTTTATAAGTGCCCGGTTAATGGCAACAGGCTTCGCCACCTATTACCTACATTGGGACCTAAACCTACTAGCACCTCTGCCTACCCCTTCGAGGAATACAGGCGTGAGTTTATGTTATGTATGTTATGTTATGTTTGTTTCTTTCTTGAAAGACAGGTTTATGAAATTTACTGCATCTAGCTCTGAAAATGACGAACTTTAATACAAACTTCCATCCCTTATTTTACCCCTTTAGCAGCAGAATTTCCAAAAATCCTTTCTTAGTGGATGCTTATATCATAAAATACATCTACCGTCAAAATTTCAAGTTTGTAAGTCCAGCGGCTTATGCTATGCGTTCATGAATCAGTCAGTCAGTCGACTCCAGTAGATTCCATGCCGGATGTGAGATTGCCAAAAGCATATCTCTCGCACCCCGGCAGACCCAGGCTCATCTCTTTCGAGATGGCCCCCTTCGGGTTGTGGGGACCTTAGTACTGGATACGGGGAGGCGCACTTTGCCCCGGTGCCGCCGCAGCCTGCTTCTGCTAGGGTGACAGGCGGCTCCACCGGTCACTCGTATATAATAGTATAGATATTATATTATATCTGCCTATCCTCTCTATTTTCTTCAAAATTAACTTCACTAAACTAACTAAAAGCTCTACTCCATTACTTTCATTAGTTCAAAAAAGACAATACCGCTCATACTGGTACAAACTAAGAAGTTCGTACAAATTTTTGAGCCTGCGCGGCGACAGTTAGTACAAAATGAGCGATGAATAAATTAGTGCTGACCTCAGGGCACGCCCCGCGGGATAGGTTTCAGAACGGGATAGGGATGGGACATGAACAATATCGATAAAAAAATATTCAGAAACTTTTACTTGTCATTAGAGTCATGATACCAAATTTAATTTAAGATAAAAATACAATACTAATTTAAAAAATACATCCTGCTTCTTTATTATGCAACTGTCAATCCTGATTGCATCCAATTGGCACCTGGAGCTGCTCTCTGAGGCGTGCGAATCTTGGATGGTTTAAAAAAATTAAAAATCTTTTTCTTCTCGTGTAATAGTATCACTCTGCTAGTTTTTCAGTAGCTTTGAAGCTCGAATGGCTAATAATGATCTTAATAAAAAGAAAAAAAGAAGAAAAGAAAGAAACAAAATGCTTTTATTTTTCATAGCAGTAGCACATACTCAAAAATGTACAAAATACTCATGATAAAAATTAATTCTAAAATATATTCTAAAGCCAGTCTTTATTTGTCAAAATTTATTTATAAACCGGTATTCTTATATTACAATTAAAAAAATGATTTGAAAACTATTTAACACACTTTTATTACGAGAATTGGCCCTTTTTTTATTGGATTTGTAATCCTTTTTTAACATTTGTAAGATTGAGAATAGATCAAAATTGAAAATTGAACATTGAATTGTTTTTTATTTTATTTTATTATTTTTTTTGTAACGGGAATTGGCCGTCTGTCCTTTTGTCTACGTTGATTATCTGCGGCAATACAATCGATATTATATATTCGTCGACTATGTCCCAACACTAGCCCGCACATCAAACATCTCACCGCTACTTTAGTGCGAGGGTGAGCTCCGTACTCTGCTTACATCATTACCTTCATATGCCGTAGGAAGCACACAATGCACGGAATATGCTTTGAGTGTGTTAGACTAGATGCGCGAGGAATATCGGATGCTATGGCGTGCGTGTAAAGACCTTTATCTAACAGTGTACTGAAATTAAATAATAATAAATAATATAATAAATATTCCACAACATTTTACACAACGCTATCTAGACCCATGATAAGCATAGCTTAACTAGCTTGTGTTATGGAATCTGGAATGCGGATAAACATACATAAATACTTTTTTTTTTGTAAATACATACATATTATACATATAAACACCCAGACCAATGCAAATAGCCATATTCATGCATACAAATATTTGCACTGAGCGGGAATCGAACCCACGCCTCCTGCGTAGCAGTCGCGTTCACTACCACCACGCCACGGAGGCTTATTGATTGATTAGAAGTATCCTAAATTGGGAAAGGTCTAATGTCCTGCTTGTGTGGACTGCAATAGGCCAATTGATTGATTGATTGATCCATATTTCCTTAATCCAATATTCTTAATTCATATCCATACTAATATTATAAATGCGAAAGTAACTCTGTCTGTCTGTCTGTCTGTATGTTACGCTTTCACGCCTAAACCTATGAACTGATTTTGATGAAATTTGGTATACGGGTAGATTAGACCACGAGAAAGGACATAGACTATGTTTGGTCGCGATAACCGACATCCATGCGGGCGGAGCCGCGGGCAAAAGCTAGTAATATTATAAATGCGAAAGTAACTCTGTCTGTCTGTATGTTACGTTTTCACACCTAAACTACTGAACGGATTTTGATGAAATTTGGTACAGGGGTAGATTAGACCTTGGGAAAGGACATAGGCTATGTTTGGATAACTGACATCCACGCGGGTGGAGCCGCGGGCAATAGCTAGACCTAAATGAAATTATATGGTGAATTATCAAATAAGTTAATAATAAACTAATACCCACGGTTATTGATTTATACGGAATATAATTAAAATTTAAAGAACCCCGAAACCCCCATTGCTACCCCATTACTTTTAAATGGCTCAACCGATTTTCATCAAACGTGTCTAGGAATACTCGCCCATAAGTCACCTGTAACACAAAAAGCTAAACTGAAATCGCTTCATCCATTTGGGAGATAATGCCACAAATAGACTGACAGACAGAGAGACGCGTCAAACTTATAACATCTCTCTCTTCGAGTCGGGGGTTAAAAATACGCAAACAATATCACTACGAGAGAAGAAAAACTCGAAATAAAACCCTGTACCAACCCGTCTGGCTAGCGTGAAAAAAATAGGCCTATTTCTCCTAACATTAGGAGAGGCCTATGTCCAGCAGTAGACTAGAGAATCCCGCGAGGAGCGAAGGCGAACCGGTCGTCGGAGGTCGCAGAACGACCATCCATGAGCGCTGGCCTGGGGGTGACCGGTGGAGCCGCCTGTTACCCTAGCAGAAGCAGTCCGCAGCGGCGGCGCAAAAATGTGCCTCCCCGTAACCGTGGCTAGATGTGGACACTGTGGTCCCAACAACCCGAAGGGGGCCATCTCGAAAGAGATGGTCGTGGGTCTGCCGGGGTGCGAGAGATATGCTTTTGGCAATCTCACCTCCGGCAACCAAGGACCCAAGACTGCGTGCGTTTTAGTCGGTTCGAGTCCGACATAACCACCTCCACCGGCTTCGTGGGGGTGGCATCGCATCGCATACTGAACGCCACCTCCAAAACGGTTAACCACTATATGGGTCGTGTGATTATTTGCCACCACATAAGTACAATCTCTATTACCAATTCCTGGTCAGGTGATTGGCTGAAGGCAGTCCTATAGAGCCATATTACGACCTTATTAGGATTTCGTGCACGTTATATTCTGGTGAACGTGTGGTGTCGTAAAATTTTAGTAGGGTCTAACTATTGTGTCTAAAGGTGTATCTACCTATATAGGGGTTGGTGGCAGGAATTGGATTTTGGAAAGCCTTACTGGTTTTCTCGGAATATTATTTTCAAAATAAGTAAATTTAAATGGATGTATGAAGGGCAGTGGCGTACGAGGGATTTGCCAAAGGCTATTTTAACCTCGGCAACTAATGGACCGAGACAGGCGTGCGGTTTTGGTCGGTTTGAATCCCACATAGCCACTATATAGCTAGCTAGTGAGGTGTATGCCAGAGGCTACGACACCCTCGGCAACTGATGGACCGAGACAGGGGTGTGGTTTTGGTAGTTTTGAATCTGATATAACCACTAGCTAGTACTGGCGCGGGACTATTATACATAAGGTTTTTCCCACATTTAAACAATAGGTATGTGGAGTTCTAGCAATTTTTTGGAATCAACCATTGATTATCGGGTGCTGCCTTGGTGCATATTTTAATCTCGGGGTCGCTCCCGCTATAACCTTCTGTTTTTCGTGCGGAAATCCACGCAGATACCTCCCCCGCCGAAGCCGGAGGGGGAGGTTATATCAGACTCAGACCGCACGCCGTCTGTGGGCCTCTATGCTAGGCCCAAGGTGAGGTTGTCGTCGACATATCCCTCGCACCCCGGCTGACCCAGGGTCATCTCTAACGGTCTGGCCCCCCTCAAGAGGGAGTCCCGCTAGAACCAAAATTAGCCTTAAGCCTCGAGCTACCTATATTTTTCGATTATTTTTCCTGATATATTCGATTTCTATAGTTACTATAATGCTTTGCACTGAGCAAGAATCGATCCTACAACTTGTGACATAGAATAAAAGAATTACTTTCCACTACACAACGCTATCTAGATCCATGGTAAGCTTTAACTAGCTTGTGTTATGGAATTTCGAATGCGGATAAACATACTTAGATACTTTTTTCATAAATACATACATATGCAAATAGGCATATTCATGCATACAAATATTTGCACTGAGCAGGGATCGAACCCGCGACTCTGCGTGGCAGTCGCCTTCACTACCGCCACGCCACAGAGGCTGTCAAAGTAAATAATAAAATAAAATACATCTGCAAACCCCTTTCGTGCCACACAAGCTTGTTGTTATTCACAAATATACTATGAAACCACAATGAAAATTTATTTCTTTTAATTTCCATTAAGATGATTATACCCGGGATCGTAAATCACAAAATTTAAACCACTGCTTACCCAACAACAAAGCGACAATGTCGTGATAACGAGCAAAGCGCTTTGAAATTTATATTAAGTCTCTGCGAGTCGTACACTGGTTTAATTTGAAATTCTGCAGGCGCACAACGAAATATGATAAAGTAAATGTCGTGCTGGCATTTGCATCTTGTTTCGGATGTAACAATTTATTAAATAAACCTGCTACTTGTTAATGTGAAGATGTCACCCGCATACGGTGCATAATATTCCATCCAGAACCAAGCGGTTTAGTGACTCATTCCTATGCCGCGCCATTAAAACCTTGAACTCCCTGCCAGTTCACGTGTTTCCTTCTTCCTACAGCCCCGGGTCCTTTAAGCGGGGCGTGAAAACGCATCTAATGAGACCGTCAAGCTGAGTGCCACCACTGTTAACACAGTACGTGTTTGTGATGGTGACACTCTTTACTGAAAATTTACCTTCAGTTTACCATCAGGTGAAGTGAAGTCGAATTGACGTTGAAAAAGCCCACGACGTATAAAAAATAATTCATAAAATGTTTACTGCAGCTTACATGCACCAATCAAATCCAAACCAATCATTGAAAACTGCATCAAAATCGGAATAGTATTTTTGGAGAAAATTGGCAACATTGATTTGCATTAAAAATGCTTGCTGTACCGCCCCCTATTGAGTTGTCATTGTAACACCTATCTTAGAACATGCTCCAATTAAAGCCGAACCCAAAACTGAAAATTGCATCAAAATTGGATTGGTAGTTTCGGAGAAAATGGCAACATGGATTTGCAGAAACCAACACACAAAAATCCTCCCAACCCAAACGCATATACCGTCTCCGTTCCGTCTTGGGTAAAAAAAGCTGAGCTTGACGACTTCATCACATATTTTTTTTAATTCTGTTTAAATACAATCTTTGTATAAAAATATATGCAACAAATTCATGATGATGAATTCAATCAGAATCAAATAGTTTGAAAAACATTGGAAAAAATGAAATGCTCAAGTGAGACTCACGACCTTTCCCTTACAGGTTCCCTTACAGGGTAAAAGTTAGCTTAATAACTCAGCTCTGAGTTAAGCTCGCCTTTGTACATTACATATCACTATTCTGTATAAATACAAGTTATGTGTACAATAAAGTGTAAACAAAAAAATAAAAATGCTATAAAAAAAATCATTCAAAGAATCAAATAGTTTTTAATAGTGACCTATGGAAACTTTCAACACAAGAATAATACGTGTATCTGATAGTGGAATCCTGTGTGTGGAACGTCCTTGAGTAGGGTAACAATATTGGGTTTTAATAAAATGTTAAACACTACTCGTTGGCTACAGAATGTTGGAAGGTTAAGACTTGAACCCAAGTCTTGAGATACCACACACTTCTTTTCAATTTATAGGATACACGTACCTTATGTGGTTATGTAGTATATACAAAGCACAGTTGCGATAGCAAAATCATCTGAAAGTATTACTTTGGCGAAAATTTTTTTTTATAATGTGAATAGTGTTCAGCTAAAAATGTATGGCGGTTGTAATTTTAATTTTTGCTTTCACCAAATTAATACTTCCAGATGATTTTGCTATCGCTACTGTGCCCAAATTCTTTTTTTCCGAAACGACTATAAAGTCACCACGACTTTAAATCCCCGAAGGGGTAGGCAGAGGTGTTTTAAATGCCTACAATTTGTCAACTACGTTTTTCGGTCCCCTGTCCTATGCCGTCGAGCGGGCACTTTGGCCGCTGTGTGTTTACTTTTGGATGGGAAATAGTCATGGAGTAGGAAATGATAGCGGAGTTGTTGCAAGGCAATCGAGTCGCGTGCCATCCAAACGTCAAATGGACTCATTCGGTAGGAACTTTATACCTATGCCGTCCTTCGACTTTTGACACCCCGCGCGTCTCTCTTCCCACCCGCATTCGGCGACGCGTTTTTATTAAGTGAATTATCAATGGGGCATCTCCGTTACATAATCATATCTGTCCTCCGTGGAAATAGCCCTATTTCTTAGTTATCTACGGCACCCACACCAAAAGATGGGTTGGTCCTATTCTACTTCATCGGGACTAAGCTTAAAATCGTAATCTGGCTTTTTTACCACCGTAGAAACATAATATTATTGTATATTCAAGGTTTGCTTTAAGACAAGAGAGACAGTGTTGTACTCGTATTAAAGTAATTCTGAGTATAATATAAACATATTATTTTTGATAACTATGTTCTTCGATTCCACATAATAGGAGAGTCAAAGTCAAAGTCAAAAATCATTTATTCTTCATAGACCATTAAATAGGAACTTACAAAACGTCAATATAAAATAAATATTAAATACTAGTTTAGCAAAGGGACCACTACAGGTTCGAAACGCGGCCCAGACCTGAGAAGACTCCGGCAAGAAACTCAGCGGGCATTTTTTTTTGCTCTATTTACAAACATTTACTTAGTCTAATACTTATAGTCTAGAGATACAGTGCTTTGCTTAAGTAGCATAGCTGAGCGAACAGCTAATTTCCAAGCTTGTTTATCATCTAAATATTCTTGGATTTTATAATAGCCTTTCTGGCACAGATTACACTTAACTGCATTTTTAAATTTATTTACAGGTAAATCTCTAATTTCATTTGGAAGCTTGTTAAAAAAGCGTATACGGTTGCCTACTACTGTGAGACTAGCCTAATGTCACCAAATGGAAACTTTACATGCTTACTATCTGATGAATAACTTACTTAAACGGATACTCTCGTCACGGATAAAGAAGTAAAGTTTTTTTTTAGTAGCAACCTTATATCCCTTAGTATCACTTACAGGAAGAGGTATTATGACCCTTAAAACCAATTTTTCACTGCAAACAATCGCGCTCCATTTCATATTTCTAATCTCTCTTACAATTCTGAAAGCTTTAACGAAAATACAATGTGGAGTGATCTCATAAATCATTGTAAAGGTCCAAGATCCAAGACCTTTTGCTCGTGAAATCATCCCGTGGATTATAAGTCTCTTTAACACCCCAAGGGTGACAGCATAAGCCGGGTCACTTACCTTTTAGAGAATTACAAAGAATATTTTGCTTGTGATTTAAAAGTCATTTTATATTCTTGCTCGCATGTGTTTAAAAAGGTAGGCAGAAGTGAATTTGCATCGAAACTTTGTTAACTAATTTGTCGATTTTATGGACTATAATTATATTATCATCAATTGGTGTCCGTCAGAATGGCAGGTTGCCTGCCTCATTTGGACACTATTTTCTGTACTATCATGTTCGATGGAGACAGAAAATATTTGCCAATTGATGGCATTTCTGTTATTGCCCAATTTCAAGCATCGATAGCTTAGTGTGATACGAGTATTCAGAATTAAGCAGTCAGTGTTACGATCAAAAGGTCTCGGTTCAAATCCGTTTAATTTCTTGTAGCTTAGGTTAAAAGGCTGGTAATTAATGACAATAAATGTTGGTTCCTATTTTCTTTTTATAATTACCTTATTAGCCATCAAGTCGTAAACCTCTACCTATATATCAATAAAATTGTTGTAGGATTGATTTGTTCATAGCTGTGTGCTTAATGTTATGAAAATGAAGCTTATAGTTCCCCGTACAGTAGAATTCAAGCCACCCGATCTTTTCCTATGCGATGACATACAAGGCGACTAAGGGATAGGACTGTTTATCATCAGACAGATATATACAGCCCAAACTCAGCCTCAGATGCATGGCTCGAGTCAATAATAGTAACCGGAATGCGGCAATAGGCCCACCCTCTATAACGTGGATCCAAATACAATGATTGGTGAAATGTGGGTATTAATTTACCTCTGCCTAACCCTCCGGGGATAAAGGCGTGATTATATGATTATGGTGATGATGATTACTTTTATAATTATGGTCGTTTAATTTTAATTTCTGTACCATCGTTATGTCCATATTTATGCATAATGAAGATTTCTTCCTTTACAATCAATCAATCAATTAGCCCACCGCAGTCTAATGCTGGATATAGGCCTCTCCCAATGTGCGTCATTTCATCCGATTCTCCGCCTTCCGCATCCAGTCTATCCCAGCCACCTTTTTCAGGTCGTCAGTCCATCTGGCTAGGGGGTGCCCTACCTTGCGTTTGCCTTCTCTCGGTCTCCACTCTAGGACTCGTCTGATCCAACGGCCATCGGTCCTTCGACAGATGTCTCCAGCCCATTGCCATTTGACCTAACTTTTAAGGACTTTCGTATTATTGGTCGTTATATAACATATTTTTCTTTTGTTCCAGTATGCTCTATTTGCGGCATCGCGTCGGAGCAAACAGCTGATTATGACAGCACCGACAAAATGAGACTGTCCAAACTTGACGTCACAATGGACAGCCACTGGGCGAATCAATTCAACAAACATTACCTTCATAATGAAATTTTAGATAAAACTACCCTCAAAAGCAAAACAAATGACAAAATTTTTGAAGAGAATGACACAAAAGTTGCTAACGTTAATATGCGGAATATGAATTTAGAGAAATACCATCCGAAAAAACTGAAAGGACTGAAGAAAGACTCTGAAAGAGATCAAGCACTCAATAAAAGAGATCTTACACTTAAAGAAAGAGATCTAGCAGCTAATGATAAAGATCTAGCAGTGAAAGAGAAAGATCTAGCAGTAAACGCAAGAGTAAAGAGAAAAGCGGCACCTGCACCTGTAGTAGCAGCTCCTGTCGATCCTAGATGTGATTCTTTCAAGCTAGATTCTGGATACATCATGCATCCACATAATATACATAGTCCTAATAAATATTACTATAATAATAGCAAATGCGTTTATGTTATAGAAGGTAAGTTACTTCAAATACCAGTAGATGATTTTTTTTTGTAAAAGGTCATACAATTTGATTTCACTTCGCTTGAAGGCTAAAAGCAAAGTCTCGGAAAGATGGTCATCCTTACAAACATGTACCATGATAACAATGGTGGCACTCAGCTTGACGGCCGGTTGAGGTATGATTCAGTGCCTCAGTGTGGTCAGAGCATACCCCCTGTAAGGAAAAGATTGCGGGTTCGAATCCCGCCAGAACCTGTTCAATTTTTCATATCTAAACCAATGAATGATGTTACAATCATTTTTAAACATCAATTTTTATTCTAAAAAAACATTCAATTTTTTTTTAAGAATTACACTAAAAAAGCCATCCATACTTAATATTATGAATATGAAAGTAACTCTGTTTGTCTGTATCTATGTTATGCCTTCACGCCTAAATCATTGAACCAATTTTAATGAAATTTGGTATAGGGTTAGATTAGACCATGAGAAAGGATATAGGCTGTTTGGTCGCGATAACTGACCTCCACGCGGGTAGAGCCGCGGGAAAAAGCTAGTTATATATAAAAAGGGCCGTATAACCAAAAATCTATATTTAAATACGACTAATATCATTCGTTTGTTCTGATATTTCATACGAGTATCGGTAGATTGCTCCCACGGTGGCAAATATACTCGACTTTCCCCTACTTTTATTAATTTATTAGTGCTAAATTAATTTTATCAAATATTTGTTTCAGCTCCAGTTGGAAACGTGATAAAATTGACTTTTATCGATATGTTCCGCATCGAATATCATCCACAATGTACTTACGACTACTTGGAAGTGAGTTGGTTTCTTATTTTAGCACCATCATCAGTATATGAGGCCTCAACTACTCAACTCCTATAAGACACTGATGGGCCTATGAGGTCGAGTCTTAACTTGAAGACTTGAACACGGCACAATCTAAAATCACAAAGGCCGCAAAAGTACTGAATTGATTTTGATACAGTTTTTATATTAGTAGGTTTTTGGTCAAACGTAAAATCTGTGATTTATATTGATCGCAATTGGTTGAGAAGAATCCGAGATATACCTAACCAAAAGTCTCAATAAAAGTTCACGGAAACAGAGCCATAGGCATCGAAGAGTATTAAAAAAATTATTCGCCATTTAGATGGATACCTACCTAACATTTTTTTATACCACTTAGGTGGCAGACAAGCACATGATGGAAAGTGGTTACCGTGGCTTATGACCGTCTGCAACACTCGTGCTGCCTACCCTGAAGAAACCTTCTTGAAGAACCCCATATTGTAGTCGCTTGGTAAAACCATAGCAGGGAGTTCATTCCACGGCTTAAGCTAAATACGACTAAACGTAAACAATCTAGATATATGTCTTTGGCCCCCTAAAATCCAACCACACGTCCCTGATCGACTACCTGAATCTCGTGGGGGGCGGACAGTTTTACTGGCGTGGGTAACGTGGCTCTTGTAGAAGTTCTCGAAAAACTCGACATTGGCGTTTCGTCATTAATGATTCATTAATGAATCGCTGCAGAAACCATGAAGAAGAAGATACCTATGTCTTAGCATTTATTTAAAACTCGGTTTTTTAATATTCCTTTAAAATTTCTGTAACTAGATTCGAGACGGTCTCCATGGTTACGCCAAACTGATCGATAAGGTCTGTGGCCAGGCCTTCCCCCGGCAGATGACCAGCACTGGGCCTTATATATGGTTGAAATTCCGTTCCGATGACACCATTGAGTACGAAGGCTTCAAAATATTCGTGGAATTCAAAGTTGAAAGTCATAGCCGTGAGTACGAAATAGTTTATATTGAGTGTTTCTTTCTTAGTATGTATAGTCGACAAAAGAGATAGGTATACAGCTTTCTGCGAGCAAGTAACGCTCGTGATGGAGGCGACAGAGCGGGAACGAAGGAGAATCACAAACCGCGCAGCCTACGAGTAGAGGTAACTTGAGCGTCAGAGGTCGCAGAATGACCTAAGTCCCCCATGAACCTGGGGGTATCGGATGGAGCCACTTGTCACCCTAGCAGAAGCAGGCCGAGGCAGCAACGTACGTTGCGCACCTCCCCATATCCAGAACTTTGGGGTAACCATCGGCCCATAAACGAAGTGCGTTTTAGTCGATCCAAGTTCGACATAACCTCCCTCACTGACTCCAGCGGCAGGTGAGGTGTATCCATTTTGTGGCGAGGGGTTCCCTTAACTAGATTCCTACCGGCTTCCAAATGGGTCACATGCTGCGTAAGACCTTTTTCTAGCGCTTCCATATCGAAAATTTTCACCCTACTCAACTGATACCTATCTGGCGTAAGTGACTTTATAGTCAGAATCATAACGATCTTGGCGAACAAAGTACTCGAAATGATCTTAACGCCTTGGTATTCCCCCTTCCTCTTGACTGATTGTTCTGATATTTTTTGGTACACACCTTTGGATTTTAGTCGGGTAAAAAACGGTGAATGTTCAAATCTATAAGAACCATTACATTTTTAGCGAGATGTGGTTACTATCGAGTAGAAAATTGTCTGATATTTTTGACAACTGTCATTTAAAACAACGTTGATTAACTGTGATTATATTTTACAGATAAAATTCCAGATTCTTGTTATAAAACATTTACAAAACAAAAGAAAGGCGTTATAGATGAGAAATCAATTGATACTGAATGTAAGGCGGGCAGTGCCAACCAGCCTTTAGATGTTTTGTGGACTATCATCACGGATGAGGAGCATAAGGTTAGTATTTTGCGTATATAGTTACTTATGAATGAAAGAAGACTAACGAAACAGGTGTGTGGATGGTACCGTTGGAAGTGGAAGACCTAGGCGCACATACCTAAACCAAATCGGGGAAGTATTAGAAAAGTGGCAGGTCAGGAGTACCCTAAACCGACGAGCATGTATGAAGAATGTAATGAAAGTGAATGAAGCGAGAGTAGTATGTCAGGATCGTAGCAAATGGAAATCCGTGATCACTGCCTTCTCTTATGGGAAACAGGCGTGATTTTATATATTAATGTATGTGTATAGTTACTTAAAAATGTTTCCCATAACTCAAGCTATTTTTTTCTACATCATCCTAGCGTTAATCCCAGTCGCATTCGAAGCTTTCACTTCGGTGTCTGGGATTCGCTTTTTCTCTCTAACTGCATGTTTGGTCGAACTTCGATATTTACTGTAAAACGGTTGCCATCTGACCTTCACGACCTTGGCAATATCGAAGTATTGCAGCTAGACCAGTTATTGGGCCTTTTAGAGCTCCAACTACCCACAACAACTGCGATAGATGTTCGTATGACAACCCGGACCGACGGAGACTACACATTCATGTACATGAATTGTTTCAGATTTATTTAAACTTCACGAAATATGAGCTGAAGAAACCAAACGAATGTGAAGAGAACGTCATCCAAGTCTTCGGGTCTGTCATTGAGCTGGATTCCAAGTAAGTAATCATTATTATAGCCCAACCACAAGGGCTGTAATACACCGTTAAGTGCACACGGGATGGCGTGGCGGGGAGGAGGTAAAGAAAGAGAGAGAGAAAAGCATGAGTCGAGAGCGAGGGAGATACCACCGTATGTGTTGGTGGTAAACTGACCAAATCTCGCGCTCTATTGGTCGATACTCCCCCGTCTCACCGCACACATATCCAAGGAGCGGTACCGCGGTTGCTGTCGTCCTTTCGTCCTTTCTCAAGGTCTAATCTACCCTTATACCAAATTTCATGAAATCGGTTCAGTGGTTTAGACGTGAAAGCGTAACATACAGAAAGACAGACAGACAGAGTTACTTTCGCATTTATAATATTAGTATGGATTCAAATAAATGACGTTGTTGCGCGCCACTCTGCATTGTTGCTGCACAGTAAAGACTCGCAACAACACGGAACAATGTTGGATATCCACGTATGGTCAAACATCGAACAAACAATAAGCCACAAACAAGTTGCAACTTTGCGCGTGTTGTGGAGCAATATATTTGTTGCACATGTAAGGTTGCCTAAGCGATACAAGGTAGTCGACGAATTAAACAAATGTTTTTTAAACCTTTTCTTTTTTCAGGTTAGCCCAATATTGTGGTTCTGTAGCCAATTCCGTGACGACAAAAGAAAAAGACGTAGGGAACATCATGCACGTGAGGTTCTACGCATCACAGACGTCTAAAGACGATTCTAAATTCAGAGCTACGTTCAACCCTTATAGAATGTTGAATCAAGCTATAGAAGGCGGTAAGTCTCAGAAACCTGGTGATTTTATTTGGGCTGGTCAGGAGTAGTCAATTCCAATCTACGATTTCATATCAATGTGATGTTCGTTACGAGTGTTCAAATTAAATCTACGATTTCATGTCAATGTGATGTTTGTCACGAGCATTTTTTTTTTAATAAATAAATATTCCACAACATTGTACATAATGCTTAGCTGAGTTCAATCAACGATTCCATGTCAATGTAATGTTTGTTGTTCCAGTACGATGTCGTGACGAAGACGAGTTTGATTGTGAGGATAATACGTGCATCGATATAGACCTAGCGTGTGACAGTGAGGCTCACTGCAGGCTGAAAGCTGATGAGGAACCCAGCCATTGCAAGGTAAGTTACAAAATTTATCTAATTCTTCTTCATCATCATCCTAGCGTTAATCCCAGGCGCATCCGAAGCCATCCGAAGACCAAGTTACCAATCACCGTCTCGGACAGTTTGATACTTCATTTCTTGTCACACGCCCACAGCTTGCTTCAATTTATTAAATAGATATCAGGTTCAAATCCTGGCTATTACACTATCATCGTGCACCCACTTCTAACACAAGACATTTAGCTCACCTGGAGATGTAATTGGGAATATATATTTCTTTCCGTTTTATCCGTAACTATTTTTATAAGTACACGTCAATTTGACTTCACCTCGATGGTAAGCTAAAGGCAAAGTCTCGGAAAGAGGGTCACCATCATAAACATGTACCATGTTAACAATGGTGTCATTCAGCTTGACAGCCTCATCTGCATTTTCACGCCTCGCTTAAAGAACCCGGGACTGTAGGAAGACGGAAACTAATATTCTTTACGAGTAAAAAATTTAATTTTTTATGTAGGACACGTCAATATCTCCTCAACTCGCCTGAAGGTAAGCTGGAGGGTAAAGTCTCAGCAAATAGGGTACCTTCACTATTACAGACACGTAAGAGTGCACTTTTTAATTTTAAAATAAAAACAAGTATTTTTTAACAGAGTTGTGATATTTTTATTGTATTTTAAAGAAGACATGTTTCGATTAGGTATGGAATAAAATATCCAGCATTTTCATGAAATTTTCCATGACTTTTGCACAGAGATCTGGCTGTATCTCGCGATGACGCGTTGGATTTTCGATTTGAGCTCAGGAATTGTTTCGGGTTTATTCGCACAAACCCGAGATTTCACAAAACCCCAAAGAAAAAAATTGCACGGCGTTAAATCACTCGATCTTGGTGGCCAGTTGACATCAGAATTTCGTGAGATAATGTGTTCTGGAAATCGTTACTGCAATAAATCGATGGTTTTGGAATGAGTTTTTAAAATTGTAACGGGTTGTTCTTTCGAAAAGCCCTCCATTTTTAATAATCGGAAGAAACTGAGGTGACAACTATAAAATTTCAGAGTTGCCACTTGCATGGAACAAAAAATATTCCAATTTTAAAAAGTGCACTCTTCTGAGACACCCTATACCATGTTACAAAGTTGGTACTCAGCTTAACATCTGAGACTGTCTTGTACTTTTTCTACTCTCCTGGTTCTAGTTTACTGCAGTTGTCTTTTTCTTTGTATAGAAAGTGCAGTCCTCAGCGGTTGATGAGACTCACATCCTAGTGATCCTCATCATCTTCTCTCTGATCCTCTCCAGCATGAGCTTCGTGTTTCTCTTCAAGTGCATCAGGAAACTGTACCAGGACCACAAAATTATTAAGGTTAGTGATATTCTGGTATTTATATACGATATTAGCATGTCAGTATTTACTAGTAACTATTCATTACTAGCTTTTGCCCGCGGCTCCGCCCGCGTGGATGTCGGTTATCGCGACCAAACATAGCCTATGTCCTTTCTCAAGGTCTAACCTATCCCTATATCAAATTTCATCAAAATCAGTTCAGTGGTTTTGGCGTGAAACGTAACATACAGACAGATAGACAGACAGAGTTACTTTCGTATTTATAATATAAATATGGATCATTATTTGGTTACATAACGCAGAAACACGTCTAAACCAAAATGGGTTTGATCCTACAGCAAATTCATTGCAAATCCAATCTTTTAAGGCAATCTTTATCTTTTGTTATCTCAAAAAAATAGGGAAGGTCTCCTAAGAACTACAACGGTTAAATGAGTATTTTTTAAACGGGACATTAAGGACTCTTAATGCCCCGTTTCAAAAATACACCCTGTGTGTAATTTGTTAAACCATCTTAGTCAATATGCGTATATACGTAATAGTAATTATGCGTACCTACACTCGACGGTACGGGTGTGAGTATGATTGCTTCACGACAATATACCTAGTTATGTATAGTGTTCATGTCTACTCGATGTCACTCTCAATAATGCACCTACTAATTTGTCTCTGCACCACCACCTTTGGTCGACTGGTAGAGAATGCCCACGGCATTAAGTCCACCTATATTTTTGTGCATGAAGTTCAATAAATAAAAATAAAATAAAATAATTTTTCGAACGTAATTTACTATTAATTTTACTTTACAGTTTTATTTTGTATTTTTTTAAGGTCCCTTAATGCCCCGTTTCAAAAATACACCCTGTTAGTAATTTGTTAATTCACCTCAGTCAATATGCGTATATACGTAATAGTAATTATGCGTACCTACACTCGACGGTACGGGTGTGGGTATGATTACTTCACGGCAATATACCTAGTTATGTATAGTGTTCATCTACTCGATGTCACTCTCAATAATGCACCTACTAATTTGTCTCTGCACCACCACCTTTGGTCGACTGGTAGAGAATGCCCACGGCATTAAGTCCACCTATGTTTTTGTGCATGAAGTTCAATAAATAAAAATAAAATAAAATAATTTTTCAAACGTAATTTACTATTAATTTTACTTTACTTTTAAAACAGCGACCGTTCTCACCTCGGAGAGTGGCTATTGTTTTTTTGCTTTGTAAATCTGCCTGTTAATATGAATGACCATTGACCTTGAAAAAATAGTTTAATCGCACGCATATAAGTGCAAATAGCGAAAATCAAAAAACAGATATTTGGATAAATAGCCTAGTCGTATAAGAAATGATATATAACAAAATGTGATACTGCTTTTAAGATTTATTATGCCTTGGTATTTTTCAAAACAAATCGCTACTCATCGTTTATTTCGTACAGGATCATCTAAGGCGATCAACTGAAGACCGACTGGACAACATTGAAAGCAGCCGACTGACCCTGGATCCTCAGAAACTTCAGATGGACAGCGAGCCAAGAGCCAGCTTGGACAGAGATAACCAAACCAATGAAATGTATAAGAAGAAGAGGAGTTTCTCAAAGCACAAGGTAGAAATTTGCTTTCTAGGGCTGACACTATTCTTTGACTATCTATTGCCCGCGGCTTTGCCCGCATGGTATTCTGGTCAGATGTGGGAACGACCCCTGGACCTATGTGGTATATCAGTCTTTAATCAAATTTTAGCTGGATCTTCCATTTCTTTCACATTTATTGGATTAGTATGATGTGAAAGGTTGTGAAGATATTTGGATTTTTGCTACTGAATCATGCTTGGAAGGCTGAACGGATCTGATTGAAATTTGGTACAGCCGTATCACAAGCTGACTGAGCTTAACTTGGGTCTACATAGCGCTGTGTAGAATGCCCTTCTAGTTATATTTCCTTTTTTACCATTCACAATATTTATTTTCTCCAGCAATCCAGCATAGATTCAGACTACATCCAAGAAACTCAAATAGACCTTGAAGAAGAACCTTGGAGAAGAGAAGTAGACAGCATGCCAATCGAAGCAGAAGATATAAGAATAGAACGAAACGGCCGAACAAGAAGAAGTGATTTCAGTAGGAAAGAAGAATCAATGAGAAGCAGAACCAAAGAAACTGATGATAGCAAAGAAAGAAAGGAAATAAGAGATGTATCTGTTGGAGCCCCTGATACAAAGGAATCGGCGTGTCAGACTAGAGAGAGTTTGTTCCAAACTGATCCACCGCCAAGTTCTGATGGTAAGTGTCACATTTTTCATGTAGCTACAAACATCAGCTTAAGGTATGATTTGAAACCGATCACATACGACAGCTGCAGATGCATGCAGCAGATACAGCTCATCCATTACTTGTTAAACTTCGAGACGGATAAAGGGGCCAAGGAGAATCCATCTGCATTTTTCGTATGCGATTACCTTCGAAATCATACATCTATGTTAAAAGTGAAGTTTCAAGAAAACAAGCTCACATTCTAGATGCCAAAAATGCTTTAATGGTTGCTGGAATTGTCGAGAAAATGTGTGTTAGTAAAGAATTTCAGGACTTCATTGCGCATCCAAAATTTGATTTGGTTCAGCTTTTATAAGAGCCTTTTACTACTATTTGACTATACAGTCAGCATCAGATCAATCTTGATGTACAAAGTGGTCAAAATTATCTTAATTTCGAAAAACATTGGAAAAAATGAAATGCTCAAGTGAGACAAATGAGACACCGTTGCCCTTAAAGACGGATATACAGAGAAGGAAAATTTGAAGTAATTCAGGTGTGACTCAATAGCTCAGTTGGAAGAGCATTCCCCCTGTAAGGGAAAGGTCGTGAGTTCATGTCTCATTTTAGCATTTAATTTTTTGCGAACTTTAAAGTTTGCATAATAAATTCTATAAAAAAATCATTCAAATGATCTTAAATTCTTGGTTTTCCTCCCTTCCTATTGACAGATTGTTCTGATATTTTATCACCTTTAGTTCGAACAATAATACAATTTAAACTAATAAAACTTAATATCTTGGTTTAAGATCATTTTGAAATTTTGTAGTCAAGATATTTCTAATGCTGTCTGTACCAAAACAGCATTCGTCAATTATTAGGTGGATGGAGTAAGACTCCACAGTTATTAGTGAAGCCCTTTACACTATGATCTAACCGATACTGAAGATTTTGTGAAATACTTTAGACTGATATATTTTGTCAAATCTCAATATAATTTCTGTCCACTCACTTGACAATCACATGAAAATGCTAAACTTGACGTAAGAAATAATTTCTGTCCGCTCTCATGACGATCACATGAAAATGCTAAACTTGAAAGCAGGAATAGAAAACGAATTTATTTTGTTCCCATTTCAATATCTGTTACAAAGTTTTGCAGAATACCAATTTGCACTTTTCTCAACATTAAGAGACAATTCGATATGATCACATTACAGTTAATGTTGGGTATTGAAAATTGTATTGCGATAAATACCTGTTATGCCAATTTCTGCATTAGTAACATCGAGGTAAGATCGCAATGCAATTTTTACTGTATGATAAGTAGTATTGACTTCCTCACTCTTATTTAGATCAATGCTAGAATATACGAAAGTTCAAGAATCGATGGTAAAAAGTTTCAATGTAAATTAGCTTCAGCCCCCTATTACATGGTACCTAATGATAGTTGGAATGCGTGTATTAAACTTCTCTCTCTACCCCTCCAGGGATTCACAGGCGTAAATATATGTGTATATGTAAACCGTACGTAAGGTATACAACTGCCTCCACTATATTAGTACCAAAGGCTTGTCAATAGTCCATAACGGCATGACTTGACAATTTTAACGATGTGTATCCTTCGTAGAATACATTTGACTATATTTGTCCTATATGCGAATATTTGAGATAGAACGAGCGAGTATGTTTGTTTGTTTAAACTGACGGAAACAATTAATGGTTGGAAATGGTCTTAACGATCGTGACCTTCTTTAACATCAGGCGAGGTGAAGTGAAATTGACGTGTCCTTAATAAAAAAATAAAGGCTTGAATCCCGAAAGATGTGAATCCACTCCTAACATAAACAGTTTAGCTCGATAAGAGGGAATATTAGTAATTTTGGTTTGGTTCCCTTACAAAAAGATTGATCCGGTTCCATACTCCCAAACACTGTTCCACTATAGTAAAGAAAAGGGATCAGAGGCCAGGAGTCACTATAAGAAAATTCCTGCCGGTTCGGACTGTAAAGAAAAAATTTATAATATGATCGATCTATTACTGGTAAGATTTTTTCCACCGGCTTCCCATCCCATCACCATTAGCCACTGAAAGGGGTAAAATGAGAGAATTTACCCCTTTTCTTTTAGTGTGGTAATCGTTTACTGGTCCTGGTAACCATTTACCATTAATACTTCTTTAAAATACAAATAGGTAGGTATAAAAACACTGCAAACTATAATTTATTTTAATTAGTTCCTATCGCTTTTTAAATCCTAAACATTATGATAATTTGTTTTTCTGCAGGAAGAGAGTATAGAAAATTGTAAGTTATTATAATTTTAACATTATTATTTTCACGAATATGGCACAAAATATAGTTTTTGCAATTCGCACTCCACAGTTATGTTACATATCTCAAGAGAGACATAGAAAATAAAAGGAGATACCCTCACAGGAGAATACACTCTACTATAATAATAATTATAGTTAAAATTATTTTATTGTAGTACAAAGCACCGATTGTATTATATCATAGAATACAAAACAAATTAATATTAGTTTGATGTTACAATACACTCGACTATATCACCATCATTTCTTTATTTTTCATTACGTTTTTGATAAAATATCCTTAGTTATAATTTACAACATGTATATAATTTAGTTGATTGTTTTTTTTTTTAAAGAATACACCTGACTATATCATACATTTCTGACAAATATCAGTAGTAGTTATTGTATTTTATTAGCTGAATGTAAGTATTATGAATTTTAACACGATATAGCTGACCTTAATCAGTTAGGTACTTCTGACAAATATCATTTATAATATTAGTTGAATGTTTCATAATCAATACACGATAAATCAGTAATTTAATTTTACTGACAAATATCACATTATTACCCACATTTGGATGTTTGAACATCTTCACAAGAACACATCTGACTAAATTATTTTCTTTTTCACATAAATATAATTATTTATGATAAATCATCTTAATCTGTTCTTTAGATTAGACTTTGTTTGTTTGTGTACAACGTGTGACAAAATTACAATACATTTGGCTATAAAAACAACTATAAGAGTAATTTTTATAGCTAAATGTACACTAAATTCTTACTAAGAATTCTAAGGACTAATGCAAATTTTTAACCTAAAAAAACACACATTCATCATCCTCAACTACTTATCCGTTAGTCCCGAACGCATTCTTTACGCACAGAAAATTTTCCGACCACGTGCGGAAAATCCCCGAGGATATGACCCAAAGCCTGAGCCAGCGGGGGTGGTTATGTCGAACTCGTACCACAAACGTTGAAATGCAAAGCCGAAGTTGAGGTTGGACTCCCGAAGGGGGCCATCTCGAAAGAGATGGTCCTGGGTCTACCAGGGTGCGAGAGGTTATGTTCCCTGCATTCTCACCTCCGGCAACCAAAGACCCAAAGACGGCGTGCGCTTTAGTCGATTCGAGTCCGACGTAGCCACCTGCACTATGTCTATTTATTTTTGGATTGCGAAAATTCGTGGATGCGAAAGAAAAAATAAAAAAGAATCTTAAGACTGACCAGACGGTGTTAATCTTACAATGTGTTGCCACTTCTTCACAAGCCTCTCAACAATACATAGAGTATACTCAGTATCAATCTTGATAAACAGTGCTCAAAATGATCTTAAAATTTTTATTTTGCTCCCTTCCAGTTCACAGACTGTTTTGCCTCTTAATATCTTAGTTTTAAGATAATTTTGAGACTTTGTAGTCAAGATACTTCTGACACTGACTCTACAGTCAACATTAGAAAAATGTTGACAAAGTGCTCAAAACAATCTTAATTTAGTTTTTTTAACCCCTTCCAGTAGACCGATTGTTCTGATATTTGGTACACACCTTTAGCTCGAATAATAATACCATTAAACAGTTTGATTTGCTCTTAATACGAGAGTTTTAAGATCATTTTGAGACTTCATTGTCAAGATATTTCTGAGACTGACTATACTACAAAAAAGGCTAAATATCAATAGTGATAGGCTCTGCCTGACCTTTTCAATCCAATTTCCTTAACTTGTACTTCTCAAAGAGCCCGATCAAATATACTTGTGTAACGATATTTAGTTTGGTATTTGTTTTCTGTCGCAAGTAGCCGTGGGTATAGGACTTCGAACTTCGACTTAGTTCTTTTAAATTAGTTATCTGTAACTCAATCTTGTATCAAAAAACTAATTTTAGTTTATAAGGTATTTCATTAACTTAGAATTTATATTAGTCTTATTCGGTAATGAAACATCTCAAACAACTACAATAATTCTTCAAGAAGGGCATTAGAATGTATCCCTCTTTTTCCGTAGTACGGTCATTTTGTCCGGGCAGCCGGACAATGGAAGAATTGTGTCCGCACGAGTATGATACTCTAATGTGTCATAGAATACCGCGACCATAATAACCTCGTGTTGTGTTCCCAGCGGTGAGTAGGGTAGTCACAGCTCACTGGAGAGTTTTTGTGCTGTCAGTGGGAAGACCAAAGGCTTGTCCTGCATTGTCTTCTGCACTGACGGCACAGAAACTCTCTGTTCTTACAGGGTCGACAGCACGAGCGTGACTTTCCTAGTGTTGCAGTATGGCCACTTGCCCCAAGAAACCTACTCATAAAATCCCCAAAAATCATCCATAAAACCTGCCTCAGTTCCAATCCTATTCTAACAGTTTTTTCTCTAACAGACTCACATTATTATATGGCTCAACCTGGATTCGAAACCAAGACTCCAGCGGGGCTCACAGCAATGCGACTGATTTCAAGTAAGCAACCACTCTTTACCATACTTTCGTTCTCAGGGTCAGGAACTAACAGCAGGGGGTTTTCCACCTTCGGCTACTCTGGGGCCACGATAGCTAGGAAGTCTCCACCAGCTGCCACCAACACGTCAGAGATCAAAATTGAACTGCTAAAGCAAATTCCACCGGAACCTAAACTCCGTAAGTACAAAAATCTATTTTAGTTGAGTACAAATAATTGTATTATTATTCATTAATCTTCCGATAGGCTGTTCTCCGTCGACAGTAAACATACCCGTAAAGTGCCCGCTTAACGGCAATAGGTTCGACCCCGATTACGTGCTTTCAGTCTAACTACGAGCCAACCGAACTTCGATATTTTTCGTCAAGCGACTACCATTTTCCTTCTACAAACCACTGGCGACATAGAACTTCTATTGCACCAGATGGTTGGACTTTTTAGTTTTATAACTGTCCGTATTTTTTTTATAACCACCCAGAAACAGGATAAAAAGTCCGGAATTTTTTCCTATTGACAATTGGACCAGACGTGTATTGGATCAAACGCGACTAAACGGTGACAACTACGCACAATGGCCCAAGAGAGAGGCTAAGTGTGGACAAAAGAGTCCCCTATCCTATTCTGTTCGTAACAAACGAAGGGTACAGGCTAAGAACAGGGAATGCCCTAATGAATAGATTTTGAGAAAAACGCATTAAAGGTTAAGAAGTTTTTTTTTCATTGATATCAGCGTCCAAATCACAATTTTTATTTGGACAATCCTTCTTCTTTACTGGTATGTCATGGGCTTTCTTGGTTCTTTTCACTTCGGCCATATACAAAAACGCCTGTTTGGCGCCATATAGACTACGCCACTATAGACAAAGCTTTTTTTTTTCAATAGAATAAAGAAAAAATCACAAAAAACACTGTGACAATCCCTGCTTTTTGCATGTACCCTTGAAATGTTCGTATGATAACAGGGACGTACAACTTAACGTGGCTCCCACGTAAATATGTTAATCTTATAAAACCTAATAATAAAACCCATCCTTACTAGTATTTCCATAACATAACATAAACCCACGCCTGTATTCCCCGAAGGGGTAGAAAGAGGTGCTAGCACCCACATTTCGCCAGTTTATGTTTAGGTCCCAATGTAATAGATGGCGAGCCTATTGCCATTAACCGGGCACTTATACACCTGCGAGAAATACACACATAACTTCGAAAAGCATCGAAAAGTCATTGGTGTGTGCCATGGTAAACCTGGGATCGAACCCAAGACCTCGTCTCAGCAGTCCATTACCCATACCACTAGGCTACCGTAAAACTAGTACTTCCTAACCTTGCAATGTGCTAACCTACTCATTTCCCTTTTTTTTATCGTGCGAAAGATTGCCGAAAGCATATTTCTCGCACCCCGGCAGACCCAGGACCATCTCTTTCGAGATGGTCCCCTTCGGTTTGTGGGGACCTCGGTGTCCCTATCTAGCCCCGGGTACGGGGAGGCGCACTTTGCGCCACCGCCGCGGCCACTCATTTACCCTTACGCTCGAGCGGATTTGTTCAGGAGACGAGTAGGTACAAGGTGCCAATTTTAAGGGACTAATGGGTTCATAGATTTGTTACCTATATAAATTGTTACATGTTCAAAATCCAACGAAGAAACTTTAAAGTTTAATTGGGATTATATTCATGTTCTGATATAATTAATACGAAAAGTTTCAAATGATGTCCGAATATCATTATTTTCAAGGAAATTTGATAACATGAAGTTTTAATGGTCCGACGAAATATAGCTCTTTGATGTTTGTGTCGGACATAAATGACCTGACCAGCTGATGAACACTTATCGCAGTCGGTACGGGTAGTTGGAGCCCTCAACATAAATACAATCACGTCTTTATCCCTAAAGGGTAAGGCAGAGGTGAATTAACACCCACATTTCACCAGTCATTTTATTCGGTCCCACGTAATAGGGGTGAAGCTATTGCCGTATTCCGGGCACTATTGTTAACACGAGCCATGCATTTGAGGCTGAGTCTGGACTGTATACATATATCTATCTGATGTTAAACAGCCCTATCCCTTAGTCGACTTGTACGACACCGCTTGGGAAGAGATGGGGTGGCCCAAATTCTATTCTACCGGGAACCACGCGGCTAGTCTAACTAATCTAAAGTAAAGCCAACGAGACTAGAGAAAAAAGGTAAAAAAAGCGACCATTACTGAGTTACGTTGCGATACTTAGTGATTATTTTCTCTGTCCTTGTCGCACATATCACACGTACGCGACAGCTATCGTTACGTGGCCGAGCGACAGCCTGCTGTCGTTGCATGTTTCGTAGCACAGGAAAGCTGTAAGCACAGCGGCTCTAAACTGTCAGATCCACCTTCGTTGGTTTTACTTTAGTTTAATTGCCAATTGATATTGGAGGTTAGATGGTAGTCACTTGGCACAAAATATCGGAGTTCAGCCGCAACACAGTTAGTCTGAAAAGCACGGGAAGAATATGGAAAAAAAGAATTCAATTTATTTTCGGGGGTAGGATCGTGGTAGTTCGGAAAGGGGGTTCAGTTGGGAAAAATATTAGAGGTTAGGGTTTTATCGGTTGAGAACGGAAACACGTCGTTTTTCCCAACTGAATTGGGAAAAAGCTCAGAGTGATGAGTAATGGAAATATAATGTAAATACTAAGTTCGAATTTAAATTCAGAATGTGAACGAGGGCTGTAAATGATTATGATTAATGAAATCCATAATATTTAGATTTACAAAATGGAAGACAAGAAAAATGCTTTTTCAGTACTTGAGAGACGAGGACTGGAAGCCTTTTACTGTTGCTGCGATTGAGTAGGTTAATTATTTTAAGTCAGGCTATGAATTCATAATACCAATGACGTCATCCATCTATCCAGAATACCAGTAGACGAGTCGTACGAAACAAAAAAATGGCTTGCAAAAATAGTTATAGTTGTAACTAATATTATAGTTTTGTTTATGCATATTGTTTTAAATACGATCGATTTTAGATACGATTATGGTCCCTAGATAATATAATTCTTATTACATTTATCTATTATCTTATTGTGAAGGTGGCAATGTACGCCTAGCGTGCAAGTGCGCCTACCAGAAATATTTCGCAACAAATCTTTCGAATGCAGTAAATAGTAAACGTCGATGCTAAAAACTAAATTCTTAATATAGTTTGTAGTATCAACGTAAGATGTTATTAATGGTATCCAATAGGAATAATAGTTTTCGAAATATAATATAAGCCAGTTAAAAAAGTTTGAAGTTTGCCGAAAAACCAGTAGCTACTAGAAAGTAGAGATTTTTGAATGGTTACGGATTAGGAAACGCAATATCTATTATCCAACTCCCCCACCCATAATATAAAATTTTTGAATCAATATCACTTCCATTCGAATTAAATGCTGGCCCTCTAACTTAACTGAATTAGCATAATCGCTAACAAATTTTAAATTTTAATAAAACGTTCAAATTTCCAATTTCAAAGTATCAAGAAGTCATTAAAAGTTACAAATCTCCAACCCTTGCAGCAACTGTTACATTCAACTAAAGTCTAACTTTAATTACAGAAAAGAAGGTGGATCGACGCCCTATAAGCACGGAGACGACCCGATCAGCCCCTGACGTCATCATTGTCTCCAAACCGATTCGCTGAGGATGACCTTTGGGGCCCCCTCCATGGGCCCCAATCCCCCCTGACTCGTGGTACCCCCCCGAGCCCCGTGCTAGACCAGAGGGGTCATACCAACCCCATGTGTGTAAATTAGACAATTTCTCCAAAAGTGTTTCTTTCGAAAATTGTGATGGATATTATAGCAAATATTTCGATGAACAGCCAAAACTGATATACGATTATTGTTTGAAAAGGGATTTTGATTATAAAAAGTCTCAGACTTTGCCTAGGAATTTAGGGTCTTCAGTAGATTATAAACCCAAAGTGTATCCGCAAAGAAGTGTGTGTTTCCATGGTGTTAGTGATGAAGACGTGTGTAGAAGACCGAAGAAAACTTTTGTGGTGACCGCCGATATTGAACCCCATAGATAACGATTGTGAAGATTTTTATAGCATTTTTAATAGTTGGAGTAGCGTTTTCTTTTTGTTGGATTTTTTGGAAGTTTTGTAACACACTGGTCGTATATTATCAGAGAATTTTGGATACCAAGAACTGTAAGTACTGTTGTAAGAAAAATTTTAATATTTTTAGTTCTGTACTATAAAACTCCTTATGGAAATATTTTTTCTTATGAGCAGAAATTATTGAAATATTTTCATATCCCAAAAGAGCGATAAAGGTATGGATTCACTGAGATGAATGAAATTTCATTTGGATAGTAATAGTGACAACTGAACGTACTGACCTGCAAGCATTCGCTTTTTTGACAATTAAATACTTTTCATATACGTGCAGTAATGTAAACTACACAGTGATGCTAATTCTGTTGTATCAAAATAGAATTAGCATTAATATTATGCAAAACTGTGAAGATTTATTAGTAAAACATTTATTTACCAGTAAACAATACTAAAAATATCATGTTTATAAGTTTTGCAAATTATAGTATTCTGAAATTACTTCTGTAATATTCCAATTTGCATCACCAAAATTCATAGACAATAATACCATCAATAAATTGGTCTATTGAAGCAACATAGGCCTGCTGGACATAGGCCTCTTTTTATGTGCGCCATAGCACACGATTCAACCTATGCCCACCACCACCTATTTCAGGTCATCCATCCATTTTATTAGGGAGCGTCATAAGAAAAACATAGACGTATTCACTGACATAATGTTCCATTATTCTTTCGTTAGTGTCACACACAACGTCTTCACATCTGTGTCCAAAGTCCGCTCAATGCTCCAATAGACATTATTGCAATACAAGCGAACACTCCCAGTGAATCTGCACCTTTATAGAGAACATTCGGGGTAAGTGATACTTGAAATCCATTGTCAAGTGATACTTGTGTTTCGAGGTTTGACAATACCAAACAACAAGCTTAACCTCTTATCGAACAAAAGCTTCGGTATGCTATAAATCACAATTATGATTAAATGAACATATACAAATATATAATAGTCAGATACATTTTTGTTCTCGAATTGACCGTAATATTGACTAATGGTTGAATTGGAAAGAATGCTAGACAGTAAATAATCCAAGAAATCTCTGTTATGTGACCAACCTTACCCTGGTTTCTCGGGAGTTTTTCATAACTTAACAATCAAATACCGAAACTGAAGTAATTTGATCGTAATGTCAGCATCAGATCAATAATGACGAACACAGTGCTCATAAAAAATAAATTAGCATTGTAACAATACCTCATACAGCCAAAGTAGAGTTCAGGCCTTGGTAAAATTAGAAATTTTGAAAAATACCCACGACGTATTAAAAATAATTCAAAAAATGTTTACTGCAGTGCCCCATAGTGGGGTGGGTTGTCAACGTAACACCTATCTAAGAACATGCACCAATCAAACCCAAACCAATAATTGAACACTGCATCAAAATCGGACTAGTTTTTTTTGTAGACAATTGGCAACATTGATTTGCATTAAAAATGCTTGCTGTAGCGCCCCCCTGTTAAGTTGTCATTGTAATACCTATCTAAGAACATGCTCCAATTAAAGCTGAACCCAAAACTGAAAACTGCATCAAAATTGAATTGGTAGTTTCGGAGAAAATGGCAACATGGATTTGCACAAACAAACACACACACATCCTCTCACCCCAAACGCATATACCGTCTTCGTTCCGTCGTCGTGGGTAAAAATGCATTTGCTTTTCCCTTTTGATGGATTGTTCTGATATTTGGTAAAGACCTTAAATAAAACAATTTTAATCAATAAAACAATTTAATTTGCTTCCAATACATAGGTATTAAGATCATTTTGAGACTTTGCAGTCAAGATTGTTCTGAAGCTGCAAGCCTAGGACTCGAAGACTTTATAGTCTCAAAATGATCTTAAATCTCTTGTTTTAAGAGTAAATCAAACTGTTTTATTGATTTATATGGTACTAGCTGGTGCCCACGACTTCGTCAGCGCAGGATTAGTACTGCTCCGTTCCTTTGAGTAGTAGCGTGATGATGTATAGCCTATGTGTTATTCTGATGTTTAAGCTATATTATTGTAAAGTTTCATGAAAATCCATTCAATAGTTTTAACGTGAAAGAGTAGCAAACATCCACCCATACACACATCCATACATACTCACAAACTTTCGCGTTTATCCATACTAATATTATAAATGCGAAAGTAACTCTGTCTGTCTGTATGTTACGCTTTCACGACTAAACCACTGAACGGATTTTGATGAAATTTGGAATTTTTTTTTTTAATTTTTTTTTTTATTATAGGGGTAGATTAGACTATGAGAAAGGACATAGGCTATGTTTGGTCGCGATAACCGACATCCACGCGGGCGGAGCCACGGACAAAAGCTAGTAATAATATATTATTATTGTCCGAACTGAAGATGTGTACGAAATATCAGAACAATCGGTCAACTGGAACGGAGTTCAAAAAAACTAAATAAGATAATTTTGAGCACTCTGTTCGTCAACATCTTTCTGATACTGACTGTACTAAATCAAAAGCCGGGTATTTTACAGTACCGGGTATTGCTTGGGACATATATCTTGGACCTAAATGTGTTCTTTACACGGAGTGTACGTTTCTTAGGTGATTTTTGAGGATAGCACGGGGTACTGCGGTAGCCTAGTGGTATAGGTAATGGACTGCTGAGACGAGGTCTCGGGTTCGATCCCAGGTTTACCATGGCACACACCAATGACTTTTCGATGCTTTTCGAAGTTATGTGTGTATTTATCGCAGGTTTATAAGTGCCCGGTTAGTGGCAATAGGCTCGCCACCTATTACATTGGGGCCTAAACATAAACTGGCGAAATGTGAGTGCTAGCACCTCTGCCTACCCCTTCGGGGAATACAGGCGTGAGTTTATGTTATGTTATGCTACTGCGGTGGACGAGCTCAAATTTACCAAGCATAGATTATTATAAAACAATCCGCGTGCTAGGGCCTCGTTTATTTCACCATTTAGGTCCAAGTTACATGTCTCGAGACAGTTTAAGGCCCGTATTCTAGACTGACACTCAGCCTGAATCTCGATTTATTTGAGGTGAGATTGTACAAGCCATATGTCAAACTATTACGGCCGTTCCCAATAACATACTGACTGACGGTGGAGGTGAGCGCTGATGCATCACAAGGTGGCCACCCTAAACCTACACCTGGGTCGCAAGTCCCAGGCGCCGTCACAGTGTTCCTCTCTGTACCACGCCATGGACCCGGCGACCGCACGGTGAATCCATGGATTGCTAAGAACCGGATCTCTCTCTAGTTAAAGATAGATCGCAACAGTCAAATTTGACGTATCGGCTGTTTAAATTCAAAACATGGTAACTAATTTTTTTGCGGGAAAGCGCATCGCGGTATAATTTTATTTTCCGGAATTGGTGAGAAATAGGAGTTACTATGTTTTGAATTTCAACAGCCGAGCACTTTATCCGTAGATGCGATCTATCTTTAATTGTAAGTTTGTTATTAGTAACGGCCGTTAATCTGTCCATACAATCTGTCATCAGATAAATCATGATTCAGGCTGAGTGTCATTCTAGAATAAGAGCCTAAGTTTGATATAAGTAAAGAGAAACCGGGGTTTTGTATTTTTTGTGATGTAGTAGTTTGTGACGTAACTTTAAATTGTTTGTTATTTAGAAATAAATAAAGTTGTAAATATTACATCTCTATAAGATAGAGAAGGATTTAGTTTTAGTTGTTATTAAAATGTTTGCGTATTGTAAATTATTAAAGGCCAAAATAATCATGATTTTTGGCGTAGCTAAGATCTAAACAGGCTATAATATGTGCATTCCATGAACCTTTATACTAACTGGACTGCGCACTATGAACAGAAAAACGAGCCGAAAGAGAGATTCCAAAGTAGTAGTGCGTCTCTTTCTAATAGTTTTTATCATGTTTTTATTGGTCTTCATTACAAACAATGTTGCCGCATAAGAATTTTGAAATGCTACCAATGTCAATCTCATAACATTTGAAATAAAAGTATTACTTTATACAACTTCATAATACTTTGTACAAATTCATAAAAGATGGTCAAACCATTGTATATTTATAGTTTAAATATTTTTATGCAAAGTTTCATCACAAAAACATAACGCACAAATCTATGGAAAATTAAAAAAAATACCATTTACAACCAAAAAGAATTTACATTTACTATGGCAAGTTGTTAGACAGGGACAGACTACTACTTTTTGGCGGTCTCGCTCGGCTCGATTTTTCTACTTTCACCGAGACGATGAAAAATGTACCTTATGTCATTACAGTTGGGTGTAAATTTGTAATTATTGTATTTTACAATCCAGTTAGTATACAGATTCATGGTGCATTCAAATTCAAAGAAATAGTAACTGAATACATAGCAACCGTATCATCACTACAAAATATAAAACATAGCCGCTGTCGCTGTCTGTCCCTATGTATGCTTAAATCTTTAAAACTACGCAACGGTTTTCTTAATAGATAGAGTGATTCAAGAGGAAGGTTTTTAAGTATAATACACGCTTAATATAGTAGTGGGTGCAGCGGAAACAGTATCAGACCCCGCGCGGGCGGAAAAAAATTGGCGGTACGAAGTTCGCCGGGTTAGTTGGTATAATTATATAATGAAATTCTGCGGTAGCCTAGTGGTATGGGTAATGGACTGCTGAGACGAGGTCTCGGGTTCGATCCCAGGTTTACCATGGCACACACCAATGACTTTTCGATGCTTTTCGAAGTTATGTGTGTATTTATCGCAGGTTTATAAGTGCCCGGTTAATGGCAATAGGCTCGCCACCTATTACATTGGGACCTAAACATGTTATGAAATTGACGTGTCCTTTATAAACAAAAATACAGACATACAGACACATAATCACGCCTTTATTCTCAGAGGGTTAGGCAGAGGTGAATTAACACCCACGTTTCACTAATCATTGTTTTTGGTTCCACTTAAGGGGGAGAGCCTATGGATAACGTATGAAATTTGGCACATTTATTTTAACCCCTTATGTTGTCTGAAATTTAAAATGTTGCTCAGACTGTTGTTTATATAATTAACGTTTAAAAACCGTCATTTTTATGACTTTCAGATGACCTAAAAACTTAATAATTAAACAAAGAAAGAAATTGCAAGAATATCATACAAGAGAGAAAGAAACTTAAGTTATTTCTTTCTTTTTCATATCATGCCGATCCTAATCATGATTATTTTAGTTAAATATATTTATATAATACAAAACAAAGTTGAAGTTACCTATGATACCGATACGCACATAGTTTCATTGTAAAGAAGTTTAGCAATGGGCTATTTGACAATTTTTTTTTACCTTCGAAAAATGACCACTGTCTTATAATATAATGAACTGTAAAAGTAAAATTTTCGTACGACAAATAGTTTTCAAGATATTTGATTTAGAAACATTCAATTTGCCGCGCCGCCCGAAAACGCTTCATACAAAATCGTACGAAATTGTGACGTCACGCTTCGGTAGCGCGTAGTGCAAATGTATGGAGTGCAAGATAATATCGCATTTATCTCGGTCTACGTTGCGTTAACACTTATATTGTTCATAATAAAAGTTATTTACAATTTAATGAGGAATCTAAAAAGTTATATATTTTAATTGAATTTGATTGTTTATATTTTGACTATTTTTGGGAATTTCAACTAAAGAAAAGTCATAGTTTCAGTTTAGATATGCAATATTTTATTTTGCAAGGCATATTTTTTCAGAACAAGCTATCATATTAAGCAGTATTGGGAAGAATCGACGACTTAGTCAAATACCCTATCCTTACTTTTTAAACAGCCTGTATTCCTTACTCAGTTCTGAACCTAGATCATTGTACTCTAGATAAAAGTTCTAATATCATTGTAGGAGTTGAACTAACTTTTAAACACCCGCGTTCCATGGTATACACTAATTATAAAGGGAATTAACGCGATCATGGTATAGGTACATACTTTTATTTGCCTGACGTTTCGACCAGGTTACACCGGTCGTGGTCACAGGCTGACTGGCGCAGTAGTGCACGCCCGCCGTCTTCGAGTCCGTGAGGTAGTAGGTTCTTCATCTACCCGCACATTCTCGATATTTTGTTATCACCATGTACCTTCACATATCACACTCAAATCAAAGGTACCTATACCATGATCGCGTTAATTCCTGTTTTACTTAGTGTATATTGGGGGAGTTGATTCATAACTGAGCATTGTCTGTACATATGTAATACATTAATAATACCATGCTCTGTAATTCTCAATTACTTATTAGTTTACACCATGTGATGACGAGTTATTGTAGAAATACTTAAGTTGGAATATTGTCATAAAGTCTCACTTTACTATTCAAGTTTATGACTTAGTGTCAATTCTATTCGCACGAACTAGTGCAAAACGACCTTTTTAGTAACGGTTTTGAAGTGAAAACTTTTTAGGAGCTCTTTTTGGGAAACCTAAACTCTTGAAACTTGGGTGTTGGTTACCTATCGCTTGGGTCACCACCGAACGCGTCATCCATACTAATATTATAAATGCGAAAGTAACTCTGTCTGTCTGTCTGTATGTTACGCTTTCGCGACTAAACTACTGAACCGATTTTGATGAAATTTGGCATAGGGGTAGATTAGTCCATGAGAAAGGACATAGGCTATGTTTGGTCGCGATAACCGATATCCACGCGGGTGGAGCCGCGGGCAAAAGCTAGTGTGAAATAAAGGGTACTCGTAACTGGGCACGGGAGATGCAACTACCATCATCACAAGGTGGACTTAAAGAAGCACCGGACTGTGATTGTGGAGCTCCAAAGCAGACAACGATGCATATAGCAGAGGAGTGTCCACTCCGTCGTTTCCCTGGAGGAATTCGTGAGCTACATGACCTCACACTGGCAGCTATAGACTGGCTTCGCCAACTGGGCTTATTCCACTTTTCCCCGTTGACAATCCCCGTTGATGGGGATTATTGAACTTCTTGTTCACTATTCCCCGTTGACGCAAAATTTTTGAATAATGAACCAATTTGGCCAATTCTTTTAGAAATAAAAAGTTTAATAATCCCCATTAGGTACGTTAAAAATAAAATACTGTAAATGAATCATCTACTTTTAATTTGTTTTTAATGGGGATTATGGAACTTTTTCCTCGGGACAACGGTGGACGTCGACATTAGACCTGTCCTCTTACACGGCTGTGAGGCGTGGCCGCTGTTGGAGCGACACAAGCAGATGCTGCGTATCACGGAGATGAATATGCTGCGGTGGATGTGTGGAGTCACGCGTAAAGATCGCGTGAGGAACTCGCGCATCCGCGGCAGCCTTCATGTCCGTGACATCGCAGATAAAATGCAAGAGAGCCGCCACCGCTGGTGCGGCCACGTCTTGCGGAAACCGCCCAGCTACGAGGGTAACAAATGCCTGGCAATGGCGCCCCCACCCGGTCCAGGTAGAAGGGGTAGGCCCAAGAAGTGCTGGCTTGGCGTCGTGGAGGGTGACATGCGTGAAAACGGTCTCACTACCTTGGACGCCCAAGATGATCGTGCGAAGTGGAGGAGGAAGAGCCGGAAGGCGGACCCTGAGCTCCGAGGGCACCGTGGCCTCGGATGCAATCAGGACTAACGTCTCTATGTGGATGATGAACGGTGGACGTCGACATATGAGGACTCGAGCTGTTTTTTAGCCCAATTCGCATAAACTTAATTTATCAACAAAAACAACAAACAGTAAAATCTGTAAAAGTAGTACAACAGGTTTTTTTTTTTCAATTTATTTTCAAAAAATCCACGTTGTTTCTCTAAGCTCAACAAGATCCTCAGAGATACGTACGTGGTTCAGGGAATGAGTTCTCTATTTGTTCTAACAAATCCTGAATTTGTTCAGCGATATTAAAGTAAATAAATACTTTTAAATTAAGCTCTGCCTAACGGAATACTTTGTTAGTATAAGCTTAATAAACTCTAGACTGGTCTCAAACGTCTGTTCTACTATTAATTAAGCCTATACTAATATTTAGAGCCCAGACTCAGTCCCAGATGCATGGCTCGAGTCAACAATAGTGCCCAGAATACGGCAATAGGCTCACCCTCTTTTACTTGGGACCGAATACAATGATTAGTGAAATGTTTGTGTTAATGAACCTCTGCCTAATCAATAAAAGCGTGATTATGTGAATTTATGAATGTATACTAATATAAAAAGCATAAATTTATTTGTTTGTAATTAAGCGTCGGTAGCTTAGTGGTTAAGGAGTCGGCCTTACGATCGAGAGGTCCCGGGTTCGATCCTGGCCATTACACTACCGACGTGAACCCACTCCTAGCACAAGCAATTTAGCTTAGTTGGAGGGGTTAGAGGGAATATTAGTAACTTCGGTTCTAATATTCTTTATAAAAAAAAAAGAAAAAAAAAAAGAAAAACTCTGAAACGAACGATTTTAATCATTCTTTCACTATAAGAAAGCTATTTTATTCAGAAATTAGCTTTTATTCGCAGCTCCGCCCACGTGGATGTTGGTTCCCGGCAATTATTCGAGTTTTTCTCGCCGTAAAAAACAACCTTGAACTTCAACGAACATTTAAAAAAAGAATGGGCCAAATTGGTCCAGGCGTTGTTGAGTTATGCGCTTACCAACACATTTAGTGATTCATTTTTATGTTATAGATAATAGAAGCCACGTTTTATTCCAATATTCCAACGGAATCGGGAATTATGGGTGAAATTGTGTGATGATGTAAATATGGCTATAATTTACTACTAAGTTTTGGAATAATTTTAGCGACTATGCTACTACTATTCAGACTTTAACAGTATTTCTACAATAATGAAATTCAGAGCAATAACTTTTTATTATTAGTTTACTAAGTTTATAATGTTAGAAGTTTTAAATATCATGCAATGTAACTTACGTAATAGTTTTTAATTATAATTGTGTTAAATTTATTTATTTTATTGATGTTGACATAAATTTTGAAAATTTGATTAAATTTATTATAAGATTTTAAAAAGATTGTTTCATAAGTAGTAGATTGTATTTATTTTAATAGTTATTCATATAAGGACAAAAAATGTAAGATCGAAAGGAGACTGCCTATTTTTGGTTTAATTTTTTGATGTACATGTCATAATTTTAAATGTAAAAAAAATATTATTGGTCTCTTTAAATGAATCGACGTGATGGACACAATGTGTGCGATTTCCTTCCATCGACCTCGTGAACGTTTGTAAACCACAGTGTTGGAAAAGTAATTTTCATAATATGAAAAAAATGCTAATTTTTCTTTATATGTAGCCCTTAAATAAATATAATAAACACATTTTATTGGAATTATGAAATTTTATTAATTATTCTGTCTTTTAATTTTATTTTCAATTCAAATTTTAGTGATCAAAAGTACGTTATGGTCATAAGTATTTAACAACTAAAGTCTTCCAACGTATAAAAGCATTGTTTTCATAATTCATAACTAGTTCTACATAACTATTTTATTTTAAGTGCATCTATATCTTACGCCTGCTCTACACGTTGGCTCAACATTGTCCAGAGATATTACAACTATAACTTTACGAAAATGACGGTAGTTCAATATTTAAAATAGTTGTAGTATACTGATATACGCATTATTTTATGTTGGCCTAACGTATACAGCCGGCATTAGATTTGGTGAAAAAACTAAACTAATGTAAAATTGTAAATGCATCTAATTGATTAAATTAAATGTAATGTATTAGACATTAGTCGAAAGAATAAATAGACCAATTTGGCTAAAGTGTATAGTTTAAGTATCAATGAATAGCATCTAAATAATTATTATTGTATATTAATAAATTCATTAGTGTGTAATAATAAAATATGTGAGTTATTTCTATAAAAATAACGTATTATAATTACCTAGATAAAATTTATAGAAAATCATTCTTAATTGTTGTTAAAATAAAATGACAATATATTATGTTAAAATGTATCATAATGATGATTAATTTTGAAAAATAAAGTTTTATTATATTTTGGTGAAGCGTAAAGCTAAGATTCTCATTTCACTCAGCGAGTTGTAGTTAGGTTTTTGTTTTAAAATAAATAAAGTTAACAAACCAATTTAGTTAATAGTATTTTCACTGGTGAAATCCTGGCTGGGTCTGGTAGCTTAGTGGTCAAAGCATTCTCCCTGTAAGAGAAGGATCGCGGGTTCAAATTCCGCTTGAACCGATAGAAATTTTTTCCTTTCTAAATCGATTAGATGAAATCCACTTTAAACGTTTAACTTAAGCTCGTTACATAGTTATTTTTGAAGATGGAATAACTATGTAAATGTTAACTATTTTCCAATGTTACTTAAAATTTTAGCGTCTACAACTTATCTGCTCCTTTTAGTTCATTACTTTTAGACCTAAACCAATTTATTCCAAAAGTACAGTCAGTTATAAAAGTTGATATATCATCCGAAATAAGTTTCACAACACAAAGTGAATTTATCCCTACTTAGTACATTCGTTCACATAAGTTTATTATAACGAGTACATGGAAGGGAATCCCAAGTGGAGGCTATCGTGCGTTCACGGTTCACGGATAATTTCCCCTTTAATCTCAATGGGACAGGAAATGTGTCGTTTCTAACTTTGAGAAATAGTTCAATCAGTCACTAATTATCTTTGCTATGAGGTAATTAAATATCTTTCATGACACATGTGACCTAACAATATAAAGAGGAAAGATTTTTGAAATAAAATTTTTGAGGAAATATTTTTGAAATAAAATTATTTTTAAGGGATTTTTTCGCGATTTATTTGGTATGATATCGCATAAACTACCAATAGTGTCATGAGGAAAGATTTTTTTTTAGAAATTTTTTTTAATAATTCATGATTAAATAGGAAGCTATTTTATTTAGCAATTACTTAAACTACTTTTTATCTCGATATTCCAATGAGATTAATAGTTATGCATATGAAAGCAAAATACCAATACCTCGACATAAAATTTTGAAAACCCGAAAAGTTATCGAAAATTAGGTAGCTGTCACGAAATTATAATTTCTTTCCAAACCTAATAAAATTTCCATTATACTATTCACTTCATATTCAGCTGCCCTCACTGAATCACGTAATTTCCAAACTTATTTATCATTTAATCGAATCAACAACTTCGGACTCACAGAATTAACTCTCGTAGAAATTTATTTAACAGCCCATCAGGCAAAAGGAATGTTTAAATTCTTCCTAAAATTCGATTTCTGCAACTTTAAAATTTAAATTAATCGAATAGCAGGACTTCTAAAAGGCACCTTGTCTCGCAAGTATTGGATTGAGCAGCGAGCACAATTATTATTAGCCAATCAGAACGTCTCAACTTTTAAATTTAATTTAGGTTTGCGAATGCGTTTTAATCAAGGCTAATTCGCTTTAAGGTTTGCTCTTGCTGTGTTTTCGAGACTTGGATGTAATTAGTTCCCGACTGAGGAATAATACAGAATGTAAGTTTTTCTTAATTAAGTTATAATAAATTTACATGCGAACCAAATTCAGATTGAAGATAAATTTTGAAGCTTTGTCAAATTAAAATTGAATTTGAAATTTAAATGTCAAATGAAATGTAATTCAAACAATTCAAAATAGGTAGTCTTGAAATTTTGCAAAAACAATCAATTCATTTTTGCGAGATTTTTTTCTACAATGTTTTCAATAACTGCTTCTACGAAATATATACATTTTACGTACGACAAGGTCACAGTTTTTCATTGAAAAAATATTTTTAACAAAAATATAACCTAAAAGTGACTTTAAAAAACTTCATCAAATCTTCGTCTTTCTGTACAGACGTGTTGAATATCCCATTGGACACTAAACAAAGTCCTTCTTCAAAACAGAAAGTAGCCGGAAAATAAAATAATTCACGTCTAATTTGACTAAAAGACTAGGCTCCGTACACTCGAGCGATTTCAAACGAGATTTATGTCCGAACCTTCAGACCTTTTTAGTTCACAAGTGAAATAAAACCTTTTGACATTGAATTAAGATTTATTTTGGTGTGAAATGTTGAGATTCCAACTGCAGAGCGTTTGTTGAATTGTTGAAATAGCTTATCGGCTAAAATGTGCTATTTATAAAACTGTTGACAGTAAGATAAGTTTGAGGAACGAGATAAAAATATTAATTGTAAAAAATATATCTTGCACAGACTTGCGATTTAAATCAGTCGCAGAATATCAAAATATTCTGAAATGAATAATGGCAATTATAAATAATAAAAACCGAAATAAATATCATTATTTTGGCTTTTAACTTTCTCCATCATCAGCCATTTTAATGGAACTCTTGTCTGGCTATTTGCTCGCTATGGACGCAAAAACGAACGACTTTTGATTAGACTTTTTGGTTTAAAGGTTTTGATAAGACATAAAACATGCTACAAATATTTTAATCGCAAGAGTCGTGAAAACCGATATCCACGTGGACAAAACCGCAGATATCAGATAGCCTATAATGTCAATATTACGATCGTCTACGTACACAGGTTGGTCGGTCTAGACAAAATCTTTGTAGATGGGGAATGCGAGACCCGGGCTTGATTGCATGTGACTGCGGTGCCCCCGTGCAGTCCATGGCGCATTTGGTCTCGTGTCCCTTATGTCCCACTTCATGCAATAAAGACGACCTAAATAAAGCCACTGACAGCGCGATTAAGATGGCAGAATTTTATTCCCGAATAGTGTAGGCATTTATAAGTGAATCGTTGACACGAAAAGAAGAAGATTACGAAATCCGCTGGCTTCTCAGCTTTAGATTCATTGCTACAACTTTCAAACTTCCTCTAATATACTCATTACTTTCTCTATCAATATGCAATAACCGCGAAAAATTTGGCAATCATCGTTATTTTCTTTGCGTATCTGAAGTTCCCTGATTGCCGGGTGCTGTGACCTCAATTGGACGAAGGTACATTAGGAGGCTGCGACTGATTGATTTTTTGGTCATATTTTAATGACTTATTTCGACTTGTTACTTACAGAAATAGAGTAGGTATGACTTAGGCTAAGAACTCACGGAATGGTGTTTAACCGCGTGCGCCGTGTTTGCGGGTAATTTTCACATATTCTGCGCCACGCGTTCGCCGCGAGAAAATTGTAGAATCGCCGTTAACCGCGGTGGACGCGGTTAGAAATAATAGAAATTACTCTGTGTGTTCTTAGCCTAAATCCATTGTTCTTTTTACAAAAAATTCGGAGAAGCAAAAAATTTTTACATTTCGCAACATTTAATCAATAAATTAACACAATAGAATTTTGAATGTTTTTCTAAGCTCCATTACGTAAAATATTTATTATAAGCTATTTAATTCATGTTATTATGATTCCAAAATTTTAATAAAAACTTATAGACGTCAAATTAAAAAAAAATATATATCCAGCATTTTATTCAGTATAGATACAGACTTTTAATAAATGTTCTACATTTGAAATTTCAGCCTTTAGACAGAATATTTTTTTAAATTGGATTTTCTGACATCAGTCGTTTAATGAAAAACATACGTTTCACTCTGTTATTTTACTTTTTTAGAATTCAGATTCCAAATTCGATTTTTTGAGTCGGGTGTTTGGAATGTGAAACTTTTTAGTTTTCTACCCTCAGCTGAATATCATCTCAACGAAAGAGTATGTACCTACCTACATGAATTTAAATAGATTTTCTGTAATTCACTAAAATAATCCTATATTATTTTGTTTTAACTGCCCAATATTTGTTGAACTAAAATTCTGCTGACTTATTTATTGGAATAAATTAATGACGTATAAAATCTATGCTTACTCACTAAGTAAATTTCAATTTTAATTTATCTTTACCTACGATTAATGATTCAACCAGATAATAATGTAAATAAAAATAACATTTATTATATTTATATAGATAATATTTATCGTTATTGAAAAATTTAATTTTAAGATTTGAAATGAAAATTTATAGTTATAATTAATTTATAAAAATACTAAAAAGTGTATTTGAAATTAGAAGATACTAAAATTGTCGCAATAAATTGTGAAATTTACATTTTGCTTTGATTTGTTAGTTTTAGGTATTTTGTTATTTTAGTAGAGAATTTAATGTAAATATTGTGTACATTGTACATAGATTAATGATTTATATATTGTTAAATTTGTAAGTACAAATACTTTCTTTTTGACGAAGGCGGTTAGCTTTTAAAACGTGCATTTTTTTTAAATCTATACTCTACGATGCGGATTTTCTGCGAGATTACTGCAGTGAATTTTTTGTCCGTGAGACAGAGAATCCGCATCGCGATAAATGCACTATAATGCAATACGCATCGAAGGAGTGTATAAGTAATGTCTTAACTCTAAAGTGTGAAGTCCAGACTATGGGACATAGTCTGGACTTCACTATGTCTTATTGTGTGTAAATTACTATTGTTACATGAATTTACACACACACGTGAGCGTGTACAGTTATGCAATCTATTGTATGTGTGTGTTGCAATTATTACATGGACTTACACACACACGTGAGCGTGTACAGTTATGCAATCTATTGTATGTGTGTGTTGCAATTATTACATGGACTTAAAAACACACGTGAGCGTGTACAGTTTACGTTTAGTTTACAGCTAAAGCTGGCTAGTCTTCGTGAAATTGAATAAATTTTAAGCGTTTTTCTTAATATTTGTTTTATTGTTATTTCACTCCTTAATTCTTTTTTTATCATTGAAATCATTGAGGCTTCCGTTTGACCTTTATCTCATCTGATGATAAGTGAAGATGTAATCTATACTTAAGATTTCGTATGATTTATTACTTTTCACCTACAGTTTATTAGCAGTATTTATACATAAAAGTCACTTATCGAAAAATATCGAAATACAAAACAGGAGCTCGATTCAGTAAAGACACGTTTTCAAAACACTTCTTCTTTTTTTTCTTAGATGGCAACATAATGAACCCAATATAGGGGACAATTTTGCGAGTGTCGAGTTGGAAATTTCCAATTGAAAAATATTATGTTTCATTTATTTGATGATGATGATGATTAGTTAATGACGGTAATGATGATGATGATGACGATGATGAATGACGATGAATGTTGCCTCAGTAAAGTTATGGGGACTTTACTGGAATATCTATACATATAATAAATCTGTAAACGATCGATGTCTGTACATGGAAAGGAAATGAGAAAAAATGTTATAGGGGAACTTTCTAATCGTAATAGAAGCCAAAACAACGTTTTTTGGATTTTTTGTCTGTTTGTCTGTTTATCTGTTTATCTGTTTATCTGTTTATCTGTTTCTCTGTTTATCTGTTTCTCTGTTTGTCTGTGAGTTTGTGCACGCTAATCTCAGAATCGGCTGAACGGATTTGGTTGCGGTTTTCACCAATAGATTGCGGTAGGCTTCACTTAACATTTAGTGTTTGTTTTATTGAAACTTTTGAACTTTTTTATTTATAAACATAAATAAAAAAGTTATGTCAATAATAGCAAATCACGGCTAACAATTTGTGATTGTGTAAATAGACCGAACCAATAAAGAAGCAACAATGCTTACAAGAAGATATTATTTCGGTCATAGGAATCTGAAGAACTTCGAGAGGCAAGAGTTACTACATCTCAGCCAAGTCAGGTTATTTTACTGCAGAATCTTCAGCACAGCAAGAGTCTCGACAGAATTCACATTGTTCTCGAACGATGTTCTCTCGAATCCGAAAGATTAGTGAGCAGCTGTTTCGGTAGAAAGACTCCAAGTCTTTCATAATTAATATCATCACGCTAATATAATAAGGAATGGGGCAGAATGTTTTTATGACATATTTATGTAAACGTCTATTTCACATTATGACTCCATAGTAACTGTGGCTCAATATGTCTGCGGTGGACTTACAACTTAGTTGAGTCGCGTTCGAATCCATCATATGTAATTTTCCTTTTTTTTTGTTTTTTATTTACTTTTGTTTAACTTTTTTATTTTATTGTGTATTTGTTGTATTTTATTGTATTTATAGTTTTATTTGAAGTAAAATATAAATTCTATGCTTATTAACCTATAGGTAGTTCACTAGGCTATGTGACAGTAATAGTAGAACTTATTATATGATATTCTTAGATCTTTAAAAAATTCTTCATTTTGGATAATGAAAATGTGGTCCCACCAGCCTGAGAAGTCATAAAACTGAAACTGGTATCCCCCATTGATACCGATTCCATCATATCGGGGCAAGTGCAATATTGGAATCAAACCAATTAAAATTGAACAGAGGAGTTGGGGCATTGGGGGGTATTCTGGGGTTAGGTTCCCCATCCCCAGTATACCGGCCTTGGTAAATAAGTAAATCGTTGCACCTTCTCTGAAGCACGTATTCTGGGAGATAGTTGTCCCTATCGTATTACCGTCTCTACCATGGTGAATGTTCTGATGAGCTCTTCCAATTGGTTCCACCCTCTCTTTTCCTACACAGGCCAACGCGTGCAGGGCTCAGATGTCCCCCGCATACGGATCAGAATATTCCATCAAGAACCAAATGGTTTGGTGACTCATTCCTATGCCACACCATTAAGACCTGAAAATCCCTGTCAGCTCACGTGTTTACTTCTTCCTACAGTCCCGGGTCCTTTAAGCGGGCGTGAAAAGGCTTTGATGCCATCAAGCTGAGTGCCACCATTGTTAAGATGGTACATGTTTATAATGGTGACCTTATTTCCGAGTCTTTGCCTTTAGCTTACCATCAGGCGAGGCGAAGTTAAATTGTCCTATATTAAAAAAACTCCGGATCTCATAAAGAAGAAGACCCATGTGTGGGTAGAGCAATACAGTTCTTAACCGACTGATAAAGAAATGAAGTTACAAACCACTTGGTTCGAGATGGCATTATTTCTACCGTATGTGAGTACCGGTGGAAGGAGAGATTAGTTGAAAGACTCCTAATAGGCTCTTTCACTCGCCGTGGTGCGGTAGAAATGGTAAAATACCGCCAGAGAGACAACGTCTCTATGCAACTGCAGACATTATACAATGTTAGTGACCTGACTACTAACGCACGCCGCTGCGATCTTATCGATTCAGTCTAATAAGTATCTTAATTCATAATTCATAATTCATAATTCATTTATTTGCAGAAATGTGGTCAAACATGATGTTACATCAGAATTATTACAGTTCAGCACATTTACCATTCAATGGCATGCAAATATTAACTTAGGCTCTTCTTTGAGCTTTACATTAGTCATTCAAAATAAAATTGAAAAAAAATCTAGGACAAAGAATATGAGAATTACATTCAAATACAAAACGCCATGCTTAGTCTTAATAGGATATCAATATCAAAATGTCATAATAGGAATAGGATAGCAATAATAATAAATAATAATAATACAGTTATAATGTCCAAGATAATTCACAATGACCAAAACGAATATAATATTAATGATCACAATAGATATTACAAATTTTAATGTCAATAAATTAAATTAATTTTTAAAATATTCTTCTAGTGAATAAAATGATTTTTCTAAAAGCCATAATTTAAATTTTCTACAAAACCTATTATATTACTATATATATATTACTATATCTAATAGTAAATACGTAAATATATCCCAGAAATGATAACAGTATGCCAGGAGAAGCCAAGCTATGTAGTAGGTATATAAAAGAGACCGAATGTGGGCAGAGAAACACTCAGTTCCGGTAAATTTCATAAGACCAAAAAATTCCGCCGCGTGGACGTCAACTCCAGTGTCAATTTGGAAGCATCTACATCATCTGCTGGACACAAGCTTACCAATACAAGGAATATATAGCACAATGAGGCTATATGACCCCATCCCAGCAGCAAAATACAGCATTAAGCTGTATTTTCTCTCTTGCCCACTGCCACAGAATAGATAATAGTACTAGCGTACCACTGCGCCCCCTCTTCTCTGCCTGTGTGTAAGGCAACGAACAACGATGTGACTGTGGTCGATGGAATTTATCATAAAACTGGAACTACCCACCATTGGCTCGGCAAAGAAGAGGATCACTGCTCAGGGTGTGCAAGGCTCCGGGTTTTCTTGAAACTATTTTGTGTGATACTTGATGTATTTCAATTTGTTCAGTTCGTAAGTGGTGGCAGCATGTTTTAAGAATTTGGGAGGAGGGAAGAATAATTAAAACCATTAAAACTGATGAACATTGATATGTCCATATTTAGCAATGTTCATCCACATACTTTATAATGATTTCGTTAGCAAAATGTAGAATTTTGCTGACTAAATGTTTTGTTTCTTTTTTAAAATAAAGGAATGTTTCCTTTGTGTAAAATTCACTATTTCCAGTATTTCGAGTACCTACTTCCGTTCCAGTTATGATGAAAATCTTCCACCATGTATATAATGATGAGTTTGAGCTATTCCGAACTTAACGCGGACGAAGTCGCGGGCAACAGCTAGTATTATATATAATAGGGAGAATTGGCACCAATCATGAAAAGTCACAATTCACTTACACACTTTCCCACACTTGTGTGCGTTGTTCAAAACGTTAGGTATGTCGAAAAATCCACCATTCTTATACTTACGAAAAAATTGCATTCGAATTTTTTCGTAAGTATAAGAATGGTGGTGGACACCAATTATGGAAAATAAAATAATACTGCGATGTCTTCTCCTCAGTGTTGCTGCTAACTCTCCCTCAAAACACTTAATTTTAATTCGACGGACATTAGAAAGAAAAAGTAAAAAAAATGTATTCCGTGTGAGCTGTCAAATCTGTCAATCTAAATCCAGTCCGTCTGGTGTGTTGTTTCAATAAACAAACAAACAATTACAGCTTAACAGTAGTTGTGTTTGAACAGTAACACAATGCACCTAGGTCAATATTAGTGAACCCTAGGGACTCCTGAACAAACAGATTCATCACAATACCAACTATAAATGACAGCAAATAGGTAAGTATTGTATTGTTTGATTTTCTCTGGAGAGTGTTCATGGCAATACAGTTACTTTTTTAATGAAAATTAGGAATGTGGGAATATGCTAAACTATATTATTAAACCTGTATTTTTAGTAAACACGACTGCTACGTAGGAGATGCGGGTTCAAGTCCTGTTCATTGAAAATTATGTCTGCACGAAAAAACCCAGACTGCCTCGGAGTGCACTTTAGAACTTTAAGCTGTCGGTCCTGATCGCCATACAAACATCTATGGCAGTCGTCGTTACTTACAGAACTTGGATATTGCCAATTGGTTGTGTAGGTCAGATGGCAGTCGCTTTATGGTTAGTAAAGAAGTTCAGTCGCGTCACAGTTAGACTGATAATTCGACCCGAGCTGATGTGGGGAAAGGTTCAGAGAATGATGATCCTTGAAAAACGGAACGGAACGCTCCCGAACCCAAAAGCCCCTAGTAGTACTCCAGGTACATAACACATTCGGGCAGGTAATGATCGTGAAGGAGACGGCGGAACGGGAGAGGCGGCGCGAGCGAGAAAGACTTGCGGATCGCGCCGCCCGCGCGCGCAGGCAACTCGGGCGTCGGAGGGCACTGACTGACCTCCGTCCCCCATGAGCGCAAGCCTGGGGGTGACGGGTGGAGCCGCCTGTCACCCCAGCAGAAGCAGGCCACGGCGGCTCCCCATTCCGGGGGTGAGTTGGGGACACCGTTGTCCCCCCTCCTGAGTAGGGCCAGACCGTAAGGGATGGCCCTGGGTCAGCCGGGGTGCGAGGGATATGTCGATGACAACCTCACCTCCGGCCTAACACCACGACCTACAGTCGGCGTGCGGTTTTAGTTGGTTCGAGTCCGACATAACCTCCCCTCCCGGCTCCGGAAGGGGGGGGGGATTCGGGGGGATTTCTGCACGAAAAAAAAAGGTACATAACACATTAGCGAAAAAAACGATTTAGACAAAAACAAGTTTTTTTTGTGCATTTTTTTTCGCTCCTATACAAGCGCTGAGAAAGCCATGGTATTAATGTTAGAACGATCACATTGACAATTGACAAGCTCTTTCCTGAAAATAGTTTTACAAGAACATCGTTTTTACTTTTACTTTAATTTTCATAGATTAAAATTGAATTTTGAACATCTTCGCCGTTAGTGGCCACAGCTCACAATCCATGTTCAACAGAATGGCAATCAAAACTATGATACAATCTTAATCCAAGGGCTGACCGCTAAAGGGCCCTGTAAATCTTAATCAGCCAAAGTTATGGGCGGTTTGCGTCTCGTAATTAATTCTAAACACGTGTTTGCGTCCAAAATGGGTGCTTTAATTGAATGTTTCATAGCTAACTGTTTTGATGGTGTCACTCACAATTCTCTATTCGTCTCTCTCTCTTTTAGATAATAGAAATTGTTAATACTACTCGAGAATTTATATACTAGGTATACTTTCGAATATATCGGAAAAATTGAAATGCTTAAGTGGGACTTGAAGCCACGACCTTTCCCTTACAGGGGAAATGCTGTTCCAACTGAGCTATTGAGACACACCTGAATCACTTCAATTTTCCCTTATCTATATATCCGTCTTTAAGGGCGATGGTGGATTAGTAAAGTGGTTACTACACTCTTACGAACTGTTGGAACCTACAAATGGTTTTTCAAACATTTTTAAACATTGATTTTTGATTACTGCACCCAAATATTTGCATGAAACTTTATAGCATTTTCTTGCTAACTATTTTGTGTTGCTAAATATTTGTATGGTTAGCATAATAAATGCCTTATAACATTCCGAAGCCGAAGCATACGACAACTGCCGACGCATGTAGCACATACATTACTTGTTAAAAAACGATACGGATAAAGGGGACCATTGAAAATCCGCAATGAATACTCGGCATCATACATTTTGATGGACGCCATAATTTTGGGTTTTATTTGATAAAGTTAACGTTTCAGAAAACTGCATTGTTCATTGCCTCACTTCTACAAACTAACAAACACTGTTAAATATTTTTCCGAAAACTGGGCAAAAAAACTAGCATAAAATTTCACACAGTTGGTTTTTATACCATATAAAAAGTGCAGGAAGTTAGATATGTTATACTTTCATACAATATGTGTAGTCAAAAAAGGATACACGTATAGGTACACTAAAATGAGTATAAAAACATCCAAAAAAACATCGCTCCTCTGGTGTTGCCATTGGCCGTGGTGATCGCATACCATCAGGGGATTCGTCTGCTCGTTTGCCTCTCTATTCCATAAAAATAATCCACCTCATACTATTTTAAAAAAATCGTGGAATTTCGACAATTTTTTTTAAATATTTGGTCCGTCAATTGACTGCACCCTGCTAAATGGCAATAAAGCTGACGTGCAGTCCAGAAGATACAGACCACCATTCCCGGTGCCGGCGGTTTTTTTTTTATCGTGCGATAAATCCCCACGGATACCACCCCCACAGAGCCGGTGGAGGTGGTTATGTCGGAATCAAACCGACTAAAACGCACGCCATCTTGGGTCCTTGGTTGCCGGAGGTGCGGTGCCGACGGTTGCATAATAAATTGTACCCACTCTATCCGTTTTCCACTACTCCCACTAAGTAAAATTGCTAGTGTTCCGGATAGGTTCATTATCAAACTTATGGTCTCACGACCGCGCGCAATATTATATAATACTAGCTGTCCCGGCGAACTTCGTACCGCCAATTTTTTCCCGCCCTGCGATCCGCGTCAGATCCCGTTCCCGCTGCACCATTTAGGGGGATGAAAAATAGATGTTGGCCGATTCTCAGACCGACTCAATATGCTCACAAAATTTCAAACTAATTAAATGACGATTGATCAGTTTTCGAACGGAGAGGAAAAATGATTACATTACTAAAATGGCTATTAAAAAATAAGGGTTGATCGTAGAAGGGTGAAAATTGAGGATTGTATGTATTTTTGTGTGTTGTATCATAAAAAAATAGAAATTAAAAATATTGTCTAAAAAATAAAATAAAAATTTAGGGGTGGGACTACCCCTAACATTTAGGGGGATGCAAAATAGATGTTGGCCGATTCTCATAGATACCGGATAAGCACAAATCATTTCATCAAAATCGGTCAAGCCGTTTCGGAGGAGTATGGCAACAAAAACTGTGACACGAGAATTTTATATATTAGATGCTACATTATTTGACGCGGGCATTTAAAGGTTAAGTACCATAAAACAGAGCCCAAAACCATGACATTATGGCGGTATTTTACGGTACTTAAATCATCTACTTAAGACGGTTTAGCACTTTATGGGGGGCGTTTATAATTAGGTAGATGGATATCAAAATAATTGGGTATACTACTGACTAGTCAAATAAGTTACTTTTTACTAAAGGTCAAAGCGATATATTATTAGCAAACTTGTTTGAAAAAAGATTTAGTGACGTCATAAAATTAAATAGTCAAATCAGTTACTATTATAGGTTGGGTGGATGATTAAAAATAAATAAAAACTATAACAAAACGACGCAATTTTTATCGCTCTTTTACCATTCTTATTAATAAGTTTGGTTAGATAATATATTTTGACTACAGGATAATACCCAACAGTCAAGAGTACCTAAGCAGTGATGAAGACCGAGACTTTGCCTTTAGCTTAGCATCAGGCGAGGTGAAGTCAAATTGATGTATCCTTTTATACAAAAAAAAAACAGTGCTACTGGAATAATGTGAACCATCACTGAAATGTACCTATTCCAGTGAGTAATCCGTCCATTCGATTATTCAAGCCCGTTTAAAACAATGGAATAATTTGAACACTACGATCCAGTCCAGCACTGGACTGAAATAATGTGACACGGGTTTTTTTAAGAATATTAGAACCGAAGTAACTAATATTCCGCCTAACCCCTCCAGCTATCGGTATCGAAAGGAGGCGCGGGAGCAGGGACGAGAACCCGAGCCTGAAGAAATTCGGGCCGTGAGGTCCCAGCTCCACAGGGACATGGTAGCTGAGTCGGAGCTACGACTTGAGCGACCAAGCGCAGGGCACGCTGTAATAGCGGTGATAAGACCCATCATGGAGGACTGGCTAGAGAGGCCACACGGTAGCCTCTCTTAGACACAGGTTCAAGTCTGACATAAACCGCCTCCACCGGCTCCGTGGGGGTAGTATCCGTGGAGATTTTTCACACGATAAAAAAACCCTCCAGCTAAGCTAAATTGCTTGTGTTAGGAGTGGGTTTCCGTCAGTAGTCACGTCCTGTTCATAGCCCAATATAAACGCTTAGTAGAACGGAATAATCAATATTTACATTTCAAGGCTACTCGGTGTATCGGTCACATTGTTTGTGAGCTCATCCGTCAAATCTGTCGATACGGACGTAAGATATTCGTGACGAGGAAAGCAACATGATGTAATATGATGTATAGCCTACATGGATACAATCACGCTTCTGTCACAATGGGGTAGGCAATAACGTCTTTTTTATACAGGACACGTCAATTAAAGGCAAAGTCTCAGAAAGAGGGTCACCATCGTAAACATGTACCAGATTAAAAGTGCTGGCACTCAGCTTGACGGCCTCATTAGATGCCTTTTCACGCCCCGCTTAAAGGACCCGGGACTGTAGGAAGAAGGAAACACGTGAGCTGGCAGGGAATTCCAGGTCTTAGTGGTGCGGCATAGGAATGAGTCACTGAAACGCTTGCTTCTAGCAGGTATACTGTGCACCGTATATGGATGGCATTTTAGCTCTGCACGTGTCGTACTGTGAAGGAAAGGACGTCTATCCATTGCCTACGATCCTGATATACATTTGTGCCACGAAGGGGTATTATCATCGGTATGTTCCCAACTATGATTTACGTTTCCACGTAATAGAAGGTTTCCACTTAATCACGGGCTGTATGTTTTGATGGAGAACAACCCTATCCCTTAGTCGCCTTCCACGACACCCACAAGAAGAGATGGGGGAAGCTTCTTCTTCACCGGAAACCAACACGGTAAGGTTATACACACAATTTTTTTTTATAAATGCGTTCGCCAGTTGCGAGTGATTCTTACCTGGCCTATCCTTTAAGCATCCTTGATCTGATTGATACATATACTTAAGCCTTTTACACCACTTTGCTGGCAGAGAAGCACGTGGCCGATACGGAAAGTGGTTACCGTGGTACTTTGGACGTGGTTTTTTTTTTTTTATACAGGACACGTCAATTTGACTTCACCTCGCCTGATGTTAAGCTAAAGCCAAAGTCTCGGAAAGAGGGTCACCATCGTAACATTTACCATGTTAACAGTGGTGGCACTCGGCTTGACGGCCTCATTAGATGCCTTTTCACACCCCGCTTAAAGGACCCGGGACTGTAGGAAGAAGGAAACACGTGAGCTGGCAGGGAATTCCAGGTCTTAGTGGTGCGGCATAGGAATGAATCACTGGAACGCTTGGTTCTAGCAGGTATATTCTGCACCGTAAATGGATGGCATCTTAGCCCTGCACGTGTCGTCCTGTAAAGGAAAGGGGACTAATTGGAAGAGCTCGTCAGAACATTCACCATGGTAGAGACGGTAGTGCAACAGAGAGTCACACGTGCTGTCGACCCTGTAAGACATAATCCTTGGTGCACGCATACCGGGTTGCTCATTCGCCATCGCTTCATAAATAATGTTCCCTTTCCAGGTTTGTCCATTCAGCCTCGCTTCATATATATGTTTCGTCCAATCTCTCCACACGTCCGAACCACATTGTCTTACATAGCTTTTCAACTCCTATCATCGGAGGTCCAAAAATGTTTCTTATACCATTTAAAATTATAATGATCGTTATTCAAAAAATATTAAAACGAAATATTAAAGAACATAATCATTTTAATTCAAAATATCTCAAACTATGGATTTATTTTTTATAGCATTCCGTCGCCCTTAAAGACGGATATAAAGAGAAGGAAAATTTGAAATGATTCAGGTGTGGCTCAATAGCTCAGTTGGAAGAGCATTCCCCCTGTAAGGGAAAGTTCGTGAGTTCAAGTCTCACTTGAGCATTTCATTTTTTCCGATGTTTTTTGATATCACAAATTGTAGACTTCGTTTTTACTAATATTTGTTTTAATATATTTGTTTATACTAATGATCGAAACTCATAATCATTCAAATAAATAACTTTAATATTCATAAAACGAGATGCTACCAGACAAGTAGGTTAGGTTAGGTTAGAACTGTAACCACAAAAACGCGCGAGCCGAGCGAGCGAAGCGCAAGAAATTAATTTTTGTTAGAAAAGTAGACTGAATTTATGCAAAAAGATTTTTTTTTTAAGTATGTTCGTTCGTAGTAACAACATTATTAATTAAAGTAATATGATAATAGATAGTAATAAAAATGCATGAATAAAAAAGTATGAGAAATAAAATTATGAAGAGTGATAATTTTATTATTATGAACACAAATTATTATGAACACACATTGCGGTAGCCTAGTGGTATGGGTAATGGACTGCTGAGACGAGGTCTCGGGTTCGATCCCAGGATTACCATGGCACACACCAATGACTTTTCGATGCTTTTCGAAGTTATGTGTGTATTTATCGCAGGTTTATAAGTGCCCGGTTAATGGCAATAGGCTCGCCACCTATTACATTGGGACCTAAACATAAACTGGCGAAATGTGGGTGCTAGCACCTCTGCCTACCCTTTCGGGGAATACAGGCGTGAGTTTATGTATGTATGTAATATATGTAATAAACACAAATCGGTAGTAAGAAAAAGAATAAGATTAAATTTTTTATGTGAACCAATATGGAGCCGTCCGAACCATGTAAGCATGCCTTTCTATATCTTGGTCACTATGCACACAATAATCTACGACATATCATCACGACAGCATAAATGGGAGCCAGCACTGTAATAACAATATGAGGGTTGTTTATTTTCATTATGAAACAGTTTATTACATAAACGTCTGGTAAATGTCGGGTGTGTCGAGAATGTAAGCTTCTATGTTGCTACAAAGTCTGTCTATATTTCTATTTTAAGAAATAAGATATAAAATGGCTCCTGTAACTAGAAAAATGGTATGGCGATCCCAGAGATGAGAGGAGAATAAATTTCCGAATGGCACGCTGAAACTATAAAATGAGTTTATGAATATTGACAGATGATTAGAGCACTTTTTTGTGAAGTCATCTACAAAAAAAAATGGTTACAAAATTAGCGATATTCCATTTTTGTTCCATACAGTCAGACAGAGTAGTTATAGGTATCTATCACTTTCGTACTGTATATCTACATATAATATCTAACATATTCACCAATACAATTATGATTTTCTTGACATTTTTTAGGTATATTAATTGTATTTGACTATTTGACTAATATAACATTTTATGTTGCATGAAAGTGCATTATATTATAGTACGAGTATTATGTATACCATGAAAATACTAACATCTAAAATTTGGACATGGAATATTTTACCCTTCTTCTAATGCGAATTCTCTATTACTAATCCATACTAATATTATAAATGCGAAAGTAACTCTGTCTGTCTGTCTGTCTGTCTATCTATCTGTCTATCTGTCTGTCTGTATGTTACGCTTTCACGCCTCAACCACTGAACCGATTTTGATGAAATTTGGTATAGGGATATGTTAGACTTTGAGAAAGGACATAGGCTATGTTTGGTCGCGATAACCGACATCCACGCGGGTGGAGCCGCGGGCAAAATCTAGTTGATAATATAATCGTTAAATTCTAATTATTATAGTCATAATATGTGACATTTTTGCATGCCCATCTGGCTGAAATATGGTGGAACCTAAATGTATTACCTGTCATCATCATCATTTCGTATGGCTCCTGCTCGAGTCCTCTATGTCGACGTCCAGTTGGCGAAGTCAGTCTATTGCTGTCGGTGTGAGGTCATGAAGCTCACGCATTCCTCCAGGGAAACGACGGAGTGGACACTCCTCTGCTATATGCATCGTTGTCAGCTTTGGAGCTCCACAATCACAGTCCGGCGCATCTTTAAGTCCCCACTTGTGAAGATGGTAGTTGTATGTAATTTTAATGTATTACCTGTAACCTCTTCGTACCCATATTTCGCAATAAAATATATTTGAATTTGATTGATATCGATTTATCAGTGCAGTTATTATCGCAGCATTCTATAAACCACATACGTGCCATGATATCTTCTTATCACACGTATATCTTTTAATAAATATATAAGACGCCCGCGGGGTACCTCCTAGACTGCTCATTTCTCTTAGCTTCGTAATTTATGGCCATGCACTCGGGAGAACTTTGTCTCCATCTTCGTACCGTCATGACACAACACAAGATGAGTGTGAGTGCTAGGACACTCATATCTGTTGAAAAATAAAACTTAGAAAAATAAATTGAAATCCATACTAATATTATCGATAAAGGACATTTTGACGAAAATGAGTTATATTTATATTCGAAATCAGCGTCGCGAGCTCTATCGATTGGTATACTTAAAATGGTCCTATCTTCAAAAAAAAGTCCTTTACTACCTAGATTTTCAACAGCTCTAGCTTGATTTTTCTTAATAATTGGGGTGTATCGTAAAAATTATTTTCATCAGGGAGCGTAGAGTCATATTTTTATGGTTTATAAGGTTGTATTCGCTTTTTTGCATTGAATCTTCTCTACGACATTATAAACAATAATATTATTACAAATGAAAAGGTCGTAAAGGAAAGAAGACTAAAAGACAAAACCAAGATCCAACAGATGCTGACAAAGTAGAATCTACTTCTAGTATTGATTTACCAACATTTTATGACAGTCGTAACCCTATACCAGTAGCCAAGTATAATGATTTTAAGCGTTTATGTACTAATGGAACTATACCAAAGCGTTTCCATAAGGAGTATTTAGATCTACCATCTTTAGGATCAGATAAAGACATTCTTCCTGACTGATGAGGAAGATGATATCGGCGCAATGAATCTTAAAGATTTTATTTTTAAATTTTTACTTTACTATGTTATTATTGTGAACTTTACATTTTATAGTAAAAGACTATAACTGTTTTGAAAATAAAATAAACACTTAGGCTTAGTTGCACCATACTACCTGCGAAAGTAAGAGATTTACGTCAAAATGTCTTTAGATATTAATAATTTTAAAAGACTAAAGTTACCTGTCATTTAATTACTTAATATTTCATAATGCCAATTGTTTGAGTTCTCGTGGGCGAATATTGTTATTATTTTGAATATTTTACTTTGTTCCTATTTTGGATATTTGATAGTAAACGACTATAATATTTAAAAAAGTTATTAAATACTAATAATTTATTAAAGACTACAGTTACCTGTCATTTACTTAATACTTTATAGTGTCATTTGTTTGAGTTTTGAATTCTTGTGGGCAAAGTTTGTTGTTATTTTGGATATTTAAATTTTATTTAGTTCAAGACTGACATAGTTATTAAAGAAAACTTGCTATTAGAATAGTTTATTAGCTGATTATTTCAAACATTCAGTTGTTTTTCAGCATTTCAGGTATAATTTGCAATTTGAATAAAATAAAGAAAACATTTTTTTTAAACTTTGAGTTCCTAACATTTTTGTTACTTTTTTACTGTATTTTTGATGAAAAAATACAAAATAATAAAAAAAACCCTTTTATTTCACTTAGTTTTACTACCTAGATCTTTAGCTTCTTTTGTTTCTTGTACCCCTTAGTCTCCGATTTAATTGGCTCCTACGACCCATTGATGATCAAGATTAGTCCTTTACTACATATCTGAATTTATCACAACCAATTTTTCGTGGTTGCAAAGTACTTTAGTTCAAATTTAGTAGGTAGTAACGGACACTCATTTTCGTCAATTATTAAATTTGGTTTATTTTCTTAACAGCAACGGATAGAACATACAAAAATAGTTAGGGTCTCTCGCGTCAAAAATACAGTAAAAAAGTAACAAAAATGTTAGGAACTCAAAGTTTAAAAAAAATGTTTTCTTTATTTTATTCAAATTGCAAATTATACCTGAAATGCTGAAAAACAACTGAATGTTTGAAATAATCAGCTAATAAACTATTCTAATAGCAAGTTTTCTTTAATAACTATGTCAGTCTTGAACTAAATAAAATTTAAATATCCAAAATAACAACAAACTTTGCCCACAAGAATTCAAAACTCAAACAAATGACACTATAAAGTATTAAGTAAATGACAGGTAACTGTAGTCTTTAATAAATTATTAGTATTTAATAACTTTTTTAAATATTATAGTCGTTTACTATCAAATATCCAAAATAGGAACAAAGTAAAATATTCAAAATAATAACAATATTCGCCCACAAGAACTCAAACAATTGGCATTATGAAATATTAAGTAATTAAATGACAGGTAACTTTAGTCTTTTAAAATTATTAATATCTAAAGACATTTTGACGTAAATCTCTTACTTTCGCAGGTAGTATGGTGCAACTAAGCCTAAGTGTTTATTTTATTTTCAAAACAGTTATAGTCTTTTACTATAAAATGTAAAGTTCACAATAATAACATAGTAAAGTAAAAATTTAAAAATAAAATCTTTAAGATTCATTGCGCCGATATCATCTTCCTCATCAGTCAGGAAGAATGTCTTTATCTGATCCTAAAGATGGTAGATCTAAATACTCCTTATGGAAACGCTTTGGTATAGTTCCATTAGTACATAAACGCTTAAAATCATTATACTTGGCTACTGGTATAGGGTTACGACTGTCATAAAATGTTGGTAAATCAATACTAGAAGTAGATTCTACTTTGTCAGCATCTGTTGGATCTTGGTTTTGTCTTTTAGTCTTCTTTCCTTTACGACCTTTTCATTTGTAATAATATTATTGTTTATAATGTCGTAGAGAAGATTCAATGCAAAAAAGCGAATACAACCTTATAAACCATAAAAATATGACTCTACGCTCCCTGATGAAAATAATTTTTACGATACACCCCAATTATTAAGAAAAATCAAGCTAGAGCTGTTGAAAATCTAGGTAGTAAAGGACTTTTTTTTGAAGATAGGACCATTTTAAGTATACCAATCGATAGAGCTCGCGACGCTGATTTCGAATATAAATATAACTCATTTTCGTCAAAATGTCCTTTATCGATAATATTAGTATGGATTTCAATTTATTTTTCTAAGTTTTATTTTTCAACAGATATGAGTGTCCTAGCACTCACACTCATTTAAAAAAATTATAAAGAAAAAAAAATTTTTTTTTTTTTTTTGCTCTCCTGAAAAGTCTTGGTTTGTCCTTTACGACAATTTAAATTTCCGGTATCGTTATAAATGTGAAAGTAACTCTGTCTGTCTGTCTGTATGTTACGCTTTCACGACTAAACCACTGAATTGATTTTAATGAAATTTGGTATAGAAGTAGACCTTGAGACCTTGAGACCTGGAGAAAGGCCATAGGCTATGTTTGGTCGCAATAACCGGCATCTACGCGGGTGGAGCTGCGGGCAAAAGCTAGTTTGAAATAAAACAAGTTTTCAACGTATTCTATCGCGATTCATCACGATTCGGGTAATTGAAGATATTTATATTTTTTTTGAATGAATTTTTTATAGCATTTATTATGCTAACTTTTAAGTTCGAAAAATTCTTTTTTTTTTTCGTGCGGAAATTCCCACGGATACCTCCCCCGCCGGAGCCGGAATGGGAGGTTATGTCAGACTCGAAACGACTAAAACCGCACGCCGACTGAGGGTCGTGGTGCTAGGCCGGAGGTGAGGTTGTCTTCGATATATCCCTCGCCTCCGGCTTACCCAGGGCCATCCCTCATGGTCTGGCCCTCAGATAAATCATGCTTCGAACTACGTGCCAACTACCACCAGCTAATCCGCATCCATGGCAGCTGAAAAGTACTTGAAATGACGAGATAAACAAATAAATGGCTATAGCATCCATTTAAAAGTGATTTTAATTGAGAGAGTGATATTCTCGTGAACTTCAGAAAATATCAAGTACTAGCTTTTGCCCGCGGCTCCACCCGCGTGGATGTAGGTTTTCGCGACAAAACATAGCCTACGTCCTTTCTCAAGGTCTAATCTACCCCTATACCAAATTTCATCAAAATCGGTTCAATGGTTTAGGCGTGAAAGCGTAACATACAGACAGACAGACAGACAGATAGACAGACAGACAGACAGACAGACAGAGTTACTTTCACATTTATAATATTAGTATAGATTGAAAATTATATTTAAATCCTATTTTTGCAACTCTTCGGAAGGCTATTTCAGGGGTAAAACGCTACTTATGATTTATTTTAAACTATAACCAATCTGTCTATGTACCCAGCTAAATCCGTGTGGAGATGGAGAAAGAATACAAGGTAACACAACCCCATCTCAGCTGAAGGGTGTTGTAAGAGGCGATTAACGGAAAAAATGCGCAGACGATATCACTGAGAGAGAAGGAAAACTAGAAATAAAACCCTGTACCAACCCGTCTGGTCAGCGTGAAAACAGTAGGCCAATGTCTCCCAACATTTACATTTACAGGGAAAAGGACTATGTCCAGTTGTGGACTGCGATAGGCTAATTATTATTATTATTATTATTCATTTATTTCAAGTAAGCATATTACTTTTTCATATTTTGTTAGTATTACATTAGAACAGTTAAATCTTAGTGTTAGTTAGTACATGAAAGTTACCGCAATGGTTGACATAGCAGCAGTCAACTCGGTCAGCAATCACCTTCAGGAGGGAGTTGGAACTCGCCCTGACCCTGCGCACGAATGAGGCAGCGCGCATTCGCATGATAGTATAGAAACAATCAACTCGCGCCTGCGCGAACATGCCAGACGCGCTGCACGCCAGGGCAGTCCCATCAACCTCCTGAATGCGTTATTATATTGGACCCGGAGGGCCCCATACGCCTTCTGAGTGTAGTCAGCCCACAAACTGCACGTGTAAAAAGAAGTGCAGTAAGCTCTATTGATTGACCCAGCTAAGTATGTTCAACCGTTTGAGCGTGATCGAGTGTCAATTATTGAAATAAAACTACTACTAAAAAGTGTCTTACGGATTCTATCACGATCATGAATCTCTATACTAACTGGATTGCGTACTGTAAAATACAATAATTACAAATTTACACCCAACTGTAATGACATAAGGTACATTTTTCATCGTCTCGGTGAAAGTAGAAAAATCGAGCCGAGCGAGACAGCCAAAAAGTAGTAGTCTATCCCTGTCTAACAACTTGCCATAGTAAATGTAAATTCTTTTTGGTTGTAAATGGTAATTTTTTTTAATTTTGAGTATATTTGTGCGTTATGTTTTTGTGATGAAACTTTGCATAAAAATACTTAAACTATCAATATACAATGGTTTGACCATCTTTTATGAAGTTGTACAAAGTATTATGAAGTCGTACAAAGTAATACTTTTATTTTAAATGTTATGAGAGTGACATTGTTAGCCTTTCGAAATTCTTATGCGGCAATATTGTTTGTAATAAAGACCAATCAAAACATGATAAAAACTATTAGAAAGAGACGCACTACTACTTTGGAACCTCTCTTTCGGCTCGTTTTTCTGTTCATAGTGCGCAGTCCAGCTAGTATAAAGGTTCATGATCACGATATATTTGTTATTATTTACTATTGACAGTGACAGCCTCCGTGGCGTGGCGGTAGTGAACGCGACTGCCACGCAGGAGGCGCGGGTTCGATTCCCGCTCAGTGCAAATATTTGTATGCATGAATATGGCTATTTGCATTGGTCTGGGTGTTTCTATGTATAATAAGTATGTATTTACAAAAAAAATGTATTTAAGTATGTTTATCCGCATTCTAGATTCCATAACACAAGCTAGTTAAGCTATGCTTACCATGGGTCTAGATAGCGTTGTGTGTAGAATGTTGGGAAAATATTTGTTGGGAAATATTGCCATGATCGCGGTGTGACTCACGATGGTAGTTGTCGAATAGTTTGAAGTATAAGTTATCTCAAAATACCCGAATCATGGTGAATTATTGGTGTTACCATTTACGCAGAATGAGCTCACTGTGTTGTTAAGTCTTGCTGGATTTCAATGAGTGACATTCGCGTAAACTTTAGGAAATATCAAGTGTCGAATATCCAAACGTCTTTACAAACTTTGCTCAACAACCTCACCCGATTGACGGATAAGACTCTGTCCGAGGCTTTCCCCTAGGGGTTAGGGGACATTTGGCCTATCGCTTAAGCCCAGTAAACTGTTAAACTTAAACCTTCCATAAAATGCACGATTTAACTGATTTGACCCTTTGTATACTCTAGTATAATCAATATATATAATATTATAAATGCGAAAGTATGTCTGTCTGTCTGCATGTTATGCTTTCACGCCTAAACCACTGCGCCGATTTTGATGAAATTTGGTATAGGAGTAGATTAGACCATGAGAAAGGATATAGGCTATATGTTTGGTCGCTATAACCGACATCCACGCGGGCGGAGCCGCGGGCAAAAGCTAGTAACTATTTATAGGTATATCAATGCTTGGACTATGGCTTCACTATCTTCTAATTCTTTTTGGTGTCAGTGGCTGGTGGAGCGCTTATGTACTTTCTTAATTATTTCCCACATAATTTAATTGTATTTCAATTTTTGTAATTTAAAGAACCGCTTCTGTGAAGGATAATGTTTGAGTATTGGCGCTCATTTGTTGACCACTTAGTGTTGAAGAAGGCCAATAGATGGCGCTGTGCACGGATTTTTCGAACTATGCTTTGAGAATGAAGTTTCTATGAGCGAGACTCTCAAGCTTCACGGCCCGCTCGCATTTTTTTGCAGTCGCTAACTCGCCGCAGCACCGAACAGTGTCTATGACTCCGCCGCCGCACCAAACGGAAGTTGAGTAATTCAACTCCTCGTTTCTTTTTCTGTGTAATTCTATAAGTTCCTTTGGCCACATTCTCAAGTCAGTATAAGTGAAGTGTATCGGAAGAAAACGACAAATTCAAGAAAATCACCGGCCGGTCGAAATATACCTACCCACCAGCACGTGCCAGGAACCACGCCTGTCTGCAGCTGAATCCTCACGAGGTGGAACTCAGGTCAGTGCCGGTTCTCTTGCGTTTTCATTCATAGAAGCGGTCACATGTGTATTTTCTTTCTATTACAACCAAACTTCAGGTCACAGGTTCTTATACGCTTTGTGTGCAAACCACCAGTCGGTAGGACTATTTACACGTCCTACCACAATTTATGGTCCTTACGAGTCGGATAGGCCAGTAAATAACATATTCACGTAATTATTGGTGAATAATATTTCTTTCCTATTCATTTAATTAAAAGATTCACGTAATTTTGGTGAATTCTTTCCGCCATCTTAGTTTCATTACTTTCATTCGCTAACAGATTTACGTAAATTATTTGGTAAATTCTGCATTTAAAACGCTAAATCTACGTAATAATTGGTAGATATTTATAATAGTTGGTGATTTACGTATTAATTGGTAAATAATCATCATTCTATTCGCATACGCGTAACTTTGTAGGTACCTATCTAGGTACGTAGTTAGTTACATTCCCGCTCCGCTGTGCTACTTGCGCTATTATATAATAAGCCGTAGTACAATTTTCAATAAAAAGTAGGTATATCTAAACTGTTTGTGTTGAATTACTATTATATTATAGTAGGTACCTTACAGATAATCTTCTTGTTATATTTCAATAGGTAGGTCCTACCTATCGTTAATTTGCAAACATATCGTCAGGTCAGATTATTATGTTGAATCAAAAAAAGGAATTATTGTTTGCACGCATTACCCGTTGGTATAAATCGTCGAAATCCATTGTTTGTTTTGACATAACGACGCGAGCTAATGAGGAATTTCTGACTGAGGCCGAGACCATCGATGACGTTCGCGATAAGTTCGAGTCGATTGTGGATCAAATAAATAGCTTAAATTTATCATTAGAATCCCCTGTGGAATCCGACTATTCTTGCCTTGACTCATTTGATGAATTGTATTCGAGAATAAAACGCATTAGAAATAAATTATCTACGCCCAAGGTCAAGGAGGTCGCCTCACACGGGTCGAGTAATTCGAACGCGTCTGTAGTGAAATTGGAAATGCTTGTTGTTCCGAGTTTTGACGGACGCCCTGAAAACTGGAATACATTTTATCAGTCCTTTAAGGCCAATATTCATTCAAACAAACAATTGTCTGATTCGCAACGTGTGCAATACCTATTCTCAAAACTAACCAATGACGCATTGAAGTTCACTGCCGGTATTGTTCCGTCAAGTGAGACCTACAGTATAGTTTGGGACGCCTTGGTCAAGAAATACCAAGATAAACGTTCATTAGGTTCATATTATCTTAATAATATATTAGACTTAAAGAATTGTTCACCTAGTGTGAACTCACTTGATTCATTTATAGGTATATATTCCTCCTCTATCGCCGCGCTTAAAGAATTAGGTATAAATGATTTAACGGACTTCATGTTTCTACAATGTGCCTTGAGGAAAATGGACACTCTAACCATCCAAGCCTTCGAACTTTCTGTTCGAGGTGTCGATATACCTACGACGCAACAGCTGATCGACTTTGTACAAGATTATGCTAAGATGATTGAACGGTCAAACCCGCGGTCTTCGTCATATGCGAAGTCGTCCACTGCTGGGACGCCACAGTCTAATGATAGGCGTGTACAGCGTAATTCTAAGTCGTTTGTTGTCAGTGTGCCGATTAATAATAAGTCGAATGCGCCCGCCGCAGTTAACGCGTCCTGTTGTTTATGTGGCGGCAGCGACCACCGACACCTGTATAACGGCGCTCAGTTTAAAAATATGCAAAATGCAAAGGCTAGATATGAGTTTATTAAATCTAAGCGTGGTTGCGTCAATTGTCTAAGCACATTACATAATCTCCCGCAATGTAAAAGTACGTCAGTTTGTTTCTGTCAGAAAAAACATCATAAATTATTGCATTTTGATAATAATGTTAATAATTCGCACTCGCATGCGACGAGTGCTGTCCCTCTCTCGCCGCCCCAGTGCGACAATGTTAGTCTCATTCCTGAGTCACCGCTCGCTTCAAGCACTGTGCATTCGTATGCCTCTAGCCATAAGGGTGATATTCTCTTGGCAACCGCTCAGGTGTATGCTCGCCCTAAAGGTAGCACTGGAAATAAATCTGTAGTCAGATGTCTAATTGATAATGGCTCACAGAATAACTTAATCACATTGTCCTGTTGTCGTTTATTAAATTTACCAATAATACCAATGAGTAATTCTGTTGTCAAAGGTGTTGGTTCCACTTCGCACCCGATAATAGGCTATGTATATGGACATTGAATCTCGTATTTATGCAGATCATAAGTATACTATACATGCGTTAGTTATGAATAGCCTTACGGATCAATTGCCCTCGCAATTAATTAAGTGTGATCGCGAGTTAAATCTTCGCGATTTACCGCTTGCTGACTTAAGCTGGAACATTCCAGGAAACATTGATATAGTATTAGGTGCACAGCTCTTCCCGTATATCTACTTAGGAAATAGAGTCGAGTGTGGTCCCAGTGCCCCTTGTGTACTATCAACCGCGTTTGGGTATGTACTTATGGGAGATTACCCACGTAAAGTTGTTGTGCCTACAACCGCATCCTTTTCTGCGCTAGCACTAAATGATTTAGTGCAAAAATTTTGGGAACTTGAGGAAGTTCCTGTGAAGCGCCTATTGTCTCCAGAAGAAACCGAGTGCGAGAATATTTTCACATCTACTGTGACTCGCGATGACGTAGGTCGTTATACTGTTGCGCTGCCGTTCTGCAAGGATCCCTCTGAACTAGGGAACTCGCGCGGCGTCGCTCACCGCCGGTTTTTGTCGCTCGAGCGTAAACTTCGTCAATCACCAACCGTACGTGAAAATTACAATAAGGTTATTCAGGATTATTTAGATAACGGTTATCTTAGTCTCGTTGATGACTCTAAGTTGTCTATGGATGGTTATTACATACCACTTCACGCAGTAGTTCGACATGACAAACCGATATCACGTATTGTGTTAGACGCGAGCGCTAAAACCCACACTGGTCTTTCACTCAATGATATTTTACATATTTGTCCCAATTTACAGGCAGACCTGCCTTTATTATTATTAAATTTTAGGCTACTTCCTATCGCAATGAACGCTGACATAAATACTCACCGCAAATCGCTTGAGTTTGATGTTGGCAGTCATGTCGCAAAGGTTTTAGGTCTCTCGTGGGAGCCGTGTGGAGATAATTTTTATTTCACATCCACCTCGGTAGATGAGAAGTGCACTAAGAGAAATATACTCTCTATAGTTGCGCGACTATTTGACGTGCTCGGGTTGGTGGCACCTGTGATACTCTACGCCAAGTTGTTAATTAAGGAACTTTGGCTTAGTAAGAGTGATTGGGATGACCCTGCTCCAGAGCATATACGCTCAAGCTTTTCCGCTCTCGTTCAAGAATTAAAATTGCTTGACACTTTAAAAATTCCGCGACATATAGGTGTCGAAGTTGATTGCGAGTTACGTCTTGTCGCATTTTGTGATGCCAGCCTGAATGGCATGGGATGTGTTATTTATGCACATTGTACCTACCCATCTAGCATTCAAACTCGAATTTTGTGTGCGAAATCAAAGGTCACTCCGACAAAGATTACTACGCTTGCTCGATTAGAGTTATGTGCTATTTTGCTTATGTCAAAGTTAATAAGAACTGTACGTGATTCTTATGCATTGCGCATTCCCGTTACTGACATTTACGCCTTTTCTGATTCCACGATTGCCTTATCATGGGTTCACTCGTCACCACATCGGTGGTCGATTTTTATTAGCAACCGGGTCGCTCAGTGTCAAGAAAACTTGAACGCTGAACATTTTTATCACGTCGCCGGAGCCATTAACCCGAGTGATTGTCTATCTCGCGGCATGCTCCCCTCGCAACCTTTGACTTATGATTTGTGGTGGAACGGTCCAGCATGGATCCGCGGCCCCCCTGATGAATGGCCTATTAAGTCATTCTCTCCCGCCAACTGTTCTGACTTACCTGAGCATAAGGCAAATGTGTTAAGTGTGACAACAAAACACACAGAGTCGCCATTGTTATGTACATTAGCACAACGTGTTTCTTCTTGGCAGAAACTACTACGCATCATTACATACGTTTTAAAATTCGCACGATTTAAATTTAAGATCGAACCTCATTCTGTATCAGGATTACATCCTGTCCTTCTCCCTAAACGCGATCACGTTGTTGATCTAATGGTTCAGCATTTTCACGTTGTCAATTGTCATACTGGACCTGGACTCCTCATGTCTATCATAATATATAAAACGCGTACTGGTACTTACAAACGCGCTGTAACCAAATTGTATCCTATCCCAACGCAATAACTTACAACGCTAAATAGAATCTTAAACTTTAATTTTTAACTCAAACTTTAAACATACTTTAGATAGAATATTGTTAGTCTAAGTTGTTATTTTAGCTATGTGTATTATTATGTTATACAAATTCACTATGGGCTCTAATCAGCCAGTGTTCGCTTGTTTGTTTCGTAACGTCTTGCGACGTTCCAAAGCCGGGTGCATGGTGGAGCGCTTATGTACTTTCTTAATTATTTCCCACATAATTTAATTGTATTTCAATTTTTGTAATTTAAAGAACCGCTTCTGTGAAGGATAATGTTTGAGTATTGGCGCTCATTTGTTGACCACTTAGTGTTGAAGAAGGCCAATAGATGGCGCTGTGCACGGATTTTTCGAACTATGCTTTGAGAATGAAGTTTCTATGAGCGAGACTCTCAAGCTTCACGGCCCGCTCGCATTTTTTTGCAGTCGCTAACTCGCCGCAGCACCGAACAGTGTCTATGACTCCGCCGCCGCACCAAACGGAAGTTGAGTAATTCAACTCCTCGTTTCTTTTTCTGTGTAATTCTATAAGTTCCTTTGGCCACATTCTCAAGTCAGTATAAGTGAAGTGTATCGGAAGAAAACGACAAATTCAAGAAAATCACCGGCCGGTCGAAATATACCTACCCACCAGCACGTGCCAGGAACCACGCCTGTCTGCAGCTGAATCCTCACGAGGTGGAACTCAGGTCAGTGCCGGTTCTCTTGCGTTTTCATTCATAGAAGCGGTCACATGTGTATTTTCTTTCTATTACAACCAAACTTCAGGTCACAGGTTCTTATACGCTTTGTGTGCAAACACACCAGTTGGTAGGACTATTTACACGTCCTACCAGTGGCAACAATTTCAAATAGGTACTTAGATTCGCCCGGCCCAAAACTCGGCGACTTTGACAGCAACTTCCATCGCTTCATTTAGGTCGGTAATCGTGCAGGTGTCGAATGCAGAGGTGCACCACAGTCACAAGTGCAGGAGAGGAGTAAGTGTGCCTCTTAAAAAACGAGCCGAGGCGAATTTTTCACAGTACTCATACGAGCGTGTATCGCATCCACAGACTATATAAAAAAATCTTCAGTAGTTTAAAAAAAAATTGACATTCTATGCGTACAGATGGTCATCCACTTTGACAAGGCCGCACGCTAGGGTGCTTCCTTGGCCTATTCCTAAAGGTATAAAAGATTATGTATTGTTCATTAGTATGTATATTTTATGTAAAGGATCACAACACATACTGATTCTACATTCCATACTAGACTAATACATAAAATTAATGTTTCACAAATAAATAATAACCAATGTATGATTTGAGTGACATGTTCATTTAAATTAATAGTAACACTCTTGCCGGGATATTTACTATGATTGTTATAATAAAATTTTGGAGTACTTATCCGATATTTCGGCGGTCACCAGTACATCTGTGATCATGGCTCTTGCAACAGCGCCGAAATATCGGATACTCCAAATTTATAACAAAATGGTAAATGTTATTTTTAAACTATCGCGACTTATACTCATTGTTTATAATAATCAGTTTGAAATGGTTTATATGGTTATAATAGTTTATAATAGTTCGGGATATATGACCATGGGTGCTGTAACGCTCCCGAAACGTCGCCAAAAGTAAGTTTTCCAAATTTTTTCCCGTGTAACATTATAAACTATGAAAATGGTAAATGTTCCGGCGAGTATTTTACTATTAAAGTAATAATCAATCACGAAGTTTGGAAAAAGTAAAATGCTCAGACGGGACTTGAAACCGCCAACTCACGGTTGAATGCTCTGAATACTAAGTTGAACTTTTTAGGTCTCCAACTATCCTTCTTCCTGTAGTCCCGGGTCCTTTAAGCGGGGCATGAAAATGCATAGATGAGGCCGTCAAGCTGAGTGCCACTACTGTTAAGATGGTACATGTTTACGATGGTGACCCTCTTTACAAAAATTTGCCTTTAGCTTACTATCAAGCGAGGCGAAGCCAACGATTAACTTACTTACTTACTTATATTTCATTCAGTAGATTCAACTCGCAGCGTTTTCAAAGTAATCTGTTTCAGAAATAAAAAAATAATACTATCTTGCTTTCTGCAATGCAGTCTGCGTTTTATGTTTTTCGTTATTTTGTTGATCCTGTATGTTTTTTTTTTATATACATAAGCGGTGAGGCCACAGCTCGACCGAAGATAACTGCGCTGATTAAATTTACAACTACGTGGATATTCTTCTTTTCGTGTCTACGATTCACTTTTATGAATAATTAATAAGGTTCTGCGCACCCTGGAAACGGCTAGCACTCGGTAACGCAGAGTCTAGCCGGCCAATCTTCTCAACAAAATGATTCACCAAAATGCGTCTACGTGGATGAAACATCGAGATACAACCATAAGAATGTAAGGTAAGCCTAGTTAAGGCATTTCTCCTGCAAGGGAAAGATTGCGGGTTCGAGTCCCGTCCGAGTGGCACCTGTTTGAAATGCAGAAGGCGTCACAACACTTTACTGCATAAAGAGGTATCTCAGGCTAGCAATTCTCCGGTAAACACGCCTCCCCGTCTGACCACTGGGTCACGACCGGCATGGCCACGTCTTATAATAATGTTTTACTGTCTGCGGCACTCATTGATGTTATTAACCCTAAAACCAACGCATGTCACACCGTTAGATGCCTTTTAGATAGCGGGAGTCAGACTTCTTTACACTCACATACTTTTGCCTTTATAATATCAGTGTGATTCCTCAAGCCAACCAAAACTAAAAAAGAATACAAAATGCAAATATCGTAGTTACAAAGTCCAACAAACATCCCATCACGTCTCGTACAGCGATCTCGCCGCTCTAATTAGACGAGTGTCGGCTCTCGAGCCGCGAGTGTCGAGTGTCGACACTAATTGCTGTACACCGCGAATCACCGCCTTGTCATGAGTTTTTAGTTCGTTAACTGAATATAAGCGGTGAAAGGGTTGAATGTCACTGGTTTTTACTTGAATTGGACTTCTTTTTTTGCTTTCAATAGTTCGTTGGTGTATTTAAAATGGTAGATTATGCTTTTCTTAGTAAAAGTAGACGGAATTAACCGAGTATCTAAAGTTAAACAGGATGAATAAGGATGAAGGGGTGTTAACGAATAAAATAGTTACGTCATAAATTATTTCTCAGAAAACACGTTATTAAGCTATCTGTTTTTACAAAGGACACGTCAAAATGGCTTCGCCTCGCTTGATAGTAAGCTAAAGGCAAATTTTTGTAAAGAGGGTCACCATCGTAAACATGTACCATCTTAACAGTAGTGGCACTCAGCTTGACGGCCTCATCTATGCATTTTCATGTCCCGCTTAAAGGACCCGGGACTACAGGAAGAAGGATAGTTGGAGACCTAAAAAGTTCAACTTAGTATTCAGAGCATTCAACCGTGAGTTGGCGGTTTCAAGTCCCGTCTGAGCATTTTACTTTTTCCAAACTTCGTGATTGATTATTACTTTAATAGTAAAATACTCGCCGGAACATTTACCATTTTCATAGTTTATAATGTTACACGGGAAAAAATTTGGAAAACTTACTTTTGGCGACGTTTCGGGAGCGTTACAGCACCCATGGTCATATATCCCGAACTATTATAAACTATTATAACCATATAAACCATTTCAAACTGATTATTATAAACAATGAGTATAAGCCGCGATAGTTTCAAAATAACATTTACCATTTTGTTATAATTTTGGAGTATCCGATATTTCGGCGCTGTTGCAAGAGCCATGATCACAGATGTACTGGTGACCGCCGAAATATCGGATAAGAACTCCAAAATTTTATTATAACAATCATAGTAAATAACGGCAAGAGTATTACTATTAATTTAAATGAACATGTCACTCAAATCATACATTGGTTATTATTTATTTGTGAAACATTAATTTTATGTATTAGTCTAGTATGGAATGTAAAATCAGTATGTATTGTGATCCTTTCTGATTGATTCTTGAATTAAACTTCATGTGTATAATGTAAACTTGAGTCAAATAAACATTTTCGTTTTCAATTCATTCAATAAAAACTTCTACTATTTGAATTTTTTCGTCAAACTCTACATAACAATATTCATCTCAAATAATTTGGCATCAGTATGTATTATTCAAATGCCCGAGAACAAACACCTGGTACCTGGTTCCAGCATAGTTTGGAGTAGCTGTCACGAGAGCAGCTAGATTTCACTCGCTGTGTCGCGAGAGCTGTCTCTCGTCTAATTACAAAGTCTAGCACACTGTAGCTATTACGGGTGACTATATTTTGGTAAGCTTTGGGACAAAGTTTAAATTACTTGAATTAATTTTATAGCATTAAGTATGCTAACTATACAAATCGAATACATAGGGAAAAATAAATCTTCTCGGGCGGGACTCAAACCCGCAGTTTTTCCCTTACTCGGTAGCCAAATTGGTCAAGGCATTCCCGCCTTGACCAATTTGGCTACCGAGACACGCCCGGTGTGATTCAATTTCCCTTTTATTTATTCGTTCTTAAAGTGACGGTGGGGTCATCTACCGACATTCTTACGAATTGCAATCCCACCCGAGATTTATTTTCCCTAAGTATTCGATAAACTTTAAAGTAACTTGAAGAGAATATTTATTTTGTACAATTCGTGGGTAGGCTGATGGAGTTCTTTATCGCTATTTTTATACTTTTTGATCTTACCTCTACCCAAATACCTCTGATATTACCATATACCCCTGGGAACACAAAGTCAAAGTCAAATTCTTTATTGCGTTGCTATGTTGTAGGCAGAGATCTTACACCATATTTAATGTTTCAGTATGAAACCCTGTTGGGGCACAGCAAATTTATATAATTTATACAATACTAGCTGACCTGGCGAACTTCGTACCGCAATTTTTTTTCCGCCCGATTGGCGTCCGATCCTGTTACCGCTGCACTCTCTACTATATTAAGTATATATTATACATATAAACCTTCTTGAATTACTCTTTCTATTATAGGGAACCGCATTAAAATCTATAGCGCACTTTTGAATATAAGCATACATAGGGACGGACAGACGCGGAAATCGACTTTACTTTTTATTATGCAGTGATGATACTTAGTGATAATGAAGTGATGATGATCAAATAAGTACTTAGTTTTAAAATCTGTTTTCAGTGAAGTTATACGATTAAATACGAAAGACACTCCATCTCTCCAGGTAAGTATAGTACAAGACGTTTAAGGTATAATGCTGCACACTGATACTTAAAAATCTAGTAACACTTTTGCCAAGAGACTCAAAGAGTTTCAGATAGGATAGGACACTCATACGCAAATATAACTACAATCTTAAACTACGATACCAACGAGTTTTACAAATTCTAATCTGGAACATTATTCTGAGTGACATCAAGTTTCAAATATGAGAAGACGGTGGATTGCAATTGCTTAATCTATAAATATGTCGAAAACTAGAACAGTTCAAATGTACCAGTTTATACGAAAACGAAACTGTTTTCACTCTGAATAAAAGACCTGAATTTTGTTATAATGAATTACTTTACACAAAACCATAGCCACCCTAAACCTGCCGAGTGATCATGCAACTTGGAACTTGGAACTAAATTGAAAATGAAATGACAATAGACTCTATATCGAATGCAAGAACGTTGAATATGCAACAACAGAGATTTGTATGGTTAGCTAGACCTCCTTGTCAGGTGGAAACTAACTGCCAGAGATGCTACTAGTCGTTTGCAGAGCTTAGAGGAGATTGAGGGATTTACAATGATAACGGGATTCTATTAGTTTGCCTTGAATTGTTTTAGACATTTACAGAGCTGTTAATTCTTGTTGAATTGTACTTTGGTAGTCAGATTGGATTTGGATTATTTGGACCAAAATCACACCTGCTAGCGTAGACAAGGCTCTGGTGCAGACTTTCAGCCAAGATAAAGCCTAATCAAGAGGAAGACGTGAAAAACAGATCCTGGGTAAGAGAGTACAAACGTATAAGCGTCGGTAGCTTAGTGGTTAAGGAGTCGGAATTACGATCGAGAGATCCCTGGTTCTAATCCTTAAAAACGTATTTTTACTCAGATTCTATATTTTTTAACAAAATATTGCTCGCTATAATACCTGTGTGAAATACTGAACACATTCATATGAACAAGTACCTATTCTTTAGGTAAAAATTAAGTGGTAAGTATTAAGTAATAATTATTATAAATCTTAATACTTACCTATATATAAATTACGTATCACGTTGTTTGTCCGCGATGGACTCCTAAACTACTAAACCGATTTTAATCATGTTTACACACCGTGTGCAGTTTGATCCAACTTGAAAGATAGGATTGCTTACATCTTAATTTAGCGATAAGTGACATCCACTCGGGCGGAACCGCGGGCAACAGGTAGTAAAAATATAAAACAAGACATAATATATGTGCAAATCTGCAGGTCCAGGCGTCAAAACATTCCTCCCCATCGACGTCATCCGGGTGGCCAGAAGACTGACAGGAAGTATTGTACTCTTAAATGTGCTAAATTTCTTCAAATTTCATTGAGTTGGGAAAAGTAACAAATAGGTATTCATCCATTCAACTATTCATCTATCCATTTCCCAAATATTCACATTTATTTTTTGGGACAATTTAATTGTTCCACAAGGTATAAAAACAAATAAGTGGTCTCGCCACAAAACCGCACATGCCTCACCTCGCGGTTCAATTTCAAAGTAGCACAAACTAGATATTGCAGCCATGACACTTGTAGACAACGTCCCGCATCGAATGAAATCCGCTTATATCCGCTTATATCCGCACATACCTACAATGCCGCAGTAGAGTTAGAATTCCGACATTTTATAAATCATTGCGATATGAATAAAATCGTTTTAAGGAGGCTGGCTTTCGAATTTTGGTTAATCCACTTATAACTTAAAAAATCCCATATTTAGAGCTCCACATTGAAATGAAAATTTCCATAAGTAACATGCTTTTATGTTTATTTTGAACTAGCTTTTGCCCGCGGCTCCGCCCGCATGAATGTGGGTTATTGCAAACAAACCTATCTCCTTTCTTAAGGTTTAATCTACCTACACACCAAATTACATCAAAATCGGTCCAGTAGTTTAGGCGTGAAAGCGTAACACACAGAGAGACAAACAGACATATAGGTAACTCTATTTTATTTCGCATTTATAAATTTAGTATGGAAGGGTACTTCGTTGATTCACACCACAAGCTGTTCGCACCACGGTGTGAATCGCACAAGGCCCCTTTTTGATTCGTCGTTTCGGACCAGTGGTGTGAATCGACGAATGTGAAGTATGAATTGTATGAAAGTGATTGCCGCATTACCCTCTAATTCCAAAATAAAAGACCAAGCCAGAGCTCCTACATCAAATGGCAGATGTACCGGTTCGCCAGTGACTTGGAGCACGACGACTCCAACTGAGCAACGCTCCACTTGAGATGTATTTTTTATGTATTTGTATGTGTTTTAGTATCTTTAACAAAACCCGATTTCCTACCACAACAGTAACACACACGTTTGCTTTGATTTCGTTTCGCAAAGACACTTTAGAACGCCGCGGTGCGGTTCCGTCCGAATTGTGTTTCAAAGAAAATATATCGCTGTTTATATTTCAAAGAACCAATATCGCTTCTAAAGGGAACACACTTAGACTATATACAAATTCTATAGACGCAGCAAATGTCACTGTAGTGTAGGCAAAAGCCAACGAGACGAGAGAAAAACGGTAACCATTACTGAGTTACGTTGCGATAACTAGCGATTATTTTCCCTGTCCTTGTCGCACATGTCACACGTACTCGCGACAATGGCCGAGCGACAGCTGTCGGTGCGTGTTTAGTAGCACAGGGCTGTCAGCACAGCGGTTCTAAACTGTCAGATCCGCCGTCTTATTATGAGCAATTATAGCTCGTGCGAGTTAACATGGCACCTGCCTCGAAGACACCCACCTCCCGCTTCCCCGCGCGCGACCCCGCTCTCGCCGTGCGAGGCTAGTAGCGTCAGCGTACACGCCTCCCGCTCCCCCGCGCAAAGCCCCGAGCCAGGTGCCATGTTAACTCGCACGAGTTGTACATTCCTGTCTGGAATGCGCTTGAAGTGATACAATTTTCAAATAAAAATGTTTGGAACCACTGAAACTTTGTTTACCTTTTTTCTCTCGCTTTGTTGGCTTTACTTTACTTTGGTATATGTTGATATATACATCATCATCACTGCTTATTACAAAGTAAAGTTGCTTTCCGTCTGTCTGTCCCTTTTAATACTACCAATAGGTACTAAATGCAAGTTCCCCGCCACCAATAACATAATAATATCAATTTTTTTTTATACCACTTAGGTGGCAGACAAGCACACGGCCCACCTGATGGAAAGTGGTTACCGTGGCCTATGGACGTATGCAACACCAGGGGCGTTACACTCGCGCTGCCTACCCTGAAGAAACCTTCTAATGCCCCTCTTGAAGAACCCCATATTGTAGTCGCTTGGGAAAACCGTGGCAGGGAGTTCATTCCACAGCTTGAGCGTACGTGGGATGAAGTTCCTTTCATACCGCACGGTGCGCACCGTATTCGGATGCAATGTGTGGTATGAATTCCCTGTCTATGGCGAGCGGTGCGATGATAGAATGTAGCTGTGGGCATCATGTCAAATAATTCATCTGAGCACAAACCATTATATAGGCGGTAGAAAACACACAGTGAGGCAAAGTCCCTCCTGAGGCTGAGAGGTTCCACATCGCCTGCGAGTATGGGACTGTCGACGAGCCTCAACGCACGTCTTTGCACCGAGTCGAAAGGTATTAAAGTACATAGCATAATAATAAAAGCATTTGTTCATTCTCATGAAAACGATTTCATTATATCGAAGTCTGTAAGTAAGTACATTCCTACTAGGTATAATGTTATTGGCTACGTTGAAATGACGCGGTTTACATGTTTCACTTATGTACTTACCTACTTAACTATCGTGTTTTCTGTATACGCTGCACTCCTATTTAATTAATGTTACCTATGTTGGACCACTGTTGGACTCATAAAGTACGAAGTTCGCTGGTAGTGATGACATTCAAGGCGCTTACATAATAAACTTAACTTACTAATGAATAAATAGACAGCCTCTGTGGCGTGGCGGTAGTGCACGGGACTGCCACGGAGGAGCCGCGGGTTCGATTCACACTCAGTGCAAATATTTGTATGCATGAATATGGCTATTTGCATTGGTCTGGATGTTCCTATATATATTATGAATGTATTTACAAAAAAAATTACCTAAGTATGTTTATCCGCATTCTAGATTCCATAACACAAGCTAATTAAGCATACCATGGGTCTAGATAGCGTTGCGTAGAATCTTGTGAAAAAAAAAATTACAGTAGTCTTGGATTACATTAGCTATTGACAGACGTCAAGACGCATGGAAATCATGGCTTGGAGACTCATAAATCATTTTATTTTTAATTTATTTATTTAATTTCTGAAAACATCTATCTTTACAGGTTTTGTCCAATACGATAGTGTTAATCTACTTACTTATTATAGTAACAAATTATTTTAATGCTATCATTGTGAATCCACTCAGCGAGCAACAGAATAGGTTCTACTTCATTCGCAATAATAATTTAGTGTGCGCAGTCTCCCAAACACCAAACCTCTATATGTACTGGCATTCGTCGTTAAGTAGGTATTGCTGTATATTATTTTGTTGTTGTCAGTAACCAGTATCAAGGTGTTGCTATAACCCGATTCCTGTCGGCTACAAAGGGAAGCCATGGTAGATACTTTTAAATTTATACTCTAGCAAATAATGTACATTTCAAAATTGCTATGCTCATTTTTTTCAGGTAAGATTACTTTCCACCGGTTTCGCTTTTTTATACCACTTAGGTGGCATACAAGCACATGGGCCCACCTAATGGAAAGTTGTTACCGTGGCATATAAACGTGTCTATTTTCAAAGTTTTCAAAGTTATCACCTTTTATTTTTACTATACCATTGGGCGATACGTGATTGGGGCTGATTTCTCAGCACGATTCTGGTCTAAGAAATACATTTTATTATTTCCAAATTGAACCACTTTCTCATACGAATTGCAATTGAACGCTTCCAATATTTATTCTGGTAGCGCGCTTTAGCCACGGGAATGGTAGAAACACTACATAGTAGTTTCCGCGTCCCTAGTCCCTATGTCCCTATGTCCCTATGTATGCTACATTTTTTTCATTTGAATATGTTTATATCTTCAAAACTACGCTACAGATTTTGATGCAGTTTCTTTTAATAGATAGAGTAATTCAAGAAGAAGGTTTATATGAATAATACATGCTTAATATAGTAGAGGGTGCAGCGGGAACGGAATTGGACGCCACGCGGGCGGTAAAAATTGGCGGTACGAAGTTCACCGAGTTCGCTGGTATATTATAAAATTGTACTTGTTAAGGCGACATACTGAGCAAAAGGTGGCAATTTTGATAGCATGAGTGTGAAGCTTAAACTGTGAAATGATCTGCTCCTTTACGGCCGGTCCCAATAACATACTTACAGTTAAAGATAGATCGCAACAGTCAAATTTGACGTATCGGCTGCTTAGATTCAAAACATGGTAACTGATTTTTTTGCGGGAAAGCGCATCGCGGTTTAATTTTATTTTTCGAAATTGGTGTGAAATAGGAGTTACTATGTTTTGAATTTCAACAGCCGAGTACTTTATCCGTAGATGCGATCTATCTTTAACTGTAAGTTTGTTATTGGGAACGGCCGTTTTAGACAAGTGGCCAGCTTTTCTAGTCAAGAGGCAATTGGGTATTCTACTGACTAGTCAAATGAGTTACATTTTACTAAACGTCAAAACGATAAGTTATAAGGTAACTTGTATGAAAAAAGATTTAGTGAAGTCGTAAAATTTAATATTCAAATCAATGATATAGGTTGGGTGGATGATTAAAATTAAATAAAAACTTTAAAATAAGAACCGATGCAATTTTTACCGCTCTTTTATCATTCTTAATTTAATAAGCTCGGTTAGATAATTTATTTTAACTATAGGATAATACCCAATTCACTGGCCAGCAGAATGACAAATGCATGGGATTTGACGTATATGACAGACGTCAACGACTGTCATAAACGTCAAATCCCACACTAACCTATTATCATCATCGTCATCAATTATTTTAACTGAAGTTATAATACCATATACTTGACATTGGCTAAATGCGCAGCAAGAAGCCAGAAAAACAACAAAAAAAATACATTTGTCTTTCTATTCTACGATACGCCGCATAACGAACTCCTATTTGTCTAGAGGGGGCTGGTGAGGTTTCTCCAAGCGACTACAATATGGCTTTTTCTAATGAATTTTATAGCATTAAGTATGCTAACTATACAAATCGAATATATAGGGAAAATGAATATTCTCGGGCGGGACTCGAATACGCAATCTTTCCCTTACAGAGGGAATGCCTTGACTAACTAGGCTACCGAGACACGCCCGAAGTGATTCAAATTTCCCTTCTATTTTTATCCGTCTTTAAAGCGACTCGGTAGCCTAGTTGGTCAAAGTTCGAGAGGGTCAAGTCCCGCCCGAGAAGATTCATTTTTAACCGACTTCGAAAAAGGAGGAGGTTCTCAATTCGTCTTTCCCTATGTATTCGATCAATATGGGGTTCTTCAAGAAGGGCATTCGAGGGTTCTTACAGGGTCAGCAGCACGAGTGTGACGCCCATAGTGTGCATACGTCCATAGGCCACGGTAACCGCTGCCCATCGTAAGGTGCTTTCTACTCGTTGTTTTTGAGAATGTTATTTTTAGCACAAAGAAAAAAAATGTATTCTACACTAAAACATAATCCATACTTAATATTATAAATGCGAAAGTAGCTCTGTCTGTCTGTCTGTATGTTACGCTTTCACGCCTAAATCACTGAATTGATTTTGATGAAATTTGGTAAGTATAAGGGTAGATTAGACCTTGAGAAAGGACATAGCCTATGTTGGGTCTCGATAACCGGCATCCACGCGAGCGGAGTCGCGGGCAAAAGCTAGTAATATGATATAACGGATCATATCCTACACAACCTTGTAGAATAATGGCCACCTCTCAGCATGAAATACAGTATTACACCAGGTAAACCTACGGGCAACAACTAGTATAGCATAATATAAACTTAATTACAGACCTTTAGGTATGTGAAGAGCCCTTAAAAGCCTGAGTAATCGATTCCTAATCGAGTAGATTAATTGAGTCGGTAACACTCATTTAGTCAAGCACCCTTCGGACTGGTAGCGATTACAAAGACGGTGAAGGAAAATTCTGAAACGCGATATAGAAGTTTGAAAGGTATGTGTTATCTGTGGCGTGACAGCCTTCTGTGACGTGGTAATGTTAAGACTAGGTAGGTAGGTAGATTAGGTTAGGTAGCGCGGGTTTGATTACGGCTCAGTAAAAATATTTGAATGCATGAATTTCTATTTTTATAGATCAAACTCTGTATATTTCAATGCCTCGGAGTTAAGGCTGGCCTTGTGTTGGTTTTTCTACAAATCAAAGCCGGCTGGCAAAGCCAGTGGCCTGATTTCAACAGTTTAATCGGCAAAATCGTTAAAATAAACCCTTTTGTTCGTGCGGAAATCCTCCCCTGCCGGGGCCGGAAGGGGAGGTTATTTTGGACTCGAACTGACTAAAACCGCACACCGACTGAGGGTCGTGGTGCTAGGCCGGAGCTAGGGTAGTCTTCAAAATATCCCTCGCACCCCGACTAACCCAAGGCCATCTCTCACGGTCTGGTCCTCCACGGGAAAGGGGACAACGGTACCCCCGACTCGCCCCAGCTTGCCCGCTGTGTTCGTGCCACCGACTTTGGTGTGTAGAGAGTTTAAGCCGTCCCGGTTGTCATACGAAAATCTCTGATAGTCATTACGGGGAATCCAAAAAGTCCAACAACTGGTTTAGCCGCAATGTTTCGATATCGCCAATGGGTTGTGGAGGTCAGTTGGCAGGGATTTGGCTTGAACATCCAGCTGCATCAAAGTTTGACTCGGACTCGGACTGTTGTCGTCCATCGATATTTATTTACTGATCTATCGATATATCTTGTAAGATAAGTGTGAAATTCGAACAAATTAAACAAATAAATGTATCTAACTGCCGTAAGTGTCTTAAAAGGCGACTAAGGGAAAGGGTTGTTCTCCAGCCGACATTAAATATATAGACCGGTAAATTTAGACATTCGAAGGTACACAAATTCCCATCAAGCTGAAAATGAGTAAAATTGTTCAAAACATAATTATAAACAATACCTGAAAGTTCCCCATCATTCTTGTGTAAGAAAAAAAAATATTCAAGGTCAAAGGTGAAAAAAAATGAGTTTTTCGCGATTTTCAGCAAAACGGTAAGTTTGTCATAAAAGTATCTCAGACGAAAATTGTAGATTATAAAATTATCTATAAAAATATATCAATAATTTTTTCCTACGAGCCACTGTTTCTGAGATATAGCGATTCAAAAAGTCAAAATAATTGTTATCAATCAGCAGTTATAATCAGCAGGAGTAGTAAGTAAGTTAATCGTTGGTTTAACCGTTGAGTAGTGCTCCTCGGACATTGTGAAATGCGAATACTCAGTTACCGAGGACTTTAAGTTACGATTAGATAATAACTTTTATAACTTTTTGAATCGGTATATCTCAGAAACGGCGGCTCGTAGGAGAAAACTGTTGAGACATTTTCTATAGATAATTTTATAACCTACAATTTTACGTACCGTTTTGCTGAAAATCGCGAAAAACTCATTTTTTTTTACCTTTGACCTTGAATATTTTTTTTTCCTTACACGGGAATGATGGAGAACTTTCAAATTTTGTTTTAATGATATTTTAAACAATCTTACCGATTTTCAGCTTGTTGGGAATTTAGGTAAACTTTACTCTTATTTTTGGTCTAATTTGACCGGACTAATACAGCCCTGGACGAAGTGTCCGCTGCACGGCAATACGCTCACCCTCTATTACGTGGGACCAAATACATTGATTGGTGAAATGTGCGTGTTAATTCACCTCTGCCTAACCCTCCTGGCATAAAGGCGTGATTATATGTATGTATGTATGTACTACTAACGCCTCTGTATACAAAACGTGCATAATAACACAACTCTGTCTACCCTTTTAAAGAGAAACAGCCGTGAAATACAATAAAGAAATAACAGAAAAACATCCCCTATCCCTAGTGTCCTGGAAGTGTGGCGTACATTATGTACCTACACGAGCCGCACCACACTCCACACCGAAACAATAGGATCTGAACACACTGCTTGCTTCCGCTCCGTAAACAGAGACGGTACACGGATGAGTTTGTGTCCATGTGCTAGATGTGGCCACATCTATACTAATATTATAAATGCGAAAGTAACTATGTCTTTCTGTCTGTATGTTACGTTTTCACGCCTAAATCGACTGAACTTATTTTAATGAAATTTGGAAAGGGGTAGATTAGACCTTGAGAAACGACTTAAGCTATGTTTGGGGTCATCCACGCGGGTGAAGCCGCGGGCAAAAGTTAGTTTAGTTTATAAGTGAAACACCACTCACTGATTAGAGAATTTTCAATCTCATCGAATACATAGGGAAAAATTAAACTTCTCGGGCTGGACTCGAACCCGCGATCTTACCCATACGGCCTTACTACCGAGACACGCCCCATGTGATTCAAATTTTACTTCTATTTTTATCCGTCTTTAAGGCGAAGATTAATTTTTCCCTATGTATTCGTATAGTTAGCATAATTAATGCTGTAAAATTTATTTCAGTCTCATGTAAGGAAGGGCGAGTCAATAATCAACAGACACTTTCGTATAGACTTTATGTTTTCTATTGTAAGGAGAACGGCCCAGTAGCGTTATAAAACTTGTAAAATATATCGAGGGGATATCGAACATAAAAAAAAATGTGTATACACCGAACGGTTTTGTCTACTCGCTTTGGCATTTTAGAGGAAAAAATATGAAAGCAGACCCACTAGCTTTGTAAAAGTAATCTTAACTTTATATATATATATTATTTTTTTTATATAGGACACGTCAATTTGACTTCACCTCGCCTGATGTTAAGCTAAAGGCGAAGTCTTGGAAAGAGGGTCACCATCGGAAACATGTACCATGTTAACAGTAGTGGCACTCAGCTTGACGGCCTCATTAGATGCCTTTTCACGCCCCGCTTAAAGGACCCGGGACTGTAGGAAGAGGGAAACACGTGAGCTGGCAGGGAGTTCCAGGTCTTAATGGTGCGACATAGGAATGAGTCACTGAAACGCTTGGTTCTAGCAGGTATACTCTGCACCGTAAATGAATGGCATCTTAGCCCTGCACGTGTCGTCCTGTGTAGGAAAGATTTATTTAATGCACTATACAGGATAGATTTCGCAACTGAACATGGATGTTTAGATTGCACACATCTTTTTGTTCATCTTAACGTTAATCCCAGTAGCATTCGAAGCTTTTCAATCTGGAGTCTGCGGTTCGCATTACCAGTCTAACTGCGGATCTGGCTAAACTTCGATATTTTTTGTGAAACAACTGCCACCTGACCTCCACAACCCAAAGACGATATAGAAACATTGCATTTAAATTAGTTGTTAGACTTTCTAGAGCTCCAGCTACCCGTAACGACTGCCTTAAATATTCGTATAAAGACCGGGACCGGCGGCTTAACGTGCTCTTCTACCGCGGCGGCGGCGCAAAATGCGCCTCCCCGTAACCGGGGCTAGATGGGGACACTGTGCTCCCCACAACCCGAAGGGGGCCATCTCGATAGAGATGGTCCTGGGTCTGCCGGGGTGCGAGAGATATGCTTTTGGCAATCTCACCTCCGGCAACCAAGGACCCAAGACGGCGTGCGTTTTAGTCGGTTCGAGTCCGACATAACCGCCTCCACCGGCTCCGTGGGGGTGGTATCCGTGGGGATTTTTCGCACGATAAAAAAAAAAAAAAAAAAAAACGTGCTCTTCTAGGCACGACCAGATCCATGCAAATACCTATATTCATGCATACAAATCTAAGCGTCGGTAGCTTAGTGGTTAAGTCAGCCTTACGATCGAGAGTCCCGAATTCAATCCTGGCTATTACACTACCGACGTGAACCCACTCCTAACACAAGTAATTTAGCTTAGATGGAGGGGTTAGAGGGAATATTAGTAATTTCGGGCATATTAGTTTTGAATATAAAATATCAGTTTGAGCGGGAATTGAACCCGCGCCTCCTGCGAAGCAGCCACATTCACTACCGCTACGCTACCGCCACAGAGGCTATCCTTTATAAAAAAAAAGTGATCCAGTAGTCTTATCCAGTGATGATACATCTACGTCAGTGTTCTGTATCCCCACAGCCATCTATTCTCGTCAATCTTAACGCCACTAGCCTCGGCTGAATCATACGTGATATCACCTCTAGGTGTGATGCAAAATGACGTCATCAAGCAAGCTGATGTGGCTTTCTTGTTACGGAGTAATGGTCTCGGTATGATATAGGGTTGTAAGATGTCTCTTATAGAAGGATTCCTATACAGAATAACTCGTGCAAGTCTGCGATGCCATTCATACCATCTCGCACTAAACGGTTTGAGGATTCTTTCATAAGCCGCACGATAAAGAGCTGGAATGCTCTGCCCGCATATGTGTTTCCCTCTTCTTAAAGCCTCGGGTTATTCAAGCGGGGCGTGAAAAGGCATCTATCGAGGCCATCAAGTTAGGGACCATCATTTTGAATGGTGATCCGTATCTTCTGGACTGCACCACAATACTATCTAGCGGGTTGCAATCAATTGACGGACCCAATATAAAAAAGGACCTCACAGCACAGTAGTTCGATTTCCAGATGAGTTACAAGTCCTCATTTCCTCGCCTCCACCTCCTTCTATATTGGCCTCGAACCGACTAAAACGGCACGCCATCTTGGATTTATTTGTTGCCGAAGGTGATATTGCTACGGGCATATCTCTCGGGACCCGGCTGACCCTCGGTCATGGAGATGCAATTCTAGGGTGCGGGATCATGGTTTCCCCATCTTGCCCAAATAGGGGGACGCGCCAATACCTCAGTCAACCATATAATTTAACCATCAATCTGATCAACGGGAAAAACTGGAATCTAAAATGAAAACTGCAATCGTAAAAACATGATTGATGAAATATGGATGATAATGAAACTCTGCCTACCTACTTAAACCCTGATATTTATTAAAATTTGCCGCGTGGTTCCCGGCAGAGTAGAATTTGGGCCACCCCATCTCTTCCCATGCGGTGTCGTACAAGGCGACTAAGGGATACGGCTGTTTAACATCAGACAGATATATACAGCCTATACTCACCCTCAGGATGCATGGCTCGAGTCAACAATAGTGCCCGGAATGTGGCAATAGGCTCACCTCCTATTACGTGGGATCGAATACAATGATTGGTTAAATGTGGGTGTTAATTCATCTCTGCCTAACCCTCCGAGGATAAAGGCGTGATTATATGTATGTATGTATTTATTCAAATATATTACGTAGTATTCACCAGTTTTACAAGCCGTGAGCCTTGTGAATCTCAGAGGCGGTATTATCGCTTGCAGCCGGTTGGATAGCGCCAAATTTCCCTAAGGTACCAATGTGAAAATCATAATGCATTGAAGATGTATTCGTACTAGTTTTGACCTGCTGCTTTTGCTGTAGTTTCTTGTCCATATGAAACAGAAAGAATGTTCTAAACTGCACTAAATTTCATTTTGACGTGACAACGTCTTATAATTCGATGGAGCCGGCTGCACGCACGAAAAAACATGACGTCATGCGGCGTTACCCCACTCTGAGGCGTTCCACCATTGTAAAAAAATAAAAATTGACATAATTGTATTTTTGCGTTCAAAAAAATGTAACTTGATCTATTCAATTGCGATTTCCATTTACCCCTTTCTCTATATCCATACAAAATATCTATCAAACAAATAAAATTAAAATTTCTTTTGAAAATTAAACCATTCCATCAGTACTTTCTTACGACGTTGTCACGTTCAACTATCGTCAGTAAACCGACTTTACAGACGACCGATTTTTTATACCACTTAGGTGGCAAACTAACAGCCAAATCTATATCTCTTTTTATCATCAATCTCTGAGTCTATTGCTGACTTAGTTGTAGTTAGAATTACAGTCTAATTTTGATATTCCATGAAGCGACTACCACCTTACCTTTACAATTTTTAGAGCTTCATGCCGTTCGTATGGCAAACGGGACCAATGGTTTAACATGCTCTCTGAGACATGAAAATTCCCAGATGAATAGACGGCATCTTCTTTAAATTATAAAATTACTTGTCCCGACTGAAAGACTGACTGACTCATCAACGCAGAGCCTAAACCGCTGGACCTACCAACTTGAAGTTTTGACAGTAAATACATTTTATGATGTTGTAAGCATCCACTAAGAAAGGATTTTTGGAAATTCTGCTACTAACGGGGTAAAAAGGGATGGGAATTTGTATGAAGGTCCGTCATTTTCAGAGCTAGATGCACTAAAATTCATAAAACTGTGTCTTTTGAGAAATACATGAACACGTGTATCAGGGTTTTTCATAATGTAACTACTAAGAGGGTAAAATAGGTGATAAATGTTTCTATGGAAAGTTCGTCATTTAGGTCACTATCAAATATGGAATACGAAATTTTCCCGGGCGAAGCTGGGACGGGTCAGCTAGTAGTAAACAAATATTTGCACTGACTGGGAATTGAACCTGCATCATCTAGCCATACCACAAAGACTGGAACCTCTAATATCGTATCGGAATGCAGTTGTGCCGTCAGAAAAAGCAAGTAGTATTATCATCATTGTAAAAAAAATCACGTTGCCTTAATTACCTGTGAATGAAAAATCCCCTACAACATTCGGTAACTTATAGGTACATGTAAAGCCAATCCCGTTGAGACACCATTGGGCCTACGTGGCTTACCTACAACCATTAATAACATGGACCCTTGGGGTCTATTAGGCCCTGATTGAGGATTTTTACCCTTTTAAAAGGAAACGCGTTTAGGGTAAACTATTTTGAGAGAATTTGGTTTAAATTTAAATATAGATGAGTAGGAAAATCCTAAAATGATTCTGTCTGTCTGTGACGCTTTCACGCCTAAACCACTGATACGATTTTGATAAAATTTAATATAGGGGTAGATTAGACCTTGAGAAAGGACATAGGCTATATTTGGTCGCGATAACCAACATCCACGCGAGCGAAGCCGCGGGCAAAAGCTAGTATTTCATAATTCTTCTTCTTACTAAATTACAAATGTGAAATTTTGTGAAGATATATGAATATTTCGATGTTTGTTTCTCAACCGCGCTCCAATTGTTGAACGACCTGGCTGAAATATCAAAGTCTCAAAATGAAATCAAACTGTTTTATAAATTTAAATTATACTATTGTTCGAACTAAAGGTGTGTATCAAATATTAGAACAATCAATCAACTTTAAGGAGGTAAAAAAACGAAATTAAGATCATTTTGAGTACCTACTTTGTTCGTCAACATTTTTCTGATACTTTATCTCTCATCACCAAATTCACCCCTTATGTCATGGAACTGAAAATCATAGTTAACGAAATGTGGCTCAAACTCAAACTCAAGGTATTTATTCAAAATTGTGTAGCACTACTACAGCTTTTTGACGTCAAATTCTGCTTAAAACTAAGTTTACCACCGCTTCCTAGGCACCAGTGGAGAAGAAACGGCGCAACAAACTCCACTGTAGCATTTTATGGACGTCAAGTTACAAAAAAGTAAGTTCTTAAGACTAAATATGGACGAATGTACATATGTCTCGTGACAAGATAATTAAAGTATATAACAAAAAACTTATAATAAAATAATTAACCTAAGTTAACAAAAATAAAGAATAAAGAAGTTCGCGTTCCTATTTAAACATTTAGAAGGGGCCTGCACCATGCTCAAGCCAGACATTTTTGTCTTTAAGGTAATCATCTGTCCTATAGTATGCTTTTTACATAAGGTGGTCTTCTGACTGCTGTTAATTCACATCTGCCTACCACTTCAGGGATTCACAGGCATGAATATATGTATCACCAAAAAGGTTTAAACTATACCACAATTAAATACAATCAATCAATTAGCCACCGCTGGACATAGGCCTTTCCCAATGTTGGGAGGCCTTTTTTTTCTTCTTTTTATCGTACGATAAATCCCCACGTATACCACCCGCAAGGAGCCGGTGGAAGTGGTTATGTCGGACTCGAACCGACTAAAACGCACGCCGTCTTGTGTCTTTAGTTGCCGGAGGTTAGATTGTCGAAAGCATATCTCTCGCACCCCGGCAGACCCAGGTCCATCTCTTTCGAGGTGGCCCCCTTCGGGATCTAGCCCCGGGTACTTTGCGCCGCCGCCGCGGCCTGCTTCTGCTAGGGTGACAGGCGGCTCCACCGGTCACCCCCAGGCCAGCGCTCATGTAGGACGGAGGTCGTTCTGCGACCTTCGACGTCCGGTTCGTGGGAGGCTTTGGCCTACAGTTTCCACGCTGGCCAGACGGGTTGGTACAGGGTGTTAACCATTTCGAGTTTTCCCTCTCTCGCAGTGATATTGTCTGCGTATTTTTCCGTTAGTTGCCTCTTATGACACCCTTTGGAGGAGATGGGATGGTGATACTTGTATTCTTTCTCCGTCACCACGTGGATGAAAATAGCAACTTCAGTGACTCATTCCTATGCCGCACGAGTAAGACCTGGAACTCCCTGCCAGCTCACGTGTTTCCTTCTTCCTACAGTCCCGGGTCCTTTTAAGCGGGGCGTGAAAAGGCATCTAATGAGGCCGTCAAGCTGAGTGCCACCACTGTTAACATGGTACATTTTTGCGATGGTGACCCTCTCTCCGAGACTTTGCCTTTAGTTTAAAATCAGGCGAGGTGAAGTCAAATTGACGTGTCCAATATAAAAAAAAAATTGCAATGAGTGCCGTATTTTCATGTTTACGTGACACTCACAAACATATTTTTGTATCTATCCGTCTAGAAAACATAAAACTACTTAACTCATACAGTCCGTCAAATCTAAGAAGTACCGTTTGACAGTTCTGACAATTGAATGATAGGGATGGGATGAAAAAATCGATTACTATAATATCCGAACTTTAAGAGATCGATTACTATAATATCCGAATTTTAAGAAATCAATTGTTATAATTAAATAAAAGAAATGTTTAGGATATTTTTTTATTCACTACTAGTACTAGTATCGTCGTCTTCGTCATCATCGTCATTTAAATTAATGACCAGTTGATTGTCCATTACATTATCAAAGTGTACGTCTCTTTCGAAGTCGTCCATTATTATTTTCTTTGTTTTTTGTACTACTTTACTCCAATCTTCCTGTGTAACTTGGGCACATGCTTCCTTTAATAAACCTTCCATTTTCTTGACACTGAAGGGTGGTTTTGTGTTGTGTCTTGCTGCATAACCTGTAAAACAATAATGTAACTATTTGATAGCAGACGAAAACCATTGTTTAAATTATAAATGTTAGAAGTACTCGTGTTATTATTATAATATTATAAAATATTACCTTTAACTTGGGCCCAAATCAGTTCAATGGCATTATATTGGCAATGGTACGGAGGAAGTCGTATGACTTTGTGCCCGTGCTCTTCGGCCAATTGGTCAATTACATATGTCGGTTTTGGTGGTTTATGCAATTTCACTAACTGTAATAATTCAGCTTTTAATAGTGACATGTCGGCATCCACTCCTTTTCTTTGCAGCCATGCCACCAAATCTGCTTTCTTATTGGCTGACGTAGGTGCTTTATCAATTTGCACAGAGTGGTATGGGGCATTATCCATTATAATTGTGCTGTTAGGAGGGATATTCTGTAATAAATTTAAGAACCACTCTCGGAACCTTACTGCGTCCATTTCTTCATGATACTCTTTAGTGCTTTTGGATTGGAAAGCTAATAAAGAGTTTTCCACGAAGCCTGTAGACGCTGACCCAGCATGGCATATTATGAGGCGTCCACCTTTTCCTATCGGCACCTTCGAGCACGAAGCTTCAGAATCATCAGTCCATGTTTTCGGCACAGAATGGTTGGAATTTAGCCAAGTTTCGTCCAAAAATATTACATTATCCCAGTTTATAATTTGTTTAACTTCGCGCAGGAATGTTAGTCGCTGCATAATTATGTCATGTCGCTCCATAACAATTTTTCGTTTGTCAACTTTTTTGTATCTGAAGCCAATTCCTGTTATTACCGTTCTCAACGACTCTATGCTTCCCTTATACAGCCCGGCATCTTTTAAAGTTGCACATAACTTTGCCAATGTTGGAAATTCGCCTCTTGTAAAATACCCGTATTTATGGTTTCTAATAGCATGACTATCGAATTCATCGATGCCTGTCACAGGTTTATTTCTTTTTCGTTTTTTCGGTGTGTGAAGTACGTTACTGTCATTCCCCGAAGGCCCATATTTTTCACTTAATATTTTGCCAACGGTGCGGCTACCAATACCGAGAGCTTCACCGACGCGATCCCGAACTTGTGTAACTGGCAGTAGAAGTCCACCATTTTGAGATTCACGCTCAAAATACTCGTGTAATTTCACCACCAATTCACGAGCCTGGCTGTTCAAAGTACGTCCTCTTTTCGACATTATTAATAAACACTTGCTTAGTTCGGAGTCCAGTATAAATATTGCCAAGGTAAACGGATAAAGAATGATCAGTCCAGAAAAGTAATAGCCAAGTCACAAATGGTAAAACACAAACGAGAAAGCAAGTACGCGCACAGTCAGCTTCCAAGATGGCGAGAGACTGCTGACGCCGAACCGACCGAGCGGACCGCGTGCGCTTGTAGTTGGCAGTGTTGCCAGAAAAAAAAAATTGTAGAGACTTGGACACCTGCGATTTTGCGTATTGACCTAAAAATAATTAAATTAATTTATTTTAGGGTATCTGTGTATTCAGTGCATTATGCGGTCGCGCAGTAACGTCATTAATTTATAACATCAGGCAACAACATTTTTGTGAATGGGTTCTACATACCTTATTTTTATTAGTTTTAGACGTAGAAATAAGACTTAGAAGAAAAAATTGTAATTGTAAAATCAATGGAAGTGCTTGTTAAAAATTTGTTTATTTCTCTGTAATATGCAAACCCATACTATCATACACAAAAATAAATGTAAAAAACACTATCCCTGACTCCATTTACTATTTCGACAGCGTTAGCGCGAGAAACCCCGACTTATTTGGGCGCGAAAATCAAAAATCGACAAATCGCTTTCGACAACTTTTTAAAGAAGCAAATATATTTGATTTATAAATACGTATTTTTGGTGAATGGGTTTTATCTCATATTTTACGATTACATAACTATTTAGTTATGTAATCGTAATATGTGAGATAAATCCCATTCACATGAAAAAATATTTGTTTGGTTGTCAAGTGTAATTTGTAAATAATACATTCGATTTTTCGTATATGTAAACGATTTTTTTGCATACAAGTGTATCCGAAGAGTCGCAACACTACGTGCAGTGACCTAACTACGTAACTTTGTAATGAGGTCAAGAATATAACTATTAGAAATTATTTACTGTGTAAATATGTGTTATTTTGCTTTGTTTGAAAGTTTTCAATTACATTTAGATATTAAGAATTGTACATTTTTAGATACAATAATGAAATCTTTCTAAATTCATGGTTTTATGAAAAAGGTTATCGAAACTGAATAATGTACGTATGAACAAAGTTGTTTCGGTTTGAAAAATATGAAACGTCAAACGGTACCTCTTAGATTTGATGGACTGTAGATCTACTTCACTCCGCGTCTAGTTATGACTGGCTATGAATATTTTAATCCAACGAAACGGAATAGACGATAATTTTTAGTGTCAAGTGCGATTTTTATAAAAATGAATGTCACTTCACGATCATGTTTTTGAGTTAAAAACTACTCTATTATATCACTAGGATTTATGTTGGAATAACGTCAACTAATATTAATATAACTTACCATACTAATAATGCAAATGCGAAAGTAATACTGTCTGTCTGTATGTTATGCTTCCACGCCTAAACCACTTTACCAAGTTGGAAGGACAAATTACACCATATTAATGATCTAAGAATTACACATTAAAACATTCTTTTTAAATTAGAATAGATAAAAATATCATAATAATAATCCAAGAATTACACTATGAATCGAACACACAATTTGAAAGAGTTGTTATGTGCGTGCGTCGCGCTGGTTAGTGAGGGCGTGTTGGTGTGTGTGCGTGTGTGTGTGTGTGCGTGTGCGTGTGCGTGTGTGTGCGTGTGCGTGCGTGTGTGTGTGTGTGTGTGTGTGTGTGTGTGTGTGTGTGTGTGTGTGTGTGTGTGTGTGTGTGTGTGTGTGTGAGAGAGAGAGAAAGTGCGCCAGATAAAGTGTTGGAGGTATAGCATAACGGAGATGATAAACCAATATGTGAAGGAGATTCTCAGTCTCCTGATAGTCCAAAGTTAGGAGCCAGCGTTTCAGGGATAATGTGCACTCCTTAAGTGGTTGTGGATAAATGTAGATTATTTTATTAATTCGGTTGTAAAGACGACAACTATTTATTGAAAAGCTTCCACTCGCTAGGGCTGTCCTATGTGGTTCAATCGCACAGATACGGTCCTTTCTGCGCTTGTCGATGGGTACAAACGGTAGCAATGCGTGCCTCCGCATAGCTGTTGTTTGGAGTACAAAAAGCTGTCTTACAGTCATCATAGAGCATTATTTATACAGTTGCGTTGTGGGATACCTTCGTGGTTTTCCTGTTAGTACTTTTAAGACAGCCCTCTGTGCTCTTTCCAATTTAAGCATATTAGTAGGGCCGACTCCGCCACACACCGAAATGCAGTAAGCCATTATAGATTGGCATAATGCGTAATAGACCAATTTCAGGATGCCTCCATCAGCAGATGATCTAAGCTTTTTTACCACATATATGAGTTTTCTGACGCGAGAGGTCATGGTCTCTAACTGTTTATTCCAACGAAAGTTTTTATCGATGTGTACACCCAAATATTTTGTGAAGTGCAGCTGATTTAGGGAGGGACAACCACAATCTCCACAAACCGGATCACAGCTGTGAGCTTTAAGCGCAAACGACTCCCGTGGCATCGACCCTGGAGGTGGGAAAAATTTAAAATATCCAGTTTTATCGACATTTAATGTGAGGAGATTGGCATTTAGCCAAGATATAACTACAGAGAGTGCTTTTTCAGCATCGTTGTACACAAGATTCCAGCTCTCCCCATGGACAATCAATGCCGTGTCATCTGCATAGGTTAGGGGGCGGTTATTACGAGGCGGGAGGCGGGAGGCGGGAGGCGGGAGGTGGGAGGTGGGAGGCGGGAGGCGGGAGGCGGGAGGCGGGAGGCGGGAGGCGGGAGGCGGGAGGCGGGAGGCGGGAGGCGGGAGGCGGGAGGCGGGAGGCGGGAGGCGGGAGGCGGGAGGCGGGAGGCGGGAGGCGGGAGGCGGGAGGCGGGAGGCGGGAGGCGGGAGGCGGGAGGCGGGAGGCGGGAGGCGGGAGGCGGGAGGCGGGAGGCGGGAGGCGGGAGGCGGGAGGCGGGAGGCGGGAGGCGGGAGGCGAGAGGCGGAGTCGAAGTCGAAGAAGAACTCAGACTTACAATATTACGTTTATTTGATCATAATTGGTTGAGTACGGATTGCGGAGATGAAGAGAGCTACCACAGTCTGTTTGTAGTATATTTATAACGACTCAATGATTTAATAGAGCAATGTCTTACAAACTAAATAACAGGCTTTATATTAAGATTGAAGAGGAGTGATACTTGTGGTCACGTTCTATTTTCTCGTTGACTTGCATATTTTGTGTTGTGGCAGAGGACGTGATTTCTTAGCTTACATCATTATTATTTTTGCATTCTAATTTCCTTATAAATCTCGTTTATGTCTGCCATATTATGGTACTAGTAGTATCATTTGGAACCTCAAACTAAGCTGTAATACTTGTTTTATGAACGTGATTGCGAATCAAAATCCGTTCTATTAGTTCAAACGTCAAAAGGGTCGTTTTGGCCGTTTTGCCGTTTTTCTAGTTTGACTGGTGTGACAAACTAGTATGACTACGAGGAAACGGCCTCTTCTTCCTGTGTAGTCCCGGGTCCTTTAAGCGGGGTGTGAAAAATCTCATGAGACCATCAAGCTGAGTGCCACCATTGTTAACATGGTTAATGTTTATAATAGTAACCCTATTTCCGAGAATTTGGTTTTAACTTACCATCAGGCTAGGTGAACTCAAATTGAGATGTTTTTTTATTTAAAAAAAGTTCACTAGTTATTGCGCTCTCTTTTCTCTCACGGCTTAAGATAGCCATTGATGATACGCCTGTTTGGAATGCTTCTAAATGGAATACATAAAAATTAATGTCACTCCCTACTTCAGATTAAGGTATTTAGGATCACCTCAATATCCTCGGTATGGATGTTCACTACAAATTGAATAACAAAAACTAAATCGAGAGAATCGTCAAATCAACCTCGCGAAAATCCTGAACAGAGTGAGACAATTTTTCACGCCAGAGCAGCGGTGTCTTGTATACAAGACCCAAATTCGTTCCTACGTTGAATACTGCTTGCATCTCTAGGATGGCTCCGCAATGGACTTAGTAGATGCTCTCGACAGGTTGCAGCGACGTGTATATGACGTATAATAGCAATTAATAATAAGTCTGTTTGGAATGCTTCATGGAATACTTACAAATTAATGTAAGTACTTCAGATTAAAGGCACATTGACTGACTCCCATTTGGACGTACGCACCGCCGGTCCAGCCACTTTGAAGATTGTACGCTATCACGCACGTTTTGGACATTGACAGTCGGCCGTGGATGACGTGCATTTGGATTGGATGTATAGATTTCATTCCGTTTGGAAACCCAAAGCTGGAAGACGTCCATTTCATTGGCATACATTTATCACATTCACGAAACGATTTTGGAAGACGTCCATTCCATTTGAATTGATGAGAGTATCGTGAATGGCTACCTTTAGGTATATGCTCAGAATTATACGGTACTTACAGAGGCGAGAGTACAAAAGATTAAAAAATTAAAAAACCCGATTGCTACTGAAAAGATCGAAATAAGTTTGATAGCAGGCGGTACACAATTGCCAATTATAAACCAAAAGAATTAATGTGTGCCTGCTATCAAACTTATCTTATCTTTTCAGTGGCAGTCCATTTGTTTATTTTTTTATCATTTGTTTTATTTTATACTTTTTAGTCGGTAGCGTCGGTAGCGTCGGTAGCTTAGTGGTTAAGGAGTCGGCCTTACGATCGAGAGGTCCCGGGTTCGATCCTGGCCTTTACACTATCGACGTGAACCCACTCCTAGCACAAGCAATTTAGCTTAGTTGGAGGGGTTAGAGGGAATATTAGTAACTTCGGTTCTAATATTCTTTAAAAAAAAAAAATAAAAAAAAAAGTTATTATATGATACATATTATCTTTTTGTAATCTCCTTCTAATTTCCTTTATTTTGATACCCTACTCGATAAGTTTGAGTCAAAAATATTTTTGATAACACGTTTTAACGCCAAAAATCCACCATTTTGATTTTCTAGAAATTTTAATATACCTGGTGTCACTCACACAATCACGACGAATCAAACGAGTCAAAATCCGTCAAGTCGTTCAGGCTTTAGGCCGTGCCAAATAAATGGACATACCTAGGTACATGCATACCTACATACATAGTCTCGAAAAACATTACCCTCTTTCCTTCGGCAGTCGGGTGAAAATAGGGCATTAGTATGCATGTAGTGCTATTATTCATTCTGTGGCATTAGGTAAATTAATCCATACTAATATTATAAATACGAAAGTAACTCTGTCTGTCTATCTGTCTGTCTGTATGTTACGCTTTCACGCCTCAACCACTGTACCGAATTTGATGAAATTTGGTATAGGGGTAGATTAGACCATGAGCAAGGATATAGACCATGTTTGGTCGCGATAACCGACATCCACGAGGGCGGAGCCACGGGCAAAATCTAGTTACTTTATATAATGAAAGAAAAGAACTAGGGTTCTTTAGCAATTAATAAATAATCAATTATCAAGATACCAACCAACAAGTTAGTATTTTTATTGGTAAATTATTTTAAAAACATGCTAGCATTAATGGTTTTTACTTTTTGGTGTGAAAACAAGTATCTTGATAGCTAATATTCTCTTAAAAATATAAAAGCGATTACTTATTAATATGATAACCGGTATCAAGATACTTTACGATGATACGACATAAAATAAGTGATAAAAGGTTTATATTATTATTTAAAACTAGGTATTACCCGCGGCTTCAGCCAGCAGGTGTCTTTTTTTCGTGCGGAAATCCCCACGGATACCTCCCCCGCCGGAGCCGAGAGGTTATGTCGGACTCGAACCGACCAAAACCGCAACTGAGGGTTGTGGTGCTAGGCCGGAGGCGAGGTTGTCTTCGACATATCCCTCGCACCCCGGCTGACCCAGTGAGCCTTGTGGATGTCGGTTATAGCGACTAAACATTGCTGTCCTTTTATTACTTTCATACGAAGCATTCATCCTCTATTTCCCCTCTTTATAAGACTAAAGAGGAACGCAGCCTGCGACGAGCGGTGGCTACGCGGGCGTCGGAGCTCGCATAATGACCTCCGTCTCCCATAAGCGGCTTGGGTTGGCTTGAAAAAAAGTCCACGTAATAGGAAGCGAGCCTATTGCTGACAAGCGGAGACTTTTTTATATTGTTTGTTCACGTGACATTCACGGGAAGAGATGAGATCACCCTATACTTCACTGGGAGCACGGCATTTCTTTTTTTTTATAAAATAAAATTGCTAATGAGACCTTTTAGAAGTTAAGATACGTATATGAATATATTATCAATAAAAATACAAAATACCTGTCTATAAATAACTAGCTAACCGGCCCCGGTTTCGCCTGTGGCATACTACGAAAGCCCATATCAGTTCTTTAAGCCATAATTTTTTAATTACTTACATTGTAGACTATAAACTGTGCGTGTCTAGAATTAAATGTTTTTCTTTCTTCTTTCTTTCTTTCTTTCAATATTTTAAGTTTTCAGAAAATGTACGGGTATCTGCTGGATTTGTTGACATTTATATTTACTGCTCCAATCCATACTACTGAAGTAGCATGATGATATTTAGCTTCTTCCTTACCTAACCTTCGTCAATAAACAGGCTAGGTATTCAACATAAAAGAAATTATTCAATTCGAATCAGTCATCATCATCCACATAGAGACGTTAGTCCTGATTGCATCCGAGGCCACGGTGCCCTCGGAGCTCAGGGTCCGCCTTCCGGCTCTTCCTCCTCCACTTCGCACGATCTTGGGCGTCCAAGGTAGTGAGACCGTTTTCACGCATGTCACCCTCCACGACGCCAAGCCAGCACTTCTTGGGCCTACCCCTTCTACCTGGACCGGGTGGGGGCGCCATTGCCAGGCATTTGTTACCCACGTAGCTGGGCGGTTTCCGCAAGACGTGGCCGCACCAGCGGAGGCGGCTCTCTTGCATTTTATCTGCGATGTCACGGACATGAAGGCTGCCGCGGATGCGCGAGTTCCTCACGCGATCTTTACGCGTGACTCCACACATCCACCGCAGCATTTTCATCTCCGTGACACGCAGCATCTGCTTGTGTCGCTCCAACAGCGGCCACGCCTCACAGCCGTGTAAGAGGACAGGTCTAATGATTGTTTTATAGACCTGCCCCTTCAGCCTGACTGGCATTTTAGTGTCGCAAGTGACGCCAGTCATTTCCCGCCACTTAGCCCACGCGGCGGCAATACGTGCCTTGACGTCGTGGTCGATGTCACCAGTAACGTGAAGTACAGATCCCAGGTACTTAACCTGATCCGTGCGCTCGACCAAGTTCTCGCCTATGCGAACGGGTGTGGGATCTGTTGAGTTTAACGCCAAGTACTCTGTCTTCGCCACATTTAGCTTCAGACCGCCGTTCTCAAGCGCCTCCTTCCACAATTTCACACGTCGCACCAATCTGTTCCTGTCTGCGTCCATCAGCGCAATGTCATCAGCATACATAAGCAACCATGGAGGCTGCTCATGTGAGTCTCTGATACTGTCCGACAAAACGTCTAACACCAAGCTGAACAGGTAGGGACTAAGTACGGATCCTTGGTGTACCCCGACGGTGATGGGGAAGGTTTTCGTGTCGCCAACAGCGGTCCGAACCACGGAACCGGAATCTTGGTACATGTCTCGGATGGTGTCGATGTAAGCCTTTGGGACTCCTTTGGACCGCAGTGCCCACCAGATCATCGCGCGAGGCACACAGTCGAAGGCCTTCTGCATGTCTAGGAATAGACAGTACAGGGGCGTGTTCCTCGCCCTGTATCTCTCCGCGACTATCCTTAGGGCGAACGACGGATCCATAGTCCCGTGTCCGGGGCGGAATCCATACTGGCACTCCGAGAGGGTACTCTCCTGTCGGATCCGGGAATCGATTATCCGCTCGTAAAGCTTCATGGTGTGGGACATTATCTTTATACCTCGGTAACTACCACACTCTTGCACCGATCCCTTGCCCTTGAAGACTGGCGTAATAACACTCAGCCTCCACTGGTTTGGGATTTTACCGGTGAGGAGGATACGGTTATAAAGATTAGCGAGGATGCCCACACCACGGGCACCCATTGCCTTCCAAGCCTCGATGGGGACTTCGTCGGGTCCGACAGCTTTCCGGTTCTTCATGCGACGAATGGCAGTCTGAACTTCAGCAGGCGTTATCGGTGGCACTAGTCCTTGATTTGGAGGGAGATCTGGTGGCTGCACCTCTTTATGCTGCTTATTCAGCAGATCGTGGAAGTATGAGCGCCATCTCTCCTTCACCGCGACTTCCTCGTACAACAGGTTTCCTCCAGGGTCTTTGATGCAGCGGCACTTGGTTATAGCCTGCACCGCTTTGGCCCTGGAGCGCGCCAACTTGTAGATGAGCTTTTGCCCCTCAGACGATTCCAACTTGTTGTATAGCGGTTGCAAGTGGTCTCGTCTGGCCCTGGCTACGGCTCTCCTAGTGGCGCGTTTAGCCTGTTTGTACTCGTCGTGGTCTTCGGGAGATTTGGACGCTTGCCACTTTTTAAAGAGGGCTTTCTTCACCCTGATCTCCTTCTGGACTGTGTCGTTCCACCACCAGGTGTCCTTGTCACACTTGCGTCCACCCTTAGACGTGCCGAGCACTGCCTTCCCCGCCTCAAGGATAGCTGCCTGAATCTTGTCCCAGCAATCTTGCACTGGTTCGTCTACAGCATTAGTGCACTTATCACCGATAGCTGAGACGAAACTCTGGGACTTGGCTTCATCAAACAGCCACCACTTGATTCTGCGTTGGCCGCGCTCAACTCGTTTGCCTTTGGGTTTTACGCGGAGGTCCATGACAAGGAGACGGTGTTGCGCAGTGAGACTCTCCCCGGGTATAACCTTGCAGTTGGCTACCCTACTGATGCTGTGCCTCCTAGTGAGCAGGAAATCGATCTGGGTAGCGCGCCCCCCACTCTTGTAGGTGATAAGATGTTCGGGCTTCTTTTTGAAGTACGTGTTCACGATGGCAAGATCAGCAGCCGCACACGTTCTGAGGATATGCTCACCCTCTGGGTTACGGCTACCGTATCCATAACCACCGTGGACACGCCCAAACTCCTCACATCCACCACCCACATGACCGTTCAGGTCACCACCCAGAACAATCTCCTGCGACAGCGGAATGTCACGGAGCACTCCCCCGAGTTGGTTCCAGAACGAGATCTTTTCGGCTTCGCCACACCCAGACTGTGGAGCGTAGGCACTTATCAGGTGGGTTACAATCCCATCGAAAAGCACCCTCACAACCATAAGTCGGGCGCTATGGCGTTTCACCTCCAAGACGTCATCCTGAAGCTCCCGGGAGAGCACCACGCCCACCCCGGCCTGCCCATCAGGAGCACCTGTGTACATCAGCTGGTAGCCGTCCCCAATGAGCTTGGAGCTACTGCCCTCCCACCGAGTCTCCTGCAGGAACGCCACGGCCACCCTCCGCCTGGAGAGTACGGCGGCCAACTCCCTCGCGCGACCAGTTAACGTGCCGATGTTCCACGTTGCGAAGCGGAGTTTACGGGGATCGCGATTTTGGCCTATCTTCTTTAGCCGTGCCCGGCTCAGGCACGGTAGCCCTCGTCCACTTGTCACAAGAGGCGGGCGACACTCCTGCGCGCCGTTTTGCGGCGGCGCCCTATCCCTCGCGCGATCCCTTACGTTGCCTATCATTTCTTGATTTGGCTAAGTTTTGGCCTTTCCGGGAGCGACTGCCGTCTGACCCCCCAACCCTGAAGGGAAAGCCAGCGCCAGAGCCTCGTCCGTTTTTCAGCAGGTGCACCGGCTTGCAGGTGAGGTTGGCTTGGGTCCCGAAGATCTTGGTGGGACCCCACAGCACCCAATACTGTACTAATAATAATACTGATTCAATTCGAATCAGTAGTTTCTGAGATTAGCGCCTCGAATACACAGGGAACATAGGCAAAAAGAATCTTCTCGGGCGGGACTCGAACCCGCAATCTTTCCCTTACAGGGGGATTGCCTTGACCAATTCGGCTACCGAGACACGCTGACTCAAATTTCCCATCTTATACGTCTTTAAGGCGACGGTGGAGTCATCTACCGATTTTCTTACGAACTATTGGAATCAATGAATGATGTTACAACCATTTTAAAACATTGATTTTTGATAACTCCGCCTAAACAATTGAATGAATTTTTACAGCATTAAGTATGCAAATAAGTTATACAAATAACGCGTTCATACACACAAACTCCTCTATATTAGTGTGAATAAACTTAGTATCGGAATGCTAAAATGTAGCGTCTGCATCAGTATTACTTTGTTAGTGTTTAAGACAGGTATTAATATAAAATGTGTTATGATAATATGCTAAATTAATATTAAGTCAGTGTAACTCTAAAGAATATTTACATATAAATGTGAGTGTTTGTTTGTTTCACGAATTCGGATTTATAGGAAAAAAATGGGTGTGTTAGTTCAGATAATATCTACTATATTGCGTAAGTATTAAAATATATTTTCTATGTATAATGTAGTATTGATAGGTATACTAAAAATTGATTGTGAAGGTCATGTGGTTGTCGCTTCACTGAAAATATTGAAGATTGTTGCTAGTCAAATATATACTAATATTATAAATGCGAAAGTAACTCTCTCTGTCTGTAAGTATGTTATGTTCACGACTAAACCACTGAACCGATTTTGATGAAATTTGGTATAGAGGTAGATTAGACCTTGAGAAAGGACATAGGCTATGTTTGGTCGCGATAACCGACATCCACACGGGCGGAGCCACGGGCAAGAGATAGTATTATAAATGCGAAAGTAACTCTCTCTGTCTATAAGTATGTTAGGCTTTCACGACTAAACCACTGAACCAATTTTGAAGAAATTTGGTATAGAGATAGATTAGACCTTGAGAAAGGACATAGGTTATGTTTGGTCGCGATAACCGTCATCTACGCGGACGGAGCCGCGGGCAAAAGCTAGTTTGTTATAATAGTTGTGTACACTGACCAGCCAGTCAAGTATACTATATAGAACACGCTTCATATAATATGATATCCAAGATGTCGTGATGTCGTGAGTACAGTGGTAATAAAATTAATTTACTGATAAGCCAAGATACCTTTCTTTCCGTGCGGAAATCACCTCCGATACCTCACCCGCCGGAGCCGGTAGGGGAGGTTATGTCGGACTCGAACCGACTAAAACCGCACGCCGACTGTGGGTCGTGGTGCTAGGCCGGAGGTGAGGTTGTCTTCGACATATACCTCGCACCCCGGCTGACCCAGGGCCATCCCTTACGGTCTGGCCCTCCTCGGGATGCCATTCTACCAGTGCTGCTAGACATTACGTATATTCTAGCCAACGAAATGAATGCGCTTGGGAAGTGTAGTGTTAGTATGTCCTATGATCCTATCAACTATTTGAACCAGGCGGTCAATTTCCAGGTATCAGATAATCAAGGTACAGTAAAAAAATCTGTACATTATGAAATTAGATACATTAATTTATGTACTTAATTAAATTTAAAATTGCCCCTGTTTAAAAGATTTAAAATACTGCCTTTGCCGTGTCTCTATATCTCAGATATTTGTGTTAGGACACATAAAGGACAATTTGAGAAGTTCAGTGGCAGAGAAAACAGTTGTACTCGGCATAGGAATAAGCTATGTATACCTATGTTAAGGCTAGAGTTGTTTAAAAATATATAATCTGAACTACCTATCCAATTATTTAAAAGGACACTACAAGTACTATAACCTAATATATAAAATTCTCGTGTCACAGTTTTCGTTGCCATACTCCTCCGAAACGGCTTGCCCGATTTTGATGAAATTTTGTGAGCATATTGAGTAGGCCTGAGAATCGGCCAACATCTATTTTTCCTCCCTCTAAATGGTGCAGCGGGAACGGGATCTGACGCCACGAGGGCGGGAAAAATTGGCGGTACGAAGTTCGCCGGGACAGCTAGTATTAAATAAAATGTATTATAACGTATATGAAAAATCCATACAATGACAATTGAATATAATTAATTAAATAAATAAAATAAATATGTTAATAATACAAGGATTATTATAATATATCCGTGGTGCTAGTGCGCCGCAACGTCAACATCGGCTCTTTACATATTTTCTTTAAAAAAATAGTTTTTCTTTACAAAAAGGCAATGAACTCAGTAGAAAACTATATAATACATAAGTACAAATGTTATCTTCGAGGGAGCTAACACGATTATCAAATGAAAACAAAGCTGGTGACCAAATGAATTACAACAAACGGCTCAAAAACATAATCAAGAAACTTGTTATCTGACTAATCCATATCCATATCCATACTAATATTATAAATGCGAAAGTAACTCTGTCTGTCTGTCTGTCTGTCTGTCTGTCTGTATGTTACGCTTTCACGCCTCAACTACTGAACCTATTTTGATGAAATTTGGTATAGGGGTAGATTAGACCATGAGAAAGGACATAGGCTATGTTTCGTCGCGATAACCGACATCCACGCGGGCGGAGCCGCGGGCAAAAGCTAGTATTATATAAAAATTAGTATACAGAATTGATGGAATTTTTTGAAGTAAGCTGGATTACCTGATACTCGAAAATTGGCCGCCTGGTGAAACTAGCAGAAAGGCATGTGATGATAGTACATAATAACAATACTTAATCGCATAGATTTCGTTCGTCAGAAAATATGTGATGTTGGGCAGCACAAGGGTTTTGGTAGAAATATGAGATTGAAAATTGTTATATACTCGCTGACTCGGATCCCGCTGCACCCTACACAATATTTAGCATGTATTATACATATAAACCTTCTTCTTGAATTACTCTATCTGTTAGAAGAAACCGCATCAAAATCTGTCGCGTAGTTTTGAAGATATAAGCATACATAGGGACATAGGGACGCGGAAAGACTATGTAGTGATATTGTATATTGTTGGCATAACTCTTTTATTTATGTTGTGTTTATTAACCCACTATTTGTTTTGCAGTATGTATTTCCACCATGAACTTGGGTCTTACAATCGCATGGCCATCGTCAACATACCTTTTGTTCAAGTCAGAAAACACGACGTTACACCGGCCAATGACAGATTTTGATGTCACCCTGTTTAGCAGCTTACCGCTTATCGGGGCGCTGATAGCCCACCCTTTGATACTTGCGGGCTCTTTGAAGAAGCTGGGACTCAAACGTACTACGATACTGATATCTTTACTATTTGTGGTTAGTAAGATTTGTATTTAACTTGCTTACCGGTAAACGATGCGCTGTCATATTAAAAGGTCAAAGCGATTGAAAAATCATCCATTTTTTCGAACAGTTCGCAAGAATTTTGGTAGATGGCACCAAATTTGAAATGATTCAGGTGTGGCTCAATAGCTCAGTTGGAAGAGCATTCCCCCTGTAAGGGAAAGGTCTTGAGTTCAAGTCTCACTTGAGCGTTACATTTTTTCCGATGTTTTTCGAACTTAAAAGTTAGCATAATAAATGCTATAAAAAATTCATTCAAATAATTATACAGGCACAAATACTGTAACTATATAAAGGACACGTTAATATGACTTCACCTCGCCTGATGGTAAGCTAAAGGCAAAGTCTCGGAAAAACATGTACTATGTTAACAGTGCTGGCACTCAGTTTGACGGCCTCATCAGATGCTTTTTCGCGCCCCGCTTAAAGGACTCGGGACTGTACGAAGAAAGAAACACGTGAGCTGGCAGGGAGTTCCAGGTCTTAATGGTGCGGTATAAGTTTTTTACCCGTTTGGGGTTGAAACGTTGGGGACATGGGATCCAAGTGTATACGTTTTTTAATCAATAAAAGCAGTTGATCGACGCCACACGTGACCAGAAGGCTGATTTATTATTTTGCGAATAAAATAAGCATTGCTATTCAATGTGACAATGCTAACAGTCTTCTTGGATCGTTACCGGTCGATTAATTTTCATCAGTTCAGGCGGGATTCGAATCCAAGATCTTTCTCTTATAGGGTGAAAGCTTCTGACTAATGAGCCACCTCTAATGCTCAATGCTCTGATCGACTTAGTGGTGAGAGTATTCCATTAGGAGAAAGTTCGCGGATTCGAATCCCACCTGAACTGATTACATTTTTACATATTTTTTTTTACATTAAATATCTTAATCGAATAATAAATTTATATTTCAGATTGGGTGGACAATAATAACTGTAACCAACCGAGTCGAAGCCATTCTTCTAGCAGTCGTTATATCAGGATGCGGATATACAAGCTTTTTAGCAGTATCGATGTATATCAGTGAGATAACCCAGGACTCTATCAGGGGGACGTTAACATCTGGAACTAACCTATCGTGTAGTTTTGGAATAATGTTGTCATATTTAGTTGGGGGTGTTTTAGACTACCATAAGATGGTATATTTCTGTCTCTCGTTGGCAGTAATAGGAGTTGTAATGACGGTAATGTTAAAAGACTCTCCAGTAAGGCTTATGGCAAAGGGTAAAGAGGAGGTGAGTTGAAATTTATATGGCTACTTTTTTTAATAACGATACTGTGTGTTTCAGTGGTGAAGGGAAAAAAATTGAAAATGGAAACCGGCGGAAAATAGTTCCTATATCGATCTAGTTTATCATATTTAAACATCTAAAATCTAAATCTAAAATAAAATAAAATATTTTTCTTTCTTCTTTCTTTCTTTCTTTCAAATTTTTTTTCGTGCGGTAATCCCTTCGGATACCTCCCCCACCGGAGTCGGAAGGGGAGGTTATGTCGGACTCAAACCAACTAAAATCACACGTCGACTGAGGGTCGTGGTGAGGTTGTCTTTGACATATCACTTGCACCTCGGCTGACACAAAGGCCATCCCTTACGGTCTGGCCCTCTCCGGGAGGGAGGACAAGGGTGTCCCCAACTCACCCCCGGAATGGGAAGGCGCGCTTCTCAGCGCACCGCTGCCGTGGCCTGCTTCTGCTGTAGTGACAGGCGGCTCCACCCGTCACCACGTCATTCTACAAGATAACTGTTTTCAGGAAGCCGCAAAATCTTTGGCGTTCTATCGACAAACGAGTAGCACCTCTAAGGAGGTTTTAGCAGAAATGAATAACATCCGACGTTCTCTGAACATGCACTTAGAGGGTAAGTTTTAAATATATTAGTGTATGTATAGTTATGGACAAAAGTCATTAAGAAGTTCGAAAAAGTTCATGCATGTGTATTAAAGGGCCACAGTACCGTGATATGCTAATAATTGGGTATTCTACTGATTAAGCGTGATTAGTATTATAATACTAGCTAACCCGGCGAACTTTGTATCGTCAATTATTTTCCACCCGCGTGGCGTCCGATTCAGTTCCCGCTGCACCCTCTTATACAATGATATAGTTATCTAAACAGCAACAGAAATAACCACACTGTTACTTCTCCGTTTATGCCGATGCCGGCTGAATTTATTGACATTAATGATCACTGCTTCGTTCCTTTGAGTAGTAGCGGGATGATATATAGGCTATGTGTTATTTTGATGTATAAGCTATATTATTGTAACCTTAAATGAAAATCCATTCAGTAGTTTTTATGTGAAAGAGTAACAAACACTCATCCATACTCACAAACTTTTGCGTTTATAATATTAGTAGGATAGGATTTTAATGGTTGTAGTCGCATCCTGCTGTTACTACCAAAGAAACCTGAAACTGAGCTTTCCACAGCCTGAGTGCAACTCATCAACATTACTCTATTATCTTGAGAAATGAAATAAACCTGCTGAAAAAATCTTGAATATCACTAGATTAAGATAATGTTTAGATAAGTAATGGAAGTCTATGTTCAGCAGTGTACTATGTGTGGCTGATATGATGATGATGATGAAGATAATGTTTATAATAAAACATAGAATATGCCGATGTTCTGTAAGATTATATTAGGCGAAGTCAAATTGACGTGTCGTTAATAAAAAAAAAATATTAAAATTTATTTTAAATCAATTATTTTTGTTGAATTTACAGATTCTCAGTCTTTAGCGCGAGAGGATGAACCAGAAAATTTGGAATTAAGGGTTAAGAAACTGTCTTGTTGGCAGCTATTCAGTAAGTAAACGCGGTCGATAATTACCGCATGCGGCTTCTTCAACTGTGGCGTTTTTATCGCAGCAGTGTGTCTTCTTAGCCCTTGTCGTAATATATACGAACTAAAACAGATCATTTCGATATCTGGTTTAAGGTATGGTAAGGTAAAACGCAAGTAAAGTTTATCCCTATAATAAACAGGCAAAATCACCCACATATTGGCTGTTTATTCTAGGAATAAACTTTACTCGCGTTTGGTCGAACCCGCTCTTAGTACGTTAGAAACTAGCTTTTGCCTGCGGGCACCACACGCGTAGATGATAGTTATCGCGCCCAAACATAGCCTATACCCTTTCTCAAAATTTAACCTGCCCTTATACTAAATTTCATAAAAATCGGTTTAGTGGTTTAGGCGTGGAAGCGTAACATACGGGCAGACAGACAGAGTAACTTTCGCATTTATAATATTAAGTATGGATTATGCGGAATTATCGACCGATAAAAACGCTCTTGTGGTTGTTGTTAATAAATAAAAACTTTATTACAATGAGCACCTATCCTATTTTAACCGCCAAAAATTTGACAAGAATTGTCAATTGTGATAGTACAGTCCGCATCGAAAGTAAGTGCTGATGGTACAGATTTTAAAAGTAAAAATCTAAACAAAAAGTGGCAATAAGAACATCATTCAATAATATTTTAACAGAGTATTTAAACTACTTAAACAGTATTTACATCAAATCCGCTCGGCCTTCTCGGGCCATCAATTGCTGAGGGTGAGGTAGCTTCTATCATATCCTCGCACCCGGCTGTCCTAGGGCCATCGAAGTCACCATTAGGTATGGAACTACGGTGTCCCTATCTATCTCCAGAAAAGGTGTGGAGGCTAGGGTCACTTTTGACCCTGATTGTACAAATAACCTATTAAGAGGACTTCCTAGCATCTGTTTCTCCATAGTACCGTTCTCCCCTTTTTCCTCCCTGAATATTGCTTCTAGAACAATATTTTTGTTTTCGTAAAATCAAGATCTTCCCTATTAGTATAAAATAAGAAAATATGATCGTCTAAAGATGATAATAAATGACTAATTCTTACTGGCATGTTTGGGGGACTACCAGACAAATTCGAAAAGGTTTTAACATTAAAAAAAATATCAGGAGCATGGATACGCTATTTCCTAATAAAACGGTGTCAAAAATATTTGAATCGTCGTAGTTTTCGCTGAAAAAAACGGGAAATACGAAACCTTGATTTTGCTCAAAAAAATTGTGATAAAATCGATCTGAGCTGTGGCTATCCTTATCGCACTCTACGGGGACAGAGGTGACAGGGGCAATAGTGGCGTTCAAATGAAAGGTTCAGGATTATTCGCTAGCTAGGAAGTCCTCTTATACTTGATTTTCCAGAAACGACCCCCTCAATCCGTCGCCAGTTCTATCTGGTCATGGTTCTACACATGGCTTTCGAGTACCAAGGACTCCCAAGTATGCAAGTGTACGCTGAGCCGATATTCACTGCTATAGTAGGAGACGATATCATTTCTCCTAACACTTGTAGTGTAGTGTTTGGACTTGTGATGCTCACTGCTGGTGCTATTGCGGCGTTATTAACTGATAAGATAGGCAGAAGAGTAAGTTTGTTATTAATTCTTATATGACTTAGATTGGAGGAAGCTAATGCTCAGACAGGATTGAACCCGTTTTTTTTACTTGCGAAAAACCCCCCACTGGTGGAGGTGGTTATGTCGGACTCGAACCGACTAAAACACATGCCGTCTTTGAGTCTTTGGTTGCCGGAGGTCAAATTGCAGAAAACATATCTCTCGTACCCCGGCAGACCCACGACCATCTCTTTCGAGATGGCCCCCTTCGGGTTGTAGGGACCATAGTGTCCCCATCTAGCGCCGGGTACGAGGAGGCGCACTTTGCGCCGCCGCCACGGCCTGCTTTTGCTAGGGTGACAGGCGGCCCTTACACTCAAATACACTACAGTACATTAGAGCACTGACCAGTTGCCCACACAAAGGTTGTATACTCTTAGAAGAATTGCGAACGCCTCAAGTCGTGGTTTCTTCAGCATTCAAAATTCCACAATACAACAGTCAGTTCAAGACGTGGTTTAGTAAGTAGCTCAGTAGTTAGAACATTCCCCCTGTAAGGGACTGAACGCGGGTTCATGTCCCGTCAGAACATTCACTTATTTTAATGTACTTAAGTTTATTTATTTTATTAAAGTGGGTGTCATGGTTTCTAATAGTTCGGGACTTCACGCGATAAATGTTGGAAAACTTACTTTTGCCGACGTTTTGGGTACGTTACAGCACCCGTGGTTACGACTTGACTGGCTTGCGAGCGTCACGCGGTGTGCGGGAACATTTTTTTTTGTGCGCCTGCCCTCCATTACTTTCACATTGAATGTAAGGCTGGCGACACACCACGCGCACTATGTCTGTATTATGAACCATGAGTATACGCCGCGAAAGTTTAAAAATAATGTGGGTCTGTTTGTCCGTAGCCTCTACAAATATACTCATCTATAGTAAATGGCGTCTGCTGTTTGTGTCTAGGAACCCAAATAGTTACGGGATGGTTCCCAAAATGGACAATACTGCTTTTCGTATACGTATTTGCGACATCTCACACTGTTGGCTCAGGGACTGTACCGTTTGTGGTCTCAGCTGAAGTATTTTTACCAGAGGTAAGTTATTATTAAGGTTTAAACAATAAATTGGAGATTGCCGTATTGGGGCTCGGTGGAATAGAGTAGGATCACCTTTCTTTCTGCGGGTATCTTAAAAGGTGACTAAGGGAAAGAGCTGTTCTCCATCTGACAGTAAACATACAGCCCACAACAAAGTGTTACGTAGGACCGACAGTCATAGCGAAACGTGGGTGCTAATACCTTCGGGGATTTTAAGGTTTGAGAAAATTTGAGATTCAACTTAACTGTGCGTTTTCGAGAAACTTTTTGCCTCGCACAATTAAACTGCGGAATGAACTGTTGCCAGCGGTACTTCCGAACCAATACGACCTTCAAACCTTCAAGAAAAGAGCGTACTCTCTATTGAAAGGAAGGCAACGCACTTGTGACTCCTCTGGTGTAGCGGGTGTCCATGGGCGGCGGTGATCGCTTACCATCAGGCGATCCGTCTGCTCGTTTGCCTCCCTATTCCATAAAAAAATAGACAATATATCTCCTAGAAAGTAAGCGTGGAACACCTAGGTATACCACGGGTCCATGAAAAAAACCGTAAAACATCTAGTTAAGTGAACTACGTATCCATAAAAATAACTATAACACTATAAGCTCAAGAATGTAACCATGGAAGATCTGGGCATACCACGGGTCCTAGAAAATAGCCTTGGAACACCTGGTGTTCCGTGGATCCAAGACAGTAACCATGGAACCTAGGTGTATCACAGGATTAACATAGTAACCCACTGCTACGCAGGAGGCGCGGTTCGATTTCCGCTCAGTGCAAATATTTGTATGCATGAATATAGCTATTTGCATTGGTCTGGGTGTTTCTCTGTATAATATGTATGTATTTACAGAAAAAAAAAGCATATAAGTATGTTTATCCGCATTCTGGATTCCATAACATAAGCTATAAAAGCTTACCATGGGTCTAGATAGCGTTGTGTAGAATGTTGTGGAATATTGTGGAATACCACGGGTCTTAAAAATTAACCGTGAAGCAGGTTATAAAGAAATTTTGCTGATTATATCTCTCGTACCTAAAGTAAAGCCAACGAAGCGAGAGAGAGAAAGGTAAAAAAAGTTTCAGCGGTTCCAAACATTTTTATTTAAAAATTATTACGTATCACTTCAAGCGCATCCTAGACAGGAATGAAATTGCTCATAAGATGGCGAATCTGACAGTTTAGAACCGCTGTGCTGAGAGCTTTCCTGTACTACGGAACACGCAACGACAGCTGTCGCTCGGACATGTCCAACAAGGACAGAGACAATAATCGCTAGTTATTGCAACGTAACTCAGTAATGGTCGCTTTGTTTACCTTTTTTCTCTAGTCTCGTTGGCTTTACTTTACTTCTACGAGTAGAGCGTACAAACTAGATTAAATATATTTTATTTATTGTAATTATTTAATCATCACTTTCTATCATTTCAGGTAAAAAGCAAGTTACTAATATTTATATACGAATGGTCGTGTTTTTGTTCGTTCAGCTGTATGCTTCTATTCAATATACTGATGCAGTCTTTTGGCTTGGTACCTGTGTTCTACTGCTTCTCCACCATCTGCTTCGCTACTGCGGTTTATTTCTTTTACTTTTTACCGGAGACTAAAGGGTTGCCAGTATACGCTATACAGGCGTTATTCACTAAGGAGGTTAGGAAGTGATTTTACAGTAAATGAGATCGTGAATTAATTAAAAAAAAATATTGTGATTTTTTAGGAATTGGCAATAAATATACTATTATTAATTTTAAGCTAGTATTTATTTTTGACATAACATACATATAACATAAACTCACGCCTGTATTCCCCGGCAGAGGTGCTAGCACCCACATTTCGCCAGTTTATGTTTAGGTCCCAATGTAATAGGTGGCGAGCCTATTGCAATTAACCGGGCACTTATCAACCTGCGATAAATACACACATAACTTCGAAAAGCATCGAAAAGTCATTGGTGTGTGCCATGGTAAACCTGGGATCGAACCCGAGACCTCGTCTCAGCAGTCCATTACCCATACCTTTTTTTTTTACAGACTTTTTAAATGAAAGGCATTGAGACCATAAACTGTCGGTACCACCGACGCCATTCTTCAGCACGGGTTGCCGGACCGCCTTCAAGAGACAATTCTGAAGGCGGCCGTGCATGCTCCATTTTATATGGTAATCCAGAACACCCTTTCTGTGCCCAAACAACATCTATTCATCCATTAAATAAATTATTTTTCGCTACCGCTGTCACCATGTTTTTACCCATACCCATACATTTTTGGATCTTTTTAAATTAGGCTGAAAATGCTGGAGTGTCTAAAGTGACCTTATTCCAATCTGAACAACTAACCCGATCAATCGTGCAAGCTCTTCCAAAAGACCAAAGTACTAAAGAGCTCGAGTCGCGCCTCCAATTCCATAAAAAATTCATGATAGGCTCGCAGACTGGTAGGGTAGGTTTGGGTAATACTAGGAGGCAGTCAGACAAAGACATAACAAAATCTTTTCTTCAAGTAGATGAAAATAATACCTACAAAGTGCACGCAATGAACCTAGAAATACAAAACGAATGGTTAACACTAGGTGAATTTTGTATTCCCATAGCCTTAAAATGGCGTACCTTAATATACGACTGGTCACCGGCTCTCCTTAAATTCTATCTCAATGCATTCCAGTTGACCCTCCCCGACCAAAGCAATCTTGTCAGATGGGGAAAAGCCACAGATAAAACATGTAACTCATGTGGTGAAGCAATTGGTACTGCTAGGCACCTACTGGTGGGTTGTAGGACGCTATTAGACCGGGGTCATTACTCGCGCCGACATGATAAGGTATTAGAAATCGTACGTGAGGCGGTAAGTTTGGCGGTAGCTAGAGCGAAAAAGGGTTTAACCACAAACCAAAGAAATGACGTCGCGTTTGTAAAGGAAGGCTGCTCAAAAAAGACAAATCAAAAGCCGTACTCAATTTTGATAGCAGCCGCTGATTGGACATTACTCGCAGATTCGTATGAGAAACACTATAAAATACCGGAGGATGTTTGTGCCTCGTCATCCAGACCCGATATATTTCTATTTTCAAAACAGCAAAAGCGTGCAGTACTAGTAGAACTCACAGTACCGTGGGAAACTAACATACCTAAAGACCACGCTATAAAAATAAACAAATACTTTGACTTGACCAACGAGTTAACCAAAAATGGCTATGTGGTTAAACTCTACGCCGTGGAAGTGGGAGCAAGGGGAATTCCAGCTAAATCCCTGTATAACTTATTTAAAGACCTCGGATTGCCAAGAGCTTCAGTAAGCTCTTTACTCAAACGAATATCTAAAACGGCGTTGATAGGATCTTACCAAATTTGGATAGGTAGAGGGGGGAACACGACTGACGGTGGGGGTGAGCGCTGATGCATCACAAGGTGGCCACCCTAAACCTACACCTGGGTCGCAAGTCCCAGGCGCCGTCGCAGTGTTCCTCTCTGTACCACGCCATGGACCCGGCGACCGCACGGTGAATCCATGGAATGCTAAGAACCGGATCTCTCCTAACGACTCAAATATTTGGTTGGTCAGTTAAGAATGGTACTGGTATTTGAATACATCAGGAAAAATGAAATGCTCTAGTGGGACTTGAACCTACGACCTTTCCCTTACAGGGGGAATGCTCTTCCAAATGAGCTATTGAACCAATCTGAATCACTTCAAATTTCCCTTCTCTTTATATCCGTCTTTAAGGACTACGGTGGTGTAAAATAAAAGTCGTGGGTTAAAGTCCCACTTGAGCATTTCATTTTTCCCATTTTTTTTGAATTTTAAAGTTAGCCTAATAAATGCTATAAAAATTCATCAAAATGGTACTGGTTATCAATACAACTTATCAACACTAGATAGACTTATTTATCGCCTACTAACGGCCGTTCCCAATAACATACTTACAGTTAAAGATAGATCGCAACAGTCAAATATGACGTATCGGCTGTTTAAATTCAAAACATGGTAACTGATTTTTTTGCGGTAACGCGAATCGCGGTATAATTTTATTTTCCGAAATTGGTGTGAAATAGGAGTTACTATGTTTTGAATTTAAACAGCCGAGCACTTTATCCGTAGATGCGATCTATCTTTAACTGTCAGTATGGTATTGGGAACGCCGGTTAGTGTAACACTTTAGTAGATGACTGTAAATATTAAGTAGCTCAAAAAGCTGTATTTTACCAAGCGACTACATTATGGGGTTCTTCAATAAGGGCATTTGAAGGTTCCAACAGGGTCAGCAGCACGTGTGTGACTCCCTTGGTGTTGCACATGTCCATGGGCCACTGTAATACATCCTATCAGGGTGCCAATGGACCCCTGGGTCAGCCGGGATGCAAGGGATATGTCGATGACAACCTCACCTCCGGCATAGCACCACGACCCATAGTCGGCGTGCGGTTTTAGTCGGTTCGAGTCCAACATAACCTCCCCTTCCGGCTCCAGCAGGGGGGTATACGAGGGGATTTTCGTAAGATAAAAAAAGGGTGCCAATGGGCAGTATACTTATCTGCCACCAAAAAAAAGAACAAAAGAAATCCGGATTCGGGAATATCGACCATGACAAGTGACTCGACCAGTAGGGGCATATGTTACACCCCCCTTTAAATCTGTATGTTCTCAGTCGAATATACCTCGTATTCATGAAGTCGAGAACATTCTACGCTTGCCAGAACATTCATTTTTTATTTCAACTACGATAGTACGAAGTAGTGTAAATTGGCGTTCAGCCAAACAACTTCCCACCGGGCAAAGCGTAATGATAGAATTTTAAAAGCACTTCATACTGGCTTTATTATTATACTTCGAATGTAAGGTTTAATGACAGAGGAAGTCCGTGAAGTCTGGACGGAAAAATAACTGTTCTAACTACAATACTTCGATTTGCTTCTTCCTACAGTCCCGGGTCCTTTAAGCGGGGCGTGAAAAAGCAATCTGATGAGGCCGTCAAGCTGAGTGCCACCACTGTTAACATGGCACTTGTTTACGATGGTGACCCTCTTTCCGAGACTTTACCTTTAGCTTACCATCAGGCGAGCGGAAGTCAAATTGACGTGTCCTTTATAAAAAAAAACAATCGGTTGTGGAGGCATGGAAGTCTGATGGCAGTTGCTTCACTGAAAATATCGAAGCCAAGCCCGCAGTTCGACTAGAAAGGCGGTCCCCAGCCTGCAGGTTGCAGATGCAGATGCAACTGGGATTAAAGTTAGGATGAAATGGAAGAAGGAGTTTGTGAAGTGAGTAACTGGAAAATGCGATTTTCCCAAGCGACTACAATATGAGGTTCTTCATGAAGGGCGTTAGGTTTCTTTTTCGTTAAGGGCAGCACATGTAATGCCTCTGGTGTTGCTTACATCCATAGGCCACGGTAACCACTTTGCATCAGATGTGCTTGTTTGCCACCTAAGAGGTATAAAAAGGCGTGATTTTAATGTAAGTTACCACCAGTTTTTACATTACGTTCAGTGTTTTTGCTTACATTTATTTTCATATAAAACACGCAAAAAACTTCACCTCGTTTCATGAAAAGTTGAAAGTAGCATGTCATGAAAGGTGGTAACTGTCACAGACACTAACAATGTTATACCTAATAGTGCCGGCCTCATCAGATGCTTTTTCACGCCCCACTTATAGGACCCGGGACTGTAAGAAGAAGGAAAAACGTGAGCTGGTAAAGAGTACCAAGACTTTATGGTGCAGCAAAGAAAAGAGGCTCCGGACACATTATCCCATGAATAAAAAAGTACATAACATAACATAAACTCACTCCTGTATTTCCCGAAGGGGTAGGCAGAGGTGCTAGCACCCACATTTTGCCAGTTTATGTTTAAGTCCCAATGTAATAGGTGGCGAGCCTATTGCCATTAACCGGGCACTTATAAGCCTGCGATAAATACACACATAACTTCGAAAAACATCTAAAAGTCATTGGTGTGTGCCATGGTAAACTTGGGATCGAACCCTAGACCTCGTCTCAGCAGTCCATTACCCATACCACTAGGCTACCGAAGGGAATAATAGGGAATAATAAAACAATAATTCGGAAAGAACAATAAAAAATTCTCCAAATACCACCTAATTCCATTTCTCCCCACTCAACTCTAAAACGACATCAGTATTTGTTCAGAAGGTTCTAAAGACTACTTGCACGTATAAAAGTCGTTACACACTTCATAATTACAGGGCTGAAGAACATTTTGACTGTTATAGATGCTGTTAAACAAAATAATAGTCTAAACATACTTGGTGCTGGTCATAACAGCTCACAAGACACTTGTGTACGTAGTTTATAGCGCAATTTAATCTTTTGTAAGTATTGTCGTGAATGTACACTCAGCGTCAGAATTGTCTTGATTAAAAAGTCTCAAAATGATCTTAATAACAAGGTATAAACATAACATAAACTCACGCACCTAACTCTAGCACCTCTACCTTCCCCGAAGGGGTAGGCAGAAGTGCTAGCACCCACATTTCACCAGTTTATGTTTAGGTCCCAAGGTAGCGAGCTTATTGCCATTATCCAGGCACTTATAAACCTGCGATAAATACACACATAACTTCGAAAAGCATAGAAAAGTCATTGGTGTGTTTCAATTTCAATTTCAATTTATTTTCATTTTCTTACATGATAGCATTTAAACAGTGTTTGAGGCACTCCTTTTAAGTAAGTAATACCTGTGTTAGGAGGCCTCGCTCTCCACATTACAAAAGAAGTAGCTAGTCAGGTAAGTAACTTTTTGATTTTATATAAAATAACAATTTGAATGTGTGTGTGTGTGTGTGTTTTCGTGTGTGTGTGTATGTGTGTGTGTGTGTGTGTTTGTGTGAGTATGTGTGTGTGTGTGTCAGTGTCAGAGTGAGGTAGACAATTAGGTTAGGGATAATGTTAAGATATAATATGCATGAGCTCTTCGGTTTCACCATAATTCATGGATTTTAACCAAGATAGCAGGGTTATTTTACAGTCATGAAAGACCATGGGGTAGATGCTTAATATTTTGTTTATCTTGTTATATAAATAGGCTGACTGTCTTTTAAACTGTCTACTGGCAAATGTTGTAGCGACAGTGTCTGCTGGAGCAACATTGTGATAGACTCTTTTGTTAAGAAGATTAGGGTCAAAGTTCAGTCTAACATGAACTTTTAGAACAGTGAGCAATATATACAGTTGCCTCACTGATAATAGGTTACTAGTTTGATACAACTCAATAGTCGGGTATTTGTAAGGTTTAGAATAGATTACTTTTATAATCGATCTTTGAGCTCTTTCCAATTCAATAAATTTAGTTTTGTTAGCACCTCCCCATACTGGTATGCAATATGGGAGTACTGATTGCACTAGAGCAATATATATTTTGGTCATTGTTTCAAGAGGTGTAACATGGCGCAATGTTTTGAAGACCCATTTAAATTTTCTTACCCGATTTGCGAGTAGTTCTAGGTGAGAGTGCCAAGAAAGTCTCTGGTCAAACATGATACCAAGATACTTTAGATGTTGTACTTTCACAAGTGGGATACAGTTGCAGTCCGTTGATTGGGAATCATTACATTTGTGAATTCGGAGCTCAAAGTCTGCTGGAGGTTGAAACGAGTCATAAATTGAGAAACACATATAGTTCGTTTTGGCAGTATTTAAAGTGAGGATATTTTTATCCAGCCAGGCGGCCACACTGGTCAAGCCCACCTCCGCAGAGCGCCGTACCTCATCCCATGACCGTCCAGTAAACACAATTGCTGTGTCATCGGCATAAGAAAATATACGTCCAGAATCTAGATTTAAATTACATAAGTCATTGATATAAATCAAAAAGAGAGTGGGGCCGATGACACTGCCTTGGGGCACGCCGTAAGCCACATTTTCACACCCACTGGTGTGCGTTCCTATCCTCACTTGCTGTTGTCGTTCTGATAGATAACTTGTGAAAAGAGAGAGAGAGTCACCACGAATACCGATGCATTCAAGCTTCTTTATTAGGGTGGGTACAGAGACGGTGTCGAAAGCCTTTTTTAAGTCCAAAAAGATCGCTAAGCATTTCTTACCCATATCTAGGCTCGTCACAATATGGGAACTAAAAGAACAAACAGCATCTTCAGTTGATAGCCCTTTACGAAAACCGTATTGTGAGGATGACAAGATGTTGTAGTTACTAAGGTAGCTAATTAACCTTTTATTAAGTAATCTTTCCAATATCTTAGAGATTACAGGAAGAACTGAAATAGGCCGGTAATTATTAACGTCATCTCTGTCTCCACCCTTATACACAGGAGTTACTAATGACCTTTTCAAGGCTTTTGGAAATACACCAGTTCTAAAACAAATATTGGCCAAATGGCTAATTATAGGAATCAGTATAAATCCAGCTAATTTTAGGAATTGGGTCGGAATGTTGTCCCAACCTGGGGCGCTATTAGAGTCCAGGTTCATCAGTACACATTCCACTTCAGCAGGATCTGTCTCCAGCAGAACAAACGATGTCAACATAGTGCTAGCTCCTGTAGAAGTATTATCACGAATGTGTCCACTGTGATTTATTATACATTCGGCCAGATGTTGACCGATATTCGCAAAGAATTTGTTAACGGAGTTGACCGACTCAATAGGGGATGTATGATTTCTTAATAAATTAGTATTTGGTACTTTAGGGGGCTTGTAGTGTACAATATCATTTATAGTTTTCCATAATGTTTTATTATTACGAGTAGACTCCGATAGCTTTTTTGTATCGTATTGACGTTTTAACTTCTTTATAAGATTGTTGCAAAAATTTCTATAGCGTCGATAGGTAAGCCTAAGAAGTTCATTATTATTATCATTTTTCAGAGTTCTTTGCATGCGGTTTCTGTTTCTTATACATCGAAGAACACCTTCCGTAATCCAAGGTTTAACAATACGCCTAGAACTTGGGATGGTTACTTTTTTTGAATGCCTTGTTAGAGAATCTGTGATTATCTTAATAAGCGCGTCAGTACATAAGGTGGGATCTTCATAAAGATAAAATTCCTGAAGGTTATAATCTTGTAGGGTGTTAATTGCCTTCTCATAGTCTATAATTGTTTTATATTTAGAGTGTGATGGTAGGGGTAGTTTCGTTGCATGGGATAGACTTAGTAAGATAGTATGATGATCTGTGATGGTAGTGTCAAGCACAGCAACAGACGCGGTGGTATTATTTTTATTTATTTTCAATAGAAAATGGTCTAGGCATCTAAAATCTCTTGTAGGGAAGCAATGTGCTGGGAGTAGGCCGTGATGAGAGATCATGTTAAGGTAATATGCCCTATTATTCTTATCGTAGGTGCTAATGTTAGTACTCTCAATCAAGTTAATGTTAATGTCTCCAGTAATAATTATACGACTATGTGTTTTAATATTTTCAAGGTGAGTATCAATCGATTTTATGAAAGTATCCGCATTTTGGTGAGAGGGAGAACGGTAAACACCCAGTATGGTGCAGTGCGGGGTTGTGATTTGGAGACATGAAGCATGCTGTAAGATAATCTCTTGTACATTAGAAGTAAGATTATTTTTTATATAGGCAACCACACCATCATTTTGGTTCATTAAGTTTTTCGTATAGAATGAGTTATAATTAGCCAAATTAGGAATTTGTTTATCGCGATCAAGTCGGCATTCAGTAAAGATCATTATGTCTATATTTAACTGTAGTTCGAACGTTGAGATTAAAAAATCATTAAGGTTACTATAAATACTTCTAATATTCTGCGTTATTATGTTTAAGTTAGAGTTTAGGAAATAGGGATAATAGTTTTTTGTCAAATTTTCAGCCGAGCATTCTACGCCGTATGCAATTTCCATATCATCCAATTCTTGAAAGGTTCTATGAGAACAAGCCATGTCGGGTGAGTGATATATTTATGAATTGCCGGTAGGGGATATTGTTTTTATTAACATGAGTCATAAGGTTCAATGTAAAAGTAGGTCGATAATCTATCAAGACTAGTACTGGTCGTATATTCAGATATTTGGATGCAATGAAGTACATTACACTGTGCATTAAGTAGTTTTGTGAATCTGAGTGGTTATTGAATATCCCAACAATAAAAGTGTCACGTAGAAAATATATATTATGTATTGTTATCGTTTTAGTAGTATAAAGGCTCGAGCTCGTAGTATAATATTTATATTTAAAAGTGTGTAAAATGTGTTGTAAATACATAATGAGAAGTGAGTTATAGTGAAAAGTTGTATATATTGTGTAGATTTGCGTGTGAGTGTGATTAGTATGATTACTTAATTCTAATGTAATTTTTATGATTATTAATATTTGATACAAGCAACTAAAATTTAAAACTATGCCAAAAATCAAATGTAGATCCGTGAGTCAATCTTCTGAGAGCAATTGATGTATTTGGGCCTCATTTTTAATATTGATGGTGGGTGACTCGTCGCTCCTCTTTATAAAAACTTTGCCAAACGAAGTCCAGCAGTATTTATATCTTTTTGAGGCCTTCAAGTCTCTGGCTAAGAAGAATAGTCTTGCACCTCTTGCGGTTAGTTGTTCTGCTACATAAATTGGTGTATCCTCATTATTTTTCAGTCCCAAATGTTTTGCTTGAAGTTTACAATTATTGTGAGAGTTAAAAGCTTTACACATAGTTAGAAAGCTCTGTTTCAGTATCGAAGAGCCAATTTCAACGATGATTGGAGTATTCGTTGTCTCCTTCTTTTTGGTCGGTACGCGGTAAATATCCTTAATATCTGATAAATCTATTTTACAATTGATATTTGTAGATAACTTCATGACCATGCTCGTTAACTCCTCTTTGGACTCTCGCTTACCCATAGGAACGTTTTTTATTTCGAGGTTGCCCTTACGTAATGTGCGTTGCAATTCCTCATTTTTTTCTTCCAGGATGAAAATATGCTCCCTATCCTTTTTAGCTTGAATTTCGAGCTGATCCAATCTTTTTTTAAGTTCGTCATTCTGCTGGGAGATAAAACTAAGCGATTCTTCAATATTTCGATTGGTTTCCCTAATTTCCTTTAGACTGGATTTTATTTCTGCGAGTTCCCTTTTCTGAGCACTCAGTAAGGAATTCTTCATTTTTTTGATCTCTTCCTTAAAACTATCAAGTTCGGCAGGCGACTCTGAAGTTTTCCTCCTTTTCGAGCGTGACACGAAGTTTTGAGGCGTAGTGTTCGAATCACTCATTTCATTTATATTCGAATCTGAGAGTGATTTATCCATTGACGTACCAGGCGATAATAAATTATAAAGATGATATTATATAATCCGAGCTTAGAAGTGTCCGCAGTACAAAAGGATGCCAGGAGCCAATAATAACGGAGTTGAAGTTTTGATTTAAATATGGCGTTGCAATCTTAACGCAGCAGCCAATAACGCAATTAAGTAGGCGTGACCTTATAGGAGGTCACTGCAATTGGGCGTGGCTCCGGTAGTAGGTACTTGGTAAGGTACCAGGACAGCAAAAATAGCGAAGAGTAGGTACTCACAGATATAATAACTGCGAGCGAACTCCTTTACTTCATGAACTTCTGGTACACTGAACTATTATTTTATTTTAATTTTTAATTTAAATGATTTTAAAATAAATAAAAAATACTCTTAGGCACGTTTACACCTGTAGGTGGTCCGGGGGGAAGAGGAGGTGTGTGCCATGGTAAACTTGGGATCGAACCAGAGACCTCGTCTCAGCAGTCCATTACCCATACCACTAGGCTACCGCAACTCTAGAATAAAAATGGAGAAGTAAATAAAAAAAATAGAGGCATTTCTTGTCACTCGTGATTATTATACCTATATAGTGAAAAAGTTGAACGCTTGACATGTAGGTGAACACTGCTTATGGCTGTTCTATCCTAATATATTTCTGTGGTGTTTACCAAATATCACAAAATCGGTTCATCGGTTAAGGAAGGGGGGAAAACCAAGAAATTAAGATAATTTTTACCCGACTATGGCGAAGCCAAAAGGAGGGTTATGATTTTGACAGGCTATGTATGTATGTATTTATGTTCATTTGTTCCCTCATAGCTCCTCAACTACCTATTAGAACTGGACAAATGACGTATCTTTACAAGCGGCTTTATCGTCCAATGGTTATAGGCTATATGACGTATCACTCAATCTTGTGTGGCGCCCTCTAGCGTTCATAAGGTACAGTGTTAAAAAATAAATTTGAGATAAATATAACGTGTTTGGTATCAAATGAAAGGGCATAAGAAGCACATTTCAAATATGTATAAATTATTAGCTTTACCTTACCCCAAAATAATATAAATAAAAAATAAAGTTCAAAACTAAAACCCGACTACCACGGCTATCCTTGATATTTTCTTGTTTGTTACTTTTTAAAGCGTGATTTTTCGGTAGGCGGGTTTTAGTTATTTTTTATTAACTTTATTTTTTGAGTACTTTGTTTGTCAAGATCGATCTGTTGCTGACTGTGGTTTATTATCGTAACTGGTTAAGCAATCCGTTATATTATTAGAACAATTCAAGGATCCCCGACATCGTGGCAACCGTTGAACCAAAATATTACTAGGTATAGCAAAAGTTAAAATGCCACAGATAGACACACATATACACACACACATACGCACGCACGCACGCAAGCACGCACTCACGCACACACACAGAGAGAGAGAGAGACACGTCAAACTTATAACACCCTGATTGTAAAAACAGTAATTAATAGTTAACAATGCTCACGATATTGACACACAAAAATGTCATTAGTTCCAGTGTAAACGTCTTTGTATTAACTAACAAATATATTCTTATTTAGGAATCCATTTTAGCATTTTATGAATACGCTAAAAATAATCCATTCCACGTTATTCCATTATTGTTTTAGTGCAATGTTAATTGTTGGGACTGTAGCCAATTCTTGTAAGCATCGGTTGACTTGTTGCCTGCGTGAAAACACACAAATATTTATTGTATTTAATGTATTATATTGTAAATAACCGCAGTAGCCTAGTGGTATAGGTAATGGACTGCTTAGACGAGGTCTCGGGTTCGATCCCAGGTTTACCACGGCACACACCAATGACTTTTCGATGCTTTTTGAAGTTATGTGTGTATTTATCGCAGGTTTATAAGTGCCACCTATTACATTGGGGACCTAAACATAAACGAATACAGGCGTGAGTTTATGTTATATGTATGTATGTATTTAATGTATTTGTATTCCAGGGCGATTGTTTTTTTATTTTTATTTTAGTAATATAGTCCATCCTATCGATCTACATACTCACGCCTGTAAATCCCTGAAGGGGTAGGCAGAGGTGTTTTAACACCCACGTGTCGCCAACTATGACTTTTGGTCCCCTAGTGGCATTTTGTCTTAATCTGTATGTTTACTGTCGGATGTAGAACAGCCATATCCCTTAGTCACCTTTTACGACACTCACAGGAAGAGCTTGGGTGGTCCTATTCTAGTCCATCGGGAACCAACACGGCACGGAAGAAATACAATCATGAAGTTAATGACCGAATTTACATGAGAAGTCTCCTATTCTTTCATTAATAATTATTAGCCGCGTGGTTCCCGGCAGAGAAGAATTTGGGCCACCCCATCTTTTACCGTGCGGTGTCGTACAAGGCGACTAAGGGACAGGGCTGTTTAACATCAGACAGATATATACATACATCCCAGACTTAGCCTAGTCAACAATAGTGCCCGGAACATTATGGCAATAGGCTCACCCCCTATTAATCGTCAAATGTGAGCGTTTATTAAGCTCTACCTAACCCTCGGGGATAAAGGCGTGAGTATTTATGTATCTATGTAATAATTATTACGGCTACTAGCTGACGCCCACGTGGAATTCTGATCCCACTCCTGAAACACACGGGAATCTATTCCCGCGATTAAAGGTCTATGGGTTATATCAGACTGTTATTTATCCCTGCACCATATCTATTAAGCTGTTAGCTGTTGAATATAAGAAACATCGAAGCATATTGACAAGCTTTCAAATTTCTAACATTAGTAAGAAGAGAGAAAAGAAAGAAAAAGAAAGAAAATATTTTTAATCTACACAAGTAAAAATATTCTTAAGAGAGAAAAGAAATATCAGGTCACAGCAGTGCAGAATAATGGTCGCCTCTCAGCGTAAATGCTTTCCGCGTGATAGAAGAAGGATAGTGGGACTAATAGGACAATAGAATACATTTTAATGGAGGTAGGACAGGACGGTATTTCCGTCCCAATTGAGCAGTCCGACTGGGGAAGTACCTCCACCCTACAGAATACCGCGGCCATAATAACCTCGTGTTGCGTTCCCATCGCTGAGTAGGGTAACCAGAGCTCACTGGAAAGTTTTTGTGCCATCAGTGGGAAGACCAAATGCTTGTCCTGCTTTGTATTCACACTGATGGCACAGAAACTCTTCTTACAGGATCAGCAGCATGAGTGTGACTCCCCTGTTGTTGCATACGTCCATAGGCTACAGCAACTACTTTTCAACTGTTAATAAAAAAATCTGTAACTATATTAAATGTTAGATACAATCTCAACATACATACATACAATCACGCCTTTATCCCTGGAGCGTTAGGCAGAGATGACTGTACACCCACATTTCACCTCTCATTTTATTCGCTCCCATGTAACAGAGGGTGAGCCTATTGCCGTATACCGGGCGCTATTGTTAACTCGAGCCATGCATTTGAGGCTGATTCTGGGCTGTATATATCTGTCTGATGTTAAATAGCCTTATCCCTTAGTCGCCTTTTACGACATCGCTTAGGAAAATATCGCGTGTCCCAAATTCAATTCTGCCGAGAACCACGCGGCTATTTAAATTTCAAATCACGAAAAATTATTCGACTCGTAATTTTGACCAATCATTGATGTTTTACCCAAGTAAACGAACTTTGTATCCCGAAATTCCTTCAAGAACGGTGCACGTTTCTCACAAGTGAAGCGTAGATCACCTCCCCGCTATCATTGAGACCCCATCCTTATAGGACAGGAAACTATAACCGTTAAGCAATGGTACATAGCCTTTATTTTCACCATTTAGTGCCATTAAGTACTAGTCATCACTCCGATATCGGCGCAAACCGCCTTATCCCGGTCTAATTGAGAACTTAAGTGGGGACGCCAATAAAAAAAGATTGTTATGTCCAATGGCTGCGATCTATTCTGTGTTAATAGTTTTGGGTTCTAGAATGCGGCATTCAGTGTTTAGAGGATATTATCACTAGCGCGTGTCTTATGAAGTTCGTTCATATTTAGGTCAATACTTAATCAACACACAATCCTTGGCGATTTTCAAAGTCAAAAATTCTTTATTTTGTATAGACAATTAAAACGGCATTTACAAAATTAATGAGCTCTTCCAATTAGCACAGGACAACACGTGCCGGGCTTAGATGTCACCCGCATACGGTGCAGAATATATCTTCTAGAACCAAGCGGTTCGGTGAATCATTCCTATGTCGCACCATTAAGACCTGGAACTCACTGCCATCTCACGTGTTTCCTTCTTCCTACAGACCCAGGTCCGTTAAGCGGGCAGTGAGATAGCATCTGATGAGGTCGTCAAGCTGAGTACCAACATTGTTAACATGGTACATGTTTATATGGTGACCCTCTTTTCGAGACTTTGCCTTTAGCTTACCATCAGGTCAGGTGAAGTCAAATTGACGTGTCATTTTATAAAAAAAAATCAAAGACTTGTTCAGTAAATTAACTACCGACCGGATCAAAACGTGGCCCCAAGAAGCTCCTAGAAAGGTCCGGCGAGAAACTGTTCAAAGAAAGGTCCTCCAACTTGTATAGTTATGATTGTCTTGCACCCCAGAGACGTTAGGTGTGCCTAATAAATCGTGATGGAATCCATTGAAAATAGTTTCTTTATCAATGTTTGATATTCACATAAACATCCGACAATATCAAAATATTATCATGTTATTAAAGTATATCATTCCACACAATCCCAACATGATATAAAGCCCTTACTACATCGGCGGCCTATCTCAAAACCTCCAACAAACAAAATTAGGCAAAATATATAAAAACGCTTACAAAATATTTGCAAACATTATACTTACAATATTTTATGTCAGCGACCGACGACCGACCGACCCGAAAGGGGTTACACATAAAAATAACGACTTTATCTCCTTTGCTTTTGAGCCTATTATGTAATGATGATCTTTGGGATGATAGGATCTTATTTGACTCAACAAAGATGTTATCTAGTGGTCGGATTGACAAGAAACGCTGTGCTAGGGATTTGATAAGACATGTCTTTTAGATTTTCAAATATTTTTATTTGTGTGTGATTTTTTTGTAGCTAAAGAGACGAGCATAAGTGAAGCCAACGATGCGAGAGAAAAAAGGTAAACAATGCTGCAGCGGTTCCAAACTTTTTTACTTCAAAATTATTCCAGACAGGAATGAAATTGCTTATAAGATGGTAGATCTGACAGTTGTGAGTAGAACTGCTGTGCTAACAGCTTTCCTGTACTACGAAACACGCAACGACAGCTGTCGTTCAGCCATTGTCGCGAACGTGTGATATGTGCGACAAGGACAGAGAATATAATCGCTAGTTATCGCAACGTAACTCAGTAATGGTCGCTTTGTTTGACTTTTTTCTCACGTCTCTTTGGCTTTACTTTAGTTAGCGTGATTCGTAACGAGGTCATCTGAGAAAGAACTGAAGGTACCAACATACATAGCTCGAAGAATAAGCAGGCTGAAGTGGGCTGGCCACATCTATCGAAGGACCGATGGCCGTTGGAGCAAACGAGTCCTAGATTGGAGACCGCGAGAAGGCAAACGGAAGGTGGGATGCCCCCTAGCCAGATGGACTGGCGACCTGAAAAAGGTCCTTGGGATAGACTGAATGCGGAAAGTGGGGAATCAGGAGTGATGGCGCATTGGGTTGAGGCCTACATCCAGCAATGAACTGCAATATGCTAATCTATTAATTGATTTAATTTTTACACAAAGTAATTTTCTTAATGAAAATGCTGTATAATTTAGTGAACTCTATTAAAATATTCTCAAATGTTCTTAAATTGTGAAAAAGAAAAAAGTACATCTGTTATTGTTGAATATGCTTGCATTGTTACTTTTGATGTTAGACTGCCGAGGAGGCGTAAAAATGGCATACGACACGAAATGACAAGTGGTTATAGTGTATACAATAGTTGTGTGCCCGCATGGCTGCAGGCTAACATAATTCTATGTCCTTTCTCAAGTTTTTTTTTATATATAAAGGACACGTCAATTTGACTTCACCTCGCCTGATAGTAAGCTAAAGGAGAGAGGTTTACCATCGTAAACATGTACCATGGTAACAGTGGTGGACGGCCTCATCAGATGCCTTTTCACACCCCGCTTAAAAGACCCGGGACTGTAGGAAGAAGGAAACACGTGAGCTGGAAGGTAGCTCCAGTTCTTAATGGTGCGGCATAGGAATGAGTCACTGAAAATGTCTTATCCAAAAGTCATCAAAATGGATTCAGTGGTTTAGGCATGAAAGCATAATAAACAGACAGACAGAGTTACTTTCGCATAAATATTAGCATGGATTATTTTCCTTTTTTTATAGGCCTAATCTTTGGTAAAATTATAACTGAACGTATAACTTCCTATAATCTTCTACAGTTCATAGCTTCTATTTTTCAGTTGGCTTGTTTCCAAGATGTAATGAACCTGCTAATGTATAGCCTGGCTTCACACACAAGCTATCACGACCTCTAGGGAATGCATTTGGTACTAAACTTTCAGTTTACCGGCAAAATGCCTGAACAATGAATTCTATGTAGAATCTTGATTCTTAGATATTTAGAACCAAAAAATATATTACGGTTACTGATTGAGGTCGTAATGAATTTGAATTTGGAACAGGTGTTTCATTCTCGAAATAATTCTGTTGAAAATTCAGTTTCGGTTTAATTTCAAAAGCCCAAATGTCAAAAACTATTACCGACCGAACTGATAAACATTCCTTTAAAAAAACGTAACTAAACTACAGACAGTTTGGCAGATCCATATTTTTTAAAGCACAAAACTATTTTATCATTTGTAAAACATTTAAAAACGCAACCTAACCTATCTGTAAAAAATAAAATAAAAAAAGTCAACAGTTGTCGAAACATACACTAAAATGGAACGTGAAAAACTTTTTATAAAATTTAAATTTTGCACCGACGACAGTTCCGGCAAATTTTTTCGCGCGCGAATTTTTTATTCAGTGCCAAAAGATTAAAAAAATATACCCGATTGCTCTGTGATTGATGGGCATTCGCTACGATAGTATTTTAAGAATGAAACGTGATTTTAACGGCACAATTGTTTCTTGTTTCATTGTTGTGGACGTGTTTCTACACAATTTACCACCAATGGAGGTTATGTTTAATAGACCAAATTTGTGGTGATGATAATCATGGTATATTATTTTAGGAAATAGGAAGGACCCCATAGCTATCGCTTATATACCACAATAGATACTCTAAAGATATAATTCACAGCTTCAATTTTTTTTTTATTTTTTTTTTTCGATGCGTATCGTGTTGGTTCCCGGTGGAGTAGAATAGGACCACCCAAGCTCTTCCTGTGGGTGTCGTAAAAGGTGACTAAGGGATAGGGTTGTTCTCCATCCGACAGTAAACATACAGCGCAAGACAAAAGGCCCGCTAGACGGCAATAGGCTCGCCCCCTATTACATCATTGAACCGAAAATCATAATTGACGAAACGTGGGTGCTAATACACATCAGGGCCTCGATTCTACTAACGCAAAACTATTGTCAAACCACAGAGATTGCAAAAAGCGGCACTAAAGTTTAGACTTTATTTCTATACACTAAGGTCCAACATTAAATGACAAAAGTTTCATTACACTCTGCTAACAGTTATTTAATATTGAACTTTAAATGCATCCATTTAAAGTCTATAATGTATTGCCGCTTTTTGCAATCTCTGTGGTTTGACAATAGTTTTGCATTAGTAGAATCGAGGCCCTGGCCTACCCCTTCGAGGATTTACAGACGTAAGTATATGTATGGATAAAATGGTTTTTTTCTTAATAACAGTACTAGTAACCAAAATACATAACATAACATTTTACATAATATTTGGCTTATTTTTATTGAAAACTACCTTTTGCCTGCGACTTCGTCCGCGTTAAGTTCGAAATAGAAAGTTTTAGGACCGTAACCGCGACCCAATGCAACCTATCCGGCAATTATTCGCATTTTTGTCACCTTTTAAACCTTCCCTAGACCTCCACGAAACTTTCAAGACCAAGATAAGATAAATCCGTTCGGCCGTTCTCAAGTTTTAGCGAGACTAACGAACAGCAATTGATTTAGATACATATATATAGATAACAATGGCTACTATGTACAATAGTAAGCTGAAAAATACCCAATTGAGCTTGGATTTCTATAAAGTTGGTACCTTTTGAACGTTTTTAAATCTCTATGAAACACTGAGACGGAAACTGCGGTTATTTAGAATTTAATATTCTAAACGCAGTTTGAGAGTCTTTTGTAAAAGTTGCCAGAGCTAAAATGCTTTTGTACCACTTTATTTTATAATAGGGAATAATTTTCAAGTGTGGTATCACAATGGAATATTACCAAGTAATTTCTATAGTGAAATATGAATTATTTAAGGCTTGATGAAAAATTATTTTAATCTTAGCCTGCGGCGAATATGAAATTACTTTAGATATTGGCAATTATGTTTTTATTGGTGTTTTTAAGAAGATATGGAGAGGCCTATGTCCAGCAGTGCTTATATTGAAGCAGATTTTATCTATTAATATGGTGAAGACTCTAAAATTAAAAATGCGAGTAAAAAATCTTATCTACTTCGAAATACATCGGGAAAAAGATGCGCTCAAGTGGAACTTGAACCCCACGATCTTTCCCTTACAGGGGGAATGCTCTTCCAATTGAGCTATAAAGGTTGAGGTTGAAATATAAAGAGAAGGTAAATTTGAAGTGATTCAGGTGTGGCTCAGCTCAATTGGATGAGCAAGTTATCTACTTATTTTTTCTGAATGATTTGCTTACAAATTACTGCCATTGCAGAAAATTAAATCATTTGGATACAGTTTAATTATCTTACTTATGTTTTAAAGTTAAGAATGCCCTCCGTATCAGAATATCAAACTATGAAAATGGCCATGAGGTATTAATGACATGAAAGTAAAACGACATCTACATACTAGTACGACGTCTGAAATGAAAAATATCATGTAAGGCAAAATAATAATTAAAAAAAAGCTACGAACACCTACTACGAACTTCTCTCAAAAGAAACATTCTCATAGCATATACCCACATTAGCTTCAAACATACTTACATAAAAACACAGAAAATACGCGCGAAAAACCTAACCATTGACAGTTTGAATTCGAACAGAATAAAAAAGAAAAAAATCTGTCGACTCCTTCAAATTCTTAATCACCTATGTGTCATGTCAGCTCCATTGGATTTCGAAATCAGCAGCGCGCCCGTAGCCACCTTGTGAACAAGCCCAGGATATCGGAAATAATTATCCGTTGGGACATCGCATATAGCCTTTTATGGAGACATAAGTTCACATAGGGTTGCCTCTAGGGGTTGTACAATAATATGTTATTTCCTTTGTCTACTATTTACTCTAATACATCGATTCTTGGGGGAGAAATCTAACGTTATGTGTACGTATTGGTATATGTTTTTTTTGTCCTAATAAAGTATTATTTACCAAAGTAAAGCCAACGAAGCGAGAGAAAAAAGGTAAACAATGTTTCAGCGGTTCCAAACTTTTTTATTTCAAAATGAATACGTATCACTTGAAGCGCGTTCCAGACAGGAATGAAATTGCTCATAAGATGGCGCATCTGACAGTTTAGAACTGCTGTGCTGACAGCTTTCCTGTACTATGAAACACGCAACGACAGCTGTCGCTCGGCCATTGTCGCGTACGTGTGACATGTGGGACAAGGACAGAGAAAATAATCGCTAGCTATCGAAACGTAACTCAGTAATGGTCGCTTTGTTTACCTTTTTGCTCTCGTCTCGTTGGCTTTACACCTATCTTATTTATATTTCCACTTGTACTCGAGTCGTGTTGGTTCCCGATGATGTAAAATGGGACCCCCCCATCTCTTCCCGTGGGTACCTACCATATAAGGTGACTCTGGTATAGGGCCATTCTCCATCCGATATTAAACATTCAGTCCATGGTAAAGTGCCCGTTTAATGGCAATAGGCTCACCCCCAATTACGTGAGACCGAAAATGATACTTAGTGAAATGTTATGCCCGTTTGACGGCCATGCGGCCATCATTACGCATTGAAAATCGTAATTGACAAAATGTGGACCAAAAACTGGTATCGCAATTTAGCTGTCACACAGATGACACAAAAAAAGTCGCGCTATGACAATACAGATAGGCGCCAAAATTTATTAACTCATTTATCTAGTCTCTGCCTCCGAATTCCGGCCTCACTCCCGAACGAACAGTGAGCAATATTTTCATGTTTTGATAAAAAAATCCAATAATAATTTATAGTTTCTACCAATAGGTCAAAATTAGAATAAATGAATAACCTACAAATCACATTTGACGCGGTTGCTTTGAAAAAAAAAATCACGCTAGGCATGCCGCCGGGATTAAAAATTCAAATTAAAAAAGGAACAGATTTATGATCTGGCTTTGGTTTTTGATGAAAAGGTTGGATTTAAATTTCGAACGTCAGCTCGTCACATGACAAACACAAGAACGCTTCTTGTCAATGCATTCGATTATTCAAAAATTCCATATTTTTTTTTGTTTTTATTCATGGCCAGGTCCGCTCACTGTTCGGTAAAAGATCAGGAAGTTAAGGTGCGTAGGTGCGGTTGCCATTTGGATGGGTGACCGCTTAGTGCTATTTCCACTGAGCGTTGCCGTGCTTCGGGGGGCACGGTAAAAGTCGGTCCCGACCGTGAACAGTCGTTGGGTTAGGATGGAAGCCTATTATATATGGGTGACCAGAATCACTTCATCAGTGGTTGGCAACTATCTACAACTGAGACTGGAAGGTCAGAGTTCGGTCGCTGTACCAATTATGCTGTTAGATCTACCAATTGGGTATTCTACTGATTAGTCAAATTATATAGTTACTTTTTAATAAACGTCAAAACGATAAGTTTAAAGGTAATAAAAAAATCTTTAGTGACGTCACAAAATTTAATAGTCAATTTAGTTACTATTATAGGTTGGGTGGATGATTAAAAATAAATAAAAACTTTAAAATAAGAACCGACGCAATTTTTACCGCTCTTTTACCATTTTTAATTTAATAAGCTCGGTTAGATAATTTATTTTAACTATAGATTATTACCCAATTTGAGTAGGTACTAAAAATATATTTGCCGATACATAAATCTGTATTGAAATATAATATAAGATCGTGTAAGATCGATCTGAGTCCAAAAACACAACAAGGAAACTAGTTGAAACTTTTGAACGCTCCCCACAAATGCCAAATATCATCAAATAACCACTATGATTGCCATATGACACTGAACCCCAAACTTGGCGAGTTGAGGGTTCAAACAAACGAGTTGGGAATAGTTGGTAGGGTCAGAATTTTGGGACCACTTTAGTTCGGTATCGATGACTTTCCTATAAGAAATCAAAAAGATGGTAAACTCTGATATAATAGTGGGCTTTTGTTAGCCATTTTGTTATAGTTCTACCGTTAGCGCATTTTTTATAGTAAATATAATAATCAATTGCTGTCTAATAGTCTCACTAAAACTCGAGAACGGCTGAACGAATTTATCTTATCTTGGTTTTCAAATGTTCGTGGAGGTCTAGGGAAGGTTTAAAAGCATAGAAAAAGAAAACAAAACCGCCCTTTTCTTTTTCCCATATATACGTTTTCAGTATTTTATGGAATATAGGCTATTTATTAGCCAAACCCCTTCATTTTTGATGCCCAATTAAGGAAGTTGTGAATAAGGGAAGTGAAATATGCTATCCGCAATTTTGTGGCGGCGGCCATCTTGAACCGATTTTCATTCACTCTCGACTCCACCTTTAAAACGAAAAAAAAAGAAATCAAAATCAGTTCATCATATCAGTTCTTTATTTTCTCTACTTTATTTTTTCTAAATTAATCCAATGTTGGTAAATAATGTTATATCATGTTGAATAAATGAATTTTGTTCATCTTTCAAATACTATTGTCTGTAAGTGTATTCCAAACTTAAACACACATGTTTTATCCCTCAATACATTTTGGCTATGACACATTACATGTAGAAGTACATTTCATGGCGGATGTCCGGCCCCGGATCCGGATGTCCGCTCGCACGACGTTCACACGTGTCCGGAGAACAGACAAATACTATTCTTAATACACCCTGTATTCGTATTACTGTAATTGCGGAACTAGTTGGTTGCTGTGACTTTGTTTTGAGTCTAAATTATATCCGGGACAAATATTCAGAACATGTTATAAAGAAAGGACATTTCAAGATTACCTGAAACTGACGAGCATGTATAAAAACAATTATGAAAGTAGAAGACGCGGAAAATGTATGCCAGGTTGATAGCAGGTGGAAACATGCGGTCTCTGCCTACCCCGCTGGGAAAGGGGTGAAAGTGAACGTCTAAGACTTGTAGGAGACGGGTTCAAATCCCGTCTTGGCAATTCACTTATTCCATTCTAAATCGACAGGAATAATTAGCATACTATTCATTCTAAAATGTTATAACGTCATCTATATACAAACTTAGAAATGCTTTTAATATGTTGAGTGATTTTATATTAACATGGGCATTTACATTAATCGTGTAACACTCACCGGGATTTACCATGTGTTCACCATGTCACACCGTGTTTTATTCTGTGCATGTGCTTCATAAATTGATTTTCTTTATTTGCTTTAGTTAATTTCAATTTTGATACAGAACGTACAATTATTAAAGTTCACTCAATACCTGCGATTATTCAAAATTACGCTAAACTTTTCTAAAGCACTATGACATTTTAAAGGCAGCAAATATCCTCATCCGAAAATGCGAGGTAAACACAAAATAGAATACCACCTACTCGTAATTTTAAACTCCATTCCGAAACTACGAAATCAAAGAAAGTTCATCAGTAAAAAATGAAAACGTTCAAACTGCACTAGAATGATACTCAGTGAGGCCGCTAAGCGAGGCCAAACTGCCATTATAACTGGTCTGAACTGCTTCAAACTGATGCAAACTCCCGATGAATAGCACCGACCTGAACCTCTACTATGAGTTATGTTACTACTATAGTTAACTACTTTGGACTTCGTCTTTGTTTCAGCGCACAACTGATGCGTACCAACTGTTTTCAAATACAAGGTTCCTCTGTGAAGCCACTTGAAGGTAGAAGGAGTATGATTAAGGAGTCGGCCTAACGACTGAAAGGTCCCGGGTTCGATTCCTGGCCATTACACTATCGACGTGAACCCACTCCTAACACAAGCACTTTAGCTTAGCTGTAGGGGTTAGAGGGAATATTAGTAATTTCGGCTTTAGTATTTCTTTTAAATAAAAAAGAAGTGAAATCACGGTTTTTTAGGACGCAACGGCTGAGTCACGCCAATTAACCAATCACGGGATTAAAGAGCTCGTGGCTTTGATGGGTCAGAACTTCTATTGATTTTCGGTGGCCGGCGTTAGTGTGTCATATACACTCACACACACACCTATTTTTTGTTGGTATTTTTACCGGCACCTATAGCTTCAGTTCTTTGGAACTTGGGCCGAATACCTTATTTACTTACTATCATATATACTTACTATCATCGCTAGCGTAAAGCAAACCCCTAGTAGAACCTCTCGTTACGAATCAAAAGCGGCCAAATAGAATTAATTTGTTCTTTGTTCCAGATCAGCTTTTGTTACGGTTTACTTAGTGTGTAAACAAATAATTATCTGGCTTATATTGTTTTGTTTTTATAGAACAAAAAATCCCTTTGTTTTTACTTTGTGAACGGATCGCCGTAATTTCGGAGTTGCTTCCTGACAAGGTCGGCTGTATTTATAATGAAACAGAAGAATGGGTAGTATTTTGAATATGAAATTGGTAATTTTTTCTCTTGGAATAATAAATTTTGAAGTCTGATAGCTATCTACGGCCGTTCCCAATAAAATACTAACAGTTGAAGATAGATCGCAACAGTAAAATTTGACGTATCGGCTGTTTAAATTGAAAACATGATAACTGATTTTTTTGCGGGAAACCGCATCGTGGTATAATTTTATTTTCCGAAATTGGTGTGAAATAGGAGTTACTATGTTTTGAATTTAAACAGCCGAGCACTTTATCCGTAGATGCGATCTATCTTTCACTGTCAGTATGGTATTGGGAACGGCGGTTACTATAGGACGTGCCAGATCGATTGAGAATAAAGTTTGTAGTTAATATCGTATTATAAGTTGTGATTTTTGTGTAACAAAAATATAGTCATGCGGGCGCTACGTGGTGGTGCAGTCAGTTTGCGGGAGAGGCGGCGCGAGCGAGAAAGACTCGCGGATCGCGCCGCCCGCGCGCTTAGGCAACTCGGGCGTCGGAGGGCACTGACTGACCTCCGTCCCCCATGAGCGCGGGCCTGAAGGTGACGGGTGGAGCCGCCTGTCACCCCAGCAGAAGCAGGCCACGGCGGCGGCGCGCTGAATAGCGCGCCTCCCCATTCCGGGGGCGAGTTGGGGACACCGTTGTCCCCCCTCCTGAGGAGGGCCAGACCGTAAGGGATGGCCCTGGGTCAGCCGGGGTGCGAGGGATATGTCTATGACAACCTCACCTCCGGCCTAGCACCAAGACCCACAGTCGGCTTGCGGTTTTAGTCGGTTCGAGTCCGACATAACCTCCCCTTCCGGCTCCGGCAGGGGGGGTATCCGAGGGGATTTAGGCACGAAAAAAAAAAAAAGGTGCAGTCAGTTTCGCTACAGTGTGAAAAATGTTTATAACCCGTAAGTAACCAGTTTAAACAGGTCTCAAAGTCAACTCGGTCAGTGAACTTTATTCTCAAACCATTTGGCACGAGGTATAGTCCGATCAATTTTAGGATGTGTAACCATTCTGTAGCTTAGTAGTCAAAGCATTTCTCATATAAGAGACTGGTTTAGAAATTTTAATAGGTGTTTAATACCTTTGTTATATAAATCATATAGTTACTCACCTTATCATGTGGAACACTGTTACTTTTGTATTCCAATATAAATAAATCATGTTAATGGATAGATGACGCGATATTGCTTGATAGCGTCAGGCGGCATTTGAGGTTGGATCTGAAAACCAGTACTGTGGTGGATCGCATTCGTCACAGTGTATACTGAGTATCCACACCTATTTGGGAATACAGCGTACATGTTATTGCGTAAACCTTATAGAACCGTTAGCTTATTACGCTTTGCCACTCTTGTCACTCGCACCACACACTATTAGGAAATACTTGCCACGTTTTGTGACAAGTCAACGGTCGGTGGAGACGTCATACGTCACACCATTATGTCAGTGTCATGTCACTGTCAGGATTGGCGGGGAGGCTTCTGATTTCTTTTTGGTTACGGGTTCAAATCCCGTCTGGACAAATCAATCTCATCCTGAACTTATAGAGCTATCCGTCCTTATCCGTCTTATAGAGCCCCTAGACAAATGTCAATACGCTGGTCGGCGTACTGTGGACTAGAATGAGTAATGTATAGGATTTGACGTATATGACAGTCATTAACGAATGTCATAAACGTCAAATCCCATACATTTCTTTCTGTACCACGGCCCCTCTCCCGGGGAGAGCCAGACCGTAAGGGATGGCCCTGGGTCAGCCGAGGTGCGAGGGATTCCCTTCCGTCTCTGGCGGGGGAGGTATCCGAGGGGATCTCCGTACGAAAAAAAAATACCAGCGAGTTGCCACTTGTCTAGAGGAGGTGTACAGAAGACCAAGTAGACCACATTGTTCAAAGATACAAAAGCATAACAATGTATCTATGTAAGACATGCAAATAGACTATACCCGGGACACAGATCTTGGACCTAAGTCACCAAACATATGAGGCCTTGGATCCCCTGGCGTGCGCGGATTGTTCTGTAATAATCTGTACTTGGTGAATTTGGGCTTGTCCACTGCAATAGCAACCCGTGATATCCTCAAAAGACACCCAAGAAATGTGTACTGCACATATCTAGTACACAATTTAGCTCTAGCCCGAGCGCTCGCAATCTCTTCAGGGATATTGCGAAGCGTATTGTCGATATATATAATAACATAACATAAACTCACGCCTGTATTCCCCGAAGGGGTAGGCAGAGGTGCTAGCACCCACATTTCGCCAGTTTATGTTTAGGTCCCAATGTAATAGGTGGCGAGCCTATTGCCATTAACCGGGCACTTATAAACCTGCGATAAATACACACATAACTTCGAAAAGCATCGAAAAGTCATTGGTGTGTGCCATGGTAAACCTGGGATCGAACTCGAGATCTCGGCTCAGCAGTCCATTACCCTTATCACTAGGCTACCGCACTTGGCCTCTTTTTAGGTCAGAGAATAAGCATTGCCATACAACGTGGCAAATGTGGCAATGCTGGCAGCTTGGGAACGCTCCCACAAGAGGCATGCGATGTGGAAGAATTCTACGACGTGTTTAATTTTAGTCTTAGTTTTAAAAGGTTTCTTTTATTTTTAATTGTAACTAGCTTTAGCCCGCGGCTCCGCCCGCGTGGATGTCGGTTATCGCGACCAAACATAGCCTATGTCCTTTCTCAAGGTCTAACCTATACCAAATTTCATCAAAATCGGTTCAGTGGTTAAGGCGTGAAAGCTAACATACAGACAGAGTTACTTTCGCATTTATAATATTAGTATGGATTAGTAGTTTAAAACTAAAACTTATCTAAATCTTGGAATTATTAATTTAGCTCTCAGAAATATGTCCCAAGGTATACCACCTCCAGTCTCTATTCAATCCGAAATTCGAAAAGGTTTCTATTTATCTACTTCGCCTGAAATCAAACATGCCCCGTCCTACCCATTCCGATTTCTATCTATCTTAAATTACTTCCGAACGGATCTCTCCACTCTGCTGTGTCCCAATCAAGCTATCTAAATATAAAACTACATACATAATATATACCCCGACTTGGTCCACACTAACTCAGCAACCAACCCAAACATCGACCTCTCTTTGATTCAATTAAAAAGTTGTTATTAAGATTGCCGATAATATAACGGTATTATAACGATATGAATCGTTTGGTCGAAGTATGATTACGTTAATGCCAATATATTAGACAACCTATACCTATATGAGGGGGTGGTAGGGTGGTTAACTGCTAAGTCAGAAGTTTCTATAATTCAGTTCCTGCTTAGTGGGAATATGTCTGTGACGTCATCTACGGGCCCAAAGCAATTTCACCTACTGACTGACGAAGAAGGCTCTGACGTTTTCCTTCTGCGGTTGGAACATCAGACGTTAATCCCTTCCGAAAAGCTCATTAAACCTATTTACGCAAAGAAAGAGTAGCAGAGTTGACTTCGGTCTCCAAAGTACAATCATTGTATACTACCGGAATCAGTGGTCTAATGAAGAACATAGTTTTTTTTTAGTAGCTCACGTTTGATCACTTTCTCACCTGTTGGTAAGTGAAGATAGGGTCGAAGATAGAGCATACTTACCCAGCAGTAACATATTCACTCTACTTTTGAAGACACCCAAGTCCTGCCTATGGTTTGGCTTACACGGCTTGTATGAATGAAAATGAAACTGTGAAATTAAAACACAAATTCAGGCAAGGCATCATCATCGACTATAATTTAAATTTCATACAATATACATACTCACACCTGTAAATCCCCCGAATGGGTAGGCAGAGGTGTATTAACACCCAGATTTCGCAAACTATGACTATTGGTCCCACGTACTAGGGGTGAGTCTATTGTTGTCAAGCGGGTATGTTTACTTTCGGATGGAGAACAGTCCTGTCCCTTAGTCACCTTCTAAGACCCCACAGGAAGAGATGGAGTGGCCCTATTCTACTCTACCGGGGATTAACAATAACAATAAAAGTAACGACTCCCTCAAGAAATTCACCGGCCGGTCGACACCTATCTACCTACTAGCACATCCCAGGAACCACACCTGTGTGCCGATAAATCCTCACGAGATGGAACTCAGGTCAGTGCCGGTTCTCATTACGTTTTGATTCATAGAAGCGGTCATATTTGTATTTTCTTTTTATTACAACCAAACTTCAGGTCATAGGTACTTATACGCTCTGTGTGCAAACACATCAATGGTCGAACTATTTACACGTTCTTCCAATCGTTACTCATAATAACCAACCACGTGCACTAGTGCTCCGTTCCAATTTGCGTCTAAATCATATTAGTCGAGTTGAATTAAATAGTTCATTTAATATGCCATTTTATGGCCTAGCAGCCACGATAGTTTCTCTCTTCGTGGCTTATAAATAGCCTATTTTACGTAAATAGGTTATTTAAAAGCTATGTTTGAGAATAGTTATTGGCTATAAAATTTTAGATTGGTAAAATGAGGGGAGATTTCTGGGGAGAAGATTATCTATGGTACATAATATAAAATTACTCGTCTCGACTGACTGACTTATTCATCAACGCAGAGCCTAAATCGCTGGACCTGCGAACTTGAAATTTTGACAGTAGATGCATTTTAAGATGTAAGCATCCAATAAGAAAGGATTTTTGCAAATTCTGTTACTAAAGGGGTAAAATAAGGGATGAAAGTTTGTATGAAAATCCGTCATTTTCAGAGTTAGATGTACTAAATTTCATAAACCTGTGGCTTTCAAGAAATAAACCAAAACGTGTATCAGCGTTTATCAAAATTTTACTACTAAGCTTTTAAAATGGGTGATAAACGTTTGTATCCCACCCTCTCCATTCCTGCACGGGATGACACGTGCAGGGCTAAGATGCCATCCGTATACGGCGCAGAATATACCTGCTAGAACCAAGCGTTTCAGTAACTCATTCCTATGCCGCACCACTAAGACCTAGAACTCCCTGCCAGCTCACGTGTTTTCTTCTTCCTACAATCCCGGGTCCTTTATGTGGAGCATGAAAAGGCACCTGATGAGGCCATCAAGCTGAGTGCCACCACTGTTAACATGGTACATGTTTACGATGGTGACCCTCTTTACGAGACTGTCTTTTGCTTAACATCAGGCGAGGTGAACTCAAATTGACGTGTCTTTTATAAAAAAAGCATGGAAAATTCGTCATTTAGGTCACTATAAAATATGGAATATGAAATTTTCCCGGGCGAAACCGGTATGTATCAGCTAGTTTGTAATTTTCGTATAATTACTTTGACTTTGACTTTGAGATTGCGTTAATATAGATACTTGTGTACCCGTAAGACCTACATTAAGATCTTTAGCCCTTCTTCTTCAAACTGTGGTATACTATTAGGGTACAGTCAGCATCACATCGATCTTGATGAACAAAGTGCTCAAAATGATCTTAATTTCTTTTCTTAGTTTTCCTCACTTCCTGTTGACGGATTTTTTTGATATTTGGTACACACCTATTTTAATTCCATTTTGAGACTTTGTAGTTAAGATATTTCTGACGTCGAGTGTACCTACGTACTATAATATAATAATAGAAATAAGGATTCACGCAGTATATATTTCTTCATATACCAAATGTAAATGTAATAAATACAACTGTAAAAAATCCATTTAATTTTAGCATTTAAAACAATGCGAATAAAATCCAAAATTAAAGGGCTTCTTGCTGAGTGAATGTAGAAGTCTAATGATTCTCTTTTCATTGAATTTTAAACTTTACCAATATACAAATAAGGTTTAAAATTTATTGACATTTTTGTACGGTGTCTGGGGTATGGCAGTGGTTTTGCTTTAGTAGAATCGGGGGCCAGGTAAAATTTTCTCATAACATGTTACTATTTGAATGAATTTTTTATAGCATTTATTATGCTAACTTTTAAGTTCGAAAAACATTGGAAAAAATGAAATGCTCAAGTGAGACTCGAACTCACGACCTTTCCCTTACAGGGGGACTGCTCTGCCAACTGAGCTATTATAGACGCCCTTATAGACGGATATAAAGAGAAGGAAAATTGGGAATGATTCAAGTGGTGCTTGCTCAAACTTAAAAGTTAGCATAATAAATGCTATAAAAAATTCATTCAAATATTTGGGCGCAGTCATCAAAATTCAATGTTTAAAAATGGTTGAAAAATCATTCATTGTTTCCAACAGTTCGTAAGAATGTTGGTAGATGGCTGCACTGTCGCCCTTATAGACGGATATAAAGAGAAGGAAAATTTGGAATGATTCAAGTGGTGCTCAATAGCTCAGTTGGCAGAGCAGTCCCCCTGTAAGGGAAAGGTCGTGAGTTCGAGTCTCACTTGAGCATTTCATTTTTTCCAATGTTTTTCGATGTTACTATTTTTTTGTTCTGAAGTACTCGTAAGTAATATACATAAAAATTATTGCCTGGACCACGAACCAATGACCCAGTAATGTCCCTTCACATTAACAATTGACCTGGAACAAGAATGTCTATCAAATGCGTTCCTACTTCAGTATTTTCTTAGAAAGATTCAATTATAGGTCGACCGGATCACAAGTCAAATACTTTCTCCCTGAACGGAAATCGAAATTTTGCCCAAATTTGTGGAAGGTCGCGGTATAAGGTCACATTCCTATTTGTTACTAGGGAAACTGTGATTCGGGTATGGTCACATTATAAGTTACTAGCCATTGCCCGCGTCTTTATCCCAATTTCTGATCGTGTTCCCCTACTTCTGGGAACCTATACCCGGAATAAAAAGTATACGTATAAGTATACAACCCTTTTTTGCAGTGACTGCGCCACCACAGTTAGTAGAATCGAGGGCCTGATGGAAAGCGGCTACTGTGCCCTATGCATGTGTGCAACACAAGCGGCTTCACATCTGTGCAACCTGTAGGGACCTTTGCCCCGTGTGGGCGGACACCCTGCAGGCCAGGTTCGTACCCCTGCTGCATGCGCCGCAGCAGAGGATGGCCTCCAGGGCCATTAGGGGATACCGCACGGTATCCTTTGAAGCGGCAAGTCTCCTATCCGGATCGCCACCGTGGATCCTGGAAGCGATCTCGCTTGCGGCACTGTATCGGTTCCGTAAGGAGGCGCGGGAGCGGGGATACGATCCCGAGCCCGAAGACATTCGGGCCGAGAGATCCCGGCTCCACGGGATCATGGTGGCGGAGTGGGAGCGGCGACTTGAGCAACGACGCGCAGGGCATGCCGTCATAGAGGCGGTAAGGCCTATCATGGGGGAATGGCTCGAGAGGCCACATGGCAGCCTCTCGTATCGACTGACGCAGATTATCACCGGGCACGAGTGCTTCGGGCGATATCTGTGTCGGATCGAAAAGGAGCCAACGTCCGAGTGCCATCACTGCGACGCGAGCGAGAACACAGGGCTGCACACGCTCACCGAGTGCCCGGCATGGGCCGGACCGAGGCGGGAGCTAGTGGCGGCCCTGGGAGTGAGAGTTCTCACCCTCGCCTCCCTGCTCACAGCAATGGTCCGCAGCGCGGACGCGTGGGCGGCCGGCGTCTCCTTCAGCGAGCAGGTAATGTTCGTGAAGGAGACGGCGGAGCGGGAGAGGCGGCGCGAACGAGAAAGACTCGCGGATCGCGCCGCCCGCGCGCGCAGGCAACTCGGGCGTCGGAGGGCACTGACTGACCTCCGTCCCCCATGAGCGCGGGCCTGGGGGTGACGGGTGGAGCCGCCTGTCACCCCAGCAGAAGCAGCCCACGGCGGCGGCGCGCTGAACAGCGCGCCTCTCCATTCCGGGGGCGAGTAGGGGACACCGTTGTCCCCCCTCCTGAGGAGAGCCAGACCGTAAGGGATGGCCCTGGGTCAGCCGGGGTGCGAGGGATATGTCTATGACAACCTCACCTCCGGCCTAGCACCAAGACCCACAGTCGGCGTGTGGTTTTAGTCGGTTCGAGACCGACATAACCTCCCCTTCCGGCTCCGGCAGGGGGGGTATCCGAGGGGACTTCCGCACGAAAAAAAAAAAAGCCTGTAGGGACCTTCTAATACCCTTATTGAAGAAACCCATTTTGTTCTCGCTAAAACAGACAGAATATAGTCTAGATTATTACATAGCCTACTTTATACATTATATATAAACACGCCTTTATCCTTGGAGGGTTAGGCAGAGGTAAATTAACACCAACATTTCATTTTGTGTGGCAGCTAACCGCTGTGTTTAGTACGCAGGCGCACAGTATACCCAAAATAATCAGATAAAATTTGGCAAAGTACGAGCTGGATCATTATCTATATTAAGGTATACTTTGAACACACAATAATTTTATTTTGGTGATAAATAAAAAAATAGATTTGTAAAATAAACATAAGCATTGAAATAAAACCACTTTTTACGGCTTCTATCGCGTATATTTGTTATTATTTACTTTTTAAACCGACGTTTCGGCTGCTGCAAATTTACGCAGAATGAGCTCACTGCGTTGTTAAGTCTTGCTGGATTTTGCTGCTTACTGGGTTTGATTAAGTGAATGACTGGGTCCCAAGCTGGTGGTACGTTCCATCCATCCTCTCTATTAAAAATTGGGTGTTTTTTTAATTTCAATAGATCTCGCGGATCATTCTAGGAATATATCGATGTTCTTTGGCAAGTATCTTCAGGTACATTAATAATTATATATAATAAATTAATAAATATAATAATAAATTAATATATAAATTTATTTTTGGTGATAGATAAAATGAGTGCGATTTGTAAAATAAACATAAGCAGCTTAGCTTTAATAAACAGCTTAAAATATAGTGGTCAAAAAATGAATGCATATTTTTTGAAATTGTCAAATATTTATATTAAGACATTTTTACCACGATATAAATTTTAATAAATTTTCACTGTATTATTATAATTTGTTGTGTTTTAGATAAAATCTACCTAAGAACTCTGACGATTCGCTGAATTATTTTACAGGTAGTGCATAAATAATATGAAAAAGTAAGTTATAGAAATATTTATTTCAATAATAATTACGAAATGCTTACATGTAATATACTTTCAATTTTGTTATAGGTAGATAAGAATAAGGTAAACAAATATATATTTCATACTGAAATTGGTTCAAGACGCCTAAAGATATTACTTTCAGTTCATAAAAGGAGACGATCGCTGTAGAATTTGAAAAAAATATCTTTTTAATCTATAATTGGAAATACAAAAAAAGTTGAAGCTCTTCTATGAATATGACGTCAATAATGTGGATATTACGAGGCCGTTTACGAAATTTTGTCATTTTGCTCGACATATGTGATTTTAGAAATGTGATTTCATAGTTAAAAACTGTATTAATTCGAGTTTAAATGAATATATAAGAAATATCATCTCAAATACTAATGAGTAAATGAGCTAGGTACGGTATTTACTTATTTTTATTACATGATTTTGATTATTGTACCTGAAACCTACGCCTATTTGTGAATTTTTGTGGAAAAGGTTAAGGAAATGATCTATTAATTATTGTTTTGACGCCTAAACCGTATGAAAACCTTACTACGTATTTTCCTGAAAACTATCTATTTCTTGAGTGTATTACTTTTAACTAGTTCATACAGAATATGCAACTAAAAATATTCAATGTGGACAAATTTTTCGAAAAATTCAAACCACAATGGGACTTCAACGCCAGAGTCGTGAACCCTGGCGTTCCAGTGCTCTTACTCTGAGCTAGCCTTCCACGGGTGGTCGTCCGTGTTCCATGTGGTCGAATTTTTCTATTAAGTACTTGTTTTATATCTGATTTGCTTGATTTATATAAATGAATGTTTAACGAAAGCAAAGGAAACGGCTTATTATGTAGTGAGATTTTGAAACTTACTTATCTAATATATTTTTTTATAAACAGTACTAGTCGGGATGTTCTCTACAATAGAAGTTGATCTGAAAAAAGGCAAAATAAATAGTCATGGTTCTAATAACTTCATTCACATCATTTTAACGTAACATAGTAACAGTTACTCAAAATAAATAAAACAACATGGTAATCACACTACATACGGTGAGTACATCACTAATGTGAATGACCATGTGAATCTCAAACCATACCATTCTACTTGTTTATATTACACTCGGCGCTGGCTAGCCAGTTCCTTTGCTTGAACTTAGCTTACACGCTACTGCGTGTCTAGATTATACAACGTTGCGTATTTTTTTATTCTATTTAGTGAATAGAATCTTAAATGTTTACTGAATGTGAGAAAAAACAATTGCAATAAGCTTACAAGTTACAGTTTTTACTAAGCGATGTGACTGGATCGGATTCATCAGCTTATGTTATATTTATTATTTAATGTCGTTTTTTCACTCGCGGTGGCACCACAGTGGTTTGGCGTTAGCAGAATCGAGACCCAGGTAGTCTGTGTGCCTTTCTGCGTACCTCGTAAGTGGTATGAAAAACATACATACCTACATACACCACGGGAAAAGATAGGGTAGACCTATTTTACTACCCCGGGAACAAACACGGCTCTATGTACGATAACACATCAAAAAAAGTTTGCGATCACTTTGAAAAACTGAAATCTTTTTTGTTACTGTAGATTATATTATGATTTTTTCTTCTTTTTAGATTCTTTATTTAAAAATAAAGAATTGGAACACAAAACAATGACACCGTTCAATTGTTTTTTCTTACAAAAAGGCTCTCAGTCCTAGCTTACGCTCATTCAGAAATCTGATTTAGTGAATTATAACCGATTCAAGATATTTTTCGTGGAAAGTAGTGATTGAAAAAATGTCAAGAGGATTATCTGAGGTTTTACGAGCTAAAATAGTAACTTTGAGGGAAGAAGGATACACCACGAGAGTAATAGCACGCAGACTTGCTATATCCCAATCCTGTGTCGTGGCTACGTTGCAGAGGTACCACGGAATGGAGAATTTAGCTGACCGACCCTGCAGCGGTCGCCCAACTGTTTTGACAGCTGCCCAAAAGCGCTATATTAGATTGCTGGCAGCCCGTGATCCCACAATCAACGTCACTAAAATAAAAGCAGAAGTCAGGGCCGCCTCTGGGCTTGAAGTTTGCACCAAGCTGGATTACGAGCACGGAGGTCATGGCAAGCTCCGCTCAATTCCCGGCAACGTCAACAACGAAGATTGCAGTGGGCTAGACTTCGGTTAAATGAAGAAGGTGAGGAAGAAAACATTTGGCAAAACTGTCTCTTCGTTGACGAATCCCGAATCTCCAATCATCCAGATAACCGACGTGTCCGTGTCTGGAGAAGACCAGGCGACCGTGAAAGACAAATAACTGCCACTGGAACAGTTCAGCAAGGCGGAAAATCGGTGTCTTTTTGGGGTGGCATTATGATTGGAGCTAGAACGCCTTTGATCCCTTCCCCTTCCCCGAGGCTTCATGACAGCAGACATGTACAAAGCAGTTGCTATTGATGATATCGTCAAACCATTCCGAGTAAACCATGGGCACCAATTTGTACTGGTCGATGATAATGCGCCCGCACATCGAGCTCAACGACTCAATGCTGCTCTTCAAGAATACGATATTACACGATTAGACTGGCCTGCCGGCTCGCCCGACTTAAACCCAATAGAGCACGCGTGGGATGCTCTTAAACGAGCTGTATGGAACCGTGAGCCACATCACCAGACAGTTCCAGAGCTCAGGGAAGCCGCTATTGAAGAATAGGATAGGTTACTCCAGGAAATGCTGGATAACATGATCCGCCCAGGAGGATCTCCGCATGTGTTCGAACCAGGGGAGGAGTTATTTTATATTGAATTTACACCTTTTAATAATAATTTGTAGTTTAAGTTTAATTAAACAGTCTTTTTCTTTCTATGAAATTTCTATCACAATTGCATTATGATTAATGACTCAATTTTTTTAAATAAATAATAAAAATAGTTTTATATTTTAATTTCAAACAGGGTATTCCTATTTAAAGAAAGCATACAACATAGATTTTTTCTATATAAAGTTAAATTTAAAGAATTCTAGGAGCTTATGCCGTTGATCGCAAACTTTTTTTGATGTGTGTATTATGCTATTAAGGCCAGGTAGGCCGCATTTTGAGTTTTTTAAAAGCATTTGAATCATAGGAAAAAGCGTTTTAAATTTCGAAAAAAAGATATATATTAGTTAAGGATCCAGTCTAGTCAAATTCGCATTCAGTTACCAGATCTGATGAACTTCACTCGATAGAAAAAAATCCCAAAGTTACCCCTTTTCGTTATTTTTTTTTTAATATTATGACTAAATTACTTATGCTTTCTATAAAATTTTTGTACTAAATTAAAGCCACTACATATGTCTAGACATTTTCGCAGATTTTGACTATATTATGAAATAATTTTTAAAGTTATATTTAAATACCTACTAAATTCGCGAGTGCTCGCGCCGCTGAGGCCCGAAAAGTTGCGCCAGTCGCGCGCTGGCGCTTACCGAAGTAGGACCTGTGTCAGTTTTTGCGCGACAGTTTCGTGCACCAATCAATCGGTTTTACGTATTTATAATAAATTGTTGCAAGTCATTCAATATGAGCAATAAACAACGCAAGCTAAAGAAGTCGTGCAAAGCCATAAACTAAATTTCTAACTCCGATTGGTAATTTAAAAAATTATCATACCTAAATATTACGCTCATAGCGCCATAGTATAAGAATATCAGTATTACTACTGAAGATGCTACTTACGAATTTCTATAATTCATATTTTATCTATATCAGTACAGGGGTACCTAGTACCTACAATATTCGTACATTGTATATAATTTGTGTGTGGGTAAATAAATATAAATTTAGTTTTAGTTTAGGATAGAATAATTTTAATATTTAGGTAGGTTAGTTTAATTATTGGCCTTTTTTTATCGTGCGCAAAATCCTCGTGGATACCACCCCCACGGAGCCGGTGGAGGCGGTTATGTCGGACTCAAACCGACTAAAACGCACGCCGTCTTGGGTCCTTGGTTGCCGGAGGTGAGATTGCCGAAAACATATCTCTCGCACCCCAGCAGACCCAGGAGAATTACTGGCCTTGGGTCAGCCGGGGTGCGAGGGATATTTCGATGACAACCTCACCTCAGGCCTAGCACCACGACCCACAGTCGGCGTGCCCACAGTCGGACTCGAACCGACTAAAAAGTCGGTTCGAGTCCGACATAACCTCCCCTTCCGGCTCCGGCAGGGGAGGTATTCGAGGGGATTTCCGCACGAAAAAAAGAAGGTACAGTGTAAATTTATATAAATACTTCATAAAAACTAGCACCACGACCCACAGTCGGCGTGCCCACAGTCGGACTCGAACCGACTAAAAAGTCGGTTCGAGTCCGACATAACCTCCCCTTCCGGCTCCGGCAGGGGGTATCCGAGGGGATTCCCGCACGAAAAAAGTTGTTAATCTCGTTAACTTTAGGTATTTAACTGCCCTGTCGACGACGAACGGTGCGATTATATAAAGTAACCGTTAGCATCAATTCAAACAAATGTTTGTAAAATTACAAGCATTATTATTATTATAATGTAAGTTTTTTTCGCCCAAGCAACTAAACACATAGAACAAACAGTTCTCAAACTCATACAGTTTTTTTAATTTCGTATTTATTTCTTACTTAATATAATCATATAACTAAATAAAGTTAAAAAAACTGCATTTAATTTTCTAAGTCAAATCAAGTTTTCCTACTGCATATTTCTATACTGTGACGCTGGCGGGGTCATCGCCGACTTCACCGTCACTGCGTTCGCGCATAATATTTTACGAGCGGCCGGCGATCGCTATAAATGCCTACTTTTGCAGGAAAACAGGGCCTTAAAGGTTTTAAACCTATTATTTATAGTATGCTAACTATTCAAATCTATTAGGAATGGAGAAAGTGAAGCTTTAGACGAGGCTCGGTGGCTCAGTGGTCAGAGCATTCCCCCCTGTGAGGGATTGGTCACGGGTTCTAGTCCCTTCTAAGGGATTCAGTTTTTTTTAGATTGGTATTCTGCGTATTCTGATTTAAATTGAATAAAGTAAATGCTAAAATAAGACTTAAGCCCGCGACCTTACGGGGGAAATCTAAATCGAAGCCTAAAACCTAGGGTGAACCTTAGATTTCCCCCTATCAAACAGTATTTAAAAAACGTTTTAAAGCGTTTTCCAACGTAATTTTTAGGTCATTAAGGTAACTGCTGAGCAAGCTCACTTGGCGCATTCTTATCTCGTGTTCTTCACATTACACAGTGCCAGCTATGCTCCAGGGTAGGCAGAGAAAACATACCGCTATCTACTTCTACTTGCCAGCCTCTGTGGCGAGGCGGTAGTGCACATGAGGCGCGGGTTAGATCCCCGCTCAGTGCAAATATTTGTATGCATGAATATGGCTCCTTGCATTGGGCTGGGTGTTTCTATGTACAATATGTATGTATTTACAAAAAAAAAGTATCTAAGTATGTTTATTCGCATTCTAGATTCCATAAAATAAGCTAGTTAAGCTTACTAAGGGCCTAGATAGCGTTGTGTAGAATGTTGTGAAATATTTATTTATATATTTAACTAAAGGTTGCCACACACTGTGTCTACTCAACGGTTACGTAACAACTTTCACGCATTTTATGGGATTGACATATTTAAATTTACGACTGTCATAAATGTCAAAATACGTCTCAATTCCATAGATTATTCTATTCGATTGCACTAAGTGCGTAAAACAGGCACGGTTGCGGGTGTGAACACCGGTTAATCGCATTTGGTTTTAAAAACATGACTATAAGTCGTCAAAAGAGTGGGTATAAGCTAACTACGTAATATCAAAAAATAATAGTATAGATATGTCATCGTATGCACCGTGCGATAACTGCGATAAGACGGAATTGGTTCTCTACCCCTGCCTGCCCGCGCAATATGACAGTCACTGCATAGGCTGCAAAGCAGTCGTACTAGGCTCCAGCCGCCGCCACTTCAGTGTGGCCGCAATGAGCGTTTTTATACAATTGGAATAAATGCTATAAAAATTTCATTCAAATATTATTCCATACTTAAAATAAATTATCTAACCGAGCTTATTAAATTAAGAATGGTAAAAGAGCGGTAAAAATTGTGGCGGTTCTTAATTTCTAATTTTTATTTTTTTTAGTCATCCACCCAACCTATAATAGTAACTGATTTGATTATTAAATTTTATGACGTCACTAAATCTTTTTTTATACAAGGTACCTTATAACTTACGTTTTGACGTCTAGTAAAAAGTAAGTAATTTGACTAGTCAGTAGAATACTCGATTGATACGCCGCCTTTGGTATGGCCATGCACTAACGATTGTGCCACTTGTCTAGGAGTGCTGGAGTTGGGCATAGTCCTAGCAGAACCAGGCGTTAAGGCATAAATATTGTGGTGTGCGATGGCCCTAATCTATCGTAGGCCAAACTTGAGCGTAACGAGGCCCAACTAATGTAATTTATACAGAATACAGTTCCTATATAAAGAAATAGAGTTACTGAGTTGATGATATCCTAAGGGACGTATTACTTAAATAGTTTTATTTTATAACTATTTATTTTATAACCCGACTGCGGTGCAGAAGGAAGGTTATTTTGTTTGACTTTTAAATCTATAATGTTCATGTTAGGTTTTGGTTGCAAGCGAAGCTTCCACCATAGAGCCTGGGATAAAAGAACTCGTCAATGATAAGCTAAAGACAAAATTTCGGAAAGAGGGTCACCATTATAAACATGTACCATGTTAACAATGATGGCACTCAGCTAGACAGCCTCATCAGGCTGCGAATCAAGCTGAAATTTGGTATAAGGATACATTGTAGTAGTCTGAAATGAGATACAGGCTACATTTTATTCCAAGAATTGGTGATACGGGGCCCTACGGGGTCAAGGATGAAGAAAACGATTGGTACGAGATCTACAACTTTAATCCGTAGGTCCTGCTTTACAATAATAAAACTACTCTAAGACAAGGTCGAGTGTCGGTTCGGGTACAAGGTCACGTCACTATAAACGGCAGGCTGAGTAATGTACTCAACTTGGGGTTCCGGGCTGGTCCCGTGCGAGTGTGACGTTGTCTTCCCCTCAAGGTCACCAGGCTACGCAGCTGCTAGTTCGGTCCGCGGGGTCGTCGCCAAGGCCGTCTTCAAGACGGTATGGAGCGGGCAGGCAACCTCAGCTGGTTCGGAGGCGGGCCGGTACGGTGCGGTGAAGCTATTCCAGCCGGTATGCAGTTGGACACCGGTATTCCAGCCGGTACCAAGTTCTGGGGAGACAACCACACGATTAGGCACTGGTGCGTGAATCCAATGCACAGCGCCGGGCCCCCCCAACGTATAATTTTCTACATGGGCCCTAAGGTCGGCGGCGCTGTACAATGGTAGGTACACATAACACATAAAATAAACAATAAAACACAGAAATAAAACTGGATTGTTCCGGAATTCATAATCGTAAGTTATTATCGTAAGTACGTCTGTAATCCCGTTAACCACGGTTCAATCAACCATAAACAATTGGTTCAGTAATAATTAAGCTATAATACATATATATGCTGAACCGTGGATTTAAAACGAGATTAAAATTCGACAATTTACATATTTTCAAAATGTGGGTATCCGTAGAAAATTATGGCGAGATATACACAGTGTTGATTTTTCTCTTAGAATACGAACAATCAAACATTACAACTAATTGAATAGTTCTTAAGCAATTACTATATTCGGCTGTCTGTCGACATGTATACTCGCGACAAATATTATGGACACACTTCATACAATAACTTTCTTACAACATTTTAACGATTACGATGTTAATCACAGTTTACTTTAAATTTAATTTAATTACATTTACACAAAGGATAAACTACAGCTAGGTAACTACCGAACTCCCGACCGCAGGTAGGCAGGTACTAAAATGAGCTAACATCACGCTTAGCTCCTAGGGGCTAAGCAGGAATGTTACACGCGAATGAAGATGTTATTTTACTTTATTATTTACGTGACTATCGTTTAATACTCGCGCACTGTTTATTAAGGACACTAGACTTACCCCTTATATTGGGAACAGCTATTAATGTTAGACTAGTAGACTACACTAATACAATACAATATTAATAGTAACTGGGAGAATCTAGACTATATGTTATCTAGGTTTTAAGATTATGACGTTCACGTTCAGATTATCACGTTCCGCCGCGAAGTCTCGCGATCGAATGAGGTCTGCCGTCTACCTCGGCGCGAGCGCGGGGCGTGTTTTTTTTTTTGTTGTCGATTAGTGTTGTACCGTCAGCTGATTCTCCGTTTGACGGAATGCGCTGATTGGTTATCAATTCGTGTGACTCATTTTATATGCGCGTTAGAACGATGCATTACCTTAAAAGGTAATGACCGCGTTCACCACCCAGTGATGGGGTTCGCGCCGCAATCGCGAGATACCGGTATTTACCGTTTTTTACTGCTATGTTCAAATGTTTTCATTTTTTATTACCGGAACCAGTGTTCACGTAACAATACCCGACGAACTGGGAGAAGGATTTTTACTGGGGGAACAGTGAAAATCCGCCTGAAACAAACCCTCTGGAACGAGGTCATTGGCTTCAATGCAAGCAAAACCCTTTCATACAACCATACAGAAACACAGACACACCACCTAACATACACCTATCACACCAAGTCTTCCTCCCGCGGAGGTAGGAAGACGAACCACACATACCTTGTCCGGCCCTATCCAACCTGATGGGACGTACCACTTGCGATTGAGGTGTTAAGTTTGGCGCCAGCTTTCCTCGACGGTACATTGCAAACCACTTGAAGCTAACCTACCGGCAACAGAGTCACTAACCGCTCTGACGTGCTATAGAACCCAGGGAGAACATAAGTCTCCCTCAGATAAAAAAAGACTTCACACTAAGGAAGCTTTTATACACAGTGAAGGCTTATTTTTAACCCAGCGGTTACCTCAAGCCTAGGTTGACAATGCTAAGTACGAGACCACTAAACGGTGTCAAAATGATTAATTATGAACTGAAATCAACTAAATTAACAAGATTATTTAATATATAAACTACATAAACCAATATATGCACGAGATGATCGGTGCTTACGGGCTTACCCTAAGTGCGTAGTTAATCTGGATCATCAATTCCTACAGACCGCGTAACGACTGCAACAGGAATGACGGTGGTCTACAACCCAGCTCGAGTTTTGCACTAAACTCTACCACATGTCTTTTTACATATCTTGCTACCGCAGATAGTAGAAACAAAAACAATAAAAACGTAGTTGTGCTTCCCTCCAACCACTGAACGTTCACCTAGGTATACCTTTCCACGTAGCTCCTAGCTAACCTAAGGCATCGGATATAAACTACGGTACTTGGCAACGAACAATGGGGAAAGCCGGATGGTTGGGACAACGAGACTAAACATAGTACAAACGTAGTTACCCTACAATACAATGAAAAAAAAATACAAAATATGAGGATGTCATGTCGTCCTTTACGTAAACGTACCTTTACTTTACGGTCCGTCATGCTTCTAAATTAAGCTTCAGTGAGCTACATAATCAATAAAAATCTACTCGAAGTAGCTGAGTTGGGATAGGTCCCTCCTCTATAATTAAAATACTAAAATTCGTTATCTACATAATATTCGATAGTTAAAATACTAATAGCTCAATACCTGGTCGCGAGTTCGGCAATCAAGGTAGTATAATATTAAAATAATTCCTGTATGGGAAGACAAACACAAAATTTTTGGGTACCCTCCCTTGTGCTCGGGGACTCTAAAAAGAAGAAAAAAAAAAGAAAAAAAATTTGGAAGGTGGGTTGCTTAAAACCCTTGGTTTTTGGTGGGCTCCTACCACCTGCCTAACCCAACGAGAGGCAACTGGATGCTTTCTAAGCTGTTTTTTCTCTCCCGACCCAGTACAGGAGTGAGCACATACAAAGTAGCGCAACCGCTCACAGTAATCGACGTGGACGTATACCCTACAGACACTCTTTTTGTTCGGGCGCCAATGATACGGGGCCCTACGGGGTCAAGGATGAAGAAAACGATTGGTACGAGATCTACAACTTTAATCCGTAGGTCCTGCTTTACAATAATAAAACTACTCTAAGACAAGGTCGAGTGTCGGTTCGGGTACAAGGTCACGTCACTATAAACGGCAGGCTGAGTAATGTACTCAACTTGGGGTTCCGGGCTGGTCCCGTGCGAGTGTGACGTTGTCTTCCCCTCAAGGTCACCAGGCTACGCAGCTGCTAGTTCGGTCCGCGGGGTCGTCGCCAAGGCCGTCTTCAAGACGGTATGGAGCGGGCAGGCAACCTCAGCTGGTTCGGAGGCGGGCCGGTACGGTGCGGTGAAGCTATTCCAGCCGGTATGCAGTTGGACACCGGTATTCCAGCCGGTACCAAGTTCTGGGGAGACAACCACACGATTAGGCACTGGTGCGTGAATCCAATGCACAGCGCCGGGCCCCAACGTATAATTTTCTACATGGGCCCTAAGGTCAGCGGCGCTGTACAATGGTAGGTACACATAACACATAAAATAAACAATAAAACACAGAAATAAAACTGGATTGTTCCGGAATTCATAATCGTAAGTTATTATCGTAAGTACGTCTGTAATCCCGTTAACCACGGTTCAATCAACCATAAACAATTGGTTCAGTAATAATTAAGCTATAATACATATATATGCTGAACCGTGGATTTAAAACGAGATTAAAATTCGACAATTTACATATTTTCAAAATGTGGGTATCCGTAGAAAATTATGGCGAGATATACACAGTGTTGATTTTTCTCTTAGAATACGAACAATCAAACATTACAACTAATTGAATAGTTCTTAAGCAATTACTATATTCGGCTGTCTGTCGACATGTATACTCGCGACAAATATTATGGACACACTTCATACAATAACTTTCTTACAACATTTTAACGATTACGATGTTAATCACAGTTTACTTTAAATTTAATTTAATTACATTTACACAAAGGATAAACTACAGCTAGGTAACTACCGAACTCCCGACCGCAGGTAGGCAGGTACTAAAATGAGCTAGCATCACGCTTAGCTCCTAGGGGCTAAGCAGGAGTGTTACACGCGAATGAAGATGTTATTTTACTTTATTATTTACGTGACTATCGTTTAATACTCGCGCACTGTTTATTAAGGACACTAGACTTACCCCTTATATTGGGAACAGCTATTAATGTTAGACTAGTAGACTACACTAATACAATACAATATTAATAGTAACTGGCAGAATCTAGACTATATGTTATCTAGGTTTTAAGATTATGACGTTCACGTTCAGATTATCACGTTCCGCCGCGAAGTCTCGCGATCGAATGAGGTCTGCCGTCTACCTCGGCGCGAGCGCGGGGCGTGTTTTTTTTTTGTTGTCGATTAGTGTTGTACCGTCAGCTGATTCTCCGTTTGACGGAATGCGCTGATTGGTTATCAATTCGTGTGACTCATTTTATATGCGCGTTAGAACGATGCATTACCTTAAAAGGTAATGACCGCGTTCACCACCCAGTGATGGGGTTCGCGCCGCAATCGCGAGATACCGGTATTTACCGTTTTTTACTGCTATGTTCAAATGTTTTCATTTTTTATTACCGGAACCAGTGTTCACGTAACATTGGTTCCCCTTGATACGAGGAACGGGATCGATTTCTAAATGCCGGAGCATAAAATACATTTAGAAATTTCATAAAAATACCAAAATCATCTCTTAAACGTCGAACGGAGACATCATTTCAATATAATCCTTCCCCAAAATATAATACAGAATTTAACATTTTCATCAGCATCCATCTTTGTCGCTGGCAACCCCAAATAGCCCTAAAAATACCCTTTCTTTTACTCAGTCATTGTCTAAGGAATGCAATATTTCAAGCGATACACTCTCGGGTCCCCTCATCACGCGGTGGGACCCGTAAGATGGGTACTTATCATCAATCGTTTATAGGTGAGGAGCCGAAGGCATATTTTGTTGAAATATTTACAAGACCTCCCTGGATTCATTTATGACATGCATATCGAACTCCTGTTGACCGTAATTAAGTAATTTTCAAATAATGTATTGGATTCATCCATCTAAATTGAAGCCAACGAAGCGTGAGAAAAAAGGTAAACAAAAGTTTCAGCGGTTCCAATCTTTTTTATTTGAAAATGATTACGTATCACTTCAAACGCATTCCAGACAGGAATGAAATTGCTCATATGATGGCGATCTGACAATTTAGAACCGCTGTGCTGACAGCTTTCCTGTACTACGAAACATGCAATGACAGCTATCGCTCGGGTATTGTCGCGTACGTGTGACTTGTGGGACAAGGACAGCTGAGAAACTAATCACTAGTTATCGCAACGTAACTCAGTGATGATCGCTTTGTTTACCTTTTTTCTCTCGTCTTGTAGGCTTCACTTTAATCAACTCTTAGCTAGAAGAAAGCCAGTGCCAGTAACTTCAATCATTTAACAAGCCTTTGGTATAGGTTCGGACTTGCTCATGAGAGCTGGAATCTTCGACCACCAGTGGCTCGTTTAAAATTCTATATTACCTATATGATGAGGAGATCACAATATGGCAGTCACTTCATGAACATTCAGAAAAAAGCTCTTCCGCCTCATAGTCTAATATCACTAATATTCCCTCTAACTCCTCCAACTAAGCTAAATTGCTTGTGCTAGGAGTGGGTTCACGTCGGTACTTTAATGGCCAGGATTCGAACCCGGGACCTCTCAATCGTAAGGCCAGCTCCTTAACCACGAAGCTACCGACGCTTCATCAATTCAAAATATTTTTATTCAGAAAACTTACCACTGTCTCCCCGACTATGTAAATATCCATAAAAGAAAGAGTCGTAAAGACACAAACTGTGTATATATCTCGCAACAATCAGTTCATTAAAATGACACAGCATTACACTGTCGAGCCATAAAAGAATGTAAGCTTTTCTCTTTTATTTGCTCGTTCAACATTAATGTTTTTGTTATAATTTAGGACACAAAAATGAACCCCCATTGAGTGAATTTAGTATGTTTTTTATAAAACGCCTTGAAATTTTACCATAGGATTATATGAAGTCGTATTAGCGTTTTTTAAGCAAACAAGATGGTAGCCAAATATAATTATATGCAAAAAAGTAAACGCCCAAAAACCCCTCCATCATGAAAAGGTTAAAAAAATGATTTTTCAAAAGTTGTTTTGTTAAATTACATACACAACACAATAGATTCAACCAAGTTTAAAATAGTGTAGTGTAAATACTCTTTTGACAATTCATTAAATACAAATAAAATTTATTAGTTTTGCTTTTTTAAACATTACTAACTGACCCGGCGGACTTCGTACCGCCAATTTTTTTCCGCCCGCGTGGCGTCCGATTCTGTTCCCGCTGCACCCTCTACTATATTAAGCAGGTATTATACAATTATAAACCTTCTTCTTGAATTACTCTATCTATTAAAAGAAACCGCATTAAAATCTGTGGCGTAGTTTTGAATATATAAGCATACATAGGGACATACGGACGCGGAAAACGACTTTTCTTTATACTGTGTAGTGATAAGATAAACAGACAACATATTTTATGTTATAAGACACAAAAATAAGAAAATAAAACAGTCTTTAAAGTGCTGTGCGTTTTTTTCACCCTGCAGTGTACTCTACCTGAAGGAAAAGCCTTTCAATTTACTAAAAGGTTGACAAAACAAAATGATTTTTAATTTCGCAACGTTTCGACGAAAAATGCATGGGAAATGTATTTCTTTTACTTTTTATTATATTATTTATATGTTTTGATACAAAAGGGGCTCTTTGAGGTAATATTACTGAGAGTGTGCTCATATAAAGGATGTTTTTGTATGGATTTAAATGAAAATGGCTGCCGTGGTTATTAGTTCTGAGTACTTTTTATCGTGAGAAGCCACATGAAAATAAAATATTGTGTTCTATGTCAATTGTTGGTAATATTTATAAGAGATTAGCTTTTGCCCGTGGCTCCACCCGCGTGGATGTCGGTTATCGCGACCATAGCCTATGTCCTTTCTCATGGTCTAATCTACCCCTATACCAAATTTCATCTAAATCGGTTCTGTGGTTTAGATGTGAAAGCGTAACATACAGACAGACAGAGTTACTTTCGCATTTATAATATTAGTATGGATTTTTCCTATTTGTTACCAGTGGGCACAAAGACAGTGGTGAATATTTTGGGTGCTTCCACTATGCCCCACCAAGCGTCCCCACTGGTGAGGCAAAGTGGAAGCACCCACATTTCGGCACGATTTGTCACCACCAGTAACATAATGGATATTTTCACATTTAACAACGAAATCGAAGTGAACCAACCAATGGAAACGAAGCCAGTGGTGACGACTGGGAATATTTTATTACCGTTTGTCTCCATTGTTAACATAGTGGGAATATTTTCCCATTGGTCACCAGTGGGTTTGACGTCAGTAGTATGTTAACTAGGAATACTGGTTTTTTTTTTTCATTTTATGTAATATACAGGGTGAATTTATAGTCGTATTGGATAAAAAGAATTTGGGCACAGTTTCGAAAGCAAAATCATCTGGAAGTATTAATTTGGTGAAAAAAAAAATGTACAACCCCATACATTTTCCCTTTCACTTGAACATTGTTCCCATACATTATCAAAAAAAAAATTTTTCTTTCGCCAAATTATCACTTCCAGATGATTTTGCTATCAAAACTGCCCAATTTTTTTTTATCCGAACATAACATAACATAACATAAGCTCACGCCTGTATTACCCGAAGGGGTAGGCAGAGGTGCTAGCACCCACATTTCGCCGGTTTATGTTTAGGTCCCAATGTAATAGGTGGCGAGCCTATTGCCATTAACCGGGCACTTATAAACCTGCGATATACACACATAACTTCGAAAAGCATCGAAAAGTCATTGGTGTGTGCCATGGTAAACCTGGGATCGAAACCGAGACCTCGTCTCAGCAGTCCAAGTATCTTCTTCACCCCTACGTCAGTGTGAGTTGAGTCTTTTTTTGCTCGAAAAACATCGAAAAAAATGAAATGCTAAAGTGAGACTTGAACTCACGACCTTTCTTACAGGGGGAATGCTCTTCCAACTGAGCTATTGAGCCTCCTTTTTTGCTTTTGCATACAAACCGTTCCTCACTAGATGCTAATACAATAGATCAATATGCTCAAATAGATAACACAAACCCATGCATTCCAAGTGACGTTAAGTGATCAAAGCGTTCAAAGGAAACGGTTCAAACGGAATGCAATAGATATTTGGCACACGTAGATAGATGCTACAGCATATCGTAGCAACGTCTACGAGTGCTACGTACGTAGCACTATCTACGTAAGGTAACAAAATTGAATTTCCATCCATCCATATATACTCACGACTGTAAATTCCTGAAGGGGTAGGCAGAGGTGTATTAGCGCCAACGCATCGTCAATTATGATTTTCGGTTCCACGACGTAATAGGGGACGAACCTATTGCCTTCTAGCGGGCCCTTTGTTTTGGGCTGTATGTTTACTGTCGAATGGAGAACAGCCCTATCTCTAAGTCGCCTATTATGACACCCACAGGAAGAGCTGGGGTGGTTCTATTCTCTTCGACCGGGAACCACCAGGGCAAAAAAATTATTGTTTATTGTTTTTTTTTTTTTTTTTTTTTTTTTTTTTTTTTTTTTTTTTTTTTCAAACAATATTAGAACCGAAGTTACTAATATTCCCTCTAACCCCTCCAACTAAGCTAAATTGCTTGTGTTAGGAGTGGGTTCACGTCGGTAGTGTAATGGCCAGGATCGAACCCGGGACCTCTCGATCGTAAGGCCGACTCCTTAACCACTAAGCTACCGACGCTTGAATTTATATTATTTTATTGTGAAAGGACGCTTTTAATCTATATTTAAAACTAGCTTTTGCCCGCGGCTCCACCCGAGTGGATGTCGGTTATCGTGACCAAACATAGCCTAGGTCCTTTCTCAAGGTCTAATCTACCCTTATACCAAATTTCTTCAAAATCGGTTCTGTGGTTTAGGCGTGAAAGCGTAACATACAGACAGACAGAGTTACTTTCGCATTTATAATATTAGTATGGACTATGGGTTAGTGTATTTGGAAAAAAAATCCTTTTTCTGATTTGAAGCGTCGTTGACATAGTGTTATGGAGTTAGGCTTACGATTGAGAGGTCCCGGGTTCAAATTCTGCCCATCACACTACCGACGCGATCCAAATCCTACCATAAGCATTTTAGCTTCACTGGAGATTCGAATGATTTTTTATAGCATTTTTTAGCCCTTAAAGACGGACATAATAGAGAAGGGAAACTTGAAGTGATTCAGGTGTGGCTCAATAGCTCAGTTGGAAGAGCATTCTCCCTGTAAGGAAAAGGTCGTGGGTTCAAGTCCCACTTGAGCATTCCATTTTTCCTTATGTATTCGAATACGAATACCCTACATTTCCCTTCTCTTTATATCCGTCTTTAAGGGCGACGGTGGAGCCATCTACCAACTTTCTTAAGAACTGTTGAAAGTAATGAATGATTTGTCAACCATATTAAATAGTTCGTAAGAAACTTGGTGGATGGTCCACCGTCGTCCTTAAAGACGGATATAAACAGAAGGCAAATTTGAAGTGATTCAGGTGTGGCTCAATAGCTCAGTTGGAAGAGCATTCCCCCGGGAAAGGTCGTGGGTTCAAGTCCCACTTGAGCATTTAATTTTTACCGATGTATTCGAATACTAATAACTACTCTTAAAAAAAACTATTTCACTCTGTATAAATAATGGTATCTATATATCACCAGGTGTAAGTTTGTTTGTTACCACACAAAATAAATAATGTAAAAGTACATTGATCTTCACATCCTGTAGCTGGGGGTAACATATTGGTGTCATTGACCTCAATAGCTTCGAGGAACGTTCGTGTGATAATGGACGCCATTTGTTATAGGGGGCAGGTAGTGAGGGGGGGGGGGGGGCAGAATATGAGTCTATGGGTAGTAATGAATACGTTTTGGAGAATTTTTTATAGAATATATAGAATGATTTCCCTTTTGGTTTTTTTTTACATATATATACTCACACCTGTAAATCCTCGAAGGGGTAAGCAGAGGTGTATTAAGACCCACATTTCGCCAACTATTATTTTCGGTCGCCCAATTGCCGTTGGAGCATACGAGTCCTAGACTGGAGACCGCGAGAAGATATTCGGGAGATGGGATGCCCCCTAGCCAGATGGACTGACGAGCTAAAAAAGGTGGCTGGGACAGACTGGATGCGGAAATTGGAGGATCGGTAGAAATGGTGCACATTGGGAGAGGCCTAGGTCCAGTAGTGGACAGCGATTGGCTAATCGATTGATTGATTGGATTATTATGTGTAAAGTCAGCCTAGTAATACATACTTCCATCCATACTATATAATATTATAAATGCGAAAGTAACTCTGTCTGTCTGTCTGTCTGTATGTTACGCTTTCACGCCTAAACCACTGAACTGATTTTGATGAAATACGGCATAAGGATAGATTAGACCATGAGAAAGGACATAGGCTATGTTTGGTCACGATAACTGACATCCACGCGGGCGGAGCCGCGGGCAAAAGCTAGTCCTACTAATATTGTAAATGCGAAAGTAACTCTATCTTTCTGTCTGTATGTTACGCTTTCACGCCTAAACCACGAAACCGATTTTGATGAAATTTGGTATAGTGGTAGATTAGACCTTAAGAAAGGACATAGGTTATGTTTGGTCGCGATAACTGACATTCACGCGGGCGTAGCCGCGGGCAAAAGCTGGTATAAACATACATAGATTTCATTGGTCAACTCCAATACTCACACTATGAGATGGAATCACTCAACATTTTCACCTCTATTATCTGTAAAACAAAAGTGGCTTTAGCTAACAAATGTTAGACAAAAGCCCGCAATTATTCAGTTGAACAGCTAAAGTGAAGTCTTTTGTTAACAACCCCCATCTGCATTGGTAACAATACCGCACAATAGGATTCTAATGATGGCTCCTCAAGTCAAGGGTCGGATAGTAGTTATATATAGATATTCGGCCATCTTGAATTTTTTTCTGTTGCTATGTACAGACGGGAAAATGACATTTAATTATAAGATATAGTGCGTCAAGAAAGTCGTGAAATTAATGTTGGAGGAACTAAAATTTTTCCTTGCACTTGCAACACTCGATAACTGCCAAACTGACTAATCAGATGTCAATACCAAGGCTCGTTGGAGAAGTTTCGTATATTATTTACGTGTATTTAATTACTGTTCATAGGATAAAAGTTTTGAGTGTAAAAATGAATTGATATGTGAATAATAGTTGTGCGAAACGAATTCAAAGTATTTCAGGGATATAGTATAAAATACGGCAGAAGTTCAAGCCGGCAAGCTGCTTTCCGACTTTGACGATTTTGATGGCCAAAATGCTAAACTAACCAGTACGTACATATACTTTAATGTTAAATAAGGTATGGAAAGTGTAATCTATTAAAAATTATATAATTTAAGTGAATATTTTGTGTTTCGAAGCATTGTTTTCATTTATTGTGGTTATGTCAATATCCTACGATTACAACAAATCATAGTGCATCACATTGACGTTTTTGAACATTCTTGATCTAGGTAATTTGTATTAACCACTTAGGCCCAAACTAATTAAAAATACTCGAGGTATGAATACAGCTGTATTTATCCAGGACGTTTGTATTTGTTTCAGATTTTCAAAAGTACATTTCAAGACATATCATTTCAGTATGATGATATTGCCAGTGAGTCGGAAACTATCGAAGATAAAATAATTACTCATGGAGTTTCAAGCAGCATTTCAGGTGTTCAATACTCATACCAATAAACTATTCTTATAAAAGATTATTATTATTTATTATTTATTAAATTATTATTATGTTAGAAAATTACTATCCGGGTTGGACGATGTATACGGGCGTACAGCCAAATTAACCGGTATGTACGTTTTCTTTATTTTTCAACACAGTAAGTATATGTAATGTAATCTGCTAATAATTGATTTGCTTAGAGTGAACATTTTATATTTCAAAACATTTGAATGAAATTTTTATAGAATTTATCATGCTAACTTTTAAATTCGAAATACATCGGGAAAAAGAAGAACTCAAGTGGGACTTGAAACCACGACCTTTCCCTTACACGGGGGAATGCTCTTCCAACTGAGCTATTGAATCACACCTGAATTGACCTAAATCACCCTCCTTTTTATATCCGTCTTTAAGGGTGACGGTGGAGCCATCTACCAATTTTCTTACGAACTGTTGGAACCAATGAATGATTTTTCAACCATTTTTAAACATTGATTTTTGATGACTCCGTTATATCCCTTCTGTTATCATCAATATGGAGTCCAGTGATATGAAACATGCAACTTTACTTTTCGGCGTGGTCAAAGAATATGGTGAAACGAGTATTTAATGGATAATGTGTGGGTTGTGGGGAAATTAGAACTATCTACCGCACGGATTAGACGATGACGTGACGACGGACGTGCAGTGCAGTCTGTGATCACGGCTGGTTAATCTGATCGAAACTTCAAGCAATTCAACTGTACCATAATCGTGTTAATTTCTGTTAACATTATTTTCGGTTCCATATATTAATAATACCTAAATAAAAGTCTGCGGTAGCCTAGTGGTATGGGTAATGGACTGCTGAGATGAAGTTTCGGGTTCGATCCCAGGTTTACCATGGCACACACCAATGACTTTTCGATGCTTTTCGAAGTAATGTGTGTATTTATCGCAGGTTTATAAGTGCCCGGTTAATGGCAATAGGCTCGCCACCAATTACATTGGGACCTAAACATAAACTGGCGAAATGTGGGTGCTAGCACCTCTGCCTACCCCTTCGGGGAATACAGGCGTGAGTTTATGTTATATGCATATATGATGTAAATAAAAGTAAAAAAAAATTACTGCCGTGATTCATTTTTCACTTTCATTTATTTATTATCTTTAGAGGTATGTACTATATTATTTAACTTTATACCATAAAAAAACAAAAGATCAAGACTGTTCAGTTGTAGTGTGACAGGGATACCAGATTAAGCGCAGCAGCGCCACCCTCAATTTTCACGACTTTCTTGACGGGCTATAGGTATTGTTGCTCCGGCGGTCGCTGGAGTCGGCGGTCGCTGGAGCGGCTGACCGACGTCGTCAATGCCTGTCACCCTCGCCCGGTTCTTGTGCTTGGGGACTTCAATGCCTGGTCTGAGGCTTGGGGGTCCCGGCACACGAACTCGCGAGGCAGGGCTCTGGAGAGCTGGGCCGCTACCCTCGGTCTGGTTCTCCAGAATCGCGGGGCCGAAGCCACGTTCTGGGTGGCGGAGCGCGAAGCGAGTTCGATCGTTGATCTCTCGTTCGCGAGCGCTTCGCTGTCGCAACGTGTGCGGGACTGGCGTGTCGTCGTGGAGGTGGAGACACTAGCGGACCACCGATACGTTCGGTTTGATGTCTCCCCTCCCGAGAGTGATGCGCCGGTCACACCGGCCCCACGCGAGCCGCGCTGGGTGCTTAGGGGACTGAATAGGGATGCTCTCCTGGAAGCCGCCTCCGTGCAGGCCTGGGCCATGGTGCCGGACAGGCCTGACGACATCGATGACGAGGCGGCGTGGTTCCGGGAGGCCATGACTGTTGTTTGCGATGCGGGTATGTCTAGGGCTCCAGCCTATAGTCCGAGGCGCCGGGTCTACTGGTGGACTGCGGAGATCGCGAGGCTGCGTCAAGCCTGCGTGATCGCGCACCGCCGGTGGGCCAGGCTCCGTAGGAGGCGTAGCCGCCCCGCAGACACAGATCCCCTAGTGGCGGAGTTGCAAGAGGGATACAGGGAAGCCAGGAATGCCCTCCGAGCAGAGATCAAGCGGTCCAAGGCAGCTTCCTACAGGGAGCTGCTGGAGACACTGGAGCGGGACCCATGGGGGCGGCCTTACCGCTTGGTAAGAGGAAAGCTGCGCCCCCGGGCCCCTCCCCTGACCCAGGTTCTCGAGCCGGCTCTGCTTGGAGGAGTGGTGGAATCCCTGTTCCCGGCGCGGGCGGAACACGTTCCGCCGCAGATGACTCCGCCACCTCGGTCGCCTGATGCGCCCGGCGTGGTTATTGACGACGACGTGCCCGAGGTCACTTGGGTAGAACTAGAGCTGGCGGTGCGACGGCTTAGAGCCAAGAAGAACACCGCCCCGGGACCCGACGGCATTCCAGGCCGTGCGTGGGTCCTAGCTCTAGGAGAAGACGGTCTCGAACCCCGACTGCGAGGGTTCCTCAGCGCATGCTTGGAGCGGGGCCAGTTTCCGAAGATGTGGAAGACGGGGAAACTGGTCCTCATCCGCAAGGACGGACGCCCGGCGGACGCGCCGTCCGGGTACCGGCCCATAGTGTTGCTCGACGAGGTGGGCAAGCTCTTCGAAAGAGTGATTGCCAAGCGCCTCGTCGAGCACCTCTCTAGAGTGGGGCCGGACCTAGCGGACACGCAGTACGGCTTCCGCCGGTGGCGTTCCACTGTGGATGCCATCATGCGCGTGAGGACTCTGGCGGAGGATGCGGTTGCCCGGGGCGAGGTGATGTTGGCGGTGTCCTTGGACATCTCCAACGCGTTCAACACCTTGCCCTGGAGTTGCATCAGGGAGGCGCTCGTGTACCACGATGTGCCTCTCTACCTCCGCCGCATAGTCGGGGCGTACCTGACGGAAAGGGCCGTCATCTACCCAAGTGCGACCGGCGTCGGTAGGCGTGAGATGTCGTGCGGTGTCCCACAGGGATCGGTCCTGGGGCCGCTCCTGTGGAACATCGGATACGACTGGGTGCTTCGCGGTGAGCTCGCGTTCGGTGCCACCGTCACGTGCTACGCGGACGACACGCTAGTGACGGTGAGTGGCGCTACACACCGCGAGGCGACCCAGAGGGCCACGACCGCTGTTGCTCAAGTCGTGGATCGGATCCGGCGGCTGGGTCTCGAGGTGGCTCTGCACAAATCCGAGGCCTTGTTCTTTCATGGTCCTCGGCGCAGGCCACCCCCGGGATCCAGCTTGACAGTAGGAGGTACTCCCATCGACATCAAGCCCCGGTTGAAATACCTGGGGCTCGTACTCGATGGTCGGTGGGACTTCGGAGAGCATTTCCGAAGTCTGCGCCCCAAACTGTTGGTGTCAGCTAACGCGCTGATGCGGCTGCTGCCCAACTTGAGGGGCCCAGAGGACTCCTGCAGGAGACTCTACGCGGGTGTCGTGCGGTCCATGGCCCTGTACGGGTGCCCCGTGTGGGCGGACGCCCTGCGGGCCAGGTTCGTGCAACTGCTGCATGCGCCGCAGCAGACGATGGCCTGCAGGGCCATTAGGGGGTACCGCACGATATCCTTTGAAGCGGCGAGTCTCCTAGCCGGATCGCCACCGTGGATCCTGGAAGCGAGATCCCTTGCGGCACTGTATCGGTTCCGTAAGGAGGCGCGGGAGCGGGGATACGATCCCGAGCCCGAAGACATTCGGGCCGAGAGGTCCCGGCTCCACGGGATCATGGTGGCGGAGTGGGAGCGACGACTTGAGCAACGACGCGCAGGGCATGCCGTCATAGAGGCGGTAAGGCCCATCATGGGGGAATGGCTCGAGAGGCCACATGGCAGCCTCTCGTATCGACTGACGCAGATTATCACCGGGCACGGGTGCTTCGGGAGATATCTGTGTCGGATCGAAAAGGAGCCAACGTCTGAGTGCCATCACTGCGACGCGAGCGAGGACACGGGGCTGCACACGCTCACCGAGTGCCCGGCATGGGCTGAACCGAGGCGGGAGCTAGTGGCGGCCCTGGGAGTGAGAGTTCTCACCCTCGCCACCCTGCTCACAGCAATGGTCCGCTGCGCGGACGCGTGGGCGGCCGGCGTCTCCTTCAGCGAGCAGGTAATGGTCGTGAAGGAGACGGCGGAGCGGGAGAGGCGGCGCGAGCGAGAAAGACACGCGGATCGCGCCGCCCGCGCGCGCAGGCAACTCGGGCGTCGGAGGGCACTGACTGACCTCCGTCCCCCATGAGCGCGGGCCTGGGGGTGACGGGTGGAGCCGCCTGTCACCCCAGCAGAAGCAGGCCACGGCGGCGGCGCGCTGAACAGCGCGCCTCCCCATTCCGGGGGCGAGTTGGGGACACCGTTGTCCCCCCTCCTGAGGAGGGCCAGACCGTAAGGGATGGCCCTGGGTCAGCCGGGGTGCGAGGGATATGTCTTTGACAACCTCACCTCCGGCCTAGCACCAAGACCCACAGTCGGCGTGCGGTTTTAGTCGGTTCGAGTCCGACATAACCTTCCCTTCCGACTCCGGTAGGGGGGGTATCCGTGGGGATTTCCGCACGAAAAAAAAAAAAAAAAAAAAAAAAAAAAAGGTATTGTTGCTCAGAAGTTGCTTACCAATAAAAAAATAAAAAATGATTTTTACGATGGAATAAAATTACATTTCTATGTATAACTAGCTTTTGCCCGCGGCTTCGTCCGCGTAGATGTCAGTTATCGCGACCAAATATTTCTCAAAAGACGTAGGTGTTCGAAGTTTCATGCTTCCTTTGAAAATGACGAACTTTCCATACAAACGTGCATCATCTATTTTACCCTATTAGTAGTTAAATTTTGAAAAGCGCTGTTACACGTGTTTTAGTGCATCTAGCTCTGAAAATGACGGGCTTTCATACAAACTTCCATCCCTTGTTTTACCCCTTTAGTAGCAGAATTTCCAAAAATCTTTTCTTAGTGGACGCTTACATCATAAAATGCATCTACTGTCAGAATTCCAAGTTTGTAGGTCTAGCGGCTTAGGCTCTCCGTTGATAAACCAGTCAGTCAATCAGTCAGTCAGGACAAGCAATTTTATGCACGTCAATTTCACTTCACCTTGTTTTAAGGTAAACTGAAGGTAAAGTCTCAGAAAAGAAGATCACTATTTACACGGGCCATATTACAATGGTGACACTCACTGCTAGAACCAAGCGTTTCAGTGATTCATACCTATGCCGCACCACTAAGACCTGGAATTCCCTGCCAGCTCACGTGTTTCCTTCTTCCTACAGTCCCGGGTCCTTTCAGCGGGGCGTGAAAAGGCATCTAATGAGGCCGTCAAGCTGAGTGCCACCACTGTTAACATGGTAAATGTTTACGATGGTGACCCCCTTACCTTTTTTGGACTTTGCCTTTAGCTTAACATCAGGCGAGGTGAAGTCAAATTGACGTGTCCTGTTTAAAAAAAACTCAGCTAGACTTGACTTGGTCTCATGTACAAATTGTAGTGTGCTTACTTTTTCTATCATTGAAATATTTACAACACATAAATAATACCAAAAGATATTTAAAACTAGAAACTATGACTCAGTTCTAAAATAAAGAAATAAATAAAATATTTACATACATAAAGAGTCGTGGAATTCCTCCGCATCGTCATGTATCGTTCCCAAAAGGGCAGCTGCATTGCCACGTTGAATGGCGATACTTAACCTCTGTGCAGGTAATGACCAGCCATCTGGTCACGCGTAGCGTCCATCAGCCGCTTTGCTAGGTCTGTGTAAAGAAAACGGGCACTTAGACCCCATGTCCCTACTAACGTTTCAACCCCAAACGGCTCAAAAATATAATCACCTACTCTATAGATTGGATTTTCACTATTTCCTATCTAGATCCGCATTCAAATTGCAAACTATGATAAGGTCTAAATAACGCTCTATGAAATGTCGTATCTAGAATAATATCTATCCGCCAAAAATCCAAAATATAAAAAACTACCCTTCGAACCGTCATTAAACGTAGGAAACCCACAGATAACACACAAATATCACGTACAATACACAACCCGATTATAATGAGAACCAACGTGACATCTGTCACGATGACAGATGTCAAATTAGTACACGTCACACGAGTTAGATATGGAACGAACAATATTTCTGTTTTTTGGCAAAGGAAACAATTTTTATTATAGGTTCTATTCAAATAGAGTCAGGTAAGCCTAAAAAAGATGGATGGATTGCAAGAATATGGCAAAGAAGGGAGTGATTGAGACCAAACCTTGAGAGGAAAATCTGTGAGCCCAGTTCATCAATTAACAAGTGTACGATGCAGGTACAGTCAGCGTCATAAATATCTTGACAACGAAATCTCAAAATTATCTTAAAACTCTCGTATTAAGAGCAAATCAAACTATTTTATTGATTTAAATGGTATTATTGTCCAAACTAAGGGTGTGTACCAAATATCAGAACAATCAGTCAACTGTTAGGGGGTAAAAAAACGAAATTAAGATCGTTTAGAGTACTTTGTATGTCAACATCTTTCTGATGCTGACTGTACAAGGTTGACTTAGTGTGGTATGTGACAGTACATGGCGAAAACAAAATATCGAGAACGTGCGGGTAGATAAAGAACCTACTATCTCACGGATTCAAAGACGGCGGGCGTGCACATTAGTGCACGCCCGCCGTCTTCCTGTGACCACGGCCGGTGTAACCTGGTCGAAACGTAAGGCAAATCAAAGGTACGTATGTACCTATACCATGATCGCGTTAATAGGCTATTTGACTGATTTATTTTTTTACTTTCGAAAACTGACCACTTTCTTATAATATACTGAACTGTAAAAGTAAAATTTTCGTACGACAAATAGTTTTCAAGATATTTGATTTTGAAATATTCAATTTATCGCGCCGCCCGAAAACGCTCTATACAAAATCACACGGAATTGTGACGTCACGCTTCGGTAGCGCGTAGTGCAAATGTATGGAGTGCAATAGAATATCGCATTTATCTCGGTCTACGTTGCGTTTACACGCATATAGTTTATAATAAAAGTTATTTAAAATATAATGAGGAATCTAAAAAGTTATATATTTGAATTGAATTTGATTGTTTATATTTTGTTTTTTTTTTGGAATTTCCACTAATGAAAAATCATAGTTTCAGAATCGACGACTTAGTCAAATAGCCCATTCCCGTTATTGTTATTGTATAGGTTTGAACTTCTCGTATGAGCCCGAAAGGGTGGGTAAAGGTATATTAGTCACCCACATTTACCAACTATGATTTTCGGGGTTGTGAAATAGGGAGTGAGTCTCTTGCCGTCAGGTGGGCACTTTGTCATGGGATGTTTACTGTCGAAGGAAGAACAGCTATCTCTTCTCTCAGGAAGAGATGGTGTTGTGTTGCCCTACCGAAAACCAAAACTGCTACCTAAATGAAAAAATATTCTGAAAATTCAGAAACTTTCTTTTTGTGAACTTAACCAACTTCACAAAAATAAAATATCAAAGATCATCCTTTTTTTTTCGTGCGGAAATTCCCGCGAATACCTCCCCCGCCGGAGCCTATGAGAGGTTATGTCAGACTCAAACCGACTATAACCTCACGCCGACTGAGGGTCGTGGTGCTAGGCCGGAGGTGAGGTTGTCTTCGACATATCCCTCGCACCCCGGCTGGCCCAACGACATATCCCTCGCACTCCGGCTGGCCCAACGACATATCCCTCGCACCCCAGCTGGCCCAACGACATATCCCTCGCACCCCGGCTGACCCAATTCAAAGATCATCCTGAAATAAATAACAAATAAAATAAACTTCCTCTTTCATAATATTGATGACTTCCAATGACTTCCCATCGTTTGCACTCAAAGATCACAATGTCAGAACAGTTCATTCGTTCTTTTGTCACCATTCACACAATCTGTCAACAATATTAATTATTCAATCAATCATTCGATTTGTTCGTTTATTTTGTCATTCACTGTTGTATTGTGTTCGATATTCGAATTATGCAGGCTATATTATTTGAACAATAGTAATTGGGTATTCTACTGACTATTCAAATTACTTACTTTTTACTGAACGTCAAAACGATAAGTTATAAGGTAACTTGTATGAAAAAAGATTTAGTGATGTCATAAAATTTAATAGTCAAATCAGTTACTATTATAGGTTGGGTGGGTGATTAAAAATAAATAAAACTATAAAATAAGAACTGACGCGATTTTTATCTACCATTCTTAATTTAATAATCTCGGTTGGATAATTTGTTTTAATTATAGGATAATACCCAATTACGATGAGACAATTACCCTTACTACGTAATAATAAAAACATAGGTACATAAAGTTCACACCTTTAAATTCAAGAAGGGTAGGCAGAAGTGTTTTAAAACCCACATTTCACCAAGTATAATTCGAGCTTATTTTTTTTCTATATAAAAAGAATATTAGCAACTGATATTACTAATATTCCCGCTAACCCCTTCAACTTAGCTAAATTACTTGTGCTAGGAGTGGGTTAACGTCAGTAGTGTAATGGCAATGATCAAAAACGGGACCTCTCGATCGTGAGGCTGACTCCTTAACCACTAAGCTACTGACGTTCCCGTTAAGTGGAATCTTTTTCATGGATTTTATGTTTACTGTCGAATGATGAACAACCCTATCAATCAATTAATTAGCCTATTGCAGTCCACTGCTGAACATATGCCTCTCTTAATGTTGGGAGCCTTCGTTCTTCTGTTTTCACGCTGGCCAGACGGGTTGGTACAGGGTTTTATATCAAGATTTCCTTCTCTGACAGTGATATGGTTACGGCGACGGCGCGCTGAGAAACGCGCCTCCCCATTCCGGGGGCGAGTCGGGGACACCGTTGTCCCCCCTCCCGAGGAGGGCCAGACCGTAAGGGATGGCCCTGGGTCAGCCGGGGTGCGAGGGATATGTCGATGACAACCTCACCTCCGGCCTAGCACCAAGACCCACAGTTGGCGTGTGATTTTAGTCGGTTCGAGTCCGACATAACCTCCCTTTCCGGCTCTGGCAGGGGATTTCAGCACTGTAAAAAAAAGACAGTGATATGGTTTGTATATCTCTTAGAATCTTCAAAAAAGAAGCCCTTATTCTGTTGCGGTAGCCTAATGGGATGGGTAATGGACTGCTGAAACGAGGTCTCGGGTTTGATCTCAGGTTTACCATGGCACACGTACACCAATGACTTTTCGATGCTTTTCGAAGTTATGTGTGTATTTATCGCAGGTTTATAAGTGCCCGGTTAATGGCAATAGGCTCGCCACCTATTACATTGGGACCTAAACATAAACTGGCGATGTGGGTGCTAGCGCCTCTACCTAACCCTTCGGGGAATACAGGCGTGAGTTTATGTTTATATGTTATATTCCTTAGAAATAATAAACAAAAATACAACTAAACGTTTTTCTATCTTACTCACTTAAAATATCGTCTGTAATGGCGACCAGTCAATCGGAATCCACTACGGTCGTGAGACAGATTTATATCTTTATACGGCGAACACTTAGTGGTTGTTCATTCGTTCACTCATTCGGTCACTCAGTGATTTATGTTGGTTCGTTTCCAAATAGTCAATCACCGTAATTCACTCATTCAAATAGATCAGTAGTGATGTTATTTCTTGTAAGAAATATATCTCTATGTTTAGCGATCTGAGTTAAAAAGGCATGCTATGTTTTCCGAAATTATTTCACTCCAATTACGTATGGCTACGGATAAAGAAAAGCATGAGTGAAGAGCGAGCTACATACCACCATGAGGGTTGGCGACGGACTGACCAAATCTGACGGTTGATTATTTGGTACTCTGCTCGCCGCGCAGCACATACCCAAGGTCTGCCGGGGTGCGAAAAATATGTTCCCTGCATTCTCATCTCCGGCAACTAAAGACCCAAAGACGGCGTGCGTTTTAGTCGGTTCGAGTCCAATACAACCTTTGACAGCCTCTGTAGCGTGGCGGTAGTGCAGGCGATGGCCACGCAGGAGGCGCGGATTCGATTCCCGCTCAGTGCAAATATTTGTATGCATGAATATGGCTATTTGCATTGGTCTGGGTGTTTCTATGTATAATATGTAAGTATATTTTTACAAAAAAGTATATAAGTATGTTTATCCGCATTCTAGATTCCATAACACAAGCTATAAAAGCTTACCATGGGTCTAGATAGCGTTGTGTAGAATGTTGTGGAATATATAACCGCCTCCACTGGCTCCGATTGGGGATGGCATCCGTGGGGATATTTCGCACGATAAAAAAAAGGCGCGGTGCACCGGTTACGGTTAAAAGTATACATAAAAGACATTGTTAACTTCGTCATAACATTATTGTTCTAGTAGCTGCAATAAAAATCAGATATAGCTATTATCAGCCATTTTATTGGTCCTTGGGCGTGAAAGTGTACTAAACAGTGAACTGCGTCGTAATATAATAATGGTTAGATGATTATGTTCCAGTGTGTAACCGGCTTTATGAGCTACTAATAGTTGAATGACATCATATCTTGATGTGAATTGCGTCCTTAACTTCTATGTTACTATTAAAAAAACTGTTTAAAAAAATTGTCACGGTTCTAGAGTGAGGCGGGAGCGAATTTTAAATTTCGAATTTGGAACGGGACGTAGAATCAATACTTACTACATTCGGTTAGGCATATAGGTAAATGCAAACAATATTTTACCAGCTTTTTTATAAAATCATTATATAGTATAAAGCAAAGTCGCTTTTCTCGTCTGTCCGTCCCTTTATGTATGCTCATATCTTCAAACCTACGCTACATATTTTAATACGGTTTCTTTTAATAGACAGAGTAATTCAAGAGGAAGTTTATATAATATATAATACATGCTTAATACAGTAGAGGGTGCGGCGGGAACGGGATCGGACTCCACACGGGCGGAAAAAATTGGCAGTACGAAGTTTACCAGGTCAGTTAGTAAACATATAAACTAGACTAACTGCTTTTCAAGGAGGTAGTACAAGACGGTATTTCCGTCCCAATTGAGCAGTCCGACTGGGGAAGTACCTCCGCCCTACAGAATATCGCGGCCATAATAACCTCGTGTTGTGTTCTCGGCGGTGATTAGGGTAGCTAGAGCTCACTGGAGAGTATTTGTGCTGTCATTAGGAAAGCCAAAAGCTTGTCCTGCTTTGTCTTCTGCACTGACGGAAACAGAAACTCTCTGTTCTTACAGGTCGGCAGCACGAGTGTGACTGTCTGTTGCACACGTCCGTAGGTTACCACTTTCCATCAGGTGGGCCATGTGCTTATCTGCCACCCAAGTGGTATAACAAAAAAACTGGTTGGTTTGGTTCAATTTCAGTTTTAAGTCTTTAAAATGACCTAACCGAATGGAGCAACAATCATTCCATCAATTAGCCGAACGCAGTCCACTGCTGGATAGGCCTCTCCCAATGTGCACCATGGAATGGAGTATAGTGATATCTATATATGACTAGCTAATCCGTCCCTGCATCGCCCGGGAAAATTTCGTATTCCATATTTGATAGTGACCTGAATGAAGAACTTTCCATACAAACGTTTATAACCTATTTTACCCTCTTAGTAGTTAAATTAAAAAACGCTTATACACGTGTTCATTTATTTCTTAAAAGACTTTATGAAATTAAATGCATCAAGCTCTGAAAACTTTCATACAAACTTCCATCCCTTATTTTACCCCTTTAGTAGCAGAATTTCTCAAAAACCTTTCTTAGTGGAAGCTTACATCATAAAATGCATCTACTGTCAAAATTTCAAGTTTGCAGGTCCAGCGGCTTAGGCTGTGCGTTGATGAATCAGTCAGTAATAATAAATATTATTCCACAACACAACGCTATCTAGACCCATGTGGTAAGCTTTTAAAGCTTGTGTTATGGAATCTAGAATGCGGATAAACATACTCTTTTTTTGGTAAATACATACATAATATACATAGAAACACCCAGACCAATGCAAATAGCCATATTCATGCATACAAATATTTGCACTGAGCGGGAATCGAACTCGCGCCTCCTGCGTGGCAGTCGCGTGCCCTACCGCCACGCCACAGAGGCGGGACAAGTAATTTTATATGTATAGATAACGTCAAACACAATCAACTGATGGTATCAGACAATATTGTGCCACAGATAACATAACATTAATGACGATGGATGACAATTACTTACTGTGAAGCGATATTGTATCGCATGTTATGCTCAATGAATTATGAACTATAGATATGTTGTCTGCACTACAAAATAGTAAGGAAAAATGAGGACAATTATTGTCCTGATTTTACGCACGAATCATAGACACGATGACAATGCGCTATGCAAAAAAAAATCGTATCATAACTAAGGACGTATAAGTGCAAAAATAAGTTCAAATAAGGACGTATAATTCATCTCCCTCTAACAAAAGGTAACCCATATAATTATGTTGTATAATTATTATTTTCGTTTCCTTTCTTCACGCGAGTAACTAGCTATATTTAAATGATTTTTATATCATTTATTATGCTAACTGTTAAGTTCGAAAAACATTGGAAAAAATGAAATGCTCAAGTGAGACTCGAACTCACGACCTTTCGCTTACAGGGCGACTGCTCTGCCAACTGAGCTATTGAGCACCACCTGACTATATTTATGTATAGTAGTAGTAATAGTAGCTATATTTATGTATAGTATGTATGTATTTACAAACAAAAAAAAGTATCTAAGTATGTTTATGCGCATTCTAGATTCCATAACACAAGCTAGTTAAGCTTACCACCGTTGTGTGGAATGTTGTAGAATATTTACATAATACATGTTATGTTATGTTATGTTACAAGTGTTTGCGCTGTTTTGGGAGTCGCTATGTTCCTGCATACCATGTCTACGTAATAATACGTCATTAGTGTGCTCATATCGTTTTGATTGGAAATAAGTCGTCAGTAGCTTAGTGGTTAAGGAGTCGGCCTCACGATCGAGAGGTCCCCGGGTTCGATCATGGCCATTACACTACTGACGTTAACCCACTCCTAGCACGGTTAACGGGAATATTAATAATTTCGGTTCTAATATTCTTTGAGAAATCGTATACATAGGGAAAAAGAATCTTCTCGGGCGGGACTCGAACCCGCAGTCTTTCCCTTACAGGGGGAATGCCTGACCAATTCGGCTACCGAGACACGCCCGATATGATTCAAATTTCCCATCTTATACGTCTTTAAGGCGACGACGTGGCGTCATCTACCGATTTTCTTACGAACTATCGGAATCAATGAATAATGAATAAGAAAATAAAATAAGTGAACATCTAAGGTTCTCCAACCTAATTAAAGCCTCGTATTCCTATAAGCTTGTAATATGTACATACTATTTTTACATACCGGTACATATATAATTTTATACTAGGAATTGCAGCGGGAAAGGGATCAAAACAGGAGCTAGCAACACTTCAGTCTGAGGATTCGTCCATTATTGTTAGTTTTATACGAGGCAGTTCAAACAGCGGCGGCGAGATTGTTCCAAACTTTGAACATTAGTGCCTTTTTACATGAAATAGTCAGACGTTTTTGAAAAGAGAAAATAATTTTTCACATTTTTTTTTCTTTAAAGTAATTGTTTTTGCTTTATTATATGGTTTTTACAGTCAAATCACCTATTTTGGGAACTGAAGGATAGTGCCACAGTCTCTCAAATATTGTCAAATCGTGCTAAATTGATTTTTATGTGCATAAAACGGTATTCAGAAATGACAGTAATAGTTGTTATTCTGATTTTAGGCTTAGGTGAAGTCTCACCCTATAAAAATCTCAGCTGTAGCTGAGTTGCCACATTTTGAAATCGTTAGTGGTTTATTCACAAACTGTATGGATGAGTTCACTACGTCCAAATTTAAAGGTGGTCAACTCAGCAAACTTATATTTGTAACGTGTTTGCAACTGTTATTTCACGGATCCTTTGAAACATATATAAAGGAGAAAATTATGTTATATGCAATATATTTTTCATATTTTAGAATATCTAAACATAGTTAGATAAATTTTCCGATATACTTATTATTTTGTAAACAAATCTGAACGTATAAATAATCGCATTTCATCAGTAACTTTTCATCTTCGAAGTTAAGGCCTCCGAAATTAAAAATTCAATCCTTAAATGAACAGCTCGAGCGTTCATCACTTACTCAATAATTTATTAAAATTGGGATTGAGGGGAGCCTGGTTATTAAGCAGCCAATTTTAATTGCCTCTTACGAAAGTGAATTACTCTTTCGAGTGCGAATAAAAAGAATAAATGACTGGTTTAGAATTGAAACTAGCTAAGTGCAAAATTTTGCGCGTTCAATTATGAGCACTATGTTGATGGGATAGAGATGAATATGCTAAGTATAAGATTTTGCACTTAGTATATTTATCTTCTAGATCGTCGCATCGTGGCGGTATTCTTACTACGAATGTTTGAACGACTTTTATGTTTTGACGTATTTTTGGCGCGTGTTATAGTGTTATATTCAAATTTGGTAATTTTGGACTTAAAGAGTGTAAAAATTGTGGAAGTTTGGATGAATAAAGCCCTACCGCCCTTCGTGACCTTATTAAATTTATTCATGCGAATATCCTTTCGGATAAGCCGGCTGGATTTGTACTGACTAAAACCGCACACAGAGTTTTCAGATTCCAGGCTGTAAGATGACCCATTTTTTTCGTACCCCAGCCTAAATGAACCTCATCTGCTAACCGGTGCACCAGCTGATTAAGACTACAGCCTCTCCTATAAAAGTCACAAAACCTCAAAGAAAGAGAAACCATAGTAGACTAGACCCTGTGATTCACAAGCGCAAATTTTGAATACACGATGATGACGATATGACGATTGAACTTACCAATATTCAACAAAACAAAAATTAAATCCATATCAAAACTAATATTATAAATGCGAAAGTAACTCTGTCTGTCTGTCTGTCGGTCTGTCTGTCTGTCTGTCTGTCTGTCAGTTTGTCTGTCTGTCTGTCTGTATGTTACGCTTTCACGCCTAAACCGCTGAACCGATTTTGATGAAATTTGGTACATGGGTGGATCGGACCTTGAGAAAGGACATAGGTTATGTTTGGTCGTATAACCAACATATACGCGGGCGTAGCCGCGGGCAAAAGCTAGTAAATAATATAGTGTAAAATAAGTCATGTACGTCGGCACTAACACTATCATATTACTTTATGCGGAGCTCAGGTGCTCGTTGCACGTGTGGTACTTTGCTGTGCAGAGTTCGACGCCCAGCTTAAGCACTGACAAGTTGGAATTGTTTTGTTCAACGCACGGATTTCTTTGCAAAAGAAACATGCATTTCACGACTATTATTAGCTCCAAACCGAAACGGGAGCAAGGAGTTGATACTTGGAGACTGAGGTTCGCTTATTTTTTTATTGGTATAATGATTTTTCCATAAGAAAATGCTGTTTAACCTGCTAAGCTTGACAGTAAAGCCTGCTTCTGAGGCTTGTCGTTGTCCATTTGTATAACCTTTTTTCGTGCTGAAATCCCCTCGGATACCTCCCCTACCGGAGCCGGAAGGGGAGGTTATTACGGACTCGAACCGACTAAAACCGCACGCCGACTGTAGGTCGTGGTGCTAGGCTGGAAGTGAGGTTGTCTTCGACATATCCCTCGCACCTCAGCTGACCCAGGTCTGACCCTCCACGGGAGGGGGACTACGGTGTGTATAGTATAGTGTTTTAGGCATGAAAGTGTAACAGATTCCCCCCCCCCCCCCCCCCCCGGCCCGAGACGCCGATACGAACAGACGTGTACGTGAACGCTCCGTGTTTTTTGTTTGAAAATAGTAGTAGAAACTCGTTAAAAGTAGTGGACATCGACTTAATACTGTAGTCTAAAGCAGTGTGTAACAAGTCAGTGACAAATAAACTTATAATTAATCGTTAATAGTGGCAAAAAATTGAAAACAAGTAAAAAGCTGTCGGTACTTTGAAAGTGTTATTTTGTGATACATCAAGTGTGTGTATTTACACAACAAATATATTATTGAAGATCTTAAAACTAAAGCACATAAACATTAACAACAACATTACATCTTAGTAGCGAAGAACCTATTTCATCACGTTACCCCGAGACGTATTTGGTTCTGAGGTATACGGGCCTGCCTTCGAGTGCTGCGCCTCAGTGGCAGAGGATCGATCCCGACCCACGAAAGTTCTTTTTGAAATTGTTTACAAATTTTTCTTTTTGAAATCTTGCACCAGAGTTTGGAAGGGTGCTTTATATTATATATAATTTCATTATATTATTATATGAACTATAATAAAAAAAACATTTCATTTTATTATATTATTTGAACTTTATATCAAGACCTTGGCATATAAAAGGAGTTAGCGGAGTTTAAACACTTGAAATGCCCTTGAAAAGATCCTCACCACCCAAATTGTTGTTACCACAACAAAAGGGGCTTCAACATAGCTCCTCGGAGTCAGATATAAGTAGAGATCAAGGCCTATCTGGAGCCACTCAACGCAGTAAACGGAAATGCCTTGAAGAAAATGCTGACCAAGAAACTTACCTGGGTACATTTATGTCAGAGATGAGGTCAATGTTCCTAGAATTTCGGGAGGAGCAGGACAGAAAAATGGACAAAATATGCAAGTCTATGGAGGAAATAAAAAAACAAAACTCAGACTTCCAAACCTCTGTTGCTTTCCTATCTGAAAGTTATGAGTTATTGAAGAGTCAGGTGGGTGAGCTGGAAAAGGAGCGTAAAAATAACCTGTCACTCATCCAAACCTTAGAGGACCGACTGGATAAATTGGACTGCAGTGCCAGATCTACATGTATAGAGATCAGAAATATTCCAGTTAAAACTAAAGAGACCAAAGAAGATTTGTTGGGAGTTGTCATTGGTGCTGGTGCCGTTTTGAATACACAAATAAAGCCCCAGGAAGTAAAGGATGTTTTTAGAATCGGTACTAGGGATGCTAATAATAGAACCATAATTGTTGACTTTACCACAAATATTTTGAAGGAGAGGATCATTAGATTGTTTAAAAACTACAACAGGGAAAATAGAAACCTAACCACGGAGCACCTGAAAATTGATGGACCACCGAAACCAGTATTTATATCAGAAAATTTAGCGCCGAAAATGAAAAGATTGTTTTATTTGGCTAGGGACTATGCCAAAAGTAATGACTATCGCTATTGCTGGGTAAAAAATGAGAAAATATTCCTACGTCAAAAAGAGGGTGGCTCTCAAGTTTATATAAAGGATGAATCGGACCTTTCTAGAGTGGCTGAGCTAAAGTGACTAGATTTTAGACATAGACAGTTTTGTTACGAACCTTACATCATATTTACTTTATGCCAAAATATAGAAATATTTATTGATACTTGGGACTCCTGTTCTGAGCTCCAGTGGCTCTTGATTAAGTTGTTATTAGTATTTTTCTGTTTGTTACGTTGTAATCTTTGTATAATGTATATATGTCTCCTCATGCTATGGCAAAGAGCAGAGTATACCATCAATTCTTGTAATCTTCCCAACCAGTTTCATTGGTTTTTGTTTGTGCTATTATGGACTATATTTTTGTCTTCTGGTGACTTCTACATACATTCCAAACACAAAACACATACACAACGCACATCGCACTTCACACACACATATCCCTTTTTAACTTTGGGATTTTTTTCTATTTATTTATTTATTTATTACACAAGGCAAAACATCATAGGTACAATAGTAGAATTCAGAATACAATGTTAGGTGCATTCACAAATGCTATTGAGAACATCTGCAGCCGAACTAGGTGGGAACCTGTATCTCGGCTTTAGATAGATAGATGGGGATTGCAGCAATATATTTATGTGGTACACGAGGACTAATACAAATACTATTGAAATGTTAATTGCAAGTGGCATAAACTTTGGAGGTACATATTTATCTGTTTTTTACACTGGGTGGAGTTTAAGGGATATAGGTTTAAGATTTTATTAATTTTGTTATAAATATATGGGCCCATGAATATGAAAAATCTCCAGATGAATGACGTTTTTGGGCTGTATGTGGGACAGACTGCATGTTTCTACGTCTAGCAAGCAAGCTCTGATCGTATATCAGTTTGCTATGTTGTTTCATGACTATGCTACGAAGGAAAAGCTGACGGACTGTTAGCACCTGGCATGACTGATAAAGAAGGGTAGTGGGGAAAAGGAAAGGTTTAAAGCTGTATACTTTCAGAATAGCTCTTTGGGCTACTTCAAGACCCTTTAGAGCACCCCTCAAAGCTCCTCCCCAAGACGAAATACAGTATGTGATTATACACTGACATAGGGATAGATATATGTTCCTTAGCAGAGTGGCATCTGCAGCATGTCTTAGGTTTTTAAATATAAATATGAGCTTACGAACCCGAGCAGATGTAATATTAATATGCTCCTTAAAATTAAGGGAGTTATCAATAGTGATACCTAAATACTTAATGTGATTTACACGCTCAAGTATCCCACACCCGCAACCCCCAATCGCAACACAGTCATGTGGAATCAGTTTAAAAGAGTCTATACTTCTTGGGGGTTGACGTAAGCTGAAAGTGATATATTTAGTTTTATCGACGTTGAGTGTAAGATAGTTATTGCGTAGCCATGTCTTCACTAGATCAAGCCCATCCTGAGCCCTACTAAATGTCTCCTCCCAGGTGTCGGCAGTGAAAAGGAGAGCAGTGTCATCTGCGTAAGAGATTATTTCGCCATTAGGTATCTGGAGACAAGTGAGATCGTTGATGTAAACGAGAAACAGGGTAGGGCCCAAGATGCTTCCCTGAGGAACGCCATAGGTCACTGGAAGGGCAGCGCTGTTGTAGTTTCCTACACGCACACTTTGGAATCGACTAGAGAGGTAACTTTCAAATAGGTCGAGCTGTTTACCCCTAACTCCAAGTTTCTCCAGTTTCAATAGAAGGCTGCGCACCGGAATCGTGTCAAACGCCTTTGCGAGATCCAGAAAGATTGAAAGGCACTTCTTACCACTATCTAAACCTTGTCCAATAACATTGGTTAATTTGAGTACTGCCTCATCTGTGGACTTTCCAGTACGGAAACCGTATTGATTGTTTGAGAGCAGTCCGTTTTTTTCGAGAAATTTAACCAGCCTAGTATTGATAATCTTTTCCAATATTTTGGAGAAAGCCGGCAAAATAGAGATAGGCCTATAGTTGCCTATATGATTTTCGTCTCCAGCCTTGTATATGGGCCGCACCTCAGATTTCTTTAAAGAATCAGGGAATATGCTTGTTTCAAGGCAAGTTTGAAAAATATAGGCGAGGGGAGGTGTCAAAAATGTTTTGTTATGTTTTATTAACTTGTTTGATATTTTATCCCAGCCCGGAGCAGAGTCCATTTTAAGGCTATCAATGAGGCGGTTAATTTCATCCTCCGTGACATCCTCCATGAAAAGGGAGTTTAAGTGCGTATAATTGGAGTATAATTTGAATTGTTAAGAGTAGGGTTTGTATTGTTTTGAGATAATATACTTTGCTCCACCAAGTTTTTACCAACATTTATAAAGTAGCTATTGACTTCGTTAAGGGATTCTTCAGGTGTTAGTTTTAGTTTTAATAATGGTTCAGGTTGCTTATGGTCCTTAGAAGTGTAGGTTATTGTTTTAATAGTCTTCCAAAGCTTTTTTGGGTTATCTTTCACGGATTCTATTTGATATTTCTCATAACTGGTCTTAGTTTTCTTTAATATTTTAGAACAGAAGTTTCTGTATCGCGTGTAGGTAGTCTTCAAGATTTCATTATCAGGTGAGAGTTTACTTTTCATGTGGAGAACATCTCTGTTCTTTATGCACCGGAGGATACCTGGAGTAATCCAGGGTTTGATAGTTCTTTGTCGTCTGGGTACAGTAACCAAAGTGGAATTATTCGTTAATGCTGTTTGAATATTTTCGACCAAGTAATTTAAGCAAAAATTAGGGTCTTGAGACTGATAAATTGGGTTAAGATTGATATTTGATATATCCCTGTTTAACAAGTCAATGTTGACTTTATTAAGTATTTTCGGAGAGATATGAGGTTGCTTGTACTTCATGCATACTAAAACCGGATAGTGGTCTGTTATTGTAGCCCGTGGGATAAGAGTAGTGGTAGGATACTTTGTCTTGAGTAAAACGTGGTCAAGACAAGTCCCACTCGATTCCCTTGTAATCTCAGTATGGGCAGGTAGTAGTCCATGCGATGCAGTCATTGAGAGATACCGTTCACCATCAAGTTTAAGTTTGTTAGGGTTTATTCTAATATTTATGTCTCCTATGATTATAATGTTTTTAAAAGCACGAAGATTAGAGAGAGTTTCATTTAAAAACTCTAGAAAGGGATCTACATTTGTATAGGACGGAGATCGGTACACAGCCACAATTGCAGTTTCTGTATTTTGCTTTAAAATTAAGGTGTTACTTTCTACAGAATTTGGCTCCTGCACCGAAAATGTGTAATGGTCTCTTATGTAGACCACAACTCCATCATTCTGTTTTGTATTTTTCCTAGTGAAATACGAGAGGTAGCCATCCAGAACGGGAATAACAGTCGTTTCACTCAGCCTGCATTCAGTTAGCACAAGTATGTCACATTCTATTTTTAACCTGGTCATCATGGCTTCGAAGCCTACCATGTTGCAATTTATGCTGCAGATATTCTGAGTTAGTATCACGAGGCGTTTGGATGTACTGAGTGGTAGAAGACTACTACACCTTTCAACGTCACAAGTAAGTGAGGTGGACACTCTCACATTGTCTATATCTGTGTTTATGTTGCTTATATTATTGAATGTTGCATTGGTAGATAGTTGCGTCTATGATTACTGCTCTTACAGTACAGTCAGCATCAGAAAAATGTTGACGAATAGAGTACTCAAAATAATCTTAAAACCAAAATTTCAATATTATATTGATAATCAGAGTACTCAAAAAGTTGCAAGCATCCAGAGTGGTCAAACTATCTTAGCAATCGGTCTTCCAGAAACATGTAAGTAAACAGAGTGTTCATTTTCATATACACAATCACGCTACTCAATGGTATCTAATCAAACAAAGTTTCAAAATAATGTAGACAATGTCATCTTAATCGCACTTTGCATCCCTTTTTTACTTATTGAGCCATCCTTTTCACATGATGGTGGGATGATGAGAGATAGCTGTATAAGTTAGAGAAGGATAGAAAATGTGTCAAATTAATGACAATTTCTTTTGTATTTTTTATAGTTGCCAGTGACTTAAGCCATAAACTTTCTACTTGCATTGGTGAAAAAAGAGTATGAATACTTACGTCAAAAATAAAGGGTCCTGCAACGCAAAATACATGTAGGCTATGTACTCAAAAATCCACTTCTCGTATTCTCGTAAACGCATTATGACTGCATCGACATGACATAGACGCAAAATGTCTACTTTTTAAAAATAGGTACAGTTAGATACGAAACTATTGTACAAAACATAATATAATAGAGTGCAAACTTCCATCGAAAATTAGTAAAAGTAGTTTTTTTAAATGAAATTCGGGAATATGATGATTATGGCATATAATTTTCGGGTAAACAATAGAAACTCCCAGACCAATGCAAATAGCCATATTCATGCATACAAATATTTGTACTGAGCGGGAATCGAACCCGCGCCTCCTGGGTGGCAGTCGCGTGCACTACCGCCACGCCACAGAGGCTGTTATGTTATAAATTATGTAACTTGCTACTACGGAACCCTTCATGGGCGAGTCCGACTTGCACTTGGCCGGTTTTTAGTTTTTACTTGAGTACGGTGAAGCCAAAGGAAGATTGTGAAAAAATCTGCACGTACAAATATTTCTTTCTTCTTTTATAAGTAGGTACCTACTCGTTGTATTTGGATTAAATAAATACGTAATATGAAATGTATCATATTAATGACGACATACGACATCGAATCATAAATTTATATCAAGAAAATGTTTCCGTTGGCGATATAGCTGATGAGCTTGGCATATGTGTGAGTATATTTCTATTGTGTTTCTTAAAAAAGGTGTTTATAGGTATACTTATTATTAATCAAAATAAATTACACTAAGTACTCATTATTAATACTTTTTTATTATCTTTTAGCGGCAGACTGTGAATTTATGGATCACCAGATGGCGTGAGACAGGTGTGTGTACACGCAATAAGCCAAAAGGGCGTCCACGCACCACCAACATCCCACAAGACCGGATGTTAGTCCATCAAGTCTTGCGATACCGATATATAAATACATCGGACCTGGCCACCTGAAACAATGTGTCGCAAAGCACAATCCGCCGCCGACTAAAAGAAGCCGGTCTTCGTCATCGTATACCGGCAAGAAAGCCTCATTTGACTAATAGGCATAAGTCGATGAGGCTACAATTTGCACTTACATACCTAAATTATGATTTTAGTGACGTGATTTTCGTGGACGAAAAAGTTTTTTGCAACTCCATACACGGTCGACTTTCTCTATGGCGATATAATAACACCAGATATGATGAAGAAAATATTTTACCCAATAATAGAAGTGGCCGTATATCGCTTGGGTTTTGGGGATGGATGTCGGCAAGCGGGCCCGGGGAGTTGGTTGAAGTCGGTGGCCGCCTAAACTGTATTAAATACAAAGAAATACTTGAAGAAGTGTTATTGCCAACAGCGCGTACCGTTTACCCCACGGAACAGGAAATAACATTTGTTCAAGATGGGAGCTCTGTTCACAACGCTAGAATTGTCCAAGATTATTTAGCTCAAAGTAGAGAATTTACCTTAATAAAATTGCCGCCAAAGAGTCCAGATTTAAATCCCATAGAAAACGTTTGGGGTAAAATGGTCCAATTGTGGGACCATGAAGAACCTCGCAGCACTGAAAATTTAAGGACACATGTCAACGCTATTTGGGACTCATTGAGGGGAACTACATTTTGTAGTAAAACAGTTGGGTCAATGAGACAACGCCTCCTTGCCGTGATAAATGCTGAAGGTGGTCATACTCGATTTTAATATACTTTTTTATTTTTTTACACTTCAATTTGACTTCACCTTGCCTGATGTTAAGCTAAAGGCAAAGTCTCGGAAAGAGGGTCACCATCGTAAACATTTACCATGTTAACAGTGCTGGCACTCAGCTTGACGGCCTCATTAGACGCCTCCTCGAGCCCCGCTTAAAGGACCCGGGACTGTAGGAAGAAGGAAACACGTGAGCTGGCAGGGAGTTCCAGGTCTTAGTGGTGCGGCATAGGAATGAGTCACTGAAACGCTTGGTTCTAGTAGGTATACTCTGCACCGTATATGGATGGCATCTTAGCTCTGCACGTGTCGTCCTGTGAAGGAAAGGAGAGGGTGGGACTAATTGGAATAGCTCGTCAGAACATTCACCATGGTAGAGACGGTATAATACTGCCAAAGATGCAACATCTCTACGCATCTGCAATGGCTCGAGGATGTTCGTGACTCAGGATTCCCAATAATGCGACCACACGTCGCTGCAACCTGTCGAGAGCATCTAGTTAGTACTTTGCGGAGCCGTCCCAGATATGTGAGCAGTATTCCACGCAGGAACGAATTTGGGTCTTGTATAGAAGACACCGCTGCTCCGGCGTGAAAATGATTGTTGTTAATTTAATTTAGTTGTTAATTAAATACTTATATAAAATTTTTGAGGTCGGTCGTCATCTTTTATGTTATGAGTAAATGATTCTTTCTTTTTCTTTCTCTCTTGAATAGTTATTAAAGTTAAACCTATTTTATTTTTACTTTTTACCCGTATAGAGACCTTATGGCTAAAAGGGATTAAATGAAAGTGGTCACAAATAAAGGTATTTATCTCTAAGTGCATGAAATATAAATAGATACTACATAGTGAATTTTTGGCGCTATATCAAATGGATTTTGTCACTTTTTTAATTAAATAAAGTACAAAATACATAAAATAGACCGACACAAACAGGCGGAGGTACCCATTTGCAACTTATAAATCCAATGACAATTAATGGCTTCCGCCTGCTATCAAACTTATTTCGGTCTTTTCAGGAGCAGTCGGGTTTTTTATTTTTAATAATTATTCAATCGACAGAAAATTTTAGAAATACGAAACCCTATTCCATACTACTCGTATGATCTATATTAATAGCTGTGCCTGCGACTTAGTCCGCGTGGACTTATATCTAGATAAGTAGGTTTCAAGTAATTTACCCATCATACGAGTATTTATTTCTTACGTATTCATACTCTTTTTTCACCAGTGCAAGTAGATAGTTTATGGCTTAAGTCACTGGCAACTATAAAAATACAAAAGAAATTGTCATTAATTTGACACATTTTCTATCCTTCTCTAACTTATACAGCTATCTCTCATCATCCAACCATCATGTGAAAAGGATGGCTCAATAAGTAAAAAAGGGATGCAAAGTGCGATTAAGATGACATTGTCTACATTATTTTGAAACTTTGTTTGATTAGATACCATTGAGTAGCGTGATTGTGCATATGAAAATGAACACTCTGTTTACTTACATGTTTCTGGAAGACCGATTGCTAAGATAGTTTGACCACTCTGGATGCTTGCAACTTTTTGAGTACTCTGATTATCAATATAATATTGAAATTTTGGTTTTAAGATTATTTTGAGTACTCTATTCGTCAACATTTTTCTGATGCTGACTGTACAACAATTTGTCAGGTTTTATTGGTTTGTTTGAGACGGATATGTAATGATATACCGAGTTACTGAGTTTATGATTGATCTGGGTGTATTTGTTAATAGTGATGTATGTTTGTTTTGTGGGACTAGTCCAGTAGTGTGTAGGTATATTGAGGTATGAGTGGTTAGTGCGAGTGTCATTGTGTATGTAAAAAGTTAGGGGAAGGGATAAAGTTCTGTATTTGGAAATTATGTAGTTATGTGATTGTGTTATTTTATGTAATATAATTATGAGATACATCATTCGTTTTAAACATCTTACTTTTTAAATAGCATGCATTGAATAATATTTTTTAAACATTAACATCAGTGATTCCTTAGAAATAAATAGTCATAGGGTGGTTTTCAGTTTGATAAGATCATGTTCGGTAGCAATACGGATTTGCGGATCACCTGTATTTTTACGCAGGTATATTGTTCCGTTTGTTGTCCAGCAGAAAGAAAATTTGTGTTCCTTTTGAAAGCTTCGAGCTTGAGAATATAATTTTTGAGTCCTGTGTGTGAGGGTTTCTGATATAAATACAGGGCGATTTGGGCATTTTAGGTTTAGGTGAGTGGTATTCAATTTATCACCTTTGTTCTTAATTGAATTGAAGTGTTTGACACCCTTCAGCACTCTTTCCTTTAACATCACTGAGCAAAAATCCACAATAATAGGCTTCGAATCATCCTTTGAATTTATTCTGTATACGTCCTTTATAGCTCCGGAGTCAATCGTGACGTTTATAGACTTCCCCATATTCATCACCATATCGCATAGCTCCTGTTTGGTTTCTCCGGTAGATTTTGGTATGTTTCTCATTTCTATACCGGATAGGCGTGATTTTTTCTCTAATACTTCAATCTTGTCCTCTAACTGTCTAATGGTGGTTTTATCTGCTTTTTGAGCAGCTTCCAGCGATACAATGCGGTTTAGAAACTCATCGTGTTTGTCAGACATTAATTGAACGCTCACTTTTAAGTCATGGTTTTGTGCTATCAAATCAGACATTCTGGACATAAGTTCGTCAAACCGCAGTTCTTGTTCTTTGGAAAACATCAAAAATGCACTCATTGTTATGGTCGACCCTTCCTCCCCATTCTCAATTTTTCGTTTCTTATTGGAAGTGAGATTAGGTACTGAGCCGCAGAGTTGTCGTGTAGTCTCAGAATTGAGAGAAGGCGGATTAGTTCCCCTATGTGTGACTTCTTCGGTTAGTGTGGCTAGCGGTGTAGTGGGAGGAGAGCGATTGACAGACATTCTTTAGCAGGACAGAAGTAAAATTTGCAATATCTTGAATACTTATCCGAGTTTATAATGTTGAATTAAATCATTCGATAAAAGTAAATAATCAATTAAATAATCAGAACAGACAATAACAGTCATACAATAAATTAGTTCTTCCTTATTGGCATAAAAAAGTGTCCAAAAAGAGAAATTTGAAGCTGGAATCGAACACGAATGCCGTCGCTCACTGATGCAGAATTATGCCTCGAAACCGAAATTAGTTCTTCGTTATTGGTTTGAGAAATGTCCAAAAAGAAACTTTCGAAGCTGGAATCGATCGTGGTGCACGTCGCGAATAGGTGTAGAATTATGCCTCGAGACCGAATCGCCAGGCACTAAACTTCTTCAAATTATTAGACACAATTGTGCATATTCAAAATATTGAGGACTTTATTTTATTATATTATAGAATTGATACATATAGCAGAGTAAAGTAAGCGGAGTGATTTGCACTTTTATTAGACACAGATTTTGTATTTGTATCCACCGTCAGAAATTATATAAATCTTCACTTTGTTTTAATTTAACACTGCTTCTTTTGCGATCTATTTATATAAAGGATTAAAGTATTCTTCAGACCGTACAATGGCTTTCTCCACAATTTGTCTGGAATTATTACGCTGAACGTTGTAATAGGTGTGCACTGTTTACTATGTTTATATTTCTTTTCCACTTTATATATTCACTCACTAACGTTATATGATATCTATCCGATAGTATTCAATAGGTTGGCGACACAAGATTTATAACCTATCTCATACTTCTTATATTAATAGTATATGGAAAGACTGAATTTTATAATTACCCACATCATACTCCAAGTAATCCAACCCTCCGAACGGCGAGGCGGAGCCTCCGTGCGACGAATAAGAGGCTCGTAGTTATTTTAATGATTCCAATGGATACAACTGTTAATTTAATGAACTCATCATAATGACTGACAGACAAAGAATTACAGAAGAATTGGACAATATAGCTATGTCAGAATCGTATGTTTGCGCCCCGGAGCAGTGTGCTTACTACTTAAATAATGATAATAATACCGTCAAACTTTTTCATGTTAATATAAGAAGTGTAGGTAACAACGAAAATTATAATAAACTATTGGTTTTACTACATAGAACGAGCATCAATTTTGATATAATTGTGCTCACAGAATGCTGGCTTAGCAAATGTCCGCACATACCTTCCATAAAGGGATTTGAACCGCATATATCGACATTTGAAAATCAAAACTCTGGAGTTGTAGTTTATGTTAGGCAGGAAATGCGAGTAGAACTAGTCAAGCCCGATATAGCGGATGCAAACTCCCTAGTCCTTAAGTTTAGCACTGAGGTAGCCATTTTAGCTGTCTATCGTTCGCCGTCTCATCGTAATATAAAACAATTTCTTAGTAGTTTGGATCGCAGCCTTCAGTTACTTAGAACTTTTCAGACCATTGTTCTCATTGGAGACATAAACATAAACCTGTTAGCTCATATTACTAATAAGAGTGACTTAGATTTGATAAATAACTGTGACCAATATCTAACACTACTGGCGTCCCACGGTATGTTACCGGCTCACACATATGCTACACGCAAAGATCGCTGCTTAGACCATACCATCATTAAGTCAAAAAAACCTTCTACTACTCTGGTGCTCGACTCTCTTATTACTGATCATGCACCTATAGTCAGTCTCATCAAAACTAAGATGAAGAAGAGTGAAACCGGTTTCCTTGCGTACCCACATTGATATTCCAGCCTGTGTAACAGATTTTGAAAAAAACAATTTTTCATCGGTTCTAAACTATCACGATGCGGGTCTGGCTGCATCTAACCTTGTAAATATATTATCCTCGGTAGTCGAAGCAAATACTAGTACCTCGGTTATACCAAATAGGAAGAGGATTACTAAGCCTTGGATTACGCCTGGACTCCTCAGATGTATAAGACACAAGGAATAAATTATACAAAAAGACTAAAAAAGAATCAGAATCTGAAATTTGGAAACTTGTGTATAGAAGATATAAGAACTTCTGTAATAACCTATTGAGAAATATTAAGCAGCAATATGAACGATCTGAATTGGAAAAGAACAGTCGTAACCCTAAGGCTACTTGGAAAATAATTAAAACTGTAACGAATCTACACAAACCCAAATCCTCTCCTATTGAACTTCTTGAGATGGATACCCCAACTTCTGCTGTCAACATGGTAAATAAGTACTTCGCTAATATAGGGCAAACACTAGCATCCAAAATACAATCTATGACTGACAATCTGGGTACTAATGCTCCCGTGAATATAGTAACTAGCCCCAACTCAATGGGTGTCTTCACGACAGATGAAGAAGAGGTGGAGCGTATCATAGTGGGTCTTAGGTCGGACTGTGCGATGGGCTGGGATGGTATCTCTGCGGGTCTAATTAAATCTGCGAAACATATACTCGTACCTATAATTACCCATGTCCTAAATATCTGTATCTCAATGGGTGTCTTTCCTGCAGTTTTCAAGAGGGCTGTAGTTGTTCCTATATACAAGGGCGGGGACCGAGGCAGTGTCAGTAACTATAGACCTATCTCTATATTAACCACGCTTTCCAAGATCTTTGAAAAAATTCTAAACGATAGATTAATTAAATACATAAACCTACACCAGATAATTGCCGATAACCAATACGATTTTCGACCGGGTAGAAGTACTGAAGATGCCGTTATTGAGTTAACTAGTACCATAGCAAAGAATTTTAAAAGTAACCTAAAAACAATGGCTATTTTCCTGGATCTCTCCAAAGCTTTTGACACTGTCTCGGTTCCTCTCTTGCTCAGAAAGCTGGAATGTATTGGTATTAGGGGATTACCGCTTGCAATTTTTAGGAGCTATTTAAGTGGTCGCTCGCAGATTGTTAAGATAGGCAAATACACTAGTACAGAAGAATATCTCAACTACGGTGTACCCCAGGGTAGTGTACTTAGGCCTACTTTATTTATACTTAACATAAATGATCTGTGCAGGTTGCGTCTACCACACTCTCAAATTATCACATATGCCGATGATACCACTATCCTGGTTCATGGCTCTAACTGGCTGCAAACTCGCCAGAATGCAGAAACGGCTCTGAATGCTGTCATACAATGCTTAACTAAAAACCTACTCACACTAAATTTACAAAAAACAAAGTTTATGACATTTGGGCCGAGACTTTCATCACAGCCATCTGCTTCTTTCAGCCTAAGGGATCACAGTTGTGACCACGCCATTCGGAATCAGTGTGCCTGTGTTGAGATTGTCCAGTATAATGCTATAAAATATCTAGGCGTAATTATTGATAGCACATTGTCATGGCATGATCAAATAAATAATCTTGTTCCGCGAGTGAGAAAACTAATATATGTGTTTAAAAACTTGAGGTCATCTGCCGAATTTAACACACTCAAAATGGTCTATTACGCATTAGGGCACTCCGTTCTAACTTACTGTATAGCTGCCTGGGGAAGTGCCGGTAAAACGCTTTTTCTAAGATTAGAAAGGGCTCAAAGAGTTGTCTTAAAGGTTATGCTCTTTAAACCTATACGTTTCCCCGCTATGGAATTATATAAAATATGTCAACTCCCAACTGTTAGAAGCTCTTTTATCTTGAAGACTGTTCTACGGAAACATCGGGAACTTACCTTTGATCCTAACTATAGATCAAAAAAGAGGAGATATGACATTATTTGTAATTCAATACTTGCTCCAACAAAGGTTGCGAGACAAAAATACTACTTCCTAGGGTCTGTTCTGTACAATAGGGTGAATAGAGTATTGCAGATTTACCCTCTAACTCGGCGCGAATGTCAACTGCGCACTAGCCAGTGGTTGAGTACGTTGAGTTATGAAGAACTAGAAGTACTCCTAGATTAAGAATAAATAACACACACACACACACACACACACACACACACACACACACACACACACTGCTACTTTAGGCTTCTAAATGTATTTTCACTTAATAGTTTTAGTTGTAATTACCGATGCATGTTAATTATAGTGTGATATTGTGCCATTCTCTGGAGGTGGGCGTTAATAACTGCCACACAGTTTTAAACTACTGCGGTTATTTTCGTGCACATTTGTTATTATGTTCTTTGTTTTTTGTTACAATAAACATTATTATTATTATATTATTATTATAGACAAACGGATGGACAGACAGATACACAGACAGAGTTACTTTCGTGTATATTTTATTAGTATGCATATTGAAGCATATCTTGTCACTGAGTGTAGGTACATAATTCCTATATAAGTTGAGTTATATCATTTAAGTACTTACCATTTCACTAGGTATATACCAGGAGAGTGACACTTACCTGAAAGTGGATATATATTATAGTGCACCCATCTGCGCATATTGCACCTGCAGAGTACAGGTGTCGCAATAACTGCTAAGTGACCAAATTATGCTTAGTGCAAAGTTTGCCTGGTTTATTAGTAGAAATAAGCAGTTACAGCTTCGAAAAACATCGGAAAATTTAAATGCTCAAGTGAGACTTGAACTCACGACATTTACCTTACATGGGGGATACTCTTCCAACTGAGCTATTAAGCCACACCTGAATCACTTCAAATTTTCGTTCTCTTAATATCCGTCTTTAAGGGCGACGGTGGAGCCATCTACCAACATTCTTACGAACTGTTGGAAACAATGAATGATTTTTCAACCTTTTTTAAACATTTAAATTTTGATGACTCCTCCCAAAAATTTTAATGAATTTTTTATGGCATTTATTATGCTAACTTTAAAGTTGGAAAAACATCGGAAAAAATGAAATGCTCAAGTAAGACTTGAACTCACGACCCACGACGAAGTTACAGCTTGGCAAAAAACTAGAAATTAATTAAGGAGCCACTATGCTGTTCATATGGCAACCCGTTAGAAAGAACCATAGTTATTTTACACTAAAATATATTATAGGCCGTTAAAGATCGAGTTTTTTAGTGATTTTTATGTAACAAAATTAAGGCTCGTATTCTAGAATGACAATCAGCCTGAATCTAGATTTGTCTGAGGACAGATTGTATAGGCAATATGTGAAATCTATAAATCTGCCTATACAATCTTTCCTCAGATAAGTCGGGATTCAGGCTGAATGTCATTCTAGAACGTGGCGTTGCAGTCGATTTCGCTACATTGTAAATAAACTAAAACCCGACTACCGAAAAATCACGCTTTAAAAAGGGACAAACAAGAAAATATCAAGGATAGCCGTGGTCGTATGCCACTTTTCCCTAGAATATTATTGTTTTGTTAGAGCAAGTGGCATACGATCACGGCTATCCTTGATATTTTCTTGTTTGTCACTTTTAAACTTTATTTTTTATTTAAATTATTTTGAGGCAAGGTAAAGCTAATAATTTATACATATTTGAAATGTACTCATTAAGCACTTTCATTTGATACCAAACACGGCATATTTATCTCAAATTTATTTTTTAATACAGTACCTTATGAGCGCTAGAGGGCGCCACACAAGATTGGGTGACACGTCATATAGCCTATAACCATCGGACGATCAAGCCGCTTGTATCGATACCTCATTTGTCCAGTTCTAATAAGTATTTGAGGAGCTATGAGGGAACAAATGAGCATACATACATACATACATACATACATACATACATAGCCTGTCAAAATCATAACCCTCCTTTTGGCTTCGCCGTAGTCGGGTAAAAATGTTTACAACTCCTAAGTAACCAGTCTAAACTGGTCGCAAGTTCAACGAACTTTAATCTCAATCTATTTGGCACGAGGTATAGACAAATAGCACTTCATTTATTAATAATGTTGTATGTGGAGATTTATTACGTATCTAACTATTAATACATACAAGTACTCACGCTTGTAATACCCCGAAGGGGTAGGCAGAGGTGTATTAACACCCACATTTCTCCAACTATGATTTTTGGTCCCAAATAATAGAGGGCGAGCCTATTGTCGTCAAGCGGGCACTTATTCATGGGCTGTATGTTTACTGTTGGATGGAGAAGTATACATTTCTCATACAAAGTTGTATTTTATATGCAACTGTATCTCCTTTGTCGACTGTACATATAATAAGCACGTATTGGCCAGTATTGGGCTGCGCACGCGGCTGTAAATCTTAGCACCCCGATCTAGACATAAAGCTGGTCCGTGATCATAAAATAAACCATTACTGTAACCCAAGAAATGGAAGTGTCAGTTGGGGTGACCATACGACCACATGTTATGCGTGAAATTCCTGATTTATAATAGATGCATTTTTGCAGTTTTCTATTTTCCAATGGGTTTTTATTAGCAATGTAGAATATATTTAAACTGAAGTATTCATTATTCAAAATATATATAACTAATAAAAATTATATGAGTAGAGTCGTCGTTTTTGTTTAAAGATTAACTTTTGAATAAATAAGTTTGATAATGAACTGTTACATGAATATACAATATGATATTAACTATAAAGATATTACCTTTCAAAAGGGTAATTACGAGATATGACACCATACCTCATTATTTCAAACAAAACTTCTTACTGGGTATACGTAAATGTGTGAAGATGTTGGGATGTTTATTCTGGGTGAAATTTGGTACTAATATAGTATAATCTGAAAGGACACATAGGCTACTTTTTTACCCGGGAAAATTTTCAAAGCCTTTTTTTTTTCTTTTTTCGTGCGGAAATCCCCTCGGTTACCCCCCCTGCCGGAGCCGGAAGGGAAGGTTATGTCGGACTCGAACCGACTAAAACCGCACGCCGACTGTGGGTCTTGGTGCTAGGCCGGAGGTGAGGTTGTCATCGACATATCCCTCGCACCCCGGCTGACTCAGGGCCATCCCATAAGGTCTGGCCCTCCTCAGGAGGGGGGACAACAGTGTCCCCAACTCGCCCCTGGAATGGGGAGGCGCGCTTCTCAGCGCGCCGCCGCCGTGGCCTGCTACTGCTGGGGTGACAGGCGGCTCCACCCGTCACTCCCAGGCCTGCGCTCATGGGGGACGGAGGTCAGTCAGTGCCCTCACGAGAGTGAAGCCTGACCTGTTTCTGACGGGATAAGCTAGTTTTACATAAATCTTGCTTTGACGTTATAACCACCCTATTCTTATTATTTTCTTTTTCACCTTTCTATATCCAAGAAGAGATTAATCACTCGATCAAATCATATAGAAGCGGACTGAACAACCATCCAAACACACTAACTGCGCTTCTTATCAGTGATTGTCACAAATCAAAAACGCTAAAAAGGAAGACCCCCAGAGACCTGTGAGGATTGAGATAAAGATGGGGCGCATGTAACTGCCCTCGAAGGTAAATTATCCATTCCTAATCCTTTGCTGAAAGTTCGACAGGAACAGATTGCAAGAACAATAACTAAAAATGAACAAAAAAAAGAAACCTTTCTATACTGCGTCTCCTGCCTGAGTAACAATAAATAAAATAAAAGCAGTATATACATGTCCTGAAAATAACACATTTCATTGTCACCCCGCACATCGTACGCAAGGTACACGCCCGATTTTTATACGTTCCACCTGCGACTTATAAAAGGTTGACCCTTAAAATTTATATATTGAAATAGAAATATCCTGCTATTGTACACTTTTATTGCTTTGCTAGCCTTGAACTCAAAGACATGAGAGACATGATCATTCAAATAAATGAAAATTTAAAGCATTTAGTATGCTAATTATTCAAATCTATTCAGATAGGAAATTTTTATCAATTCAGGCGGGATTTGAACGCTTTGGATGTAAATTGGTCCTCAGAATCATCAGATGATGATAAATAATCAATCTCCTGTTTTTCTGCGGTAGCCTAGTGGTATGGGTAATGGACTGCTGAGACGAGATCTCGGGTTCGATCCCAGGTTTACCATGGCACACACTTTTCGATGCTTTTCGAAGTTATGTGTGTATGTATTTATCGCAGGTTTATAAGTGCCCGGTTATTGGCAATAGGCTCACCACCTATTACATTGGGACCTAAACATAAGCTGGCGAAATGTGGGTGCTAGTACCTCTGCCTACCACTTCGGGGAACACAGGCGTGAGTTTATGTATGTTATGTCTTTTTTTTATAAAGGACACTTAAATTCGACTTCACCTCGCCTGATGGTAAACTATAATCAAAGTCTCGAAAAGAGGGTCACCATCGTAAACGTGTACCATGTTAACAGTTGTGGTACTTAGCTTGACGGCCTCATCAGATGCCTTTTCACGCTTAAGGGACCCGGGACTGTAGGAAGAAGGAAACACGTGAGCTGGCAGGGAGTTCCAGGTCTTAATGGTGCGGCATAGGAATGAGTCACTGAAACGCTTGGTTCTAGCAGGTATATTCTGCACCGTATATGGATGGCATCTTACCCCTGCCTGTTTCGTCCAATGGAGTCGGAATGGAGAGGATGAGACTAATTGGAAGAGCTTATTCACCACGGTAGAGACGGTAGAATACTGCCAAAGACGCAACAAAATTTCAAATCAAATTTATTTTCTTGTTGATAGGCCTGCGTTTGTCCTCTATTGCCACCAGTTATCTAGTTCAGTTGACTGAACTAATGAAATTATTTTTCTCGCTTGTTCAGTTGAAAATAAAACAAGCTTTTGCACCTGGTGCCACTCGTTAGTACAGTCCACTGAACTTGACAACTAGTGATATTTATTTTCTCATTTGGTCAGTTGACTAACCAACAGGCGAGATAAATAATAAATAAATAAATATTCTACAACATTCTACACAATGCTATCTAGACCCATGGTAAGCTTTTATAGCTTGTGTTAGAATCTAGAATGCGGATAAACTTACCAGTGCGGATAGTGGTCGATGGTGAAGCACGCTTGCCCAAAAGGATGAGCCTTTTGGGCAATTAGTAGTTGAAGTAATTACCTTGTTTGATTCGCACTAAACGATTTTATTCCACTGCTAATGGGTGATTGTGTGGGGTAATTGTATTTAGAAGTGGGTAACACTCTTCATCATGTTGCCTAAAAATCAAATTGCAATTGCAAAATGCCTAACTTGCTAAACGACTTATTTTCAGAATGCCGTTAGCGTAAATAGACTAACCCTACAGAAAGACTGAAACTTGAAAAGACTGCGTTATAAAAGGACTGAAACGTAAAATAAATAGCAAAGCAAAATGCTTAAATTGCTAAACGACTTATTTTCAGAATGCCGTTAGCGTAAATAGACTAACCCTACACATAGACTGAAACTTGAAGTGACTGCGCTAGAAGGACTTAAACGTAAAATAAATAAAATAAAAACTTTATTGGTATGGGAACGGATGGTGTGTGGTAACGAATGGTGTTTGGATAGTCAATTCTAATTTAATAGCCGACGAATGGCGCTCTCAAATCCATTAACTCCAAAATCTGTTTATGACCCGACTGCACCAGCGAGGCTAATGTTTTAGGCATCTGCCTCGAATCTTGCGGGCAGCGGGGCGGCGGCGGCGGCGGCGGCGGCGCGGTAGCGGCGCTGGCTACACAGACCCGTTCTCGAAAGCAGCGGGCAGATCGCGCGGCATTATAGCGGCGTAGTGTTGTGTTCGTGTTTGTATCGTTAAGATATTTATTTTTATACTTGAACGAAATGTCTGAACAACGGCGACATCTTATTGATTCAAATTTATTCCTAACGCTCGATTTATTGTGGGCAAAGGAAGAAGTGAATGCCTACTATAGGGCAAGGAAAAGAAAAGTCGAGCTCGGTATTCCATAAAATTGCTGAAATAATTTCCTCTAGCCTGTCCGAGGACATTTCGTCACGTCACAAAAATAAATTGCACACACAACACTGCGATGCAGACGCGCGGGCGGTCACCGCTCGACTGGAGCGCACCGCTCGATGCCCGCCCCCGCGCCGCTGCCGCGGCGCTGGTTTCGAGGGTCGGTCCATTTGATTGTACGCATTTGATCCTGCCGCTCCCGCGCCGCCGCCGCCGCCGCCGCCCCGCTGCCCGCAAGATTCGAGGCAGAGGCCTTACGCCTGTATAAGCCGTACGTGGCTTATTGGACGATTCGCACAAAACGTGCGAATCGACTAATTTAAATATTATGACAGCCTCTGTGGCGTGGCGGAAGTGAACGCACCAGTGCTACTGTTCGATTCCCGCTCAGTGCAAATATTTGTATGAACATAGTCATTTGCATTGGTCTAGGTATTTCCGTGCATCAGAGAGCACGGTAAGCCGTTGGTCCCGGTTGTCCAACTACTTGTAAAGTCAATCATAAGCCGAAACAAAATGAATGCATATCGCCTGCTATCAAATTTGTTTCAAAATTTTCAATATCAGTCGGGTTTATAATTTTTTATTGCGTTTTATTTTAATCTATTGACTTATGTATGATATGACATTCATGTAACTTTTGTAATCGTCTTTTGATTCTCTTAATTTAAAGTTTCATAACAATCTTAAATAATGTTTAATGATTATTTTATTTCACTAACATAGGATTTAAGAACATTGTGAATATCCCTAAATATGAGTCTATGATGCCTTTATAATGAAGGAACTTATTAGATATTATTAATTTTGATAGATGGAGTAGATGAAGAACCTACTACCTCACGGACTCGAAGACGGCGGGTGTACACCACTGAGCCAAACAATCTGTGACCACGGCCGGTGTAACCTGGTCGAAACGTCAGGCAAATCAAATGTCCGCTGTCCGTTGTCCCCCCTCCTGAGGAGGACCAGACCGTAAGGGATGGTCCTGGGTCAGCCGGGGTGCGAGGGATATGTCGATGACAACCTCACCTCCAGCCTAACACCACGACCCACGGTCGGCGTGCGGTTTTAGTCGGTTTGAGTCCGACATAACCTCCCCTACCAGCTCCGGCAGGGGGGGTATCCGAGGGGATTTCCGCACGGAAAAAAAGGCAAATCAAAAGTACGTATGCACCTATACCATGGTCGCGTTAATTCCCGTTATTCTTATTGTATATCATGGAAAACGAGCGTTTAAAAGTTGTTTTAGCTTACTATATGCATAGTATAAATCGAACTATATATCTTGGACCTAAATGGCCAGACTTAAAAGGCCCCGAACCGCGTGTATTGTTTTGTAATTCATACTAATATAAAAAATGCGAAAGTAACTCTGTCTTTCTGTATGTAACGCTTTCACGGCAAAACCACTGAACTGATTTTGATCAAATTTGGTGTAGGGATAGGTTAGATCTTGCGAAAGGACATAGGTTATGTTTGGTTGCGATAACCGAATTCCACGCGGGTGGACCCGCGGGCAAAAGCTAATAAACTATACTTGGACTCGAATTCGTAAGAATATCGGTAGATGACTCCATTATTGCCTTAAAGACGGATAAAAAAGGATCCCATGGGATTATAGACATGGGATCCAAGTGGCCGAAGGGAAAAATAGAAGGGAAATTTGAATCACATCGGGCGTATCTCGGTAGCCGAATTGGTCAAGGCATTCCCTCTGTAAGGGAAAGATCGCAGGTTTGAGTCCCGCCCGAGAAGTTTAATTTTTCCCTATGTATTCGATTTGTATAGTTAGCATACATAATGCTGTAAAATTCATTCAAGGGTCAATCTAGTTCGTTTTACTGCAAATAGGGAAGCCAAAATGAAGTTATGGGGTAATTTTAGCCAAAGTATAGTTCATTATGTCAATGTAGCGTCAACCCAGACTAAAACTAAGTTAGAACGGGGTCATGTAGCGATAGCAAAAAAAACTATAATTTATTTCTGCTTCCTTTATAAATGTTAATTTTGTTATAACTGCGGCTTTTTTTTATTAAGTTTCTCATTACCTAAAATATTATTCAGGAACTATTTGTAATTAATTTCAGGACTGATCAAGTCATTCCAGTGACGTCATTGGTCATCGGTAACCTATGCTATAATACACTTTGCCACTTGCCACCACAGACAGTCTCATATGAGTTACTTGGTTACTTGCCACTTGCTAGCCACGTTTTGAAACGTCATCAGTCAGTTGAGACGTCACACGTCACACCATAATGTCACCGTCGTTTCACTGTCGGGCTGGCGCGGAGGTAAGGTTGTATTAAAAGTCGTAGTCTTTGTTCTATGCTATCTAGTTACCACTTACAATATGTAAGTTTTAAATATAATTCTCCTTTTTTGTATTATTTTGTTTTAAGATTTGTTGTTATGTAACCAAAATATTTATAAAAAATGTGTGCTATTCAATATAACTTATTTTCTATCTTCTTCTTTCTTCTTTCTAGTGTCGAAAATGACGTGGTTTCCACACCGTTTCTATTACTACGGCTGTTTGACATTCCCTAGGGCTTGACAGGTATCACAACTTTGGTCACTTAATGTCATTTAAAGATCGAACCTTTGAGAATGCCGTAAGGCGAAACCGGTCAGGTCTAGAAATAAAGACAGTGGAAAAGTACAAGTGTGTTATTCAATACTTAATGTCATCTTTAGTAAAAGAGTATAATTTTGTTAGCTCAGACATTTCCTTTCATTTTTACCAAGTTTGTTACACAGATTTGATCCTTATGATTGCCACAATCGATTGAAGCCATAAAAATAAAGGATGTGTCTTTTTTTCAGGTTTTAGTCAGTTCGATTACTGGATGTGTCAAGCGAGTTTACGAAAATCTTTGAATGCAGTTTTGATTCTCTTTAAAAGTAATATTTCGAGTTTCGACTTCCCAGGGGGCATGAAAATCTTCTACTCTGTCTATAATAAATAATAAAAAAAATATCTAAGTATGTTTATCCACTGACAGCCTCCGTGGCGTGGCGGTAGTGAACGCGACTGCCACGCAGGAGGCGCGGGTTCGATTCCCGCTCAGTGCAAATATTTGTATGCATGAATATGGCTATTTGCATTGGTCTGGGTGTTTCTATGTATAATATGTATGTATTTACAAAAAAAAAATGTATTTAAGTATGTTTATCCGCATTCTAGATTCCATAACACAAGCTAGTTAAGCTATGCTTACCATGGGTCTAGATAGCGTTGTGTGTAGACTGTTGGGAAATATTGTTGGGAAATATTGGGAAATATTTATTCTAGATTCCATAACACAAGCTAGTTAAGCTTACAATGGATCTCAATAGCGTTGTATAGAATGTTGTGTAATATTCATTTATTTTATCGTATGACATAATCTGCTGACGCTACTTCATAATCTGGATATAGTTTTAGTGTATAAACAGGCACAGCTCAGCTAACACGTCACCACAGCACGCAGTCGGTTAAGCTTAATGCATTATATAGATTTAATGCTTCATTAGCTAGTCGTTCTATATGGAGGCCACAAAAATCCCAAAACAAAAGTTTCCGTATCGTGGAGTATCCCTGTGGAGTAGAATAGGACCACCCCAACTCTTCCTGTGGGTGTAGTAAAAGTCGAATAAGGAATAGAGCTGTTTTTCATCCAACATTAAACATCCCGGCGTGGGAAACGAGGTGAACAAAGTGGAATAATCCGCCGAAGCGGGTCCTAGTGTCGGCTCTGGGGGTGGGAGTCCTCACACTCGCCACTTTGTTCACAGCGATGGTACGATGCAGAACGACCTCTGGCCTCTATGAGCGCTGGCCTGGGGGTGATCGGTGGAGCCGCCTGTCACCCTAGCAGAAGCAGGCCGCGGCGGCGGCGCAAAGTGCGCTTCCCTGTAACCGGGGCTAGATGGGGACACTGTGGTCCCCACAACCCGAAGGGGGCCATCTCGAAAGAGATAGTCCTGGTAATTTCACCTCCGGCAACCGAAGACCCAAAACGACGTGCATTTTAGTCGGTTCGAATCCGACATAACCACCTCCACCGGCTCCGTGGGGATTTTTCGCACGATAAAACAAATCCAACATTAAATATACATCCCAAGACAAAAAGCCCGCTAGATAGACGGCAATTGGCTCTTACTATATTACGTCATAGGACTGAACATCATAATTGGCGAAACGTGGGTGCTAATACACCTCTGCCTACCCTGTCAGTGATGTACAGACGTGAGTATATGGATGAATGGAAAAATCGCCACACCCAAAAAGGGTCTATGCTTGGCCAAGGTTATAATTCTGGCTATCTCAACCGTCTCCGGTAGCCGCAGGTAAGTCGGTTCGAGTCCGACATAACCACTCCTACTAGGTTTGCTAGGTGGATGTCTACTCGGGGATATTGCGCATATTGTAAAAAAATCTTCCGATGAATTTTTTTAGCATTTATTGTGCTAACTTTTAAATTCGAAATGAGGTGATTCAGGTGTGACTCAATAGCTCAGTTGGAAGAGCATTCCCCCTGTAAGGGAAAGGTCGTGGTTTCAAGTCCCACTTGAGTTCTTCTTTTTCTAATATATTTCGGAAGTAAAAATCTACAAATTTCAAGGATATGTCGGACTAACATTCGACGGTTGAAAGGGAAAGGGTGCAAGTAAAATCAAATGTTCAAAGGAAAAACATCCCAAACGAGATTATAAACGCTTTACTGAAAGCCGGTTTTCTTGTCAACTCTTCTAGTTGCTTACACCCTTTAGCCTTTCAACCAGCGATTTGTACAAAATGTTCACAGCCCAACACAAGCTGCACTGCATCAAAGATTTCATTTTCCGACTCACGTCTGAATTTACAGCGCATTCGTAGTGAATACGTATGAGGAAAATAAATTTAAAAAACAAAGCGCTTGTTTATAGTATCAAAATTACCTACAATAAATTATAAACGATAATATTAACAGTGACCTTTTATCGGTGTGATTTATTATAAACTAGCTTTTGCTAGCGGTTCCGCCCGCGTGGATGTTGGTTTCTTTTTCATAGTCTAATCTACCCCTTTGCCAAATTTCATAAAAATCGGTTCAGTGGTTTAGGCGTGAAAGCGTAACATTGAGACAGACAGAGTTACTTTCGCATTTATATTATTAGTATGGATAGCTGTAACCCGCGCCTCCGCTCGCGTGGGATTTGGATCCTGTACCCGCGACTCATGGAAAAGTATTCCCGAGATAAAAAGCCTGTACCAAATATCAGGCAGATCCAACTTAAGGGCACCACGAGCTCATTCTCTGTAAATAGTAACACCAACAATTCATCATAATTCGGGTACTTTGTGATAACTTACACTTCAAACTATGTGACAACTACCACCTTTAATCTTCCCGCGACTTGGCTGCTGCAAAGTCGCTGAAATGTCAGGTTTAATTGTAAAAATAGCAAATACATGATAAATATAAATACATGATAATTATAATTAAAACTTTCATATTGACACTAGCCTAGCTTGCTCGCGACTCCGCCCGTGTGGATGTCGGTTATCGCGACCAAACATAACCTATGTCCTTTCTCATGGTTTTCAAAATCCGTTCAGTGGTTTTGGCATGAAAGCGACATGTATGAAGAAGGAAACACGTGTTACGCACGTATGTTACGTGCGTAACACGTGTTTCCTTCTTCACACAGTCCCGGGTCCTTTAAGCGGGGCGTGAAAAGGCATCTAATGACGCCGTCAAGCTTTGTGCCACCACTGTTAACATGGTACATGTTTGCGATACTTTCCGAGACTTTGCCTTTGCTTAACATCAGGTGTAGTCAAATTGACGTGTCCTATAGTAAAAAAAAAACATACAGACAAACAGACAGACAGAGTTACTGTTCCAATACAAATGTGGGGAAACCGCACAACCTTTGCTCTTACAGAGATAAGTGTATAAAATATGTATTTGTATAAATCCAGCACATTTCAGTCAAAACAGTTTCAAAATCCCAAAACAAAAGTTTCCGTATCGTGGAGTATCCCTGTGGAGTAGAATAGGACCACCCCAACTCTTCCTGTGGGTGTAGTAAAAGTCGAATAAGGAATAGAGCTGTTTTTCATCCAACATTAAACATCCCGGCGTGGGAAACGAGGTGAACAAAGTGGAATAATCCGCCGAAGCGGGTCCTAGTGTCGGCTCTGGGGGTGGGAGTCCTCACACTCGCCACTTTGTTCACAGCGATGGTACGATGCAGAACGACCTCTGGCCTCTATGAGCGCTGGCCTGGGGGTGATCGGTGGAGCCGCCTGTCACCCTAGCAGAAGCAGGCCGCGGCGGCGGCGCAAAGTGCGCTTCCCTGTAACCGGGGCTAGATGGGGACACTGTGGTCCCCACAACCCGAAGGGGGCCATCTCGAAAGAGATAGTCCTGGTAATTTCACCTCCGGCAACCGAAGACCCAAAACGACGTGCATTTTAGTCGGTTCGAATCCGACATAACCACCTCCACCGGCTCCGTGGGGATTTTTCGCACGATAAAACAAATCCAACATTAAATATACATCCCAAGACAAAAAGCCCGCTAGATAGACGGCAATTGGCTCTTACTATATTACGTCATAGGACTGAACATCATAATTGGCGAAACGTGGGTGCTAATACACCTCTGCCTACCCTGTCAGTGATGTACAGACGTGAGTATATGGATGAATGGAAAAATCGCCACACCCAAAAAGGGTCTATGCTTGGCCAAGGTTATAATTCTGGCTATCTCAACCGTCTCCGGTAGCCGCAGGTAAGTCGGTTCGAGTCCGACATAACCACTCCTACTAGGTTTGCTAGGTGGATGTCTACTCGGGGATATTGCGCATATTGTAAAAAAATCTTCCGATGAATTTTTTTAGCATTTATTGTGCTAACTTTTAAATTCGAAATGAGGTGATTCAGGTGTGACTCAATAGCTCAGTTGGAAGAGCATTCCCCCTGTAAGGGAAAGGTCGTGGTTTCAAGTCCCACTTGAGTTCTTCTTTTTCTAATATATTTCGGAAGTAAAAATCTACAAATTTCAAGGATATGTCGGACTAACATTCGACGGTTGAAAGGGAAAGGGTGCAAGTAAAATCAAATGTTCAAAGGAAAAACATCCCAAACGAGATTATAAACGCTTTACTGAAAGCCGGTTTTCTTGTCAACTCTTCTAGTTGCTTACACCCTTTAGCCTTTCAACCAGCGATTTGTACAAAATGTTCACAGCCCAACACAAGCTGCACTGCATCAAAGATTTCATTTTCCGACTCACGTCTGAATTTACAGCGCATTCGTAGTGAATACGTATGAGGAAAATAAATTTAAAAAACAAAGCGCTTGTTTATAGTATCAAAATTACCTACAATAAATTATAAACGATAATATTAACAGTGACCTTTTATCGGTGTGATTTATTATAAACTAGCTTTTGCTAGCGGTTCCGCCCGCGTGGATGTTGGTTTCTTTTTCATAGTCTAATCTACCCCTTTGCCAAATTTCATAAAAATCGGTTCAGTGGTTTAGGCGTGAAAGCGTAACATTGAGACAGACAGAGTTACTTTCGCATTTATATTATTAGTATGGATAGCTGTAACCCGCGCCTCCGCTCGCGTGGGATTTGGATCCTGTACCCGCGACTCATGGAAAAGTATTCCCGAGATAAAAAGCCTGTACCAAATATCAGGCAGATCCAACTTAAGGGCACCACGAGCTCATTCTCTGTAAATAGTAACACCAACAATTCATCATAATTCGGGTACTTTGTGATAACTTACACTTCAAACTATGTGACAACTACCACCTTTAATCTTCCCGCGACTTGGCTGCTGCAAAGTCGCTGAAATGTCAGGTTTAATTGTAAAAATAGCAAATACATGATAAATATAAATACATGATAATTATAATTAAAACTTTCATATTGACACTAGCCTAGCTTGCTCGCGACTCCGCCCGTGTGGATGTCGGTTATCGCGACCAAACATAACCTATGTCCTTTCTCATGGTTTTCAAAATCCGTTCAGTGGTTTTGGCATGAAAGCGACATGTATGAAGAAGGAAACACGTGTTACGCACGTATGTTACGTGCGTAACACGTGTTTCCTTCTTCACACAGTCCCGGGTCCTTTAAGCGGGGCGTGAAAAGGCATCTAATGACGCCGTCAAGCTTTGTGCCACCACTGTTAACATGGTACATGTTTGCGATACTTTCCGAGACTTTGCCTTTGCTTAACATCAGGTGTAGTCAAATTGACGTGTCCTATAGTAAAAAAAAAACATACAGACAAACAGACAGACAGAGTTACTGTTCCAATACAAATGTGGGGAAACCGCACAACCTTTGCTCTTACAGAGATAAGTGTATAAAATATGTATTTGTATAAATCCAGCACATTTCAGTCAAAACAGTTTCAAAATGAAGACGTCTATTGTATTTTTCATTTTATTTTTCGCGAGTATTAATTGTAATCCTGTAGAATACAGTAAAAATACAAAACAAAATGAAAATCGTGGTGAAGTTGCAGTATCCAAAAATACAAATACTGATAATACTATAAATACTAGTGAATCTATCTCAGAAAATAAAGAAGACTTGAAAAGCAGAAATTTACAAGCAACTAAAAAGGAACCTTTACATTTGGGTTGTAATTATCCCTTCACAACATTGATGTGCCCTTTAGGATATGTCCGAAACGGAATGCATTGCGTAAAAGAAGAAGACTACTATTATGATTAAATTAAGAATTAATTGACAACCTAAGTGATAGTGTCAGAATGTGAATATAAATGTTTGTGTATTGTATTTTTGTATTTTATTTTATTCAACAGTTTATATAGATACATTTTCATTAAATTATCTTCGCCAAACTACGCGAACAGTTTGTAGGCGTTCACTCATAGGTACATATTGATATATCAACTTATATCTACTTTTTTAAATGTACTCATCTACCCAATTTATATCTGTATCATATAATCAAAGTCGTTGAATGCGTCATAAGTATCTTGACGACTCTTGCATTAAGAGGACTTCCTAGCTAGCTAATAATCCTGATCCTGTCATTTGAACGCCACTATTGCCGTCGCCCCCGTCTCACTCCTGTCCCCGTAGAGTGCGATAAGGATAGCCGCATTTCAGACCAATTTTTAACCCCCGACGCAAAAACGACGGGGTGTTATAAGTTTGACGTGTCTGTCTGTGTGTGTTTAGTCGGGAGTGTTCTTACATATGTTTGAAAAAAATCGGTCCAAGATGGCCGCCGCCACAACATGTCGGAATACATATTTCTTCATAACTCCCTCAATATGGGTATCAAATGAAAGAACTTGACTGGTAGATCTTTAACTTGAGACTTTGAAAGGAAAAAATAAAAATTAAATTAAAAATTTAAAAAACCCCCGTCACAAAAAACACCTCCAAAAAGTTGAAAATAAATGGAGTTTGCCTTTTAACTTTAACGATTGCCATGTCGGGGGACCTTGAATTGTTCCGATAATATAACGGAGTGCTTAACCAGTTAGGGTCCCCCGACATAGCAACCGTTAAAGTTAAAAGGCAAACTACATTTATTTTCAACTTTTTGGAGGTGTTTAATGTGACGGGGGTTTTTAAATTTTTATTTAATTTTTATCTCAATTTTTGTTGGTACAATCGAGGTTTCGTATTTCTGTTTTCTTTTTCAGCAAAAACTACGCCAATTTCCATATTTTTGACACCGTTTTACAAGGAAATAGCGTATCCATGTTCTTGTTATTTTTTATAACGTTAAAACCTTTTTGAATTCGTCTGGTAGTCCTCCAAACATGCCGGTAAGAATTAGTCATTTTTATCATCTTTAGACGATCATATTTTCTTATTTTATTGACTGCCGACAAAAATAAAATAACAGGGACATGCGTACAGAAGATCTTGATTTTACGAAAACAATAATATGGTTCTAGAAGCAATATTCAGGGAGAAAAAAGGGGAGAACGGTATTATAGAGAAACAGATGCTAGGAAGTCCTCTTAAGAGCAAATCAAACTGTTTTATTGATTTCAATGGTTTTATTGTCCAAACTAAAGGTGTGTACAGTAAGCTTCAGAGAAAAGGAACCCCCCTTGATAATGGTTTTATTCTCAAGGGGGGTTCCTTTTCTCTGAAGCTTACTGTACCAATAATATAATCAGATCAATCAGTCAACTAGAAGGGGGTAACAAACCAAATTTAAATCATTTTGTGTACAGGTGAACCACATTTATAAGTCGCATCGGCAAAGTTCGCCTGCTCAGAAGAGTAAGCTAACGCCGATTAATTACGATTGCCAACGCTATTGAAACACCAACTTTATTGCGTTGCGTTAGGATTGAAAATGCAATAAATCCAGAGAGTAGTGCTTTCTCGCTCATTGTTCATTGTTTCGAACATGGCGCGCAGGCGGCAAGATTGAGATTTTAGCTAATGTGAAACTCAATAACAAACAAAGAAAAACAAACGCAGCTATCACAAAATTTACATTTAGAAAGGAAGAAAGAAAGGAAGAAGAAATAAATTATAGTTTTTTTTGCTATCGCTACATGACCTTGTTCTAACTTAGTTTTAGTCTGGGTTGACGCTACATTGACATAATGAACTATACTTCGGCTAAAATTACACTATAACTTCATTTTGGCTTTTAACAGCTCCTACAAAGATAAGTGTACAAAATATGTATTTGTATAATATCTAGTTTCAAATGAGAACGTGTATTGTTTTCCTTTTTTTATTCCTTGCGAGAATTAATTGTAATCCTTACATTACACTAAAAATACAAAACAAAATGAAAATCGTGAAGCTGCATTATCAACAAATACTTACAAAGATAATATTATGAATACTAGTGCATCTTTCTCAGAAAATAAAGATTCCGCAAATAGCAGAAATTCACAAGCAGCTAAAAAGGAACCTACAATATATTGACCTATTTTGTCTAGTCAAAAAAAACCCCTGTGTCCTTTAGGATACGTCATACGTCCGAGTCGAAGGAATATATTGCGTAGAAGAAGGCTATTATGATTAAGAAAGAAAGATAAAAGAAATAAAATTATAAACCAATACTTACCGACCTAGACAGCCTCCGTGGTGAAGCGGTAGTGAACGCGGCTGCCACGCAGGCCAAGCGGATTCGATCACCACTCAATGCAAATATTTGTATGCATGAATATAGGTGTTTGCCTCGGTGAGCACGTTAACGGTCTCGGTTGTCATACGAACATCTATGACAGTCATTACGGGTAGTTGGAGCCCTCAAAAGTCCAACAACTGGTCTAACTACAATGCTTCGATATCGCCTTTGGGTTGTGGAGGTCAGATGGCAATCGCTTCACAGAAAATATCGAAGTTTAGCCAAATCCGCAGTTAGGCCGGTAAAACGGACCCAAGACTCCAAGCTGAAAGCTCGGATGCGACTGGGATTAACGCTAAGGTGGAGAAGAAGTTAACAACCTACATAGGTGACCTAAGAGTGTGAAAATATCGATATTAATTCTTGTGTGATAAATAAATTATCAATTTACTAGCCTTTGCCCGCGGCTCCGCCCGCGTGGATGTCGGTTATCGCGACCAAACATAGCCTATGTCCTTTCTCATGGTCTAGTCTACCCCTATACCAAATTTCATCAAAATCGGTTCAGTGGTTTAGGCGTGAAAGAGTAACATACAGACAGACAGACAGAGTTACTTTCGCATTTATAATATTAAGTATGGAGAGTATGGATTTTTTACTATTCGACTTAATATGAATTTATTTAACCTGAGCATCCTACTATGCTTATTATCCGAATTAAATTAAGGAGGAAGAGGTGGTGGAAGGTGGAATGAAGGTGGAAGCTTGGCTCCAAAGTGAAGACCTCTGATACAAAGTCTACTAAGTACAGTATAAAGTTACACCCTTTAAATGGAATTCTCTTAACAAATGAATGATTTCTTGCATCAGTCTCATAAGGAAAACTTCACTATTAGTATGCGTATGAGTGCAATAACAAAAATACGGGCTAAATGACCTTTGTATCTGTACGGGTTATCAAGAGGAAAACTTGCAATGACGCCGAGTGTAATGGGGTAACTATGAACCAATGAGGGTTTTTAAAATATAGATATTTTTAGCCTGTGACCACGTCCATATTTAGTACCGATTAGAGCTAGTTTATGTTTGTCTTCTACAGTCTGAACCACAATTCATATAAAGTTATTATCTTATTAACTATATTTCCGTTTGTTAATACTCCTTTTACGAGTATGTATGTAGAAGTAGGAGCAAGGGGAATTCCAGCTAAATCCCTGTATAACTTGACTAAAGACCTCGGATTGCCAAGAGCTTCAGTAAACTCTTTACTCAAACGAATATCTAAAACGGTGTTGACAGGATCTTACCAAATTTGGATAGGTAGAAGGGGGAAAACGACTGACGGTGGAGGTGAGCGCTGATGTATCACAAAGTGGCCACCCTAAACCTACACCTGGGTCGCAAGTCCCAGGCGCCGTCACATTGTACCTCTCTGTACCACGCCATGGACACAGCGCGGCGTCCGCGTGGTGAATCCAAGGAATGCTGAAAACCGGATCTCTCTATTCTATACGTATGTGATTGAACAACTCAAGACAGACACTAAAAAAAATTTGAGAAGCGTCTTAGTGCTTTACTAGTAGTCCAACTCTGCCCACATACCCTTTACTAAAAGATAAGTGTGTAAATACTTAAAAGCACATTACAAACAGCACACTATCAAAATGAAGACTCGTCTTATTATATTCATTTTATATTTTGCCAGTTTTAATTGTAAGCCTTTATACCATACAGAAAAAATAGAAAATGAAGACATAGAAAACGAAGTTATACCACCAATAATATCCGAATATGGCAGCAATTATAAAACAGCAGATGCGGATAAAATCAGCAATGAAGACAATACTATCGCTATTAACGTAGATTTTCCTGACAATCAAGGAGATAGCAATAACATCAATATTCCAAAGGAAAAAGAGCCGCTATATGGCTGTGGATTTCTCATCTTTCCTGATGAGTGTACAGAATCACAAGAATACGTATAAAGGAAGTAGAAAGAGATGAAATTACTAAGGAAGAAAGAAATACATAGAGAAATAAAATGTTATATAAACATCTGTGTAAAGTGTTATATTATATCAATGTTTTAAACTACTATAATATATTTCGAACGCAAAAAGACTCTTACCCAAAACTTCTTTGTGATATTTCTGAACGGATTTTACAGCTATCTGTGTATTACATATCGACCGAGTGTTTTTATTGGATCATTGAAAGTGCTTTATATATCAATGGTCTAGAAGACAAATATGTCAAGTACAAAATTTTGCACGTTCAATTATGAGCTTTATATTGATGGCTTAGAAGACCAAATTCACTTAGCATGCTAGTCTTCTAGACCTTACAAGTTTCTTATAAGGGTAACTACTTATATACTTACTTTTAAGCTTATTACAAATACTTAGTATAGTTTGCAAAATCAGCAAGATGAAGACGTGTCTTGTAATTCTTCTATTATATTTAGCCAGTTTTAATTGTAAACCTTTAGAATACGCTGGTGAAATAGAAAATGAAGAAAATAATGATAAAGTTGAAGTGTCCACAACATCTGAAAATAACAACGATAATACTATTGGTAAGAGAGCTGATCCTGGAAATGAAATTAGTTCAAAAAGGAACATTATTCCAGAAGATATAGGTATCAATGCTGTAATTATCCGTGTACCTGTTTTGAAATGCCGTCTAGGATATAAAAGAGATAATTTGGGCGATTGCAGAATGATTCTGATGACTGACTAAAAACCTCTCTTTGTATGTGACAGTGGAACCATATCAATAAATGTATCAAATTATTTTATTTGTGAACTCCGTGCCTTGCCCTGTGCCCTGTGTAGTGTAGGTAGTCATGATTATATATAGTAGATTAATTGTAAGGTAGTATAGAAAACTTAGTCGGAATAAACGAGCTAACGAACGGACGTCTTATTGTATTATTCCACCATTCCCTTGTCCAGCGCTGGGATACTTCAGTGGCGACGATAGTGGACTAGTATATCGGACCTTTAGTGTTACGTGCGAGTAAAAACGGTGAGCGAAAAAAAAAATGACGGTCGGAAAGATGACGAGTTTCGATGTGCAAACGGGAGTGTGGTCGTCATACGTCGACCGCCTAGATATGTATTTTACGGCAAATGATGTTAAGGAGGAAAAGAAGTTGGCGACATTAATTGCGGTTATGGGTGACAATGCATACGAACTATTAGTGAACTTAGCTAGCCCGAAGAAACCATCGAGTTTGACATACAGTGAGGCCGTGGAGATGTTACGTAACCATTTGCAACCGGCACCGTCGGCGTTAGCGGAACGCTATCGCTTTAGGCAGCGGAGACAGGGAACAGATGAAAAAATAGCTACCTATGTGGCTGAATTAAAAAAATTGACACGCGACTGTAAATTTGGTGCCAATTTAACTGAAAATCTGAGAGATCAGTTCGTTTGTGGAGTGCGGAGCGACCTCATACGGCAACGGTTATTTGCGGAGGACGATTCCATGACGTTTTCACGAGCAGTGAAACTCGCGACGTCATTAGAAGCGGCGGAACGTGACTCGGCAGCTGTCGATGTACCCACATCTTTGGTTGGCAGCGGTGAAGGTTCAGCGGGAGCCGGGGTGACAGCGGTGCACGCGCTGCGTGCGGCCGGGAGCAGCCGGGGTACGGCGGCGCGCGGCGGGCGCGCCGAGCGAGGGGCACGCTCAGCGGGCCGCGGGACTGGCTACGGCCGGGCGGCGGCGGCGGCGCGGGGGGACAACACTTTTTGTCCCGGGTGTGGTGCCACAAATCATGGTTACGAGAGATGTCGTTTTCGTAACTACGAATGCAGCTTGTGTCGGCGGATTGGACATTTGCGCCGGGTGTGCCCGAATAGGGATACGGCGTCGACGACGGCGGCGGGAACGGGGCGGAGCGCCCCGGCCGGGGTTCACTTCGGAGATGCTCAGGACGACGCGGCGAAGAAGGGCCACGACTACGACGACCTGGAGGCTGATTTTCATCAGCTATGCTTGAATGACTATAAGGCGGTGAGTGTGTCAGTGGTTATCGAAGGTCATTGTTTAGGTATGGAAGTCGACACGGGTACGGCAGTGTCGTGCGTTAACAACCTGACTTATAAGAAGTACTTTTCGCATTTAGTTCTAGAAGAAAGTGGTATCAAACTTAGATTTTATGACGGTACATGTATGAAACCTTTAGGAATCATAAAGCCTGAAGTTTGTTACGGCACCGAAAAAAAAGTTTTAGAACTATTTGTTGTGCAAGGTGGAACTACTTCGTTAATTGGCCGGCAATGGTTGGCAGAGCTGAAAATTAAAATACCCCCCTTTGGCGATTGTTTAAAAATAGATAGTATAGGACCTTGTAAATCTAGTAATTTAAGATTCACTAATGTGTTGGACAGGTATAAGGAGCTGTTTGGCGGAGGGTTGGGTCGATACACTGGCGGCAAGGCGACTCTAAAATTGCGACCGGGAGCGGAGCCGGTATTCCATCGCGCGCGTCCATTGCCATACGCGCTGCGCGCGCGTGTCGACGCAGAGTTGGATAGGATGCTGCGCGACGGCGTCATCGAGCCAGTCGACTGCTCCGACTGGGCCTCTCCATTGGTACCGGTTAGTAAGCCGGACGGAACCCTAAGGCTGTGTGCAGATTATAAATCCACTGTAAATCCTTCACTTATTATAGATCGCTTTCCTTTGCCTAAGATAGAGGACGTACTTGTCAACCTAAACGGGGACCAATATTTTAGTAAAATAGACTTGTCACAAGCCTACAATCAGATAGAATTAGACGAGTCTAAGATGTATACGGTAATTAATACCCATAGAGGGTTATTTCGATATAACCGTTTAGTGTTTGGCTTGGCTTCTAGCGTAGGAATATTCCAAAGAATAATGACTAATATTTTGCAAGGTATACCCCACGTACAGGTATTTCTTGATGACGTAATAATTGGGGGTCGAACAATAAACGAGCACCTGAAGGCTTTGGAAGAGGTGTTTTCAAGGTTACAAAAAAAAGGCTTAAAACTTAAAAAGAGTAAATGTGTATTTTTGGCTAGTGAAGTGACGTATTTAGGATACGTTGTGTCTAAGGACGGGGTAAAGGTAGATAATTCGAAAGTTGAAGCTATTGTAAAAATGGAAAGGCCTCAGAATGTCAGTGAATTAAGGGCTTTTTTAGGTATGGTTAATTTCTTTGGGAAGTTTATCAGGAATTTAAGCTCAGTATTATATCCTTTGTATAATTTATTAAGAAAGGGTATTGAGTGGAAGTGGTGTCTGCAGTGTGAACGGGCCTTTACGACAACAAAAAACTTGTTATCAAGTGCGAAGGTTTTAGCGCATTACGATCCGAGTAAACAACTAATTCTAACGTGTGATGCGAGCGCTCGGGGCGTAGGAGCGGTGTTATCACAGCCCGGCGTGGGGGGGGAAAGACCGGTGGCGTTCGCGTCGCGTAGTCTTAATGAAGCAGAGAAAAATTATTCTCAAATACATCGGGAAGCATTATCGATTATATTTGGCGTTAATAAATTCCATCAGTATTTATATGGTCGTAAGTTTACTTTAAGGACCGACCACAAGCCCTTAGTGTCGATTTTTGGGCCCAATAAAGGAATACCTTCTATGACCGCCAGTAGGATGCAGCGGTGGGCAATAATTCTCTCAGCGTATACGTTTGACATTGAATACGTTAGGACCGACGAGAATTGGGCCGATGGGTTGTCGCGCTTACCGACGGCGGCGTCGAACGTCAATAATATACAACGAATGCCGGAACAAACATTTTTTCATTATGCGCAAGATGCATTCCAGTTAGATTACAATGTAATTAAAAAATTGACAGAAAGAGATCCTATTCTAGCTAGGGTACTGGGTTATCTACGCGACGGTTGGCCAGAGAACTGTGATATAGAAGGATTGCGACCTTATTTTAACAGAAAAATGGAATTGTATGAGGAACTAGGTTGCATCATGTGGGGACATCGCGTGGTAGTACCCGAGGGTTGTAGGTCACGGGTTCTAGACCTGTTACATGAACCGCATATGGGGATAGTAAAATCCAAAGCAATGGCGCGAAGCTATGTCTGGTGGCCGGGTATCGACGAGGCGGTGGAGGCGGCGTGCCGCGGGTGCGCGGTGTGCGCGGCGCATGCGGACGCGCCGCCGACGCACCAGCCGCGACCCTGGCCATGGCCTACTCGCCCCTGGTCTCGTTTGCACGTGGATTTTATGGGACCCATTTACGGTAAACTTTATCTAGTGATAGTAGATGCGACGTCTAAATGGATTGAGGTATTCAATGTAGCTAGTACAAACGCGATCGGTACTATCGATAAATTAACAGAGTTGTGGAGTAGATGGGGGTTACCTAGGCAATTAGTAACGGATAACGGGCCTCCTTTTACCAGCAAGGAATTTGAATGTTTCTTGAAGACTGGAGGAATTGAGCATGTTTTCACTGCACCATATCACCCCGCGTCTAATGGGGCAGCAGAAAATGCTGTAAGAACTTTAAAAAGAGTGATCAAAAAAGCGGTATCCGACAAGGTTAACATTGATAAAGCTTTGAATATATTTCTAATGCATTATAGGAATACTCCACATTGTACAACGGGTGAATCACCTTCTATGATCTTAACAAATAGGCATTTACGGACTCGGTTAGACAAATTAAAACCAGATAGAGAGGCGGTGGTAAAACGAGCTCAGGCTCGTCAAGTAGAGGTAGCAGGTGGTTCAGAGAGGAGTGTGGGAGTAGGAGAAGAGGTTTGGTACAGACAGTACTTGAAAGGTGACAAGTGGTTGCCAGGGGTAGTTAGCAGTACGGAAGGAAAAGCGAGCTATAAGGTGAAGGATAACAATGGAAAGGAAATACATAGGCACATAGATCAATTAAAGCGTAGGTCTAGAGGTTCGTTGGTTTGCCCGGTGGGTGCGGAGGGGGAGGCACAGGCGGAGGAGGAAGCAGCATCGGCGTCAAGTCCACCAAGGACTCCAGAGCGCGTGGTAGTATCGGCACCGTCACATCCTCGACCAGCAACTCCAACGCGTGTCGACGCCGGGAACGAACGATTCGTTACACCAAGCAGTAGCCCGCAGTCGCCTGACGTCCGTGTATCGCCCCAGCCTCGACCAACGCGGAAATGTCGTTTAGTTAAGCCCCCTAGTTATAAGTTTTAGAATATGTTTAATTTATAAGTTACGAATATGGTTTAGGGTATCTATAGTTGAATTTGTATTCTCATTAGTATAGTTAGAGTTAAGAAATTGGGGTGCTAGAAATTTAGGGGGGAGGACTGTAGTGTAGGTAGTCATGATTATATATAGTAGATTAATTGTAAGGTAGTATAGAAAACTTAGTCGGAATAAACGAGCTAACGAACGGACGTCTTATTGTATTATTCCACCATTCCCTTGTCCAGCGCTGGGATACTTCACCCTGTATATCTGTTTTTATAATAGCAATAGCATTTTTAATAACATACATTTACACCCACATTTCACGAATCATTGTATTTGGTCCCACGTAATAGGGTGTGAACCTATTGCCGCATTGCAGGCACTACTATTGACTCGAGCCATGCATCTGAGGCTGAGTCTGGGCTGTATATATCTGTCTGATATTAAACAGCCCTATCCCTTAGTCGCCTTGTACGACACCACATAGGAAGAAATGGGGTGAAATTCTACTCTACCGGGAACCATGCGGCTTTTAATAATATCAATTGAAATTTTTGCTTTAAATACAAGTTTAAGAAAATAACTTATGGCATTTTTATTTATCTTACTAACACTCATCACGTCTGACGTCCATTTTTTGCCAGTCATCTCGTTAATCCGCCATTAACATTGTCGTTTCCGGGGACTGAATATCTTCGCTAGAGCCTCACTCGTTTGTTAGCTGGTGCACCCTGCAGATGTTCATAGGGCTCCTTAGCGTCTTCTGCATTCTACTTCCTATCATAAATAGGATGATTAGATATTTTTATTCAATCACGCTCTAATGGCCGAACGAATCTGGCTGAAGTGTGATACATATAGTCATACATCATACATACATTCAAGCCTTTATCCCCGGAGGGTTGGCAGAGGTAAATTAACACCGACATTTCACCAATCATTGGATTCGGTACAATGTAATAGGGGGTGAGCCTATTGCCGAAATGTGATACAGGGATATATAACAGACTGTTATCTATCTTCAGGCAGAGCTTGGCTTCCGCTGGCAGCCTTGAAAATATTAATATACTTACATCTGATGATTAGTAATAACCTCATTCCCAATAGTATTATCTTCGATGGTCCATCGACCATCGAAGAAGAGCATATTTGTCTTCATCGTGTAGAAGACAAACATGCTATGTGCAAAATTTTAGTCGATGTAGTGTTCAGTTATGAACATTATATCCATGGTATAGAAAACAAATTTGCACTTCGTCTGTTTGTCTTGTAGATCGTTCATCCCCACAACCTTTGCTCTCACAAAGATAACCAGTTATATACTTACTATTAAGCATAATACAAATAGTATAGTGTGAGACGGACAAGATGAAGACTTGTATTGTAATTCTTATATTATGTTTATCAAGTTTTAATTGTAAACCTTTAAACCACACAGGTGAAATAAAAAATGAAGAAAATCATGAAGTTGTAGTGTCCACTACATCTGAAAATAGCAACGAAAATACTGTCACTGGTAAGGAAGCTGTACCTGGAAATGAAATAAGTTCAAATGGTGATTATATTCAAGAATACACAGGGACTCATGATTGTATTATCCGCATACCTGATTTAGAATGCCCTCTAGGATATAGAAAAGATATTTTGGGCGCTTGCAGAATAATTCAATTTTAATAAAGGGGGAAAGAAAGGAAGTGCATATAAACAATAAAATAACCGGCGAATAACCTCTCTATGGATGTGACCATAAAATTAGATTTGACATTGGAACCATAACTGGTTCTCTATTTTTATAACAGCAGTAACACTTGAATAATATTTTAAGCAAACTATACAAATCAAATACATCAGGAAAAACTAATCTTCTTTGGCGAGACTCGAACCCAAGATCTTTCACTCACAGGGGGAATGCTATAACTAAGCCACCAAGACACGCCCGATGTGATTCAAATTTCTCTTCTATTTTTATCTGTCTACTAGCTTTTGCCCGCGGCTCCGCCCGCGTGGATGTCGGTTCCCGGCAATTATTCGATTTTTTCTCGCCGTAAAAACCATCCTTGAACTTCAATGAACATTAAAAAAAATGAATTGACCAAATTGGTCCAGGCGTTGTTGAGTTATACGCTTACCAACACATTTAGCGATTCATTTTTATATTATAGATAAGGTGACCGTTGAGTTAATCACCGATGTTCTTACGAACTATCGGAAGCAATGAATGATTTTAGCAATTCGAGCAGTAGCACAATTAATAATGCCAATTGAAGCTTTTGTTTTAAATACAAGTTAGAAAACTACCTCGTGGCATTTTTAATTATCCTACCTACACCCATCACGTCTCTATCCCTTAAGGGGTAGACAGAGGCGCTTATCACGCCCTTTTTCGCCAGACACTTCGTTATCCCCATGTGGTGGCGAACCTGAGTTTAGAATATTCCCCAAAGCCTAGCCCGTTTACTAGCAGGTGCACTGAGTACAGGTGAGGATTTCTTGGACCCTGGACATGTTCTTAGAGCGCCTTAGCACCTCCTGCATCCTACTTTGGATATTAATATTCAATCACACTTTAACAGCTGGATGAATCTGGCTAAAATTTGGTGCAGCGATAGATTACAGACTATTATTATCTATCATCATAAGTATCACATCCGAAGAGTGTCATAGGAGGCGACAAATGGAAATATACGCAGACGATATCACTGCGAGAGAAGGGAAACTAGAAATAAAACCCTGTACCAAGCCGTCTGGTCAGCGTAAAAAGGCCAAAGCTTCCTGACATTAGTAGAGGCCTCTGTCCAGCAGTGGACTGCGAGAGGCTTATTAATTGAATGTTCTATCATCAGACAGAGCTTACCTTGAACCTTCATGGAGCCCTACACATCTGTAAGTTAACAAAAACCTCCTTCCCGAGTCATTTTACTACTAATGTATTTTGCAATGAAATCGTTATGCTACTTAGTAATTATGATATGAAGATGATCTCGATACATAGGTTTTTTGAGATGTGTACATTGTGATACCTTTTTTTTTCGCGAGTCTCGCTCGCTCACGCCGCTTCTCCCGTTCCGCCGTCTTCTTCACGACCATTACCTGCTCGCTGAAGGAGACGCCGGCCACCCACGCGTCTGCACAGCGGACCATTGCTGTGAGCAGGGAGGCGAGGGTAAGAACTCTCACTCCCAGGGCCACCACTAGCTCCCGCCTCGGTCCGGCCCATGCCGATTGCTTATTCTGAATACCCGATGAGGACACTCGGTGAGCGTGTGCAGCTCTGTGTCCTCGCTCGCGTCGCAATGATGGCACTCGGACGTTGGCTCCTTTTCGATCCGACGCAGATACCGCCCAAAGCACCACTTTGTGATACCTTGCCATTCTGATATCTTGACCTTCTGATATTAACCCGATTTTTCATCGAATACATAGGGAAAAGAACCTTTTTGGGCGGGACTCGAACCTCCCTTACGGGGGGAATGCCTTGACCAACTCGACTACCGGCATTCCCCATTTGTATAGTTAGCATACTTATTGCTGTAAAATTCAATCCGATTTTTTATGTAATGTACGAGTATAATGTTGGTAGGTACATTTTGTTATCATTATGTACGAATGGAAGAATTATCATTAAACTAACTAGTTAGTTCATCTTCTGTCTGCATCTACCCTTAATGTATCTCTGCATCACCCTAAGGGTGACTGTTAGAATGCCTTTGGCATTAAGTCCGAGTTTGTACAAATTTTATGCGCAAGTTTTTTTTTTTTATCTTATCTTGAATACCAAATTCTTGAGAATCGTGTGAGTTTATAATAAAAATATAACTGCAAATAAGGAAAATACGTGATCAAAGTGACCCTCTCGTATATCTGCGGGTTATCGCAAGAAACAGTTGCAATGATGTGGAGTATAGTCGAGTATTATGGAACAGTAAAGATTTTGCTGAACAAAACCCACCGCTTAAAAGATCCGCCATTTTGGGCGTGCAAAAACATGAAGCCGTCAAACACAGAGCCTTCAATGTAATATTATAATTCGTATATAAACTGTTACCTGTGACTTTATCTAAATTTGGGGGTGAAGCTATGCTGAATTATGAATATTACCTTACTCATAGTCAAAGTCAAAGTCATTTACTGTCAATATAGAACAATAAAATTGTTTCTTATTGACGTCAATTTTAATTCAATCAAGTTTGCTACCGCTTCCAAGGCGCTGGTGGAGAAGAAACGGCGCAACATATCCACTGCGACATTTTTAGACGTCAATTTACAATAATTATTTTCTTAAAGTTATATATGGACGAATGTACATTTCGCGTCTGAATAAATAAGTATATAAAACACTTTATAATAACGAATTAAAGTAAAGTTCACTTAAAATTCAATTAAACTCAAGTCACGTACCTAATTCAGTACCATGCTGTAATTATAGCATTATACGAGGGGCCTGCACCATGCTCAAGCCAGACATTTTTTTTATATATTATCTATCTTTATCTATTATCTGTCTTAATCCATACTAATATTATAAATGCGAAAGTAACTCTGTTTGTCTTTCTGTCTGTCTGTCTGCATGTTACGCTTTCACGCCTAAACCACTGAACCGATTTTGATGAAATTTGGTATAGGGGTAGATTAAACCTTGAGAAAGGACATAGCCTATGTTTCCGACATAGCCTATGGCAAAAGCTAGTTGTACATAATATGTGTTGATGTTGTGAAGACGTTTATACTTCAATTACGCTCTAAGGGCTGAATTAATCTGGCTGAATCTTACTTCAGGGATAAATTATACTCTGAAATAGAACAAAGGCCATTTCCTAGAATAGGTTCCCGTGGGTAGTGGGAACGTGATCAAAATTTCACGCAGGCAATCAGTACTGGTATACCTATAAAAGGAAATAAAAAATAAAGGTTAAAATTAAAACCCGACTACCGAAAAATCACGCTTTAAAAAGTAAAAAACAAGAAAGGATAGCCGTGGTAGTATGCCACTTTTGCCTAGAATATATTGTTTTGTTAGAGTTAGTGGCATACGACCACGGCTATCCTTTCTTGTTTGTTACTTTTTAAAGCGTGATTTTTCGGTAGTCGGGTTTTAGTTTTCAACTTTATTTTTTATTTATATTACTTTGAGGCAAGGTAAAGCTAATAATTTATAGATATTTGAAATGTGCTTCTTAAGCCCTTTCATTTGATACCAAACACGGCATATTTCTCTCAAATTTATTTTTTAACACAGTACCATAAGAGCTCTAGAGGGCGCCACACAAGATTGAGTGACACGTCATATAGCCTATAACCATCGGACGATAAAGCCGCTTGTAACGATACCTCATTTGTCCAGTTCTAATAAGTAGTTGAGGAGCTATGAGGGAACAAATGAACAAACATACATACATACATACATACAAACATAGCCTGTCAAAATCCTCCTTTTGGCTTCGCCGTAGTCGGGTAATAAATTCCAATCTTTTGCTATAGGTACATACATATTTACAAATAATCACGCCTTTATACCCGGAGGGTTAGGTTAGGTTAACCGCTTGATTCGGTGAATAATTCCTATGCCGCACCATTAAGACGTGGAACTCCCTGCCAGCTCACGTGTTTCCTTCTTCCTACAGTCTCGGGTCATTTAAGCGGGGCGTGAAAAGGCATCTGATGAGGCCGTCAAGCTGAGTGCCACCATTGTTAACATGGTTCATGTTTACGACGGTGAGATCTTTCTGAGACTTTGCCTTTAGCTTACCATCGGGCGAGGTGAAGTCAAATTGACGTGTCCCTTTATATAAAAATAAATTAAGACCCACATTTCACCAACCATAGTATTCGGTACCACGTAATAGGGGGTGAGAATATTGCCGTATTCCAGGCAATATTTTTGACTGCCATGCATCAGAGGCTGAACCTGGGCTGTATTCTTTCTGATGTTGAACAGCCCAATCTTTTGAATGAAATTTTAAACCATTTTAGTATGCTAACTATTCAATTAGAGTAAGATAGGACATTTTTTTCATTGGTCCTTTCAAGGACACGTCCATTAGACTTCACCTCGCCTGTTGGTAAGCTAAAGGCAAAGTCGCGGAAAGAGGGTCACCATCGTAAACATGTACCATGTTAACAGTGGTGGCACTCAGCTTGACGTCCTCAATTCAAATCTTTTTCCCTAATGATCCATATTTAGGGCGACGCGTGACGGTGGAGCTGCTATCGACACTCTTCCGAACTATCGGCACCAGTGAATGATATTTCAATCATTTTTAAACATTAATTTTTGACTACGCCTGTTCCCGAATACCGAATCCCACCTGAACCGATTAAACTTTTCCCTAGAATGTTTTGTTTTGTTAGAGTAAGTGGCATACGACCACGGCTATCCTTGATATTTTCTTGTTTGTCCTTTTTAGAGTGTGATTTTTTATCGGTAGTCAGGTTTTAGTTTCAAACTTTATTTTTTATTTAAATTATTTTGGGGCAAAGTAAAGCTCATCTACTATATAAAAATAAGTCGGGTGTTCCTTCCTGACGATATAACTCCAGAACGCCTTTACCGATTTGGCTAATTTTGGTCTTGAATTATTCGTGGAAGTAAGTCCAGGGAAGGTTTTTACGGCGAGAAAAATTCGAATAATTGCCGGGAACCGACATCCACGCGGACGGAGCTGCGGGCAAAAGCTAGTAATTTATACATATTTGAAATGGGCTCATTAAGCACTTTCATTTGATACCAAACACGGCATATTTATTTCAATTTTTTTTAAGACAGTACATTTTGAGCGCTAGAGGGTCTTATGTGGCCTATAACCATCGGACGATCAAGCCGCTTGTAACGATACCTCATTTGACCCAGTTCTAATAAGCAGTTGAGGAGCTATGAGGGAACAAATGAACATACATACATACATACATAGCCTGTCAAAATCATAACCCTCCTTTTGGCTTCGCCGTAGTCGGGTAAAAAAGCTATTTAATTCGCAATTCATATCAGTCTGATATAATCGGGAAATTCCAATTCGCAAAAATTGAGTGTGTTACAATACATAATATGAAAAATACGTAATTAAAGTTACTCTTATATCTCTCCGGGTTATCACAAAACGTGGTTGAAATAATGCAGTACAGTGGGCTAATTATGATCATATAGTTATTTATTACAACTTTAGTTTTCGTAATACTAATGTAAAAAATACGAATTTCATATTTTCTGATTGATTATTCTGAATACCCGAGGAGGACCAGACCGTAAGGGATGGCCCTGGGTCAGCCGGGGTACGAGGGATATGTCGATGACAACCTCACCTCTTGCCTAGCACCACGACCTGAGGGCTGAGGGCTGAGGACTGTTAATGTTGTTACAAAATAATGTATCAACCTGTATTGCATCAATGTAATGATTGTAGCTGCTTGCTACTACTAGCGCCATCTACCTGTCTATTCACTGCGTTTATACTTATAGGTTATATGCCCAGCACGCTTCCACTGCGCACTGAGGTTGGCGTGCGGTTTTAGTCGGTTCGAGTCCTTCCGGCCTTCCGACGCCGGCGGGTGAGGTACCCGAGGGGATTTCCACACGGAAAAACAAATATTCTGAATAAAAATGTTGCATTTTGTACACTTATCTACGAAGTTCTAAAGTCTATCACCTCTTTTTCAACAAAATTCCTACTTACTACAATCGCGTCCCTGTAAATGGTGCATGAAAATGAATGTATGAAAAACCATTTAACTAAGCCGTCAAACTGATAACCACCAATAACGGTATGGCAAAGTCACGTGGAATAAAATTAGTTCTAAGATTTTTTTTTATATAGGACACGCCAATTTGACTTCACCTCGCCTGAAGTTAAGCAAAGGCAAAGTCTCGGAAAGAGGGTCACCATCGTAAACATGTACCATGTTAACAGTGGTGGCACTAAGCTTGACGGCCTCGTTAGATGCCTTTTCACGCCCCGCTTAAAGGACCCGGGACTGTAGGAAGAAGGAAACACATGAGCTGGCAGGGAGTTCCAGGTCTTAGTGGTGCGGCATAGGAATGAGTCACTGAAACGCTTGGTTAGCAGGTATACTCTGCACCGTATATATTTATTTTATTTGCAATATACGGCTATAATGAAGAGAATCGTAAAATTTAGTGACGGTTTTTGCACGCTCCCAATTTATTTTTGTTAGACAACTGTCAATTGCATCACGAAATATTGAAACATGGTCAGTAAACAACAGAACTATCGCGTCGTCCTATATGTAGGGTAAACCACTATTTTTGACTATAACATTGGAGACTAAACCCAATATCCATATCCATATTAATATTATAAATGCTAAAGTAACTCTGTCTGTCTGTCTGTATGTTACGCTTTCACGCCTAAACTATTGAACCAATTTCCATGTAATTTGGTATAAGGGTAGATTAAAGGACATAGGCTATGTTTGGTCGTAATAACCGACATCCACGTCGGCGGAGCCGCGGGCAAAAGCTAGTATTACATAATAAAAATCTCTCACAATTACACTATAATTTCGTAGTATATTTATGTTCCAATCGCACCCACACTACCCTTACTCCTTCCAATATAAGTACTCAGTGTTAAATGTTATGCTCATTTTAGAAGCTACAAATTCAAGATGAAGACTAGCATAGTTATCTTTATTTTATATATTGCGATATGTAATTGTAGTCCTCTAAACTTCGTTGTAAAAATAGAAAATGAGAGAAATCCTGAGAAAGTCATAGAATCAAGATCAGTCAGTATAAACAATGATAATACAATCGATAATGAAGAAGTTTACTTTGAATATATAGAAGATACAGATAGCAATAATTCACAAGAGCTTTCTGAAAGGAACTGGGAGTGTAGTTTTCGACCTCAACCTGATGAGTGCCGTGCAGGACATGTTAAAATCAAAAATGATATTATTATGCATGCACGAAATATCAAAATACAAGTAAGAAAATTAATAAATATAATGACAAATCAAAGTTCAGACAAATCGAGGAACATTCTAAGTAATCGTGTAAAAAAATTAATTAAATAAATGTGTTACAAATAGATCTATACACTCAAAACGTATATAAAAATGTAATTTAACAGACTGAAGAGATGATGAATAACTGTTAAAAAGAATGAAGAGTACAATATTGCCGAAGCTCACTGGAGAGTTTTTGTGCTTTCAGTAGGAAGATAAAGGCGTGTTTTGTCTTCTGCACTGACGGCACAGAAACTCTCTGTTCCTACAGGGTTAGCAGCACGAGTGAGAATTGCCCGGTGTTGCACACGTCCTTAAGCCAAGGTAACCACTTTTCATCAAGTGGACAAATGACAGATAGTTGTGTAATCCCTGAGTCCTGCGTATTCATCGCAATGACTTAATGAAACAAATCATGATTCAAATAATTATATTGGTATTAGTTAATTTCGATTCAAATAATAAAAGAGTAAAAAAGTACAAAATATTTTATTGAAGGAATTTTTACAGCATTAAGTATGCTAACTATACAAATCGAATACATAGGGAAAAAGAATCTTCTCGGGCGGGACTCGAACCCGCAGTCTTTCCCTTACAGGGGGAATGCCTGACCAATTCGGCTACCGAGACACGCCCGATATGATTCAAATTTTCCATCTCATACGTCTTTAAGTTCGTAGTTCGTAAGAAAATCGGTAGATGACGCCACGTCGCCTTAAAGACGTATGAGATGGAAAATTTGAATCATATCGGGCGTGTCTCGGTAGCCGAATTGGTCAGGCATTCCCCCTGTAAGGGAAAGACTGCGGGTTCGAGTCCCGCCCGAGAAGATTCTTTTTCCCTATGTATTCGATTTGTATAGTTAGCATACTTAATGCTGTAAAAATTCCTTCAATTGTTTGGGCGCAGTTATCAAAAATCAATGTTTAAAAATGATTGTAAGATCATTCATTGATTCCGATAGTTCGTAAGAAAATCGGTAGATGACGCCACGTCGCCTTAAAGACGTATGAGATGGAAAATTTGAATCATATCGGGCGTGTCTCGGTAGCCGAATTGGTCAGGCATTCCCCCTGTAAGGGAAAGACTGCGGGTTCGAGTCCCGCCCGAGAAGATTCTTTTTCCCTATGTATTCGAAAATATTTTATTTCATATAAAACCTAGGTAATAGACCTACCTACCTACTTAAGACGATAGACATCGCAAGTGACCCCCTCTGGCGATATCGAACTATATTGGGCTAGGTGGCCGGACGTTTTCGGGCTCCAACTGCCCGTAACGAATGCCACAGATATTTTAAATTATTCAAAGGAGATACCCCACTTTGGGCCTGAGTGTACAGACATCAAAGCTACCTCAAAAAATTCGTCTATTTTTTGTGTTATAATTTTGTTTAGACTTCATTACAATCAGCAATGGCCAAGTGCGACAAAAGTTTAAAAATGTGATTTTCATTAATCAACAAGCTTCGTAAACGTTGATATACCGATAACGTGAATACTTAATCCGATCTTCGTAAATGCGCTATGATTATGCTTGCTTTATCGATTCGATTATGAAATCAAATCGATAACTAATAACTATGAATTTAAAATTCGTGGCTTTATTAAATGATTTCAAAATATCTATGTAGCATCTTTATTTTCGTTATTCAGTTTACTAATCAGAAAGACACCTGTCTCTTTCATAATGGAAGTCAAAATATCGATTGTAAATAATCGTAGTGTATTCAAAGTCTATGTAAATAATCGATCATATAGAATTCATAATAATCTGTAACATCATATGTCATTTTCACTCCTGTCATTGAAAATGTCGCATACGCTTTCCTTCCTTCGGCTCCCTGCTTAGAGTATATCGCTCCCTGAGATCATGTGTTTTGCTGCTTTTACTCTAGTTAACTAAACAGGAAGTCTAATGTGCTTAAAATATAGTTTGATTGGTGACGCTCTTAGGCGCCTTGTGAATTGTATATGATCTTCGAACTAATTGACCCTTGCTTGATTACCGGACACCGTTATTTGCTACATTTGTTGACCTTGGCTTTAAACTGGACTAGACTTTACCACATCGGTTGAAAGCTATCACAATGAGTCTCTGTGTGAATTGTGGAATCGCTACCGATCGGTGCAATATTATAGGCAGACATTTATTGAACGATGCAGGGATACTAGCTTGTATACGTCAATGGGTCGCACCACAAATAGTAAGTACCTATTCGTTATTTCTCGCTCTTTTGAAATTGTTATTATAATTAACGTTAACAAGATGTGTGATAGCTGCTATAGAATAGAAATAACTACGAGTCTACCTAATCCCGTAGATAATTATGCCAACTTTTGTATATGACAATGTATTTTGACTGATATGTGTAACGTTCATGAAGAACTAGCCTATATGACTAATGGAATATTCAGTGCTTATAACATGATCTCTGTTTAAGGTGAATGCAAATGACATCATTTGCGAATCTTGCTGGATTCAAGCTCAATGTGCATGTTTGGATGAGAACAGACCAGCACAATCACCAGTGGGGCACAGAAAAGTGTGTATTCTGTATGTCATTGAAGTGTGCAGAGAGGTGGATAGAGACCTCCTACAAGAACTGTCAATATCTCAAACGACTTGGTTGTTAAGAGGAAAAATAAAGTCCAGGCATATAAGTAGTAGAACTTATTACGTATATATATTAGTTAACAGTTCTTTGAGCGGGAGGAATGCTATATTACAGCATTGCTGTAATTGTTTTGTAGGTAAGAGAACGGTCGGGTGCTGTGCCCACATAATGAGTGTAATATGGTATCTCGGTTGGGCACGGTTCAAAGACAATATAACACCTCCTGCACAGTTTCTTGACAATATTTTAATAAACTATGATGATGCTTAAAAAGGGGAGGAAAGACCTAAGCCCTAGTGTAAGCATTTCTACAACCAAATAGGAAGATACCCGGGATAGAGATTACAGTACTTTTTTAAAATAAAATAATCTTTAAAATAATGTTGTTTTATTTTATTACCTACTTATATAATTAATTCTATATTACTACAGCAAACAAGTATGTATACAGCCTTGTGGAAAGTGGTAACCGTAGCAAAAGGATGTCATTCAGATGTTGCCGTCTGAAGTGAAGGTATTGCTTTACCACCTTTAGAGTAAATGTCAGTTGCATATCATAAAACTATAAGGTTTAATATTGTGCAACAAAAAAGTAGCTAAAGCATGTCTTTGCTTCGACATATCAGTTTTATTATTTAGCATATAGTTGACCATTCCACATTAATGACTAAAAATATTAATGACCTGCCCTTTTCTATACTAATAAAACCTGCTAACCTACTTACAAATAAAAGCGATACGCGAATAACTTGTGTAGCTATCACACACAACACAACATAAGACGCTGTTTGACAGCATTATGTATTACAACATAACCTAAAAACCTATGAACAATGCTCGATTTAACAAACTTGGCCATTGTGAATCGTCGTGAAAATTAGGCAAACAAAATGTCCTTAGATGGTCTAAATATTGCCTAATTTTCAACCGTGTACATGCGGGCCCAAGATTGTATGAGAGTCGGGGTTGTCCTTTGTGATACATAATACAGCAGTATACTTATTTCCCAAATCTACTCACACAATCTTTACTCTTACACAGATAAGTGTTTAACATACGTGATCGCTTCAGACATGAAGACTTGTATTTTGATATTTATTTTATATTTTGCGAGTTATAATTGTCAAAATTCTAAAATAATTGAAAATGAAAATCAGGATAAGGATATAGTATCAACAATATCTGGAAACAGCAGCAACGTTATTAGTAACAGAACTGTGCCTGAAAACGAACATAGTACAGAAATAACGCAAAAGGAATACATATATCCAGAATCCTTAAGTAGTGATGAGTGCCCTGCAGAATATTCAAGGGCTGATGACGGCACTTGCGTGGAAAACAACAATGATCCTGTAAGCGAAACAGTGATTGAAGAACCAGCAAGCGAAGACATTTACCCAATATTTCTAAGTGGTGATGAGTGCCCTATAGGATATTCAAGAGCCGATGACAACACTTGTGTCCCTGAAATATAATAGAATTTAATAAGGATTAGAAGAAATGACAAAAACGTAGAATTGTAAAGTAATGTTAGACAACGCAACAATAATGTATAATGCTTGTTGTTACAAACGTATCTATTCATCAAACCTGAATACCTGAAAATAGGCAAAGGACTGTGTGGCAAAGTGCTTAACGTATTGTTTTATATTGAAACCAAACTAAATGAAATGAAATATGTATAATGAACTGAATAGAGAGGTTCACATGATGTTATGTTTATCGTTCAAGTAATTTGTTTTTATATTATGTTGTATCTCTCTCTGGAACTTAAGAGCTACGCTCTTGTCGGTGGAGTAATCGCCACTCTTCTCTCTGCTCCGCCAATCCTTTCACCTCCTGATACGATGTGACTTGTATCTTTTCCTTTATCTGTGCCATAAATGTTCCTCTTGGCCTACCTCTTCCTCTCTTTCCTTCTACCTTCCCCTCTATGATGTTTCTTATGAACAAGTCATGTCTTATCAGGTGGCCAATCATCTTTCCTCTTCGGTTCTCGATTATTCTCAATAAAGACCTTCCCTCTTGCACCCTATTTAGTACTCTTTCGTTCGTCATCTTTTCTGTCCAGCTTATTCCCTCCATTCTTCTCCAGCACCACATTTCGAACGCTTCCAGCCTGTCTCTGTCCCCATTTGTCATTATCCATGTCTCACATCCATAGAGTGCAATGCTCCAAACATAAGTTTTTATGAATCTTTTCCTTATCAATAATGAAATATTTTTTGTCTTGAGTAAATGCTTCTTGTTGTTGAATGCTTGCTTAGCTATTGCAATTCTGGCCACTATATCCTGTGCACACCGCGAGACACTGTTCAAAATACTACCGAGATACCTAAAACTATCCACTTGGTCTAAGTTGTTGTTATTTAGTACAATAGGTCTCTGTATCGATGGATGTTTTGAAGTTATCATGGTTTTAGTTTTCTTACTGTTAATTTTTAGTCGGTATTTTAGAAAAACATTGCCCACCGTGCTCATCAGTTTCTTGTATCAGTTGTATCAGTTTGTTGTATCTAGACAGTAAATATACGTGTGCATCTTGAACAATACGGACGTTTAAAATAAACTTTGTATTAAAGGTAATTCGTGATTCCGTTTATTTATGGTTACATGTATGATTATCATATATACCTTAGTTATATATTAATTAGCCTTCCACCCGCGGTTCCATCCCCGTGAATCCCCATATCTTTATAAATTATGAAATAGTTTTGTAGTACAAATCGAATACATAGGGAAAAAGAATCTTCTCGGGCGGGACTCGAACCCGCAGTCTTTCCCTTACAGGGGGAATGCCTGACCAATTCGGCTACCGAGACACGTCCGATATGATTCAAATTTCCCATCTTATACGTCTTTGAGGCGACGTGGCGTCATCTACCGATTTTCTTACGAACTATCGGAATTAATGAAATGATGTTACAATCATTTTTAAACATTGATTAGATGACGCCACGTCGCCTCAAAGACGTATAAGATGGGAAATTTGAATCATATCGGGCGTGTCTCGGTAGCCGAATTGGTCAGGCATTCCCCCTGTAAGGGAAAGACTGCGGGTTCGAGTCCCGCCCGAGAAGATTCTTTTTCCCTATGTATTCGATTTGTATAGTTAGCATACTTAATGCTGTCAAAATTCCTTCAATTGTTTGGGCGCAGTTATCAAAAATCAATGTTTAAAAATGATTGTAACATCATTTCATTGATTCCGATAGTTCGTAAGAAAATCGGTAGATGACGCCACGTCGCCTCAAAGACGTATAAGATGGGAAATTTGAATCATATCGGGCGTGTCTCGGTAGCCGAATTGGTCAGGCATTCCCCCTGTAAGGGAAAGACTGCGGGTTCGAGTCCCGCCCGAGAAGATTCTTTTTCCCTATGTATTCGATTTGTATAGTTAGCATACTCAATGCTGTCAAAATTCCTTCAATTGTTTGGGCGCAGTTATCAAAAATCAATGTTTAAAAATGATTGTAACATCATTTCATTGATTCCGATAGTTCGTAAGAAAATCGGCAGATGACGCCACGTCGCCTCAAAGACGTATAAGATGGGAAATTTGAATCATATCGGGCGTGTCTCGGTAGCCGAATTGGTCAGGCATTCCCCCTGTAAGGGAAAGACTGCGGGTTCGAGTCCCGCCCGAGAAGATTCTTTTTCCCTATGTATTCGATTTGTATAGTTAGCATACTTAATGCTGTCAAAATTCCTTCAATTGTTTGGGCGCAGTTATCAAAAATCGATGTTTAAAAATGATTGTAACATCATTTCATTGATTCCGATAGTTCGTAAGGAAATCGGTAGATGACGCCACGTCGCCTCAAAGACGTATAAGATGGGAAATTTGAATCATATCGGGCGTGTCTCGGTAGCCGAATTGGTCAGGCATTCCCCCTGTAAGGGAAAGACTGCGGGTTCGAGTCCCGCCCGAGAAGATTCTTTTTCCTTATGTATTCGATTTGTATAGTTAGCATACTCAATGCTGTCAAAATTCCTTCAATTGTTTGGGCGCAGTTATCAAAAATCAATGTTTAAAAATGATTGTAACATCATTTCATTGATTCCGATAGTTCGTAAGAAAATCGGTAGATGACGCCACGTCGCCTCAAAGACGTATAAGATGGGAAATTTGAATCATATCGGGCGTGTCTCGGTAGCCGAATTGGTCAGGCATTCCCCCTGTAAGGGAAAGACTGCGGGTTCGAGTCCCGCCCGAGAAGATTCTTTTTCCCTATGTATTCGATTTGTATAGTTAGCATACTTAATGCTTGAATGAATTTTTATAGCATTTATTATGCTAACTTTTAAGTTCGAAAAACATTGGAAAAAATGAAATGCTCAAGTGAGACTCGAACTCACGACCTTTCCCTTACAGGGGGACTGCTCTTCCAACTGAGCTATTGAGCGACACTTGAATCATTCCAAATTTTCCTTCTCTTTATATCCGTCTATAAGGGCGACGGTGCAGCCATCTACCAACATTCTTACGAACTGTTGGAAACAATGAATGATTTTTCAACCATTTTTAAACATTGAATTTTGATGACTGCGCCCAAATATTTAAATGAATTTTTTAAAGCATTTATTATGCTAACTTTTAAGTTCGAAAAACATTGGAAAAAATGAAATGCTCAAGTGAGACTCGAACTCACGACCTTTCCCTTACAGGGGGACTGCTCTTCCAACTGAGCTATTGAGCGACACTTGAATCATTCCAAATTTTCCTTCTCTTTATATCTGTCTATAAGGGCGACGGTGCAGCCATCTACCAACATTCTTACGAACTGTTGGAAACAATGAATGATTTTTCAACCATTTTTAAACATTGAATTTTGATGACTGCGCCCAAATATTTGAATGAATTTTTTATAGCATTTATTATGCTAACTTTTAAGTTCGAAAAACATTGGAAAAAATGAAATGCTCAAGTGAGACTCGAACTCACGACCTTTCCCTTACAGGGGGACTGCTCTTCCAACTGAGCTATTGAGCGATACTTGAATCATTCCAAATTTTCCTTCTCTTTATATCCGTCTATAAGGGCGACGGTGCAGCCATCTACCAACATTCTTACGAGTTGTTGGAAACAATTAATGATTTTTCAACCATTTTTAAACATTGAATTTTGATGACTGCGCCCAAATATTTGAATGAATTTTTTATAGCATTTATTATGCTAACTTTTAAGTTCGAAAAACATTGGAAAAAATGAAATGCTCAAGTGAGACTCGAACTCACGACCTTTCCCTTACAGGGGGACTGCTCTTCCAACTGAGCTATTGAGCGACACTCACCGTCACCGTCACCGTCGCCCTTATAGACGGATATAAATAGAAGGAAAATTTGGAATGATTCAAGTGTCGCTCAATAGCTCAGTTGGAAGAGCAGTCCCCCTGTAAGGGAAAGGTCGTGAGTTCAAGTCTCACTTGAGCATTTCATTTTTTCCAATGTTTTTCGAACTTAAAAGTTAGCATAATAAATGCTATAAAAAATTCATTCAAATATTTGGGCGCAGTCATCAAAATTCAATGTTTAAAAATGGTTGAAAAATCATTCATTGTTTCCAACAGTTCGTAAGATAGTTGGTAGATGGCTGCACCGTCGCCCTTATAGACGGATATAAAGAGAAGGAAAATTTGGAATGATTCAAGTGTCGCTCAATAGCTCAGTTGGAAGAGCAGTCCCCCTGTAAGGGAAAGGTCGTGAGTTCGAGTCTCACTTGAGCATTTCATTTTTTCCAATGTTTTTCGAACTTAAAAGTTAGCATAATAAATGCTATAAAAAATTCATTCAAATATTTGGGCGCAGTCATCAAAATTCAATGTTTAAAAATGGTTGAAAAATCATTCATTGTTTCCAACAGTTCGTAAGAATGTTGGTAGATGGCTGCACCGTCGCCCTTATAGACGGATATAAAGAGAAGGAAAATTTGGAATGATTCAAGTGTCGCTCAATAGCTCAGTTGGAAGAGCAGTCCCCCTGTAAGGGAAAGGTCGTGAGTTCGAGTCTCACTTGAGCATTTCATTTTTTTCCAATGTTTTTCATACTTAATGCTGTTAAAATTCCTTCAAGTTTTGTAGTATGCTTATGTTGAAATTGGACCCACAATACGTTTACTCGTGTTAAGTATTAAGCTCATTTTAGATGCTACAGATTTAAAACGAAGATTAATATTGAAATCTTAATTTTATATTTTGCCGATTTTAATTGTAATCAGCTAGACTTCGCTGAAATAATAGAAAATGTGAAAAGCCCTGATAAATTGAGAATATCAACCAATATTAACAGTGTTAATACAATCAATAATAATGGAGTTTTCTCTGAAAATATAGAAGATGCAAATCGCAATAATTCACACGAGCTTCTTGAGAGGAACTGGGAGTGTATTGCTGAAGCTGAGGAGTGCCCTGCAGGATGTGTGTTGTCAGAACAGATAATAGTTTATGCATAGAAGAAGAAATATAAGAATACAAATGAAGAAAGATTAACAAATACAATTATAACAAAATCTTAAATAAGTATTCTAGAGATCGTGGAAGAATATCAATGAAATGATAATAGAAATAAATCAATACAAATGATTATGATATAATAGTAGACTGTATTACCAGCCAGTAATTCGTGCAATTTGCGTTCGATTTCTATGAATGTTAATGTTCCAAATTCAAATCACTTTGCCGGCCCGAATAGAAAGGAACTATTTTGGTGCCCGCTACCTTGACAATAAAGTGACAAATGAAAAAAAATACAGACACAGAATTCTCTTACAAAGTATGAATATGAATATGAAGAATACAATCCTACCAATTTTATTGATATGGAGTTAGCTGACACTTTGGATTAACGCATAGGCTATCTTTGGTCGCGATATCCGACATCCACGTGAGCGGAGCCGCGTGCACAAGCTGGTATTATATATAACGGTATACTTATATTCCAAATCTACTCACACAACCTTTGCTCTTACAAAGATAAATGTTTAAAATACGTGATCGCTTCAAACATGAAGTCTTATATTTTGATATATATTTCATATTTTGCGAGTTTTAATTGTCAATCTTTTGAAATCATTGAAATAGTTGAAAATGAAAATCAGAATAGCGATATAGTATCAACAATATCTGAAAACAGCGGCAACGTTATTAGTAACAGAACTGTGCCTGAAAACGAACATAGTCCAGAGATAACGCAAACGGAATACATACATCCAGAATCCTTAAGTAATGATGAGTGCCCTACAGGATATTCAAGGGCTGATGACGGCACTTGCGTGTCAACAATATCTGAAAATAGCAACAATGATTCTGGAAGCGAAACAGTGCTTGAAAATGAATACATTACAGAACCAGGTATTTACTCAATATTTCTAAGTGGTGATGAGTGCCCTACAGGATCTTCTAGGGGCGATGATGGCACATGTATCCCTGAAATAGAATTTGAAAAGGATTATGAAAGGAACACAGGAACCTAGAATTACATACCACTAATATTCAACAGCTTAATAATATACTAATAATAATCTATATCTTGATATATTTATATTTTAAAAAAATAATCCGTATTTCCTTTAGTTATGAGATGACGCGTGAATGGCTGGACTAAATTCGCTAATATTTTTGTTGGGTTCGTTATTAGGATAAGGTTGTTATGAAAGAAAAAATTAAGAAAATTGCGCGGAAAATTAGAAAAAAACTCTTGAAAGTACCTCGAACACACCAATTTATTAATAAGTTATGTATATTATTGCATTTACATTATTTATGTTTTTTATACCACTTAGGCGACCGACAAGCACACAGCCCACCTGATGAAAAGTGGGTACCGAGTCTAATTGACGTGTGCAACACTAGGGGAGTCAGTCTCGTGCTGCCAACCGCAATATAAAACAATGTTATAAGGAAAATATAATTTGATCTGACTGACCTTTTCATCGCCTTGATTTATCTCTCTGTATACAGTTTAAATGATGTAGATTGTAGAGTACAATGGGGTAATTGTAAGAAGAATAATAATTGATTTTAATAAACGATTATAACTTAAAGTTATGCGGGAGGTAAACACGGGGGAAAAGAACCGAGTATAGCGCAGAAATTTATATAGGGTGCTTCCAAACCAACTGTGAGTGAGATAATAACGAAATTATTTTATTATTTGCTATAATGTAGGTACCGTATATCGTGCGAATAAATTATCATTCAATAATTCATTCACTCATTCAAGGCCCGTTAATGCAATTTGCTACGGAATATGACATCGTTCAATTAACCGCCGCGACCTCGAATGGTAGCACGTGCCGCGGACCATACTTAAAATGGACGCTACGGGCAGCGTTTGCGCTAACGAACACTATATCGACAGCAAATATATAATTTGAAATTGACATGGTCATTTACATTCATAATAAAAAGAGAGAAAAAACGTAAAAAATATAGATACTCTTAGAATAAATAAACATGGTAAATATCCAAATGTTTGAGAATATACGGGCCAACCGCACAATCCGCAATTACTTAACGTAGACGCGCCTAAAGAGCTTACTCATTACTCATCAGAATCATCATGTAGGTCAAGAGAGTACACCTTAAGCGTACCTCGTAACGTAACGTGCTCATCACCTCAAATCAGTTCTCGTTTGCAACCGATTCACGGTCAACGCGGTCTCATTAACATATAGCCTTATGTATCAATTAGTTTAAGTATCAGTTAAATTATAAATACTAAACCTATCAACTCTTCCCGTACATCGTTATGGTCCTTCGAGCCGGATCTGAACCAGCTACCTATGGACGTTTTATCATTTAGCTGCTTAATCATGAGACTTGCTCTTGTGAATTAGGAACACCAGATTTGACAGATGCCGCCATAACGACCTGGCCACCACAAACTGTCAAAATCAACCCATCTTCGTTGAAACACCCTATACTTACTGGTGCAATTTGTCACACTTTCATGTATCTTATTATTTGTAGAAGTAAGGAAAGTAAACACTAAATGTATATAAATGGTCACCCCAGCAGAACCAGCCCGCAGCCCTTCCCATACCCAGTTTACCGTTGTCAACCCCAGTTGGGTATACAGGGCCAGACCGTAAGGGATGGCCCTGGGTCAGCCGGGGTGCGAGGGATGTGTCACCTTCGGCCTAGCTCGATGACTCCCAGATGGCGTGCCGTTTTAAACGTTTCTAGTCCGACATAACTTCTCCCTCCGGCTCCGGCAGGGGAGGTACCCGAGGTGATTTGAGCACGAAAAAAACCATCTCTTATATCTCCTGCGGTGGTAGATAGAACCCATGATACTCTGCTGCCTCCTAAATGTTAACATTGTAATAAAACCCTACTGTGATGTGAACACCACTTCATAAGTCATTGTTTATATTTGAATGAAATTTTTATAGCATTTGTTATTTATTATACAACTTTTTAAGTTCGAAATACATCGGGAAAAAGAAGCGCTCAAGTCCTTACCGTCGGCCATGAAGACGGATATAAAGAGAAGGGAAATTTGAAGTGATTCAGATGTGGCACAATAGCTCAGTTGGAAAAGTATTCCCCCTGTAAGGGAAAGGTCGTGGGTTCAAGTCCCACTTGAGCACTTCTTTTTCCCGATATATTTCGTATCATTTTTATAGATTTATTACAAAAATACTAGTGTTCGGAGTTGACCCAGTTGACCCAAATGTACTTCACTGGAGATATGCTTTGAACTCTGACTGATAAAGTCACAAGCTTCTTACAAAACAGAATCATTTCGTACTAAGTTTTGTGACGATATATACGTGCTAATTCCTGGAATCAAATGAGACATTTTAAGCTTTAGTTCTTACTAATTTACCTGAAAATATGAAGCACCTGATTCTATTGTGTATTACTCTTAATACTATTCACACGTGTTTACCAAAACCAATAATAACCAGAGATTATATAGATCAATCTATAAGTGCAGCCACAAAATATAAACACCTAAAGAAGAACGCAATAGAAGACAAAGAAATTGTGAACAAAAATCCTATAAGGATGACTGCATACGACTCTTACGTATTGAATAATTTAAACAATGCAGAAGCTAAAATAACTAACGATAGAAACAAAAAATATGAAATTAATAACCAAGAACTAAATAATAATGGACAAAGTAACGAACAAAAACTTATGAATTACATGAAGAAACAAGGAAAAAGTAATCCAATACTTTTAAGGAGTTCCCTAGACGGTGATGTTTGTCCACAAAACAAAGAACGTGCTGATGATGGAACCTGTGTATCTTTAGTTCTCACAGGAGACTCTCCTGAAGCAACAACAGAGAACGTAATAATAATTACAACGCCGAGCATATTGCCGATAAATTTCCTGGATTCTAGGTGGATAGATATATTTACAATAATTATTTAAATCTAAATTGATATTATTTTTAAGGAAAATATATTATGCGTATCGTGTTTTGTATTAATTGTTCTTCATGATCTCCTCTCGTCTGTCTGCTGTAAGAAATTTCTATTAATATAAGCAGTGCCATTGTATTATTTTTTTCCATCGTTCACTTCATGTCGTATTTTTTAAATAAATAATTATCTAATTTTTTTTTTAATTTTATCTTAGTCTCTCTTCGTAGGTTTTGTTCTTTTTCTCAGTATATACTCTAAGTCCTGACAGACTGATTTAGTAAGAGACAACGCACAACCTATACCGCTAGTCATAGAGACTTGAAATTTATAGAGTGTTTGTTTTGAGGCGTTTGATTTGAGGATTTTTTTAAATTCAAACCAGAAGGGCCAATAAAGGGCAAAAACGTACATTCAAGAACGGCTGAACTGATCTTCATGATCTTTAATTTATTAGACGTGTCTCTTTTGTCCAATATTGGCCATTATCATAATTAAAATGTGGTTTACTTCACGAAATAATATAATATTAAAGAAAATACGATGTATTATAGCGCTAATATAAGAATAATATAATCAATTAAATCGGTAAATAAAAAGATAATAATTAATTTACCTCCACAATAAATAGCAACTCGTTCTGAACCACCTTTTCTTTCTCCGTTTTCGTCTTTTGATGATGGTGTTGTGAAATATTTAGTATCTATACTTCACACCTAGTTTGCTTCTGATGAATTTCGAGGCCAGTTCCAAGATACTTTAACATTCTCTGGGACTGCCCAAGCTAGTAATAAAATAAACAATGGAATTGATAAAAAGTGTCGAACATGCGTAACATGTAGCATCGTTGTTATTATCTGGCTGAAGATCGACGATCCAAGACAATGCAAATTCTTAAAATATTATGACTGTGATCCTTACTTATCCTCAATATGTTTTGTCTTGACTCTTGACTTAATATTAGTTACAGACAATACACGACACAAGATGATTCAATCAGCGTTGGTAGCTTAGTGGTTAAGGAGTCGGCCTTACGATCGAGAGGTTCCGGGTTCGAATCCTGGCCATTACACTACCGACGGGAACCCACTAGCACAGGCATTTTAGCTTAGTTGGAGGGGTTCAGTTATATGTTAACTTCAGTTCTAATATTCTTAAAAAAAAGCATCACTATATTCTATTAAGAATATAGTTCATTATTTTATAGATCCCTAATCAATCCAGAATTAGCCTATTGCAGTCCACTGCTGGACAAAGGCCTCTCCCAATGTGGGCAATTTCTGCTGATCCTCCGCTTTCCCCATCCAATCTATCCCAGCCACCTTTTTCATGTTGTCAGTCCATCTGGCTAGGGGTGTCCTACCTTCCGCAAACCTTCTTCTTGTTTATAGATCTATGAGTCCCTTAAATTGGTTAAACGAGATTTTTGTTTCTAAATGGTAATTTGATTTATTACATTATTCAATTATTTATTATCTTAACATGAATACCAAAATCATGTAATACATCAATAATTTAGAAAGGATTTTTTTTTGTGATCGGTCCAGGTGAGATTTGAACCCAACCAAATCTTTCTGGGTGGGCGTGGGTCTAGTAGCTTAGTGGTCAAAAGTAATTCTCCTTGTAAGAAAAGGATCGCGGGTTCAAATTCCGCGTGGTACAATCACATTTTTTTTCCTTCCTAAATTGATTAGAACAATTAGCACACTAAATGCTTAAAAACGCATCAAATAATTATGTAACACCCCTAAAATTAATTATTGTAAATGATACATATGAAGACGTATCCAAGGTGACCCTTTTATCTCTTCAGGTTATCAAGAAATGTTGGTCATGATGTGGGCCGAGTGGGGCAGTTATAGACCAGTAAAGTTATTGCGAAAATTTAATAATATTACGAACTAAAATATAGTACCTAAAACTAACGGAGCGAGATAAAAAAGGTCGATAAAGTTTCAGCCTTTCCAGACATTCACTTCAAGCGCATTCCAGACAGGAATGAATTTGCTCATAAGATGGCGGATCTGACAGTTTAGAACCGCTGTGCTGACAACTTTCCTGTACTACGAATCACGCAACGACAGCTGTCGCTCGGCCATTGTCGCTCACGTGTAACATGTGCGACAAGGACAGAGAAAATAATCGCTAGTTATCGCAACGTAACTCAGTAATGGTCGCTTTGTTTACCATTTTTCTCTCGTCTCGTTGGCTTTACTTTACAAATATGGATCATACTTTTACGCAAGTTATAAAAAGTTCATTGCTGTTATCATTATGCAACACTGGATTGATTTGGAAAGCTCTCTTCATAAGTCAAATAAATCGTGGTTGAAAGAGCATTGATCTTTATTTGGAATAGAAATATCTTCGTGGAATTAATGAAATACCGACATTAAAATCATTAGGATATATCAATTGTATGCATATGTTCCAATTTTACCCAACTAACCTTTGATCTACCAAAGATAATGCTTAAAATTCTTTTTAGAAACAATTTATTCGATACGATTTCAAAATGAAGACGTTTCTTGTAATTTTTATTATATACATTGTGAATTTCAATTGTGAAGCTTCAGATAACGAGGAAATAGATAAGGTTCAAGTAGTCAACATTGATTTTAATACTACTGACTTCAGTCATGATAATGGTTCTGCGAATAAAGTAAATATCAATCCTGAAGAGAATACAGAAAGAACAGAACAGCGTGATAAAGTTGATGGTTATGGCAGTGCTGATCCCAGACAAGGGCTGAGAGGAGACGAGTGTCCTACAGGATCTTCCAGAGCAGACGATAATACTTGCTTACCAGAAGTATAAAGAATAAAAGTTTAAGAACAAAATAACCTTATGCTGATTATTATAAGTGTTAGTTATTTAATGTTAAGAATGGATTGCGTGAAAAAAAACGAAATAGGACTTAACTAAGTAGAAGAAAATAAAGTCGTGATTATCGTGACCCGAAATATTTAGGCCTGGAACAGACATATTGTGATAATAATGGATGTCTTAAAAATATGGTCAAATGTGTAACAGTGGAGAAATTTAGATATTTAGCGTCTTCGTATTTGTCCGTATATCCGAGGATTTATTTCATGAAAGTGTAACTTTACCCATTTCAATATAATGCTCAGTTGACATTATTCCACTAGCATTATAATAATGTTCACATTATTCAGCAGATCGCAGGGCATACATCACTCGAATATGCCCATTCCAGTGAGTAATTCAGTCCAGTGACTGAATTGCAGGATTGTTCAAGCACGTTTAAAAAAATTAAATAATATGAACATATGACAGACATTACCACAGTCTGGTTGTATGCTCAAGCGAGATCACGTCGGTTTGATCAGGGTAGCAGGCCTCGTCAGCACTGCTACCCCGTCAAGATCACGTCGGGGTCAACATTTTTGCCGGAATGAAGAGAGCTACCACAGTCTGGTGTAGTATATTTATTACAACTCAATGATTAAATGAAACAATGTCTTACAAACTAAATAACAGGCTTATGTAATGATTTATCCACTATTGGTCGAGTGGGAGCGCTGCTTGTGGTCACGTCCTATCTTCTCGCTGACTTGTATATTTCGTGTTATGGCAGAGGACGTGATTTCTTAGCTTACATCATTGTGCATTCCAATTTCCTTAAAGAAATCACGTTCCTGTCTGCCATAAACACTACAACCCAGTCCAGCACTGGACTGGGTTGATTCGCTGGATTACTAGAGTGGCATAATGTCAAACTGCTACACAAGTGATAGCAATATTAGAGGCCGTACCCGATCAATTTGGAGTAAATGTCGTATTAAGTGATTGTTGTGTAACAAACACAAAAGTTCATGCGGGCGCCACGTGGCGCTGCAGTCGGTTTCGCTACAATATGTGAAGAATGTTTACAACCCCTAAGTAACCGGTCCAAATAGAAAGCAAGGTCAACTCGGTCAACGAACTTTATTCTCAAACCATTTGGCACGAGGCTGAATGTTCAGGATCTCGAAGTAGAAAATAATAGAACTTTGCGAAATCATACTTTTCTATGATTTTTTAAATTTAGGTTTAGAATAAATGATTTGTGTGTGTGTGTACATTTGATTTTCCTTTGTTTATGGTGTATTTTAGTGCGAATTAAATTTTCTGAGCCATTTTAATAACCTTCGGAAAATCTGCAGCAGCGTTTTTAATTAATTTCAACTTTAATCTGAATGCATTTTGAACTGATTTTTTTTTAATTTATGCAATGTGAAATAATCACACTTTGATATAATCTGGGTATCTGTTATCTCCGGCATGGGCCGGACCGAGGCGGGAGCTAGTGGCGGCCCTGGGAGTGAGAGTTCTCACCCTCGCGCCTCGCCACCCTGCTCATAGCAATGGTCCGCTGTGCGGACGCGTGGGCGGCCGGCGTCTCCTTCAGCGAGCAGGTAATGGTCGTGAAGGAGACGGCGGAACGGGAGAGGCGGCGCGAGAGAGCGAGACTCGCGGATCGCGCCGCCCGCGCGCGCAGGCAACTCGGGCGTCGGAGGGTACTGACTGACCCATGAGCGCGGGCCTGGGGGTGACGGGTGGAGCCACCTGTCACCCCAGCAGAAGCAGGCCATGGCGGGGAAGCACGCCTCCCCATTCCGGGGGCGAGTCGACATTGATATTGACAGCCTCTGTGGATTGGTGGTAGTGCACGCGACTGCCACGCAGGAGGCGCGGGTTCGATTCCCGCTCAGTGCAAATATTTGTATGCATGAATATGGCTATTTGCATTGGTCTGGGTGTTTCTATGTATAATATGTATGTATTTACAAAAAAAAAGTATATAAGTATGTTTATCCGCATTCTAGATTCCATAACACAAGCTATAAAAGCTTACCATGGGTCTAGATAGCGTTGTGTAGAATGTTGTAGAATATTTATATTTATTCATAATATAGCATACAAATATTTGCGGGAAATCCCTCAATTTCATCTTTCAATTCCAACTTAATCTACCTGCTCTTGGAACTTATTACAGATTATTCGGTACACACATATCAATGCAGTGTTATTAAATATATTCTAAGAATTATGTCTGATGTTTTCAAACCATTTGAATGACTTTTACAGCATTAAGTGTAATGACTCCACCGTCCCCTTAAAGACGGATAAAAATAGAAAGGAAATTTGAATCACATCTGGCATGTTTCGGTAGCTGAATTGGGTTCGAGTCTCGCCCGAGAAGATACATTTTTCCCTATGTTTTCAAACTAATTATAAGACCAATGTCGTAAGAGATATGGTTATCTAACAAGATTGTTGACGCCCAAGGTAACCGTCGCCATGGTTCCCGGTAAACTAGAATAGGGACACCCCTTCAGGGGCATCTCTTCCCGTGGGTGTGGTAAAAGGTAACTAATGAATAGGGCTGTTCTCAATCCGACAGTAAACATACAGGCCCACGATTCTACTAAAGCTCTACTAAGTCAGCGCAAAAAATTACATCAAATCTTAGACTTTATATCTATGCGTCGAAAAATGAAATGAAAGAAGTTTCAATACACTTTTTCGTTCACTCTGCAAAAAGTCATTTAATTTTGAACACGTCGCTTTAAAGTCTATTATTTAATGCCGTTATTTACATTGGCGGTGCACCACAATGGTTCGGCTTTAGCAGAATCGAGGTCCACTTCATGATTTGTGGACAGATTGACGATCGAATATTGGAAGCGGCCGTTAGGGAAAGCCTACGACGTACAGGCGACTATTGCAGATGATGATGGTGTGTAAAACTTATGATACTCAGAGTTAAACTGTGTTTTCCTACTTTAAGCAAACTTTTATTTGTATGCAATAGAAATTAAGGCCTTTTTTTCATTTTAAGTCTATGCACGTTTAGGTGCTAAGTAATTTCAAATTTGCAAAATTAATTCACGCATTTTTCTTCACTTTCGATAGACGATGATTTAAAATTTTGATTATTTATCGTTACATAATAACGAAGTTGATCGTATTATTCCATCTCTACTCATACCCTTTGAACTTACTTAGATAAGTGTAAGGGCATTATCACTCTTAGACTGTCACAAATAGTTACATACATTTCTGCGCTACAATGCACTTTCTAATTATATTTCTAATTATTCTTGTGTCCAATTGTAAATGTGAAAACACTAATTCTAATGTTAGTGAAGGAAATAAAACAAATCATGAAAACAACCGAAATGTAACTGACGCTGTTCTTGTTAATCACTCTAAAGGTATAGCTGTGAATAATATTTTAGGTAAATATTTTAATAAATACAAAATAGACTAACGAAACGATAGGGTATCCTACTTTACTAATATAAAAAATGTGTAAGTTATTCAGAACCAATTTCAATGAAATCGGCAATGAAGTTAGTAACCCTTAAAGTGCTCTTGTTATAGAGATACTCCTCAAGTAATAATGTGGAAGAATGGAGAAGATATTTCTTCGAAAGTAGATAGATCCTTAGATAGAAATAATAAAGATTACTTTCAATAATCTAAAGCTTAAAGACAAAATGCCAATGATGATGATGAAAATTTCGCAGGTGCTGATGAACTGCCAGCAGTATCGATTCACTCTAGACATTTCTTTAGAGGAGATGAATGCCCCACTGGATTTAGTAGAGCTGATGATGGAAATTGCTTGAAGGAAGTATAAGTAAATATGCATAGGAGATTTTAATTTAAATATTAGGTGAAATAAATAGAATATATTTAACAAGAATAATATTGTTACGATCCTTTGCAATCCTAACAGTTAATCATATGTTATCTGTGTGTCCTACATCTAGCCAATTAGCTTTTGACCCTATCAAGATAACTTAGAGGACTCATATGCACTATTATTTAATTAAAGCAAGCATACAGACGTCAGTCACAATGAAAGTCTATATCGCGATAATCTTATTATGTGTTGCAAATTCCCAATGTGGTCTTGTAGATCTTTTGGGTCCAAAAAGTATAGAAGATGATAAAAAGGTTGTAGGTGACGTGGATACAACTCTTAAGGATGGTACTAAAGTACTTGTGGATGCCCTAGGCAATATAATTGTGCCTGATTTAATTAAAAACAAAGATGATGGCAAAGCCCCGGAGAAAGCTACAACAGAAAAACCGAAAGAACCAGAAAAAGTAGATGATGAGAAGAAACCAGATACTCCAAAACCAACAAGTGCTCCTGAAGTTGCAGAAACACCTAAACCTGATGATGTAAAAACCCCAGAAGCAACAACCCCTAAGGCAACAGAAAAGCCCGTTGAGGAAACTAAAGTAGAAAAGAAGGAGGCTTAGAAGTTGATGTAAGTCCAAGAGAAGCTGAAAAGTTGCGACATGTTTAGAAGACGAATAACTTTTAGAAAGGTAGTTCTATAATCCGTATAAAATAAAAATATAACTTTTGTATGTGCAGTTTTATTAAATTAAGAGGCCTGTCTTGCTAGAGTGATTGGCTAGAAAAAATGATAGAGTCATCTTTCATAATCATTCCTATGCCGCACCACTATTAAGACCTGGAACTCACTGCCAGCTCACCTGTTTCCTTCTTCCTACAGTCCCGGGTCCTTTAAGCGGGGCGTGAAAAGGCATCTAATGAGGCCGTCAAGCTGAGTGCCACCACTGTTAACATGGTACATGTTTACGATGGTGACCCTCTTTCCGAGACTTTGCCTTTAGCTTACCATCAGGTGAAGTCAAATTAAAATGTCCATTATAAAAAAAAGTCAGACCATCAATCGACTTTGCCCCGTGACTCTAGGTGTTCCTATGTATAATATGTATGAGTTTACAGATTTTAAATATCGACTAAGTTTAAAACCTCGATTAAAAAATAATTAATCGATAAATGAAAATATTCATGTGGAATTATAATCTATCTTTCTATACATAATATTATATAATAAGCAGTACAAACAAAACAACTGACATCTAGAAGAATATTCCAACATGCTGATTTCGTGGTATTTATTGGAGTGTTCCCTGGTCTGTCTCTGAAACCCATCATCAGATCTTTATGCAATTTAAATGGGACTGTAAGGGAAGGGTCGTGAGTTCAAGTCTCACTTGAGCGTTTCATTTTTTCCGATTTTTTTCTGTAGTCGATATCGATTGTGACATTTTGAACTTATTATAATAAAAACACAGTCGATTGACTAACTACATCCCTAAAATTGCTTTCTAGGTGACGTGACGTTGTCAATGGAAAATGACGTATTGGCGCCTAAGTTTTGTAAGGATTTTCAAATGTTGACGCTAGAACAAAGTTATACCGCCTACTGTCAGTGAGCTGTCTAAAATACAATAATATAATGGACGGAGTATAGTTAAGCTTACCATGGGTCTTGATGGCGTTGTGTAGAATATTGTGGAATATTTATTTATTTCTAAAAGAACTGTCTATCCTAAAATGTTGGTCCCTAGATGACGTCAATAGATTAATTTTACAAAACACGATTAAAAACCCGGGATTATAAGAAGAATGAATGACATATTTGCATAATAGTGGTGAGTTACCGGTTTTTTCCTTATTGATCTAAAGGCGCACACACCGTGTGGTTTTAAGCAATCCAATACGAAAACTTTTTTCTTATTTGTCTTTTTATCCGTGGTGTACGCAAACACTACTAAATAGTTTTTTTTTTTTTTTTTAAATCTTTATTTAAGGAGCTTAGCCACAATATGACTATGTCGCTCTAAATAGATTTTGATACAGCTTTTTGTTAGAAAGGTCTTAGTCAGACTTAAAGACTAAACTTGTTTGATCACTATTGATTGAGTAGCTCCGATATATGGCCAAAAGTCGGAGAATGAACATCTACGCAAAGCGCGGGCATCAGCTCATTATCACAGCGTACAACAAGGTCGATATCACTGTCTGTCCGTCCCTATATATGCTTAGATCTTTAAAACTACGCAACGGATTTTGAAGCGATTTTTTCTATAAGTCGAGTGACTCAAGAGGAAGGTTTATATGTATAATACCATAAACTTTATTATATTAATTTGAATGAAATTTTTATAGCATTTTTTTTTCTAACTTTTGAGTTCAAAATACATCGGGAAAAACAAGCGCTCAAGTGGGGCTTGAACCCCCGATCTTTCCCTTATAGGAGGAATGCCTAAAGACGGATATAAAGAGAAGGGAAATTTGAAGCGATTCAGGTGTGGCTCAATAGCTCAGTTGGAAGAGCATTCACCCTGTAAGGGAAAGGTCGTGGATTCAAGTCCCACTTGAGCGTTTCTTTTTCCCGATGTATTTCGAATTCATATATTAAGTTTATGTATAATACATGCTTATTATAGTAGAGAGTGCAACGGGAACGGTACGGTGTTCGCCGGTCAGCTACTCAATTATAACTATTTGAAAATATATATGAAATAAACTTCATAGCTTTTATTATGGTAGCTATACAATTCGATTTCACCAGAAAAAAATAATTGCTCAGTGGTTCAGTTGGTAAGAGCATCCCTGTAAGGGGAAGGTTCAAGCCCGACCTGAGCAATTCATTTTTCCTGATGTAAAGTATATTTTTTTTTTTTTTTTTTTTTTATATTTAGTCCGTCAATTGACTGCACCCCGCTAGATGGCAACAAAGCTGAAGTGCAGTCCAGAAGATACAGACCACCATTCCCGGTGCCATTGGACGTAAAATGGTGGTCCCTAACTTGACGGCCTTGATAGATGCCTTTTCACGCCCCGCTTGAAGAACCCGGGACTGTAAGAGGAGGGAAACACGTATGCGGGCAGAGCATTCCAGCTCTTTATCGTGCGGCAGAGGAAAGAGCCCCCAAACCGTTTAGTGCGAGATGGTATGGATTCCACCGTGTGTGGATGACACCGCAGACCAGCACGTGTTGTTCTGCATAGGAAGGGAGAGGGTGGGATCAGTTGAAATAACTCCTCAGAACACTCGCCGTGGTAGAGGCGGTAGAAAACGGCCAGAGAGGCAACGTCTCTACGCAACTGCAGAGGTTCCAAGGTGTTGGTAACCTCAGGATCACCTATGATACGAACTGCACGTCGCTGCATTCTGTCAAGAGCGTCTAACAGGTATTGCGCGGAACCATCCCAGAGATGAGAACAGTATTCCACACAAGAGCGAATCTGTGTCTTGTACAGAAGACACCGCTGCTCCGGCGTGAAAAACCGTTTCGCCCTGTTCAAGATCCCGAGTTTGCGCGACGCTGTTTTGATGACGCTCTCGATGTAATTCTTGTTGTTCAGGTTGCAGCGAACATCCATTCCGAGCATGTCAATGTGGTCCTGTAGAGCCAGCGGTGTATTCTGGAGAGTAGGGAAAGGAAGGAAGGGGGAGGTCTTGTCTGTGAACGCGCACGCTTGTGTTTTTTTGGCATTGAACTCGACCAGATTCTCTGATCCCCATTGGGAGATGCAAGTCAGGACCCGGTCGAGCTCAACGACAAGCCGCTGTCTATTTGCGTCAGTGTCAGCCCGCTTGGCCGCGGGGTGCCCGAAGTATCGCCCATGTAGAGTGCTATCATCTGCATAGCAATGGATACTGCCTACTGCTAGCATATCATTTATATGCAGAAGAAAGAGAGTGGGCGATAAGACGGACCCCTGGGGCACGCCAGCATTAACCTGCATGAACTTTGAGGCCCGGCCGTCACAGAGAACTCGGATACTACGCTCATGCAGGAAGCTGGCAACCCAGTCGCATAGTCGAACAGGCAGACCATAGGCCGAAAGCTTGGAAAGTAGCGAACTGTGCCAGACTCTATCAAAGGCTTTGGCGATATCAAGACTGATAGCCAATGATTCGCCATGCCTGTCCATAGCCTCACCCCAGAGGTGTGTGACGTAAGCCAAAAGATCACCCGTTGACCGTTTCGGTCTGAACCCGTACTGTCGGTCATTAATTAGGGAGTGATCTTCTAGGTAACGCATGAGCTGTGCGTTAATGATATGCTCAAACACTTTACAGAGGACTGAGGTGACAGCTATGGGTCGGTAGTTCGCCGGGTCCGAGCGATCCCTCTTTTTGGGGACCGGCTGTATGTTCGCCTCCTTCCAAGCCCGCGGCACTACTCCCGAAGCATACGACAATCGGTACATTCGCGTGAGCGCCGGCGTCAACTCCGCTGCGCATTTTTTCAGGACTACCGGCGGAATACCATCGGGGCCACTGGCTTTCCGGATGTCGAGTGATTGCAGGGTTTTGCGGACGTCGCAGTGCCTGATACGGATATCAGGCATTGAGTGACCGCAACTTGGCAATGTGGGCGCCTGCACACTACAGTTGTCAACCCGGGAATTAGCCGCGAAGAGGTCAACCAGCATATCCGCTTGCTCCTGCGGCTCATGGGCCAGTGATCCGTCTGGGCATCGCAGCGGGGGCAACGAGGGCTGGCAAAAGTTAGCTTGTACAGCTTTGGCCAGTCGCCAGTATCCACGACTGCCCGCAGGGTGCGACATAAGTTGCTCGCCTAGCCGTGCCACGCGCTGGGCATCCGCTCTGATGTAAGCCCTTTTGCAGTCCTTGGTGGCTCTGTTATACGCCGCCTTGAGATGGCCCTCATTTGGATCGCGCATTGCATGTGCCCTGGTCCAAGCGCGGTACGCCAACTGTTTTTGCTGAACAGCAGCAGCGCACTCACGACCGAACCAGGGTCGAGTTCTGCGGGCACTGGTGACCTCAGTGTATGGAATATAATACTCCATGCCCAAACTGATTTCACCAGCGATGGCAGATGCGCAATCTGATGGGTCCCCACCATTAAAGCAGCGCTGAGTCCACGGGACGGATGCATAGTAATCTCGTAGTCCATCCCAATCTGCTGACGAATAGTGCCATAACAGTATTTTGATCTCCACTGGTCTTGGGGGGGTAGCGATAGGCACCTTGGCGCAGATCAACTTGTGGTCGGAGGTACCCAAAGTGGCATGAACAGAGACACTGTACTGGGCTGGGTGGGTCGTCAGCAGAAGGTCCAGCAAAGAGGGCTGATGACCCGCTATATCTGGTACCCGGGTGGTTTCGGGTACCAACTGGGCCAAGTCGTGCGTGAGAGCGAATGCGTGGGCAGTAAATATAATGCCATGACTAAATAATAGACTTCTATATATTTATTTATGTTACATATAAGACGTCGGTAGCTTAGTGGTTAAAGAGTCAGCCTTACGATCGAGAGGTCCTAGGTTCGAATCCTGGCCATTACACTACCGACGTGAACCCACTCCTAGCACAAGCAATTTAGCTTAGTTGGAGGGGTTAGAGGGAATATTAGTAACTTCGGTTCTAATATTCTTTAAAAAGGTACACATTTTAAAAGTATAACATTTTATTACCAATGTGAGCGCAGACACAGCAAGATAATAAAATTATCAAACATTAACTGTACACTGTATTGAATCTACTCCTTATTTACAAGACATTCCATCTTGTTATGATAATATTGTACCTATTAATATAAATGGTGGTCCATTGTCAAATCAGTTACCATCTATCAGACATCTAAGCAGTAGTGTTTTATAATGGATAAATTTATTTCAATTGTGGTCCTCTGCTCCATAAGTGTAGAATGTGGTGTGATTCTCTCAAGCGATGGAAATAACATCGAAAATAATGAAAACTCAAGTGTTATAAACAACGTTACTGAATATAATGCTGATCCTGTTATCAAAATGGCGTCAAACAAAGTAATAAGAATTGATATGAACAATTTAGATAAACAGATAAGTTATAAAAAGCTGTTTAAATGCAGATGTTGTGGAAGACATTGGAACCAAAAGAGTATAGATTTAGATCTGAAATCAGAAAATCGAAGCACATACCAAAAGAGAAGCGATATAGAAAATCCAAGTACGGAAGTAATTAGTATATCAAAACAAGATGATCTTATCAACATAACAGAGATAGAATCTAATGATAATAAGACACAAATTGCAGTAACTAATGTGAAAGGTGATGTGCAAGATGAAGTTATCAGTACTGATGTTTTATTGCCAAATAATGATGTAAAAATTGAAAGTGGACATACAAATCATACTATTGTATTAGTACCAGACTACGTTAAAAAGGTAGCCAGCACTCATAATTTCTTCACCGGTGATGAGTGTCCGGTTGGAAAAAGTCGTGCTGATGATGGCACCTGTGTTGAAGAAACGAAATAAAGTGATGAAAATTTATGAAAAATGTATATTTTGTTTTATTTTATTCCACTAAATACTGCTACAATTTTAAGTGTTTATTTTTGCAATCTCTGTGGCGTGACGGTAGAGGATTCAACTGTCGAATCGGTCAGATCGATTCCTATTTAGTGTAATTATTTTTTTTGTAAAGGACTCGTCAATTTGACTTCACCTCGCCTGATTGTAAGCTAAAGGCAAAGTCTCGTAAAGAGGGTCACCATCGTAAACTGTATCGTATTAACAGTGGTGGCACTCAGCTTGACGGCCTCATCAGATGCCTTTTCACGCCCCGCTTGAAGGACCAGGGACTGAGAAAGAAGGAAACACGTGAGCAGGCAGGGAATTCCAAATCTTAATGGTGTATAATAATGGTATTTGTATTCATGAATAAATAGCACTACTAGAATATTTTTTAGAATAAATACCACATATCCTTGAAAATATTTTACGATATATTATTCCTTTATAAATGTTTACTAACTGACCCGCCCTGGCTTCGCCCGCGGCGCACTTGAACCATGACCGTAATTGTACAAAAATGGAAGAGATACTGCTGGATTTGTTGATATTTGTGATTTTACTCCGCTCCCTTGAGTAATACTGTGATGTTTTATAGATTAAAACCTTCCTCGCTATACTGACTATTCAACACAAAAAGGATTTTTCAATCCGAACTTGTAGTTCCCGAGATTAGCGCGTTCAACCAAATGCACGCACTTTTCTCCTTTGTAACAATAGTATAGATTATAGCTTTAGCCCGCGGCTCCGCCCGCCGCGTGAATGTCGGTTGTCGCGACCAAACATAGCCTATGTCCTTTCTCATAGTCTAATCTACCCCTATACTAAATTTCATCAAAATCGGTTCAGTGGTTTAGGCCCGTAAGCGTAGCATACAGACAGACAGACAGAGTTACTTTCGCATTTATAATATCAGTATGGATGAGTAAATCTATGTACATTGACTATTGTTTTGTATGAATTAAATAGATTCAATGTAAAGATCATTCGTTTTATGTTTATTCAACAGTTTCTGAAGGTAACTGTATAGTACAATCCTGCCTCTCTACATAAATGAAAATACGGTTTTAGAATAGAATATAATAGATTGAATAATGTATAGAATTGACATACGTTGACGACTGCCATAAACGTCAAAATACGTGTCAATTCCATCACATTATATTCTTGGCTGGGCAGAAATTCCTCAAACTTTGAACAATATTGCAGGAAAGACTGCATTTTACGATGGCAACTTACGACATCAAAATTTAATATTTCATAAGTCGTGTTTATGAAATGATACGGTGACCGTAGGTAAACTAGAATTTTTATACGACGACGACGGTTTATGAAATAGAGAGGACGTTATTAGGGAATGAAATAGTGAATTGTGGTGTGTAAGTGTATCAACCGCATACTATATTAAGTACTAGTTTTGCCCGCGGCTCCGCCCGCATGGATGTCGGTTATCGCGACTAAACATAGCCTATGTGTTAATCCAGGATGTCAGCTAACTCCATACCAAATTTTATTAAAATCGCTCCAGCCGTTTAGTCGTGAAAGAGTAACAAACATTCATCCATCCATACTTACAAACTTTCGCGTTTATAATATTAGTAGGGTCATCATACTCACTACCACATTCAAAAACAGAGTACGACTCATTTATAGCGAACCGTAGGCAGAATAATATTTAAGTATAAGATTTTTCCGTATGCACCTATACAGGGTAACTTGTAATTAACTAACATCCTCGCAGGGGTGGATAGCTGACATCATAAGTAATCACGTATTTCTACGACTTTTTAAAATTTGTTAAATTTTTCTTTCATACAAAAATAAGTATTAATTTAGTTACGCGTCTAAAAGTTATTAACTCTACGCTGCAGTTTACGCGCATCGTAGCCAGTCATAAGTCTGGTAAAGTATGGAGGGATTGTGGACTTAGTATGAATACCTAGTTACTTTCTACACGCAACAAACCACGCGAGCAATTAATAAATAAATCTGTCGAAGAAAGTAGATACTAGTAGGTAGGTATTGTTCGGTAGCACAAGCCGGTAAGCACGCGCGAAGGAGCATGCGTCGGTCAGTATAAGAATGAAACATAGACTCAATAATGTCGCGTTATAACAATAAAAACTTGAAAACTCATTATTATGTAATGTATTCAGTTTTTATTTAAAGTCGTAGAACAAACGTTATTCTTATGATGATGCTAGTTAATTACAAATAACCCTGTATATTTGACATATTGTATGTTTATATATATAAGTATATTCATATATATATGTATATTTTAACACATAACATAACAGTATATTGTGTTAACTCTTAGTATGTTTCCCATTTACTCCGTACTAGTTCAATATTTCGAGCACCAACCTGGACAAATCTCTGCATCACCCTAAGGTTGACTGGGAAAAAATGCCCATGGCATTAAGTCCGCCTTTATACTCTAGTTTTTATATTTGTGCATAAAGAATAAATAAATAAATACTCTGAGTCTTTCCAACTCGCATGGGGTCGACTTTCAGTGAACTAGGAAACTATCTAACTTTGATATTTTACGTGAAACGACGACCATCTGATGTCCACACCCCACACAATAATAAAGCAGTAGATATTTCCTGTCTGTACAATTTATAAATGTATTATAAAACGATTGTGGGCCTTAACGCACACGCTAATCTCTAAACAAAACAACTGATTTCTAGAAGAACAGCTGATTTCCTGCTATTAATTGAATAGTTCCGTGATCTGTCTCTGAAACCCATCATCAGATCTTTATGAAATTTAAATGGGACCATTTCAGAATAAACTTCTTTTAAATAGAACAAGAAACAAACAAGAATTTTATAAATCCGTCTTCATATGACGGACTTATAAAAATCTATTTTCCGCGTACAAATGTAAAAAAAATAGAAACAACCGAATTGAGAACCTACTAATTGTTTAGAAATTGGTTAAAAACCGCCAGTTCTGTATTATATTTTTAAAATTGTTATTTTCTGTAGTTAATATCAATTGTGACATTTTTAAGCTATTATAATAAAAACACAGTCGATTGACTAACTACATCCCTAAAATTGCTCCCTGCCTGACGTGACGTTGTCATTGAAAAATAACGTATTGGCGCGTAATATTTGTTCGGCTTTATAGGTATTGACGCAAGAACAAAGTTATATCGACCACTGTCAGTGAGCTGTCTAAAATACAATAATATAATGGACGGAGTATAACTCGATTACCGCATTGGTTAAAAAACCTGTTCTGAAATTTAACTTTAACCGTTCTAAATTACAGAAATCCTTAAGCAACAGATTGTTTATTAATTCCAACGTCCCAATAATATAAATCTGGATTAGTAAAGATTCAATTCTGGCCCCTTATTCTAAGTGACAAACCTTTTCGTAACTACGTGCGTTCGCAAAAGCCAACACATTTAACTTGGTCCAGTTTTGCCCCAGTTCTCTCTTCTTTAGTAACCAACTAGCTTTTACCCGCAGCTCCGCCCGCGTGGATGTCGGTTATCGCGACTAAACATAGCCTATGTCTTTTCTCAAGGTCTAATCTACCCCTATTCCAAATTTCATCAAAATCTGTAGTTTAGGCGTGAAAGCGTAACATACAGACAGACAGACAGAGTTACTTTCGCATTTATAATATTAGTATGGTTTATAATCCACCGTCTTTTCACGTTACAACTACGTTTGAAACTGGATGTCTCTCAGAATAATCTGAATAATGGCTCTGGTGAGATTTTCACTCCGCTGCAGGTGGTACCCGAATTATAAATAAATTAACAAGGATTCTGAACGAAACTGACGTCATATTTTAAAGGCAGAAAGTGCAAACGCAGACTAATTGCCAGCAGGGGGTGGGTAATGAATAAGATTACTTGCTGAGGGGGTCACCCCACCCCAAGGAAACTGACGCCTACTTAGCATTCCACATACCAGGATCTTACTTTTAAATAATCGTAGAATAAAGAACCGTATAAGGCGTCATGCGTAAAACGTGTAGGTACACGGATATACTGCCACATCGCGCGTGATTGCGTGTTCAGTGTGTGCGACCCCTTGTTTTTTTAAATCAAAAACAGCTCTGTAGAGGCACATATAATATAATATACTTCTAGAGTAAAAGCGACGCGACACCACGCATCAACAGATGCATTGCAGTGTGCCAATCGCTTAATTTTAAAAAAATATCGTAAAAGAAATTAGAACATTAATTTACTTTTATTTCATATTATTTTAGGCGTTCTAGAATGCGGATAAACACACTTAGGTACATTTTTTTTAGGTTTAGGCTGTTTAGGTTACCACTGAATACATCAATTGAAAATTCACTTGTTCTTTTCGACGTTATTTATTTACCGATTTCGTCTTACGGCATTCTCAATGGTTTACATTGATGGTTTGAATATTCTAATTAATATTCATGTCATTTAATACCCAATCAATAATAATAAATATTTTACAACATTCTACACAACGCTATCTGTTATGGAATCTAGAACGCGGATAAACATACTTCAATACTTTTTTTGTAAATACATACATATTATACATAGAAACACCCAGACCAATGCAAAGTAATTTGCACTGAAGCGGGAATCGAACCCGCGCCTCCTGCGTAGCAGTAGCGTTCACTACCGCTACGCCACAGAGGCTTTATAATATTAGTAGGTACGAAGAAGGATATATCTCAATCATCCTGATCACAAATCGTCAGATCTTTTCACCACCCCAATATCAAGAAACGGGCTGAAAATAAATGGCCCAAGAACTATATCCTCTTATCGTTGCTCGTTCGTTGAACATTGCCCGGACCATCCCCAGCGATAAATCCGCGAGCGCGGCGATGGCGCCCCCTGGCGATATTTACTGTTACAAGAAATTATCCTAACGACAGCCCGTGAACTGTAGAATGTAACTTAACACGCTTCGAAATTATTTATTTCACGGGCAGATGTTGGTTTTTTGCTGAAGAAACTAAGGATCGTATTTAGAATGACACTCAGCCTGAATCGCGATTTATCTGAGGATGGTTTTTTTTTATTACCATTAAAACAATACAATACAAGAACAATAGTGATAGCACAAAAAACCACTAAGGTTTAGACCTGTGCTGTTGAAAATTGTCACGTAACAAAACATTATCAAAATACCTAATCAACATTCGCCAATATGTGACTATTACAATTTTCATAGCATAATATAGAACCATACATAATATATAAATCTATTTCTACCTACAGTAACTCTAAAAAATATTGTTTGAGTTTAGTTTTTACAATGTGTCAATATGTCAAATCTATCAATCTGTCTATACAATCTGTCCTCAGATAAATCGCGATTCAGGCTGAATGTCATTCTAGAAAACGGGCCTAAAGCAACAAAATTGTTTCGAAGAAAAATTGACATGATGAATCGGGATGGGAACGAATTTAGGATGTGGCGCTTTCCTAGGTAATGATTTAATGAATTTTGACAACTGTACAGCAAAAAAAAATTTGTTTGTTGTTTTATTTATATTGTTAGTTGGTCTTTTGCGATACAAGCTACCATTTTTCGTGCTCCCTAAAATGGCTTAAGCAACAGTAAACTTAGCAAAAGTATACAACATAAACTATACGAATATATAAAGTCACTATTTTTATATAAAATAGGTATCAATATTTTTTATATCTTTGAGGCGAGAAGCAGATTAATAATAAATCTACTCACTTTCACTCAAATCCTTTCAGACGTTTCAGTATAAATAAATAAATATTCCACAACATTTTACACAACGCTATCTAGACCCATGGTAAGCTTAACTAGCTTGTGTTATGGAATCTAGAAAACGGATAAACATATTTAGATACTTTTTTTGTAAATATATACATTATACATAGAAACACCCAGACCAATGCAAATAGCCATATTCATGCATACAAATATTTACACTCGGGGAACGAACCCGCGCCTCCTGCGTGGCAGTCGTGTTCACTGCCGCAACGCCACAGAGGCTGTCGAAAAAGTATGAAAGAGTACAAAAGTCCTGAAAAACTTGTACCGTAAACGTGGATAAATAAAAGTCCGAAGCGGGCACAGTAACGGTCTGTATCCGTGATAATACCGAATATCTCCATGGGGTACTTATTGAATGCCATTCATTGTTGTAACGGTGCCGTGATATGAGTTTTTATTTCAATGGCGAAACAATATTGTGAATCAACTAAAGTAAGGCCAACGAAGCCAGAGAAAAAAGGTAAACAAAGTTTCAGCGGTTCCAAACATTTATCACTTCATTCCAGACAGGAATGATAATTGCTCATAGATGGCGGATCCGACAGTTTAGAACCGCTGTGCTGACAGCTTTCCTGTACTACGAAACACGCAACGACAGCTGTCACTCGGCCATTGTCGCGTACGTGTGACATGTGCGACAAGGACAGAGAAAATAATCGCTAGTTATCGCAACGTAACTCAGTAATGGTCGCTTTGTTTACCTTTTTTCTCTCGTCTCGTTGTCTTTACTTTATTTGTTATTTATCAATTCAAAACAACAACTATAAAAATCAATGCCTATTCGTTGTAACTATGTATAACTTAAGAAAGTTTTCACTTAACCAAACCAAATATTTAGGCATTGTTCAGACTATTTCGTTGATGGTTTATGTGAAGTTTGCACAAAATCGATCGAGCGGTTCTTCATTTTGTGAATTCAATAAATGGCGGATAATTTTGGCGGTACGAAGTTCGCCAGGTCAATTGAATTAAAGTAAATGAGTCGAGTGAAAAAAGGTAAACAAAGAGACCATTACTGAGTTACGTTGCGATAACTAGCGATTATTTTCTCTGGCCTTGTGAGCCGAGCGACAGCTGTAATTGCGTGTTTCGTAGTACAGGAAAGCTGTCAGCACAGCGGTTCTAAACTGTCTGATCCGCCATCTTATGAGCAATTTCATTCCCGTCTGGAATGTGCTTGAAGTGATAAATGTTTGGAACCGCTGAAACTTTGTTTACCTTTTTCCTCTCACTTCGTTAGCTTTACTGTAGTACTGTATACTTACTTAGTGTATGTTTCCAGCTTCATTGTAATGGACTGGGGACTGAAATATACACTTAAAATGATGTTATAGTTTAGTAAAGTAATCGGCCTTACGATCCGGAGGTTCTGAGTTCGAATCCTGATCATCACAATAGGAATGTGAACTCAAAGCACAAGGTATTTTGCTTAGCTGGAGGGGCAATTAGCTGGCCAGCATATCGTGGAATTTAATGAAATCCCATACACTTGTCATTGTATCCCACTATACACCGGCCTGAGTATTGCCAGCAGGCAGTGATTTAAGCTTTAAAAAAACTGAGTCAGAGATCACGCTCAATGCAAATACTGGTCAAGGGTCAACCAGTTCAGAACTGGACACGGGAGGTGCAACTATCATCTTCACAAGTGGGGACTTAAAGAAGCGCTGGGCTGTGACTGTGGAGCTCCACAGCAGACTACGATGCATATAGCAGAGGAGTGTCCACTCCGTCGTTTCCCTGGAGGAATGCGTGAGCTTCATGACCTCACACCGGCAGCAATAGACTGGCTTCGCCAACTGGACGTCGACATATGAGGACTCGAACAGGGGCCATACGAAATGATGAATGCAAATACTTGACCATGAACAAATGCGCAATTTTGTAGCTATTATACATGTAACATTAGATACATAAGGGTGCGAAAGAAAGGAAGAAAAGAAAGAAATAAAGAAGGGACGAAAGAAAGAAAGAGAAAGATAGAGAAAGATTTATTTTTAAATTTGGAACAACCAATTCCCGCCTCAATCAGTGACAGATTTTTATTCTAAATAATTTATGGTGGTCGTAGTCTATGCGCAAAATCTTATCCTGCTCATAGACAACAACAAAATTTATTTTATTTCTCTTTAAAATGGGTTTATAGTTGATAACAATACAATGGTCTGAATTTAATGTATGTAGAACCACATTGTAAGAGCTGATGTTCGTTGAAGGTCTAAAAGACCTGTGTTACAAGTCACCATAATATATTTTATAAGCTTTACTCGCAAAATCGATAAACGTAGAAGGTTCCAATTCAATTTGATACACTTTCACAGAGCTGTAGGGAAGCCAAACTCAGTTTAGTGGCCGTCGAAAGCTTTTAACCTTAATTCTGAAAGAAATTTTATGAAGACGGCCGCTGAGACGACTCTACAGATTCTTTAGTCTCATTTACAGGATAGATTGAAGTTTTAGATGGTGGAGACATTCCTTGTCTAGCTAAGATCGACGTTATCTAGATTTTGTGATACTTATAACAATACTAAGGTTTTTATTCATTGATCTATATGTACAATACATAAATATTAATTCTAAATCCGTTTTTTCTTTTTTCGTGTGGAAATCCCTTCGGATACCCCCCTTCCGGAGCCGGAAGGGGAGGTTATGTCGGACTCGAACCGACTAAAACCGCACGCCGACTGTGGGTCGTGGTGCTAGGCCGGAGGTAAGGTTGTCATCGGCATATCCCTCGCACCCCGGCTGACCCAGGGCCATCCCTTACGGTCTGGCCCTCCTCAGGAGGGGGGACAACGGTGTCCCCAACTCGCCCCCGGAATTCTAACTCATACTAATATTATAAACGCGAAAGTTTGTGAGTATGGATGGATGTTTGTTACTCTTTCACGTAAAAACTACAGAATGGATTTTCATGAAACTTTACAATAATATAGCTTAAACATCAGAATAACACATAGCCTATATATCATCACGCTACTTAAGGGAATGGAGCAGTGATCATGAATGTCAACAAATTCGGCCGGCATCGGCTACACGCCGAAGTGACAGTGTGGTTATTTCTGTTGCTGTTTACATAACTATATCATTGTATAAGAGGGTGCAGCGGGAACGGGATCGAACGCCACGCGGGTGGAAAATAATTGACAGGGCGAAGTTCGCTGGGTCAGCAAGTGAAATATAAAACTAGAATCTATAACAAGGTACTTTTCGATTACATCAGGAATAAGATTTTTAAAAACCCCCGTCACAAAAAATGCCTCCAAAATGCCCCTCACTGGGTCCGTTACTGCTTAAGCAACGGCTAGGCCCCTGGGCACCTAATACCCTTGTTCCTCTGATACCGGTACCTCTGTTTACAAGGTCATTCATCAACTCGCGGGCAATAAACTCGCGGGAAACCGCGAGTTGTCAACTTTCAATTTTTGATTATTTTCTTGTCGTCAACTCGCGCGATTGTCAATAATATTTTATTCTTAACACAGGTACATTCCTAACCACCATCATACCAAAAAATCCTCACAAAGTATAGGTACTCGCAGGCATAAGGTAATACCGTTATGAATACCTACCTATCCTTACCTTCTACCTCCGTAATAACTATTACGCCCTCCAGTAATTCCCCCATCATTTGCATCCAAAAATCGAACCCCGTACCTTCAATAAAACAGTAATAAAACGAGTTTGGAAGTAGTTACAGCTTGTTAAGCACTTTTCTTGAAGCACTTCGAGTTGAGAAGTTCGCTAAAGGCACCTGAAGAGTCCTCGGAATTCATATTGTATTAAAAACTTTTTTGTTACGCAGTTATTTGTGACTCTGTTGAAAGCACGTTGAAAGTTATAAAGAATTAATATATCAATCATGGAGATGAAATACTCTTTTGAAAGCTTTTTGAGGTAAACCCAGAGTCGTAAGACTTAGGCTTAGTTGCACCATACTACCTGCTAAAGTAAGAGGTTCACGTCAAATTTAACATTGACAGTAACAATGACTAACGGTTTCTGCTAAATGTGTTACACCTGTGTATGTAGCTCGGTTAAAATTATCAGGGTTGCAAGTCAAATGAGACATAATTTGCGTCAAATTCCTTAATAGAACCGAAGTTACTAATATTCCCTCTAACCCCTCCAACTAAGCTAAATTGTTTGTGCTAGGAGTGGGTTCACGTCTACCGACGTAATGGCCAGGGTTCGAACCCGGGACCTCTCGATCGTAAGGCCGACTCCTTAACCACTAAGCTACCGACGACGCTTCTATTGTGATAATACTACACGTTAGCCGTCATTTGCTGTCTTACTAACATAGCATAGCATAACTAGCTTGTGTTATGGCATCTAGAATGCGGATAAACAACTTAGATACTTTTTTTTTGTAAATACATACATATTATACATAGAAACAACGAGACCAATGCAAATAGCCAATAGCAATATACAAATATTTGCACTGAGCGGGGATCAAACCCGCGCCTCTTGCGTAGCTGTCGCGTTCACTACCGCCACGCCACAGAGGCTATATCCTTTGTTCCCATCTACCACCCCCGAACTTACCACCCGGGGTGGTAGCTGGGAATAATAAGTTTCATCTACCACCCGGGGTGGTGCATAGCACTGCTAAGTTTCGTTTACCACCCCGGGGTGGTGAATGGCACATAATTAGTTTCATCCACCACCTTCATAGTTATAGTACTAGAGTCTATTCTCATACCGTATTGGACGTTATCAATAGAAATTGGTATTATAAATACCGTAAAACGGGGTGTATACACATTAACATTTTTTCTTTGCGTTGGCAACAATTTTTAAATGTCAAAATTGATATTTACCCTTCAAAATTTACTTCAAAATCTACCTTCGGTGACCGCGTTAAATTCAACTGCCGAAACTATTGATTTTATACGTGAAAAAATTGTGCTAAGTGCTTTTCTTTGTGTTTATCTCATTCGGTGTGTCATAAAGTATAAAAATATAGTGAAGGTAAGTGAGAATCCGTTATTACACTTAAAAAAAATGTAAAAATCACAGTCCGTGTAAATTTATTGTATAAAAGGGGTCAATAGAATCTATTAGAGGGTGAATAGAACTGTAGTATGGGTTAATGGAAACCTAGTAGGGGATAATAGAAACGCTTATTGTGTGAATAGCAACTAATGAGGGGTTAATAGAGATAAACAATTAGGGTTATCAAAAACTGTTAACGGATTTAAATAAATACTTTCATAGTTTCTGTATTCATGAATAGTAGTCATACTTTAAAGGTGTAGATTTAGTAGGTACCTAGGTGAGTCTGAGAGACTTTTTAGTGAGTAAAAATGATTTTTATTTTTAAAGTCATAATTGTCATTTACAGGTACATACCACCTTAGGTATAATAAACATGCCGCGTGTATATAAACCAAATCCTACAGGAAAAAGGTATAAAAAATATAATATGGAAATAATAAAAAAAGCCGTGGAAGAGTATGCAACTTCTCGAAATGTTAAACTAGAAGAAGTTGCAAAAAAATATGGCATACATAAATCGGTATTGTATCGTCACAGTACCCGGAATATGAAGCAGCATGGAGGCCAAAGAGCTTTATCCGATGATACTGAAATGTTCTTAATAGAAAATATCAACAAATGCGCAGAATGGGGTTATCCCTTAGATACTATGGATCTCAGATACATAGTAAAAATGTATCTAGATAAGATAGGTCTAACCCATAAGAAATTTAAAGACAATTTTCCAGGACCGGATTTTGTGCAAAGCTTCCTATTAAGACACAAAAACGAGATTTCACAAAGAATTTGTGAAAATATTAAGCGTGTGAGAGCTAAGGTATCTCCGGATACTATTAAAGAATATTTTATTGAGCTTGAGCAGTCTTTAAATGGAGTACCTACATCTAATATATTAAACTATGATGAGACGAATTTGTCAGATGACCCTGGGCGAAAGAAAATCCTAGTCAAGCGGGGATGCAAGTACCCTGAAAGAGTATTAAACCATACCAAGGCTTCCGTGTCTATTATGATGGCTGGTACCGCAGATGGTAAAATGTTACCACCATATGTGGTGTACAAAGCAACTCATTTGTATGATTCCTGGGTCCAACAAGGCCCTGACGGTACTCGATATAACAGGTCGACATCTGGATGGTTTGATGGAACAACTTTTGCGGACTGGGTGCAGAATATGGTGGTTCCTTATTTTAAGGATCTACCAGGCGAAAAGTGTCTAATTGGAGACAATCTGTCTTCTCATTTATCGGCAGATTTGATCCAAACATGTAAAACACACAACATCAATTTTGTATTTTTACCAGCCAACTCGACTCACCTGACGCAACCGCTTGATGTGGCATTTTTTCGCCCTATGAAGCGTACGTGGAGGCAATTAATTTTAAAATGGAAAAAGACAGATGGTCGACAATTACCCACAATTCCAAAAGGTTGCTTTCCAAAACTATTAAAATTGTTAATTGACGAACTTAATATAAATGCTTCTAAAAATATCATTGCTGGATTTAGGAAAACAGGGATCAGCCCTTTAAATGCGCATGAAATTTTAGCCAGACTTCCCAATGGAGACTTAGGTGAAGACCATGGAAGTGCTATAGAAAATTCTGTTGTGACTCTCCTTAAAGAAATGAGATATGGTTACATGAACATCGCTGAGCCAAAAAAAAAGAGAAAACTCAATGTACTCCCAGGTAAAAGCGTTGCTGCTGAAGAAATTGAGGATTATGCAGAAACTGATGTCGATAACGGTATGGCGAATAATAAAAAAACTAAATATGACACAAGTGTTAGTGGTCCATCAGGTTTAAACAATAAAAATAAAGGAAAAGCTAAAGAAAATATAGAACCTTACAAAGGAAAAGGCAAGGGGGTTGGAAAAAAAACTAAAACGCCTTATTTGAAGGCAGAAGAAATACAAGAAAATAAAAATGTCGACAATAATATAGAAAACAATAAGACTAAAGGAGCAGATATCGAGAAAATAACAAAAAATTCAAATTTGAAAACACTAGAAACAGAAGACAAGGGCAATAATGATAACAGTAAAGAACGGAAAGAAGAATTCGATTACAACGCAGGACAAGAAAAATGCGGAAATACAAGTTTGTCAAATGATATAGATATAAACAGTCTGCCTATACTTTTTTTTGACAGCTTATGCGAAGAGGTTACGATCAGTACTGGAAAAACTGCTGAGGATAATAATATTATGGACGATAAAATAAAAATTGGAATCCAATGAGATAGTGAACGACGGCCAGTATAACAAAAAATACAGATTACCTATTATAAAAAAAAGCAAGACTGTAGCATTAAACGATCGCATTAAATTGCCAATTTGCCATCATAAAAGTAATTACTACAATAATAGTGACGAAATATTAAAGGTTTTAGAAGAGGATGATGTGAATGATGTGAGCTAGAAAATTCTGATAGTTAAGTACCTACCTATTTTTCGTAATCTTTAAGAATTTCGTATTTTTTTTAATAAGAATGTTGTCTATTTTGTTCTATAAAGCCACAACGTAGGCTAAAGTTGATTAGCTGTGATTAACTTTGCTGTTATAATTATTAAGTTCAGAAAGTTGTTTATTAATTTTTAAGAATTTCGTGTTTTTTTTTTATTTTTATTATTTTACATAGTTGTACTGTGCCTACAAAGCTATAATTTAGGCTGAAGTTGATCATCTGTGATAACTTGGTATTTGTTAAGTTCAAAAGATTTAGAATTTTGTTTATTTTTCAAGTGTGATTATTTTTTCATAGTAGTAGGTACTGATTCTACAAAGCCATAAAGTAGGCTAATTACCTGTGATAACTTTTATATACCTAATCGTGAAGTCCACAAGATAGTTACACACATTTATAGTTATTTTCCCTCATATATATTATTATGTTTAAGTGACTTTTGATTCGGAAAATAGCTTTGCATTCAAATAAAGACACGCATAAGTATCTCATTTGATTTATTGAATACAGATAACATTCCGTAAAAATAAAATCCCATCTCGCCACCTACCTATCTTCCCATTTTCCCATCTTCGTTCCCAAGCTCTAATCCATCTCTATACTAAATTTTTCGCGATAAAAGTGAGCCTAGGTCTGTTTCCAAGCTCTAATCTATAACTACCGAAATTAAAAAAAAAATTGAAAGAAAACGTCCAATACGGTATGAGGGAGCGAATAAAATTAAAAGAAATAGAGAATTTATAATTAAAGCTCTCCAAAGTTATTGACCATCAAACTTATATTTTCTAGTGATAGGTTCTATTGATAACGTCCAATACGGTATGAGAATAGACCCCAGTACTATAACTATGAAGGTGGTGGATGAAACTAATTATGTGCCATTCACCACCCTGGGGTGGTAAACGAAACTTAGCAGTGCTATGCACCACCCCGGGTGGTAGATGAAACTTATTATTCCCAGCTACCACCCCGGGTGGTAAGTTCGGGGGTGGTAGATGGGAACAAAGGGGCTATATGAATTGAACAAACATAATTTCAATTACAAGCTCAGAAATAAAACGAAAATGACATAACACTAATCCCACGCATCATATCCAAACGTTAATTTAAAATAGGCAAGTTAATATTTTCATTCTTAATACCGAAAATGTTTGAGCAACGATTCGCGATATTAATAATTATTTACTTCCAATGTGTTCTCAGTTTACGTGTTATCAAGACGAATGGACAAGCAGATGATAAGGTCTTACCAGCAATTGATAAAATCATCTATTCCGGAGAAAAATCAAATAATAATCCAGTTTTGAATATTAATAAACTGGGTAAAAGTTTCTTGAATAAAGCAAGATTAGTTAGCAGGGTTATTCCACATGGTTTTAAGTCAGGACCATACGAATATGATAGCAAATTGAATACGTTATACAAACCATTAATAAGATTTCACGTTAAACCTGTAAAAAAAGTTAAAGATGCAAAGAAAGATTCGAAATTATTAGGTTATGCGATCGTTGTCAACAAAAATAAAAGTAAAAGTAAAAATGACAATGTAAAAGAATATAATAATTTGGTTAAGTTTTTAAGAAAAGGGCCGTACTCGAGTAATTTAGACACTCTAATGGATAAGTCTAATGAAGATCTTGACGATTTAAGACCTGGGATAAGGCCTTTTAGTGAAGAGGACAGAGATAAAACAACAAAATCACCGGTAGTTATACCTGTGTATCCGTTTTGGAATTACTGGACGGTAAGATTTAAAAAAAAAATTATATATTGACATACGACACGTCAATTTGACCTCAAAATGACAGCCTCTGTGGCGTGGTGGTAGTGAACGCGACTGCTACGCAGGAGGCGCGGTTTTGATCCTCGCTCAGTGCAAATATTTATATGCATGAATATGGCTATTTGCATTGGTCTGGGTGTTTCTATGTATAATATGTATGTATTTACAAAAAAAAAGTATCCAAGTATATTAATCGGCATTCTGTATTCCATAACCCAAGCTAGTTAAGCAGTAACCATTTATTAATCTATGGTTAAGCTTACCATGGGTCTAGATAGCGTTGTGTAGAATGATGTGGAATATTTATTTATTTATTACTAGCTTTTGCCCCCGGCTTCAGCCGCGTGGATGTCGGTTATCGCGACCAAACATAGCCTAGGTCTCAAGGTCTAACCTATCCCTATAACAAATTTCATCAAAATCGGTTCCGTGGCTTACGCGTGAAAGCGTAACATACAGACAAACAGACAGACAGACAGAGTTACTTTCGCATTTATAATGTAATATGGATTAGTTGATCGTAAGCTAAAGGCAAAGTCACAGGAAAGAGGGTTACCACTACAAACACCTACCATGTTAACAATGGTGGCACTCAGCTTGACGGCCGATAGCCAAGGAAATATATGAGTACAGTCCATCACCTAAGACAATCGGCCTCCATGAACGGGGGCCTGACGACGTTGAGTGGGCTGCTCACCGTCCTTACAGAAGCAGGTCCATGACGGCAGCGTGACGTGAGGGATTCACGCACGCCATCAAGAAGCGGGATGACACCCGAAAACCCCCCTTAAACGCGGGATAGCACCCGAACCCCCTAGGCGAGGCCGCAGTTGTAGCCTTTTTTTTTTTTTTTTCGTGCGGAAATCCCCTCGGTTACCCCCCCTGCCGGAGCCGGAAGGGGAGGTTATGTCGGACTCGAACCGACTAAAACCGCACGCCGACTGTGGGTCTTGGTGCTAGGCCGGAGGTGAGGTTGTTATAGACATATCCCTCGCACCCCGGCTGACCCAGGGCCATTCCTTACGGTCTGGCCCTCCTCAGGAGGGGGGACAACGGTGTCCCCAACTCGCCCTCGGAATGGGGAGACGCGCTATTTAGCGCGCCGCCACCGTGGCCTGCTTCTGCTGGGGTGACAGGCGGCTCCACCCGTCACCCCCAGGCCCGCGCTCATGGGGGACGGAGGTCAGTCAGTGCCCTCCGACGCCCGAGTTGCCTGCGCGCGCGGGCGGCGCGATCCGCGAGTCTTTCTCGCTCGCGCCGCCTCTCCCGCTCCGCCGTCTCCTTCACGACATGCTCGCTGAAGAAGACGCCGGCCGCCCACGCGGACGGCCGCAGTTGTAGCCGTAGGTCTGATGGCAGCCGGGGTGCGAGGGATATGTCGATGACAACCTCACCTCCGGCCTAGCAACCCGCCCCACAGTCGGCGTGCGGTTTTAGTCGGTTCGAGTCCGACATAACCTCCCCTTCCGGCTCCGGAAGGGGGGGTATCCGAGGGGATTTCCGCACGAAAATAAAAAAAAGAAAAGATGGCAGTCCTGGGACATCCTTCCGAGGGCTTACCCGGGGGCCCCAACCGTAGGCTGTTGGGCGTTACGTAAGGGTTTTTAGTGTCCGGGATAACATTCATGAAGGATTTTCCCCCACGTTAAAAAAACAGTGAAGTACACGGTCCATTTGATGGAAAGTGGTTACCGTGGCCTATGAATATGTGCTACACTAGGCCCTCGATTCTACTAAACCTAAACCACTGGTGCCGTAGTCACTGCAAAAAATTACATTAAATTTTAGACTTTATTTCTATACCCACAAAGTTCAAAATGAAATGAAAACAGTTTCATTACACTTTTACAAATGCTCTGCAAAAAGTCATTTATTTTTAAACTTTAACTGCGTCGCTATAAAGTCTATTATTTAATGCCGTTTTTTGCAATGGCGGTGGCACCACTGTGGTTTGGCTTTAGCAGAATCGAGTCCCAGGGGTGCCACACTCGTGGTGCTGACCTTGTAAAAACTTTGTAAACCCTTCTTAAAGAACCCCATATTTAATCGCTGAAAAAAAAACCACAGCAGGGAATAATTTCGAATCACCCACCCAATTATTTGGGGACAGTACATATCCGAAATACATCGGGAAAAAGAAGCGCTCAAGTGGGACCAACCAACCAGAACTCAACCCACGACCTTTTTCCCTGTAAGGGAAAGGTCGTGGGTTCAATTCCCACTTGAGCGCTTCTTTTTCCCGATGTAGATAGATAGATAACTCTTTATTGTACACCAATAAATTCACAGTATTACAGGTAGATAGGTAGCAAGTAAACAGTTCAATGTACAATGGGTGGCCTTATCGCTGGAAGCGATTTCTTCCAGGCAACCTTGGGATGGACAGGAACGTGATAAAATAAATGATGGTGTACCTAGTTATAGGATACCAAATTAGATAGGTGCATTTAGAAACAAAAAGAAAAAGAAGTACAAGAAAAAAATAACAATAATAAATATATACATAACTATATGGCATATTACATAAAGTATCATAAACATATACATACAATATAACACAAATAGATACATAAAGTAAACAAACTACTTATTATGAAGGTAAAATAGTGAGCAGTAGATAGAGAGCACACAATTTCGAGCTCTCCCAGTGTGCAACTTATTAGGTAGTGGTCCTTTACCATTTTTGAATTTAAAAGTTATATAAATAGAACTTTAATTCAGACAGTACATATCATTCTCCTCCATACATGTCATTCCTTTCACACGCCACCTTTCTTATATTTGATTATTTTTCAGTATTCCAAGACTATCCATCAAGACGACTGCCCAGGTCAACTTGTGAAGCTTGGCGAGATGTGCATTTCAGTGGCTGGCCACCGCAAGAGAAATGTACGATGAAAGAAATATGTGTCTAATTTGTATTGATATAAGATCCATAATTAAATAAATATATAGCACGGGGTTGAGTCGTTTTTTTTTAGTTCCTTATCCAGGACCCTGATTATGTAAATTCTCAACAACTGAAACTGTTGCCCTTAAAGACGGATATAAAGAGAAGGGACATTTGAAGTGATTCAGGTGTGACTCAATAGCTCAGTTGGAAGAGCATTCCCCCTGTAAGGGAAAGGTCAAGGTTCAAGTCCCACTTGAGTTCTTCTTTTTCCCGATGTATTTCGAATTTAAAAGTTAGCATATTAAATGCTATAAAAATTTCATTCACACTGAAACTGTATTGCCAGGCAGTGCAAAGCCTATTTAGTTATACTGCAGTCATAAGTGTTCCGTTTTTTCCCTAAAAACGAGTGTTCTTTAGACAGACTCGTTTTTAGGGAAAAGCCGGAATCCTTAATCATTTCATTTTTATAATGTCATTTTATTTAAAAAAAGTCATCCAGACCCGATATATTTCTATTCTCGAAACAGCAAAAGCGTGCAGTACTAGTAGATCTCACAGTACCGTGGGTAACTAACATACCTAAAGACCACGCTATAAAAATAAACAAATACTTTGACTTGACCAACGAGTTAACCAAAAATGGCTATGTGGTTAAACTCTACGCCGTGGAAGTAGGAGCAAGGGGAATTCCAGCTAAATCCCTGTATAACTTATTTAAAGACCTCGGATTGCCAAGAGCTTCAGTAAGCTCTTTACTCAAACGAATATCTAAAACGGCGTTGATAGGATCTTACCAAATTTGGATAGGTAGAGGGGGGAACACGACTGACGGTGGAGGTGAGCGCTGATGCATCACAAGGTGGCCCCTAAACCTACACCTGGGTCGCAAGTCCCAGGCGCCGTCAGTGTTCCTCTCTGTACCACGCCATGGACCCGGCGACCGCACGGTGAATCCATGGCATGCTGAGAACCGGATCTCAAAGGCGGACTGAATGCCATAGGCATTTTCTGCCAGTCAACCTTAGGGTGATGCAGAGATATTTTTTTCAAAGGTTTGCACGAAGTTTTCTGGTGAGAATTTTACCTAGTTTGGTAAAATTCATGTGCCTGTCAACCCCTTCTTCTCAGGAATACGTGCAGGTATCAAGTTGAAATCCATACCACATACTCAGGTCTATAACGTCATGAAACATTGAAAAAATCAAAGTTCTGAGTCAACGCAATCAAAACTTATTGTTTTTTTTATACCACTTGGGTGGCAGCTAGGCACACGGCCCACCTGATGGAAACTAGTTACCGAGGCATATGGACGTGTGCAATAAAGGCACACTCGTGCTGCCGTCTCTGTAAGAACAGAGAGTTTCTGTGCCGTCACTGCAGAAGACAAAGCAGGACAAGCCTTTGGTCTTCCCACTGACAGCACAAAATCTCTCCAGTGAGCTCTGGCTACCCTACTCACCCTTGGCCTTTTTTATACCGAAAATATATACAGGATGCATCTCTGGGATGCATCTCTGGGATGCATCCTGTATATATTTATTAATATAAAATATTTATTTAAAAATTTTAAAAATCCCCGTCACAAAAAACACCTCATGTCAGGGGTTCTCCTTGAATTGTTCCGATAATATGAGGGAGTGCTTAACCAGTTATGGTCCCCCTACATGGCAACCGTTCAATCAAAATATTACTAGGTATATCAAAAGTTAGTGTTAAGTTTGTGAAGGTGTTTTTTGAGACGGGGGTTTATAGTAAAATTTAAATTTTTATTTTATACTTTTTAAATTGATCATCAAGAAGTCAAGCTCTTTCATTTGATACTCATACCTATTGAGGGAGTTATGAAGTAATATGCATTCCGACATGTTGTGGCGGCGGCCATCTTGGACCGATTTTTTTCAAATATAGCTAAGAACACCCCCGACTAATATACCTTTCAAACAAAAAAAACTACTTCCAAATCGGTTCATCCGTTTGGGTGCTACTATGCCACAGACAGACACACACACACAGACACGTCAAACTAATAACACCACGTCGTTTTTGCGTCGGGGGTTAAAAACTAAACAAAGTAGTTATTTTTAATAATATTTATTGCTTTGTATTTCAGAGAGCTAAGTTATACAAATCAGTGCCTTAGTCTATAATAAAAAAAGAGATTCCTTTACAAAATTGTAAGACGAGCCAGCTCTTGTTGAAATTCATTGACAAGTTTTACATATTTTTTATATGGTTGTTTCTCCATCCGACAGTAAACACACAACCCAGACTAACAGCCATTCCCAATAACGTATTTACCGTCAGTTTCGGCATACTAGAGATTAAAAACGTCATTAATCTCTGATTTTAGTGTCCCAATATTTCTACCATTGATCTGTGATCCGATAAACGATTGTAGGACCTATCCCATGAAACAGATTGAGATTTGTAGTACAGCAGTTTCAAACTTGACTGTTTATCTGGAGGTGCGATCTACATTTAACTCGAGGTATGTGCCAGCATCCGTGGCGTGGCGGTAGTGAACGCGGCCGCTACGCAGGAGGTGCGGGTTCCATCCCCGCTCAATGCAAATATATGTATGCATGAATGACTATTTGCATTGGTCTGGTCGTGCCTCGGAGAGCACGTTAAGCCGTCGGTCCCGGTTGCCATACGAACATCTATGGCAGTTCGTTAGCGGAATTGGGTGAAATGGTCCCATAGAAGGGCTGATCACCCGCCCGGTCCAACGGCGTCCCCATTGGAAGTAGTAGTAGGTATTTTATTGGGAATGGCAATAGTAGAAAATATATCTTATACGACATACTTGAAATTAAAAAGCTAAAAGCTCTTTTTTATCTTCACTATTCTAAAAGCACAGTCGACAAAGAAATTACGGTCGCACTTTTTCATGTAAAGCTATCTGTAAAAGTGCAACCGTATCTCCTTTGTCGAATGTACATTACATCACAATTTCTCAGTTTCGAAATAAAGACAGCCACGAACTGATATGTTAATCAAAATACTGGGTGATTTTATAGTAATTTCACTTAAAAAGAGTTTGGATAAAAATTCGCCAAATTATTAATTCCGGATGATTTTGCTTTCGACTGTGTCCAAATTCTTTTTATCCGATGTGGCGTAGTTGTTCGGTTTGCTGTCGCTAGATGGCGCTAGGAACATGTGGTATCGCCACATCACTCCCCTCCAAGACCGGAGTCACATCGGGGTCACCACTTTGGAGGGACGAGGTGTGATATTCCTCCAACACAAAGGGAGGATCCTCCGACCAGGCAAGGTGATCACGCCTGGCGGGCCGCCCACCAACGATTGTCGTTGGGATGTTATATATATATTGTACCAGCGCGCGAACTTCACTTTCGCGATGCAGGATTCGTAGTGACTTAGTAGTGGCGTAGTAGTTCGGCTTGCTGTCGCTAGATGGCGCTGGGTACATGTGGTATCGCCACATCCGAAACGACTATTAAATCACCCAGTATATAACAAAGCAAAATATATAGTTTACGTGGCAGAGTAATATAACGTACAAAAAATCTCATGATTATTCTAAATTAAACTTAACATTCTAAAATACGACCAAACTGAGCCAAAAGTGTCGGGCAGTTAATATTTTCAGTTATTTTTAACAATACAATTATAATACACCCCATAATAAGGACTTGCAATTCGGTTACAATCGAAAAAAACCCGGTTATTGTTGAGATAAAATACCGGTTATAACCGTTATCAACCAAAATAACCGGTAAATGTTCGATAAGAACCGGTTATAACCGTACGCATCAAAAATAACCGGTTATTGATTAGCTAAAATACCGGTTATAACTGTAATCAGCAAAGCTCGGTCATTGTTTAGATAAAATACCGGTTTGACTTCACCTCGCCTGATAGTAAGCTAAAGGCAAAGTCTCAGTAAGAGGGCCACCATTATTAAACATGTACCATGTAAACAGTGGTGGCACTCAGCTTGACGGCCTCATCAGATGCCTTTTCACGCCGCACTTGAAGTACCCGGGACTGTAGGTATTAATATAAACATCCGAGTTGAGAATCCACTCCATAAATCGGTTAAAAACCGAAAAGAAACTACATTTCTATTTGCAATATTTTTAACAAGACTACCCGACATAATTGTTACCCAATACGATCGTATTTACCCCAAACCAATTACCCCATTTTTTATTGCAATTATCCTAAATTAGTACATACGTGGGTGCGCACTGCACCCCACAGTTGTTGTCCTTAGTGGACATGAGGACGTAACCGTCATTACCCCACATGTTGGACCAGGAGTTTTTGATAAGCCAGTACTTCTGGCCTTTCAGGATGCCGTACCCGACGGCTAAGACTGCGTGGTCAAGTTCCTCTACCTTGTTGTGACTGTGGATAGAAATATTGGTATTAAAACTTTAAAAAATGGTTTGAATGAATTTTTTATAGCATTTATTATGCTAACTGTTAAGTTCGAAAAACATTGGAAAAAATGAAATGCTCAAGTGAGACTCGAACTCACGACCTTTCGCTTACAGGGCGACTTAACAGTTACGTACGTACGACGTAACAGTTAGCATAATAAATGCTATAAAAAATTCATTCAAATATTTGGGCGCAGTCATCAAAATTCAATGTTTAAAAATGGTTGAAAAATCATTCATTGTTTCCAACAGTTCGTAAGAATGTTGGTAGATGGCTGCACTGTCGCCCTTATAGACGGATATAAAGAGAAGGAAAATTTGTAATGATTCAAGTGGTGCTCAATAGCTCAGTTGGCAGAGCAGTCGCCCTGTAAGCGAAAGGTCGTGAGTTCGAGTCTCACTTGAGCATTTCATTTTTTCCAATGTTTTTCGAATTTAAAAAATGGTTCCCAGTGGAGTAGAATAGGGCACCCCAATCTCTTCCTGTGGGTGTTGTAACGACTAAGGGATAGGGCTTTTTTATCGTGCGAAAAATCCCTACGGATACCACCCCCACGGAGCCGGTGGAGGCGGTTATGTCGGAGTCGAACCGACCAAAACGCACGCCGTCTTGGGTCCTTGGTTGCCGGAGGTGAGATTGCCGAAAGCATATCTCTCGCACCCCGGCAGACCCAGGACCATCTCTTTCGAGATGGTCCCCTTCGGATTGTGGGGACCACAGTGTCCCCATCTAGCCCCGGGTACGGGGAGGCGCATTTGGCGCCGCCGCCGCGGCCTGCTTCTGCTAGGGTGGGCGGCGGCTCCACCGGTCACCCCCAGGCCAGCGCTCATGGAGGACGGAGGTCGTTCTGCAACCTCCGACGTCCGAAGGGATAGGGCTGTTCTCCATCCGAATATATTATTATTATTGCTTTTTATTCATTTAACTAAAACATATATTTTTTTTATTCATTTAACTAAAACTTATAAATAATATTTTTATTTGAATGATTTTTTATAGCATTTATTATGCTGACTTTTAAGTTCGAAAAACATTGGAAAAAATGAAATGCTCAAGTGAGACTCGAACTCACGACCTTTCCCTTACAGGGGGACTGCTCTTCCAACTGAGCTATTGAGCCACACTTGAATCATTCCAAATTTTCCTTCTCTTTATAGCCGTCTATAAGGGCGAAGTTGGAAGAGCAGTCCCCCTGTAAGGGAAAGGTCGTGAGTTCGAGTCTCACTTGAGCATTTCATTTTTTCCAATGTTTTTCGAATATTTTTATTAATAAAAAAATTATCAATCAATTAATTATTATTAGCCTACGGCAGTCCACTGCAGGACATAGGCCCCTCCCTATACTGGGAGGCTTTGGCCTACTGTTTCCACGCTGGCCATATGGAATACAGTGTTTTATTTCGAGTCTTCCTTCTCTCGCAGTGATATCGTCTGCGTATTATTCCGTCAGTCGCCTCTTAGGACACCCTTCGGATGAGATAGGGTGGTCAAGATGATACTTGTATTCCATCTCCGTCACCACAGGAATTAATCAAATAAAATCATAAACTAAAATAGGTATTTACTCACCATTTCGGCTCGTAGTATACGCCGTTAGAGTAGAAACTAAAGCTCTTATGCGCTGCGTCGATAGCGACTGATATTGGACCATACTTGAAGATCGCCAACTGAAAATCATTACATACATAAATACATACATACAATCACGCCTTTCTCACCGGAGGGTTAGGTAGAGGTGAATTAACACCCACATTTCACCAATAATTGTAGTCTGTCCCATGTAATAGGGGGTGAGCTTATTGCAAATATTCCGGGCACTATTGTTGACTCGAGCCTATATCTGAGGCTAAGTCTGAGCTGTATATATCTGTCTGATGTTAAACAGGAAGTCATTACATATAAAGTTAATAGAAACTATGCATCCCATAGTGTGGACAGCATAGAAATATTATTAGCATAGAACGGCAATGTGAGCGGGACGTAATCGGGGGCAAGCCTATTGCCGTCTAGCGGGGCACTTTGTCTTGGGCTGTATGTTTACTGTCGGATAGAGTATAGCCCTATCCCATAGTCGCCTTTTACGACACCTATACCGTTCTATACAATTTTTTTTTGTTTTTTCCGTGCGGAAATCCCCTCGGATACCCCCCTGCCGGAGCCGGAAGGGGAGGTTATGTCGGACTCGAACCGACTAAAACCGCACGCCGACTGTGGGTCGTGGTGCTAGGCCGGAGGTGAGGTTGTCATCGACATATCCCTCGCACCCCGGCGGACCCAGGGCCATCACTTATGGTTTAGCCCTCCTCGGGAGGGGGGACAACGGTGTCCCCGACTCGCCCCCGGAATGGGGAGGTGCGCTTCTCAGCGCGCCGTCGCCGTGGCCTGCTGTACCGTTCTATACCAATATATTTTTATGGTGTAGTCTTGAAATAAACCTAGCTTAATCAGCCATTCAATCAACAGCCTAGCCTGCTTACTGAATAGCGCCGTTCGAACAGCTGACAGCTCTTCTGATGATCTAGTCCTAGCCAAGTTACCCCACTGTCCAAAGCGGGGGTAATAAACGGGGCGACTTACCCTGAGAGCGTTCTCGTTGTTTGTGGTGACATTGACCCAGCCCTTTATTTTTGTAACGGCTGTCACGTTGTCGATGTGACAGTAGCCATCCTGAAACAAAACAAATATTTACAATTGGGTATTCTACTGACTATTCAAATTAATTACTTTTTAAGTTCGAAAAACATTGGAAAAAATTAAATGCTCAAGTAAGACTCGAACTCACGACCTTTCGCTTACAGGGCGACTTGAGCATTTCATTTTTTCCAATGTTTTTCGAACTTAACAGTTAGCATAATAAATGCTATAAAAAATTCATTCAAATAATTACTTTTTACTAAACGTTTAAACGAAAAATTACCTGTAACTTTTATGAAAAAAGATTTAGTGACGTCATAAAATTTAAGAGTCAAATCATTTACTAGGTTGGGTGGAGGGTAAAAAACAAGTAAAAACTATAAAATAATAACCGAAGCAATTTTTACCACTCTTTTACCATTCTTAATTTAATAAGCTCAGTTACATAATTGAACCCAATTGGAATGAATCCATACTAATATTATAAATGCGAAAGTAACTCTGTCTGTCTGTCTGTCTGTCTGTCTGTCTGTCTGTCTGTCTGTCTGTCTGTCTGTCTGTATGTTACGCTTTCGCGCCGAAACCACTGAACCGATTTTGATGAAATTTGGTATAGGGGTAGATTAGACCTTGAGAAAGGTTACCTATCTTAATCCCGAATTTTAATATTCCGAATATCATAATCCAGAAAACGTTTGGCCATTTATTCATAATCCCGGTTTTCCAAATTCCGAAGTTTTATTTGCCATATAATCGCAACTCCGAATTTCATTTTCCTATTTATTCATTTGTATGACGTTTTATAATCCAGACGAACGAATTCCAGACACACGAAATCTAAATGCACAAAATCCAGATGACCGTAATCCATATGCACGAAAGCCGAATTTTTAAAACACAAATTTTTGAAATGCAGTTTATTGATATCCAGTCGAATTTTTCTAGCACTCGCCGGCCGCTACGGCGGCACGCTCGCTTCGCTCGCTCGGCTCGTGCGGGGGTCGCAGTTCTAACCTAACCTAACCTACTGAGTCGAATTTGACACTTAAACCTATCTGTAATAGGCAACTAATACAATAATTTTACTGACTGGCTATTGAAAATTTGGTAATAGTTTATTTGGAAAATGATACGATGGGAAACAAAAAAAAATATTCTGAGAATCTGGTATAATTATATTTGGATTATGACACTATGGAAAACAAAAAAATACTATTTGAAAATTTGGTTTTAGTGCACCTGGAAATTGATTTATTTGGGAAATTAAAAACGGAATTATAGAAAGTTGTCATTCATTACATCTGTCTTTTAAAAGTTCTACCAACCGTTTTCGGGGTTTTAAGATTCGGGTAACAGAAATTCGATATTTCAATAGGTTACCCTTGAGAAAGGACATAGGGTATGTTTAGTCGCGATAACCGACATCCACGCGGGCGGAGCCGCGGGCAAAAGCTAGTTCTTAATAAACTTTCAAATTCGAATACATCGGGCAAAGTTAAATGCTCAAGTAGGACCCGAACCCACGAATCCTTTCTTAGCGGATCCCTACGTCATAAAATCTATCTGCATGCCAAATTTCAGCCCGATCCGTCCAGTGGTTTGGGCTGTGCGTTGATAGATCACTATGTCAGTCAGTCAGTCAGTCAGTCACCTTTGAGTTATATATATTTAGATAATAAATGCTAAAAAAAAAACATTACAAAAATATCTCACCTGGCCCAAATAGCCTCCATAGTCTTCTTCAGTAGGGAGACCATGCTTCATAATCCATTGGTACGCTCTGAAGTCCTCGCCTCCATCACAGCCATTGTTACCGAAGCTGTAAGCGGGTAAAACATTAGATATACATACATATCACAGCTGTAAATCTCTGAGTAGGCAGAGGTTTATTGAAAGAAAGAAAGAAAAAAGTCATTTTCGAATACATAGGGAACCATAGCTGAAAACTGCATCAAAATTGGATTGGGATAATGGCAACTTGGATTTGCACAAACAAACAAACACAAACTTCCTCTCACCCCAAACGCATATACCGTCTCCGTTCCGTCGTGGATAAAAATAAATCTTCTCGGGCGGGACTCGAACCCGCCCGCGCCATCTTGCCCTTACAAGGGGGGAATACTTGACACGCCCGACGTGATTCAAATTTCCCTCCTATTTTTATCCGACCTTAGGGCGACGGTGGTCACTTTTCCCTATGTATTCGATTTGTATAGTTAGCATACTTAATGCTGTAAAATTCATTCAAGAAAAAGTCATTTTATTTTGATACAGATACAAACATACCCACACCCACATAGCTAGTGTATTGCAGAGCAATAGGGTTAATATTCTGCAATACACCATTCTACACAGATGTTAAAGATGTGCACATTTATGTTGCACAATTTTAGTATTTTACCGTCTCTACTCCAATACTTCGTACTTCACCTCCATATTTCGAATACATCTTGCACTTTATACCAGTGATGTGCGAATACAGATCCAAATACGGATATTTGGCGTCAATATCTGCGTATACTTTATATGTGCTTACCCCCAAGAGCAGTCGACTAAAGCTTGTTGACTGAGGCGCACAAGATGGTTTCCGTTTTGTAAAAACAAGGCTCCTTCTACAGCCCCGGCGGTACCAAAAGACCAGCACGATCCGCACACAGATTGATCTGTAAAAAAAATTATCTATATATATAATAAAAAATAAAGTTTAAACTAAAATCCGACTACCGAAAAATCACGCTTTAAAAAGTGACAAACAAGAAAATATCAAGGATAGCCGTGGTCGTATGCCACTTACTCTAACACAACAATATATTCTAGGGAAAAGTTTATTTTTTATTTAAATTATTTTGAAGCAAGGTAAAGCTAATAATTTATACATATTTGAAACGGGTTCATTAAGCACTTTCATTTGATACCAAACATGGCATATTTATCTCAAAGGAGGATGGGCAAAATGTATGGACTTTGGTCTACCTACTCAATACCAACGCCACCTATGCTAAATAATAGAGTATATTTTGGCGAACCAATAACACATAATGAAGCAGTTCTAGGGGCTGGCATTTTTTTTTAAAAGAGAATACAAATAGATAAAAATAAAACACCAGTGATTAATCAATAATATTATATTTATAGTATTACATGATGCTTGTATCTAAAATTACATCATTTATGTGTGCGGCAGGCAGTATCAAAGCTTCCTGATGGCGTGCCCAGCATAAATACCACAAGATTGCTATTACATGGGCACATGTCCCAATTGTACGACGTCCAGTCAAACACGTACAATAATAGTAGCTAAAGGCACCTCTTCCTTGATTCTCTGGGTTTATTAACACATATGTGTAGTGTTTCTTGGCCCTGGAATGACGTGATTGTATTCGCCCTCGTAGTAAAAAACTACTTTCCCCCACATCGATGTTATATCTATTGATATCATCGAGTTCAGTGTCTCTGTACAATTCGATAATATACATTCCATCGTTTAAATGTTCGGCACAGTAAGAACTGGCTATTTTAATATGGTAAGTGCCTAGGGCGATTAGAATGAGGTGTTCCTCTTCTAATCGAGGAATATCTTCAAAACCAGGCATATTTGCTGCCATGCTGGTAAATATAACCCGTCGTATATTTAAGTTTTTTTGAATGACATATTCGGCCAGATAATTTTCTAAATTCATTCGTTCATTAATAATTGCAACTATTGCGTCGGCATAAGCATTGTCACGGATTGGCAGGTGAAAAGCATTGATCAATGCTGCAGCAATCCGAAAATGCTCGAACATATGAGGGACGGACGTATTAAAATTATCTATCCGTAGAAACTTGTAGTCGCGTTTGAACCTTCCGTTCACTACTTCTACTACCCATCTTACAATCGTAATCAAACGAGACTTATTCGCCTGATCTGTGGATAGCTGTGTATTATTTCTATCCTTACTGGCTGGCATATGTGCTTCGTAACCGCATGCTTCAAAGTCAGGTATAGCATCTCTGAAGCCGCGATCTAAAATGAACACGTCATTCCTTGCAAAGAACCAATGAAATGCGCTATCCTGATCATTTAATAGATTGCTCATGATCGTGGAATCTGATGTAGTGGCTGCATAAGGGCCTGTTACATCAATAATATAGCCATTGCTGCATACAATGAGAAACGGTTTCAGCAAATTCCTATACTTATGAAGACTATAACTACGTCTTTGGAAAAGGAAGTAGCTGCTCTTCTGGATGTAAATGTACGTCCCGTCACAAATTGATATTAATTTGGAATTATTTTGGTCTCCAAAAAGGGCACTTGGTATCAACAAATTCTTGTTAAGCGCTTCATTTCTACTTAAATGATTTACTCCCAAGTGACATGGCACGAAGTCTGCCAGTAAGCACTCTCTCGCCGTCACTAAATGGCGTTCGAATGTTCGACGCGATATTTTTAAAAGTGATGCTAGGCGTATGTTAGGTTCGCCTGTTCGAAGTTTCATTAGATATCCACCTAGAACCACATTTGGCGCGTTCGACCGCTGTCGTAGTGATGGAGTTTGTTCGAGTACCAAATTGAATTCGGCGACCGTAAGTCCTGTCCAGTGTCGAAACTCATTTTCGTCTACTCTTTGCAAATTAAAATCAAAAATAGTCGATGGATTCTCTAAAGCTGTTCTATAAATTGAAATGATGTCCAATATATGGTCTTGATTAAAATCATGAGAAACATTTCCGTTGAGCAACTGGTCCCAATCGTGCACCATTATGTGTTCATTACAAACACGAGCACTTGTTGGTATGTAGAAATTGTAATATGATAACATGTAAGCTTTTATGCTATTAGGTATTCGAAGCCGTGACTCGTTTAAACAACCATTAAATATGCAATGGCGGGCCGTATTAGATGCTCTAGCGAGATTTCGTTGGATATCTGGCATAGCTGGTAGAACTGGCATATCAACATCTTCGTTGGCAGCTCCTGTAGCTGGCTGTGCCCGTTCGGCAGTGTCAATTGTATCTGGTGGAACTGACACATCAATATCTTCGTTGGGAGCTCCTGTAGCGGGCTGTGCCCGTTCGGCAGTGTCAATTGTATCTGGTGGAACTGGCACATCAATATCTTCGTTGGGAGCTTCTGTAGCCAGCTGTGCCCGTTCGGCAGTGTTAATTCGTTGCCAACATCGATGGCACGTGAATACAACTTCACCTTCATCGAAGGATACCTACAGATAGGAAAGAAAGACAGAAAATGTTTATTAATGTTGTGTTATTTTTACTTTTGGCCTCCTGGTCATAGCATCATTTCTCAATATGACATTTTATTATTACAACCTTTAAACTTATATTATGCACGTGGGATTGAGCCTAGTTTAACATGTATTGTGTAATTTGGTCTTCTCCATTCTATATAATTACTAACGGTTGGGTATGACATAATCTTACTTAGGAACTCTTTTTATTTTCAGTCCAGTAAATCTATAAGTTTAGGTATTTAAACTATCATGGTCAGTAACTCGAACAAGCTGGATTCCTAACGATGCTTAAAGGAAACTCAAAACAATACCATTGTAAATATCGCGATATCTCTAATAATAATGACATAAGTCGCTTCGGACCTCGAAGCGACCAAATTCACAAGAGGTATTAGATCACAATCAAAAGGATTAATTATAAGGTACTTAGGTACCTAGTGCTATAGAATTAACAAACAGAACTTACCTTTTTTTTTTTTTTTTTTTTTTTTTTTTTTTTTTTTTTTTTTTTTTTTTTTTTTACAACGCTTTTTACCTCGCGTGAAGAATGTCTTCGTATATATACTTCAACAAAAGGTCTGGATTGTATTAGGGTATACGTTATTAAATGACGTTGCCGCTGACGCAAAACAGAGCGCTCACAAACAACACATAGAAGTCTATTTCCTTCCATTATAAAAAAAATATGGGAGTCCAATTAACAAGCACAGGTCAAAATAATAGCAATATTCAACAGTCCGATAAACAAGCAAAGGTCGTAGATAATTCGTAACAAGAACAAGGAATCGCACAGTACAATACACAACGACAAGCGAAGGTAAACTGCGAGGTGCTGTGATAAGGACAGTGCGAGCGGGCGAGGCGGGGTGCGGGAGTTGCGGGGGCAGGCTGCAAACATGTACCTGCGCTTGCGTCGCGTCGTCGGGAATTCAAAAAAACCTCACGCCCGATGTGTCCCCCACAAGCTGCGAGGTGCTGTGATAAGGACAGTGCGAGCGGGCGAGGTGGGGTGCGGGAGTTGCGGGGGCAGGCTGCAAACATGTACCTGCGCTTGCGTCGCGTCGTCGGGAATTCAAAAAAACCTCACGCCCGATGTGTCCCCCACAAGCTGCGAGGTGCTGTGATAAGGACAGTGCGAGCGGGCGAGGTGGGGTGCGGGAGTTGCGGGGGCAGGCTGCAAACATGTACCTGCGCTTGCGTCGCGTCGTCGGGAATTCAAAACAACCTCACGCCCGATCGTCTCCCCCACAAAAGTATAGAACATTCGATGTAAATTCTGTTCCAATTAAGAAAAAAAAATAAAGTCTGCTCTAATTAAGAGAGAAACCCCATGAGCTACACATTTGCGGCCATACCAAAAAATGAAGTACATAAAATATCCTTTAAATTGACATATAGCTTGTCGGTATTGAGTAGGTAGACCACTTTGCCCATCCTCCTTTATTTTTAATACAGTACATTATAAGCGCTAGAGGGCGCCACACAAGATTGGGTGACACGTAATATAGCCTATAACCATCGGACGATCAAGCCGCTTGTAACGATACCTCATTTGTCCAGTTCTAATAAGTATTTGAGGAGCTATGAGGGAACAAATGAACATATATACATACATACATAGCCTGTCAAAATCATAACCCTCCTTTTGGCTTCGCCGTAGTCGGGTAAAAATGAACCCCTATTTCCCTTGGTCACGAGATAGCGCCTGAACGGCTGAACCGATTTCGCTAATTCTTTTTTTGTTGTGTTCGTTATTGTTAGGAGAAGGTTCTTATGAAAGAAAAAATGAAGAAAATTGCGCAAAAAATTAGAAAATTTAAGAATACATACCTACCACCACATAAAATAGCTGATCCGACATAGGCCATGTCTAAATTTTGAATTTGGAATACGAATAGGAAAAAATGTGTTTATTATTCTAATACTGCTGTATGATATTCTTCTATGTTATCTGACGTTTGATATAGAATTGATAGGGTGATTATACTCCGTCCATTATATTATTGTATTTTAGACAGCTCACTGACAGTTGTCGATGTAACTTTGTGCTAGCGTCAATACCTAAAAATGCGAACAAAAATTAGGCGCCAATACTTCATATTTCATTGACAACGTCACGTCAACCAGAAAGCAAATTTGGGGATGTAGTTAGTCGTAGTAGAAAATGTCATAATCGATATCGACTATGTACAGAAAATAATTAAAAATATTACCTAACTTTGTACGCGCATGGCTCCGTCATAAATGTAGACGGAGTTACAAAATTATTTTTTGGGTTTTATTTATATATTATTGGCAAAATGGTCCCATTTAAATTTCATAAAGATTTCGTTAATAAATACCAGGAAATCAGCCGCGAGTGCTGCAATATTACATGCCATTATTCATACCACTTCGAATGGGTACGCAGAGGTGTTTAGAATATTCAGCGATATTCCTGGTGTCCGGTGTTTATACATCGATTCTAAAAATTTTTTTTTTATTGATTTTAGTATTGCTGCTTTATTGCTATGTATAGTGTAATAATGAAACATGAAATTATGATACATACCTATATTTTTATATTATGGTTTTTCTAATCGGGTTTTTTAACTTTATCGATATTTTAAATTAACTTGCAATCACTACTTCCATCTGTCTAAAATACAATAATATAATGGACGGGGGTATAGTAGACATTTTTCTGAATTAACAAAATGGCCGTTGCTTGGGCCGCGAAAATATTTATGGTGGCTATTTTTTTATTTAGGGCGAAAAATTTATGGTTTAAGGTAGTATGAACGCCCTTGAGCGTAGAGGTATATGTTTGTATGGGTCCCATAGGTATATAAGCTCCGTAGGTGTGAGTATGGGCCCCGGTGACCTATTAGTGTCGGGAGCTCCGTGGGCGTATGGGGCCCGAATCGAAATGCTTTCTGTTCTCAAAATAATTAGGAGAATTTGATACAGCTAATTGATTCTAATTTCTAAGGCGAAACGAATTTTGCCGGGACAGCTAGTATAGAATATAAATAAATTCATTTATCGCACAATTTAGACATAAAGCCTTTGGGGCGTGGCGGTAGTAAATGTGACTGCTACGCAGGAGGCGCGGGTTTCCTTCCCGCTCGGTGTAAATATTTGTGTGCATCCATACTTCCATACTAATATTATAAACTCTGTCTGTCTGCCTGTATGTTTTTCACTCATAAACCACTGAACCGATGTTGATGAAATTTGGTATAGGGATAGATTAGACCATGAGAAAGGACATAGGCTATGTTTGGTCACGATAACTGACATCCACGCGGGCGACATTTTGGTCTAAATTGATTTTATTTTTATACGATTTTATTTATATACTACTAGAGTTTTCCGGGTTCGGAAGCGTTCCCCTTTCACCCAGTATTTAGCGAGTGTGTGCTATGAGTAATGGAATCAATACATGGGAACCTAACGTAACCTAGCCCAAAAACATACCTTTGACGGGTGTGACAGCGCCGAACAGTCTCCAGTCGAACTCCGTCGGCACCTTGTCACTCTCGGCCCTGAGCAAATTGCCGCTGTACGGGAACGGGAGCCCTGACAATAAATAACATAACATAAACATAAACTCACGCCTGTATTCCCCGAAAGGGTAGGCAGAGGTGCTAGCACCCACATTTCACCAGTTTATGTTTAGGTCCCAATGTAATAGGTGGCGAGCCTATTGCCATTAACTGGGCACTTATAAACCTGCGATAAATACACACATAACTTCGAAAAGCATCGAAAAGTCATTGGTGTGTGCCATGGTAAACCTGGGATCGAACCCGAGACCTCGTCTCAGCAGTCCATTACCCATACCACTAGGCTACCGCAGGTACCACAATAAATACATCTATGATATAATATCATTCGCTGCATATCTGTCAAATATCCGAATACGCGGTTATGCGGATACGCGGATATATTAGTTTTTACTCAATTTGACATCTTCTGTGGCGTTGCGGTAGTGAACGTGACTGCTACGCAGGAGACGCGGGTTCGATCCCCGCTCAATGCAAATATTTGTATGCATGAATATGGTTATTTGCATTTGTCTGGGTGTTTCTATGTATCTTAAGTATGTATTTACAAAAAAAAGTGTCTAAGAATGTTTATCCGCATTCTAGATTCCATAACACAAGCTAGTTAAGCTTACCATGGGTCTAGATAGCGTTGTGTAGAATGTTGTGGCATATTTATTTTATTTATTTAATTCGTACCGATACATTTAACCCCGCGAAACAATAATCAATGTTTCTCCAATCTTGGATATCCGCGGATAATGGATACAGACATTGGGCACATCACTACTTTAGTTCATACAACTAAAAAGACAAAATTCAACCTCGGATATCCGCGGATATTCGGCACATCACTAGTACTATTTAGTGAACATACCCTGGTTGGGCCCGGAGTACCTCCTGCCCCTGAGCGCGGCCAGTTCATCATCAGTCCTGTCTGCGAGGTGGTTCACAGCTGTTCTGAAGGTACGGCGGGCGCGGTTGTGCGAATATATGAACCTGGTGGACCAGGGAGGATTATTTAGTACATAAATATATTAAATCGAATACATAGGGAAAAATCTATTCTCGGGCGGGACTCGAACCCGCAGTATTTCCCTTACAGGGGGGCCTTGACCAATTCGGCTACCGAGACACGCCCGATGTGATTCAAATTTCCCTTCTATTTATCCGTTCTTACGGCGACGGTGGAGTCATCTATCGATCTTCTTACGAACTATCGGACCTATGAATGATGTTACAATCATGCACCGTCACCCCTATAGACGGATATAAAGAGAAGGAAAATTTGGAATGATTCTAGTGTGGCTCAATAGCTCAGTTGGAAGAGCAGTCCCCCTGTAAGGGAAAGGTCGTGAGTTCGAGTCTCACTTGAGCATTTAATTTTTTCCAATGTTTTTCGAACTTAAAAGTTAGCATAATCTAATACATAAAATTCTCGTGTCACAGTTTTCGTTGCCATACTCCTCCGAAACGGCTTGACCGATTTTGATGAAATTTTTTGTGCTTATCCGGTATCTATGAGAATCGGCCAACATCTATTTTTCATCCCCCTAAATGGTGCAGCGGGAACGGGATCTGACGCGGATCGCGGGGCGGGAAAAAATTGGCGGTACGAAGTTCGCCGGGACAGCTAGTAAATGCTATAAAAAATTCATTCAAATGTTACAATCATTTTTAAACATTGACTTTTCCCTATGTATTCGATTTGTATAGTTAGCATACATAATGCTGTAAAATTCATTCAAATATATCAAAATCAAATACTTCAATCAATCAAAGCGTCAGTAGCTTAGAGGTTAAGTTAAAAAATTATTACAATAACACAAGCATATGGGTTTAATTCGTGAGGTTGTTGACATATGAAATGTAGATTCGCCGAACATTTACACATCGACATCTGAAAACCCCATTCGACATGCGGTTTTAGTCGGTTTCCGATACAAACACCGAGACATCCTTTCTTATGTTAAGTGCGGAGATCACCACGGATACCCCCCTCTATCATCCCAGAGCCTGCAGGGTGATTATATCGATCTTGAACCGACTAAAAGCGCACTCCGTCTCGAGTTATTAGCTAACGCGGATGTGTTAGCCATTCGAGGGAATTTTTGCACAAAAAGAAGGTTTTTTTGATTTGCCTACCGCTTGTAGATAAGTAGTATAAAAAAATAGTTACCTAAGATTTTGTCTAAATATGTTCAATCTCCTTTCATGTTCTACTTCGCTGACGTAGTTTTTGTTGTGCTTATTCTTGAACCTGTAAGAAAAATTTACATATTACAAAAATAAAAATTAGAGTCGATTGACAGTGGAAAACGAATTTGGGTCAGCTAGTACATTATGTACCGATTCTCAAACATAAATGGAATTATATATGAGTATATAAGTAATATAATATGTATATGTATATGTGTATGTATTGTATGCAAGTATTATAGTGTATGTATGACGTGAGTATGTATTAAAATGATTAAAAAATAAAAAACCCGACTGCCACTGAAAATACTGAAATAAGTTTGATAGCAGGCGGTAACCATTAATTTTCTTTTGGTTTATGATTGGCATATGGGTACCCCGCCTGCTATCAAACTTATTTAAGTCGTTTCAGTGGCAGTCGGGTTTTTTATTTTTTAATCATTTTGTTTTATTTTATACTTTTTAGTTATGACATGACATAGAAACCTATAGATGATTTTAAAATACCTATTCAACGACACCCCACTTGACAAAGTTAATCGACTTTTTGTTTTTTCATTTTGTCAATATGGCGTCTGGTTGTCACTGTGGTGAATTTTGATTACTGTCATGTCTTTAGTGACACTCTCAAGGTTAAGACGAATCGATTGACGTAAGAATTATCAAAATCGGCCGACGCATTTGGTCTCTAGAACGCCACATAGAAACAAACATACATATATACATAGACTGATAAACACATAACCCTCCTTTACGTCGCGCAGTCGGGTAATTAGATATTGTATAGAGATCCGGTTCTTAGCATTCCATGGATTCACCGTGCGGTCGCCGGGTCCATGGCGTGGTACAGAGAGGAACACTGTGACGGCGCCTGGGACTTGCGACCCAGGTGTAGGTTTAGGGGCCACCCTGTGATGCATCAGCGCTCACCTCCACCGTCGGTCGTGTTCCCCCCTCTACCTATCCAAATTTGGTAAGATCCTATCAACGCCGTTTTAGATATTCGTTTGAGTAAAGAGCTTACTGAAGCTCTTGGCAATCCGAGGTCTTTAAATAAGTTATACAGGGATTTAGCTGGAATTCCCCTTGCTCCTACTTCCACGGCGTAGAGTTTAACCACATAGCCATTTTTGGTTAACTCGTTGGTCAGGTCAAAGTATTTGTTTATTTTTATAGCGTGGTCTTTAGGTATGTTAGTTTCCCACGGTACTGTGAGTTCTACTAGTACTGCACGCTTTTGCTGTTTTGAAAATAGGAATATATCGGGTCTGGATGACGAGGCACAAACATCCTCCGGTATTTTATAGTGTTTCTCATACGAATCTGCGAGTAATGTCCAGTCAGCGGCTGCTATCAAAATTGAGTACGGCTTTTGATTTGTCTTTTTTGAGCAGCCTTCCTTTACAAACGCGACGTCATTTCTTTGGTTTGTGGTTAAACCCTTTTTCGCTCTAGCTACCGCCAAACTTACCGCCTCACGTACGATTTCTAATACCTTATCATGTCGGCGCGAGTAATGACCCCGGTCTAATAGCGTCCTACAACCCACCAGTAGGTGCCTAGCAGTACCAATTGCTTCACCACATGAGTTACATGTTTTATCTGTGGCTTTTCCCCATCTGACAAGATTGCTTTGGTCGGGGAGGGTCAACTGGAATGCATTGAGATAGAATTTAAGGAGAGCCGGTGACCAGTCGTATATTAAGGTACGCCATTTTAAGGCTATGGGAATACAAAATTCACCTAGTGTTAACCATTCGTTTTGTACTTCTAGGTTCATTGCGTGCACTTTGTAGGTATTATTTTCATCTACTTGAAGAAAAGATTTTGTTATGTCTTTGTCTGACTGCCTCCTAGTATTACCCAAACCTACCCTACCAGTCTGCGAGCCTATCATGAATTTTTTATGGAATTGGAGGCGCGACTCGAGCTCTTTAGTACTTTGGTCTTTTGGAAGAGCTTGCACGATTTCGTCTTTTGATTTCGCTAGGACGTGCATTTTGGTTACTCTTAGATGTTTATATAGTTCCGATGGTTTCTTGAACGTCATTCCAAAGTTATTTGAGGCTCTATATAATGTCGATGGGTCTGCCGACTGAGCTAGCCCCAGCCACGACTTCAATGTCTTCGTAACATTCGCATCTAGTTTTTTAGTTAGACTGTTAACCTTTCAGTAAATTGTTCATTCCTCTGCTTGCACCACAATGTGTCTCTGCATCACCCTAAGGTAGACTGGCAGATGGCAGATAATGCCTTTGGCATTAAGTCCGCCTTTGTACAACTGTGCATAAATTTTAAAAATAAATAGATGTTACCTGTTAAACTCTTGATGTAAATGGTCATCTCTAGCGGGGTGTACGAACTCCATCATGGGGTTAAATGTGGCGTAGTGGCGGTTACCGGGACCCGGGAACGATGAGCATTTTGCGACTGTGGAAAAAAATATGTTACCAAACTTTACACACCTTTTTTCGTGCGGAAATATCCACGTAACTGTTTGGGCCGGCTGGTAGGAAGGTTACGTCGAAGTAAAACCGACTAAAATCGCATGTGGTAGTCGTAAAATAGTCTTTTTAGATTTCATTGATGCCTGATACTATGATTTGCCATAATCATAAACTGTGACATGGCTCTTCATTATGTACGTTTTAACGTAAGTATATCTATACTAATATTATAAAGAGGAAAGATTGTATTTTTGTTTGTAACGAATAAACTCAAACTACTGGACCGATTTCAAAAATTCATTCGTCATTAAAAAAATACTTTAAAAGAAAGAAAAATGTTTTTATTATGACATGCTGCAGCATACAACTTATCTAATTTACATTTTTTTTTACAACTCCTTCTTAAAAACTATTTTTTTATAAATACATTTTTGGATTGTCAACACAGAACAACATTCCTGTCTTTAGATTCCATATCTTTAACTAGCTCTGTGAATTGATAATCTATATGACATCACATCATAGGTGACCCTCTTTCTGAGACTTTGCCTTTAGCTTACCATCAGGGCAGGTGAAGTCAAATTGACGTGTCCCTTATAAAAAATAAATAGCATAGCATCGTTATGTAATCTTAGCAACACGTAATAGTATATAATATGATTGCATTTGAACACCATATAATTATGTACGTTCAGAATTCCCCAACACCTGGCCCCGATTCTGTTAAAACCAAACCACAGTGGTGCCACCGCCACTGCAAAAAACGGCATTAAATAATAAACTTTAAAGCGATGCCGTTAAAGTTTAAAATGAAATGAGGCACCCAGACCAATGCAAATAGCCATATTCATGAATACAAATATTTGCACTGAGCGGGGATCAAACCAGCGCCTACTGCGTGGCAGTCGCGTTCACTATCGCCACACCACAGAGGCACACCACAAAGAATAGATTACTTACTATCATCGATGTTGAAGACAGCCGGGTCGATATCCTCGATGTCGTAGTCCGAGTAGTCGAGGTAGTAATGGTCGTAGTGGGAGCCGAACAGAGAGTTGAACCCTTTCATCTCGTACCTACAATAGATTAGATGGTTATATTAAACGTTTAGTCGCATTTGGTCCAATTGTCAAAAAACGATTTAGATAGGTTAGGTTAGAAGGCTAATGCGGGAGCGGAGTGGAGCTCACGCATTAAGCCTTCGTGGTTAACTAATATGGCACATGACCACGCACACTTGCACCACAGAAATATACCAGGTGTAAGGGGAACGCTCCGGAAGCCAAAAACCCCTAGTAGTACTCCAAGTTTTAGTTTTTTTTTTTTAAGAATATTTGTACCGAAATTACTAATAATTTCCCCCTCTCCCTCCAGCTAAGCTAAATTGCTTGTGTTCAGAGTTTAAAATTTCATTCAAATATAAAATAATGTATTTTTTTTCTTTCACCATACACTCGTCTTTCACCAAGATAAATTGTATTGAAAGTTTCGGCCTAAATGCATCTTATGCCGTTCATAACGCGATTAAAATTGTAAAAAGTGAAACACTCAGGCGGGATTTCAACCCGAGATTATTTTGTATAGGAAAATTTTGAACGCTTAAGGCGTGGTTCGGTAGCTCTGTGATCAAATCATTGCCCCTGTAAGGGACTGCGTTCAATGCCCGCCTGAGCAATTCACTGTTTCTTGTCTTTGTGTTTAAACACTATGCCGAAGTTACGCGACCGAAGTTGAGCACAATTACGCCTGCAATGCTATTTGAATTACTAGCGACACACTATGCCGTCACTATGTCGTAATTACTTCATAGCGTAAAGCCTAACTTCGGTCGGGCGTAAGTTCAGCGGCAACTTATTCTGTGAGCACACAATATACGCGACCGAAGTTCGGTTCGAAAGTAATAACAAGATCACTTTGTTTTGCGTCTGTCTGTCGAAGCGTAGGTAGCTTAGTGTTTAAGAAGTCGGCCTTACGATCGAGAGGTCCCGGGTTCGAATCCTGGCCGTTACACTACCGACGTGAACCCACTCCTAACACAAGCTTAGTTGGAGGGGTTAGATGGAATATTAGTAACTTCGGTTCTAATATTCTAAAATAAAATAAAAAAAAGATAACACGACACGACAGCGCTCGAGACACTGAATACACACACAAAGTTGTGAAACTGAATACGTCAGAACGTAAAATCAGCCGCCGAACTTCGGTCGCGTAGCTTCGGCATAGTGTGTTTAGACACTTAATAATGACTTACCTAACAGGTATAGGTATAGATTCTCCCTTGAGCGTCTTCTTGTACTTGACCCACATGGTGTACTTGTTGATTTTATTGCCTATTGTTTGCACCATCTGCCATTTTGATGTGTCAGAATCCTCCATGTTTTCTGTGCCTATAATAAATATTATAGTTTATGAATCAAAATTTCTAACATCTTATTTATTTTTCTACATCATCATCATCCTCCTGCTCTTATACCAAGTTTATTTGGGGTCGGCGCAACATGCGTGTTTCTTCCATTCATCTCTTGTTGCAGTCATTTCAACGTTCACTCCACACAGTCCATTCGCCTCCTTTTAGGTCTTCCTCTCCCCTTGTAGCCTTCCACTTCCATGATTAGTTTATTTTTCTACCTATATACATACATATATATCACGCCTTTATCCCCAGACGGTTAGGCAGAGGTGAATTAACACCCACATTACACCAATCATTGTATTCGGTCCCTATGCCTATTGCCTATTGCTGCATTCTAGGCACTATTGTGGACTCGAGCTATGCATCTGATGCTGAGTCTGGGCTGTATATATCTGTCTGATGTTAAACAGCCCTATCCCTTAGTCGCCTTGTACGACACCGCATGGGGAGAGATGGAGTGGACCAAATTCTACTCTGCCGGGAACCACCATTTAATTTCTATCTATCTATACAATTGTATAACTGTTAATAGTAAATATTTGTTAGCGATGGACACAAAAATTATTGAACTAATTTAGATTCGGTTATTTTGTCAAGCCAAAATACGAGGCCCCACCAATAGGTTGTAACGGACAGCCCCCTGTGCAGAGGTTGGATGGGGGCAGAAGAAACGCCACAACATGTGCTTACAGAGTGCATGAGCGTGGCCGAACAACGGGCGAAATTCCTCCAGTCACCAGCATCGCTCCGGGAACCATGTGGAAACCTGAAAAGGCTGCTGGCTTTCTGGGAAGATCTGGGTTAGTTGGAATGAGAGGTAACATGCTACGCACAATGGCCCAATCAAGAGGCTAAGTGCGGAACAGCCCAGGTAAACTTAACTAAAGTAAACTAATACGAGGCCACCCAGCATGGATTATTTTGTATTAATCTATGCTTAGTGAATTTTAGCTCATCCACCACAGTAGCATCCCGTGTTATCCTCAAAAGACATCCAAAAAATGTGTACTGCATGCATAGAGAGCACCATTTTAGCACATATTAAGTCCAAGATATATCTCCCGAGGTATACTTACCGATAAACTTGAAGTCAGTCATGTCAGGTAACGCGGTCTGAACCTGGACCGCACTGTCCGACGACCCGTTTACTTGCAAGCATGTCTGCTGGTTCAATATTGTCTCGGTTGTTACTGGGGCAATCTGGAAAGATTAATAAATAATAGTTTAAAAACTAAAAAACACGCTTTCATTTCAAATCCATATCATGACCCCCATGATATGGACATTTCAAATAGCCTGTCCGCCATCTTGGTCGTCCGCCACACTGGATTCAAGTCACGTGACTATTTTTTTTTCGTATACCTGATAGCAAACCCTTCCATTTGATACCCATATCATGGGGGTGGATTTCAAACAGCCAGTCCGCCATCTTAGGTAGGCTTTTTTTTTTCCGTGCGGAAATCCCCTCGGATACCCCCCTGCCGGAGCCGGAAGGGGAGGTTATTTATTTATTTATTTATTTATTTGATTATAGACGAGCAGCATTGAGCTGATGTGTCTATGTCACAGTTCACACTTGTTGAAGAACAGTTCAATTTATTCACTACACTTGATTGTGCCCATAGATATTAGCTAAGTTTGTTTGTTTGTAACCAGTGGTCCAGTCTGTTTTTGAAATTGTTCACTGAAGTGGCAGTAACAACATCCTCAGGTAGTCTATTCCAATTGTGAACTACCCGGTTACTAAGAAAGTGGTGCGCAGTATTTGTGTTTGCTGTTGCACGGGTTATTCTCAGGCTATGTCTTCTGGCTGATTTAGTGGGAACTTTTGGTATGTAAATTGTGTGAATATCTGGTAGATTATACTTGTGGGTTATGATCTTGAAGGTCTCTATTAGGTCACCTCGAAGGCGTCTCTCCTGCAGGGTGGTAAGGTGCAATGCTTCTAGTCTGTCCGTGTATGTTTTACGGCGTAGGCAAACAGGGAGTTTCGTGGCTCTCCTTTGCACACTCTCTAAGAGGTCAATATCCTTTTGGAAGTATGGACTCCAAATCTGGAATGCGTACTCCAGAAGAGGTCTTATATAGGTTTTGTATATTTTCAGGAAAACCTCCACACTTAAGGTTTGGAATGCCTTTCTTATGACATACAAAAACGAGTTGGCTTTTTTCACAATTCCAGCAATGTGATCTGCCCATTTCAGGTTCGCGGTTATCACAACCCCCAAGTCTTTTTGTTGGTCAACAGGGTTAATAGGTGTGCCATCCAAATAATATGTGATTTGGGGATTTGTTTGCCCAAGGTGGAGTACACTGCACTTTGATTGGTTCAATTGGAAGATCCAGTCCTTAGTCCATTCATGAACACGATTTAAGTCATTTTGAAGCTGGCCAGAGTGGATGAGTGGATTGGCAAAGAATTTTCCATCGTCGGCGAAGAAGGATGATTCGGATTCAATGCGTTCTATCAGGTCTGTCACATATATGCCGAATAGATGGGCCGAGAGGACAGATCCTTGAGGAACGCCACTTAGTACTTGTTTCTTTCTAGATAATGTGTCTCCTATTCTTACCTGAAATGTTCTATTAGACAGGTACATTTCTATCCATTTTAGTAGTTTTCCACTAATTCCATATTGGCTTAGTTTTATGAGCAGACGCCTATGAGGAACTTTGTCGAAGGCACGTTCAAAGTCTAGGTAAAGGATATCAACTGGTCTCTTGCTGTCAAGATCATTTGTCCATGAGTGCAGACAAGATAGTAGGTTAGTGATAGTCGATCTCTTTTCAACAAATCCATGTTGTTTCGTAGGTATTATGTTTTCCTTGTTAAGGTAATGTGTTAGATTTTTGCAGATAATTTTCTCCATAACCTTGACAAAACCAGAGGTGAGGCTGATTGGTCGAAAGTTTCCAGGAACAGTTTTGTCACCCTTCTTGTAGACAGGCGTCACAACAGCATGCTTCCAATCCTGCGGTATATATCCGCTTTGTAACGATTTGTTCATTAGTGCAGTAAGAGGACCCACTAGGGTTGGGATGCAATTCTTGAGAATACAGTTCGGAATAAGATCAGGTCCGGGGGAGGACTGGATGTTCAGGTTGGAAAGCACTTTAGTTACATCATCCACAGTGAACACTATATCAGACAGACCATTTTTAGCATGTGTAACATAGTGCTGATTAGTCAGTGCTGGTTCTCTGGAGTATGCCTTCTCAAATTCCTCAGCAAAGGCGTTGGCAATGTCTTCAGGATCCGTGACAAGGTCACCATTTCCATTTCTTATAGCAGGTGGGATGCCCACTTTAGATGAAGTACAGCGGCGAATATGCGAGTAAAATGCTTTGTCACCGTCTTCCAGTATTTTTACTTCAAATAAGCTTCTCAACCTTCTAGTCAGTGCCACACACTTGTTACTGACCTCCCTAAAGTTCGTGTAGTGTGCTGCTATCCCAGATTTTCTGTAGATATCCCACAGTTTTTTCTTATCTGATACCAATTTAAGGACATCACTGTTAATCCACGGTCTATTGTATATCCTGTTTTTTATTATCTTTTCTGGTGCAAATTTATCGGTTGTCGAGCCAATAGCATGCAAGATGCCTTGCCACAATTCCTCTGGATTTGATGCCGGTTTCAAGGTACTTATATGTTGATCTAATTCATTGTTATAGTCGGTGTAGTTAATTAATTGATAGTTTCTTTTGACCTTGGGTCTTATGTTTTGTTTATGAATCAGGCATTGAACACTAAATTCCAACACACTGTGATCACTTTTGCCTATGGGTGCCTTGTGTACAATATCACTGACAAGTGTCTCATCATTTACCATGACTAAGTCAAGGAGTGATGGTGCATACCCCTCCCTATGTCTAGTAGGGCTAGACACCAGTTGGTACAGGTTACTATCTATAAACTTGGCTGCAAATAGTTCAGCTGGTCCCGTGTGGTGTTGGTTATCAAGGATTGGCCAATTAATAGTTGGATAATTAAAGTCACCTGCTACAATCACAGAGTTAGTTTCAGAAGCTGCGGTCAAATTGTTTAGTAAGTTCAGATCATGAGGTCTCCATATCCGCTCATTATCATTCTCTGAACGGTATACACCTACCACAAGAAAGCATTGAGTGTCCAATTGTATATCAACATAAAGTGCTTCAACCTCATCACACATGTATGATTTGTTTATCCTAGCAATAATAGGGATTCCATTAACACTATTTCTGATATACATGGCTACACCTCCACCTCGAGTCTTCCCCTCCATTTTATTCTTTTTGTGTTTACGATCTAGTCTGTAGAGTGTATAGTCTGGAATATTGTATGTGCTGCTGCGGTCGTTGTATCTTAGCCAAGTTTCAGTCAAAACTACTATGCATGGTTTATTTGTGTTTATGTACAGGAGAAGTAGGTCGAACTTGGCTGGTAGGGAACATAGGTTGGTGTAACAAAATGTAAGGTCTGTGTATGGGTTTCTGTTTTGGTCATTTAGTTTTTTTGATGTATAATTTTGGGATTGCCCTTTATGTATTTAATGGTCAAGCCAGATTCTCCCTTCTCAGTCCTAGCCCTAAGGGTCTCTCGAAGTTTGGTTAACTCCTCACGTTGCAAGGGTGTCTTATCATTATAAACTCTTACCTCCTTGTTGGCCTTACTCTTGTTTTTTAGAATCCAGATAGCATCCTCTCTGGTCTTGAAGACTACCTTCATAGGTCGGGGCTTCTGGCTGTCAGGGTCACGACGGCCTAAACGTTGCACCACCAACACTTTGTTCGAGTATTCACTACCATTGTTTATATCCTGTAATATCTTTTTGACAGCTGATTCATCATACACCTTTCGGTCTACACCCAAATCGGAATCGCTTTCTTTAACACCCACAAGTATAATGTTGCTTGCCCTTTGTTCTCGTTCCAGTAGTTCCTCAAGTAACGCATTGGTATCCCCAGAGGCCAACGAAGCCGACGCCGTTGCCGGTATTCCGACTGCCGTTACAGGTGCCGCGGGCGGGGCTTTCAAGGATTCAGATATGTGTTGTTTTACTTCGTTCAGTTCTTCGCGGAGACTATCATATGCTTTAAGCTTTGGCACCTGAAACAAAGCCTCACGACACGGCGGGCAAAGGTAAAGCAGCGTCCGCTTGCCTTTCAGACCCATTACGCGTGCCTCGCTGCTCGTTAAATTACTGCATTGCAGGCAGATATTCCTTTTGCAACCATCACATTGCACCGCATTCTCGTCATTGTGTTCGTTTTCGCACTTAAAACACTTCATTTCTATTGGTATTAAGGACCGGTACTGATTTTCAAAGCGAGAATGATTACGACGCGAATTTTTGCACAACTTGTTTTTTTTTTCGATTATTTTATATCACAGTTATTAGTTAAGGCACAATCTATGATTTTTCACTATTTTCAAAGTTATTTAAGCGCTATATTTAATTTAATTAGAGATTTCAGACACGACAAAAGTTTTAGAGCTGTTACTTCAACAGAGGGTAGAAGCGACTCGAGCCGACTAAAACCGCACGCCGACTGTGGGTCGTGGTGCTAGGCCGGAGGTGAGGTTGTCATCGACATATCCCTCGCACCCCGGCGGACCCAGGGCCATCACTTATGGTTTAGCCCTCCTCGGGAGGGGGGACAACGGTGTCCCCGACTCGCCCCCGGAATGGGGAGGCGCGCTTCTTAGCGCGCCGTCGCCGTGGCCTGCTTCTGCTGGGGTGACAGGCGGCTTCACCCGTCACCCCCAGGCCCGCGCTCATGGGGGACGGAGGTCAGTCAGTGCCCTCCGACGCCCGAGTTGCCTGTGCGCGCGGGCAGCGCGGTTCGCAAGTCTCGTTCGCTCGCGCTGCCTCTCCCGTTCCGCCGTCTCCTTCACGACCATTACCTGCTCGCTGAAGGAGACGCCGGCCGCCCACGCGTCCGCACAGCGGACCATTGCTGTGAGCAGGGAGGCGAGGGTAAGAACTCTCACTCCCAGGGCCGCCACTAGTTCTCGCCTCTGTCCGGCCCATGCCGGACACTCGGTGAGCGTGTGCAGCTCTGTGTCCTCGCTCGCGTCGCAATGATGGCACTCGGACGTTGGCTCCTTTTCGATCCGACGCAGATACCGCCCAAAGCACCCGTGCCCGGTGATAATCTGCGTCAGTCGATACGAGAGGCTGCCATGTGGCCTCTCTAGCCATTCCCCCATGATGGGCCTTACCGCCTCTATGACGGCATGCCCTGCGCGTGGTTGCTCAAGTCATCGCTCCCACTCCGCCACCATGATCCTGTGGAGCCGGGATCTCTCGGCCCGAATGTCTTCGGGCTCGGGATCGTATCCCCGCTCCCGCGCCTCCTTACGGAAACGATAGAGCGCCGCAAGGGATCTCGCTTCCAGGATCCACGGTGGCGATCCGGCTAGGAGACTCGCCGCTTCAAAGGATATCGTGCGGTATCCCCTAATTGCCCTGGAGGCCATCCTCTGCTGCGGCGCACGCAACAGGGGCATGAATCTGGTCTCTAGGGTGTCCGCCCACACGGGACACCCGTATAGGGCCATGGACCGCACGACACCCGCGTAGAGTCTCCTGCACGAGTCCTCCGGGTCCCTCAAGTTGGGCAGCAGCCGCACCAGCGCGTTAGCTGTCACCAACAGTTTGGAGCGCAGACTTCGGAAGTGCTTTACGAAGTCCCACCGACCGTCGAGTATTTCAACCGGGGCTTGATGTCGATGGGAGTACCTCCTACTGTCAGGCTGGATCCTCCGCCAGAGTCCTCACGCGCATGATGGCATCCACAGTGGAACGCCACCGGCGGAAGCCGTACTGCGTGTCCGCTAGGTCCGGCCCCACTCTAGAGAGGTGCTCGACGAGACGCTTGGCAATGACTCTTTCGAAGAGCTTGCGCACCTCGTCGAACAACACTATGGGCCGGTACCCAGACGGCTCGTCCGCCGGGCGTCCGTTCTTGCGGATGAGGACCAGTTTCCCCGTCTTCCACATCTTCGGAAACTGGCCCCGCTCCAAGCATGCGCTGAGGAACCCTCGCAGTCGGGGTTCGAGACCGTCTTCCCCTAGAGCTAGGACCCACGCACGGCCTGGAATGCCGTCGGGTCCCGGGGCGGTGTTCTTCTTGGCTCTAAGCCGTCGCACCGCCAGCTCTAGTTCTACCCAAGTGACCTCGGGCACGTCGTCGTCAATAACCACGCCGGGCGCAACAGGCGACCGAGGTGGCGGAGTCATCTGCGGCGGAACGTGTTCCGCTCGCACCGGGAACAGGGATTCCACCACTCCTCCAAGCAGAGCCGGCTCGAGAACCTGGGTTAGCGGTGGGGCCCGGGGGCGCAGCTTTCCTCTTACCAAGCAGTAAGGCCGCCCCCATGGGTCCCGCTCCAGTGTCTCCAGCAGCTCCCTATAGGAAGCTGCCTTGGACCGCTTGATCTCTGCTCGGAGGGCATTCCTGGCTTCCCTGTATCCCTCTTGTAACTCCGCCACTAGGGGATCTGTGTCTGCGGGGCGGCTACGTCTCCTACGGAGCCTGGCCCACCGGCGGTGCGCGATCACGCAGGCTTGCCGCAGCCTCGCGATCTCCGCAGTCCACCAGTAGACCCGGTGCCTCGGACTATTGGCTGGAGCCCTAGGCATACCCGCATCGCAAACAACAGTCATGGCCTCCCGGAACCATGGCCCAGGCCTGCACAGAGGCGGCTTCCAGGAGAGCTTCCCTATTCAGACCCCTTAGCACCCAGCGCGGCTCGCGTGGGGCCGGTGTGACCGGCGCATCACTCTCGGGAGGGGAGACATCGAACCGAACGTATCGGTGATCCGCTAATGTCTCCACCTCCACGACGACATGCCAGTCCCGCACACGTTGCGACAGCGAAGCGCTCGCGAACGAGAGATGTACGATCGATTCGCGCTCCGCCACCCAGAACGTGGCTTCGGCCCCGCGATTCTGGAGAACCAGACCGAGAGTACCGGCCCAGCTCTCCAGAGCCCTGCCTCGCGGGTTCGTGTGCCGGGACCCCCAAGCCTCAGACCAGGCATTGAAGTCCCCAAGCACCAGAACCGGGCGAGGGTGACAGGCATTGACGACGTCGGTCAGCCGCTCCAGCGACCGCCGATACTGCCCTACGCGTTGGTGTAATGCCGGCGTGAGATAGACGGCCACGACCGCAATCTCCCCCACACGCGCCGCTACGATGCCATGCTCCCTTGCGATCACCACAAAGGGAGGGGCACCCGCAGCGGCGTTACGCACCAGTGCCGCCGATCCATCCAGGTCGAACACCCAGGCAGGCCCGGGAGGCCGGTAAGTGTATGGATCGGCGACAGCGGCGACGTGTATGGACCACTGTGCCATGCTCTGGAGCAGAAGTGCCTGAGCATCGACACCGTGGCCCACGTTCGCCTGCAGGATGCAGAGCTGGGGATCCATTATGGAACCAGCCATATTGGATTTGTAATGACGTTTCTTAACTAGTCATGTATTATCATCATAACTCAGAGCGTGTGCAAAATTTCATCCTAATTGAAGACCGAGAAGTGGGTCAAATTAAGATTCCAAGATTTTCTTACATACATAGTTATAAGTGAAGCTAATAAAAGTGTGTTAAAATAGTTTTAAATATACTACTCTGTCTTAAATGACTATATTACGTATATTAACTTTTCAACAAATACCCACCTTTATAGATGTGCCAAAGGGCTTGTAGTTCGCAGAAGTAATCTGGTACGTCTTGACCATCCCGCCATAGTAGTCGATACGGGACTTACCCGCCTTGCTGTCAAACCTACAAAACAGAAAAGGAATAGGCTAATTCATTTATAAGAATACAAATGGAAGAACGAGGATGGTTCTTAAAAAAAATAGAAAATTGTCTAAGGGCCGGTTCGACCCAACGCGAGTAAAGTTTATTCCTAGAATAAACAGCCAATATGTCGGTGATATTGCCTGTAAATTCTGGGAATAAACTTCGCGTTGGTCGAATGTACATACCATAAGGCGTTCAAGCCGGTGTGGTCGGCTAGTACTATTACAATAATAAAATTGTACATTTTTGTTCGCGACGGACGAAAAAACTACAGAACGGATTGGATCCGTTTTTTTAGAAAGGTGACTTAAAATCTTACGTTTGTTTGATTGTAATTGGTTGAGTAGAACCGGAGATGAGAGATCTACGCAGGCAGAGCCGAGGCCAAAGGCTTGTAATATCAGAACAGGCATAATTTTACATAAAATTTATTATATTTCCGAGACTTTGCCTTTAGCTTAACATCAGGCGAGGTGAAGTCAAATTGACGTGTCCTCTATAAAAAAAAAAAAAAAAAAAAGAATTAGGTCAAACTGTCACAATACTTCGTCCATCTACCTTGGACATAAATATCTCTGCATCACCCTAAGGTTGACTGGTTAGAACCCATGGCATTAAGTCCGCCTTTGTGCATTTATTTTGTATCTGTGCAAAAAGTTTAAATAAATAAATAAGTAAACCTTTGAGAATGCCGTAAGGCGAAACCCGTCAGGTTCAGAATCAAAATAAAGTCAGTGGAAAAGTACAACAGTACAAGTCACTTCAATATGTGTAGCAGATTCCACCAAGCGCTAACAATCTCAAGTATAAACAAAAAAAAAGGTCTTTTTGAGTACTTCATTCATTAAGATCGACTGCATAGCTACATGAAAAGACAGATTGAAATTTATTTGACCGAGATTAATCGAATGCAAACAGTTTGTCTCATTCAATAGATAAATGCTCTTATGATTTATATTGACCTGTTGATAAAAGTTCAACGTACATAAACAAATGTAGTCCCTTTGTCTTTGTGCTATTTACTTATGATAAGTGTGATTATAAACATCATTTGTGAGAAGATTTATAATATAAACTGTCCCGGCGAACTTCGTACCGCCAATTTTTTAGATCCCGTTCCCGCTGCACCATTTAGGGGGATGAAAAATAGATGTTGGCCGATTCTCAGACCTACTCAATATGCTCACAAAATTTCATGAGAATCGGTCAAGCCGTTTCGGAGGAGTATGGCAACGAAAACTGTGACACGAGAATTTTATATATTAGAAGATACTTCTATTAGTAGATGAAAATATGTGTGAGAAAATAACTGAGAAGTCTTCTTCATCATCTTAACTTTAATAACAGTCGCATCCAAATCTTCCAGCTTGGAGTCTGGGGTCGGCTTTACCAGTCTAACTGCGAATTTGGCTAGACTTCGATATTTTCTGTGAAGCGATAGCCATCTAGCCTCCACAACCCAAAGGCGATATCGACGCATTGCAGTTAAACCAGTTGTTGGACTTTTGAGGGCTCCAGCTACCCGTAATGACTGCCATAGATGTTCGTATTGCAACCAGGACCGACGGCTTAACGTGCTCTCCGAGGCACGACCAGACCAATGCAAATACTCATATTCACGCATACATATATTTGCATGGAGCGAGGCTCGAGTAAGCACCTCCTGCGTAGCGGCCGCGTTCACTACCACTACGCCGCTAGGCCGTCGAACGCGACTGATGGAAAAATACGCAAACGATAGATAGATAGATAAATAAACCTTTATAGTACATCAGTATTACACTAAATGTATGGACAGTGCATGACATTATGTACAAATGGCGGCCTTATCGCTTATTTTAAACGATATCACTGCGAGAGAAGGAAAACCCGAAATAAAACCCTGTACCAACCCGTCTGGCCAGCGTGGAAACAGTAGGCCAAAGTCTCCTTACATTGGGAGAGGTCTATCTCCAGCACACCGGTCGAGTCTAAGGCCGATTACTTACTTATAAAGTTGAAGTAAGTGATATTACTTTTAAGGGGTGCGTCCTCGTGCTCCTACTAAATTGTCCTACTGGTAGGAGCACCGGGACACCTATGTACTGGTGCTCCTACTACAAAGGCAACCGTGAAGCGTCCAGTAGGAGCACCAAGACATTACAAAAATAGAAGTACTCATACACATACTCTGATTCAAGTACAGACGAATACAGATATCTACAAGTGTCACTTTGTTTGTTGCATATTTTGTCACTTTTTGTCCGTGCAAGAAAAAAAACTATCTAAATAATAAATTATATTGAAATTTAAAATGAGTACAGAAGAAATTATTCCCGTTTTAATTAAAAGGAAACGCGGAACTGTACCTATTGCTCTTCAAAGGAAAGCAATAATATAAACAAGGAGTTTACAAAAGCGTAGTGAAATATGACAGTGCAGTTATATGAAACTCGACCTGGATCATTATTTGAAAATAGGTTTCTGTATGAAATTCAAGTCATAGACTGTGTAAAATAATATGCAAAAACGACCCAGAGGATAACAAAAATTGAAGCTCTAAAATGTGTATTATTTTTATAACGAAAAAGAAAACTAATCTCCTCTATCGAATACATAGGAAAAAAAGGGGCGGGACTCGAACCCGCGATCTTTCCCTTATAGGGTAATGCCTTGACCAACTTGGCTACCGAGACACGCCCGATGTGATTCGAATTTCCCTTCTATTTCTTCTATTTAACCAAAGTATGGTTTACCGCAAGAACCTTCCAGGCCCTCGATTCTACTAAAGCTAAACCAATGTGGTGCCGCGGTCAGTGCAAAAAATGACAATATAGACTTTATGGTGGTGGCAGATTTATGTTGTCAAAATCATGAACCTTTATACTAACTGGACTGCGCACTATGAACAGAAAAACGAGCCGAAAGAGAGGTTCCAAAGTAGTAGTGCGTCTCTTTCTAATAGTTTTTATCATGTTTTTATTGGTCTTTATTACAAACAATGTTGCCGCATAAGAATTTTGAAAGGCTACCAATGTCACTCTCATAACATTTTAAATAAAAGTATTAATTTGTACAACTTCATAATACTTTGTACAACTTCATAAAAGATGGTCAAACCATTGTATATTTATAGTTTAAGTATTTTTATGCAAAATTTCATCACAAAAACATACGCACAAATATATGCAAAATTAAAAAAAAATTACCATTACAACCAAAAAGAATTTACATTTACTATGGCAAGTTGTTAGACAGGGACAGACTACTACTTTTTGGCTGTCTCGCTCGGCTCGATTTTTCTACTTTCACCGAGACGATGAAAAATGTACCTTATGTCATTACAGTTGGGTGTAAATTTGTAATTATTGTATTTTACAGTACGCAATCCAGTTAGTATACAGATTCATGGTCAAAATTGAATAAAAAAGGTACTGTTTGACATATAGTTTTAATACATATAGTTTTTAAATGTAAAGTACGTATGCGGATTTTTTTTTAAAGATGATGTCATCCAAATGTCTTCCACCTAGTTGCACACATTGTTCAAAACGGAGCATCGTATTCAGCACCACACGCTGCAGTAAGCTCGGTTCAATTCGATTCTTGCCGAATGTTGTCTTTTAGGTCCACAATAGTTCACGGATTGCTGGCGTACTCTCTAAAAATCCAATCCATCTAAATAGTCCATTAAATTGGCCACGGGACTCCGACATCCGTCGAATTTTGAAGTGTGAAAAAAATTGTCGACGAACGAGTACGTAGGAATCGTTGCTTTTGGAAATTGCACTACGACATCGTGACTGGGAAATCCGCACGATCAGTGATTCGAGTGATTCGAAAGACACTACCCTCTCCCCGCTCCGCTTATAACTTTTTGAGATATTCGTTTTTTTTTAATGTAAATCTGCCTCCAGTCTCCCTGTTCCTACTGCTAAAGTCCAAAATGAAATGAAAACGGTTTCATTATACTTCTTCAATTACTTTGCAAAAAGTCATTGAATTTTGGACTTCTGGACCTCATCGCTCAGTAGCGGTGGCACCATTGTGTTGTTTGGCTTTAGCAGAATCGAGGCCCAGATCATCTGCCAGTGAGATCCTCCAGCGAATTCTGATTGAAAATTACTACTAGGAATTTTTCCTATGTCAAAAAGATTCACCACCTTTTAGGGTATAAATCGAAAAATATCGATCCTTGGAAAAAAATACCACCACTAAATTAAACTACTATTTTAAATTTCTGAGCTTGGCGGGACCTCTTTTAATTTCCTCTTAAGTATTTTCCGGTTGACTGTACAATATGTAATGCGATAGGAGCAAAAGGAATTAAATTAAGAAATTATTTTATTCCTCTTGGTGTTTATGTTCAGTAGGAGCACCAGGACATGGGTGTCCTGGTGCTCCTACCAGTAGGACTATTTTGTAGGAGCACGAGGACGCACCCCTTTTAAGAGATAATGGTTAGGTGCTTGTTGATTCATTTTTATAACATTATACCTCAGACTAAAAGTATAACATAGACGGAACCTAGCAAATGAAGCCGCAAAAAGGAATACTGTAGTGCGTGTCTCGGTAGCCATGTTGATCAGGCATTCATTCCCCCTGTAAGGGAAAGATCACACATTGATTTTTTCCTATATATTCGATTAGTGCTATTTTGTTTTTTTTTCGCAGTTGCCCTTAAGAGGACTTCCTAGCTAGCGAATAATCCTATTGCCGTGGCCCCTGTCCCCGAAGAGTGCGATAAGGGTAGCCGCCAAAATCCGGCAAAATCGAGGTTTCGTATTTCCCGTTTTTTTTTCAGCGAAAGTTACGTAAATATTTTTTTAATATTTTTGACACCGTTTTATTAGGAAATAGCGTATCCATGTTCCTGTTATTTTTTATAACGTTAAAACCTTTTCGAATTTGTCTGGTAGTCCTCCAAACATGCCGGTAAGAATTAGTAATTTTTTATCATCTTTAGACGATCATATTTTCTTATTTTATTGACTGCCGACAAAAATAAAATAACAGGGACATGCGTACAGAAGATCTTGATTTTACGAAAACAAAAATATTGTTCTAGAAGCAATATTCAGGGAGGAAAAAGGGGAGAACGGTACTATGGAGAAACAGTTGCTAGAAAGTCCTCTTAAATACGGATATAAAGAAAAGAAAAATTTGAAGTGATTCAGGAGTGGCTCAATAGCTCAGTTAGAAGAGCATTTCCCCTGTAAGGGAAATGTCATGGGAAAGTCCCACTTGAGCGCTTCATTTTTCCCGATGTATTTCGAATAGTGCTACCTTGTTCGCGCTCATTGTGAGCACACACGGGTGCGAGCGAGATGACACTACTTTCCTTTATATGGCTTCATTTGCTAGTTCTTACGTTCCATCTTTTCATTCTTTTAGTTTGAGCATTGTACCTATATTTTATTTTATATTTTATTTATTTTGTATTATTTTGTTCTTAAGATTTTTTCTGTTACCTACCTAACCAAATATTTAACAATCGTGCGCTGTGTTTTTAAAATAAAACATTTTTTCTTTCTTTCTTCTTTTCTTTCTATATTGTAACATTAGTAAGGTACCTATATAGATAGATATTCGAGGTATGCATAGGTGCACAAGTTATTATTTTTATGTATTGTAATTACAAATGCTGTGATTTTTACATTCCACGAATATTCGAATAAATATTATTGTTATTACTTTACTGATAACAAATACTTACGCTTGTAAGTAAATACCTACGTCAGACGCCACCTCGGAGTTCAGGGTTCATTGAAATATGATGTGGCTTTCTTTTCTGGAGTATCTCGAGAGTGACTGACATTTTGACAGCCTCCGTGGCGTAGCGGTAGTGAACGCGGTCGCTACGCAGGAGGCGCGGGTTCGATTCCCGCTCAATGCAAATATTTGTATGCATAAATACGAGTATTTACTTTGGTCTGGTCGTGCCTCAGAGAGCACGTTAATCCGTCAGTCCCAGTTGCCATACGAACATCTATGGCAGTCGTTACGGGTAGTTGGAGCCCTCAAAAGTCCAACAACTGGTCTAGCTGCAATGATTTGATATCGCCTTTGGCTTGTGGAGGTCAGATGTTAATCGCTTCACAGAAAATATCGAAGTTTAGCCCAATCCGCAGTTAGACTGGTAAAGCAGACCTCAGACTTCCAGCTGAAACCTTCGGAAGCAAGAAGAAGATCGGGAGTGCCTGACATCTGACATCCTAACCTGAGTTATGATTGCCAACCACTGAGGGTTGTATCTACAAGTAAGTCTCCGTCTTGTCCTAACGACTATATTGACAACCGGGACTAAAAGTGCCCTCCGAAGCACAGAAGCACTCAGATGAATACTAAGCGGTCACACATCCAAATGGCACCCGCGCCTAGGTTGCTCAACCTACTGATCGTTCACGATGCGCGAACGCTTGGGGTGCCGCCGCCTCCTTCTGCGAGCAAGTAATACTCGAGAAGGAGGCGGCTGATCGGGTCCGGATCAGACCGGAGGATAGCAGCCCGCGAGGAGCGAAGGCGATTAGGGCGTCGGAGGTCGCAGAACCACCTCCGTCCTCCATGAGCGCGGGCCTGGGGGTCATCGGTGGAGCCGCCTGTCACCCAAGCAGAAACAGGCCGCGGCGGCGGCGCAAAGTGCGCCTCCCCATACCCGGGGCTAGATGGGACACCCACCCCACAACCAGAAGGGGGCCATCTCGAAAGAGATGGTCCTGGGTCTGCCGGGGTGCGAGAGATATGTTTCCTGCATTCTCACCTCCGGCAACCAAAGACCCAAAGACGGCGTGCGTTTTGGTCGGTTCGAGTCCGACATAACCACCTCCACCGGCTCCGGTTGGGGGTGGTATCCGTGAGGATTTTGCGCACGATAAAAAAAAACCTACTGATCGTTTACCAAAAAGTGAGCGCACATGGCCAGCAAGTACATGATCGCTTCCTCTTCATGTGGTTTTATCAACATAACATTTTTTGTACCACTTAGATAGCAGACGAGCACACGGCTCACCTGATGGAAAGTGATTACCGCGGCCTATGGACGTATGCAACACCGGGGGCGTAACACTCGTGCTGCCGACCCTGAAGAAACCTTTTCTAATGCCCCTCTTGAAGAACCCCATATTGTAGTCGCTTGGGAAAACCACGGCAGGGAGTTCATTCCACAGCTTGAGCGTGCGTGGGATGAAGTTCCTTTCATACCGTATGATGATGAAGTATAGCGTTATTTATTTAAGCTATATTTGCAGTCTACATTTTATGACTTTATGACTCACATGTTAAACAAATATTATTCGGGTAAATGACATTTTGGGCGAAATTATTCATCGGATGTCTTCTTTTAAACAAAGACATCAATTTAACTTTCACAGCTGTTCACACTGACAATATTGTTACCGGATTAAAAAGTATCACATGCATATTATTACGCCTGTTTTCTATTGGGGTACCTAGACAGACACACCGTTCTATTTGCTACAATACTGACGCTTACACCCACATATTCGCTTCTTCTACTGTTTTCTCATTCCTATGCGTTTCCTTCTTCCTACAGTCCCGGGTCCTTTAAGCGGGGCGTGAAAAGTCATCTAATGAGGCCGTCAAGCTGAGTGCCACCACTGTTAACATGGTACATATTTACGATGGTGACCCTCTTTCCGAGACTTTGCCTTAGCATAACATCAGGCGAGGTGAAGTCAAATTGACGTGTCCTATATTAAAAAAAAAGTTTTTATAGTGCAGAAGTCAGTAGCGGTAGTGTACGCGGCTGCTTCGCAGGAGGCGCAGATACGATCCCCGCACAGTGCAAATATTATTTGTATGCATGAATATAGGTATTTGCATTGGCAATTGGTCGTGTCTCGGAGAGCACGTTAAGCCGTCGGTCCCGGTTGCCATACGAACATCTATGGCAGTCGTTACGGGTAGTTGGAGCCCTCAAAAGTACAACAACTGGTCTAGCTGCAATGCTTCGATATCGCCTTTGGGTTATGGAGGTCAGACGCTTCACGGAGAATATCGAAGTTCAGCCAAATATGCAGTTAGACTGGTAAAGCGGAACCCAGACTTCGAGCTGAAAGGATAGTACTGGGATTAACGTCAAGAGGAAGAAAGAAGAACTCTGCCATATCCCTCAAGCTTCTGACATTACTCTGACGTCTCGTCTTCTACTTCTGCGATGATGTAGTAGGTATAATGTCAATGATTCAAACAGGATACATATTCATTCAAATAACTTTCAGAGCAACTCCCGCCTGGACATGATCTGCCCTGGAACAGATGGAAGTCTCTAAACAGACTCCGGACTTGGCCGGCGGGTTGGCCGAAGCAAGGAGCCGGGCCAGAAGGGGGTTCTCGGAGGGGGCGGACCTGCGATGTGATTGTGGAGTTACTCCACAGACAATGGCCCACCTGTTGACATGTGCTAAATGCTCATACACATGTACACCGCAGGACCTTATGTGCGCCTCCGAGAACGCCATACAGGTGGCAGCACACTGGGAGAAGATAATTTGAGCGCCGAGGCGCCATCGCCACGATAGAAGAAGAAGAAGAAGATTCAAATAATTAACTACAGTCTGTCGTGTAAGGTCGGTCATTCCCGGACCAATGCGACTTTTGTTGAAAAAGAACTATTTGATTTGACTTATCTCGTCTCTCTTTCTTTTTCTCTCGTTCTCTCTACTACGACTACTAAACATCGTGCGTAAATGTGCGTCATTTAGAAAGATAGTAGAATAGTACCACCCTATCTCTTTCTGTGGGTGTCGTAAAAGGCGAGTAAGTTCTCTATTCGACAGTAAACACACAGACCAAAACATAGTGCCTGCTAGACGGCAATAGGCTCATCCCCTATTACGTGGGACCGAATATCATAGTGATAGCATCTCCACTAATATTATAAATGCGAAAGTAACTCTGTCTGTCTGTCTGTATTTTATGTTTCCGCGTCTAAACCAATGAACCGATTTTGATGAAATTTGGTATAGGGGTAGATTAGACCTTAAGAAAGAATATTTCTAGGCTTTGTTCGTGATAATGATAACCGATATTCACGCGGGTGGAGCCGCGGGCAAAAGCTAGTATCAATCTTAATGGCGAAATGTGGGTGTTAATACACCTCTGCCTACCCCCTTCGGGGATTTACAGGCCGCAATCTTGCGGACCGGGGACTCCCGAGGTGAAGTTCTCGGCCTCTAAAGGCGCCTCTTCCTGCCCTAGATTCAAAAGTAGCCACTTCTCGGAACTGTTACTATAACAGTGTGTTTTCACAAACGTAACGTAAGACTAAGTACTACGTAAGGGCGGGGCCCCCCACTTGTGCGTTGCGATGCGTTGCGTCGCGTCGTGGCATCGGAACAACGCATTGTATGCCACATCTGCGTTGCGTTGACGCACTACCCTCCCTCTCACAACGAGGCAAACGTCTCTACGCAACTGCAGAGGTTCCAAGGTGTTGGTAACCTCAGGATCACCTATGATACGAACTGCACGTCGCTGCATTCTGTCAAACTTATATAAACATATATTATCTTTGCAGAGGACAAAGAGCAGTTGTTAGAAGTAAGAATAGATAGAATGTAGTTCTAACATAGAGCTCATTCGCTTAGGCTAGTACGATGTAATATAGCTCTAAAAATCGAGCGCATTCATCTCTAGGCTAGTTAAATTACCATTTTCGATTTAATATGCTTGACTGTGAAAAAATTAACAAATAATTTTTACTTTAAAAACCAGTCATAAAAGATATTATGGAAAACGAAGCAAAGACGACGCTGCGACGACGCAACGCAGCGCAATGCACTAATGGGGCCTCACCCTAAGTACCGCAAAAGGCAGTGAAGCGATGACATTAATTCTCAAGTTACGAACATTCGTGGGTTTTGTTATCGTTTCGTACGGCTTCGATGTACTAACTGTCTCTTGTAACTTTTCTCCGGTTTCGAAATTTCGCTCGTGCTGTATTTTAGTTATTAATGTATCATCATCGCTACCACGATGCGCTTATAAGAGATGTTGTTTTGGGTCAAGGTATGATTCTGAAGCTGACCGCACACAACTAATGCAAACGCATGCAGTAGATACAGCTCATACATTACTTGTTAAACTTCGATACGAATGAAGGAGATCATCGAGAAGCGCGCTATCTGAGCGTATCTGCTGCGTGTGTCTATATTTGTCGTAAGCGGGCACCTACGGAATCATACCTTCACGGTCCAGGGGGAGAAGGATGGAGCTATTTAGAGCGTATAGCTACATCTATGACCCTCTGATTCTCGGCCACACTCTGCGGCGCTATGCTAATCCATGTCGAGTGTCGTTCAAACCAGAGAGCTCACTCCCGAATAATTCAATGTCGAGTCTCACTCAGACGAGAGAGCTGACTCCCGAATAAATCGGTGTCGAGACTCGTCCAGGCAAGAGAGTTCACTTCCGATTAAATCGGTGTTGAGTCTCGTTCAAAACGAGAAAGCTCCCTTCCTATTGGCTTGATGTTCAGTATACTGATTGTAAATTTAACGCTATGAGCATATTATATGTCCTGTGTTATGAGGTAATCCCTATAGTAATACATATTGCATTGTTATCATAATAATATTCGTTCAAATTTCCTGTCAATAATCTAGGTATATGTAGGTACCTGTTACGAAGGCAAAGACTGCGGTTCAGTTTTGAGCAATATTTACTAATAAGTGACTTAATTGCTAAGTATAGCTGCGTTGATTCGGACTTTCGCAGGACACAAATTTCGTCCAAAAATATTTGTGCCTACCTTATAAACACATCGTGTCAGATTGCGCGTGCTAGGTACGCCACACATGGGTCTTTCGTCACGCCTTAAAGTATGTTGGTTAATTTCTTTAAAAAAAACTTACCACGCATAGAATGGTTCTTTCAGCTCCGCATAGGGAATGTTGAGCAATCCCTTCACTGTGTACACAGGATTCCATTCTGGTGGCGAATCTAGAAATAAAAATTCTAATGACAACAGATCATAATAAAAAGATACATAATCTCGATGACAAAGCGTAATAATTTGATGTCGAGTCTCGTCGGTGAGAGAACGACTCTACTGAATATTTCGACGTCGAGTCTCGTACAGACGAGAGAGCTCACTCCCAATTAACTCGATGTCGCGTCTCGTTCAGACGAGAGAGCTCACTCCCTCGATGTCGAGTCTCGTTCAGACGAGAGTGCTTACTCCCAATTAACTCGATGTTGAGTCTCGTTTAGACGAAAGTATTAATGACAGTTGAAGAACCAGAGCAAGGTTGTGAAATGTGTATGGTATGGTATCACGGGCTATCGCAGGTATCCGCAACTCCACGACAAGGCGCGGTTTTTGCGTGATGTGAAATGTGTAAAGAGAGGACCAGATGGGGGTGTTACCTCTGCCGACCCCGTAGGAAACGGCGTGAACATATATATTTGAATATAGATTTTTTTTAAACAGTCCTACATTAACAGGGGTAAAGCCACAGGCAAAAATAGATTTTTACTTATTTAGAAAGTGCATAAAACAAAAATATATTCACATCAATTAGCGAGAATATATTGTAGACTCTAAAAAAACTCATATAAAAACTAAATAATGGCATTAATTTCAATGAAAATAAATACATATTATGAAGAACTTAATTGCAGAAAGTTGATTTGTTTTATACCTAATTTTAGTATAGTTTGCCAATGTGACGATGCACTCAGATTTAGTCTTAACATAATAATATTAAATTGTATGCATCAACCTAATCAGCATTGTGGAATGTGGAATCTGTGGTAATTCATGTTTTGTTTTTAATACGTTTTTTTAAACTGGTCTGTAGCTTAGATAAGAGGCTGAATGTGAAATACCTTTGCAAAATACTTTAGAATGTAAATTAAAAAATATATAAATAGTATATTTATTTTATGTTTTAACATACTCTTAGTTGCAAATTTTTAAAATGATGAAAGATGCTAATTATAACAATTATGTGGGCTCAAAATATGTACCTAACTTATAGTCCACTCAGTTAGGTACATAACTAAACATATACAATCTTGATGAATGTTTATAATATGGTAACAAGCATCGGTAGCTTAGCGGTTAAGGAGTTGGCCCTACAATCGAGAGATCCAGGGTTAGAATCCTGGCCATTACACTACCAATGTGAACCGACTCTTAGCACAAGAAAAAATATAGCTTGGTTGGAGGGATTAGAGGGAATATTAGTAATTTCGGTTGAAAATATTCTTTATAATTATTTTTTTCTGATTAGAAATTTCATAATGAAAATTAAAAACCAATATTGAACCACTAGTAAGTTAGTGAGCCTAGTTTATTTATTTAATGTGTTGTTTTAAGGAATGGTAAGATGGTTCGGTCATGTTGAGAGAATGAATGAAAGAAGACTAACGAAACAGGTGTATGAGGCGAGTGTGGAGGGTACTGTCGGTAGGGGAAGACCTAGGCGCACATACCTGGACCAAATCGGGGAAGTTTTAGAAAAGGGGCAGGTCAGGAGTACCCTAAACCGACGAGCATGCATGAAGAATGTAATGAGAGTAAATGAAGCGAGAGTAGTATGTCAGGATCGTAGCAAATGGAGATCCGTGATCTCTGCCTACCCCTATGGGAAACAGGCGTGATTTTATGTATGTATGTATGTTGTTATAAAAAGTCACCTTTAGTTAAGCACTTAATCTGATGGAGTATAGATAGAGAGGTAGCTTTTTTTGTGATTGTGATGTATGTAAAAAATTCTTCTTTTTTTTTATCCATGTACTAATTAGAGCATACAACTAAATGGCATTCTTATGTCAGTGTACCCCCTAATTTAAATAATAGTAATAACATTTAGCAAATGTCTGTATTTTAATATAAAATCTTTGTAGGTCATGAAATAATAAGTATGCTGACCGCAACATCTTATGTAAGTACATTGTATAATTTACAAATAACTGAATTCAATTTATTCTATTTTTAAATAGTGGGTAGGTAGCAGTTTTTAATAAAAGAAAATAAGTTTTTTTTTTAATAAGTCGGTAAGAAGCTAGGGTGAAGTCCAGATGATAAGGCCCAAAATTTCATTTCTGTGTGTAAACTATAAAATCACAATCTCGAAACAAAATAACACAAAGATTGCTTAAAAACAATAGGTTGACCATACAAGTTTTTGTAACAGGACAATTATTGAAATAACAAAATGGTACATTGTCCTGTAAATTGGTGTTATTGTTATTGTTATATAGTGTCAAAAGTGCGATAACTTAATATAGATAACATTAATTACGTACCCTTATCGATATAGGCGACAGCCGAGCCGAGTAGCGCACAAAACACTAGCAACAACATCGTGGACCGCGCAGGAGCGTAGCCCTAGGCAGAATGACAAAACGTAAATGCACGCGAAGGCTCGAAGCGACTGTATAGAGCCGGCACATATCAACAGAATTTTCAAACGAATAATTTTATCTGTAGTTTGTTTAAAAAAAAAACAACTTATGAGTAATGTAATGTTAGATATTTTACTCTTTGTTATCATGTCATTATTTAAACAATACTGATTATGATTATATATTAATTTGCGTAAACAATTGCTTTTTCTAAAGTTCGTCACTATGTAAGTTAGATAGATATACAATAATAGTTACGGATTACCTACTGTAACCAATCCATTAATTGCTGATAAAATATTAAAGGTTTTGCGGTTATTCCTCTTACCCTATATAGTTATAGATCCTTGGAAAGTTTAGCTGCACAGTTTAAATGATCTTCCAAAAACTTTCCGAGCTCCTAATTATGTCCAAAATAAAAAATGAACGAAGACGAAAAACCAAAAGTACCAAAACTAGCCTAATAAAAAATATTGTACGCAATGGCAATGACCAATGACCACAAACAAGAACAGCAATAACAAAACGCACATGTCACACGGCATGTCAGTCCATAGGTCCATAGATAAAGGAAGAACCCATAGACTTTGAATACACTACTTCTCTGTTTACGGAAGAACCCATGAAGAACCATACCTATACCTACAGATTAAGCGTATTATAGCGATTATAGCTACTTGATCCTAGATTATAGCTTGATTGCAATACGCAAGGAACTTATAGTTCTAAGCTAGTATATATATTAATCTATGGTTCTAAGTTTAAGTTCCTTGTTTGCAATCCAATCCAATTTTTATGAACGGGAATGTTCTAAGAACTAAGGAAACAAAAATAGTGTCTCTGATAGTAGTGACAGACGTGACAGTATGACTGTGACAGTTGTTGACAGTTGTTGACAGTTGATGAGTTGACGCAAGCGAGGAAGTACCTATTTTATTATTTTTTGTAAATTAAAAAACAATCTTCAATACAATGTGAATGTTTGTCGTGACTCTCGTGATTGATTTATTTTACTGAAGCAGAACAAATTATTGATTTACAATATATTTTGAATAAATCGATAACCTTTAGAAACATATAGCTTACCGGTATACGAGAATTTCGAATACGTGCAAAACAAACTCATTACGAAATCATTATTCATGTTCATAAGCATCAGAATCCTATTTAAACTTGTTCAAGAGTGAAGACAGCATACAAAATGAATAAGAAACCGATATCCTTCGGCAAAATAAGTCTTAACGTCAGCAAATCTACAAAAAGCTGTGAAAAAAATGAAGCCGATTCAACATCAGGTTTCGGCACATTTGGACGTACACCCATCCAAGAACACAAGGAAATAGAAGAAATAGCTGAAGATTTGGAGAATCAACATGTCCAACAAGTAATGGGAATCAAAAATTTTGGTAAAAAGGCGAAAAATTACGACGTAACAGAAATGGTGCATCAGGCCAAGATAAAGGCACAGGAAGCCAACAAAAAAAAATTAGAAGCCGAAGCTAGCAGTACCACAGATAAGATAGCGCCAGTCGAAGAGGAGGAAAGTGATGATGACCTGATAGGCCCTCCGTTACCACCTGGTTTAACACAAGGCAGTGATGATATTGGGCCTCCTGTACCACCAGAGTTAACAAGTAAGGGCAGTAAAGATGAAACAACTAAAACTAAAAAAGATGAAGCAAGTGACGATGATAGCTATGATGAGTTGAGTGGTTCTGACGATGAAGATTTACCAATAACGAAGAGGATACCAAACAGTCATGAAGTAAGTTGTAAAATAATCCATACTAATATTATAAATGTGAAAGTAACTCTGTCTGTCTGTATGATACGCTTTCACGCCTAAACTACTGAACTGATTTTTATGACATTTGGTATAGGGGTAGATTAGACCATGGGAAAGGACATAGGATATGTTTGGTCATGATAACCGACATACACGCGGTGTAAGCCGCGGGCAAAAGCTAGTTTTAATAAAAACTTGCAGGTTATTGTTTGATACATATTTATTGGACCTGAAATTGTCAACTTCATTGCCGGATATCCCACATCCCGTCATTGGTAAATATGGGAAATGGGTGAAATGACACTACAACAGAGGGCAGATCACCCATCTGCTGGTAGTAAGTAAAGTGGTCAACTTTATGTAACGGGAAGCTATGAAAAAGACAAAAAAGGACTTAGAAAATTTACAACACCTCATCATACCTTAGAGATCCAGTGAGATCCACCCGGGAACCGATACAGAGTGAGCAGATTGAACATGTCCTTTTGATGGTTGTTTCTTTAGCAACAATGTACCTTTATAGGGTTGGGCTAAATTAGGCAAAATTAATTATTGCTGTAGGTTAGGTTAGGTTTGAAGTGTGGCTACAAAGTGCGAGCCGAGCGAATGTAGCAAACTATGCGCCCAAGTTGTCAAAATTTTCTCAATTGCAATTATTCAAAGCGTTGAAGGTGTTGAACGAAAAGGCCTATCATTCCCACAGAACCCTATCAGTTTGTAGGCATTCGCAGCATTGTCCGCACCTGCAGTTAACTGCCTTTGCGACTCCCCACTTTAACCCCCATAACTTTTGAATTGCTCAACCGATTTTCATCAAACATGTCTAAGAACAATCTCATATAAGTCACAAGTTTAATACAATAAAACTAAATTGAAATTGCTTCATCCGTTCGGGAGCTATGATGCCACAGACAGACAGACACGTCAAACTTACTCCCCTCTCTTTGCGTCAGGGGGTTAAAAATGAAATATAGCAATATCTTCTCAGTCAATAATTTGGATTTTGACTAGAGTTGTGCACCAGGGCAGGAGTACCAGAGAATCATCAGAGATTCACCGGAAAAAGTGACCAATTGATCTCTGTTGATCAGTGCATCGGGGGAGTTAGGTTTCGCGATACAAGGTAGGCTATTCCCGTTTTCAAGCTCTAGTCTATCTCTGTATCAAATTTCATCAAGATAAAAAAAATTAAACTTTCATACGGTCGGTGGGGGGGTCGGTGTAGGTCTTAGTGGGACGGGTTCTTTCGCCAGGGAACTCGCCCCTATAAAATGCTAAGTTATGCCAGTAGTGCACGCCTAGGAGTGCGAAGCTAGGCTATCAGGCACGCACCGACAAGCACGTCATACACGTCCACGCCGTCACTAATATGCCGTCGCAGATTGGCGACGGGCCTGCACGCTTAATCTGTGCAGGTCGTCCTCCCCGGGCACTGTTGTCGTCGTTAGCGAGCTCGCACACCCTTCCACCTACCTCGTGGCCACAACAGCTAAGTATGACGTGCGAAGGCGAGTCTTCGGCGCCTTGCGTCATTTGCATTCCCGGCCCGCTGGGGGGCCGGGGCTGGCTATCATCGTGGAGACTGACGACTCCGCGGTTTTGGTTTGCCTCGGTGCCCTGACGGATTGGGGCCTGCTAAGTGACACCAAACCGAACATTCTGGCCCATCTCTACACATACGTTGCAATTTGACAACCCCCGGATGGTGCAACAACGCCGAACAACAGGCGGCGGCTAAATAACCTGACCAGGCCTCCACAGGCCTTGAGGCTTTAAATACCCCTAGAAGCGTGGCGATGACACCTTGGGAAAGTGTTATTAGTGATTTCCCAATCAATTTTATGGAAATGTCAGAAAAAGAGAGTAATATTTTGTCATGCGATCCGGCTAACCCCCGGCGCTCTTCAGTATCCGGGCTGGAGAGTGGGAAATCTGCTACCGAAGACTCTACAGAAGCGGGTAACCAGGCTTCTGTAACAGTAAATGCTACTGGTAACAAGAAAATTATGCAACAAGCATGTCTTCCAAACTTGTTGTCATCTTCTGGTGACGGCAGCCCAACAGGTAACAAAAAATTTGTACAGCAAGCTTTCCATCGAAGCTTATTTATTACCAAATCTAGAAGTGCATCACTTGGCACCACTTCTACCACAAAAACAAATGATGATGGAACCACAGAAGAACCTAAAGAAAAAGTCACTGGCCCCCCATCCTGGCAAAGAGTTCCAAATCCAAAGAGAAAGAAATTATCTAATACACCATCCCCGGAAAAAATCAGTACATCTAACAGCTTTGACGCGCTACCTATTGATTTAACTGAGGAAGACTGTGCACACGTTTTTCAAAGGAAAATATACAAACCACCACCAATAATTCTTTATGGTGTAGAAGATGTCAGTAAGCTAACTGAGTTACTAGTAACAGCGGTGGAAAAGACACAGTTCTCATTCAAAATAATAAATAGAAACCAAATGAGAATAAATTGTGCAGAAATGGAGGTCTATAAGAAACTTATTGCTCTAGTCAGAGGAAATGGACTAATCGGACACACCTTTAATAGAAAAGATGAAAGAGTCTTTAGAATTGTCATCAGAAACCTTCATCCAACCACCCCCTTGACTGCAATCAAAGAAGCCATCGAAGGAACCGGAAACACTGTTTCTGGCGAAATAATAAATGCAAAGCATGGCCCAAACAAAAGACCAACATCAACGTTTTTCGTCAACCTTGCGCCAGGCCCCCACAATAAGGCTGCTAAAGATATTAAAATTATTGACCGCCAGATTATTGTAATTGAGGACCCCAAAAAAAGACAATCAATAGTACAGTGTCAGAGATGCCAACAATACGGCCACTCCAAAAATTATTGCATGCGTCCGTATCGCTGTGTTAAATGTGCCCAATCACACAAGACCTCAGAATGCCCCAAATCAGATCGATCTACACCAGCACTATGCGCACTCTGTCAGGGACCACATCCAGCCAACTATAAAGGTTGCGAGGTGTATAAAGAAATATCTGCCAGGAGGGCTATTAAACAAGCAAGACCTATGCCTAAAATAATACCCAACACGCCTTTAATTGTGAAAACCTCTGAATACCCACAACCAAACTTCGATACTGGCACACAGCCGAATAAAACATATGCCGAAACTGTAAAAACCGATAAAGATGCAACCTCAACCAATAAAGCCCTAGAGCTACTATTAATTAAACAATCGGAAAAATTCGACTTAATCCTTCAACAAATGAGTACCCTGATGGGGCTCATGACCAAAATTGTAGAAAACCTTTTAAAATGACTACTCTCAACCTAGCTACCTGGAACATAAACGGCTTGAAACCGAACAAACACGAAGTAGAAGTTATGATAAAGGCGCACAACTTAGACATAATCCTGATATCGGAGTCCCACTGCACTGCTGCTACTGGGTTTGCCCTTACGGGATATGCGGCGTATGTAACCGGTCATCCTGATGGTACTGCTCACGCTGGCTCAGCAATAATCATAAAGAAGAGTATCCAACATCACTTAATGCCTGCCTTCGAAACCGAATATTTACAGGCAACCACAATAGCTGTTGAAACGAAATGCGGCAATTTCAATGCCTCCGCTATCTACTGCCCTGGAAGGCATAAGATCTCCAATAGCATGTTCACACACTACTTTCGAACACTTGGTAATCGCTTTGTGGCTGGCGGGGACTGGAATGCAAAGCATACAGACTGGGGCTCTAGGTTGACTAATACAAGAGGCAGACAACTCAAAATAAGCCTAGACAAGGATAGTTTAACTGCAGTATCCACTTCAGAAGCTACCTATTGGCCTACCGATAAAGAAAGAATCCCAGATCTAGTGGACTTCTTTATTATCAAAGGAATGCCTAAAGAATATTTCAAGGCCACATCTTGCTATGACGGTAGCTCAGACCATACTCCAATACTATTAACAATTAGTACACTCCCCATTGAGTATGAGAGGCCCAAAAGACTGTACAATAAGTATACAGACTGGCATTCCTTTCGTGAGTTCTTAGAGAAAAGGGTAGAATTAAAAGTGGCACTAAAAACGCCTGAAGATCTGGAGAGGGCGACGGAGGAAATCACCACTCTTATTCAACAAGCGTGTTCGTCGAACACTCCAAATATACTGCACAAACCAGCGACACACAATTTTCCAATGACTATTAGAAGGGAAATTTTGGAAAAACGCAGACTGCGACGAGTTTGGCATGTTAGCAGACGGATAGAGGATAAGAGGGCTTTCAATGTAGCTGCATCCAAATTAAAGACAACAATACAGGACTGGCACAATACAGCCTTAGAGGCAAAATTGGCTTCTCTTACTGCAACAGAGGCGACAAACTACTCACTTTGGAAGTTCACAAAGTCGTACAATAGGCCCCAGGAAATGAAACCGCCGATACGAAAGACCGATGATACCTGGGCTCGGACGCCAAAAGAAAAAGCTGAAATCTTTGCTGCGCACTTGTCCAATGTTTTCATCCCTCACGACTCTGTTAACCGAGACGCAGAATACGAAATTGAAGAGATTCTAAATAGCGATTTCCAGCTTTCGTTACCACCTAAACCAACATCACCACGAGAAATATACTGGATTATACGACACCTAAAAGATAAAAAAGCCCCAGGTGCCGACCTAATAACGAAAGAGGTACTTGAACAACTCCCAAAAAAAGCGATTATGTATCTAACAATCTTATTCAATGGCATTCTCAGAGTTCAGTATTTCCCCAAGCTGTGGAAGTTATCTCAGATCCTGATGATACATAAATTGGGAAAACCAGCCAACGATGTGACATCATACAGACCTATCAGTTTGTTGCCAATTCTCTCGAAGGTCTTTGAGAAAGTCCTGCTGAGAAGGATTTCACCACTCCTATCGGAACAAGGTGTCATACCAGACCACCAATTTGGATTTCGTGAGCAACACTCAACCGTGGAACAGGTGCATCGTGTTTGCAATCAAATAAGAACCACCCTGGAGAACAAAGAGTATTGTTCATCTGTCTTCCTTGATGTCCAACAGGCATTCGATAGGGTTTGGCATGATGGACTGCTCACTAAAATCAAGCGTAACCTACCACACTGCTATTTCTTGATACTGCAGTCCTATATAACCGATAGATCTTTCCAAGTAAGAGAAGCGGGAGCGTCATCAACACTCTGTGAGATAAAAGCAGGGGTCCCACAGGGATCAGTTTTGGGACCTGTCTTGTACATTCTCTACACTGCAGACCTTCCACAAATCGAGAATGTTACAACTGCTACATTTGCCGATGATACAGCCATTCTTGCTAGTAACAAAAACCCACTGAAAGCCACTGAGACACTGCAGAAAGGCCTTGATCTAGTTACCGAGTGGTTGCACAAATGGAAAATCAAGGCTAGTAATAGTAAATCAGTCCAAGTCACATTTACCCTAAGAAATGGGAACTGTCCACCCGTAAAATTGGAAAATGCAATATTACCACATAAGGACACAGTCAGATATCTTGGCTTACATCTTGATCGGCGACTAACATGGAAGAACCACATAAAGGCTAAAAGGGAGGAACTAAAACTGCGGTACAGGGACCTTCACTGGCTAGTTGGACGCAACAGCAAATTATCCACAGATAACAAACTCCTAATCTATAAGACCATATTAAAGCCAGTTTGGATGTATGGAATACAGCTGTGGGGTAGCTGCAGCAACTCAAACATCTCGATATTGCAACGGATGCAAAACATTATACTCCGAACAATAGCACAAGCCCCATTGCTTGTAACCAACAACGAGATACATGAAAACCTCCAGGTGAACACAGTGAAGGAGGAAATCAAAATGTGTGCCCTAAAGTACCAGAGACGTTTGGAAAACCACCCCAATGCGCTTGCTGCCGGGCTAACATGTCAGAGCTACACTAAAAGGCTAAAACGAAAGGACATACTTGGGCTGCACATGGCAACCTAGCTGACCTGCACAACCTAATGAGTGGATATCTCTGCTGAGAGATACACTCTACATAATGTTACATGCTACCAGCAAATCTGTTTATAGTCAAGAGACTGATCGCAGATGAAAACACAAAAAAAAAAAAAAAAAAAAAAACTTTCATACTATGTCCTTTCTCAAGACAGATACTTTCGCATTTATAACATTACTATACATATAGCCCATGTCCTTTCTCAGGGTTTAATCTACGCCCATACCAAATTTCATCAAAATCGGTTCAGTGGTTTAGGCATGAAAGTGAAACAGACAGACAGATACTTTCGCATTTATAATATTACTAGCTTTTGCCCGCGGCTCCGCCCGCGTGGATGTCGGCATCGCGACCAAACATAGAATATGTCCTTTCTCAGAGACTAATTTACCCCTATATCAAATTTCATTTTTAGTCGTTTAGGCGTGAATGCGTAACATACAGACAAACAGTTACTTTCGCATTTATAATATTAGTATGGATGCGCATGACTAAAACCGCATGCCGACTGTGGGTCGTGGTGCTAGGCTGGAAGTGAGGTTGTCATCGACATATCCCTCGCACCCCGGCTGACTCAGGGCCATCCCTTACGGTTTGGCCCTCCTCGGGAGGGGGGACAACGGTCTCCCCGACTCGTCCCCGGTACGGGGAGGCGCGCTTCTGAGCGCGCCGTGACTGATCATTTAATTTTGTAATAACTTTACAATGGTTTTGCAATTGTTTAAGATGAGTTTCCACTGGAGATTATCATTTACTGTTTTGTTTCACTTAATTTCTATCAGATTTTATCACTATGATATTAACAGTTGGTTTGTTTAATAAAATTCAATTTAGCTAGTGATCATACAATATTATAACTATTCAATTTCATATTGTAGTCGACAGTATTGAAAACAGTACAGTGAAAATGTTTGCAGGTGGAAATGTATCATGGCAGTAAAGCAGTCGTGGCACTTGCAGTGGATCCATCAGGAGCTCGGCTGGCTACAGGATCTATAGATTATGATGTGTGCTTCTGGGATTTTGCGGGTAAGGAGCCAATAGTTCCTTTTTTTTTTTGATGTTCTGATCATCACATTCTTTTATTTTTTCGTATTCTTATGATTACTCCAATACTTCTACTATGAGGTAGACCTCAGAGAATTAGAACATCTTTGAGGCCCACGCCAACCTCACCTCCTAGCTTATGGACCTACCTAGCTTACATGGCAGTTACTCTTGAAAAAATCTTACATACTTACTAATTGAAGCTGTGTTGGTTCCCAGTGGAGTAGAATTAGGACCAGCCCAGATCTTCCTGTGGGTGTGGTAAAAGGCGACTAAGGGATAGGGCTGTCCTTCATCTGACAGTAAACATACAGCCAAGACAAAGAGCCCTCTAGACGGCTATAGGTTATATTACGTCATGGGACCGAAAATCATAATTGGCGAAACGTGGGTAAATACACCTCCCGAGGAGGGCTGGACCGTAAGGGATGACCCTGGGTCAACTAGACGTTTTTCCTCTAGCTAAACTGTGCCCATTGTGCCCATAAAATCAGCCTGTAAATGATCACTTTTTGTGCTGAAGTTTAATTTAAATGAATAATAATCTTACTTCTACTTCTCACTCCATAGGTATGGACTCTTCAATGCGCTCCTTCCGCACACTGCAACCCTGTGAAAACCATCCTATAAAGGCCCTACAGTACTCCACCACAGGGGATTCTATCCTGGTGATAAGTGGCTCCGCTCAAGCCAAGGTGTTGGACCGAGACGGATTCGAAGTACTGGAATGTGTGAAGGGAGACCAGTATATTACTGATATGGCTAAGTAAGTTATCTAAAGTATAGCCAACGTAGCGAGAGAAAAAAGGTAAAGAAACTTTCAGCGGTTCCAAACATTTTCATTTGAAAATGATTACATACCTATCACTTCAAGCGCATTCCAGACACGAATGAAATTGCTCGTAAGATAGCGGATCTGATAGTTTAGAACCGCTGCCTGCTCCTGTACTACGAAACACGCAACGACAGCTGTCGCTCGGCCATTGTCACGTACGTGTGACATGTGCGACAAGGACAGAAAATAATCGCCAGTTATCGCAACGTAACACAGTAACGGTCGCTTTGTTTACCTTTTTCTTTCGTCTCGTTGGCTGTACTTTACATGTATATAAGAGAACTAGATGTTGCTGAGCGCAAAGCTCGAGAATGGCTCGTCGGATTTGATTAAATAATTTTTTTGTATGTTCCTGAACTTTTGCGGAATGTTTTTGTATATACGTTATAGAACGTTCGCATTCCACGCAGAATAATGAGAACTGAATATGTTCCAAAAGTTCCTTGAAAGGTTTTCTGGTTTCCTCGGAAACAAGAACAGGAACAGAATTTTACGTTGGCGATTAATTGGTTCACAAAAATGTCCCAATGTTTTTTAATCTCGTATAGTAATTCGAACATTCTCTTCCAGAACCAAAGGCCACACAGCTTCCTTAAACAGTGGCTGCTGGCATCCGCACATCCGAGATGAATTCATGACCTGTTCCCAAGATGGAACTCTACGGCTATGGATGACAGAGAACCCTAAACAACACAAAGCAGTCATCAAACCGAGGCAACAAGGAGGTTTGAAAACTGCCCCGACAGCTTGCACATTCTCTAGAGATGGCAACACTGTCGCTTGCGGATGTTACGACGGCTCTATACAAATGTGGGACCATAGGAAAAACTTTGTGAATACATCGGTATTGCTCCGAGATGGGCATCAGAAACAGTCCGAAATCTGTAGCATAGCATACTCGTATCTCGGCTCATATTTAGCCAGCAGAGGAAACGATGACACTCTGAAACTTTGGGACTTGAGAAATTTCAAAAAACCATTGAATGTCTTCAGTGGATTGTTCTCAAGGTATGAGCAGACCGATTGTGCTTTTAGTCCGGACGATTCATTAGTGTTTACAGGAGAATCGTTACAAAGAGGACAAGATACTGGACGGTTGATATTCTATGATACAAAAACGTTTGATCAAGTTACACAAATAGATGTGGCTAAATCACATGTGATAAAAGGTATATGGCATGCGAAGTTAAACCAAATATTTGTTGGATGTGGTAACGGTCTTGTTAAATGCTACTTTGACCAGAATCGCAGTCTCCGTGGAGCTAAACTGTGTATAGTAAAGACGCATAGGAAGAAACATTCAGTAGAGGTAGTCAGTGCTCAGCAGATTATCACACCTCATGCGCTACCATTGTTTAGACAAGAGAAGTTGAGGACATCGAAGAAGAAAATGGAGAAAGATCGGCTGGACCCGATAAAGTCTCATCGGCCAGATTTGCCCATCACTTCTGGTCAAGGAGGGAGAGTAGCGGCTTCAGGAAGTACGCTATCATCATTCGTGATTAGGAATCTTGGGTTAAGTAAGAGGGTGGATGATGAACAGGATCCTAGAGAGGCTATTTTGAAGTATGCGAAAGAGGCTGAGGAGAATCCTTTCTGGGTAGCTCCAGCGTATAAGAAGACACAGCCGATGCCCATATTTCAAGGAGAAGGGGAGGCGGAAGGTCCCCCTGATGCAAAGAAATCTAAGAATACATAGATATTTAAATTTTCTCAGTACATGTACTATCTTTTTGGTATTAATTAGTGTATCGCAGTCCCCTGCTCGAAATAGACCTCTCCCAATGTTGGGAGACTTTAACCTACTGTTTCAACCCTGGCCAGACGGGTTGGTGCAGGGTTTTATTTCGAGTTTTCCTTCTCTCGGTGTTATCGTCTGCTTATATTTCCGTTGGGTAATATTTTGTGTGACTACCCTACATTCAAAAGGCATTCCTATAAAATACTAACCTTTTGTATATGTTATAATGAAAATGATCGTTTATATTGAAAAGTTACATACATTATTAGTAATTCTAGTCATTTCCTATAAAGTGTAGTACAAGTTTTATTAATTGATATGTATATTCCATACTTCCGTACTGTTATTATAAATGCGAAAGTAACTCTGTCTGTCTGAAATTTGGTGTAGGGATAGATTAGACCTTGGGAAAGGACATAGGCAGTTTGGCCGCGATAACCGACATTCACGCGGGCGGAGCCGCGGGCAGCAGCTAGTAAATTTTTACAAAAGATGTTCCCGACCCTAGCCTCTGAGGTGAGCGCCTTGGATGCAACTGGGACAAAAGTAACGGACGGACAGACAAATACAGGTGTAAAGTAATTACTCAGTTACACTTCCAATTGGGTATTATCCTATAGGTAGTTAAAATAAATTATCTAACCAAGATTATTAAATTAGGAATGGTAAAAGAGCGGGTTAGGGGACATTCGGCCCACTATGAAACTGGCCCGAGGACCAGTTACCCCTCTCAAAATTTGTTAATGGATAACTGGGCCCACATCTGTTTTGGTTTCAAACTTTTTTTTTTTATTTTCGTTCGGAAATCCCCTCGGATACCCCCCTGCCGGAGCCGGAAGGGGAGGTTATGTCGGACTCGAACCGACTAAAACCGCACGCTGATTCTGGGTCGTGGTGCTAGGCCAGAGGTGAGGTTGTCATCGACATATCCCTCGCACCTCGGCTGACCCTTCTTTTTTTTTCGCGCCGAAATCCCCTCGGATACCCCCCCTGCCGGAGCCGTAAGGGAAGGTTATGTCGGACTCGAACCGACTAAAACCGCACGCCGACTGTGGGTCTTGGTGCTAGGCCAGAGGTGAGGTTGTCATAGACATATCCCTCGCACCCCGGCTGACCCAGGGCCATCCCTTACGGTCTGGCCCTCCTCAGGAGGGGGCACCTTGGCTGACCCAGGGCCATCCCTTACGGTCTAGCCCTCCTCGGGAAGGGGGACAACGATGTCCCCGACTCGCCCCCGGAATGGGGAGGCGCGCTGCTTAGCGCGCCGTCGCCGTGGCCTGCTTCTTCTGGGGTGACAGGCGGCTTCACCCGTCACCCCCAGGCTCGCGCTCATGGGGGATGGAGGTCAGTCAGTGCCCTCCGACGCCCGAGGTTTTGGTTTCAACCAAGCGAAAGGTGGCTTAATATATATTATATTATTATAAAGTAGATAGTGCACACGTTTAAGCATTTATATCTAAAAAAAAATTATTACATGGATATATATTAATACATACATATAAGTCGCCTGAAAGACGTATAAGATGGGAAATTTGAATCACATCAGGCGTGTCTCCGAGTCGAATTAGTCAAGGCATTCGCCCTGTAAGGGAAAGACTGCGGGTTCGAGTCCCGCCCGAGATGATTCTTCTTTTTCCCTATGTATTCGATACAAATAAGTATATAGCCATGTAGAGAAACAAGCATATTAAGTCAAATCAACAGCTTAGTAATCAACTTTAATTATTAATTACAAAATATAAAAAGAATACCTATTTGACAGAATTTTTTATAGCATTTTTAATGCTAACTTTAAAGTTCGAAAAACATCGGAAAAATGAAATTTTCAAGTGAGACTTGAACTCATGACCTTTCCCTTACAGGGGGAATGTTCTTCCAACTGAGCTATTGAACCACACCTGACACATTTCAAATTTTTCTTCTCTTTATATTCGTCTTTAAGGGCGACGGTGGTACCATCTACCAACATTCTTACGGACTGTTGGAAACAATGAATGATTTTTCAATCATTTTTAAACATTGACTTTTGATGACACACAGTTGGCACAGCATTAGATATAAATGCTTAAACGTGTACACTATCTACTTTTTAATCTAATATATAAAATTCTCGTGTCACAGTTTTCGTTGCCATACTCCTCCGAAACGGCTTGACCGATTTTGATGAAATTTTTTGTGCTTATCCGGTATCTATGAGAATCGGCCAACATCTATTTTTCATCCCCCTAAATGGTAGGAAAAAATTGGCGGTACGAAGTTCGCCGGGACAGCTAGTATAATATATATTAAGCCACCTTTCGCTTGGTTGAAACCAAAACCTCGGGCGTCGGAGGGCACTGACTGACCTCCGTCCCCCATGAGCGCGGGCCTGGGGGTGACGGGTGAAGCCGCCTGTCACCCCAGCAGAAGCAGGCCACGGCGACGGCGCGCTAAGTAGCGCGCCTCCCTATTCCGGGGGCGAGTCGGGGACACCGTTGTCCTCCCTCCCGAGGAGGGCTAGACCGTAAGGGATGTTATCCATTAACAAATTTTGAGAGGGGTAACTGGTCCTCGGGCCAGTTTCATAGTGGGCCGAATGTCCCCTAACCCAAAAGAGCGATAAAAATTGCGTCGGTTCTTATTTTATAGTTTTTATTTATTTTTAATCATCTGCCCAACCTATAATAGTAACTATGTCACTTGAAGCGTCGGTAGCTTAGTGGTTAAGGAGTCGACTTTACGATCGAGAAGTCCCGGGTTCGATCCTGGCCATTACACTACCGACGTGAACCCACTCCTAACACAAGCAATTTAGCTTAGCTGGAGGGGTTAGAGGGAATATTAGTAACTACGGTTCTAATATTCTTTATAAAAAAAAAAAAAAAAAAACTGATTTGACTATTAAATTTAAAGTTATCTTATAACTTGCCGTTTTGACGTTTAGTAAAAAGTATAAATTTGACTAGTCAGTAGAATACCCAATTGTGAGAGGGTAAATAAAGTTCATCTACCTTCATCCTACTTCCTATTCGAAAGTTTGTGAAGGTGTTTGTTATTCAATTAGGTCCTAACGCCTGAACGGTTGGTCTAGGGCAGGGATAGATCCCAGCCTGGAATAACACATAAGAAGCCTTGTCTAAACCAATGCGTGCAGCTCGTGTCGGCGGTGGCGATGTGTAGTTTTGTTCAAGTTCGTACACATAAATTGTTTAATGTGTTTACGTAATTATAGGACTGATTGACAATTAATTTAAAAAAATAATTATTTTATTGTTAGTTTTAAACTAAAATAGTTATGTTACTTTTAAGGTGTACATTTTATATTTTTAAGGTAATATTTTCTATTGTTCTTTCGGAGTTATGAAGTGTGACAATGATCTATTTTAACCAACTTCAAAAAGGAGGTTTTCAATTCGATTGGTATTTTACTTCATAAATTGATGTTAACTTAATCTGTAGACCTATTAATACAATATGTAGTAGGTAATTGTATTGCTAATTATGAATGTGAAATACATGAACTATAAATTACGATTGTATTTTCTTTTATTTTTAAAACTGACCCAGCGAACTTTGTTCTGTCAATTCTTTTCCGCCCGCTTGGCGTCAGATCCCGTTCCTGCTGCTCCCTCTACTATTATTATTGACAGCCTCTGTGGCGTGGCGTGGCGGTAGTGCACGCGACTGCCACGCAGGAGGCGCAGGTTCGATTCCCGCTCAGTGCAAATATTTGTATGCATGAATATGGCTAGTTGCATTGGTCTAGGTGTTTCTATGTATAATATGTATGTATTTATAAAAAAAAGTATATAAGTATATGTATCCGCATTCTAGAATCCATTACACAAGCTATAATAGCTTACGATGGGTCTAGATAGCGTTGTGTAGGATGCTGTGGAATATTTATTTATTTATTAAGCATGTATTATATATATAAACCTTCCTCTTGAATTACTCTATCTATTAAAAAAAAACCGCAAATAAATCTGTAACGTAATTTTGAAGATATAAGCTTACATAGGGGCATAGGGACGCGGCAAGTGGCTTTGCTTTTTACTATGCAGTGATATCCATATCATTCTCTGAGCCCATCTCTGGTAGGACCGGCTTTCCAGTCTAACTGTGATGCGGGTGAACTTATATTTTCGGTGAAGCGACTGCCATCTGACCTACACAAACCACGTACGAGTTTTAAGTTTTGAGGACTCCAACTTTGCCAAACGGCACCAATGGCATAACGTACTAAAGGGTCTGAAGTACAGAAACACTCAGAACATTCATAACATAACATAAAAACATAAACTCACGCCTGTATTCCCCGAAGGGCTAGGCAGAGGTGCTATAGTCTGGCAAGCTCGTTCGTGACACTGACACGTGAATGGAGACAACGGGGGGAGTAAGAGACGAGCGCGGGGTGGAGGCTGGCTCTCAGAGCCGTCATTCAGTTGCGCGTCGTCGCTGTTAACGGCAACACATATTGCACGTCACAAAACGCACACGATATTAATATATGAAGATGAGTCCGCCGATAGGCAAAGTTATTGGACGTCAAGCTAAACAAATTACTTACAATGTATATAACTATTTTAAAAATCGCAAAGATGATCCAGCTTCGTTTGAATATCAAAACGATGTTAATTTGGCAAACTTAGTGGCTAATGTAACAGGTTTATGGAATACTACAGTTAGGAATATTGTTCGCCAAGGAAAATTGCTGTGTGAAAATGATGGTAGGGGAGACCTAGGAGAGTTGTGACAATTTTTAATTTTAGGGGAATATCTCGGTCCAGAAATATTCCACAGTTACGATCTATGTGAATAAATGTTGCACCGTTCCTTCCCCTTTCAAAACAATCATCAAAAATAAGTAAAGTATTACAGTTTCCGAGAAAATCAACAAAAACAAAGATTACTCCCTTTGTCACAACTCCCCTATCACCGAGGTAAGATGTGACAGGTACCGAGGAAAGTTGTGACAGCTATTTATTTAGGCTGTTTAAGTATTAAAAAATATCATTACACATATTATAAATAAATTAAACTTGTTTTTTTTTTTGCAAAAAGTAGTTTAATCATCTTTTAGCACATCAAGTACCAACAAACACAACGTATAGTCTTTCCATAACAAGTAATTATGTCTTCTAAGTAATTATGGCATTTATGGCATCGCTTTGAGATCAAATAAACTATAATCAGTCAATTTTTTTTATCTAATCTGATAGGCAATTATGGCAAACGTATTGCAGCTCGCCTCCAGTACAATCTGCGTGTGACCAACCTTTACATTCTAGGCCAACCACCCACTCCTCATTTGATCTGCTGTTTGAAAAAGCTTCAAGGCAAACCATGCAAAAACAATTATTTTCTGCCTCTTCTTCGGCATCACTTGCTCTCTTCTTCTTATTAGTCTTCTTGACTTTTTTAGGTTTCTTCTTATCTTCGCTTAAGACATGCTTTTTCACATTCTTAGCCTTCCTATTGGCTTCTATAGCAGCTATTTCGTCCTTAGTAGGTGCATCAGTAAGCACTGAAGATTTGATTTTGCGTCTGTTCGGTTGACTGTTTTTTCTTGGCGGCGCTTTTGGCAACGGCCTAACTGATTCTGGCGAGAACACATTAGAAACAGTGGCAAGAGGACTGTGGGCTGTAGACGTGGAGGCAACAGGTTCACTGGCATTATGGTTCACAGCGATTGAATTTCCAGATGGCATGGCATGTTCTATCGATGAACTTGGGGTAATGGCTCTTGCTTCAACGTTATCAATTGTGCCAGTGTTGATATTTGGACTTATGGTTATTTGTACTGGATTATCCGCAATTTCTAAAACGGATTGCTCTAGTTCTGGGTTGGGACGATCAGTCACTTGACTTGGCAGGAAGTCGGCTTCTTCAAATATATCTGTGTTAACTGGCCAAGTTCCAGTTGCAGCAAAACCAGCACAGATATTCTAATAACCTAGCAGAAAAATGAAGTCAAATAGGAGAGTTGTGACAGGCTGTCACAACTCTCCCGGGTGCTCAAAATTACGACTTGCACCGAATAATAATTAAAATTTTCGAAACAAGATGCAAACAAAAAAAAATGATGAAACCTTTTGAGACTTAGATAACTACACAACTTTAGAAAAAATAACACAACAACGCACATGTAAGAAGCTATGGTATAAATTCAATCAAAATTTTGACGAAAAACTTACTTTTCTATTTTTTTTGCACGCCGATGTTATAACTACGCAACCTCTTCGCGTGCGCCGCCGGCGGGTACTAAGTCAACTAGTACGTCTCTAAAGCGTCAATCGAGCATTGTTGCCGGCTCGCTTACCTTCATAGGTAGGGAGAAATCGCGTCTGTCACAACTCACCTCTGTCACAAATCTCCTAGGTCTCCCCTACTGCTACTTTCAAATCTCCAAAGAAAAACAAAATTGCAAAGAAACGTATTATAATTGATAACTTTACGGAAGGTGTTATTCGGAGGAAAATAACACAATATTACACCGTTAAGAAAGAGGTCCCTACTTTAAGAAAAATAAACGCTGATTTAAAGGAAGATGGTATATTAGACTGTTCTCGGGAGTATTTAAGAAATACTTTGCGGAGGCTTGGTTTTACATATAAAAAATGCCAGTCCAAACGAAAACTGCTCATCGAGCGCCTTGACATTACGTCTTTAAGGTGGCACTATCTTTTAGCTATCAAAAAATATCGAAATGAAGGTAGAGCAAAATTTTATCTCGACGAGACATAATGTCAATCAATCGTATACTGTGTCTAACTGCTGGCAATCTACCAATGAACGTGGAATATTGACAAATATTGGCAAAGGACTTAGGTTAATTATTGTACATGCTGGTGGACGAACTGGGTTCGTTAAAAATGGCCTATTGATATTTAAATCGCATTCCAAAAGCGGTGAACTCGGAAAATTTCGAAAAATGGTTAAAAGAACAACTGCTGCCTAATATTCCAAGTCATTCTGTGATAGTCATGGTTAACGCAGCGTACCACTGTAAACAAATTGAAAAAAAAACCAACAATGAGTTGTACAAAAAAGGTAATGCAAGATTGGCTAACAAAACAATGTTCCATTTGACGAAACGTTGCGTAAATGTGATTTAATTATTTTAATTAACAGCCAAACATTACCAAAACAAGATACAGTGGATGAAATTTTAAATCAGGGTGGACACACAGTACTTCGTTTACCTCCATACCATCTTGACCTCAATCCAATCGAGATGGTACGGGGTGATATAAAAGGCGACTTGGCAAGGAATTATGTCAATTCTACATTAGATCAGAAGAAAGACGCTCTTGCAACCTTGTTTGCTAATTACACTGCTGAAAAATGGAAAAAATGCGATGATCACATAATTAAAAATGAGGACAAATACTACAACGACGATCTTATAGGTATGTGACAATGAGTTGGACAGGTTTATTATATCATTAAACGATGATTCTGATAGTTCGGATTACGACAGCGAAGATAGTTCGGAACACGACATTGACTGTGATTACTCTGATTAAATGATGTATGTTTATTCTGTTTTTTTTTTAGATTAGTACTAAAAATTAAAACAAACCATAAAATGTTTTATTTCTCAGATTTTTTCAACTACTTACAAATGTACAATGCTCCTATTTTTTAATTTTTTTCCAAGTAGTAGTAATTTTTTTAAACGCTTCACGCGATGAAAGTCGCGGGCCAAAGCAAGTTATATAAAAAAACAACATCAATCAATTTAGACAATGTAAGATATTTCACAGGGAAATCTTTAGACATATTCGTAACGTAATTAGTACCGTGTGTAACGGCCATCGATAATTACGTCCCCCACCACCCGCGCGTACCATGGGAGTGTCACCAACGAATTTGTCAGGCTATAGCACCCACATTTCGCCAGTTTATGTTTAGGTCCCAATGTAATAGGTGGCGAGCCTATTGCTAATGGCAATAGAACATTCATGCATACAAATATTTGCACTGAGCGTGAATCAAATCCGCGCCCACTTCGTAGCAGTCGCCTTCACTACTGCCACGCCACAGAGGCTGTCGTGAGTGCATAGAATACTCAGGTGCTCCGGTTACGTGAGATACTGATCTTAATCCTGCAAGCCATCCATGGGGCTTCCATAAGTGACACATTCCTAGGTAGGACTCCGTATACCCCGTTTGTTATCCGTAGTACACCCGGTAGAACCACCAGTAGTACCCTTATGTAGTAGGGTACATAAGGGTACTACTGGTGTTTCTACCTTGGTACAATGTGATCGGCGTGTGGTACAGCGGTACCTTCGCAGCTTCTTGAAAAGGTGGTACAGTCAGCGTCATAAATATCTTGAGAACGAAGTCTCAAAATGATCTTAAAACTCTCGTATTAAGAGCAAATCAAACTGTTTTATTGATTTATATGGTATTATTGTCCGATTCAAAGGTGTGTACCAAATATCAGAATAATCTGTAAAGTGGATGGGGGTAAAAAAACTAAAATTAAGATCATCTTGAGTACTCTGTTCGTCAAAATTTTTCTGATTGTGACTGTACAGCGATTACTTTGATCTAACTGTGATACAACATACGGATGATTGCGACAGGTATCATTTCAAATTAATGAACCGTGTGGCGACGGAGAAAGAATACAAGTATCAACCCATCTCATCCGAAGTGTGTCAGAGGCGACTAACGGAAAAATACGCAGACGATATCACTGCGACAGAAGGAAGACTCGAAATAAAACCCTGTACCAACCCGTCTGGCCACCATGGAAACAGTAGGCTAAAGCCTCCTGATTGAGAGAGGCTTATGTCCAACAGTGGACTGCGAAGAGGATTGTAAATAAAACGATGTGAGCATCTTAAATCGTGTAATAACTTACAATAGAACGGTCTAACTACTTATTTTAAATAAATGCCTACGCATGTGCCTCTGCGCTGACTGGTTCCTCCCTGTCAGCTGCCTTCCACGGTGCTCTTGATGCGTTCTGAAATATATGGCTAGATTTAATATGAGGGAGTGTCTTGTTAACGGTAATGGGGATTAAGACTGAAAAGTTGGTGAATTGTTCCACCAGGTGGAACTACAAATCCATAATAACATTATAAATGCGAAAGTAACTCTGTCTGTCTGTCTGTATGTTACGCTTTCACGCCTAAACCACTGAACCGATTTTGATGAAATTTGGTATGGGGATAGATTAGACTATGAGAAAGGACATAGGCCATGTTTGGTCGTGATAATCGACATCCACGCGGGCGGATCCGCGGGCAAAAGCTAGTTACGTGTATAAGTATTACGACATCCGAAAAAAAAACGGTTAAATTCAGGATGGTACTCGAATCCGTGACGAGGAGAAACTACACGTTAGTTAGACGGGACGCCATGATTGCCGGATATCCCACATCCTTCCCAAAGGAGGAGCAAGGTGAAATGACACACAGATGGGCAACTCACCCACCCGATGGCAGGTGTAAGTGGATTTTGATAAGGTCGGCTACAAAGCAAAATGTTCATAAGTGCTTTTAGTCTTCTCAAGCAAAAGGATTTGATTTTTGTTAAGTCATCATCATCATCATCATATCAGCCCACTGACGTCTCACTGATAAAGCATTATCAAAATTCAATATATGGGTTTACATTACCCTTAAAGCATTATGTAATAGGTAGTTAGGTGTAATCAGTCCTATCCCACACTGTTTCCGATTGTCGATAGAGTTATGTATTGTGGACGGTTTGCTTCGTAGCCAATATGCTGTTTAGACATTTTCGCAAGACGTCATTAAAACAATTTTTGTTTACATTTTAAAATGTGGACGATTTGCTTTCAAGTCTTATTAAATTGTGGGTAGTCTTAGTCAATAGAAATTTTGCTTTGTAGCCGACCCGATCTCCACTGGTGTAAGTTACTATCCTGAATAGCCGAAATCCTCGTCTATAAAATATATTTTTTTATTTAATAAACAGTCAACTCACCAGTTTCCTTGCCCTGTCTGTGAGTATAGAAAATGCGAAGTGGTTCATCATGACTCCCGTTGGGAGCGCCACACCTTGGAACCTGTATAAGGACTTGACATCGCTGTCTGCAGAGCCTAGAAAAAATAAATTATCATTTAAATAGGGTTATCGAACTCCACTAAGGTCATCTAGAAATGAGCCAACCCTATGCTGACAAAGTGCTCACAGATTGTTCTAATATTTGGTACACCCCTTAAGTTTGTAAATCAATACAATTCGGTATTAAGATAATTTTAAGACTTTGTAGTCAAAACCGTTCTAACGCATTGTGTAAACCTGGGCCTCGATTCTACTAAAGCAAAACTATTGTCAAACCACAGAGATTGCAAAAAGCCGCATTAAAGTTTAGACTTTATTCCTATACACTAAGGTCCAAAATTAAATGACAAAAGTTTCATTACACTCTTTTATTCACTCTGCTAACAGTTATTAAATATTGAACTTTAAACGCATCGCTTTAAAGTCTATAATGTATTGCCGCTTTTTGCTATCTCTGTGGTTTGACAATAGTTTTGCTTTAGTAGAATCGAGGCCCTGATTGTTGAATGAGGCTCTAGCACAGGCTGCTCGGTAATCAGACGGCAGTCCTTCCCGTTAAAGTCAAGTTACTCTAAATCATAAGGAGAAAAGTAAGTAGCCTCTGAGCTTGAAAATGTCTGAGATTTTTCAGAAGATCCGTGACGGCAATTTCTTGAAGTGTAGCGTAACCTGTGAAAAAAATAATTATATTCTCGAAATAAACTCACCGTTTAACTTGTGAACAGAAGCGATGGCGACCCGTCCGATTTGTCCTGTCGTGCTGATCATGGGCCCTTTCGATATATCGACGTGTTTGCCTACTCTGTATAGCGTTACTTTACCTGCAAGATATAATAATATTTAGTTTTAGAAGCCGTCGGTCACGGTTGTCATACGAACATCTAAGGATGTAAGCAGTCGTTACACCGGAGAATTGGGTGAAACGCCCCACACACGACTAATCACCCGTCCAGTCCGCTTAAGCGAAATTTTTTTTTTTTTTAAAGATACAATTTGAATTCCTCTTATTGGGGTGTTTTTGGAACCCCACGAAAATCGTCGAGCCCCAGCTAACCTCAACTTACCATTAGTTCTAGCGATGCTCGGTATCTGCTTACTCTTATGTTCATTGTCAATGAACATCTCAAGCGCCAGGTCCTCACCAACCTCCAGCCTCTCCAGCAGATTTTTCTCTCTGGTCAGCTTCACATACTCCGCAGCTAGGGTGATCAGCTCCCGCTGCGACGGCTTCCAGTCAGGTAATGTGGGGAGATCGATGTCATAGATGAAAGAACCGCTCCGTACTGTGGATAGTATGTTGATTAAGATGCCAAATAATTATATTATTACAAGCTGACAAGACTACAAATCCATTGTGAATTTCAGTACCCTGACATTTTTAAGCACAGGGGAGACAAAACCACCATAATAAGGGTCAATCCCCACTGAAAGAGCAGCGGTCGGCCTTTTGCGAGAGGCTTTATTGCGAGAATTTTAGTCGGACTCAAACCGAATAAAACTGCACAGTGTCTCATCACTTAACGAGGGTGAGATTGCCTCTGTCATATTCCTCATGCCCGATTTGATCCCACATACTTAGTAACTTGTGATGCTTTTGAAACAACTACCTCTTAATTTGCAAAATCAATTTTGGTATACAAAAATTTTTGATCGACTATGATGAAAGGTATGAAATTTTTTGTAAAATTAGAATAATTTTAACTAGTACTTACTGTCAGGTCCAGGGAAACTATGCAACTTGACAGGTATGGTATCTTTGAAGGCTACTGTAGCGCACGCACCAAGCATGAAGGAGCACGTCCGCCAGAAGGCTTTGTTTGCTTTTTGAGGGTCAGGACTGTTGAAACTTTGTAGCTGGAAACGGCGATCATTTTTTTTAAATGTACAATATGTTAATGTGACTTCACCTCATCTTAGAGTAAGCTGACGGCATAGTCTCAGGAAAGAGGGTTACAATTGCAGATACTAACAATGTTACATTGGTGGTGATCAGCTTGATGGCCTCATCAGGTGCTTTTTCATACGCTGCTTAAAGGATCTAGGATGTTTGTGATCTGTTGAGTGAGATGTCAGTAGAACCTTAGGTTTATGTTGACGATAATGTCAAAATGGGACAGTTCCTTTAAGTTTTAAATGTGTAATTATTGGACGATGATATTTTGCAGAGTATGGCAGTGCTTCCATAAAACCAGAAACCCTGGGCTCCAAATGGTTTGGGCTAGGTACAACTGGAATTGGTCTAGAAAAGTATTGTAATCTTAAATACTCACTTCTATAGTACAACTCTCTGTTAGAGGTCTGTGCATATCCCAGTAGACTGTGCCATTTATTAGAGCAAGTGCACTGCTGTCCATGTGCCATTCACTCAAATCTGAAATTTTAAGAGTTCTAAATCAAATTGATAGGTTTTTATGTGATATTCATGTTCATAATCTTTATTTTAAATAATTAGTATACACGGTGTATTTTGAAACGGGGCAGTAAAGGCGGCTGGTCCCGTAGATTCTGTTGTTCCCCAATATGAAATAGAGATGACCAGTACCAAAAAAAAATTTTGGACCTTTAACATTTTTCTTGCTGACTGTATGATTTTTCCAAAATCTGTGAATGCGGTTCAAAATATCTCAAAAACTTAGGAAAGGTCTTCTAAGAACATTTTGCTGTAACTACAACAGATAAGGTACCTGCCTTCTTAGCCCCAATTCAAAAATATACCCTTTTTATTTATTTTTTTGTGTGGAATTCCGGATGCGGAAATGCGGAAATTCGGACGCACAGGGATCCTCTTTTGAAAAGCAGCCAATTTGTGGGAGTTGTAAAAATGCTCTGGCTGAGCCATTATCGGATACAGCCCGGACACATTACAACTTAGATAAGTTTAGACGCTAACTGGCATAACTAAGTAAATTATGTTTCTGTTTTGTGTACTTTTTGTTTGGTTTGGTATTTCAATATGGGCAACATAATCGCTCTAGTAACATAGCCCTTTCAATAAAGAGAAAAAAATTTAATTGAATTATCAAGTCTTACTAGTTGAATAAGTTGCTAGATTTATACAAATAATCATAATAGTTAGAATAAACAAATTAGTTGTCTAGAAAATTTAAATTGAAAACATTCTCCCCAGGTGAAATGGGTGATATGACCAACACAAAAGGGCAAATCACCCGCTCGATTGCACGCATCTCGGCTAGAAGTATTTGGAACCACCTATTGAAGATATAAAGAATTAAGTAACTAATTTGTTTTCTTACGTCTCGCACAGTCGTACGGTGTCGAAATATCCTTATTCATAACCAGAGTACAGTCATTTGGAACGCCTTTATATTGTACTTCTATTTTCTCTATACGACCAACATTTTCGAACTGACGCTTTTTCTCAAGCGTAAACAGATGGTAGCGGCGGTCAATTGCTTCTTGTGTACTCAGAGATCCTAAAAGAATAGTATAAATTATATTGTTTATTCTTTGCGATACTGAAAACATAAACTAAAAGTAATTTTACTCAAACCGAGTCAATTCCTTACTTACTTGTAAGTTGGAAACCTGTAGTACAATTGTTTTTGCAAATGATTCGGGATAAATTTATTATATGACCCCTCATTTTAGAAATTATATCTATTTATTTGGTTCAGTTCAGTGTGAAAATAAATTTTAGGTTATCTAAAATAATCTTATTGACTTGACACTTGACAGATGATGTAATTGCGTTCCGAATTCCCAATACAAGGATGTCGGTAATTTAAGCATCATATTTTTTCCACGGTGGGCACGGTCGCCCTTATAGACGGATATAAAGAGAAGGAAAGTTTGGAATGATTCAAGTGGTGCTCAATAGCTCAGTTGGCAGAGCAGTCCCTCTGTAAGGGAAAGGTCGTGAGTTCGAGTCTCACTTGAGCATTTCATTTTTTCCAATGTTTTTCGAACTAAAAGTTAGCATAATAAATGCTATAAAAATTCATTCAAATTAATAATCATGTTTAAATTAATAGGATAATAGTCTTTACTTGAAGTGGAGTTGAACAATTAAAGAGCTCAGTAAACCAGTGCACTGCGCACTTTCCTTATATTCTGACAGGTTATGGGCCCAGAACGCTTCTACAGCTCATTTTGCTTCTCTTTATCTACCAATAGCGACGGACACATACACGAGATGCTAACAGCTGGTTAATTAGGTTTATTATAGGTCGAAATGCAAAATTCGTTGTACAAGTATAGGTGACTCGCGTGCTGATTAACAGCCCAGACGTTGATTAGTGGTCAATGAGCACATAAAGATCAGTATTCGATGGAAGAAGCATCTTGAAGCACCAGTATTCTTGGTAGTAGTAGCACACCTTCACTTACCTGAAGACGCGGCGACGACGACATTCGGTTCAGCGAGAATGACCGTGGCAAGACTCAGAACTACTCTTCATTTCTTCATCATTTTTCATGGTAGGTATTAGTGCAGCGTTTCGCTAATACTACTCTTAAACTGTGGTAATGAAATATCATCATCATCATAAGGAGTTTTGAGGAGAAATAAAACATTTTACAATATGTAAATTGATACTTTATTGCTTATAATATAACTATCCTACCATGGTTCTCTTCCTTCCTCGAGCTCTCACTTCTTCAAATTTACTTATTATTTCTTTGATGTTGTTTTTACTGAAATGCTTATACGCTTCTAAAATATTACTGAACAAATCAGGGTAATCATTATGCGTACTTATCAATGCTCTTTCGAGGACGTAAAGGTCAACGCCCTTGTCTTCAGTACTGGAATCAATAAAAGAAAGACCGAAATCAATCATGACTATATCCAAATCTGCAGTATCAAGCCAATTCGGATCTTCATTTTCACTCTTTGGTATGAGCAACATATTTGACGTAGTTAAATCTCCATGAATTATGTTGCTCTCGTGCAATTTTCTGACAGTTTCACCGATTAATTTCGATATTAAGTTCAACTTTTGGTCACCTGATTCTACTTTTATGTGTTTTATAATGAAATCTTTAATTGTAATACTCTTTTCAAAGTGCTGCATATAAATCCGCCGTCGTTCAAAATCAACTAAATATAATGCTGGAGATCTAACATTTGCTGTCTTGCAACGGACTATGGAACGCGCTTCGTTTTTTATCCGATCTTTGGTTATGGCGATATCTAAATCGGGATGCCTGTATTTTTTCTGGAATCTCTCTTTTATTAATGTCGGTCTTCCAAGGTAGTTGCAAATAAACAGCTTTGCTTCTGCACCCTGTTTTAATATTTTCAGGTCTTTCAGTTCTTCACTCATGTTGATATAAAACTAACCTCAATAATTATTTGAGATATGATGAACTAATATACATTCGCAATGAGATTTAAGATTTATTATTTGAAATATTTGAACGGTATAAACTAGAGAAATACTTAAACATAGTTTTCTATTGTTTTCTAAATTAATTTAAAAGTATACACAGCACAGCACATTGTTGACAATGTTGACATTTTGATGTTTGAAATTTCGTTTCACTTGCTTGACGTTTTTGTGGAACATAAATAAAACGTTTTATTTAATGTTTTATTGTGGTTGAGAGGATAAAAGGTACCAGCACGTGCATAATCTAAAAATGAATGTAAAATTCTGTGGTATCAAAAGTATAAGTCCCAAATTTTATTACACTTTGTTAGTTATATGTAATTATAATGGCTCTTAAAGATAAAATATAATATTGCATTTGCAACAAAAACAAAACGTAGCATGTATGTAGGTATTGGATTTAGCTTACGTACACCGGAACGTGTATATACAGCATGATCAAAATCGTCTGAGGCAGGCCGTACCTTTCATTTTACACGTAGATATTTGGATGTTTATCTACTTTCTATACATATACATTTGTATATACTCACTCACTGGAGAGCGAGGGAGGCTGAGGGCGTGATATTGGTTGTTGCACCCGGGCCGTCCGCCGGCACGACTTTATAATATTTCATTCAAACGTTAATTTCTATTAAATACGTTAATGGAAACAGTGGTTAATCTCTGCTCAATTTAATTTAGTGTCGGTACATCGTTCGAACGATTCACAAGCTCTATCTAAAACTGCAGAAACGTGTGTATGAAACCGGTAAAAATACCAAAAAAATATTTTTAGTGTTCAATTGTGATTTTAATAAATTGTGAGAATGATGTCGGAAGGTTTAGAATACGAGACCATTGTGCAGAATGGACCACGGAAAGTAAGTGTATTTTTTTATTGTTTATTTTTTAATTCTTAGACCGAAAGAACAATGTTGTGGCTCAGTCATCATGTGCAGCTAAGTTATATATAGGTACCTATCTAGGTTCGGCAGGGGAAGGATGGATGTCCTATACAAATGTCTGGGTGCATTTTTGTAGATATAGAATGCAGCCGTCTCGAAATGCCTGTTAATGCGATATCCTGCGTTCCTGTTTTAAGCGAATGTTGGCGGGAAATCACGTGGGTTGGGTCATTTTATATGAGGAAATAGACTATTAAAGAGTCGTAAATATGGTGATAAATTATTTTAATACTCGACAAGTATAAATATGATTTAATGCAGGATTTACTTTTACTTGTTCAATGCTAAAGATTTGTACCTACCGTGGATTTTTTTTACGTGAAATCGAAATTATAGGTAGTCTAGGTAGATGTAAAAATACATAGGTAACAAAGGAAATTATTTCTTGAAACAATGTAATGAGAAATTGACCCAATACGTCCATTTGAAATGGATTCCGATAAGAAATGATATTGCCGTTTTAATCACAACAGTATAAGTTATTATGGTGATTAATAGTTATTAAACACGGAAAATATAGGTACAGTCAGCAACTAAAGTATCTGAACATATTATCTCCAACATCGACCACTTAAGTCCGAAAAATAATAAAAAAGATATTATACATCCGTAAAAGAGGATACCTATAACATTTATTTAATTTGTTATATTTTAACTTCATAAACTATACAGCAAGCAAACATATATGAAAATTCAAAATCATGGGTATATAAAAGTACACAGCGTTTGTAAATTTATTAGTAAGTAGGTTATTGGTAATTTTTGTTGCTCACTGCCCATGCACAATCAATAACATTTAAGTACTTACATTAATTATGTCTACCTATCTAAAACTACATTCTAAGATTTTTAAGCAAACATTTGTACCCGACTGCCAAAGGAAGGAGGGTAATGTTTTAAAGAATATTGTTTTCTGCGCGAAACAATGATTCGGTTCGCTTGAGTTAAAAGGAAACGGAAAGGTAATAAATGGGTGTATGGATCAGGCAGCTTCTGTGGTGTGGCGGTAATGAACGCGACTGCTACGCAGGAGGCGCGGGTTCGATCCCCGCTCAGTGCAAATATTTGTATACCAGCTAGAACCAAGCGTTTCAGCGACTCATTACTATGCCGCACCGTTAAGACCTGGAACTCCCTGCCAGCTCACGTGTTTCCTTCTTCCTACAGTCCCGGGTCCTTTAAGCGGGGCGTGAAAAGGCATCTAACGAGGCCGTCAAGCTGAGTGCCACCACTGTTAACATGGTACATGTTTCCGATGGTGACCCTCTTTCCGAGACTTTGCCTTTAGCTTAGCATCAGGCGAGGTGAAGTCAAATTGACGTGTCCTATATAAAAAAAATGGGTATTTTCATTGGTCTGGTCGTGTCTCGGAGAGCACGTTAAACCGTCGGTCCCAGTTGCCATACGAACATCTATGGCAGTCGTTACGGGTAGTTGGAGCCCTTAAAAGTTCAACAACTGGTCTAACTGCAATGCTTCGATATCGCCTTTGAATTATGGAGGTCATAGAAAAATATCGATGTTCAGTCAAATCCGCAGTTAGACTGGTAAAGCGGAACCCAGACTCCAAGGTGAAAGCTTTGGGCGGGGGCGAGTTGGGGACACCGTTGTCCCCCCTCCTGAGGAGGGCCAGACCGTAAGGGATGGCCCTGGGTCAGCCGGGGTGCGAGGGATATGTCTTTGACAACCTCACCTCCGGCCTAGCACCAAGACCCACAGTCGGCGTGCGGTTTCAGTCGGTTCGAGTCCGACATAACCTCCCCTTCCGGCTCCGGCAGGGGGGGGTATCCGAGGGGATTTCCGCACGAAAAAAAAAAAAATGTTGAAAGCTTTGGATGGGACTGGAATTACCGCTAAGATGAAGAAGATGGGTATATAAGTATATAAGTATGTTTATCCGCATTCTAGATTCCATAACACAAGCTATAAAAGCTTACCATGGGTCTAGATAGCGTTGTGTAGAATGTTGTGGAATATTAAAAAAAAAAATTAAAAAAAATGATTATGATAATTTAATGTGCATGTAACTGATAGGTAATATGTACTTTAATTTACACTTGACATTAACCATATAATTTGTACGCCACAAATGGCAGAATATGCTGTGCCTGCACATGAGTAGGTAGGTAGGGAAACCATATTCACAAATAAAGATTATTCTTATTCTATTCTACGAGTATCAGTATATGCCATACTAATAAATGCGACAGTACCTCTGTTTCTCTGTCTGTATGTTACGCTTGCACGCCTAATCCAATGAACCGATTTTGATGAAGTTTTGTATAGAGATAGGTTAGACCATGAGCTAAAGCTGAAAGGACATAGGCTATGTTTGGTCGCGATAACCAACATCCACGCGGGGGGAGCCGCGGCCAAAAGCTAGTAAGTAATAAATCACATCCAAATTATGTACTATTGTTTTGTTGAACGTTAATAATTTTAATACAGAAATGACCTTCCAATGATTTTGCACAAACAGGAAACAGGAATGTGAATCAGAAAATTCCAAAATAACTCATGACAGTCATGACCATGACATGTAAGATATCGTAAACAAAATATTAATATGTGCATCAGATCCTGAACCACACATATGGCCTGATTCTATATCAGGTGATAGGAGTGGCTTTTGTTGCCACGGCGGCGGCGCGCCAGAAAAGCACGCCTCCCCATTCCGGGGGCGAGTCGGGGACACCGTTGTCCCCCTCCCGAGGAGGGCTAGACCGTAAGGGATGGCCCTGGGTCAGCCGGGGTGCGAGGGATATGTCGATAACAACCTCACCTCCGGCCTAGCACCACCATCCACAGTCGGCGTGCGGTTTTAGTCGGTTCGAGTCCGACATAACCTCCCCTTCCGGCTCCGGCAGGGGGGTATCCGAGGGGATTTCCGCAAGAAAAAAAAAAAAGAAGCTTAGCGCTTAGCGGAAACAGGCTTGCCCCTTATTTTGTGGGACCGAAAATCGTAATTGGCGAAATATAGCTGTTAATATACCTCTGCCTACCCCTTCAGAGATTTACAGACCTGACTATAATAACGACGGATGTATGTATAACTAGCTTGCTGCTCCGCCCGCGTGGATGTCGGTTATCGCGACCAAACATGTCCTATCTCAAGGTCTAATCTACCCCTATACCAAATTTCATCAAAATCGGTTCAGTGGTTGAGGCATGAAAGCGTAACAGACAGACAGACAGACAGAGTTACTTTCGCATTTAGTAAGTATGGATAAGTGACATCTGGCGCTGTGCTTTTTTGCTACCGTAGTAGTATCACTAGCCTTCCAACCCATTTCAGCCTAGAGACGACAGAATGATCTATGTTGTTGTCCAAATCTATGTTATGATACAAACAACTGTTACCTACATCATGGCAGATTTGTTTTCATTCCACGCTCCATTGTCTTTGAGTGATATTGTCATAGAGTATAGACACAAAGTTAAATGTACTGTGTATTAGAGAAGCTATTTAGAACAAAATTCTTGTTCTATCTGGGTTAGCTGCAATAATCAAATAATAAAAAAACTGTTTGCTACAAAAAAAAAACTTTAGTATTTTTATTACTGACTGTACCGATATTGTCATAGAATATAGACACAAATATATATATGTACTGTGTATTATAGAAGCTATTTAGAACAAAATTCTTGTTCTATCTCCGTTAGCTGCAAAAATGAAATACTGATTGTCACAAAAAAAAATTATACATATTTTTATTGCTGACTGTATCTAGGATTTCCCAAATATCTGCGAATGCAGTTCAGATTAATTTTAAAAAGTCAAAGAAATATCAGACAGTATTTAACTGTAACGGTTAAGGACGTTAAGGTACTTGCCCTTACTCAAAAAAGTACATATATATACATATGTATATATATGTACTTTTTTGATGTTTATCTTATGTTTATTTATAGGCACAGGTAACTCCAAATGACATTCCTCAGTCACGTCATTGATATTAAATTGAAAATTCACTCACCCTTCTAAAAACGATCTCCATCAAAACGTGTCAGTATCTGCTCCAGTTCCAAATAGACACGGGACTAATTAACCCAAATTACGGAGTTCCAAAGTTAAAAATAAACGCGGCTATTTGAACCGTCATCGTCACCACTGGTCACCATAGTCAGGTGATAACGTGGCGGGAAAAAATTGTAGTAAATAAAGCAATGCAACGGTGACGTAACAAGACAGGCAGCTTCGGTTTTTAATTCCCGACGCAAACAGAGGGGTGTTATAATTTTGATGTCTGTTTGTAATGTGGCATCATAGCTCTTGAACGGATGAAGCGATTTCCATTTAGTTTTTTTCGAATACATCGGGAAAAATTAATATTCCTTTACAGGGGGGAATGCCTTGTAAAAAAACGATGTTAAAAAATGATTGTAAAAAATCATTAATTGGTTCCGATAGTTTCTAAGAACATCGGTGGATGAGTCCACCGTTGTCTGAAAGACGGATAAAAATAGAAGGTAAATTTGAATCATATCGGGCGTGTCTCGGTAGCCTAAGGGAAAGATCGCGGGTTCGAGTCCTGCCCAAGAAGATTAATTTTTGCCCTATGTATTCGATTTGTATAGTTAGCATAGCATAGTTATCAATGTAGGTATTACTTTAATCTGTGTTTGCTGTAAAAACTATTTTTTATTTATTTATTTATTGATAAGTCTGTAAGTAGGAGTATCATTTATTATGTGCGCATCCTACGACATAGGTAGGTATCTACATTTTTTATCAAAATGTTTTGACTCTTAGATATTGTTATTATAAACAAAATTCCTTTACTTATACAGACCCCGGAGGCCTCAAATGCGACTAACGCAAGGATGATAATGATGGATCAATGTCGTCAGAATGCATTTGGCATAGAAATACCTAAATTATACTCTGTAAAAGCACTCCTACAGCTCAGGCTTGAGCCTATAGGCGACTTTATAACTAGAGAAGACTCTGTGACTTTCACGCTGGCAGCGCAGTGAAAAACATAACTTTTTTTTAAAGATTTTTGGCTTGATTACAAGACCTTTTGAATTTGAATCTTTTGATATTGAAATTGTCTGTTTGTTCGCAATGAACACAAACGCTAAGTACTAATAGTACACGGATTTTGATACAGTATTTTTGTTTAAAAGGTTTTGGTAGAAATGGTCCCAGGAAAACCAAAGTCGCGATAACAACATCGATGTCAAAAAATACCAAATCAGTTACGTGAAGTTAGGCAGATGAGGTGTCCACTCTGTACCTTTTTTACCGACATCTTTTCCCATATATATAATCACTTTAGTGACATTTTTGCGGGGTGGTGGGGGGCTGCGATTATTACGTTCGTAGACTCTACCCATTCGCTCTAAGGCATCGTCTCTGGTAAGGACCTTAAGCCATGAAAAACATACGTCTACGTATATATGTTACCGGAAATGTGTATAATCCGGTATTCTATTCTATACAATGCCGAGTGCGCAGCAGGTAATGTATGAAATGGTATCAAAGAATATTGATGGGGGTTATAAAAAATGCAACCACTTAGGCTAATGCTGGAGCTTCGCTTTTGCTTCAGTCTTCTAGCCTATAATATATCCAGGTCGGGGTGCAGTGTCCACACCACGCAATTTAACTTGGATAGATTAGGTTAGAAGATTAATGCGGGAGCGGAGCGGAGCGAAGCTCACGCATTAATCTTCGTGGTTATTTTTTTTTTATTTATTCAAAAATATAAATTTTCCACAAAATCATCCGCAAATATAGACAATAACCCATTTATTTCACACATTGCCGGTGGAACTGCAGGCATTCTATGTATTAACACACATTTCCTAGGATTTGTATACAATTCCTAGATTTCATACATTTTCGGTAACATATACACGTTAAAAAGACAAGTTTAGTTACAATCTATGCAAAATAACAGTGATGTCAGTCCTACCTCCCACATAATTTGAGGTTGGCAGTAAACTAGTAACGGTGTACTATAAGATGTGATGCTGTGGCAGCTGACTTACGGCACAGTTAAAATTGTCTAAAACTGTATGGTAATATAGTTCATTGCGACTTTGACTACGTCACAGCTCAGTGTACGTGAAATTACGATGCAGTAATTTTAGATACAGTTATTTGTTCCAACATCATGGACTATAGACTATAGGTAGATCGGGCCATAGGTGTTTTAAACAAAGTTAAGCATTTGATACACTATACTCGAGAAGTTCTTCTTTCTTGTTCTTCATTCTAGCGTTAATGTCGGTCTTTCACCTAGGGTCTGTTTTTAGAGTTTCGTAGCCAAATGGCAAAAAACGGAACCCTTAGGCTGCCTGTCCATTAACGCGGAGCGAGACTGCGGAGCGGAGAAACGGTCAAATATTAACCAATGGGATCGCACTAAATCTCCGCGCTTCGATTTTGTGCAATCCTATTGGTTAATATTTATCCGTTTCTCCGCTCCGCAGCCTCGCTCCGCTTCGGTGGACAGGCAGCCTTATAGATTCGTCATTTCTGTCTGTCTGTCTGTATGTCACAGCCACTTTTCTCCGAAACTATAAGGCCTATTCTGTTGAAACTTGCTGCTACGGTACCCCTCATGGGCGAGTCCGACTCGCACTTGGCCGAGTTTCCCAGTTTAACTGCGCGTTTGGGTGAACTTCGATGTGTACCGTGAATCGACTGCCACCTGACCTCCTCAGGGCCCACAATCTTTAGGTAAAATACTGAAAAATATTGATAATCGACTAGTAAGCAATTACCCTGACTTATAAGGCAGATTCAGCCTCAGATATAGGCTCGAGTCAACAATAGTGCCCGGAATATTATGGCAATAGGCTCACTCATAGGGACCGACTGCAATTTATTGGTGAAATGTGGGTGTTAATTCACCTCTGCGTAACCCTCCGGGGATAAAGGCGTGATTATATATATGTATAAGGTAAGACGGAAGGCGTTATTTATTTGAATGTATATTTTTATAGCATTTATTATGCAAACTTTTAAGTTCGAAAAACATCGGAAAAAATGAAATGCTCAAGTGAGACTCGAACTCACGACCTTTTCCTAACAGGGGGAGTGCTCTTCCAACTGAGCTATTGAGCCACACCTGAATCATTTCAAATTTTCCTTCTCTTTATATCCGTCTTTAAGGGCGACGGTGGAGCCATCTACCAGCATTTTTACGAACTGTTGGAAACAATGAATGATTTTTCAACCATTTTGTGCAACATTTCTTTGTGCAGACGGAAGAAGTGAGTGAAAATTCCCCATATTTCGAGTAATTTTTAAAAGCTAATGCTGATTCTAAATCATCAATAAGCGATGTTCCCGGTTGCATACAATAGGACTGTTTTCCCGGATCCCGGAGTCCGCTTATTGCCTCTCATTTAGGTTGGGGCTTCTACAGACAGGAAAGCTTGGGCCAGGGCCGCAGGGGTCTCGATTGACCAGAAGAGTCTGGATTGACCCCGAAGATTTTGGACCCCAAAAATACCTAGTACCGTATCTACTAACCTTTTAATAACTTCGTTTTGTGGGGTGGAAAGGAAGGGAGGTAACGTTTGCCAACTTATTACAACACTTTCGGTGTATCTAGTATTGATATTGGTAATTGGATTAGTCATTACTAGCTTTGTGGCGAAGCCTGAAGATTTTAAAGGAAACCTGTAAAACGTAGACACAATGAAATCAATTATTACTTAAAATTGATATTGTTCCGCACATATTACATTCGGCAGGAAATAATAATAAATAAATAAATATTTCCCAACATTCTACACAACGCTATCTAGACCCAAAGTAAAATCTAGAATGCGGATTAACATACTTAAATACATTTTTATTGTTGTATATACATGCGTATTATACTTACATAAAAAGACCCAGACCAATGCAAATCAAATAGCCATATTCATGCACACAAACATTTGCACTGAGCCGGGATCGAATCCGCGTCTCCTGCGTGGCAGTCGCGTTCACTACCGCCACGCACATTGAGAAAACGTTATAGCAAAAAAACCTATATCCCGACTGAGATATCCTTTTACTTGAGCCCCAACTACCACCTACCACGGTCTTCCAGACCTACATCAGGAAGCTGTTGCTTCCGTAAATACCGACCTAACATCACACTTCATGTCATAACTATTCCCAAAACATTGCAGTAATGTGATCATGCAACGTCTTACAAGTGAAGTTGGTTTGAACCCCGATTAGGCTATTTGACTAAGTCGTCGATTCTTCCCAATACTGCTTAAAATGATAGCTTGTTCTGAAAAAATATGCCTGGCAAAATAAAATATTGCATATCTAAACTGAAACTATGACTTTTTATTAGTTGAAATTCCCAAAAAAAGTTAAAATATAAACAAACAAATTCAATTAAAATATATAACTTTTTAGATTCCTCATTAAATTTTAAATAACTTTTATTATGTACTAGGTACATACGTGTAAACGCAACGTAGTTCGAGATAAATGCGATATTCTCTTGCACTCCATACATTTGCACTACGCGCTACAGAAGCGTGACGTCACAATTTCGTACGATTTTGTGTGGAGCGTTTTCGGGTGGCGCGACAAATTGAACTTTTCAAAATCAAATATCTTGAAAACTAATTGTCGCACGAAAATTTTACTTTTACAGTTCATTATATTATAAGAAAGTGGTCATTTTCCGAAAGTAAAAAAAATAGTCAAATAGCCTATTCAATCTTGATAGGGCCCCAAAATCCCTGGTATGAAAGGCACTGCATCCCACGCTATCAGTGGCGGCGCAAGACCTAAACTGAACGTAGACAAGGTACCTTTCGCGAAGCTCTTTTATTTACGTACGCAAAATCCCCACGATACCCAGGAATCCAAATTCTGAATCCAAAGTTTTTCATTCTTGCTCGTTGATGTTTTGGTATAAACGCTGAAAATCAGGTTTCGTTAACACTGAAAGATTAAAATACTAAAAGAAAGCATACTCTTGTTCTAGCTCTAACTCTGTGTTCGTGTTGTCTAAATTCATTGGCTAGGATGTAATGTCATCCAGTCTCCGCCGCCTATGCACGCTATGTGTTCCCACATCTACAATATTAGGGTTCTTTGAGAAGGGAATTAGAAGGTTCCTACAGGGTTGACAGCACGAGTGTAACGCCTACCTATATAGGCCACGGCACAGATAACATAATACTAAAGTAGTAACCACTTTCCGTATGGTCATGGAGAATGAATACAAGTATCACCTGGGGTGGTGATCATCCGAAGAATGTTGTAAGAGGCGACTAACGGAAAAAATACGCAGACGATATCACTGCGAGAGAAGAAAAATATAATATAAACCCTGTGCCTACCAACCCGTCTGGTGGTGTGGAAAAAACCTCCCAACATTGAGAGAAGTTTATGTCCAGTGGACTACAACAGGCTGAGGCTCCCGATTTCCGTTTCAACACCTCTCGACACCAAGACTTCTCGCTTCCCATAAAAACCTGTTATAAGACCTGGAACTCCCTGCCAGCTCACGTGTTTCCTTCTTCCTACAGTCCCGGGTCCTTTAAGCGGGGCGTGAAAAGGCATCTAACGAGGCCGTCAAGCTGACTGCCACCACTATTAACATGGTACATGTTTCCGATGGTGACCCTCTTTCCGAGACTTTGCCTTTAGCCTAACATCAGGCGAAGTGAAGTCAAATTGACGTGTCCTATATAAAAAAAAGGGAAGCGAAAATGTTTACCTACCAGACCTCCTTTTAAGAGTAGGCTTATCTTTCCCGCCCACAGAGTAGTAAACAGATTAAGTACGAACAAAGCCGAGTCCTAAGCTAGTTTGTAAACATTTCCCATGCGCGCGCGCCGACCCGCGACCGACACGGGTTGGGTGAACCCATTAATTAAACGCATTATTTTAACGGTATCTATGTCATGGTTTTAATAGCCTTAAGTTCAAGAAGTTAATACCTTCGCATACTTTAATTAGCGACTAAGGTCAAGGGGAAACTAATGGTCACTGTACACGTTGGCTATTTATTATGACGTCATGAAACAATTTTATTGTTCAAGACTGAGAATATTTGACTTTGACTTTGACTGACTTTGTTAATTGAATTTTAAAGTGAATTACACCAATAAAAGTGTAATTCGATTTAGATTCGTGAAAATGTCTCTGGTGGCATATGTACCCATGATTAGTCCTTTACGGGGGAATGTACTGAATACAGAGCTATTGAGCCACGTCTTAAGCATTTGGATTTTTCCTATACAATCATCTTGGGGCGACTACAAACGTTTATTTGCTGGCAAAAAAACATCTACAGTACCTAACCGAAATAAATTTGCTTCTCCGCATTTTAAACACTGAATTTAATTGCATAAAACGAGTAAATATAGTTCAGTTGAACGAATTTTCACATAAGAAAATGAAATGAATTAAGGAAATTCTCGTAGCACAGTTTTAATTTCATTTTGATCACAGTTCCCCAGTATTATGCAAGCTTATGATCGCATGGCGATAGTCGATACCTTTATTGTTGTGGAGGTCCTATTTGGGTTGTGAAGATGGCAGTCGCTTCACAGAAAATATCAAAATTCACAGTCACTTCACGGAAAATATAGAAGTTCAGCCAAATCCGCAGCTCGACTGGTAAACCGGACCTTGGACTCTGAGATGAAAGCTTCAGATGCGATTGGGATAAAAGCTAAGTTGAGGAAATTTGTTCAGAGCACTTTAACATCAATATTTTATTTTCTGCCAACCAACGTGTAGAAGAGCCTTTATAATCCGTATTGTCGTGTCTAATCTTCTTTAGTTCACAATCTTATTACTCTTCTATTGACAGGTTTCAGGTACTTACACCTAAATCAATATTACGATTCTTTTAAATTATAAATGTCGAGTTGTCGCCTTGTTCTGCTTGTTGAAATGCATTCCCGCCGCATATGGGAATTTATAACATAACATAACATAAACTCACGCCTGTATTCCCCGAAGGGGTAGGCAGAGGTGCTAGCACCCACATTTCGCCAGTTTATGTTTAGGTCCCAATGTAATAGGTGGCGAGCCTATTGCCATTAACCGGGCACTTATAAACCTGCGATAAATACACGAATTTATTCCCCGAGAGATAAAACCCATACAAAAGCGTACGACGCATTACCCCTTGCCCCTTTATCAGGGTCGTATGCCACTTACTCTGACAAAACAATATATTCTAGGGAAAAGTGGCATACGACCACGGCTATTTTCTTGTTTGTTACTTTTAGAGCGCGATTTTTCGGTAGTCGGGTTTTAGTTTTAAACTTTATTTTTTATATATAGGATATTAAGATTATAATGAATGTCTGTTAGTCAATAACGCTCAAACGGTTGAACAGATCTGCCTGGTAAATTCTTATGAATATCATAGGTACTTTTTATCAACCAGAAATAGGTAGGTACCCATGGAATGCGGGAACGGAACCACAGTTCCACACGGACTAGTACCTACCTACAAACGTGGTAGCCCTACTGTTACTTGGTTACTGTTACTCAGCCTTCAATCAAACACAGCTGTTATCAGTGCACTTAACTCTTGCATCGTTAGCTACATCGTATTCACGTTATCGTTATCAGGCTTGCACTTGTAAATTGTAATACACCGCTCGTTGAAGAATCACCTCCTGCCATCTTAAGTGAGGATTATGTCTTTATCAGTACACTTTGATTGTTATTGTGGACCTTAAAGGAATAAAACGTAGTACAAAACATATTGTTTACCTATAATGTTCTAATATCCTTCTTTTTTGGGGATTTTCCGCGAGAAAAAAGGTATCTCATGAATGGAAATAATTAGGCAGTTTAAATTTTCACAATTAATGATAGTACTTATCGATGATAATTGATAACCTTTTAATAAAATCATGCGGTAGTGCACGCGACTGCCACGCAGGAGGCGCGGGTTCGAGTCCCGCTCAGTGCAAATATTTGTATACATGAATATGTCTATTTGCATTGGTCTGGGTGTTTCTATTTATAATATGTATGTATTTACAAAAAAAAAGTATATAAGTATGTTTATCCGCATTCTAGATTCCATAACACAAGCTATAAAAGCTTACCATGGGTTTAGGTAGCGTTGTGTAGAATGTTGTGGAATATTTATTTATTTATTTATATAATATGTATGCGTTGTAGATTTTTTCCTTCTCTGAAAGTGTCTATAAAGTTACGTATAGTCACTTATGCATTTAAAAAAAAAGCTAATGGCTAACTTACGCATTAAAAAAGTAAAAACTATGCTTTTTACCGCCAAAATGAAGACTCAAATGTCAACCCAGGCCAATTTTATTCTCTTTTTGACATTCTAAGACATTTTTTTCTTTAATTGTGACATACGGTATGGTATTGATTAATTAATAGTTCATTACATTTTATAAACTAAAAATTAAACATAAATATTTAATAGACAAAATATATTGTAAAATGTGAAGTGATTTGACGTGTAATATTCTTATGAATAAATGAGTTATGAGTTACTTTGTCACAGATAACATAACAATAAAGTACATTGTTGAGCCTATTTTGGCGCCAAATACTACTAAACATTCCAATAATGACATGTAAATTGAGAAACGCGATATCTTCCGTTGCACATAACTAGTTAATATGAAGTGATCCTCATTGTATCCTGTACTAGAGATGAGACGGGTTCATTGACACACACCTACGCCAGCCACGCTACCTATTGAACTACCAAATCCGGTATTTTTAGAGATCCGTGTGTAGTGTATGGTTTTTTATTAAACAATTGTTTTTTTGTCGAAATATTTACTTCACTGTTTACTGTTACGTATTATCGTTTTAAACTTTAGAACATTATTGTATAGACACAGCCTTTCTAATAAAATGCATCTTAAAAAACGGCATGAAAAACGCGTTTTGTGTACAAATTTCTAGTAAGTTTTGTGTGAGTAAGCTAATGTTAATATTATTCTTTATATTGTCAATGTGTGCATGTCATGGAATGGTTGTATTAATATGTCAATTATACCAAAGTAGTAGCATAGTAAAAAAGGACACAAATAAAATGTGGTAGTTTTCTTTTTTTTTACCGTGGGGGAAAATCCTTCTTGGATGTTATGCCGGACTCCTACCGACTAAAAACCCCCACGGTAACGCTCAGCAGCCTATGGTCGCGTTGAAATGACACTTGCTGAATATAGGTAGGTATATTTTTTTTTGTAATATAAAATATTTAGCTAAGTACCTAATACCTACAGTGATTTTACAATCCGCGCTCATGTAAAATTGTAAAACGTATTTTTGTAAACATTATTTTAAAACAGCTGTTGTGATTATGCTGTGTAATTATGCACCTTTTTATTGTTTCTTGCCGCATGAGTTCCTTCATTATAATACTAGTGAATGTCTTGGGAAAGATAGTAAAAAAAGAACCTATAACAGTTGGTAGATAGGTGCTATGTGCTACCTACCGTTTGCTTCTTACTTGACTAAAATAACGGACTTCTATACTGCTATTCGTACTATATTTTACCCCTCATACTTCTTACAATTGCCAAAGTTACAAGTAGGTGTGTTCATGGGACTGCGGGGGGGGGGGGGGGGATGGGCTGGGGGTGACGGGACGCCTCTCCGTTCCAGGGGCGAGTCGGTCAACATAAGCCGATTTAATGCACAACTGTTGAAACAGACACTACCGTCATCAATATACATAGGCCCTTTGCCTCTATAGCTGCCCTGACTCCGCTCCCTTACCTACTGTTTTCTAAAGGCAACTTTTGTAGACTTCTTCGTGACTATTCAAAGTCAACGTCAAAGATTTGTATTCAACGTAGAATCTTATTATTGACATCAATAATAATTAATTCTACTTTAGTTAAGTTTACCACCGCTTCCAAGGCGCTGGTGGAGAAGAAACGGTGCAATAACCTCCACTGCAACATTTTTAAGACATCAGACTGAGTGCGGATTCACCTCCGAACCCCGAGCCGAAAGCCTGTGCCTGGGCTCGTTCGTTCAGTAGGGGTATTTACAGGTTATGTTGTTTTGGACGCGAAAGGTCTTAGTAGAGTCACGCAGAGCACGTAATGTAGACATCTTGTAGACAAAATTCCCAATCCCAACACATATTGGACCAATGTGTACATCTGTCTTTACTTTCACTACCCAGCCTGCTGTACAAATAATATTATATTGCACTCTTGAAAAATAAATTAAGTATAGTAGATAATTACTTTACTTTCAAGCCCTTGACTGAGTGAAAGTTAATTTAAAATACGTCTAGCTGTGGTTTTTAAGATGTAATGGTACTCATGAATTATTGTATCATATTTCATTCATATCTGATCTCTTCACGCTTTTTAGACTAATGAGATTTATATGGAGGCTAAAAAACAAATTATATAAATATTATGCTAAGTTTTGGAGGTTGAGAAATATACAGAATTAAAATGACAAGTTACTGGACTGACTGACCAGAAATAAATAAAATAAAATAGAAAAAGAAACTCCAATATATGGGTGAATTTCAACATCTATGAATTTTTAGCTAATTTTGGTGTTTTTTTTATCTCTAGGTATTTAGGTAATCTCTTATTATTTATATTTAGCTAGAAATACGTATTTAGATGCCTATTATGCTTGAATAGTCTAATTAGCCCTGGGAATTACTTGTTTATTTTATACACCTGAATTGCCAATACACCGAAATTGGTGTCTAATCTTTTTTGTATGTAATATCATTGGTGTCTAAGGCGATTGGCACACTGCAACGCTCGACGCGGCGTCGATCGTCGACGCGCGTGGACGCGAGAGAGCTAGTATAGTCCGAGAGATATTAGAATTTTTTTGGTAGGTAGGTGTGTGAAGTAATCTAAAATTTTGAGAAAAGTAAAGTAAAGCCATCCGACCATTAGCTCGATAGCCCAGACTATATTAAGAACGCTAGAGATGAAAAGAAAATGATTAGAAGTGCAAGCTATTTTCGATTTATTGACATGACATAGTAAGTAATTTTTTTTCTTATATTCGTGATCAGCGACATCTATTAACGCGAAAAGAGACGTAACTAAGAAAATGCCATTTAGGTTGAAAGTCGCTTGCAGTCTCTGCGTGTTCCGATAACGAGCCAAAACAGTGGTGAAGGCTCCAATACCCGATATTGGGCATCGATATTTGACTTCCTCCGATCTCGGATGTCGGATATTGGATATCAGACGTCAGTTGATGTGAAAGCGCTCTAAATTTGCTGTTAAATAGTCATGTTGCATTGCAATAATATTAATTTAAAATTCGTCTCAATTCCTACACAGAAATTTCTAACAGCTCTCGGACTAAAAATCCTTCGAGAAACACGCGCGTGAATGCAGATTTCGGTGTGCCATACCTCGCGTTTTCTGCTTGTACGCGCGTATTCTGCGGCAACGCGCGTGATTGCGTTGTCAGTGTGTGGGACCCCGCGTTTTTCTATACAAAATGAGCTCCGTAGAGGCGACGAGCGCGACGCCGCGTCGACGCAACAACGCTCGACGCCGTGTCGCGCGTCGCAGTGTGCCAATCGCCTTACACCAAAATTGCATATCAACTTATTTTTATTTTTTATTTATTATTACTTATACTATTTCTTTGTTTTTTTTTTAGAATTTGGTACTTAATAGTTACATATAACCCTTAATTTTCACCCATATCACCAACTTCATTTTTATATGGCAAAACCACTTTAGTTGTTAGTAGTATCAGTATTATATGTAATGCGAACCATTTTTTTTGCTCCCATGCAAACGACATTACAAAAAGCTGGATGCACGCCTTTACAGGCCTTGACAAATAAATAGGGTGGCAAAATTCATTAACTCATGAATCCAGTTTCTGCGCCCCGTTCCAAATTCGAAATGATTGATCAGAATCTGTCAGAATATATGAACGTTTGACATAAGAATGAATACGGAACCCACGATATAAAATTAATGTCAAGTAATTAAATATCTAAGTATTTAATAAAAAAATTACATCGTCCAACGGCGTAATTAATTGTTGTACATGGTACCGGTATTTATTTATTGACATACCAAACACCATGCTGTATCTCGTGGTGGTTAAAAAAACATGTTTTACAGATATTATGACGTCATTCATCCATGTAAACGAAGAACGAAGCTTTGCACTGTATGGGTTTGAGTTTAACGGCAGGTCTGCCATATTGACTGGAGGCATGAAGAAGGAGACGCCTGTCACCCTATCAGAAGCAGGCCGAGAGGGCCCGTCTTTTCTGGGAAAGATGGGGACACCATAGTCCCTCACCCGAGGAGGCCTTCTATGGCCCCGGGTCAGCCAGGGTACACGAAGGATATGCCAGAGACTAATAACTCACAACACCCTTATTTTTTCTTATTTTTCGTGCGGAAATCGCCACGGATACCTTCCCCGCCGGACCAAGAAGGGGAGGTATTGTCGGACTCGAACCGACTAAAATCGCACGCCGACAGAGGGTCGTGGTGCTATGCCGGAGGTGAGGTTGTCTTCGACATATCCCTCGCACCCCGGTTGACCCAGGGCCATTCCTAACGGTCTGGCCCTCCCCGGGAAGGGGCTTACACCCGACTACTGATGGACCGAGAAAGCCGTGAGGTTTTGTTGGGTTCGAGCCTGACATAACCATGCACACTACACTGGCTTGCATGACAAAATATACCCCTTACCGAAAAATATATTATGTTTCCCCTGTTGGTAAACTACTTTTGTCGTTGACTGTCTCAGATTCTTACAATTTTAAAACTGTACTGTGTTTAAAAACACGTTTTAAAACCACAATAAGTAGTCAGTGACTGTATTGAATTATGCTCAGTCATGTCATTGGTCCGAGAAAGTGCTACCTTGTGTCAGTTTGTTAAAAAAAAAACAGTTTTGCCAGTTATTTTTTAATTAGTAAATAGAGTGGCCTGTTCACGGTGAAATGCGACTTTTCAAGAGTAAGTAAGTAATCGATTCTCGGAATGATTTGATTTTTTTCTGATATGACCTAATAAAGAAAGTTATTTTAATTTTTTTGATAATGGTGCTGCCATATTCTTCTGACACAACAGTCGTCTAAACTATGATCTAAACTAAATATAAAATTGCATAAATCAGTGCAAAGCCACTGTAAACCTTAAAACACGAACTTTCAATTAATACCTACATAAAAAAAATTGTGTTAAAATTGTTGCGCCGCCATTGCCGCCAATGTCTAAATCTAAAAAGGTCTAAATCTATCTGTGTACCAAATTTCATCAAAATAGGTTCAGTGGTTAAGGCATGAAAGCTTAACAGACAGACAGACAGTTTTTTCGCATTAGTTTAATTTGATTATGTAGCGCCAAATATAAATAAATTGTTACATACTAAAGTAAATAAAATTTATTGCTTTAATTTACATATCCAATACCTAAATATTTTTTATTGATGTTAATATCTGATAATCACATTATATTTCTACAAGCAGATAATAAAACTTTATGAAACTAATAATTAATAAATATCACAGATCGAGTAGATCTATTATTTATTTTTTGTAATCTTAGAGCAATATACTACTAAATTACTTACTTACTTCACTACTACTTATAATAAAATTAAATAAATATTCTAATTTTCTTGAACGTGGCACATAGAGTTCGTAGAACCCCGTACGTAACCCAATTTTTTTCCCGCCCGCGTGGCGTCATATCCCGTTCCCGCTGCACTCTTTACTATATTAAGCATATAAACCTTCCTCTTGAATTACTCTATCTATTAAAAGAAACCGCATCAAAATCTGTAGCTTAGTTTTAAAGCATACATAGGGACGGATAGTGGCCCGGTGGCGGTAGTGAACGCGACTGCTACGCAGGAGGCGCGGGTTCGATCCCCGCTCAGTGCAAATATTTGTATGCATGAATACGGCTATTTGCATTGGTCTGGGTGTTTCTATGTATAATATGTATGTATTTACAAAAAAAAGTATGTAAGTATGCTTTATCCGCATTCTAGATTCCATAACACGAGCTAGTTAAGCTTACCATGACTTTGTGTGGAATGTTATAGAATATTGTAGAATATATATAATACTTACTTACCTAACAGCCATAAATATTTTGTGATTCCGTGAAGCGGCTGAAACCGGCACTACGGTTGTATGTACATACCTACTGTTATTTTTTTTTAAATTTATTTATTGACATTAACAGGTTAATTATTATCGCAGTTTTATAAGTGCCCGGTTAATGGCAATAGGCTCGCCACCTATTACATTGGGACGTAAACATAAACTGGCGAAATGTGGGTGTAAGCACCTCTGCCTATCCCTTCGGGGAATATAGGCGTGAGTTTATGTATGTTATGTGATGACATTAACACAAAACAATACAAGAACAATAGTTTATTTATCCCATTTTATTGTAATTCAAAATGGCGCCATGCTTTAGCTCACGGATTTTTCCACGAAATCTTTAGTGACACCAAATTCTGTCCTTGGTATTTTAATGGTATTTTATTAAAATCTGGTACATATGCATCCTAAAGCGTCATGTCTCTGTAGTTTATGACAGACAAGGTACGTTTCTCGTTAAAATTGAACATGGCGTAAGTCGCGCTATCAATCTAAAGTCGAACTACCCGCGGGAGATAATTGTTTATTTTGAAGATCTTAGCAGAGAGAGCGCTATTACTTAGGTCGTTAAATCTTCTGTTTTCGTATCTACATTATGTGTTCGACATCAAATTCGAACACAAATTCAAAAAGAAGCGTTGATAGCTGGGTGGGTAATGAGTCGGCTTTACGATCGGGAAGTCCCGGGTTCGAATCCTGGCCATTACATTACCAACGTGGGTCCCACTCCTAGCACAAGCAATTTAGCTTAGGTGGAGGGGTTAGAGGGGGAACACAGTAGTACAATATTTTATGTGATCTGATACCACAGATATCCTACCCTGATCTTAAATTAAAAAAACTTAACACATAACTTTCATATCTTGCTCTTGACCGCTTTTCGAAAATTACGTCACGGCCACAGACAATACGCTATTTAATCTTATTCCAAAAATGGCTACCGCAAGCAACAAAAGGCAAGCAGATGACCTCAAAGATGGCTAAAATTGTGCAGGCGGCTGCGAAGGTCAGAGTGAAATTATAATTACCAGTTACCAGCTATATTCCATTTGTTTGCGCTGTGCCAAACCGTGGAAGCACGAAACTGAGACGAATGTCAAAAGTTTATATAACTTTGTTTTTTTCTTCGTTTGGGAGAAAAGTAGGTGTGTGTGCCAGGATTTTAGTTATCTACCTATTGGTCAAACTCTTCTTTATGCAGTCGATAGCTTTTAATTCAATCCATTATTATTTGATTGACGTAGGTAGGTATTTGTGGCGGGAAATTGATTGATAGAACAAAAAGTGCAGAGACCTACAAGTGGGTGGATTTTAAGAGATTTATTTCAAAGTTTTTTTTATTCAAACACAGGAGTATCATTTGGAACCGAACTTTCGGAACAACTAACTTTTTCAGTCTGACACTTGACAGATGAATAACAGAAAGGGCGGGAAAAGTTTCACAGACTATAAAATTCTATTAAAAAAATATGGAACAGAGGTTTTAACCAACTTAAAGTGCTTTTGACATCACCCAAAAAATACTCCGGAAGCGATCAGTAGCGCACATGTGTTCTGTACATAAAGCCGCTTTGTATGATGGACTGACGGACAGTGGTGGGCCTAACATACGTTTAGTAATTGAATGGTGCGATGACCTCTCAAAATCATTGTTGTGCATCATTTGGTACGAGGATAAACAGCTATTTGTGTGTGTTTAGGTTATTATTAGACGTTCAAAAACGTGTAGTGTGGGTAGGTGTGTTGTTTTGTCACCGTACAAGAGTTCATAGACAGGGAAAACCATTCTGATATTGTTGGAAGTTTACGCGAATACGCACACATTTAAATTAAACTTTGTGATGTATTTCGTGTTGTTTTTTATTAATTACACTGATCCAGACGTTTCAGCTACTTTACAGAGGCTAGGTAAGTTTAAGTACTATATCGCGGGGCCATTATAGAAAGAGGATGCTTGTCTCATACTCTGAAAGTTATATCAAGTAGGTATACAAAATATGCAGGAACATGGCCGCTTTAAAAAATGGCGCAAAAATTACAGATAAAAAAATTATAGCTTCTTAAACATCAATGTTGTTAATTTAAATAAATTATATTATTTTATTTTTTTATATTATAATTACATATTGTTACTAATTAATTTTTGGGTAGCACACTGTCGCGGATCACAATCAGAGGATTGGTGGATGAAATGGTGACTATTTGGTCATCATTTTTTTGTTGACATTTTAGAGCGTGTACAACATATCTAAAGTTTATAAAATATCATTGATTTACGCAGGATGAGCTGACAGTTACGAAAATTCTTGTCGTGGGCTTTACTTATGCATTTTTTTGACATCTATTACGCACACTCTATCTCTCTTTCTCTGGTCTACCTACTACGTAATCAAACCCAAATAGGATCATAAACCAAACGCGTGCCACAGATAAAATATCTTACGAATATTAAAAAGAAATCTACATAATGATCTTTCAGTAGACGCAAAAAGTTGGCGCCAAACTTAAAAATCAACACGTTGCTACACTGAATACACACCGAAATAACATAGTCGATACTAGAATCTTTTTCCTATTACAATAAGGTACATGGCCAGAGTCTACTCAAGCGGTTCGTTTTTCAAATTTGGCGCCAACTTTTTGCTCCATCTTTCGTCAGAGTCTAGTGTAATAGTAGTAATACGTTTGCTTTGGGACTTATGGCGCCTAGGAATGGAATTCTAATTCTTCACCAACATTCAAATCTTTGACTGTACTTAGGTACGTTTAAGTGTAAGTCGTTTACAGAAATCCCCCAAATCCTTTAATACAATATCTAATAATAACTGGGGGAGCTGGCGTTTGTCCAAACGCACTGGAGTTCGCGGTCGCCATGCTAATTCTGTACCATAGAGTTCAATGCATTTTTTCTCTAATTATAGACAATTTTGACTTTGCGTAGAGTTCACGTTCAAAATTGGAATGTTTTTTTTTGCCATAGGAACTTTATTTTGGAAGATTTTGGAATATAAAATATTCGTTTTTGTCTAAACATGTCCAGGTCAAGGTCTATGTACCTATTAGCTTTTGCCCGCGGCTCCGCCCGCGTGAATGTCGGTTATCGCGACTAATCATACAAGAATCTACCACTACACCGTCATCAAAGCCTCCATGGCATAGCGGTAGGCCGCTAAGCAGGAGGCGTGGGTTTGATCCCCGCTCAGTGCAAATATTTGTACCTATGTATTAATATGCGTATTTGCATTGGTCTGGTCGTGCCTCGGAGAGCACGTTAAGCCGTCGGTCCCGGTTGCCATACGAACATCTATGGCAGTCGTTACGGGTAGTTGGAGCCCTCAAAAGTCCAACAACTGGTCTAGCTGCAATGCTTTGATATCGCCTTTGGGTTGTGGAGCTCAGATGGCAATCGCTTCACAGAAAATATCGAAGTTCAGCCAAATTGGCAGTTGAACTGGTAAAGCGGACCCCAGACTCCAAGCTGGAAAAGCTTGGGATGCGACTGTGATTAACGCTAGGATGAAGAAGATACCTTCATGAAAATCAGAAAGACCAAGTTACTTTCGCATTTATAATATCAGCATGGATTCCAATTAGTCCCACCCTCTCCTTTCCTACACAGGACGACACGTGCAGGGCTAAGATGCCATTCATTTACGGTGCAGAGTAAACCTGCTAGAACCAAGCGTTTCAGTGACTCATTCCTATGTCGCACCATTAAGACCTGGAACTCCCTGCCAGCTCACGTGTTTCCCTCTTCCTACAGTCCCGGGTCCTTTAAGCGGGGCGTGAAAAGGCATCTAATGAGGCCGTCAAGCTGAGTGCCACCACTGTTAACATGGTACATGTTTACGATGGTGACCCTTTTTCCGAGACTTCGCCTTTAGCTTAACATCAGGCGAGGTGAAGTCAAATTGACGTGTCCTATATAAAAAAAAAAAGGATGCTGCTGCTGATGGCCAATGTGTAGATCTATGTGTTTACGAAATTTCAGTTAAATCTTAACAGCCATTTCGTATTTCGCACAGATAATTAAGTAACAAAGAATAATTAACAATTTAACTTTCTCATTTATTTTACGTGTAGGCATAATCTTACAAAGAGGACATGCGTATACATTAATTACGTAACAAAAAATATAAATATTCATTGTATTTTCATTATGTAGTGCCTAAGCTAGTAATTACTATTATTGTTGTAACATAACATATAACATAAACTCACGCCTGTATTCCCCGAAGGGGTAGGCAGAGGTGCTAGCACCCACGTTTCGCCAGTTTATGTTTAGGTCCCAATGTAATAGGTGGCGAGCCTATTGCCATTCACCGGGCACTTATAAACCTGCGATAAATACACACATAACTTCGAAAAGCATCGATAGGTCATTGGTGTGTGCCATGGTAAACCTGAGATCGAATCCGAGACCTCGTCTCAGCAGTCCATTACCCATACCACTAGGCTACTAATATTATAAATGCGAAAGTAACTCTGTCTGTCTGTATGTTACGCTTCCAGGCCTAAACCACTGAACCGATTTTGATGAAATTTGGTAGGTATAGGGGTAGATTAGACTATGAGAAAGGAGGCTATGTTTGGTCGCGATAACCGACATCCACGCGGGCGGAGGCGGACAAAGCTATGTTAATATATAATAATAAAGAAATGTCAAAACGTATAATAGGCGCAAAGGATGGGCATTGCCATTCAATGTGGCACCCTCCCGGTTGACGTCGATGGGGAGGAATTCTTTGACGCCTGAATGTTTTGCACATATCTTGTTCTATATTTTTATTTATAATAACTATTATGTATATTATGTAAATAAAAGTATGGTAATAAAGACATTAGATACCTACTTAAATAATTTTGGTCACACAAAACCCTCCGGCGCATCTGGACAGATTCTCAACTGGACAAATTCAAAGTGACCCACTAAATAGGTAAACAGATAAATCCTTGGAATGCGCTGTAATCAGCAGAGCAGGGGACACGCAGACAACTTTGTCTATACATATATTCACGCTTTTAAATCTCTGAGGGTGTAGGTAGATAATGTATGAACCATTAATTAACATTCACACAGAAACTACTGCGGAGGGGGTTGCCAGGGGTAATTGGGTATGGAGATTTTCGGGACCGGGACCGCGGTCCCATATTCCCCTTTTAAAATCATTTATTTTTTTGAGGAGTATTTCGGGACCGCAAGAAATAAAGCTGATGTTACTACATAATTATTACAGAATCAAGTCCCCCAACGCGTTTGTTTGTGATAATAATTAATTTAAAAGGGAAATTCGGGACCGCGGTCCCGTCCCGAAAGTCCCCCGACCTGGGTTATTCTGCCCCACCTGGAACCAATAACGACAAGAAATTAAAAACGTGAAAATTTGTGAGGATTTTTGGAAGTTTGTTCTCCAACGGCTAAACGGATTTGGCTGAAATTGGGTACAGAGGCAAATATTATAGTTTGGACTAACACATAGGCTTTTTATCCCAGTAATAGGTTCCCACGGGAACCAACGGGCTCAAGCATCAGTTAGTTTCCTATTTATAAATCATTTTAATAACCGCAGATCGTAAATAGATAGAATAATGAAGAAATTAATTAAGAAGGCGATTGGCGCTCGATGCTCGCAGCTATTTCAAAAGTGGAAAGCGAACGTTCCGCGTCGGAGCTAGAGCATTGTCTCTGGTGTGCTTTAGGCCGGCTACACGAGTGCGATTAGTCGGTAATCGCATGTACCCATACAGTAATCGCAGAGTTTATCAGGTTCCACCTAAATCTTAGAAGCAGATAGCGCTATAGGTGAGCTTAGTTATTATTTATGCGGAGGAATAGGAGAAAGAAGGAGGAACGTAGGATTTAAAGCCTCTATCATACATCGTAGGTGTTTGTAACGGTGACCCTTTTTCCAGAGACTTTGCCTTCATTTGAATGAAATTTTTATAGCATTTATTATGCTAACTTTTAAATTCAAAATACATCGGGAAAAAGAAGGACCGACGCGCTTAAAGATGGATATTAAGAGAACGGAAATTTGAAGTGATTCAGGTGTGACTCAATAGCTCAGTTGGAAGAGCGTTCGTAAGGGAAAGGTCGTGGGTTCAAGTCCCACTTGAGTCCTTCGTTTTCCCGATGTATTTCGAACTTTGCCTTAGTTTACCATCAGGCGAGATTAAATTTACGTGTCCTATTATACCTACTTACCTGTCAAAAAATAATTAGCTTTACGATCTTTAAACCCCACGTCACCGTGTCGGTAGTGTCTACTGTGTCCTCCCTTTGGCCCACCGCACATGACCACACTCGCATTGGCCGTCACGAGCCACGTGCGAGAGAGAACAGTACCGAACTCCGCATTTGCTCTCACGTGTCGACGCAGGCACGTGTATGACCTTTATGATGGTATGGTGCCAATGTGACAAGGCGAAGAGTCTCGAACGAATGCGAGTGTGGTCATGTGCGGCGAGCCTTAAACATTGATCGTGCAATGGAAGTGTAATGAACTGTTTTGCTAACATGTCGAGAGTTTGTAGGAGGCCTAACACACATTCCAAGACTCATGACTCTAATGAGAATATTATGACAGTTTCAATACATACATACATAGTAGTCAATTTATTGTTTTACGAGTATGTTCGAACGCCAAATAGAAAGTTCGATAGAAATATATAGAAATTGCATTTTCTGTTGAGATAGGCATACAGGCATTAATGATTCTTAGTTCCCTGCCTCACTAGGACGCCAAGACCGCGTCGGCAACCACGTACCCAAGCAGTTACTTCGAAATACATCGGGAAAAAGAAGCAATCAAGTGAGACTTGAACCCACGTCCTTTCCCTTACAGGGGGAATGCTCTTCGAACTGAGCTATTGAGCCACACCTGAATCACTTCAAATTTCCATATCTTTATATCCGTATTTCGAACTCAAAAAGTTAGCATAATAAATGCTATAAAAATTTCATTCAATTGTATTGGAATGTACGCGGTGGGTTTACCACTGATGACCGAAATTCATTTGATCATTTGACGTGTGACCGATAAAACTTTAGGCAATTCTACTACTGATCGAATGAACAATTTGACCAAAAGAGTTTTTATCGAACCAACATTTGGTATTTTTACTACTGATCGAATGAACGTTTGGTCGAAAAACAGTTGACTAAAGAATTATTTTTTTTACATGGTTTTAAAAAAATAACCACGAAGGCTAATTGCGGGAGCTCCGCTCCGCTCCCGCATTAGTCTTCTAACCTAACCTATCCAAGTCGGGTTGTGCACCTTTCTCAATAAAGTTATCACTAACATTCCCTGGTGTCACACTGTTTTTCGACCAAACGTTCATTCGATCAGTAGTAAAAATATCAAATGTTTGTTCGATAAAAACTCTTTTGGTCAATTGCTCATTCGATCAGTAGTAGAATGGCCTAATGTTTTATCGGTCACACGTCAAATGACCAAATGAATTTCGGTCACCAGTGGTAAACCGATGTACGGTGGCTAAGCCGTTGCCGAGTGAGTAAGACATTTCAATACTGACTGCTTGGACACCTTGCTGGCGACGTGGGCATGGCGTCCTAGTGAGGCAGGGGACTGGCCACCTTTGACGAACCAGATGGAGAGCAACTTTTTACAGGTTCGCCAGCGCGACTGCCAGTCCCTAGTCTTGCACACGTCCACAGGCCACGGTAACCACTTCCTATCATGGCCTCGATTGTGCTAAAGACAAACCAAGCAGTGCCATCGTCACTGCAAAAACGGCAATAAATAATATTATTTAAATCGTTACGTTTAAAGTTCAAAATAAAATGACTTTTTGCAGAGTAATTGAAAAAGACAAATTCCTATAGGCCATTTTTCGTAAATGGTTCGTAGAACCATTAGTCTAAGCGTAGAACTATTTTTATCTGGGGTGAATAAATATTACTTACGGTTTCAATATGTCTTTTTATAATTTCTTTTGTTTTATGAATGGCGGTACAGGTGCTTTAAATTTACTAAAAGTGTATTTAATGCACCTGGAGAAATAGCTCAGGTGAATTAAATTAACGAAACTGGAAATCGCTGTGGATAATGATGACATCATTATTCAATGATGGTTTTGTTATCAATATACACTACTTAACTAGGCTTCGAACCGGAGTTATCGTAAGACTAGTTGATAACGACAATTACAAGAATTGCAAGTAATTTCTTACTCACACCTGCAATCGTGACAGCCTCTGTGGCGTGGCGGTAGTGCACGCGACTGCCACGCAAGAGGCGAAGGTTCCGATCCCCGTTCAGTGCAAATATTTGTATGCATGAATATGGCTATTTGCATTTCTATGTATAATAACATAACATAACATAACTCACGCCTGTATTCCCCGAAGGGGTAGGCAGATGTGCTAGCACCCGCATTTCGCCAGTTTATGTTTAGGTCCAATAGGTGGCGAGCCTATTGCCATTAACCGGGCACTTATAAACCTGGGATAACTACACACATAACTTCGAAAAGCATCGAAAAGTCATTGGTGTGTGCCATGGTAAACCTGGGATCGAACCCGAAACCTCGTCTCAGCAGTCCATTACCCATACCACTAAGCTACCGCAGATTTCATGTATGTATTTACAAAAAACAACTATTTATGAATATTTATCCGCATTCTAGATTCTATCACATAAAGCTAATTAAGCTTACCATGGGTCTAGATAGCGATGTATAGAATGTTGTGGAATATTTATTTATATACTTTATCGTTTCTCTAATCAGCATCAGTAAGATGTTGTTGAGAAAAGTGCTCATAATGATCTTAATTCCTTTGTTTTCATCAGTCCCTGTTGACCGATTGTTCTGATATTCGGTACACACCTTTGGTTCAGACACTAATACAATTTAAATCAATAAAACAGTTTGATTTGCTATTAATTCTTTGGTTTTAAGATCATTTTCACACCTTGTAGTCAAGATATTTCTGATGTCTTACCTTATTGTGTCGTTAGGTTTCACGGGATATTGATGACTGGATTCCGAAGTCGACCACATACGATAATTTCGCAGATAAAGCACATACACTGCTTGTTATACGTCGATACGGATAAAAGGGACCATTGAGAAGCGGCAATGTATTACGCCGTATGTACTAAAGTAAAGCCAACGAAACGAGAGAAAAAAGGTAAACAAAGCGACCATTACTGAGTTACGTTGCGATAACTAGCGATTATTTTCTCTGTGTTTGTCGCACATTATACACGTACGCGACACGTCGTTGCGTGTTTCGTAGTACAGGAAAGCTGTCAGCACAGCGTTTCTAAACCGTCAGATCCGCCATCTTACGAGCAATTTCATTCCTGGCTGGAAGGCGCTTGAAGTGATACGTAATCATTTTCAAATAAAAAAGTTTGGAACCGCTGAAACATTGTTTACCTTTTTTCTCTCGCTTCGTAGGCTTTACCTTACTTGCGTCTGAAGTTGTCGTATGCGGTCACCTTCAGAATCATACCTTAATTAAAGCACTGAGACTCATCCCTCTTCATTTGGGAATAAATCCCATACGTCACTTTAAAAATATGCCCATCGGAAGAAAGGCATCAGAGCAAGGTTAGCAGTCCGGCTGAAAATACAACAGTGACGCATGCATGTACGGCGTGTCTTGCGCAGGAGTTGAACGAACCGATCGTATATTCGGCTGTTGCAGACGAGCTACTAGTTTTATAGGGAAATACTGTACCTACTTGATACATATGGAATATATGTCTGATGTACAGACCACGGAAAACGTTGTCATACTTATATGAATATTGTGGTTAGCGAATTATTTTGTGCTTAGAATATGTATTATTATATTCGTATCGTATTGTTACGTTTTTTGATATTTTAGTACAAATGTGTGTGTGACGGACGAGGCTCTGGTTTCGAATCTGCTAAAGCTAAACTGCTGTCATGTCGCACTACAAAAATATTCTATTTAGATTTTAAAATAATGCACTTAAAGTTTATTTTTTGGCGACATTTAATGGCATTTTTATAATGTTGGTGGCAATGAGTATCAGTAACAATGTATATAAATGGTTGGTGATAAGATAGTGGTCTTGTTTTAGCAGAATTGAGGCCGTGCGTAGTTCACTACCAAGGATGCCCAAGATCGTGCAAAGTAGAGAAAGAAAAGCCTGAAGGCCTGACGGCCTCGGATGCAATCGGGGCACAACGTTGTGATGATGATGATGAAGTCTCAGGTACAGGCTTGGCTCTCGGAATTCGCTCCCAGAAAACCCAAAAACGCGAAGTCAAAAATAACAGAAGAAACAAACGGTAATAATTCTGAGTTGGAAGCTTCAGGAGTAACCAAAAAAATACGCTAAAATGTTATCAATAAGTCGCGCAACTGTAGCGCAACTATAAGCAGCCCGTCTGTCCGAATTAAGCTGAACACTATAATATTTCAACAAGGATAATTGCCAAGTGCCTATGTATCGGTATCAGGACATGTTGTGTGTCATAGCTGGTCGTAAGCGTTTATCAGTTTGTTAGCTTAAGTTCATAAATTGTATTGACTGGATTTGAAGTGGTTTAGTAGTGATTTGAGTGCGAGACTGTGAACATTAGAGGTAGTTTTATTTATTAGTCATTATTATTTATTATTTTATTATTCAATTATTCATAAACAATTTTTACATTTTGTTTGAACTTATAGATCTAAACAAAATAAAACAAAAGCAAGCATGAAACGCACAAATATTAAATAAATAAATAAATATTCCACAACATTCCGCACAACGCTATTTAGACCCATGGACCCCATGGTAAGCTTAGCTTAACTAGCATGTGTTATGGAATCTAGAATGCGGATAAATATACTTAGATACTTTTTTCTTGTAAATACATACATACTATACATAGAAACACCCAGACCAATGCAAATAGCCATATTCATGCATACAAATATTTGCACTGAGCGGGAATCGAACCCGCGCCTCCCGCGTAGCAGTCGCGTGCACTACCGCCACGGCACGGAGGCTGTCACGGACAACATAGTAAATTAACATTCAGTGACCAAATTTACCAGATAATGTAAAATAAATGTGGTCCGTTTACATGTATGTCTGAAATCTGGCACTACAATATATAAATTAAATCAAATACAATAAATAAAAAAAAACATTTTAGTGTGGACTTCGATTAGAGAGAGTTAAATATATAATTACCTAGGTAAGTAAATTTGTATATTCTGAAATAACCTTTTTATCCGTAGTACCCCCAATAGACCCACCGGTGGTACTACGGTTATTTTCTAACCCTGGTACCACCGCCTGGTTTTCAGTGGTACCACGGTTATTTTCTTCTACCCTTGGTGCCACCGCCGATTTTTAGTGGTACCACGGTTAATTTCTTCTACCCTTGGTACCACCGTCTGGTTGTTGGTACAGCGGTTATAACTTTCGTACCTTCTTAAAAATTAGGTGGTACTACGATTACTTTGATCTAACTGTGGTAAAACAGACAGGTGGATGGATGCGAACAGAAAAGAAGAACAAGAAATAATAATAATATACAAAAAATATATCACTCTTTGAACTCAGACTCAGTTGGAGTCGGCTTTTCACCTTTCAGTTTGTCTATGATATGAACCTTCCATATGTCGTATAAATAGGGAAAAATGTGCCCGATGTGATTCAAATTTCCCTTCTATTTTTGTCTTTAAGACGACGGTGGAGTCACCGCAATTCTTACGGACTATCGGAACCAATGAATGATGTTACTATCATTTTTAAACATTGATTTTTGATAACTTCGCCGAAATACTAGAATTAATTTTACAGCATTAAGTATGCTCGATATGTCTCCTGAAGCGACCACCACATGACCTTCACAACCCGCTGGCCGCTGGCTGCGAGGCCCGCAGTTGCCTCTGAACCCCCAATCCCTTGAGGAATTTCGGAGTCTTTTCCGTTAATTAGATGATTTTGCTATCGAAACTGAGCTCAAATTCTTTTTATCCGGAAAGATTGTAAAATCACCCAGTATGTATTTCAACTCATGCTCTTACATATACCGACTTAATACCTACTTAGGTATTAAGGTACTGTTTCTGTAATGTGCCGCCATTGCTAATGAGGTTATCTTAAAGTATCAATTACGCCAAGTACCATCGTATCTGATAATGATTAGTATAATATAATTTCTCCTGTCTTATTCTTTCGCGGGTCATCGCTTGTAATGACTTATAGGCGCCATCATGGCTTATAGCTTAGTGGCAACAGCGTAGGGTAACATATTGTAAAGTTGAGTGATTTTAGGAATGGCCAGTATTTGGATGGGACTACTCCTCTTCTAGACAATATCCTCATGGAAACTGGAACTGGAAATGGCCATAAACTTTATTCCATTAGACAACACAAAATGTTCATACTAATTGATTAACAAATATTATTCATGGATGCCAATTAACAATAAACACTGCATACAATATGGACGAATGTATTAAACTTTACACAACTAGTAGTTTCCTGTTTGTTTCTGGTTGGCAGATGTAGTTTAATATGTTCTGCGGTTGAGTCCTCAATATACTTAAATTAGTAACTGTTGCCAGTGGGTTCGTCTTCGTTTTGGCATTTTGATTCCGTTCTGGTAACCCATGGTATAGGGTCCCATACCCTATACCAAGGAAAGATCATATCTTTCCCTTACCACAAAAACTAGGCCATCAAATGTGAAAAGAGAGAAGGAAAATTTGGAATGATTCAAGTGTGGCTCAATAGCTCAGTTGGAAGAGCAGTCCCCCTGTAAGGGAAAGGTCGTGAGTTCGAGTCTCACTTGAGCATTACATTTTTTCCAATGTTTTTCGAACTTAAAAGTTAGCATAATAAATGCTATAAAAAATTCATTCAAATATTTGGGCGCAGTCATCAAAATTCAATGTTTAGACATGGTTGAAAAATCATTCATTGTTTCCAACAGTTCGTAAAAACGTTGGTAGGTGGCTGCACCGTCGCCCTTATAGACGGATATACAGAGAAGGAAAATTTGGAATGATTCAAGTGTGGCTCAATAGCTCAATTGGAAGAGCAGTCCCCCTGTAAGGGAAAAGTCGTGAGTTCGAGTCTCACTTGAGCATTTCATTTTTTCCAATGTTTTTCAAACTTAAAAGTTAGCATAATAAATGCTATAAAAAAATCATTCAAATAAATCGTATAATAAAAAACAAGGTTTTTTCGTTTTCCTGACAGCAAACCCTTTCATTCGATACCCATATCATGAAGGAGGATTTCAAACAGCCAGTCCGCCATCTTAGGGAGGCCGCCATATTGGATTAGTAAAAAAAATTCTTAGCTAATAGTCATGTATTGTCATCAGAACTCAGAGCGTGTGAGAAAATTTCATCTTAATCGAAGACCGGGAAGTGGGTCAAATTATGATTCAAAGATTTTCTTACATAGGTACATTAGTTACAAGGGAAGTTAATAAAAGCGTGATAAAAATAGTACCTAAGTATAATTATCCACGTGGAGACGGTGAAAGAATACAAGTCATCGTCCTTACAGAAGCAGGCCCATGACGGCAGCGTGACGTGACGGACTCACGCACGTCCCCCCCCCCCCCTAAGAAGCGGGATAACACCCGAAAACCCCCCATAGACGCGGGATAGCACCCGAACCACCCCCAAGGCGAGGCCGCAATTGTAGCCGTAGGTCTGATGGGAGTCCTGGGACATCCTTCCGAGGGTTTACCCGGGGCTCCCATCCATAGGCGTTACCGTGGGAGTTTTTAGTCGGTAGGAGTCCGGCATAACATCCATGAAGGATTTTCCCCCACGGTAAAAAAACAAAAGAAAAAAAAGCCCCCCATCTCATCGGAGGGGTGTCGAAAACTAACGGAAAAATACGCAGACGATATCACTGCGAGAGAAGGAAAACTCGAAATAAAACACTGTACCAACCCGTCTGGTCAGCGTGGAAACTGTAGGCCAGAGCCTTCCCACATTGGGAGAGGCCATGTCCAGCAGTGGACTGCGATTGGGTTATTAATTGATTGATTTGTCAATCACACAGGTACTTAGTTCCAAAGTCTTTAAACTTTTCAGTTTTATTATTAGACTAGCGGACCCGGCGAACTTCGTACCGCCAATTTTTTACCGCCTGCGTGGCATCCGATTCCGTTCCCGCTGCATCCTCTACTATATTAAGCATTCATATATGAATGAATTTTTATAGCATTTATTATGGTAACTTTTAAGTTCGAAAAACATTGGAAAAAATTAAATGCTCAAGTGAGACTCGAACTCACGACCTTTCCCTTACAGGGGGACTGCTCTTCCAACTGAGCTATTGAGCCACACTTGAATCATTTTTAAACATTGAATTTTGATGACTTTGCCCAAATATTTGAATGAATTTTTTATAGCATTTATTATGCTAACTTTTAAGTTCGAAAAACATTGGAAAAATCATTCATTGTTTCCAACAGTTCGTAAGAATGTTGGTAGATGGCTGCACCGTCGCCCTTATAGTCGGATATAAAGAGACGGAAAATTTGGAATGATTCATGTTTTATATATATAAACCTTCTTCTTTAATTACTCTATCTATTAAAACAAAACCGCATCAAAATCTGTAGAGTAGTTTTGAAGATATAAGCATACATAGCGACATAGGGACGCGGAAAGCGACTTTGCTTTATACTATGAAGTGATTTAGGTAAACACACATTATTTACCATTTAATTAAAAAGTAACGTTACGTAAACGAGAGTAAAACTACATAACAGTTTCAGCTGTTGAATATTTAAACATTTCATATACAATTAACTGAATGTTTTTTATAAACACAGATAGTAAGTAGGTACATACGTCATCATCATTGTCATCTTAGCGTTGTGTGCGCGTGCGGTATGAAAAGAACTTCATCCCACGCACGCTCAAGCTGTGGAATGAACTCCCTGCATGGTTCTCCCAAGCGACTACAATATGGGGTTCTTCAAGAGGGGCATTAGAAGGTTTTTCAGGGTAGGCAGCAAGAGTGTAACGCCCCTGGTGTTGCATACGTCCATAGGCCGCGGTAACTACTTTCCATCAGGTGGGCCTTGTGCTTGGCAGCCACCTAAGTGGTAAAAAAGGCTCACCCCCTATTACGTAGGACTACACGACAATTATTGGTGAAATTTAATGTGGGTGTTAATTCACTTCTGCCTTACCCTCCGGGGTTAAAGGCGTGATTATTGTATGTACCTACTTATCATATTTTATTATTTATAGCCTGTGCATCATTGCTCATGTAAAGTAGAATATGAATAAACCCTACGCAAAGGAAATGTGTCTGGATACTTCAGACGATCTTATTTTATTATGACTATAGAACGTTTAACTATTGACTACACTAATAACTACCCATAGTTATTACTGTTAATATTTAAAACGTGTCCATCCAAAGGTTGCCTGTAAGAGATCGCTCTTAGCGATAAGGCCGCCATTTGTACATAATGTCATGTATTGTCCATACATTTACTGTATTACTGGTGTACAATAAAGATTTATCTATCTATCTATCTATCTAACTATCAGGGGAAGCGGATTCGATTCCCGCTCAGTGGCAGTGAAATTTATTGGCAGGCATTAATTTTACATTATAAATTGGCCTGAATTTATTTTTGTAGGTATAAAAAAAAACAAAAAAAAAATATTCAGCGTTCCTGGCTCCCTACTTTCACTCGATTTTCAATTCAATTTTTAATCAATGGCTCCCTGCTTTTACCACCAATGCCTTTAATTTCCCGTAGGCATCCGTGTTTGACACCATTGGCACACATGTCATTCCGTATAATGAAAATCTTTTTAGGCTTGAGGAAGTGCCATGGCCAGAAATTTGTTACCCACTTCCTGCCTGGAGGTTGTCACAAAACTTGGTCGCACCAGAAAAAGTGACTCTCCTGTATTTCATCTGCGATTTCACGGAAATGAAGGCTGCCGCGAACTACCCGCGTGACAAGTTTAGGGGAATACCAATATTCCAAAGGATTATTATGTAGTGGTAGGTATTATTATGCCAAAAAAAGTATGCCAAATTCATTGTGCCAAAACATTTTAGCCTTAAAATTTTATGCCAATAGGCCCTCCAATCCTGAATACCTACTATTCTTAAAAATACATTATTTTGTATAAAAAGAAATGACAAAACAATAATCACTTTTACGTGCTCTTTGTATGTTTTGTAATTAAGTTCATTGAACTCGGCAACTATCGTATAATCATTAATAACATTCAAGTAAATTTTAATGTACCCAGTGTCACTCACGCAATCACGACGAATCAAATGACACCTCACATGTTCAAATCCGTCAAGCCGTTCAGGCTGTAGGCCGTGCCAAATAAATGGACATACATACATACATAGTCTCGAAAAACATTAACCTCCTTCTTTCGGCAGTCGGGTAATAAACAAAAATTAAGCGTAAATAAAAGAAAATATTTCGTACCTACTGTACCTATAATCTTTTAGCGTTTGGTCTAAAATATACACAATCGTAAATCAATTCAGAATTATTATTTCTTGTCATTTAGGTACTTAGTTTCTGTCACAGATCTTAATTCGTTGCTGTAAAGAAAATTTATATTGTCTAATAAAAATATTTATTTATTAATACTTACTCAGCACTTATATGTTCTTAAGAAAGCATAGAGAAAGGCAGGCTATTAAAAGTAACATTTACAACCTATTGCAAACTTATTTTACTTTAAGTTTCGTAACGGAAATTACTAGATATTCTATCGCTATCCATACTAATAATATAAATGCGAAAGTAACTCTTCTGTCTGTCTGTACGCTTTCACACCTAAACCAATGAACGGATTTTGATGAAATTTGGTATTGGGGTAGATTAGACCATGAGAAAGGACATAGGCTATGTTTGGTCGCGATAATCGACATCCATGCGGGCGGAGCCGCGGGCAAAAGCTAGTTCTTTTATATATTCAGCTTGTGTTCGAAGTGGGTTCACGTCTCGGTGGGTAGTGTAACAGCGAAGTTTTGAATTAGGGACCTTCGATCGTAATGCCTTTCTCCTACAATCTCACCTCCAGCAACCAAGGACCCAAGACGGCGTGCGTTTTAGTCGGTTCGAGTCCGACATAACCGCCTTCACCGGCTCCGTGAGGGTGGTATCCGTGGGGATTTTTCGCACGATAAAAAAAAAGGCCTTTCTCCTATAACTTGTACCACACAACACCCGTTGCTCCATTTTCCCAGATGTTTTCGCGCAAATGAAAGTGATCACCGCACGCCAAAGTCGCGCTCCGCTGAGCGCATAAACAATTTAGACGACTTTTTGTGCAAAAACACAACTTTTTGTCGCCCGTCTGTTTTGTTCGGCGGTAGAATGTGAACTATGTGTTGAAAGTAGATTCCCCCTTTTCGAGGTAAGATGGGGACACCATGGTTGGTTCTCATGGGGCAATCTGGAAAACGGAGGTGACCTTGAGTCAGCTGTTTGTGGGAGATTTATGCTTTGGACAATCTTGGACCCTCTGAAGCTTGAGCGTGCGGTCTTAGTCAGATTCGAGTCCGCGAGGAGTATTAGTAGACCATATTTAGCCTTGAGTAAATATTTATTGTAAATTAACGTCTAAACAATGCCGCAGTGGAGTTTGTTGCGCCGTTTCTTCTCCAACTAAGACTAAAATTAAAACGCGTCGTAGAATTCCTCCGCATCGCATGCCTCTTGTGGCAACGTTCCCAGAAGACTGGCAGCATTGCCACGTTGTATGGCAATGCTTATTCTCTGACCTTAAAAGAGGCCAGCACTCTGGTCACAAGAAGCGTCGACCATACGCTTCGCAATCTCCCTGAAGCATGAACCTTCATACTAACTGGACTGCGCACTATGAACAGAAAAACGAGCCGAAAGAGAGGTGCCAAAGTAGTAGTGCGTCTCTTTCTAATAGTTTTTATCATGTTTTTATTGGTCTTTATTACAAACAATGTTGCCGCATAAGAATTTTGAAAGGCTACCAATGTCACTCTCATAACATTTTAAATAAAAGTATTACTTTGTACAACTTCATAATACTTTGTACAACTTCATAAAAGATGGTCAAACCATTGTAGATTTATAGTTTAAGTATTTTTATGCAAAATTTCATCACAAAAACATACGCACAAATATATGCAAAATTAAAAAAAAATTACCATTACAACCAAAAAGAATTTACATTTACTATGGCAAGTTGTTAGACAGGGACAGACTACTACTTTTAGGCTGTCTCGCTCGGCTCGATTTTTCTACTTTCACCGAGACGATGAAAAATGTACCTTATGTCATTACAGTTGGGTGTAAATTTGTAATTATTGTATTTTACAGTACGCAATCCAGTTAGTATACAGATTCATGCCCTGAAGAGATTGCGAGCGCTCGTGCCCCATGTTCAAGATTGAGAATAAGTGACTTTGACATAGACTAACTGTATGGAGCAAAAGGTTTGGTCAATTTGGTAACTATATTGTGTAAAACTCACACCAAGACATTTATGTCGAGATACAGTACCAAGTACCATTCTAGGTACTATAGATTAAGTGAACTATAACTAAATGTATACTCCAATTATTATGTGGTGAGGAAAATAAATCTTATTTTATTTTTATTTTTATTCTAGAATACGAGCACAGAATAAATAGTAGGTACCTCATCTGATATGGCCTAAATCACAGTCTCGTTCGCGATTTCATGTTATCATTGTGTAAGGTCGTGATCTTGAGTCGTGCGATTCAAAACGAATATGAAAAATGTCTGACTACGACTAAAGAATCTTGTATATTTTAGGTTACCTACATTGATAACGTCTTCGCATATTATAATACCTTAAAACAAAGATTGGAGAATTTTGTAATAACTGCAGATCTCGTTCTCACAACCAATAGGAACCTATTCCCGGGAAGTTATTTTAGGGTTATTGTCTCAAGAACAAAAAACGGAACGCTTATAATGGGATTACTTCGTAGTCCATTTGTCTGTCGGTCTGTCTGTCTAAGACCTTTTTGTTGTAGAATGTATCAAGTTGAAATTTATACCACATACTCAGGTCTATAAACGTCTTGAAACTATGCAAAAATCAAAACTTCATAAGTCAATGCAATCAAAATATATTATGGTTTAATGTAGCAAAGTTACGGAACCATCTTGGTGGGCGAATTCGACTCGCACTTGGCCGGCTTTTACTATCTGGGTACGAAACCCTAACTACCAGTAAGTAAGACATTTTATTCTAAGAAGTATATGCGGTAGCCTAGTGGTATGGGTAATGGACTGCTGAGACGAGGTCTCGGGTTCGATCCCAGGTTTACCATGGCACACACCAATGACTTATCGATGCTTTTCGAAGTTATGTGTGTATTTATCGCAGGTTTATAAGTGCCCGGTTAATGGCAATAGGCTCGCCACCTATTACATTGGGACCTAAACATAAACTGGCGAAATGTGGGTGCTAGCACCTCTGCCTACCCCTTCGGGGAATACAGGCGTGAGTTTATGTTATGTTATGTTAAGTATATCAAAACTCGGAGAACTTTTTTAACCGCTGGCCGTAAACTAAAAACTTTATTTTATAAATAAACACAGCTGTCATCAGTGACAACTCCCATCCAAAAACTCCGAATTTAGTAATGTGAAGAAATCCGTTTTTTTGGGATAGCAATGGAAAATGCAGAAGTTAACCAGCTGGAAGGCGCTTACAAGTCACTCTTTGATAATATAAACAAACTAACAGAAAATCAAAATGATATTATAACAAAATTTGATGTGTTGACTAAAAATGTGGACGATTTTAAGAAAACTTTGACAGAGTTCTCTGATAAGATTGCGGTTTTTGAAGAATTAAGTGCCGATAGGAAGAAAATCAAGTCTGAAATGAAGGTTATGAAGACCAGGATAGATGAACTATATGCTATAGTGAAAGATGGCAAGGAGGATGATTCGGTACTTAGTGATCACGAAGGTGTAGATGTGCAGGACATTGAGTCCTGTCATTCTGGATTCTCTTGCTCTTCGAAGGTAATGTTTGAAAACATATTTCACTACCTTTTGAAGTAATGAAATCCGTAATTTGGGACATAATATTAGGTGTTTTGAGAATGGAAAACTTGTAAAGTTTAGTTATGTGTAACGAACGAACTACTTTTTTTATGCTTTTGCTTTTTTTTACCAATTTTTTTCCTAAACATTGTAGCTAGGGACAAATTAGTAAGTAGGCACATTAAGAGGACTTCCTAGCTAGCGAATGATCCTATTACCTATACTATTGCCGTCGCCCCCGTCTTACTCCTGTCCCCGTAGGGTGCGATAAGGATAGCCGCAGCTCAGACCGATTTTATCACAATTTTTTCGGGCAAATTCGTTGTTTCGTATTTCCCGTTTTTCATCAAAAACTACGCCGATTTAAATATTTTTGACACCGTTTTATTAGGAAATAGCGTATCCATGTTCTTGTTATTTTTTATAACGTTAAAACCTTTTGAATTTGTCTGGTAGTCCTCCAAACATGCCGGTAAGAATTAGTAATTTTTTATCATCTTTAGACGATTATATTTTCTTATTTTATTGACTGCCGACAAAAATAAAATAACAGGGACATGCGTACAGAAGATCTTGAGTTTACGAAAACAAAAGTATTGTTCTAGAAGCAATATTAAGGGAGGAAAAAGGGTTGAACGGTACTATGGAGAAATAGTTGCTAGGAAGTCCTCTTAAATAATAGACTTTAAAGCGATACGCTTAAAGTTCAAAATTAAATGTCTTTTAGCAGAGTAATTGAAAAAGTGTAATGAAAATTAATGAAATGTTTTCATTTCGTTTTGGACTTTAGATGTATAGAAATAAAGTCCAAAATTTAATGTCATTTCGGCACCACAATGGTTTAGCTTTAGTAGAATTGAGGGCCTGGGATTCGAACCTCTCTGACGTTTCGATCGTAAGGCCGACTTGTTAACCACTAAACTAATTGACACTGATATTAATGAATCAACTATCCACTGCTTGACACAGGCCTTTCTAAACATGAGGCTTAACACCCGACCCTCCACCTTTCGCACCCATTATATGCGACTACAATATGGGGTTCTTCAAGAGGGGCATTAGAAGGTTTCTTCAGGGTAGGCAGCGCGAGTGTAACGCCCTTGGTGTTGCATACGTTTATAGACCGCGGTAACCACTTTCCATCAGGTGGGCCATGTGCTTGTCTGCCACCTAAGTGGTATAAAAAAAGATATATATACCTACCTGTTATTTTTAAAACAGGCAACATAAAAGACTTGTTATGTGGGTGCATATATTCTTGTACGTGACTATGCATAAGCGTCTCGCACTTCTCGCCAAGAAAAATAACACAGTGTTGCTATACGTGTTAGACCACATATTAAAGGGTTCTGCATACGGAAATAGGTTTTAATACAATGTTACACAATGTAAAATACAATGCAAAACAATTAAAATCATGGATTTAGTTCAAAAAATGTGAATTACCAAGACGGGCCTTGTAGGACTTGTACCCGCGTCCATTCTCTGGCAGGGAAAATGCTGTGACCTACTGAGCTAGATATAAACACACATTGGGCATCGAAATTCTCTTAAAAAACTAGAAAGAAGGAAAGAAAAGAAAGAAAATAATTTTAATCAGTACATTACATGAAGTGACAAACATAAAAATGTACATAGGAAATAATAAAAAAAATATCAGGTCACAACTGTGCAGAATAACGGTCACCTCTCAGCGTAAATGCCTTCCGCTGTGCAACTGTCTTGGGATTTTCCGTCTTGGACAGCCACTTTCTCCAATCTGATCGATAGGGGTCCATATGAGGTTGAAATTGGCAGCCAAAATTGTAGCTGCTGGTAGCTTTAGGTATCCCCTCCCATCGTTAATATCCATTCAATAACTCCTTTCATAAAGAAGTTATTTGGTCTTGTCTTCCGTTTTTGTCGTTCGGCTAAGGATCACTAAAAACAGGCTCAGCTACATTTTATAGAGCCTACAAACTTTATTTTGGTTCAACAACACAAAAAATATTATTACGTTCAAAAATTAATTAAAGAGCTTCTATAAAACTTTGTTTAAAAGTTAATTACAAAGCTTCTATTGTTTCGACAAATTTAATTAATGGCTACAATTTATTAAGCCTCAGCTTTACAATTTAATTATGAATAATGTTAATCGCTAAGTTGAATCTTATTTTAAAGAACGGATATTCTTTTTTTTTTTTTTTTTTTACTTGAGAATCTTGTCTCTTTGTACGATCATACAATAATTTTGGGAGATTTTAATAAGTACATGTCTACTCAAAAATGATTCACGTACCTACATCTGCTATTAACAACGTTCTGGGCTCTTACAATCTGTCTATCCTTCCTCTAACAGCTACTCACCACGTTCCTAACCGTCTTCCCTCCCTTCTTGACCTCATAATAGTATCTTCAACTAGTCATGTTGCTAAGTTTGGTCAATATGAAGCCGACAATTTTTCCTACCATGATCTACTCTACCTGTCCTACAAAATACGAACACCGAAAGCAAAGCCCAAAGTCGTTCGTCAGCGCTGCTTTGGTGGCATGGACCTCGAAAAACTCCTGGAGGATGCCAGCAATATCGACTGGTCCCTACTTACAGCCGCAGAAACTATAGACGAAAAAATTTGTATATTCTCTGACCAGCTACTGCGACTGTATGATATACATGCCCCCGTGCGTGAGATAGCATTAAAACACCTTCCGACACCATGGCTTACACAGGACATAAAAGCACTCATCGCAAGAAAGGCAGCTGCTAAAACAAAATATAAACGCCGACCCACACAAGACAAACTTGACAAATACATTACCATACGTAACCACTGCAGCAAGGTGTGTAGGAAAGCACAACGCCAACATATTCACGATTCAGTTCAAAATGATGACCCAGCTAAAGTCTGGAAGTTTCTAAAATCACTTGGAGTTGGAAAGTCGCAGCAAGAAACAATACCCAAAAGTTGTAATATAGATTTATTGAATCAGCATTTCACAGCTTCGTCTAATTTTAATAGGACAACTAAAGCTAAGACTTTAGATTATCTTTCATCACTTCCAACTCCTGATTATCTCCCGTTTACTTTTAATCAAATCGCTGCTTGTGATGTTAAAAAGAGCATACTGTCAATTACATCCAATGCTGTTGGAACGGACTGCGTCAGCCGTAATATGATCGTGCCTTAGATGCAATTCTTCCCATCATATGCCACATCTTGAATTATTCCTTATCAAGTAGCACCTATCCTTCAGCATGGAAAGACGCTCAAATCATATCCTTACCTAAAAAAGCAAATCCTTCATCCTTCTTCGAATATCGACCAATCTCTATACTACCATTCCTCTCTAAGGTCATGGAGCGCCAAGTTCACAACCAACTTAGCATCTTCCTTAATAGGCACAACCTTCTGAATCCTTACCAGTCTGGTTTTCGGCCTGGGCATAGTACTACAACAGCACTAATAAATATTACGGATGACATCAGAACACGCATGGAAGGTGGAAATCTCACGGTGCTAGCCTTACTGGATTTCAGTAACGCATTCAACACCGTTGATTTTGACATTTTGCTGGCCATGCTCCGCTCGCTTAACATATCTCCAACGGTGATTGATTGGTTTCGTAGTTACCTGTCTGGCCGCCGTCAGTGTACGCGCATCAATGATACATTTTCATCCTGGTGCAACACTTCTATTGGTGTGCCACAGGGTGGCGTCTTATCTCCCTTACTCTTCACAATATTTATTAACCCCATTTCCTGTAAACTACTTTCGTCCTACCACCTCTATGCTGATGACTTACAAATATACACACATGCTCCACCAGGGCAGCTATCTGAAGCAATTAATGTAATAAATAGAGATTTATCGCATATTGCTGACTGGAGCGCAGATCATGGTCTCACAGTAAATCCACTAAAAAGTCAAGTCATAATTGTAGGTGGCACCAGACTGGTTGCGCAAATTGAATGGGGTAAGCTCCCACCCATTATATTCAATGGTAACATCATCCCTGTTAGTGACAAAGTGAAGAATCTGGGAATCTACATCGACAGCACGATGTCATGGACCCCTCAACTGCAAGAGGTAAACCGTAAGGTTTACGCTTCGGCTGGGTCTCTGAGGAGACTGCGTAATTTTCTACCCACTGCAACGAAAACAGTGTTGGCTCAAACTCTCCTACTGCCAATTCTCGACTATGCCGATACAAGCTATTTAGACCTAACCGAGGAACAACTTAATAAACTTGAGCGACTCCAAAACTTCTGTATTAGGTTCATATTTGGCTTACGCAAATATGACCACATCTCTGAATTTCGTGTTAAACTCAAGTGGCTTCCTATCCGTCTTCGCCGAAATGCTCACATTCTATTTCTTCTTTACAATATACTATTCAATCCTTGCACACCCAGCTATCTGAAAGAACGGTTCTCGTATCTTAGTGATACACATACCAGGGTTCTAAGATCATCGGAAAACCTTCGCCTGAAGTTGCCAATGCATTCCACGAACTACCTAGATAAATCTTTTTCGGTACAGGCTGCTCGTCTGTGGAATGCTCTACCAGTGCATATAAGGCGTGCACAATCTCTTCCAATTTTTAAAAATATGGTTAATAACTACTACCTGTCATTATAACTGCCTTTATCTCTATTTTGTTTTCCATAACATGTATAACTATAATATAAGTACTTCTATTCAGTATCTGTAAGTATTAGGTTAGTATATTTCAGTGTATATAAAATTATTTTTATATAGGTAATTATTTTAAATATTTGTTTTTATATAGTACTTATAGGTATTTCATCTATCTACGTATGTATATATGTGTATGTATATGTATGTGTATTTATATCTGTGTGTGTGTATATATTTATATGTGTATGTACCGTATATTTTGTATTAATATAAATAAAACAAAAATATTGACGTTTTGTGCACCACTAAACTGCCCATGCATAACTCCACTGCACAGACTCCATTGCCACAGGTTGTCTGTAAGAAATCGCGCCTAGCGATAAGACCGCCATTTGTACTGCCTCTTATCATGTTGTAATTTGTATGTAACTTTTATGTCAATATTGTTTTGGTGTACAATAAAGAATATTGTATTGTATTGTATTGTATATTCTCGTTGGAGTTCAGAAGTAGCTGTCTGATGATCCCATTATAAATGACTAGACTAGCATCACCCCGCGGTTTCATTTACGTATGTCCTGATCTAATCCATTCATCCCGTATTATACCCCTTTAGGGTAGAAACTTCCAAAATCTTAGTGGAAGCTTACTACATGAAACATCACTGTCTTAATTTCTATTTAATACATAACCACAGAGGTATTTAATCAGTCACATAATTGGGATAAACAAATTAATTTACTTATAATAAATATGCACACTTCATAAAATGTAATATTGGGTACATATATTTTCGATTCATTCATTTGCCGCCATATTTTGAATAAAGAATTGTGACGTTTTATTCGTCTATTGTCATCTATTTTTACTTTTTAAAACACAGTGCATTGTACTTACACCTTGAAATGTTTCAAAGTGATTGCACAGACGTAGGCAGCCCGCTTGTCTCCACAAAAGAGAGAAGGAATTTTTTAAACGGAAAACTACGCCAACTTTCGTTTTAAGGATGAAACTAGTTTTGAGCCTAATGACAAAACTTGTATAGTAGCAACTGGCTGACACTAGGCAGACATCTCGGAGGTTTTTCGTTAACTAAATCCAGGTTCTATTAAGAACTACTTAAGTACTAAATGATTCCGTTCCGTTCAGCTAATTCTGCTACCATTGCTATTCTCCCTCGACGAATTCCGTTTTTCATACATAGTGTTACATATACTCACGCCAATTTCCCTTTGAGGTAGGCAGAGATAACAGCCCGCCATTTGACTCTATCCTTACGTACTTCACGAGATTCCTCTACTGCCATTAATTCTTTCATACAATTAATTAGCCTATAACAGTCCACTACTGGACATAGGCCACTCCCAATATTGGGAAACTTGGACGACGGGTTTTACTTCGAGTTTTCCTTCTCTCGCAGTGATCTCGTCAGCAAATTTTTCCGTTAGTCGCCTTTTACGACACCCTTCGATGAAATCGGGTGGTGATACTTTATATTCTTTCTCCGTCACCACGCGGATGATTAGCCGTGACTAAACTGACTTGTATATTTAATTTATAGATGAATCTTACTCATAATGTGTTGTTTCATTTCTTCATTTAGGTCAAGTTATTAAAGACTAAAATGATTCATATTTTTATCGGTGGCTAGTCGACGCGTCCCGGCTTCGTCCGTGATATACCTACTTCGAAACCCCGTATCACATCTTTAAGCTATAAATACCCGCAATTTATTAATTTTCATTGAGTGTAACGTGTGGAAATCTGCCGAATTTTTTGACATTTATAACTACAGCTCCGCTCCCGTGATATATAGCTCAAAACCTTCCTTAATAGAAGTCAGTTTGACTTCTTCTGCCACAGTGTTAATCCCGGTTGCATCCGAAGCTTTTCACCTTTGCGGCACGGTCGGAGTTATAATAAGTATAACGGACTACATATTTAACACAATTTTTATTTTGTCGGACCACCATTTTTTGATGTTAGGGCAGGGCGTTCAAACAACCAAACTCTGCAGCTAACTCTAGTTTAATAATGTATTGTATGTTTGTCTGCAGGTGACGATGACCACCGGACTCGACAGGGACACGATACGTGCCGCATACGACGATGTACGGTCTGACAATTCACCCACGGAATGGTAAGTACATGCTTCTGGAGGTCGGTAATTTAATTTAATGTGCCGTAAAACATCGCCACATTACGATATTTTTGTTTATACTTATCATAAAACATCGATAAAAAAGATCCTGAACGTCCCTAGGGCACTACTTTTGACGGTCAGGGTTACGGTGCAAAGTACTTACTAAAAAAGGCCAATAGCTGGTACTTTGAGTTTTTTTTGTTCCGGAGACGTCCGGCCCTTAGTAATAATACCGGCCGCGGCGGACGCGACTCTGTAGATTGGCGCTTGAAGACTTTTCATATGTCCCTCTGACTACCATTGAAGAGCACACATATTACACAGTGAAGAGTGGGCAAGGGGTGGACTGGTCACCGAGCACGGGCCCTTCACCCTTGATCGGTAGAGCCGCCTGTCACCCTAGCAGAAGCAACCCGCGGCGGCGGTGCAAAGTGCACCTCTCCGTACCCGGGGCTAGATAAGGGACACTATGGTCCCCACAACCCGAAGGGGGGCCATCTCGAAAGAGATGATCCTGGGTCTGCCGGGGTGCGAGAGATATTTTTCTTGCTTTCTCACCTCCGGCAACTAAATAGGTAGGTACCCAAAGACGGCGTTCGTATTAGTCGGTTCGAGTCCGACATAACCACCTCCACCGGCTCCGGTGGGGGTGTTATCCGTGGGGATTTTTTGCACGATAAAAAAATCCCCTGCCGCCGGGGGTTCGTTGTTAACACCGTGCAACAACCGTAGATGACCAAAGCTCAGCCAGAGTGCGCTGGTAATCTTACAACCTGGAAGACCCGATAATCACGTCTCGCCTTCTCATTTTTGTCGATCTGAGTTTGACATAATTATCGCCGATGTGGATGATTCGGAGGTGATTAAGTCTCCCCCGTCTGGCAATCAAAGTGATTTCCGCACGGAAAAAATAATAGGTAGTGTTAATTTTTGGGTGTGGATAAAAATGGTATCAATTTGAACTTCGATTTAAATGAACTGTATAGTGAAATCCACAGGAGAATAGTTACCGGTTAACCTGTGTGCAATGTCGGAACGATATTGGAAGGAAAAGGTACTTGCCAGGCAGACAGAGATCTTTTCTTCTGGTCGCTTGATGCCTACTGCACCTTGATGTAGATGGTTTGATGTTGAGATTGTTCTGGGACGTCCCGTATGAATATAATATGGATCACATTAAAATTGCACTTGTTTTATTGGGTGGCGCGCGCGCGCCTGACAGAATTGTGGTTGGACTCGTGGATTCGAAGCAAGTGGGGAGAGTTGTCTTTCTCTTGCGCCGACACTGTCGCCAGGAAGCGGAAGTGGAAGGAGAACGGAAATTGAATGGAATGGAATATTCGATTTTTGTGTGCAATGAGTCCCATGGGACTCATTGCACACAAAAATCGAATATTCTCATTCTCCTGTTTCGGTTTTTTTATGATTATGATACTTTAACAGGTAGCGACTGGCAAGTGAGGTTCGCTTGAGTTCCGTAGCTCTTGTTGGAACTCCATACACTCTTGGCTAGTACAGGAGAGGTAGGGGACTTCTCCTGTTTGTAGATATACATGGTTAATAATGGCGTTGTTCTTCCAGGGCGGTGTTCAAGTTCGACGGTGCCCGCATAGTGTGCTCGGCGCGTGGCTCCGACTTCACAGAATTCCGCACACAGTTCTCCGACGACGACCGCGCGTTCGGATACCTAAGGTGAGTTCAAAACAGAAATAACACATACATATGCTCACGCCTATTTCCTTTGGAGGTAGACAGAGAGAACAACACACCATCGCTTATCTATACTTCCACACTAATATTATAAATGCGAAAGTAACTCGTGTCTGTCTGTCTGTCTGTCTGTCTTTCTGTATGTTACGCTTTCACGCCTAAACCACTGAACCGATTTTGATGAGGTAGATTAGACTTTGAGAAAGGACATATGGTATGCTTAGTCGCGATAACCGACATCCACGCGGGCGGAGCCGCAGGCAAAGCTAGTATCCTTATGAAAATATTACACGAACTTCCACAAAAAGTGGTAATTTTTATAGCCGGCGTATAGTCTAATAATGAATGTATGGAATCGATACGTATTTTGGCATTTATGATAAAATACATCCCATACCTACTCAGTCATCATTCTTTTCTACAATACACCAGCCAATCAAACGCAAACTCAAATCCCTTTTGACGCATAATGACCAAACCAAATTGTTCAAAGTGTAGTTAAAACCCTGTGACAACTTTTTTATGTCAAATTCTTTTTTTTTAATAAAGGACACGTCATTTTGACTTCACCTCGCCTGATGGTAAGCTAAAGGCAAAGCGTCGGACTAAAACTAAGTTTACCTACCACCGCTTCCTAGGCACCAGTGGAGAAGAAACGACGCAACAAACTCCACTGTGGCATTTTACAGACGTCAGTTTACAATAAGATTTGATTTCTAATTAATGAATTGCCACTTGTTTCGGCGGACTGGTAATAAACTGTTCATGCGATGCGCAGTCGATTTCGAGTGCTTCTGACCTACCCTAATTAATTGCCATACATGTTTTAACCACCAGGTTGCAGATGGGCGATGAGATGTCGAAACGCAAGAAGTTTATGTTCATGACGTGGGTGGGGCCGAACGTGTCTGTCATCAACCGCGCCAAGATGTCCACCGACAAAGCTATCATCAAAGACATCATCTCTGTAAGTACACGATCATTTTTATTCGTCATTTAAGTAGGGAAGCCACTTTCTCATTGTTTTGGCTGCACTACAGCAATTGCGAAGTCACTCTTCGTCAACATTCAAAAGGGAAGGCAGTGGAAAAAATATACCTAACCTAACCTCGATATAGTTGCAACCCGTTGGGAAACTAGCAGGAATTAGGTTATACTATTAGATGGACTCGCCATTGGTAGGCAGAAACAACATATTTCCATTTGCTGCAATGAGAAATGCATACGTCTTTAGATTATTACATATAACATAACATAAACTCACGCCTATATTCCCCGAAGGGGTAGGCAGAGGTGCTAGCACCCACATTTCGCCAGTTTATGTTTAGGTCCCAATGTAATAGGTGGCGAGCCTATTGCCATTTACCGGGCACTTATAAACCTGCGATAAATACACACATAACTTCGAAAAGCATCGAAAAGTCATTGGTGTGTGCCATGGTAAACCTGGGATCGAACCCGAGACCTCTTCTCAGCAGTCGTACCACTCGTACCACTAGGCTACCGCAGATATATAAGCTACCACAGATATCTCTTTAGATTATTCTACTTGCATATTTGTTTTTGTAGGTACATTCACGTCGGTTGTAGTAATCTTGACTTGACGAATTAGGTCTCGTAAATGAGGGTGGATCAACACAAGCAGCAGCAATATGAAAATGAATGATGATGGTGAAACTTCTTTAAAATGTCTGAGACTTTCTTGTAATGGGAATATGTTTGGTTGTTATAATTTGGTTGCCAATCTTGGCTGCCGATTTTGGCTGCCAATTTCAGCCCTATTTCTCGTAATATAAATCTGTTCAAATTTCAGTCTCGATCTCAACCTTCCAAATGTCAAAAATGATCGCAATATCAACCGCACGGCCATCTCGCGCCATTAGTTTCTGGGGATGATGTAGTCCTGGCATATCCCTTGCGCACCCCAACTGACCCACGGCAACTCATAGACAACACAACGAAATATGGTGCAAAAAGTTGGCGTCAAATTTGAAAAACCAACAGGCTGCAAACACTGACTAGACTTGCTATGTATAGGCTAGTTATTATGCATGCCTAGTAGGAAAAATATTCAAGTATCGACTCCGTTATTTCGGTGTATATTCAGTGTTGTAACTTGCAAGTGTTGCAACGTATTGATTTTTTAAATTTGGCACCAACTTTTTGCCTCATCTATCGTTGACCAGAGTTTACTTAGACTGAGATTCATAGGTATACGAGAGTTGACCTTCATGGTTTTCCTAATACGTCGTCTGTGGATTCAAACATATCTCACAAAGTCACAAAGGTGAATGTGGGGAAACACGGTGTTATTTTAGTTGGTGCGAGTCCTATAGCCACCTCCTCGATAGCTCCCGTGTTGTGTAGTGTAATTCCCGATTCCAAAAGTACCTACTCTTACTTTCAAATTGTTACGTTATAATGAAAATAAACCAATCTTGTCAATAAAAATAACGGAAATAGTTAAACATTAACGATTTTTGCAATAACTTTCAGTGCTCAGTCGAGCGATACTGAGCTAAAAGGAATCGGTTTCCATTTTAATTACGAACACTATAGTGAAAAAAAAAACTATTTTCGTTCAAATGTATTTATTAGGATTGCATGTCTCTTGTCCGAGACTCTATTATTCTGACTGAGAGAGCAAGCCCCATGCCCGCTTTTTTTTCGTGCAGAAGTCCCCTCGGATACCCTGCACAGGCTAGCGGGGGCGGTTACTTATGTCGGAACCGACTACAATCGTACGTCTTCTTGTGGTCTTCAAACAGTTTTTTGTTTGTAGCAACTGAAATTACCTACTAGTTTTGTAGCTAAGCTTAATTGATTTTGTTAGAATTAGAAATGATTTCTCACGCGCAGTGTAATACCCACCTGATTTGAACCTGAGGCCTCTCAATCATTAAGTCAAATCAACCATTGCGTTGCGCTACCGAAACTTCAATTAATTATAATAAAGAATTAGGCGATTGGAAGTTGAAAATTCGCCGTAGAAACAAACATAGACAGGCGACCTTCTAAAAACCTACCGAGCGAGTCCCACCCGCCTCATACAAACAGTTTATTTTGGCAATGATCGTGATTGTGAGTCATATCACCCGTGAAATATCGTAAGTACGCGAATCGGCCGACCAGGACGAGATGTCCCGACTCTCGACCGACCGTGACTAACGATCGGGACAATGTCAAACGAGATGTAAACTTGAACACGAAAGAGATTTGTTTATTGTAGTATACACTCGAATTGTGGGTTCTTAAGTAGTAGATATACTCAGGGATATTTTGAACCGAATAAGCTATATATACGCGCAGTAGGTACACATTTTCTTGGGTGATTTTGAGGATAGCACGGGGTGCCACTACGGCGGTGGACGACCCCTAATTCATCAAGTATAGATTACTTGCTTTACCCGCAGCTCCGCGTGCGTGGATGTCAGTTATCGGGTTATCGCGACCAAACATAGCTTATGTGTTAATCCAGGGTGTCAGCTAACTCCATACCAAATTTTATTAAAATCGCTCCAGCCGTTTAGACGTGAAAGAGTAAGAAACATGCATCCATCCATACTTACAAACTTTCGCGTTTATAATATAGTAGGATTATTAGGGCTTATTATTAGGGATATTTAGGGCTTCGTTTGTCTTGCGACTTAGGTCAAAAATAATATACATGACCCGAGGTACCTATTCTTTTTATTAACCCGCAATAGAGAACTGCTCAAAATAATTTTCTGCCATTAGATTAGAGTTGATTTCTTCAGAGTAGGGGACTCCCCCAAAAAGACCCGTGTCCACACTCCTGAGTAGGTAGAATGTCATCATCATGCTGAGCACAAGTTTTTTTTAATTTTTTTAAATATATTTCTGCTAACATGCGATCGGTCCCTGGACCATAAGCAGTTGTTATGGGTGATTAATTGGCGAAATAATATTCAATTAAAAGTTTGCACTTTGGAACTTTTGGCATTTCGTGGCTCTTACGGGACTGACTGCTGGTAAGCCAATTAAACTTGAGAACATTTTGTGTCAGAATCTTGTCAAGAAAATGAATGTAGAAATAAAAACTATTCTGTTTCTTTAAAATAGTATAATAAAATAGCAATAAATAAGTCCATAATTGATAATGCTTAGATCACAAAAACTCATACAAATACTTCCTAACGTTAAAGCCAACCGTCTGTGCAACGGCCGAGATGAAATCATAACCGACAATACACTTATATTTCGCAGTATCCAAGTCAATCTCTTTGCTGCCCGCGATCAACTTTAATTCAACTAGTGTGGCTATTTGTGCCAACAGATTGCTTGTGAGACCAATCTTTTCTTCAAGTATTGCGTAGAAAATTGCCAGTAAACGATCCAAAGCGAACACTTTTGGTCCAAGTTGCGTGTTCAACTTTTCTGATATTTTCGCCTTTGCTCTAACTTGCTGTAATCTTTTACGTTGCTTGCCATGGTACTTCATAAATAACCGTTTATCTTCCTTTGGTGGGTTATAGCTTGCTAAATATGCTGCAATTAGCAAGAATTTTGCGTAATATGGTAACTCAAAACTCTGTGCAAACGTCTTGGTTGATGTAAGTTCATCTTTTAAAGTATTTTCAGAGCTATGAGCAGCTAGATATTGTATATCCTCATTTTCTTTGCCTGGTGATGGTTTTACAGACTGGGCATCACTGATTCTCAGGTACAATAGTTCCAAGTTTGATTTGAGGACTGGTGATATGTGACGCCAGAGTTTTGTCAAATCTGAAGCCCGAATTTCATTCTTAATTATCGGCTCACAGTATTTTGTGAAGTTTACACGTGCCATATGTTGTAATTCAATCAAATCTCGACACGGTCTATAAAATACACTCAGAAATGCATTGAGAAAGTTTGCAAACAACTCTGGTTTCTCCAATTCACATTTGATATCATCATCAACATGGTAAGCTGTTAAAAGGTGCTGAATGAAACCTTTTTGCTGAAGGAATATTATTTTAAACAATTCCTCTTTGTTGTAATTCGGGAAGAATAGCTTAATTGGCTCACGAATACCCATTTTGAAATAGAAATTCTCGTAAACTAAGTGAGTTAAGAATATAGTGCAGATGTTTAAGTTACATAGTTCTCGCAGTCGTAAAAATGCACTCATTATGTTATGATCCATGTTGCGAAGTCTCTCCGCTCTGTCGAACACTATAATAATAGGTTCATAGCTGTCCTGGAGCCTGTTCAAACTGTTGGTCAGATCCATCAACGTTTCACATTTTATTTCCTCCTCGTCGCTCAAACCTGATAGTATACTCTCATACATGATTTTAGCTGAATAACATTCGATGCAGTCAATAATGACGTGTTTGTAGTTTAAGTATTGCAGTACAGAGTTTACACACAATGTTTTCCCAGTCGCCATGCTACCGCTGATAAATATAGAACAAGGCAAACATTCGTCGCCTTCACCGAGGAGATCAAATAAGTCATTCAACTGCTCCTCTCTGCACGGTACTTTATTTTGTATCTCTTCCATGTTTTGTTTATTTATTTGCCGGTTTTTAATAAAAGACTAACTTTCCAACTGTTCGGCATTCACACATTTTGACACTTTTGACAGTTAGTAAACGCGCGCGCGCGTTGCCTTGTCATTTTGACATTGACTTGACTTAAGTGGGTATTACATCTTCCTGAATTCAGAAATCTAAATTCAGGAAGCTATTTAGGAAAAAAAATTCAGTCACCGAAGCTCGCGATTACACGTTCACTAATTTAGGATCCTAAATCATTTTTGAAGGACGAGCGGCAAGGGACGGACGTGTCGACTGTCGAGTGAATTGCGACAAAATGCCCTCAATACTATAAAAAAAAAACAAAATATTGATATTGCCATAACCCTTGCGGTTAGCTTAACGACGAACGAATTTTTTCTTTCATAATCAATTTGAATAATTAGCATACCTACTACATGCTGTAAAATTTCATTCAATCATTTGGGCGGAGTAATCAAAAATCAATGAATAAAATGAATGACAGATCATTCATTGGTTCCGATAGCATAGCTCGTAAGAGCGTCGGTAGATTGCTCCACCATCGCCTTAAAGACGGATACAGATTGGTTTGGACGTGAGTCTGGTAGCTAGGTGGTCAAAGCATTCTCCCTGTAAAAGAAGGATCGCGGGTTCAAATCCCGCCTGGACCGATCATATAATTTTTCCTTGATCGATTTGAATAATTAGCATACTAGATGATGTAAAATTTCATTTATTTCGTCGGTACATACGCAATATTATATTGGGAGGGAAAGACAAACGTGCGCTCTCGACGGCAGGCGCGCGGCGACTGAGCGTCCTGAATTTAGAAAACGTAATTACACTCATCCGATTTAGCCATTTAGGACGTCGGAAACCATTCTTTTCCTAAATAGCTTCCTAATTAGGAAGCTTTGCTTCCTAAATGCAATTACACTGTTCTAAATTCAGAATTTTCTAAATTCAGGATTCTGAATTTAGGAAGATGTAATACCCCTTTTAGTATCGTTCCGTTTCAGGCGTTTAAACTATCAAATCGATCGTCCCTCGTCGCTCTAAATACGGTGCGGCCTCAATACGTCGATTTTACGTACTTTACATACTATTATATCAAAAAACTGAAATCCTCCACTTGGATATTGTATGTATTAGTTTGTAGGGACATAATATCTACTTACCTACAGAAATATTCTGCATATAATAACAAACCGCAACCGTTGTGAGAGCTCGCAAGCACATCTGGGCGCGGCGAACTAATCCCAAGAATGCGACGAATTGACCACTTCCTGCCAGTTTTATTTTATAGTTCGTTTCATATTATACCCGCGACACAAGTGCCACACGGCAGAGATTCTAATTATATTGAACCTAATAGCTTACATAGGATCTCCTATTACGACCCGAAGGGGGCCATCTCGGATGAGATCGGTGCGAGAGATATGCTCCCTGCATTCACACAGTTCCTCTCCGCTTTTTCTGTTCTTTGGCTACGGTAACCCTTCCGTCCAAACAGTCAGAGCACTGCAGCGACGGTTCGAGGGTTCAGCAGTGAACCTGGCTGGTCTAGAGGTATTAGCCAGCTGGCACAGAAAATAGGGCAGTACCTACCTTACGGGTCTGTGAACCCGAGTCAGCTGGAGCTCGGTCAGTAGTCAGCTGAGGCATAAGTCCGGTTAGGCGAAGGCCATAGAACGACAAGTTCATATAAAAATTTTATTCTTTTGTTTCAGAATTTTGCAGTGGAATTACAATTGGAAAATCAATCCGAAATAGACATCGATCAATTTAAAGATGCTTTGAATAGAGCAGGTGGAGCGAACTATGGGACTGGCGTCAGGGATTTATGAATTGCACAATAATTTATATCCTAAAATATACCAAAGCTTTGAATTTATTTTGTAAAACTTCGATACGTCTACTTTAGTAGTGAAAAACGAGGTAACTAAATTAAAATTCAAAGCTGTGGTACCTAATTTTTTTATTAGGCCATCATCAGGCCCAAAAATATTTTTTTTATGAGTAGGGAGTGCTTCTATTTTTAAAAATTTTGTACTGGTTTAATTAAGTAAGTTCTGCATTACTCATTTCATGATATTTTGGCCGAAAGAAATCTATTTATTTATTTACTAAATTAATATTTGGTTGTATTTTTGTTTAGGGAAATTATAATATTTCAATAATTTATTTTTTAAAGTTTTTGTGCAATTTATACTCGCTAGTGTAACGTAAGGATTTGCCAAAAAATCTTTAGTGAATGTTGCCATGTATAGGGCGCGATAAGTGCATTTATTATTTTGTCTACATGTATTTTTCTGAGTCGAAAATTTACAATGTATTGTATACAAAAGTATTTGGAGTTTAACTGGCTTTTATATACATTGACTAGTGTTATTATTACCCAGCATTATTGGTAAACGAATTAAAGTAATAAATACATTAACCAAACCTCATTACGCTTTCTTATTTCCTACATGTGTATCTTGACTTCTCTTGATCATCCTAGCGTTAATTCCAGTCTCTCATTCAAAGTTTTTACTTGGTTTTTATCACGGGAGTCTGGGGCCACGCCATAGAGGCTGTCATGTTCTAGCACCAGCAGCATCAGAATATGCGTTTAGTTTATTCTCCTACATACATAACACGCACCCGAATAAAAAACCGTTTCGCCAGTCCTTCCAGGTTTTTATCCGGGTTTTAGGAGAGTTACGGAAACAGGTAAATGGGCCCTCCTACTCCTATACATATAATTCATCTGGCCAGCTATACTGTACGCCTTGCGATCGTGTCTTCAAGTCGAAGTTCGGCTTTGCAAGCCATATTAGAGCCCATCATAAGGACCAACTAAATATTTAGGAGTCGCCGTCACCGGATACGGTTTGGACGACATGACACACATTAGCCAAATTAATAACATTTTGAAAAAAAAAGGGCAGGTCAGAAGTACTCGAAACAAAAGGGCTTGCATGAAAGGATTAACGACAGTGGAGGAAGCTTGTGAAATGTGTAAGGATATAGTCTAATGGCGGGCTGTTGTCTCTGCCTATCCCGGAGGGAAATAGGCATGGGCGTACTAAGTATGGGTGGATTGATAGAAACTGAGAAACTGGTCTGACACATCGCATCACTATTACTGGTGATGTGTACATACATACATACAATCACGCCTTTATCCCTGGAGGGTCAGGCAGAGGTGACTTCACCCACATTTCACCAATAATGTTATTGTATTTGGCCCCACGTAATAGGGGTTGAGCCTATTGCCGTATTCCGGGCACTATTGTTTACTCGAACCATGCATCTGAGGCCGAGTCTGGGCTGTATATTGTCTGATGTTAAACAGCCCTATCCCTTAGTCCCCTTGTACGACATCGCATGCGAAGAGATTGGGTGGCCCAAATTCTATTCTACCGGGATCCACGCGAGGTAAGCTCTTTATCCTGTCACACGTATTGTAGAATCAGTGTATACAGAAATAAAACACCAAAATATAAGAATTCCGCCATATTTATTTTGCAAAAGTTAACAATAATGATTACTGAAAAACACGGTTATTTCGTTTGTGTTGCAAGTTCTATTATAACAGTTATATTTATTGAAACTAAATGCTTATTAAATAAATATAAAAATATTATGGCTTAGTGTTTTGGCTCTAACGAACACATTTTGCTTATCGCTAAATATTTTATACATTCGCAAATAACGTGATCCTCCTAGAGGAAAATACAATTAGTGATAATATTGCTTTCAGTTACATTATAACTAGGTATATTAATAATGGTAGTTACAACAACTATTTCCTCATCAAATTATTTACTATTATTATTAACGGTAATATGTATCCCTTTACTGTTTGTACATATTTCAACAACAATTAACTAGGTATATTTACACTAATTGATCAACATCCTGATACTACTAAGGCATTGTATTGCAAATTAGCTACTAATAAATATATACGGTAAATATTTTTATTAAGGCATTATTTCAATGAGCGACCTTTGCTTGTTTAAAAAAAAGAACGAGCGCGCGTTCAGGCAAGATGGCGTCTATTTCAATATGGAGGGAAAATGTTAAAAAGCAATTGATTTTACAATCAGTTACATCCTCAATTATTATTTATTGTATTTGTGTATGTACTAAAATTGCATATAGCAATACCTACGTATTTTAAGGTCGGTTTTGTCACTAATATTGTCGGCCAAAACAGGTAATTGCGCTAATAATTCTTTTTTTTTTCAACACATTATTAATACCTACTTACAAATTGTTGTGTAAGGTTTTAACTTGGTAGTCAAACCGGTTTATAACCATCTGCCAGCCATAGACTTGCCACCGGGGTGGTGTTTGGCACTAATTAGGTGTCGTTTACCACCCCGGTGGTCAATGGCACCTAATTAGTTTCATCACCCTTTCATAGTTATATAATGTGGTATGGGTTATAAAAAAAGGATACTGCTCACCCCGACTCGGATAGATTAGGTTTGAAGCGGAGCTTTAGCCTTCGTGGTTATTTTTTGCATAACCACACAATCAAGGATTTTCCACTCCATTATAGCTTCAAATATTTCGTTAATATATTTTAATTCACATTCCGTCCTATAGGATATGAGAATAGACACTATAACTATGAAGAGGGCGGATGAAACTAATTATGTGCCATTTATCACCGGGGTGGTAAACGATACCTAATTAGAGCTAAACACCACCCCGGTGGCAAGTCTGGGGGTGGTAGATGGGAATAAATCGTCAAACCTTAGCAAAGTAGTCAATAAATACTAGCGATGTCTAAGTATAACAATCCTATTTACGTAATATAATTTGTACCTACGATTGAAATGTTATTAATGACTAAATATAGGCATAATTATTTATTTATATTATCCTGGATGCTATTCACGAATGCATGAAACTGTTGTGGCTATTTAAATGCCTAGATATCAAACTAGGTACATGAAAACGACATGACCATTCATTTTTAGATACAAATACTGCCATCATAAATTACTTAAGATAATTATCTTATGTAAAATTATTGCTTTTTGAGAATATTAGACTTATACAATAAGATATCACAGCCCGCCTGATGGTAGACCTGACATGATATGACGATGACAGCGTTCGCGATACTTAAAATACATTCATAAGTTTTAAAATGAATTATATCTCAAAAATATTTTTGTAGATTGCGATGTATTGCTTTTTACCACTAAGCCAATAGGGCAATTTATACATAAATGTTTGTATCTTATTCCATCAGAATTTAGCAATCTTATGTTCTTAAACAGAATATTATGCTCAATAATCTAGACTTAACTTAAAATTAAAGAATATTATAAAATGAATACACAATTTGACAAAGGCAATAAAAGTTTTTACGTATAAACCTCTAACCCCATGTACGATATTCTGTTTTTCAAGTGAAATGCAAACTATTTTATATGATTTCATAGAAAGGGATGAATTTGTAACACTAGATCATGCTTTTTACAACTGTATCAATCCATAAAAGAGCTTAGTACTGCCAATAATGTTACGCAAATAATTAAAATTCCATTCAAAAGATAGATATATTTTTGATACCAATGTAATGAATTCGTATGAATTTATCCCATTGATAATAAAGATCAAATTTCAAATTTCATTTTTTGAAAAATTTGGCGACTAATGTATTGTTAGATAATGTCAGAATTTAATGATTATGTAGAGAGAAAATACAAATAACACCACAGCATCTCATCGGAAGGGTGTCCTAAAAGGCGATTAACGGAAAAATACGCAGACGATATCACTGCGAGAGAAGGGACACTCGAAATAAATCCTGTACCAACCCGTCTGGCAGAAGACCAATACCTCCCGACCGGGAGAGGCCTATGTCCAGTTATGATTGATACTTCAAATCATTTGACTGCATACTTCCTAAACATATATGTACTATATTGATTAGCTATTAGTGTACTTTATTTGGCAAAGGTTGGTCCGTCTAGACAAAATCTTTGTAGATGGGGAATGCGAGACCCGGGCTTAATTGCATGTGACTGCGGTGCCCCCGTGCAGTCCATGGTGCATTTGGTCTCGTGTCCCGTAGTCCTACTTCATGCACTAAAGACGACTTAAATAAAACCACTGACAGTGCGATTAAGATGGCAGAATTTTACTCTCGAATAGTGTAGTCATTTATAAGTGAATCGTTGACACGAAAAGAAGAAGATTTGGCAAAGAAACGTATATATTTCTTGACATTACTTACTGAAAAGTCTAGTTTCTGATGAATAGTTAACACAGTTAGGTACTTAATTATTTTTTACTGTATATATGCGTTGAGGTTTTTAGGACACACTCTCTCAATAATTGTTGTATAAAGTGATGAAGTGTAGCTATCTTGTTGGTTTTCTTTTTGAATATTCGGCATTCGCAACTGGTGTTTGTGTGTGTGTGTGTGTGTGTGTGTGTGTGTGTGTGTGTGTTTGTGTGTATTCATGGTGCGGGCGGGGCAAGGGCGCGCAGTAGGCGTGAGTTCGTGTGCGCACCAAATAGCACTGTTAACAAAGCCACGCCGTAGCCTGTAGCGCGTTCTCCCTGTAATGGATAATAATATCTTTAGTTACTTGCCTTTCGATATCCAACGTTCATAGGTTTTAAAACACTTTGGTGGCAGACAAGCACAGGGTCTACCTCATGGTAAATGGTTGCCGTGACCTATGGACGTAGGTATGGTAAGATTAACTTATAATTATTGTCAATACTTGTTATTTTAGATGTTTAACATATTTATGGTTTTATTCAGTCTTAGAGTATTTTTATTTTTGATAAGTTAGTTTTTAATAGTAAAAATTAGAAAAGTTTGCCAAAGCATTGTCGCCATCTAGTAACAAGGCCCCTCTAACCCCTCCAACTAAGCTAAATTGCTTGTGCTAGGAGTGGGTTCACGTCGGTAGTGTAATGGCCAGGATTCGAACCCGGGACTCTCGATCGCAAGGCCGATGACGCCTTAACCATTAAGCTAACGACGCTTATTCATTCAAGATATATCTGTCTTTCAAGATATATCTAACTGACAACATGTTAAAATGTATAAAGTATCAGATAGCACGAGTGTCAAAATGTACAAACGTAAAATAGTTTCAAATCGTCAAAGTGTTGTAACGATCAAATGTAGGAATGCAGTGATGCTAGAAATTACAAATGTAATAGTGCATGAGTGTCAAAATGCACAAATGTAATAATGATTATATGGTAAAAGGTTTACATGAAATAGATAATTGATATGAAATCTCTTTAGTGCATATCTATTTGAAGTACAACATGCACTTCAATGTAGAAGAATACTTAGAATTTGCTATGTCACTGTAATTATATAAGTGAATTTTAATTTGAATTTAGTGTTAAAACAGGAATAAATACATTAATAAAATTGTAAGTTTTGTGGATTTTATTTGATTTTAGCGTTTAGACAAAAAAGTACATACTGTCAATTGAATATTTCAGCAACTGTATATTTTGACTATTGCTCATTTGGTCATAAATACATGTTGTCGATTGAACATTTTAGCATTTGTACATTCTGACATCAGTGTATTTTGTCATTAATAGATTGTACATCTATTAATGACAAAATACACTGATATCTGCGGTAGCCTAGTGGTATGGGTAATGGACTGCTGAGACGAGGTCTCGGGTTCGATCCCAGGTTTACCATGGCACACACCAATGACTTTTCGATGCTTTTCGAAGTTATGTGTGTATTTATCGCAGGTTTATAAGTGCCCGGTTAATGGCAATAGGCTCGCCACCTATTACATTGGGACCTAAACATAAACTGGCGAAACGTGGGTGCTAGCACCTCTGCCTACCGCTTCGGGGAATACGGGCGTGAGTTTATGTTATGTTATGTAGATGGATGTAGGTGTATACGTACGCAGTGTGAAGGCGAGGCCATGTCGACGTGCAGCCACTTGCCGGGGAAGTCGAACCCGAGGTGCGCCAGGATGAACAGTCCCGCGCACGACGGCTGCGCGTTGTTGCGGTCCTGCTGACCACACCACACCACATGCACGAGTTTTACATCCATTTAAAGTTAATAAATAAATATTCCACAACATTCCACACAACGCTATCTAGACCCATGGTGAGCATAGCTTAACTAGCTTGTGTTATGGAATCAAGAATGCGGATAAACATACTTAGATACTTATTTTTTATTGTAAATACATACATACTATACATAGAAACACCCAGACCAATGCAAATAGCCATATTCATGCGTACAAATATTTGCACTGAGCGGAAATCGAACCCGCGCCTCCTGCGTAGCAGTCGCGTTCACTACCGCCACGCCACGGAGGCTTTAGTAAAGCCAACGAAGCGAGAGAAAAAAGGTAAACAAAGTTTCAGTGGTTCCAAACATTTATTACTTCATGTGCATTCCAGATAATAATGAAATTGCTCATAAGATGGCGAATCTGACAGTTTAGAACCGATGTGCTGACAGCTTTCCTGTACTACGAATGCAACAACAGCTGTCGCTCGGCCATTGTCGCGTACGTGTGATATGTGCGACAAGGACATAGAAAATAATCACTAGTTATCGCAACGTAACTCAGTAATGGTCGCTTTGTTAACCTTTTTTCTTTAGTCTCGTTGGCTTTACTTTAGATATTATTGCAGAGGTGAAGAGAGCTACCACAGTCCGGTTGTAGTCTATTTATTACGACGCAATGATTTTATAAAGCAATGTCTTAGAAACAAAATAACAGGCTTATATACCGATTTACACTCAGCCTGAATCACGTGTATTGATAACAGATTGTATAGACAGATTGATAGTTTAACAAATGGCCTATACAATCTGTCCTCAGATAAATCGAGATTAAACGTTGTTCTGGATTATGGGTCTTTTTTTTATCGTGCGAAAAATCCCCACTGATACCACCCCCACGGAGCCGGTGGAGGTGGTTATGTCGGACTCGAACCGACTAAAACATACGCCGTTTTGGGTCCTTGGTTGCCGGAGGTGAGATTGCCGAAAGCATAAAGCAACCCTTCCAGACAGTATGAGTGTGCCAGTAGCCGTCAGCAGGGTGTACATACCGCGACGCTGTTCTTCATGTCAGCCACGCAGCTGGTGAACTCGGTGAAGTGCAGCTCGGGCGCGAAGGGCAGTGCGTGCGCCAGGTCCCCCGACACGCGCCCCGCACGCACGCATAGCTCCTCCAAACGCGCGTCGTTACACACTATCGCCGCGTGGTACTTGCCCGTCGCGATACCCTGCCCACACACATATGTGAGTTTTTTTTTTCTTTTTATACATGACACGTCAATTAGACTTCACCTCGCCTGTTGTTAAGCTAAAGGCAAAGTCTCGGAAAGAGGGTCACCATCGTAAACATTTACCACGTTAACAGTGGTGGCACTCAGCTTGACGGCCTCATCAGATGCCTTTTCACGCCCCGCTTAAAGGACCCGGGACTGTAGGAAGAAGGAAACACGTGAGCTGGCAGGGAATTCCAGGTCTTAGTGGTGCGGTGTTACTGTACAAGTGGATAAAGTTCGTAATGAACATATTAGAGGGACTTTCGGGGTGGCTCCTGTCGTGGACAAAGTGAAGGAGAGTCGCCTACGCTGGTATGGCGATATCCAAAGACGCGAAGATCAGCACGCTGTTAAGAAAGTTCTCAACATACCCAACCAGCCCAGAGGAAGGGGAAGACCACTCGCTACTTGGTGGAATAATATTAAGAAGGAGATGGACCAGGATAGCCTTAACACCCAGACAACTCAGAACAGGATTCTCTGGCGCAAATGTACAGGGAGACCCGACCTCAGATAAACTGGGAACATGGGTTGGACAAAGAAGAAGAAGTTACTCTACAAGTTATCCATACTAATATTGTAAATGCGAAAGTACCTCTGTCTGTATGTTACGCTTTCACGCCTAAACCACTGAACCGATTTAGATAAAGTTTGGTATAGGGGTAGATTAGACCTTGAGAAAGGACATAGGCTACGTTTGGTCGCGATAACCGACATCCACGCGGGCGGAGCCATGGGCAAAAGCTAGTATACATTATACATATTATACTGGGTGATTTTATAGTTGTATCGGATAAAAATAATTTGGGCACAGTTTTGAAAGCAAATCATCTGGAAGTATTATTCTGTTGATGAAAGAAAAAAAAATCTTTTGATAATGTATGGGAATAATGTTCAGGTAAAAGGAAAAATATATGGTGGTTAAAAAAAATTCTTTCGCAAAATTAATACTTCCAGATGATGAGCCCTGGGATATCCTTCCGACGGCTTACCCGGGGCTCCCAACTATAGGCTGCTGGGCGATACCGTGGGGGTTTTAGTCGGTAGGAGTCCGGCATAACATCCATGAAGGATGTCCCCCACGGTCAAAAAAAAAAAAAAAAGAAACTTCCAGATGATTTTGCTTTCCAAACTGAGCCCAAGTTATTTTTATCCGAAACGACTATAAAATTACCAAGTATAATACTCACGCCTATTAATCCCCGAAGGGGTAGGCAGAGATGTAATAACACACACATTTCGTCAATTATTATATTCGGTCCCACGTAATAGGGGGCAAGCCTATTGCCGTACAGCGGGCATGTAGTCATGGGCTGTATATTGACTGTCGGATAGAGAGCAGCCCTATACCATAGTCCCCTTCTACTCCTTCGAGAACCAACACTACATGGGTATATTGCAATTTTACAGCATTTTCGTGCGTCCTTCCATATTTAGACTGCAAGTCGACTTCAACTGAGTTGGCAGACCGAAGGCCCCATAATAGACCCGACAGAAAGTTTAGGTTAGAAGGATATGGCGGGTGTCTCGCAGTGGTCCAGCTGAAACTGCGACGTAATGGAAAAAGTCATTTCACGATATAATAGCCCATAGAAGACTTATATCGTAATGACATTTACGTACATACATAAATTTATTTTGATATTATGTGCGTAACTGTCATTAAAGTATTGTTTTTAATTTTTAGGCCCGTATTCTAGAATGACACTCGGCCTGAATCGCGAATTATCTGAGGACAGATTGTATAGAGAGATTGATAGTTTGACATATCGCCTATACAATCTGTCCTCAGATAAATCGCGATTCAATCCGAGTGTCAATCTAGAATATGGGCCTCAATGTTGACATTTAAGTAAAAGATTGGATAAATATTTTTTAGGTTTTTTTTTATGGAATAGGGAGGCAAACAAGCAGACGGTTCGCCTGATGGTAAGCGATCACCGCCGCCCATGGACACCCACAACACCAGAGGAGTCACAAGTGCGTAGCCTTCTTTAAAAGAGAGTACGCTCTTTTCTTGAAGGTTTGAAGGTCGTATTGGTTCGGAAATACCGCTGGTGACAGTTCATTCCACAGTTTAGTTGTGCGAGGCAGAAAGTTTCTCGAGAAAGACACAGTTGACCCCCAGCTGTCCAGATGGTGAGTATGGAACTGCTGTCGAGTAAATGCCTATATTTAAGTTTTTGATTACTCTCACCTGTGCTCCAGTCAAAGTGGCTACATCAACTATGGTGTTCGCCTTCAGATCTCTTGACGCGTACACCACGCCGTCACTCAACACCAAACGACCTGTAACACCATGTTACCATTCGTACAACTGTTATTGTTAACCGACTGCGACGAAACATAAAGACAAGTTATGATTTGACTTGAATAACTCGAACCAAATTTAGTGGCGGCTCTGAAGTTTGTACGAGAGCAGGTTGAGGCCATTGACGTTTGAGAAAGACAAAGTCAAAATGCTTATTATATTACTTTAAGAGACATAATGCTAAAATGATGCGTTTCAAAATACAAATAACAACTTTACAATCCTTTTCTTACTTAATTAAATAAACATAACATCTGATTACAAAAACGTGCATTGTTAACTATAGTTGCGGCATGTTATGATGGCCGTTTTGACACGATTGGGTTTGCTTGTTTTTAGTTTTTTTGGTGCGCTTAATATTGGACAACTGTTAGACGAATAATTAAAGAAAAATATGGCGAGACTAGCACAGAAGAAAATAAACTTCACACGCCACAAAAATAGAAAACGAATAAAACCAGTCGTGTCAAAACGGCCATCATCACGTGCGGCAACTATAACATAACATAAACATACATAACATTATATAAAAGCAGACATACCTTCAGCGTCAGTGTTGTTGATCTCGACAGTGCGTCCTGAATACAGCTGGTGGATATCATCCGGCCTGGTAACAACAAAAATTATTGTATGGTGGTGTGGCGCTTGTGGGCATTGTTAAGATACACAGAAAATTAAAGGAAAGCCTTGGAAAATCATTAATTTATTTCATACTAGCTTTTGCCCGCGACTTCGTCAGTGTTAAAAGGTATAGAACACACTGCTCCTGTTCCCGCGACCCAGATAAAGTTTCTTAAAGTTTCTGTGAGCCTGGTACTTCATGCGAATGTACCAGGGTCACATAATTACTGACCCCGTGACCGTAAGCCACAGGAACCTATACCCGGAATAAAATAAATGTCGAACGGGATGAAAAGTATCCTATGTCCGTCTCCTGGTTCTAAGCTACATCCTCACCAATTTTCAGCTAAATTGGTACAGCCGTTCTCGAGTTATAAATAGCTGTTATTAGTAAATACCGGACAGTGTTGTTATTTTCGTTCTTTTTTTACAGATACCCCACCCTGGTTGGAAGGGAAGGTTATGACGGACTCGAACCGACTAAAATGCACGTCTGTGGGTTGCTGTGCTAGACCCAAGGTGAGATTGTCTGCGACATATCCCTCGCACCTTGGTTGACCCAGGGCCATCTTTAACAGTCTGGCCCTCCTTTATTATTTTTTAGGGTTTAGATGGCAGAACAGGTAGGTTCAAATGATTTAACTGCCATAGATGACCAAGCCAAGATCGTGCGAAGTGGAGGAGGAAGAACTGGAAGGTAGACCTTGAGCTCCAAGGTCTTCAGTTTCGGAGGTAGGTAATCAGGAAAATACATCTCCATGAGGATGAGAATGAGTATCCATACTAATATTATAAATGCGAAAGTAACTCTGTCTATCTGTCTTTATGTTACGCTTTCACGCCTAAACCACAACCGATTTTGATGAAATTTGGTATACGGGTAGATTAGACCTTGAGAAAGGACATAGGCATGTTTGGTCGCGAAAACCGACATCCACGCGGGCGGAGCCACGGGCAAAAGCTAGTTTAAAATAAAATAAAACTCGGGAACTCAGGCTTCTAGAATCTCTTACCGTGTGGCGTGTGGTCCCACGGCGTTCTCAGCGAGGCACAGTACGGCGTGCAAGTTAACACGCGGTTGTGCCTTCACGGCCACGGCGAAGGCACCCAGTACGGCCGCCGCACCTCCGCAGTCGCCCTTCATACCCACCATTGACGACTGACAACGAACAAACAGTCTTATTTATAGTTTCATATATTTTTATATAAAATGGTCAGCCCGGAATGCTATGATGTGAGTTAGAAAGAAAGAAAGAAAACTCTTTTATTGAGAATCAGCGCAAAATAGCACACAAAATACACAAATAACTCTTTACGACAGAGAAAGAAAAACTAAAAGGACTAAGTGACGTAGTATACTGACAAGAAGTCTGACAAGTTATTTAAATGTCACTCAGGCTGTCAGTCATACGTCACGGGTCATGACGTGGCATACACCTCAGGCTGTCAGTCATACGTCACGGGTCATGACGTGGCATACACCTCAGGCTGTCAGTCATACGTCACGGGTCATGACGTGGCATACACTGTAGGTACGTGGCAAATATTTGAACGTGATTTTCGTTCTCTGCCTTACACAAACCATTAAAACTAAGTCATGCACAAGTGCACTGTGTTCCCAAAGGATGGACACACTGCAATGGGTATCAGCCACCACAGCACTGATTTTCAGTGCCACACTGATTTTCAGTGCCACCCTGTACTATTACGCAATGTTCCTAACACTTCTACCAAAGTATTGTATATTTTCATACCTTAATTTCATCATTCATTGCATTTAGTTAGTTGGTTTCATTTATTCATGTATTTCCTCCTCTATTTTAATTCTTGAATTAAATTTTTATATGTTTAACTTTTACAATATTTCATCATTTGACATCAATCAATATTTAAAATATTTGACAACCCTTCCAAGCATCCTGCCATGTTCGATCTGTCATACTATGAAAGCTGTCCAATGTGCCTATAGAAGATTTCACTTCAATAAGTGGAAATCCCTTTAAATAACCAAACCCATATCCTACATATCAAATTAAACATAGTAAAAAAGTCACAACTCACCCTCGCCTTAATGCTAAGACCGCCAGTATCATAAACGATTCCCTTGCCCACCCACGCCACCGTCTCCGTAGCAGCCGGCGAGGTGTAGGACAGTACCACTAACGCCGGGGGCTTCTCCGCAGCTCTGCCTACCCCGTAGATGCCGCCCATGCCTTTGGCCTTGAGCTCCTCGCCTCGGATGATTGTGGGTGCCTTGACGTCTAGCTCTTTGGCTACTTTGCATGCTACCTGTGAGAGAAAAAAATATGATAAAAAATGTTATACCAAGTTTGTTAAGATTTTGGTATGTTTTTGAAGTAAAACTTCTTTGACTTGGAAGTAAGCTAGTGAATGCGTGACGAGAGCGTTACAAAAAGTGCGATCGGACGATGCGAACGGAAGTTGAGAGGGAGATAAGTTAGTGAAGATAGAGAAAGAGTTGCTTTTCGTATAATATATTACTGTAGAGGAAGAAAGAGAGGTGCAAGTACATTTTTCTTTCTCTGTCTCTTATAAGCAGTTACATTTCTTATAATAATATCCAAAACAGTAGAGGTTCTTTCTTTCTTCCACTTCTTTCTTTTAATTCTTAGACTTTCTTCTTCTTTCTTAGACTTTACGATATTCTTAGAAATAAATACATATATGTATTCATTCATATTAAGTTTTACTTAAGTCATGTGGTCTAAAGTATACTTTCGACGAATTTTTCTAGCGATAAATTGCAGTCTGGAATAATGAATAGGCTACTTTTTATCCCTACAATAAGTATTTACCAATTCTAAATAACAAACCCAAGACAAAAGGCCCGCTAGACGGCAATAGGCTCGGCCCCTATCATGTCATGGGGCGGAAAATCATAATTGGCTAAACGTGGGTGCGAATACACCTCTGCCTACTCCTACGGGGATTTACAGAAGTGAGTGTATGGATGGAATAAGTATTTAAGGGTGACAGGAAATGTTACGCCGATGTACCTGCGCAAAGTCTCATATTTGAACATTACATAACATAAACTCACGCCTGTATTCCCCGAAGGGGTAGGCAGAGGTGCTAGCACCCACATTTCGCCAGTTTATGTTTAAGTAGGTCCCAATGTAATAGGTGGCGAGCCTATTGCCATTAACCGGGCACTTACATCATATTTGAAACGCGCAAAAAATATTAACCAATCACAACGCTCCGCCAAACATGGCCCTTTATTATTGGTTGCCGCCTGCGCGCCATGTTCGAAACAATGAACAATGAGCGAGAAAGCACTACAGTCTGGATTTATTGCATTTTCAATCTTAACGCAACGCAATAAAGTTGGTGTTTCAATAGCGTTGGCAATCGTAATTAATCGGCGTTAGCTTACTCTTCTGAGCAGGCGAACTTTGCCGATGCGACTTATAAATGTGGTTCACCTGTACAAGTGTTTATACTAACTTCAATAAACTGGTCCACATCCATGATGTTGGCGGGCGTGTCAGTGATCCTGGCGGCCAGGCGCGTGGCCTCCGCCAGGTCCTGCAGAGTGCCCAACTCCTCGGTCGACAGGGAGTTGTCACACAACGCGGGGTCCACCGCACCGATGCCTTCCTCCTCAGATTGTGCATCTGGTGGACAATATCACAACTCTTTTTATAAATTTAAATATGAAAATTTAAAGATTAATATATCGGTAGCTTACTGGTTAAGGAGTCGACCTTACGATCGAGAGGTCCCGGGTTCGATCCTGGTCATTACACTACTGGCGTGAACGCACTCCTAGCACAAGCAATTTAGCTTAGTTGGAGGGGTTAGAGGGAATATTAGTTACTTCGGTTCTAATATTCTTTAAAAAAAAGTTTCACAACATTCCACACAACGCTATCTCTAGACCCATGGTAAGCTTAACTAGCTTGTGTTAAGGAATCTAGAATGCGGATAAACATACTTAGATACTTTTTTTTTATAAATACATATTATACATAGAAACACCCAGACTAATGCAAATAGCCATATTCATGCATACAAATACTTTGCACTGAGCGGGGATCGAACCCGCGCCTCCTGTGTAGCAGTCGTGTTCACTACCGCCACGCCACAGAGGCTGTCAATTCCGTCCCAATTAAGTAGTCCGACGGGGGAAGTACCTCCTCGCTACAGAATATCGCGGACGGGCACCCGTGCTTATAATAGGATGATGATAAAAATAATTATCCATATGTTGGCATCCCATTTTTAAGCCCAACCACAATACATAATAGCAAAATAATGAATAAGGTTGATTGCAATTAATGTAAATTCTTCAAGAAATTCACACAATCTCTATGATATCCATATCCATACTAATCCATACTAATATTATAAATGCGAAAGTAACTCTGTCTGTCTGCCTGTATGTTACGCTTTCACGCCTAAACCACTGAACCGATTTTGATGAAATTTCGTATAGGGGTAGATTAGACCATGAAAAAGAACATAGGCTATGTTTGATCGCGATAACCGACATCCACGCAGGCGGAGCCGCGGAAAAAGCTAGTACTGGATATTATGTTATTTGAAATGCAATGCAACTTTTTCAGATATATGCGAATTTAAGTAAGTGCAATATTTATTTGGATTATAATTGGTGGGATGCCAAATGTGCAAATAAAATTATACAGAATTATATCCTATTCAGTGTTCAGGTTAGATGGCAACCGGGACCAACGGTTCAACGTGCTCTCCGAGGCACGACTAGACCAATGCAAATACCCATATTCATGCATACAAATATTTGCACTGAATGGGGATCGAACCCGCACCTCCTGTGTACTGGCCGCGTTCACTACCGCTACGCCACCAATATAAACCAACTAGCTGTCGCCCGCGGCTCCGCCCGCGTGGATGTCACTTATCGCTAAATTAAGATTTAAACTATCCTATCTCTCAAGTTGGATCGAACTGCACATGGTGTGCGAATTTTATTATAATCGGTTAAGTGGTTTAGGAGTCCATTGAGGACAAACATTGTGACACGAGATTTATATATATTAAGATAATCTATAGAGAAAGTAGGGTTAGAAATTAAAGAATATTACTATTGCTTGAACCATATATCTTGGACCTAAATAGCAAGTTAAAAGAGGCTATAGCGCGCGTGGATTGTTTCGTAATAATCTGTACTTGGTGAATTTGAGCTCGTTCACTGCAGTAGCACCCCATATCTTCAAAATACATCCAAGAAACGTGTAGCTACTGCGTGTATAGAGCACATGTTGTAACATGTATGTATACATACAATCACGCCTTTATCCCCGGAGAGTTAGGCAGAGTTGAATTAACACCCTCATTTCACTAATCACTGGATTCGGTCCCACGTAATAGGGGTTGAAGCTTATTGCCACCTTTTTCTTTTTTTATTAAAGAATATTAGAATCAAAATTACTAATATTCCCTCTAACCCCTTCAGCTAAGCTAAATTGCTTGTGTTAGGAGTAGGTTCACGTCGGTAGTGTAATGGCCGGGATTCGAACCTGGGACCTACCGATCGTAAGGCCGACTCTTTAACCATTAAGCTACCGACGACTATTGACTCAAGTCGTGCATCGGAGGCTGAGTCTGGGTTGTATATATCTGTCTGATGTTAAACAGCCCTATCCCTTAGTCGCCTTGTACGACACCGCATGGGAAGAGTTGGGGTGGACCAAATTCTACTGGGAACCACGCGGCACTGTTTATTCCAGAAATCCTCATCGCAAATTCCCACCAGTGGGGATTGTTACTTATTTTTCCAAAAATCCCCACTAGTCTGAGTTTATGTAACTAGTGGGGATTACTGAAAAAAAAAATAACAATCCCCACTGGTGGGGATTTGTCTGTGGGAATTTCTGGAATAATCCGCGGCTACATTGCCGGGGTGCGAGAGATATGCTTCCGGCAATCTCACCTCCGGCAACCAAAGACCCAAGACGGCGTGCGTTTTGGTCGGTTCGAGTCCGACATAACCACCTCCACCCGCTCCGTGGGGATTTATCGCACGATAAAAAAAAACCACGGCTACATGTACATGTTAGGTCCAAGATGTATGGAGCGAGCTATACAATAGAATGCTCTTACCACCTAGTTGGTTCTCGCTGACGAGGTAGATCTCCACGGTGACGGTCCTGGCCCGGGCCGGCGCGGGGGCGCCCAGTGGCGCGGTGGCAGAGCGGGCCCCGTACAGCGGGAATGAACGCGCGATTGACGCCGCGCTTGCGTACGCATCACGCTTCCGGCACACCAACTGTACGAGGACAATATCGTGAGATGACGGGGCTAAAGGTTCTGAATGATTTTAAAACCTAGTACAGTCACGAGCAATAATATATATACATTGTCAGATTTTCTAAAATATCTAAACTTGTACCGATTCAGAAAGAAGTGAACGACAATTTGTTCTAAACGAACTAACCATTAAACGATGTCAAAACAAAGTATACGTTTATTCCACATTAATATAACCGAAACAAATTCATAAATAAATTCACACGTCGAATATCATATAAAACTATTCGCGACAATTTCTATAAAATGTAAACAAATGTACACATGTAATAGACATTGTCACTGATACATATAAATGATATTGGAAATGTATACTTACTTTTGTCGTTTTTGTAACTTTACTCGTTATTTAGTAGAATTCAGTGATCATGACGAATATGCATTTCCTAACTAACGGAGTGGGAGCTACGACTTGGGCAACCACGCACAGAGTACGAGGTAATAGCGGTGGTAAAACCCACTATGGGGAAGTGGGACCCTGACGGCCACCAATTCTCGGATGCTGCGTGCTCCGCTGCGTGCAATGGCCAGCAGGGCCATTAGGGGGTACCGCACGATATCTTTTGAGGCGGCGAGTCTCCTTGCCGGATCCCTACCGTGGAACCTGGATGCGAGAGCCCTTTCGATGCTATATCAGTATCGAAAGGAGGCGCGGGAGCAGGGATGGGAACCCGAGCCTGATGAAATTCGGGCCGTGAGGTCTCAGCTCCACAGGGACATGGTAGCGGAATGGGAGCTACGACTTGGGGACCAAGCGCAGGGCACACCGTAATAGCGGCGGTAAGACCCATCATGGAGGAGTGGCTAGAGAGGCCACACGGCAGCCTCTCGTACCGGCTGACGCAGGTGATTACCGGACACGGGTGTTTCGGGAGTTACCTGTGTCGGATCCGGAAGGAGCCAACGTCCGAGTGCCATCACTGTGATGCGAGCGAGGACACAGAGCTGCACACGCTGACCGAGTGCCCGGCGTGGGACACGCCGAGGCGGGTCCTAGTGGCGGCTCTGGGGGTGGGAGTCCTCACACTCGCCACGTTGCTCACAGCGATGGTAAGATGCGCGAACGCTTGGGGTGCGGCTGTCTCCTTCTGCGAGCAAGTAATGCTCGAGAAGGAGGCGGCCGGTCGGGTCCGGACTAGACTCCGGGCCCGGGAAGCCCGCGCAGAGCGAAGGCGAACCGGACGTCGGAGGTCGCAGAACGACCTCCGTCCTCCATGAGCGCTGGCCTGGGGGTGACCGGTGGAGCCGCCTGTCACCCTAGCAGAAGCAGGCCGCGGCGGCGGCGCCAATGCGCCTCCCCGTAACCGGGGCTAGATGGGGACACTGTGGTCCCCACAACCCGAAGGGGGCCATCTCGAAAGAGATGGTCCTGGGTCTGCCGGGGTGCGAGAGATATGCTTTTGGCAATCTCACCTCCGGCAACCAAGGACCCAAGATGGCGTGCGTTTTAGTCGGTTCGAGTCCGACATAACCGCCTCCACCGGCTCCGTGGAGGTGGTATCCGTGGGGATATTTCGCACGATAAAAAAAAAAAGCCTCTCGTACCGGCTGACACAGGTAATCACCGGACACGGGTGTTTCGGGAAGTACCTGCGGCAGATCCAGAAGGAGCCAACGTCTGAGTGCCATCACTGTGATCCGAGCGAGGACACGGAACTGCACACGCTTACCGAGTGACCGGCGTGGGACACGCCGAGGCGGGTCCTAGTGGTGGCCTTCGGCGTAAGAATCCTCACATTCACCACTTTGCTCACAGCGATGGCACGATGCGCGAACGCTTGGGGTCTTTGGGTCTTTGGTTGCCGGAGGTGAGAATGCAGGAAACATATCTCTCGCACCCTGGCAGACCCAAGACTATCTCTTTCGAGATGGCCCCCTTCCCCATCTAACCCCGGGTATGGGGAGGTGCACTTTGCGCCGCCATCGCGGCCTGCTTCTGCGAGGGTGACAGACGGCTCTACCGATCACCCCAGGCCCGCGCTCATGGAGGACGGAGGTCGTTTTGCGACGCAGAAGGAGGCGGTGGCACCCCAAGCATTCGCGCATCGTGCCATCGCTGTGAGCAAATTGGCGAGTGTGAGGTCTCCCACCCCGAAGGCCACCACTAGGACCCACCTCGGCGTGTCCCACGCCAGTCACTCACTCGGTAAGCGTGTGCAGTTCCGTGTCCTCTCTCGCATCACAGTGATGGCACTCGGACGTTGGCTTCTTCTGGATCTGACGCAGGTACTTTCCGAAACACCCGTGTCCGGTGATTACTTGCGTCAGCCGGTACGAGAGGTTACCGTGATGCTTCTCTAGTCAGTCCCCCATGATGGGTCTTACCGCCGCTATTACGGCGTGCCCTGCGCGTAGTCGCCCAAGTCGTAGCTCCCACTCCGCTACCATGTCCCGATGGAGCCGGGACTTCACGGCCCGAATCTCTTCAGGCTCGGGTTCCCATCCCTGTTCCCGTGCCTCCTTTCGGTATCGATATACTCTCGCATCCAGGTTCCACGGTAGGGTTCCGGCAAGGAGACTCGCCGCCTCAAAAGATATCGTGCGGTACCCCCTAATGGCCATGCTGGCCATAGCACGCTGCGGAGCACGCAGCATCGGAGCATTGGTGGCCGTCAGGGTCCCACTTCCCCATAGTGGGTTTTACCACCGCTATTACCTCGTACTCTGTGCGTGGTTGCCCAAGTCGTAGCTCCCACTCCGTTAGTTACGAAATAAATATTCGTCATGATCACTGAATTCAACTAAATAACGAGTAAAGTTACAAAAACGGCAAAAGTAAGTATACATTCCCAATATCATTTATATGTATCAGTGACAATGTCTATAACATGTGTACATTTGTTTACATTTTATAGAAATTGTCACGAATAGTTTTATATGATATTCGACGTGTGAATTTATTTATGAATTTGTTTCGGTTATATTAATGTGGAATAAACGAATACTTTGTTTTGACATCGTTTAATGGTTAGTTCGTTTAGAACAAATTGTCGTTCACTTCTTTCTGGATCGGAACAAGTTTACATATTTTAGGAAATATGACAATGTATATATATATTATTGCTCGTGACTGTACATACAACAACAGAACTGCAGATGCAGCAGATCCAGCGTACCGCGATATTTCACATCCCACAAAATTCTACACAACGCTATCTAGATCCATTTTAAGCTTAACTAGCTTATGTTATGGAATTTTCTTTTTTTTAAATTGTAAATATCATATTATACGTAGAAACACCCAGATCAATGCAAATACCCATATTCATGCATACAAATATTTACAGTGAGCGGGGATCGAACCCGCGCCTCCTGCGTTACAGTCGTGGGGTGTACGGGGGCTAAATCAACCTCACCTGCTAGCCAGGGACCTGTTGATTACAATGGACGAGACTCTGGAACAAATTTTCTTCTCATGGTTGGGAAGTCAGATGGCAGTAGTTTCCGTAAAGCTTGTATAAGCAAATCCGAAAAGAGAAGCAAGCTGATCTAGCGATGAGCTAATACTGTAAGTATTTCAACACATTATATTGTATTTTATTCTTTTAATTCTGTATAGGACGTAAGAAACATCTGTGAAAATTAACAAACCAAGGACATCATTTAATATGAATGACTTCAAGAATTTGCCTTAACTTTTTGAATGGTCCCCAAGCTCACCACATGGCAGGTTGTAATAAAAATAACTGACACCCCTAATGTTGCCCACATCTTACAGGCAGCGGTGCGGTAACTGTACTAACTGCTTCCTATCAGCTGGACCAGAGGCCTATCTGTCACCTGTATGGTATAAAACTCACCACGATAGTCTCGTCACCGGTCCTCTGCGTGGCCTTCACGATCTTGGCGAGGGCATGTGGACGAGCCGGCGCGGCGTGGCGACTCCGCCTGGCGGGGAGTGACGCCAGGGACACCGCCCGCGGCCATAGCTCGCACGAGTCGCCAGGGGATGACGTCACGCACTGCACTCCACGACGCCACGCCTGGGGAAGAGAAGAGAGATATAGTACTCAGTGGTTAATGGAAAAGAGTTTCAATAGCAGATACAAATATTTATTAGGTGTGATTTATCAATGGAGAAGGCACCATACTCTATACTAATATTATAAATGCGAAAGTAACTCTGTCTGTCTATATGTTACGCTTTCACGCCTAATCCACTGAACTGATTTGGATGAAAGTTATAGGGGTAGATTAGACCACGAGAAAGGACATAGGCTATGTATGGTCACGATAACCGACATCCACGCGGGCGGAGCCGCGGGCAAAAGCTAATATTATCATATTCTGTCCTCCATGGATTTATCTGTCATCAAAATAATAGAGTTTACAAGCAAAATAGTAGATACATACAGACATATATGTATACTCACGACTGTAAACCCACAAAGGGGTACGCAGAGGTGTATTAAAACACATGTGTAACTATGATTTTTGATCCCACTTAATAGAAGGTGAGCTTATTGCCGTCTAGCGGGCACTTTGTCTCGGGCTTTGTTTACTGTCGGATGGAGGACAGCCATATCCCTTAGTCGCCTTTTACGACACCACATAGTAAAATACCACACAAAATAGTAGATCTGCTACCAAAATCTTGTCAGCTTCTACATAAAATGTGAAAAACCACTTACCTCCTCGGTAACTCTCGGTTCCAATTTACATCTGACATCGTCCCAACTCAAAGAGCCGATGTGACTGGCCTGGCCGACAATCAACACCGGCTTCTGCTCAGGGTCTGAAGATGACAGGCCCCAGCAGAACTTGATGCTCACTGAAGACATCCTGCGAACTGAATAAGTAAAAATAAATTATTATCTTGTAAGATTTTAAAAAGAAAAAAAGAAAAAAAGAAATCCTAAAGGGAAATTATAACGTAAACATGAAAAAAATTATAATGGACTCATGTATTCTTCCAAGCCTAACTTACGCCAGCCAGACATTGGTATTTACTGAAAAAGTGAGGAGCAAAATTCTTGCCTGCCAACATGCAATGGAAAGAAGCATCTTGAATCTAAGAAGAATAGAAAAAATAAGAAATACTGATATCCGTATGAGAAGTAAATTAACAGATGCTCTCCATTTTAGTTTAAAACAGAAGTGGAACTGGGCAGGACATGTGGCCCGATACCAAGACAAGCAATGGACTTACCAAACAACAAAGTGGATAGGCCCTGAAGGGAAAAGAAATGTTGGGAGGCAAAAGAAAAGATGGGCTGATGATATAGTAAGCAAAGCAGGAAAGGATTGGATGCAGACAGCTAAGGATACGCAAAGGTGGAAAGAGATGGAGGAGGCTTTTACCCGAGGGGGCTACATAACAGAAACTACAAACAAATGATAACAACTTAAATTTTCTTTTAATTATATAATGTACTGTTTTTGTAGAAAAATAAAGCTATAAATAAATAAATAAATAAGATTTTAATACAACAGACGATACTTCTAGTTCTTTATTTTTAGGTTAAAAAGGAATCAAAGAATCAATTTAATTTATTCAATTTAGGCACATAAAGAGCACATATGAACATCAAGGTTTTACAATTTTGTCAGCAATAATACAAAAGTAAATTTTTTGGTAACTATGCTATCGCTGGTTCGGTAACTTGTTTCTACTGAGAATATACCAGCAAGAAACTCAGTGAACAGCCCCGGACTTCACCTCACTAGAAGTAATGGTGAGGTGAGCAGTTGTCTATTTCAGACCACTATAACTGCACTACGCTTATCATGTTTGGATTTTCACCTTTGCGAATTTAATTTTAGCAATACTAATATAATAAATGCGAAAGTAACTCAATCTGTCTGTTTGTATGTTATGCTTTCACACCTAAACCACTGAACCGATTTTGATGAAATTTGGCATAGGGGTAGATTAGCCCTTGAGAAAGGACATAGGCTATGTTTGGTTGCGATAACCGACATCCACGCGGGCTGAGCCGTGGCCGAAAGCTAGTAGCATATAATTTACAAGTCTAGGCGTTAAACTAGCAACAAAAGAATACTGAGTAGCTTACTAAAATACTGAATTTTTTACCTTCCCTTCACTTCACTTACAGGACTTCACTTCATGAGTGGAACTAGACTTATAACAATGGTCAGTAAGAAGAAGTCATTAAATATTTAATATACCAATATGAATAGGTAATAATATCTTAATAGCCTCATGACTAACAATATATTTCATTTGAGTACTGCTAAATATTGTACACTGAATAGATCAATCAATAATTTTAAGACATATTCATCATAACCTTAGCATTTTATTTATTTATTTACACTTATGCACATTGACTTAATCCCTTAGGCACTCTCTGCCAGTCTACCATAGGGCGGTGCAGAGCTAGTACTGTGGTAGATATAACGATACTAGCTTTTGCACGCAGCTCCGCCCGTGTGGATGTCGGTTATCGCGTCCAAACATAGCCTATGTCCTTTCTCGAGGCCTAATCTACCCCTATATAAAATTTCATCCTAAACGGTTCAGTGGTTTAGTCGTGAAAGCATAACATACAGACAGACAGACAGAGTTACTCTCGCATTTATAATATTAGTATGGAAGTAATAGTTGCGATGGCAGTCAAAGGGGTATGGGTAGTGATAGATTGCCAATAAATAGCCAAAATGCCTCGGCTTTGCGAGTGGCACATTTTGAAACACAGTATCAGTCCTTTGAAACATAATTATATGCCTGAAATTTATTGATTTCCAAATGATACATAGGAATCTACCCTGTCGAACAAACCTTGTGTTTACATAAAATACCTTGGCATTCTTTCTAAAATATTATATCTAACATACTCTAACATAGTCATGCCTTTTTTCCAGTGGGGTAGGCAGAGACCACAGTTTTCTACTTGCCATGATCCTGGCATATATCTTTTGATTCTTCTACTTTCATAATTGTTTTCATACATGTTCGCCAGTTTTGGGTACTTTTGACATCTAACAATTATTTTAATTCCAAATATAATTTCATTATGATGGTATGTGACAATGGTAATGTTTGGGCATGAGTTGCAATAGGTATGAGCAAAATATATCTATCGTAATACCTATCACGAGATGTAAATATCACTATCATAAGTATTAAATAAACAGACAGTTTTATTGCAACATAGTAAGTACTGTAGATACTGTTGAGTAGCAAATTATATCATGTACTCTTTTTTTTTCTTTATTGAAGGACAATAAGTATATGTCGCCCTGCTATCTTTACAAAACAAGTATTAAAAACCAAAACATTAAGTAGGTACTATATATCATGTACTCGTATTCCATATTTGATAGTGACCTAAATGACAAACTTTCCATACAAACGTTTATCACCTATTTTACCCTCTTAGTAGTTGAATTTTGGAAAATGCTGATGCACATGTTCATTATTTTTTATAAGACACAGGTTTATCAAATTTAGTGCATCTAGCTCTGAAAATGACTGACTTTCATACAAACTTCCATCCCTTATTTTAGCCCTTTAGTAGCAGAATTTCCAAAAATCCTTTCTTAGTGGATGCTTATATCATAAATGCATCTACTGTCAAAATTTCAAGTTTGTAGGTCCAGCGGTTTAGGCTCTGAGTTGATGAGTCAATCAGTCACTCAGTCAGGACAAGTAATTTTATATGTATAGATAATATTAATTATAGGCATGTAGATAAGGCTCTATGACAGATGGCCTCTTTGACATCCTTCCACATTGAAAAAAAAGCAAGCATTATGCACTTTGACAAAACCTTTATCAGCTCTATGACTCATATTTCAATATGATCAACAGACATGGTTTAATTTAGTTTTAGGGTGTTATAATGACTAAAAAGCTACTTAAAAAGTGACTCACGGCACGTAAATATTGTTTATTTCCTAAATATCATTGTAATGTCTCTAATTATGTATAATAACACGACAAATTCACAATATCAAAGGGTCATTCACCTGAGACATACGTTGGCTGTTTAATAACATTTATACATGTACTAAACACTTTTAACACCAACATTGTGGCGCGTGGATTATGTAACATTGAATCATTACAATAAAGTAAAACTAGTTAGTTTTTTTATCATATAGTAACTTCAAAAGACGACCGCTAACTTTTAAAAAATTGCTTACCGTTTTTACGTTCACTCCAGTCCAGTTATTTCGCTAGTGTGTATAAAACATGAATGGTTGTCGTATAGTTGTATAGAATCTAATTAGTTTGTAGCAATAAGTTTATTGTTTACTTTCGTTACAAAGAAAGTGTTTCACTTTCTAGTTTGCCTTTCTCACAACTTGCCAAATCATTCACTGGAATTATTCGTTCTGAAATAGCTTAGTGTCATTCATCGTCTGTCGTCACCAAATTCTATTATTGTTCATTATTCGTTATCGTTAATTTTAACCAAGAATTGGATGAAAAAACATTTAAAAAATCTAGTCAGATTTGAAATATAATATGAATTTATTCATAAAACTGTTTTTCTTTTGATTTCAATAAAAAAATACAAGTTTTGTTTTCTATGTTTTTTTCAAGAAAATGTAATTTCCGAACGAAGAAACAAGCGCTACTTTCAGTGTTACCAGTTAAATGCTGTAAATGTGTAATAGTAGATTTATTTTACGGCTCTTTATAATTTAAAAAAATCCTAACATAATCAGCTACCGGTTGCATCCGAAGTTTTCAAGACAGAGCTCGAGGCCCAATTACTCCTTTTGGTCTATATTTATGCCTCCAACAATTCCTCATGACATTTTAAAAGTAATAACCTCTTTGAAAAATACCTTTAGCGTGGGACATGATGGGATCGACACGCGAATAGTGAAAGATGTAGCACTTCTCATAGCAGCCCCCTTAAGCCACACCATGAACCTTTGCATAGAACATGGCATATTTCCTGACCAACTAAAACTGACAGTAATAAAACCTATCCATAAAAAAGACAGTAAGTCAATAATTAACAACTATAGGCCTATCGCTTTATTACCAATATTTTCTAAAATATTCGAGACCATTATTTACAAATGCCTGTATGATTTCTTTGACACAAATGGTCTATTCACAACATGTCAATATGGATTTATGAAGAATAAATCGATAAACTTAGCTATCTACAACTTTTTGCATGAAGTGCTAATAAATATGGACAAACGATCACCGGCAATAGCTCTCTTCATGGACATGTCAAAGGCTTTCGACCGAGTTAATCATGAAATACTCTTAAAAAAGCTATATGCATATGGTGTGAGAGGAAATGTGTATGAAATACTTAAATCATATCTCAGCAATAGAACACAACTCACAGAAATAAAAAGAGTGTCTTTAAGCAGTAAAACTGAGGTAACACATAGCTCTAATATAAGAAATGTTATTGCAGGAATTCCCCAAGGTAGTATACTAGGTCCTTTGTTATTTCTTATTTATATTAATGACATGCCCAGAATAACGACATATAAAATGACATTATTTGCCGACGATAGTACCGTACTTTACACTGGTAGTAATTTAGAATATAATATAAACACATCTTTGACATCAATAATAGAATGGTTTAATGAAAATGACCTAAATATTAACATAGACAAAACCAATCTGATGCTCTTCAAGCAACGAAATATATCGCAAAACAATTTGAATATCTCGTACCAAAACACAAAAATTGAAGAAATTGATACTACTAAATTCTTGGGTCTCTACATTGACAATAAGGTAAACTGGAAATCTCATTGTGAATATATGTGTAAAAGATTAACTCAATTCTCATATGCATTATATAGATTACGTAAAATTAGCAATCAGTCGACGTTATTAACGGCTTACCATGGTTACGTACAATCCAATTTACGATATGGAATAATTTTTTGGGGGAGTTCAACATATAAGGACCATGTATTTGTTGCTCAGAAACGTTGTATTAGAAGTATATGCAACCTAAAACAAACCGATTCATGTGTACCTTATTTTAAAACATTGAACATTTTAACATTACCCTCCCTTTATATATACGAGGTTTCAGTGTTCATAAAAAGTAATACAGAATTATTTGAGTTTCGAACTAGGGCCCGAAATAGCGATAAATTGTCCATAGTAGCCAGCAGAACAGAATTATTACATAACAGCGTATTTTGCCTGGGACCTCGTATATATAATAATATCCCAGCTACCATAAGAAATGTAACAGAAATCAACAGTTTCAAAAGAAAACTTCGCATACTTTTAATAGAAAAATGTTATTATACAATTAAAGAATTTTTAGACGATGAATCACTATAATAAATAATATTATTCTATCTATAAATAATGTAATGCAGGTTAAATATTGGTTCTGTGTGTTAAACATGTTAAATATTAATTTTATGTTATGCATGTTAAATTCTGAATAACTGCTCCTGGGCCTTTAAGTAAGTACTTAGTTAGTAAGTTAGAAATATTAATTATTGTATGCCCAATTGGCGAATCATAGCTGACTTTATTATTATGTGAACATCCTATGTACCTATGGTTTACAATATACATACTTTGAGTTTGAGTTTGAGTTTGGTTTTGATTGTACTTACCAACGGCTTTTAAAGTAAAGTAAAGTAAAATATTCTTTATTGTACACCAAAATATACAAATTATAAAGATACAAAACATACATAAAATACTGTACAATGGGCGGCCTTATTGTATACAACAATCTCTTCCAGGCAACCTTTGGATGGACAGGAGTGTACAGAAATGACACGTGGGTTTTTGGTGTAAAAAAATAAAAAAATAAAAATGCAAACCAATTCATAGACTACTTAGTAAGTACTACTAAGTAATATAGTTAATATTACTTAGATGAGATAATAACTAACTTATATAGATAATAAATAATAATATACACTGCACACAATACCTACATCTAATACATACAATGGATACCTACTTATAATACATACAATAAATACCTACATATAATACATACAATAGATACCTACATACAATATATACAACAATAATTTGTACATACATGTACAGTTACAAAATATAATACTTATACCTACTTACTTATATTGACAGATAGTATTCAGTCACTAGTTTCTTGAATGATACCAATGTTTGAGCTCGCCTAACAGAGACAGGTAGTGCATTCCATAGGCGTGCCGCCACAATAGTGAAAGATTTGTCGGAAAATTTTGTAGAATGCATTGGTATGTGCAATCTCATGTTTTCCGATGATCTCAAGGACCTCGAATGTGTGTCACGTAGGAACTCGAAACGTTCTTTGAGATAAGGGGGAGTGAGGGGGTTAAACAGAATGTTATAAAGTAAAGAAAGGATATGAGTATTCCGTCGAAGGCGAATTGGGAGCCACTTGAGCATGTTGCGATATTCGGATACATGATCATATTTGCGTAAGCCATATATGAACCTTATACAAAAATTTTGAAGCCGCTCAAGCTTATCAAGCTGCTCCTCAGTGAGATCAAGATAGCTGACATCTGCATAGTCTAGTATTGGGAGTAAAAGAGACTGTGCAAGCGAAATCTTTGTGGTCGTTGGTAGAAAATTTCGTAGTCTTCGCAAGGAGCCTGCTGAAGCAAACATTTTGCGACTAACCTCCTTCAGTTGGGTATTCCAGGACAATGTTCGATCAATATGTATCCCCAAATTTTTTACACTATGACTTATAGGAAGCGGCTTGCCATTAAAGATGACTTGTGGCAGATTTTCCCACTCTATACGAGCAATCATCCAGGGGCTACCTACTACAATGACCTGTGTCTTCGCAGGATTTACCTCTAGGCCATAGCTGTTACTCCACTCACATATGCGCTCCAAGTCATTGTTTATGATAGAGAAGGCTTCATGAATTTCGTTGGACGGGGCTTGGGTGTAAATTTGTAAATCATCTGCATAAAGGTGGTAGGATGAAACTAGTCGTTTGGATATAGAATTAATAAATACAGCGAACAGTAAAGGAGATAAAACGCCACCCTGCGGCACACCAGCAGTAATGTCACACCAAGAAGAAATCGACTCATCAATGCGAATGCACTGTCGGCGGCCAGACAGGTAACTGCGAAACCAATCAATCACTGTCGGAGATATGTTAATTGAGTCAAGTATTCCGAGCAGGATATGGAAATCAACTGTATTAAAGGCGTTACTGAAGTCAAGTAGTGTAAGTAATGTAAGATTTCCATTCTCCATACCCATCCTGATATCATCCGTGACATTAATTAGGGCTGTGACAGTACTGTGTCCAGGCCGAAAACCAGATTGAAATGTGTTTAGAAGATTATTTTTACACAGAAAGGAGTTTAGTTGTGAGTGGACAAGGCGTTCAAGGACTTTAGAAAGAAATGGTAGGATTGAGATAGGACGGTAATGAGAGAAAGAGGAGGGCTTAGATTTTTTTGGTAAAGGTATAATTTACGTAATCGAAACACTGTTTGAACTCCCGACATCAAGATTACCTAAAGCCTGTGTCAGTATAGCATTCGTCAATCAGCAGGTGTATCCGCTTGCAGGAAAAGTTGTTACAGCTCCATAGATCTTCGTGGGGCCGACACACCCTAGTAATACCTACTATCGTGTCTTATTTGGCATTTCTTTCCTTCTATTTGGTATTTCCTTCCTTCCGCCTTTGCGTGGAGATGTTGCGTCTTTGGCAGTATTTTACCGTCTCTACCATGTTCTGATGAGCTCTTCCAATATTAGTCCCCACCCTTTCTTTTCCTCTATAAGACAACGCGTGCAGGGCTTAGATGTCACCCGCATACGGTGCAGAATATACTGTCTAGAACCAAGCGGTTCGGTGAATTATGCCCAGCCATGCCGCCCCATTAAGACCTGGAATTTTTAAATTCAGACTGAAGGTTGCCTGTAAGAGATCGCTCTTAGCGATAAGGCCGCTATTTGTACATAATGTCATGTATTGTCCATACATTTACTGTATTACTGGTGTACAATAAAGATTTATCTATCTATCTACCTATTTCAGCCAGAGTAATTCATTTGGAAGTTTACAAGGAGCTCGCTACTGGGGCTGACAATTAAATGGTGACTACCGATAAACCGTTAACTAGGACGGAAGGTCCCCGAGCCAGGTTACATAGCCATTTAGTTTCTCTTAAATAAAACACTTTAATTCAAATCGAATATTTCTTTAATAATTTCCTCATTAAAAGCTACAGAACATAACGACGTAACAAACTTCAACGGTAGCGAGCGTAGCATATCATACGCTAAGGGGATGGCGAGATGTGCGAATATCGACCAATCGCAGACAAGTTATCGGGCATTACAAACATTGCTATTGGTCAATACATGTACGTCTTTTACGCACTCTTAGCCTTTGTACAACTTCAAATTATAAAAAAATCATTACTGTGCACTAACTTCCAATACGGCACGATATTTCAATCCCAATATCCGTGAAGTCACAAGTTGGTGTTGCCAGAAACTTATAATGTACTTACTTACAATTAACTATGGAAGCGCCCTTCTTAACTATCGTTGGCTTAACATTTAATATTTTAGATCACCACACCGCATACCGCAAATTATAATTATTTTACACGTATCTGACGTATCATTACCTCAAAGTGTGCAGTATACGCTCAGGTACAGATTAACTCAGAGAATACATAATTATAATATATACCTAAATAAAAGATGAAGACAGATATAAGTATGCACCATACAAACCTTTGAACTTGCTTTGAACTGTCGTAAAGCTAAGAACTCATGTAGCGGTTTTTACTCGCTTTCGCCGCGGTTACGGGCAATTCACCGATTTTCTCGCGGCGGATGCGCTGTGAGCCAAGGACCGCGGCGCAGAAAATCTGAGAATCGCCCGCGGCGGCTAAATGGGATTCACATGTACTTTGCACTGCCTGCTAGTCTGATAATTAAATATTGTTTTAATAATGATTTGAAGGCGGGAGGATTTTGATGGACAAAAATGTATGCCTTGAACGCTTTAGTTAGAGCAGGATCTTGAGACCTTGAAGTTTCTTAAATTCTTTATACACGGTACACTGGTGAAAAGTTGACTTCACACCAGCGCCATCTGCTAACAAACTCACGTTTACTTTTCATTCACTAGAAGCTTTAATTTTTTGTAATCAATTGAATGAAATGTTTGAAATTTTGAATTGAATAAAATATCGGATTCTCAAAAACATACTCAAACACTTTAAAAAACATGGTGTGTGTTTTACACGAGTGTTTTACTGTCGATGTGATTATATTATTCAAAATTAAAATAATAAAAGGCACTTATACAATGCATGGTAATTAAGTAAAATCCCCTTTTGTTACATTATAGTTACTTGTATTATAACACAAACACATCGCAAATTTTGTATAATACAGCTACCTATTTACTGAAAACTCGGTGTACTGTTAAGTTAAAATATAATAAAAATAAAAAGCAATAAATAACATAAAATTATTTTTTTATTTAACACATGAAACGAGATTTTACATGTTTATTAATAACGTTAACCAAAAAGAAAAGTTACGCACCATAACAAAGAAAAAATAATATCACTAAAACTAACGTTAAGTACCATAAAATACTTTTTCATATCAGGAAAACAGACCATTTAAAAGTTCGCGAGTACAGCCAGCATCTTCAATTGCAGGACAACCAGAATCCACATATAAACAATGATATCACTCCGGTAGGGGAATACTGTAATACATTCTTTTGTATAACTAATGTTTTCGAATTAGGTACATGAGAAAAAGAAGAACTCAAATAGGGCCTTGAACCCACGACCTTTCCCTTTCAAGTCCCACTTCAGTTCTTCTTTTTCCCGATGTATTTAGAATTTTAAAGTTAGCATAATAAATGCTATAAAAAATTCATTCAACCAACTAATTTATTATTATACATGGTGTATCAACCTTTGCTTCAAGGGGGGGGCTTTCCTTGGAACCAAACATTTTGAAGAAAACACCATAAGAGTTACACAAAACTTGACGGAAATGCCGCTGCGGATCTTCCGCGTAGGAACGTCATTACATGGTTGATGCATATGACTTATATTATTAGGCACAATACACGGAAAACTCGTCGCTGTCTTCCGCAGAATGTTAAAGCGGAAATATCTGAGAGAAAATTAAAATATTGTAGTAGCTTTCTGTATCAATTATGTTGACTGTACTCACGGTTCGACAAACACAAAAACAAATCCATGATTACATAATGTAAACATTGTACTTTCAAGTATATTTTCAACCTTTACTAGCCATCCTATACATAAAATTCACTAGCCACGATTTTATCATTAAAATTGTTAGTTTTAATTACTGTTACACATACTATGTTATAATTTATTAACAATTTTCGAACGTGGAAAATTAATCCAACTAGAATTCATATATTTATGTATAATATATACTTACTAGCTTTTCTTGGAATGCCATCAATGCCATTCATCTTAAAACTAATATGCAGTTGAATTTGTCAAACTCAAATTACGCATACTAAAATTTTATACTTTATACAATTTTTCGTTATTAAGATAATATACAATATAAATTTACATAATACATAGTGGAACGAAAGTTATCTCTTTGTTACATTATTTGTAACTTTTTCGATCGAATACGTTACATAATTTACTTCACGTTGACCGAAGTATATTGACAAATGAAACTCTTTTTAACTTTTGTGCCAGTTTGTATTTTTCTATTGGCAGATTTTCTGGTCATATGGGAAATATACAACTGTAATCAGTTGTGTGTACAATTGTAATAATTATAGAAATCATAATATTTCATTAGATAACATTTTAAACATATCACCAAAGAGAGAGCAAGAATGATGGAAAATTTAAGAAATATTTCAACTGCTGTTTACAAGATGCATATGTTTTGTGTATATTTATATTCGTTCTATTTATTTTTATTCGTTTTCATTCATTCATTAGCATCTCCTCATCGAATTCTTACTAATTTATTAGAAATAATCCCATATGATAAACTGGCAGCACATACATTCTGGTTTTATCATTTGTTTGGTTCTAACTAATAGAATACTTTAGTACAAAATATTATCAAATTTTACAGGCATTTCTGGCGAATTTTTTTAGTGTTGCCATATTCAAATGTCAGTTTACATTCATTCCATTCTCAAAGTCAAAATGGTAGATATTTATTTTAAGAAAGAAAGTACAAATTGGCAAGTATATTATCATTTCAATAATAATAATTAATAACGTTAATAGTAACATTAAAATATTTACAACAATATTAATTATACTCAAGAAAATACTTATTGTCAATTTGTTTATTTTGAAAATGGTATTTAGTATGTTGCCCATAAGTATTTTAGTTATCACAAAATTGCTTGAGTGTTGTTTTGCGTGTCTGAAATTTCGGGACATGCGAAAGTACATAAATATCAGACTCTCAGAACAATATCATGCTAAATACATAGGTAATTGTCCCGATAATTCTAATACTTGTTCGTGACCATGATATAATATATTTCTATAGGTCATAGATTAATAATGGGCATTACATTGATAAAAGATGATAACTGTTTAATGAAAAAAAAAAGAATTAAGGTAAAGCCAACGGAGCGAGAGAAAAAAGGTAAACAAAGTTTCAGCGGTTCCAAACATTTTTATTTAAAAATTATTACGTATAACTTCAAGCGCATTCCAAATAGGAATGTAATTGCTCATAAGATGGTGGATCAGATAGTTTAGTTCCGCTGTGCTGACAGCTTTCCTGTACTACGAAACACGCAACGACAGCTCTCGCTCGGCCATTGACGCGTACGTGTGACACGTGCGACAAGGACAGAGAAAATAATCGCTAGTTATCACAACGTAATACGTTCTACGTCTCGTACGTCTCGTTGGCTTTACTTTAGTTAATATCTAACTGTCTTTTAGTTAAATTGTTAAAATACTCAAATAACTAATCTTACCGAATTAATTTATTTATAAAATTAGTGCCCGTTGCACACTCTCTTGCTATGTAGACCGAGACGCGAATTTTATACTAATAACTTTTAATTTTTCATCTTGGTTTCACTAGCCACTATTTATATTATAACCCGTAAACACCAAGACCATATACCATAACTTATTATGAAGACCGAGACCAACCACGAAGGCCAATCGTCTGAATGTAAATAATTTCAAATTCAGTCTCAAAAAAAAATCGATCACGATGTCAGCTTTATCTAGGTCGTCAAGTTAGGGACCACCATTTTAAAGCCAATAGCATCAGAAATTATGGTCCTTTTCTTCTGGACTGCACCTCAGCTTTTTACCATCTAGGCGCGGTTAATTGACGGACCAAATATAAAAAAAATAACTAAAAAAGAGGAAAAAAGTTCCATTTTAAATTTTGTGTTGTGAGATTAGATTGAGACTGAATTTTGAACAGAATTTTATTACGATTATGTGGTCTGCTCGAAATGAGCAGACAGCATTCAATTGTGATTTTGTAATGTATCAAGATTTTTAATGGCAATAGGCTCGCCACCTATTACATTGGGACCTAAACATAAACTGGCGAAATGTGGGTGATAGCACCTCTGCCTACCCCTTCGGGGAATAAAGGCGTGAGTTTATGTTATGTTATGTTATGTTATGTTATGTTATGTTTCAAGAATTTTTCTAGGTCTGCCTTCGATCCTAAACTGCCACCGTTAGAAAGATCAAAATGCTTAGATTTGTTACAAAAGAAGCTATCTACTAAGCCACGCATTATGATACTCACATAACTCTATTTATAATAATTAAATAACAAATCTTTACACCGAAATGTCCGCGGACATTTTTGTTAAAGTATAAAAACACCGATTATCACCTATTATAATTATATGGCTAAATACAATCACTTGTATGTATGCTAGACTGGCTGTTCGGAACAGAACCCTGACCAAAATATGACCATTTTTTGTTACTGTCATACTTACGAAATTGAGCTCTAAGATTATTTTGATAGGTGTCAAAATTCTTCAACTCATTTCTCTAGTTTCAGCGTCCGTTCCAAATTCGAATTTCAAAAATTCATCCCCGCTTCCAATAAGAGTTACACATTTTTTTTTCTAAACAGCTAGTCTAGTATACATAGAAAGCATTGTCTAAATATAATACTAAACCATTATACAACTTTTTTATATAACACTGTGACCAGATACTTATATATCATTTTTTACACTACATAATACAACCGAATCACCCGTATGGTAACTAAAAAATATTAAAATATAATTTCTGTGATTAATGTTAAGACGGTTTTAAAGGCAAGCTCAAAATAATATCACACTTACATTGAATGACTTCAATGTACAAAGTCAATGCTATGTTCGGTAACATGGGAACAGTGGACTGCGGTAGCTTATTGTGATATTATAGTGATTTTATAGTCGTTTTCGGAAAAAAAGAATTTGGGCACAGTTTCAACAGTACAATCATCTGGACGTATTACTTTGGTGAAAGAATTTTTTTTTTGATTGTATGGGAATAATGTTCAGGTGAAAGAAAAAATGTATGGGGTTGTAATTTTTTTTTATTTTATTTAATCAAATTAATACTTCCAGATGATTTTGCTATTGAAACTGTGCGAAAATTCATTTTTTTCCGAAACGACTATAAAATAACCTTGTATATGAAAACGAGGTATCTTTTATGATAAACCTACGCTCAACAGTGTGATTAATTAATATATTAATACCCAAATCCACATTGATTTATTATCAATCAACAACTAAAAAACAACATCTTTTAGATTTATATAGGTAAAAGTCAATATTCAAGACGGAACTTGAACTGGCGACCTTTCAGGGGAATATTTTAATCAACTGAGCTACATGTCTTGAATGTTCAAAATTTTCATATACGTATTATTTTGAGGTGACAAGAACGCCATCTACGGAACAATGGTTTGTATTCCCGTCCTGGTTGTTGACTTTTTACGAATTAAGTCTATAGGAAAAGTTAGCGCAATTGCTTTAAAATATGATTAAATCTGTCTTTTATTTCGCAAACCCGTACATTCTTACCGTAACCATAATTTACTTTTTACATATTTGTTTTATATCATTGTGCTCATAACTATATAATTTTCTTCCTAACTGCCTCCGCTGTCTTATACGTGTCATGCATGCGGGCGCCCGTCGTTTAAATCAAATGAAATTATATACACGATTTTGTGCAAATTATATGCACCACATTGTGCAAAGCATTTGATAGATTTTGTGCAAATTATACTCACAATTTTGTACAAATTATTTACACGACTTTGTGCAACTTATTTGCACGATTTTGTGGAAATTATTTGCACGAAAAATTTTCAGTATAATTTGCACAAAATAGGCGCCCGCTTTTGAGTACACGCATAAAGTAGCAGGCCCTAATAGTTAATTGACGAATTTAAAATATAGTTAATTAAGTAATAAGTTGGTAATGACTTTGTGACAGTGAAAAAATAAATAAATTCATTTAGTTACTGTTAAATAGGTATGTGTCTAGTATTTCATTGGTTAATATTTAGAAAAAGCCCATAATTTTGGAAATGGAATATCTCACAGCCAAAAATGATTTGATAAGCGTCTTTTAGATATTTCATATTAATTCATTGGTATTTAAAAAAATACAGCGATATTTTTCGGACACAAAAATAATTTTGCTAACATTATTTTAATAAATAAATGTAGTGATTATAGTTTGAACTAATATCATTTCAATTAAAACGAAATAATATCCAGTGACTATGTTAGAATGTGAATTCATTGTTATATACATATTTTGTAAATTTTTTTTTTGCTATCGAGGGGTAACAAATCTCCGATTTAATCACTGTAATTTATTAACAAATATTGGTAAAAAGGCGTTACATGTAAATTTTAATTTAAAAAAAACTTCATTCAATATTTCGCTAAAGGGTTAATGCAATATGCAACAAAATTGCATTTATCTCACAATATCGAAAAGCGAGAGGCACAAATACATTGAAATAAATTTTAGTAAAAAAATATAATTATTAATATTTACATAAGTTTTAACTATTTTAAAATACCCACAAAGAGCTACCAGAATTAATTTTAAAGTATTTTTTTTTTGTTAATTACTAAAACCTATTTCAACATATTTATCAAGAAACTGTCCGACAACTTTCTATATTACAAGATATAATTATATAACAATCCAACATGTAACTTTTCATTTTATACATACATAGTAATACTCATAATGCGAAAAAGACATCTGTACGGTGTATGCGCGTACGCAGTATTTTTGACAGGGCTTTTTATTAATCTTCCTAACGAGAATATCAGTGCCGAAAAAATGACTGATCTTTGTGCTCGTGGTTTAATATATTCTGTAATTGTCTAATTGAATTTTTGCGCAGCTAGACCGCATTGTCAAGATTTTTGCCGGACATTTTAAAAGCCTTTTCTTCGAATGATTCCACATACGAGGGATCCAGAAATAGAGGATATTACGTAAAGGTAGGCGCAGAGGGTGCCACTAGTACATACAGGAAACTGAGTGAACAATTGTAGTCTTATCACTTCTTATTTTATTGAAATGGCTCTGTTATATGGGTACCAATGATTCTGTCAACTTCAAGAGTAGTTTAAATCGTTTATAGAGGTCTCTAGGTGTCTCATTGTCAGTTCCTAGACATTGCCAAAATGGCGCTTTGAATGTCAGGTCAATAAACTATTTACTATTTATACTAGTGCTGCACTCTAGCGTCAGAACATTGCAGTATAATCTGTCAAAGTTAATTATCGCAAGATATTTTTTATAATAACTGCCACATCTCATTCGAAAGATTACAACCCTTATTCCTTACACGTTAAGGTTTATTTTACCTTGTTACCGTAACAGATGTCCCGTACTGACACAATAAATAATGGTAGAGATACGCTACGTAGTATAAAAGCTCTATAAACGCTAAGCGGTAAGCGATACACAACCGATTAACAGAGCACTTCGCACTGCGGTATACGCTGGAACAAACAAACATACAATTATTTACGGTATATTAGACAAAGGTATGGCAAAGAGGAGCCAGATGCCACCCCATGTGTGGTATACACATGGGGTGGCATCTGGCCTTTTGTTTTTTGTGCAGAAAACCCCACGGATACCTCCCCCGCCGGAGCTGGAAGGGGAAGGTTATGTCGGACTCGAAACGACTAAAACCGCACGCCGACTGAGGGTCGTGGTGCTAGGCCGGAGGTGAGGTTGTCTTCGACATATCCCTCGCACCCCGGCTGACCCTGGGGCCATCCCTTACGGTTTGCCATCCCTCTTCGGGAGGGGGGTGTCCCCGACGTGCCCCCTGACATTGTGTGTACTCCACTATATGATATAATTATGAGTATTTCATATTAGAGGTCACAAAATGTAACAGGGACCTACTCTGATAAAAAATGTCGTCATCTAGCATCGAGTCGAATTATATTTAGAGTGAAATAAAAAAGAAATAAATAAAAAAAAAACATATCTATGAAAACATGTACATAACGCGAAAATTTCCTCACATACCGCTCGGATAGTTAGGTCGGATTCGAACCGTCTAAAATTGCACGCAATCTGACATCCCAGGGCCAAAAAAGAGACAGTTTATGTAGAGGACGTGACCTCGAATGCCGAACGCCGACAGTACGCTGGTAAGGTACGCCGAAAGTACGCTGGTACTGTACGCCGACAGTACGCTGGTACGGTACGCCGACAGTAAGTTGATAGATATTGTACGCCAACAGTATCAGCGTATGTCAGCATTCGTTCTTAGTAATAAGGCCACGTCTAGTGTGCTGACCTCAGGTTAGACCCACTTGTAACCTCCTCTCTGTGTTTGGCCAGTGGTCGGGATTAAGCCACCTCCTCTGTATTTGGTCAGTGCTCGGGATTAGGTCACCTCTCTGCGTTCAATCAGAGCTCGAGATTAGTCCACCTCCTCTCTGTACTTGCTCAGTGGTCGGGATTAGGCCACCTCCTCTCTGCATTTGCTAAGTGGTCGGAAACCTTAGCATCTTCAACGCAGGGGTGCTATTGCAACGTCCTCTTGCGGATACTGCAGAAGTCCTCAACTAAGAGTAGATACGTACATGTATGTAGATTGGCGGTCACCATATGGCGGGCGCCAGGCTGTCGCAGAAGCCCGCTTCACGCGCCTTCCAGTACTCGCCGCTGAATACCCACATCTCTTCGCCGCTCTCCATCGTTTTTCTGGTCAAAAAAGTATACATAAACTGTTTATACTGTTGATTAATGGCTGAATCTGCTACGCATATTGAGTAAGACACGCGCGGATAAACATACTCATATACTTTTTTTTTGTAAATACGTACATATTATACATAGAAACACCCAGACCAATGCAAATAGCCATATTCATGCATACAAATATTTGCACTGAGCGAGGATCGAACTCGCGCCCCTCTGCGTGGCAGTCGTATGCACTACCACCACGCCACAGAGGCTGTCAAATAGGACCCTATAAGTGCAGGTGACAATGTATCGGTACAATGCAGGTGACAAGGTACCAGGAACCTATGAATGCAGGTGACAATGTATCGGTACAATGCAGGTGACAAGGTACCAGGAACCTATAAATGCAGGTGACAATGTATCGGTACAATGCAGGTGACAAGGTACCAGGAACCTATGAATGCAGGTGACAATGTATCGGTACAATGCAGGTGACAAGGTACCAGGAACCTATGAATGCAGGTGACAATGTATCGGTACAATGCAGGTGACAAGGTACCAGGAACCTATGAATGCAGGTGACAATGTATCGGTACAATGCAGGTGACAAGGTACCAGGAACCTATGAATGCAGGTGACAATGTATCGGTACAATGCAGGTGACAAGGTACCAGGAACCTATGAATGCAGGTGACAATGTATCGGTACAATGCAGGTGACAAGGTACCAGGAACCTATGAATGCAGGTGACAATGTATCGGTACAATGCAGGTGACAAGGTAACAGGAACCTATAAATGCAGGTGACAATGTATCGGTACAATGCAGGTGACAAGGTACCAGGAACCTATAAATGCAGGTGACAATGTATCGGTACAATGCAGGTGACAAGGTACCAGGAACCTATAAATGCAGGTGACAATGTATCGGTACAATGCAGGTGACAAGGTACCAGGAACCTATAAATACAGGTGACAATGTATCGGTACAATGCAGGTGACAAGGTACCAGGAACCTATAAATACAGGTGACAATGTATAGGTGGCGGTACGTACCGGAACCACGCCGGCGTGTGGTGCGCCTGGTCCCGGCGCCGGTCGCGCTGCGCCTGCTCCAGGCGATGCTTGAGCTGCTCGGCGCTCTCCACGTCACCCTCCTCCAGCGCGCGTTGGTCGGGCCTAAGAGAGGGGGAAGTGTACTGTGACGTCACTGTCAAACACAGAGAGGAGGCGGTCTTGTTTCGGGCAGCCAGACATCCTTTTCGTACGGCACAAAAAGGTCGCCGTTTTTAAATGGTAAGAATTGCGTCTGTTCTTTAATTTCTATTTTTTATTTATTGTTATCATCCACCCAACCTATAAGTTAATGATTTGACTATTAAATTGTATGACGTCACTAAATCTTTTTTCATACAAGTTACATTAAAAGTTACCGTTTTGACGTTTAGTAAAAAGTAAATTTGACTAATCAGTAGAATACCCAATTGTATCATTACCTGAGCCTGGTATCCGTGTGAGGTAGAGTATCCCTCATGCCTGGCTCCATCTCGTTTAACTCCATCGCGAAGCGAGTGAACCCGTAGTATAGTTCGTGTTCCGGCGGCGTCGCTCCTAAACACACAGACACACAAACTAATGTAGCTTTTTTATTTATATTTCGTGTAAGAAACTAGAGGTAAAATATGATTATGAATTCTTCGATATTTTTAAAGAGATTTGGTAGTATTTTTATTTTATTCTCTGGGTGTGGTCTGTATTATCAACATAATAGAGCAAACACAGAGAGGAGGTGTTGTCATTAGATTTCCTGACCTTTCAAACGTTACTAAATCATAAAATATAAAAATTAATCGCTAAATGTGTTGGTAAGCGCATAACTCAACAACGCCTGGACCAATTTAGCCAATTCTTTTTTTTATGTGCGTTGAAGTTTAAGGATGGTTTTTACGGCAAGAAAAATTCGAATAATTGCCGGGAACCGACATCCACGCGGGCGGAGCCGCGGGCTAAAGCTAGTGTAAACTTCAACACTACCTACAGTAAAGTACATAACCGACTAGAGGACAGTATGACAAACACAGTGTTGTTACTTAGACCACCTCCTCTCTGTGTTTGCCGTAGGTGGCTACAACAAAGAGTGTTTGTTACCAGGCCTCCATAGACAGCGCGCGGCGGGCGGGTCCCCCGCGTACAGGGCTTCGGACCAGCGCCCCGCCAGCCGCAAGCGGGAGCCCCCGCCTGACACCGCGCCGCGGACCTCGTGCCGGCTACTGGACCACGAACTGGCCTATGGACGGATTTAAAAAAAAAAAAGAATATTAGAACCCAAGTTACTAATATTCCCTCTAAACCCTCCAACTAAGCTAAATTGCTTGTGCTAGGAGTGGGTTCACATCGGTAGTGTACTGGCCAGGATCAAACCCGGGACCTCTCGATCGTAAGGTCGACTCCTTAACCACTATGCTACCGACGCTTTACGTTACACTACATACGTTAGTATCAATACTTCTACACTAATATTATAAATGCGAAAGTAACTCTGTCTGTATGTTACGCTTTCACGATTTCAGTGAATTTTTGTATACTTAGGGCCGTTGCCGCGGGAAAAAGGTAGTAATAATATAAAATAAAGTATAGCCAACGAGACGAGAGAAAAAAGGTAAACAAAGCGACCATTACTGAGTTACGTTACGATAACTAGCGATTATTTTCTCTGTCCTTGTCGCACATGTCACACGTACGCAACAATGGCCGTGCGCAATGGCAGGAAAGCTGTCAGCACAGTGGTTCTAAACTGTCAAATCCGCCATCTTATGAGCAATTTCATTCCTGTCTGGAATGCGCAAATTGAAGTGATACGTTATAATTTCCAAATAAAAATGGTTTGGAATTGCTGAAACTTTGTTTACCTTTTTCTCTCGCTTCGTTGGCTTTACTTTAGACAAATTTGAATTATCTGTTTGTAATGTAACACAAACAGTTTTACAACCTTATACAGGACACAGTATGGTTAAGACAACGCGGCGTAAAAAACAGCTGCTAAGTGGATAAAAGTTTAACATTATACTGCACATTCCATGACATGCACACATTGACAGTTTTAAGACAATATTTTCATTTCGAATACATAGGGAAAAATGAATCTTCTCGGCCAGGACTCGAACCCACGATCTTTCCCTTACAGGGGGAATGCCTTGACCAACTAGGCTACCGAGACACGCGCGATGTCCTTTTATTTTTATCCGTCTTTAAGGCGACGGCGACGGTGGAGCAATCCACCGATGTTCTTACGAATTATCGGAACCAATGAATGCTGTTACAATTTTTTTTTATCATTGATTTTTGATTACTCCGCCCAAATCTTTGTATGTACGTCGTCGATTTGTGTAGTTAACATACTTATAGTACATTCGACCTAAGGCGAGTCACCCACATATTGGCTGTTTATTCTAGGAATAAACATTACTCGCGTTTGGTCGAACCGGCCCATAATGCTGTAAAATTCATTCAAATATTTTCATAGCTTACTCCACACATAACGCGTATTTCGAACCATCTTTTGCGATGACTTTTGTTAACACACTGTGTTTATACAACATAAAGTTCAATTTATAATGAATGTTTGAAAAAATGTTGTAAGACACAAAAAACGAAGACGCAAGCACAGTTGTTAATAAGCACTGACCTTGATAAAGTTGAGTTTGCAGGTGATGTCGGTCCCGTGGCACGTTATGTGCATGTCCCCGTACTGGTCGACCCAGCGCTGGCCGCCGAACAGATTGTGCACACACGTCGTTACCTGCCAATGAATGGAGACATGATATTGAAGGAAAGTCAGATTGGATGCCTTTTTTGTATGGAACTATGGTTGTTCTGAATTTTAGATATAGAATTTCAAAAAGCCACGGTCCACCCCATCTCTTCCCATGCGTTGTCGTACAAGGCGACTAAGGGATAGGGCTGTTTAACATCAAACATAGCGATGCATAGCTCGAGTCAATAATAGTGCCCGGAATACGGCAATTCAGTTTAGACACATAAAAATCACATTTGAACGTCAAAATTTTACAATTTGTTTTCCATGATGAACACAGAATTCAAAAACATAAGAAATTGCTCGACTGTAAAAAATATACATTGTAAAAAAATTGTTACAAGAATATTAAATGTAAATAATTATTTCGAAAAAAAGATTCTTCATACATCTCTTATTGCGGCTACAACTTACTGGGCCACAACCACAGGGTTCTCTGTTCCCGTACACAGGGCCTCGGTTGGGCTCAGTGGGCAAGAGAGCAAATGCAACATGGATTTTTTTTTTTTTTATCGTGCGAAAAATCCCCACGGATACCACCCCCACGGAGCCGGTGGAGGCGGTTATGTCGGACTCGAACCGACTAAAACGCACGCCGTCTTGGGTCCTTGGTTGCCGGAGGTGAGATTGCCAAAAGCATATCTCTCGCACCCCGGCAGACCCAGGACCATCTCTTCCGAGATGGCCCCCTTCGGGTTGTGGGGACCACAGTGTCCCCATCTAGCCCCGGTTACGGGGAGACGCATTTGGCGCCGCCGCCGCGGCCTGCTTCTGCTAGGGTGACAGGCGGCTCCACCGGTCACCCTCAGGCCAGCGCTCATGGAGGACGGAGGTCGTTCTGCGACCTCCGACGTCCGGTTCGCCTTCGCTCTGCGCGGGCTTCCCGGGCCCGAACTCTAGTCCGGATCCGACCGGCCGCCTCCTTCTCGAGCATTACTTGCTCGCAGAAGGAGACAGCCGCACCCCAAGCGTTCGCGCATCTTACCATCGCTGTGAGCAACGTGAAATGCAACATGGATGGAAATGAGGCACCACAATCGCAGTAGGTTTTTTTTCTTCAAAAAGACATCAATTTCGCTTCACGTCACCTGATGGTAAGCTAAAAGCACAGTCTCGGAAAGTAGATAAAATATTCCTACCTTATTCCAACTATAATGGTCTCCCGTAGTCAACAGCTTGACATGTACCCTGCCGGTGGGCTGGAACTCCATCGACTTGCCCCAGAACTTGGTCTTGATCCTGGCTTCCTGCCAGAAGCACCAGCGGGAAGACTCCGCGTGACACGCCGATATCGGGGGGTGGTGGGATACCTGGGAATTTGTTTTACATGTTAGATATAAGTTTAAACAGAGTTTTTTATATTACTTAGATGGCATACAAGCACCTACGGCTTATGGGGTGTGCAACACCAGGGGAATCACACGTGTGCTACCGTCCCTGTAAGAACCTTACAATGCCTTTCTTGAAGAACCCCATAATGTAGTCACTACAAAAACCACAGCAGCGATTCAGCTATTCAAAATGTTGGACCTATTAAACGTGCTGCAGGGCGCCCGAAACGTCGGCAAAAGTAAATCTTCAAAAATCTTATCGCGATAAGTCCCGAAATAGTATAATTTTTTTTTATAAATAAAAAAAACCCGACTGCTACTGAAAAGATCGAAATAAGTTTGATAGCAGGCGGTACCCTCTTGTCAATCATAAACCGAAAGAAAATTAATGGGTACTTTAATTACCCAATACTTTAATTAGGTATTTGTTTTTTAAATTTTTAATCATTTGTTTTATATTATACCTACTTTATAGTTATGATATGACATGTATATCTTTTTGTAATCTCCTTCTAATTTCCTTCATTTTGATATCCCACTTGATAAGTTAGAGTCAACATTATTTTTGACAACATATGTTTTGGCGCCAAAAATTCGTCATTTTGATTCTCTCGAAATTTTTATATACCTTGTGTCACTCACATAATCACGGCGAATCAAATGACACCTCACATGTCCCAATCCGTCAAGCCGTTCGGGTCGTGCCAAATAAATGGACATACATACATACATAGTCACGAAAAATATTACCCTCCTTCTTTTGGCAGTCGGGTAAAAACTACTAAATGTGTCTTTAGAATGGTCACCCATCCTAACACTGACCTGCCCCCTACACAAGTGACAATTCAAGTGTCAGATCCGCCATATATTATGAGCAATTTCATTCCTGTCTGGAACGCGCTTGAAGTGATACGTAATCGAAAAACATTGGAAAAAATGAAATGTTCAAGTGAGGCTTAATAGCTCAGTTGGAAGAGCAGTCCCTCTGTAAGGGAAAGGTCGTGAGTTCGAGCCTCACTTGAGCATTTCATTTTTTCCAATGTTTTTCGAACTTAAAAGTTAGCATAATCTAATATATAAAATTCTCGTGTCACAGTTTTCGTTGCCATACTCCTCCGAAACGGCTTGACCGATTCTCATGAAATTTTGTGAGCATATTGAGTAGGTCTGAGAATCGGCCAACATCTATTTTTCATCCCCCTAAATGGTGCAGCGGGAACGGGAGCTGACGCCACGAGGGTAGGAAAAAATTGGCGGTACTAAGTTCGCCGGGTCAGCTAGTCTAATATATAAAATTCTCGTGTCACAGTTTTCGTTGCCATACTCCTCCGAAACGGCTTGACCGATTCTCATGAAATTTTGTGAGCATATTGAGTAGGTCTGAGAATCGGCCAACATCTATTTTTCATCCCCCTAAATGGTGCAGCGGGAACGGGAGCTGACGCCACGAGGGTAGGAAAAAATTGGCGGTACTAAGTTCGCCGGGTCAGCTAGTCTAATATATAAAATTCTCGTGTCACAGTTTTCGTTGCCATACTCCTCCGAAACGGCTTGACCGATTCTCATGAAATTTTGTGAGCATATTGAGTAGGTCTGAGAATCGGCCAACATCTATTTTTCATCCCCCTAAATGGTGCAGCGGGAACGGGAGCTGACGCCACGAGGGTAGGAAAAAATTGGCGGTACTAAGTTCGCCGGGTCAGCTAGTCTAATATATAAAATTCTCGTGTCACAGTTTTCGTTGCCATACTCCTCCGAAACGGCTTGACCGATTCTCATGAAATTTTGTGAGCATATTGAGTAGGTCTGAGAATCGGCCAACATCTATTTTTCATCCCCCTAAATGGTGCAGCGGGAACGGGAGCTGACGCCACGAGGGTAGGAAAAAATTGGCGGTACTAAGTTCGCCGGGTCAGCTAGTCTAATATATAAAATTCTCGTGTCACAGTTTTCGTTGCCATACTCCTCCGAAACGGCTTGACCGATTTTGATGAAATTTTTTGTGCTTATCCGGTATCTATGAGAATCGGCCAACATCTATTTTTCATCCCCCTAAATGGTGCAGCGGGAACGGGATCTGACGCCACGGGTGCAGGGAAAAATTGGCGGTACGAAGTTCGCCGGGACAGCTAGTAAATGCTCTAAAAAATTCATTCAAGTGATACGCAATCATTTTGAAATAAAAAAAGTTTGGAACCGCTGAAACATTGTTTACCTCTCTCGCTTCATTGGCTTTATTTTAGATTACTTGGTCACCACTTAACACTTACGGTAAATTATTTAGTATTTCTAACAACTCACCTGTTCAGCAATGAACCGAAAGCCCCTATCATCCCGTACACATTCATAAGTCTCCGCCAGTAGTGGGTTGAACGGCTTGCTGGCCGCGCGATGCGCCGTGGCAGAATAAGCGCTGACTGCGAAGGCCGCGATGAGAGACATTCTCTCTATAGCGCCTGAGCATTCTGCCGCCAGGTCTAGCAGTTCGGAGTATTCTAGCTCTTCGCATAGTCGCTGTAATAAGAGAAATATTACTATATACAGGGCGTCCCAGTAAGAGTGCACTTTTTAAAATTGGAATTTTTTTTTTTAATGCAAGTGGTAACTCTGAAATTTTACAGCTGTCACCTCAGTTTATTCCGATTAATAAAAATGGAGCGCTTTTCTAAAGAACAACCCGTTAAAATTGTAAAAACTCATTACAAAACAAGCGATTTATTGCAGCAACTATTTTTAGAACACATTATCTCACGTTGATGTCAACTGGCCACCAAGATCATGCGATTAAACGCCGTGCAATTTTTTTCTTTGGGGTTTTGTAAAATCTCGGGTTTGTGCGAATAAACCCGAAATAATTCCTGAGCGCAAATCGAAATTCCAACGTGTCACCGGTGAGATACAGCCACATCTCTGTGCAAAAGTCATGGGAAATTGCATGAAAATGCCAGATATTTTATTCCATACTTAATCGGAACATGTCTTCTTTAAAATACAATAAAAATATCACAACTCTGTTATAAAAATTTAAAAAACCCCCGTCACAAAAAACACCAAAAAGTTGAAAATAAATGAATAAATTTTAATTCAACGGTTGCCATGTCGGGGGACCGTAACTGGTTAAGTACCCCTTTATATCGTAAGGTCCCCCGACATGGCAACCGTTGAATTAAAATTTATTCATTTATTTTCAACTTTTTGGTGTTTTTTGTGACGGGGGTTTTTTAAATTTTTAATTTAATTTTTATTTTATACTTTTTAAATTGATCTACTAGTCAAGCTCTTTCATTTGATACCCATATTGAGGGAATTATAAAGAAATATGTATTCCAACATGTTGTGGCGGCGGCCATCTTGGACCGATTTTTTTCAAACATAGCTAAGAACACTCCCGACTAATATACCTTTCAAACAAAAAAAACTAAATCCAAATCGGTTCATCCGTTTGGGTGCTACGATGCCACAGACAGACACACACACACACACACACACACACACACATACACACACAGACACGTCAAACTTATAACACCCCGTCGTTTTTGCGTCGGGGGTTAAAAATACTTGCTTTAATTTTAAAATTAAAAAGTGCACTCTTATTGAGACAGACAGACTTATATAATGATATTATCGGAAGGTAATATGCATTTGTTACAAATTAAAATAAAACTATTTTAACCGTATTCGTGATTTAGAAAAGGAAAAAAAAACTATATGTATTTATTTTTTGTTAAGTTCTCATGGAAGTGAATTTATCTTTTTGAGAATTCATAAATTCATAAACCTTAATTCATCAACCGAATCTGTGATACCGACGTTTCGGTTCAGTTCGAAACGAGTTTGGACAAAGGATATTCAATACTAGCTTTTTCCCGCGGCTCCGCCCACGTGTACATCGGTTATCGCAACCAAACATAGCCCATGTCCTTTCTCAAGGTTCAATCTAACCCTATACCGAATTTCATCAAAATTGGATCAGTTGTTTAGGCGTGAAAGCGTAACATACAGATAGACAGACAGACAGACAGACAGACAGAGTTACTTTCGCATTTATAATATTAGTATGATTTCATTGTTTCTTTTATAAACATTGCAAATACGAGTAACTTTTGCGCGTATTTTATTTTAGAACCAGTAGTAGCCAGAAAACTATAAAATATACTATTATTTCACAAGTAAATAGCTAAAGAAGCATGAGGCTGTTTCCATAAACTAGGAAAAAAGTACAATGTTCACACCGTTTTCTCTTTGGGTTAGGCAGACATAGTAAAATATAACATTAACAATTTTTTTTATTTAATTAAAACATAAACATAAAACATAAACTCACGCCTGTATTCCTCCTCCTATTAAGGGGTAGACAGAGGTGCTAGCACCCACATTTCGCCAGTTTATGTTTAGATCCCAATGTAATAGGTGGCGAGCCTATTGCCATTAACCGAGCACTTATAAACCTGCGATAAATACACACATAACTTCGAAAAGCATCGAAAAGCCATTGGTGTGTGCCATAGTAAACCTGGGATCGAACCCGAGACCTCGTCTCTGCAGTCCATTACCCATACCACTAGGCTACCGCAGATTTATTTAATTGCCATCTTATATTAACTGCTGGGATATATGACTGTTCTCTACACGACAGTATACATATAACCGATGACTAAGTGCCCACTTAACAGCAATAGGCTCACCCGCTATTACGTGGGACTGATTTTTTTTTATTTTTATTTTTTAAAAAAATATTAGAACCGTAGTTACTAATATTCCCTCTAACCCCTCCAGCTAAGCTAAATTGCTTGTGTTAGGAGTGGGTTCACGTCGGTAGTGTAATGGCCAGGATCGAACCCGGGACCTCTCGATCGTAAGGTCGAATCCTTAACCACTAAGCTACCGACGCTTGACGCCTTGATAATGTTGTCGCAATATCGTCGTAAGCGGTAGTAAACTTAGACTAAGCAGAATTAAAATTGCCGTCATTAAGAAACAATTTTATTGTTCTATATTGAAAAATAAATGACTATGACCATGATTAATTGTTTACATTAATGTTACTTAGCGCCTATTATTTTTAATCCGCAATTTGTCAATAGATAAGGGCACGAACCATTTATGCTAGGTGCTGTCTGTTAACTATTAATTGTCTATCTAACCTCTGGGTGCATTACACGCTTCCGTTTAAATTCAAGAATTTTTATTAAGATACTACCTGAAACTCCTCTTCACTAATAATAATACACCTCTGCTTACCCCTTCGAGGATTAACAGGCGTGAGTATATGTATGTATGTGTACTAACCTGCAACATATTCAAAGGCTCGTTGATCGTCACCGGCATAGATATCTGCGACAGATCCTTCCCGATGTTCTTGTACAGAAGGTTCCAGAGTGAGGGTCCTCCGGGAGTGGGGCGCGGGGAGGGCAGGCGGGTGCGGCGCGACCACCCCGCGCCCGGCTCCACCGCGCGGAGTGTCACCTGCTCTGCTGATACTACTATAACAAGGGTGAGGGCGTGAAGATAGCGGTTGGTAACATAAATAATAACAAATAAATAAATATTTCCCAACATTCTACACAACGCTAGCTAGACCCATGGTAAGCATAGCTTAACTAGCTTGTGTTATGGAATCTAGAATGCGGATAAACATACTTAAATATATATTTTTTTGTAAATACATACATATTATACATAGAAAAATCCAGACCAATGCAAATAGCCATATTCATGCATACAAATATTTGCACTGAGCGGGAATCGAACCCGCGCCTCCCGCGTTGCAGTCGCGTTCACTACCACCACGGAGGCTGTCAACATGGGATGGTAGTTTTGAACTCGGGAGGGTTTTCGCCCTTCCTATTGACAGATTATTCTAATATTTGATACACTTAATTCGGACAATAATACAATTTAAATCAATACATACATTACATAAACAGTTTGCGTACCGCGCCTGGGTGCGGGCGCGCGCCACGCGCGATCCCAACGTGGGTCACTTCAAGGCGGCGTACAACAGAGCCACAAAGGTCTGCAAGAGGGCATGCATCAGGGCGGATGCCCAGCGCATAGCACGGCTGGGCCAAGAGCTAGTGGCGCATCCCACGGGTAGCCGTGGTTACTGGCAACTGGCCAAAGCCGTGCAAGCCAACTTCTGCCAGCCCTCGCTGCCCCCGCTGAGCAATCCCGATGGATCTCTGGCCCATGAGCCGCAAGAGAAAGCAAATTTGCTGGTCAATCTCTTCGCGGCCAACTCCCGAGTCGATGATTGTGGTATGCAACCACGGACAATGCCCACTGGTGACCACGCAATGCCTGATATACGTATCAGGCAACGCGATGTCCGTGCAGTACTGCAATCACTCGATGTCCGGAAAGCCAGTGGTCCTGATGGTATTCCAGCGGTTGTACTTAAAAAATGTGCAGCGGAGTTATCTCCTATGCTAACGCGGCTGTACCGACTGTCCTACAGTTCGGGTACAGTGCCTTCGGCTTGGAAGGAGGCGAATGTCCAGCCGATCCCCAAGAAGGGGGATCGCTCGGACCCAGCCAACTAACGACCCATAGCCGTCACCTCAGTGCTGTGTAAGGTGTTCGAGCACATAATTAACACACAGCTCATGCGCCACCTAGAGGATCACTCCTTGCTTAGTGACCGGCAATACGGTTTCAGACCGAAACGGTCAACGGGTAATCTTCTGGAGTACATGACCCACCTTTGGGGTGAGGCTATGGAGAAGCACGGTGAGTCACTGGCAATTAGTCTTCACATCGCCAAAGCTTTCGATAGGGTATGGCACAAATCGCTTCTTTCCAAGCTACCAGCCTTCGGCCTGCCTCCTAGACTGTGTAACTGGGTTGCAAGCTTCCTGCAGGGGCGCCGTATTCGCGTCCTTTGTGATGGACGAGCTTCGGAGTTCTTGCAGGTAAATGCTGGCGTGCCGCAGGGTTCCGTTTTATCTCCCACTCTCTTTCTTCTGCATATCGAGAACGGAAACATTCACTGCTATGCAGACGACAGCACCTTACATGGGAGTTATCACGCACATCCTGCGGCCAAGCAGTCTGATATCGCGGAAAAAAGGCAGCTTCTTGTCACAGAGCTGGACCGGATCCTGGACCACATTTCTCAATGGGGCGCTAGGAACCTGGTCGAGTTCAATGCCAAGAAGACCCAGGCATGTGCGTTTACAGCTAAGGTATCTCCTTTCCTTCCCCTTCCCACTCTTCAGAGCACACCACTGCCACTGCAGGATCACCTCACTATCCTCGGTATGGATGTTCGCTGCAAACTGAACAACAAAAACTATATCGAGAGTATCATCAAATCAGCCTCGCGTAAACTCGGAGTCCTGAACAGAGTGAGACGTTTTTTCACGCCGGAGCAGCGGTGTCTTCTATATAAGACCCAAATTCGTTCCTGCGTGGAATACTGCTCACATCTCTGGGACGGCTCCGCAAAGTACTTATTAGATGCTCTCGACAGGTTGCAGCGACGTGCGGTCCGCATTATTGGGGATCCTGAGGTCACGAACACCCTCGAGCCTTTGCAGATGCGTAGAGATGTTGCGTCTTTGGCAGTTTTCTACCGTCTCTACCATGGTGAATGTTCTGACGAGCTCTTCCAATTAGTCCCACCCTCCCCTTTCCTTTACAGGACGACACGTGCAGGGCTAAGATGTCATCCATTTACGGTGCAGAGTATACCTGCTAGAACCAAGCGTTTCAGTGATTCATTCCTATGCCGCACCACTAAGACCTGGAATTCCCTGCCAACTCACGTGTTTCCTTCTTCCTACAGTCCCGGGTCCTTTAAGCGGGGCGTGAAAAGGCATCTAATGAGGCCGTCAAGCTGAGTGCCACCACTGTTAACATGGTAAATGTTTACGATGGTGACCCTCTTTCCGAGACTTTGCCTTTAGCTTAACATCAGGCGAGGTGAAGTGAAATTGACGTGTCCTATATAAAAAAAAAAAAAAAAAAAAAATTTCAAAAGACCCACTACGTATAAAAAAAATCAAAAAATGTTTACTGCAGTGCCCTCTAGTGGGTTGTCACCGTAAGGCCGCGTCCTGGACGACGGCGGCAGGAGCGGGCGGCGCGGGCGACGACACCCGCGTCTTTATCAAAGTCGTACATTTGTGTGAAGCTGTTCTCGATGACAGCGGTGCGGGCGGCGCGGCGTGGCGAAGGACACCGCGCACACCGCCCGCACCGCCCGCTCCGCCCGCTCCGCCCGCCGTCGTCCAGGACGCGGCCTTACACTAGTAGTGGGTTGTCAACAGTGATTGGTGCATGTTCTTAGATAGGTCTAAGAACATGCACCAATCAGACTTCTTCTTCTTTGGCCTCGCCTTATCCCGTTACGCGGGGTCGGCTTTCCTGGTGCTGAGGCGCCACTTATTCCGCTGGTATGCGTCGTCATCTGAAAGCCCCAACTGCTTCATGTATCAACATTCGACATCCACGTAGTTGGGGGCCTTCCCCTCCCTCTCTCCTTTGTAGCCATGGAAAGGCACTTTTTCACGACATGGTCGTCTGGTCTTCGCTGTATATGACCGTACCATCTCAGCCTAGACTCTGTGATTTTTTCTGCAATTTGTGCAACTTTAAAGGTACCTCTTATATGTTCATTGCACACTCTGTCTTTAAGCGTAACTCCGCCCGCCCAGCGCAGCATTCGCATCTCGGTCGTGTGTAGCTTCTGTACATGGCTTTTCTTCGCAGCCCATACCTCGCTGCCGTAGAGGAGAGCTGGTCTAACAGCTGTTTTATAGACCTTGCCTTTTGTTCTAATTGGCATTTTGCTATCACACAGTACTCCTGTAAGAGTACGCCATTTACTCCACCCACAGGTTGTCCGATGAGCTATTTACATGCACCAATCAAACCCTAACCAATAATTGAACACTGCATCAAAATCGAACTAGTATTTATGGAGAAAATTGGCAACATTGATTTGCATTAAAAATGCTTGCTGTAGCGGCCCCTGTTGATTAGTCAGTGTAACAACTATCTAAGAACATGCTCCAATTAAAGCCGAACCCAAAACTGAAAACTGCATTAAAATTGGATTGGTAGTTTCGGAGAAAATGGCAACATGGATTTGCACAAACAAACACACAAACCTCCTCTCACCCCAAACGTATATACCGTCTCCGTTCCGTCGTGGCTAAAAATAGTTCGATTTGCTCATAATACATTGGCATTAACATAATTTAGAGACTTTGTAGTCTAAGATAGTTCTGACGCTGATTGTACACGCTTAATGTTCACACCTATTTCCTTCCTAAGTTGGCATTGACTTGCTTCTATTAAGTTTGTCTTATTATTGTGTTTTATAGAGTAAACTCAAAAGCAGATCAGAAATATTTGTATCGAGTTGCGTATCACTACACAGTATAAAGCAGAGTCAATCTTTAAAACTACGCGTCGGGTTTTGATAGATAGAGTAATTCAAGAGGAAGGTGTATATATGTATAATACATGTCTAATATAGTAGAGGGTGCAGCGGGAACGGGAACTGACACCACGCGGCCAGTAAGGATATGTCATGGAAACGTCCTTACACACAAAGAGGCCCACTGAATATGTCGCTACATATTCAGTGGGCCCCTTTATGTGTAAGGACGGTAGCGGCTTTTCGAGACAAAATATTACATACCATTTTGAATCTTCTATACAAGACAAAAGGTTCATATTCATTCAAAAGCAAGGGCGGCTGTACGGGTCTTGCAACTATTTGTAGCAACAAATTCCGGCTGCTGCACTTCCAATAGGAAATGACTCTGCAGGGAACGGTAATGTAAAGGGAAGAGAAGGAAAAGAGGATGGTGGGGATAGGGGAACAAGTTAGTGTATAACTCACTCGCACCATCAGAGTTGTCGGAGCTCGCGGAGCCCTCTTCACTGCTGAGGGAGCCCGCTTCTGATGAGGAGTCACCGTCCAGTTCTATAACACCTGCCTAGAAAATAACATGATCATTATAACCTTGTTTTGGGTTGATATTTACATTTAGAAAAGAAAAATTTTGTGATTGGTCGGTCGGCCGGAAAAAAAGCTTTCCTGATCGTATCACCTAAAAAGCAAATTGCCACCAAGAAAGAGTGACTACTTTTTAATTCACCTATGAAGCAAAATGCCTAAATCGCTAAACGACTTATTTTCAGAATGCCGTTAGAGTAAATAGACTAGCTTACTAGAAAGACTAAAACTTGAAATGACTACGTTATAAAATGACTTAAACGTAAAATGACCACTTTTTTAAATATATGACGAGCGATAAAATATTCTATCTCAAGATGTAATATACATAAATATCCCATAGTCAAAAGCCGACTTTGTTATTATTTTAGGCATTTTTCTCGGTAGGCTTTCTGGTTCTTAGACATGTTTAGACATCATTAATTTCCTAAAATGCAATACAATTTGCTTCGTAAGCTTTTTGCTTTATAGGCTTTATAATTTTTAGCTAACTTGCTGTTTGGGCATACTGAGTTTTAGGTAATTTGCTTTATAGGGATATTTAGCTTTTTAGACTTGACCTTTAGGCATTTTGCTTCGTAGTCAATTTGATTTTTAGGCAACATGATCAGGACTCAAAAAAAGCTCGCTGTAGGTGTGATGTGGGTGTTAATACACCACTGCCTACCCCATCAGGGATTTACAGGTGTGCGCAATTGCAATTTAACATACAGCAGACAGTCTGACCGAAAGTTCTCTAATAAAAATACTTCAACATCTGTTTAGTACTTTTTTACATCCATCGCGAATGATCAGACAGATGGGCATGAATTCAAAAAGAATATTTCGAGTTAATCCATACTTCCATACTAATATTATAAATGCGAAAGTAACTCTGTGTGTCTGTCTGTATGTTACGCTTTCACGCCTAAACCACTGAGCCGATTTTGATGAAATTTGGTATAGGGGTAGATTAGACCATGAGAAAGGACGTAGGCTATGTTTTGTCGCGATAACCGACATCCACGCGGGCGGAGCCGCGGGCAAAAGCTAGTATAACATAAATAATGTTACAGGAATAGGTGGATTTGCTTACTCTTGTACTCTATTCTTTTTTTAATACCACATATAGTACATTAGACCAAACGCGAGTAAAGTTTATTCCTAGAATAGATAGTCAATTTATGACTGTTTAATAAAATAAGCTTTCCTAGCGGCTCGTCGAACCGGCCAGGCCCTTAGGTGGCTGTAGCAGACAATCACAGGTCCCGCCATAGATTTTCTTATGGACGTGTGAAATACTGGCGTTCACTGGAAACTGTAATGTTATCCATACTAATATCACAGTCTAACGATTCATACTACATACAGTCGGTCAACGAAGCCGTCTAGACAGAGCAATCGTGCGGGGGGAGAGGGGTGGTGGGGGACGGGGTATTACTCGGTACGCCCATACATTTTACTCGGTACTAAGGATTCAGGGCTGTCTCATTTTTGTAATCATACTAATCACGTGATTTTTTTTTCAAGGCTCGTTTTGTTTGTTAAAATTGTTTTTTTTTTCGTTTTCTATATTTAGCTATCCAAGATGGCGGACACGAAATTTTCACAAAAATCGAAATGGGTATCGTTTTCAGGGTTTTTGGGGTCGCTGATTGCGAATATAACATCCATTTCGCGATCCAAGATGGCGGACTCGAAATTTTTACCAAAATCGATACCTATGGGTATCGTTTTCAGGGTTTTTGGGGTCGCTGATTGCGAATATAACATCCATTTGGTGATCCAAGATGGCGGACTAGAAATTTTCACTAAAATCGATATGGGTATCGTTTTCAGGGTTTTTGGGGTAGCTGATTGTGAATATAACATCCATTTGGTGATCCAAGATGGCGGACTCGAAATTTTCACTAAAATCGATATGGGTATCGTTTTCAGGGTTTTTGGGGTCGCTGATTGCGAATATAACATCCATTTCGCGATCCAAGATGGCGGACTCGAAATTTTTACCAAAATCGATCTGGGTATCGTTTTCGGGGTTTTTGGGGTCGCTGATTGCGAATATAACATCCATTTGGTGATCCAAGATGGCGGACTCGAATTTTTCATTAAAATCAATATGGGTATCGTTTTCAGGGTTTTGGGGTCGCTGATTGCGAATATAACATCCATTTCGCGATCCAAGATGGCGGACTCGAAATTTTTACTAAAATCGATACGGGTATCGTTTTCAAGGTTTTCGGGGTTGCTGATTACGAATATGTTATTCATGTAGCAATCCCAGATGACTGGATGGATGATATATTCGTAATTAGCAACTCTGAAAACCTCCATAACGATGCTCATGTTGACTTTGTGGGAAATTTCAAGTCCGCCATCTTGGATCGCTAAATGGATTTTATTATACGTAATTAGTCACCCCGAAAACCTCGATGTTTTTTTTTTAAATTTCTAGTCCGCCATCTTTGATCGTCGGTAACATGGTCGTCAAGCCCGACAACAGACAATTGCCGGCAGGCAATCATACGATGGGAAACTGTCGACTCCCAACTGATCGTGTGTAGCCGCAAAACTGACAGCAGGGCATGGCCACCAGGCCAAAATCGCTTTCGTGTGTGGGCGCTGTCGACTTAGGACTGCAGGCCGCCCGATACGATTTGAAACTGCAGGCGAACTGATCGTGGATAGGCTCCTTAAGAATATATCATCAATTTAGCGAATCCAACCCCGAACCCGAACCCGAACCCGAATCAATATCCAAATTCAAGTCGGAATCGAAATAGAAATTCGAAATCGAAAACGAAATCGAATTTGAAACCGAAATCGAAATCGAAACCAAAATCCAAAAACTCACGGCTTAAAATATTACGTTTGCTTGATCATAATTGGTTGAGTAGAACCGGAGATATAACCAAAAGTCGCAATAGCCGACATCCATGCGAGCGGAGCCGCGGGCATCACCTAGTAATATAAATTAGCGTGAGTTGATATGCCTTGACAGAACAAAGAGAACGAATAGGAGTTGTATATAGAATATTACAGAAAAATTATATATAAAAACTGAAGTGACAACCCTGACAAAACTGCAAAAGGCGGCATTTCCGCAAACATCAAACGCGATGAACTACTGTAAGATCTCTCGTTATACTGTGCTAATATCATAAATGCGAAAGTAACTCTGTCTGTCTGTATGTTACGCTTTCATGCCTAAACCACTGAACCGATTTTGATGAAATTTAGTATAGGGGTAGATTAGACCTTGGGAAAGGACATAGGCTATGTTTGGTCGCGATAACCGACATCCACGCGGGCGGAGGCGCGGGCAAAAGCTAGTATAACATAAATAATGTTACAGGAAAAGGTGGATTTGTTTACTCGTGTACTCTATTCTTTTTAACCCTCGACGCAAAAACGACGGGGTGTTATAAGTTTGACGTGTCTGTGTGTGTATGTATGTGTGTGTGTGTGTGTGAGTGTGTGTGTGTGTGTGTGTGTGTGTGTGTGTGTGTGTGTGTGTGTGTGTGTGTGTGTGTGTGTGTGTGTGTGTGTCTGTGGCATCGTAGCACCCAAACGGATGAACCGATTTGGATGTAGTTTTTTTTGTTTGAAAGGTATATTAGTCGGGAGTGTTCTTAGCCATGTTTGAAAAAAATCGGTCCAAGATGGCCGCCGCCACAACATTTTGGAATACGTATTTCTTTATAATTCCCTCAATATGGGTATCAAATGAAAGAGCTTGACTAGTAGATCAATTTAAAAAGTATAAAATAAAAATTAAATTAAAAATTTAAAAAACCCCTTTTTTAAATTTTTAATTTAATTTTATACCACTTATGGTACATCAACCAAACGCGAGTAAAGTTTATTCCTAGAATGGGCAGCCAATTTGTGCCTATTTATTCTACGAATAAACTTTATTCGCTTTTGATCGAACCGGCCCTTAGGTGGTCCAACATAGAAAACGGTTACCGTTTGGACGTGTGCAATACCAGAGGCGTTCATCGAAAACTGTAATGTTATGTTTTCATATTTGACATTTCCGTACCTCATCAGCTGTTATGATTTCCGCTGGCTTGAACTCATCATCATTCCCTTCAGCGTCGAAGAATTCTGAGGCGGAGACGCAGGAAGAACTGTAGCTTAGAGACTGTTGAAATGGACGGTTGTTGACCTGCTGGTGACAAATTGACTGTTCAAATCACGAATCATCCAAATACTTGCAAGAATTTTACAGCACTAAGTATGCTAGCTATACAAATCGAATACATGGGGAAAAATAAATCTGCTCGGGCAGGACTCGAACTCCCGATCTTTCCCTTACAGGGGGAATGTCTTGACCAACTCGGCTACCACTACTGTTACTTGCGTTCTTATGAACATCGTACCATAAAAATGGGTGAATACGGATATAGAAGTGGTATCTCTATTCACCCCTTGGATCCCTATTTATCATAATTTTACCCGGTACAAATATTAAAAGTAAATTGCAACGCAATTGGCTAATAACCGACATAAAATTGCAATAATCTAACACTAAGTAGGCTAACCTTTATTAAAAAAGGGGGAGCTTACACAACCCCAGAGCCTCGATTCTACTAAAGCCAAACCATAGTCATTCCGCAACGACTGCAAAAAACGGCATTAAATTATAGTCTTTAAAGCGATGTGGTTAAAGTTCAAAATAAAATGACTTTTTGCAGAGTGAATGAAAAAGTGTATTGAAACTTTTTCATTTCATTTTGGACTATAGCTGCATAGAAATAAAGTCTAAAATTTAATATCAGGTTTTGAGCTGACTATGGCACCATAATGATCTAGTTTTAGTAGAATCGAGGGCCAGGTTTAAACCATAACTAATTTAGTTTTTTTTTTGTTGAAGTGGGGAGTGACAATTTGATATTGGTCAGTAGTCTAGTACTTTTAATTAGTAAACTCTCGTCCAAAACTCACCGGATCCGAGTTGGGTCCCACTGAAGAGATCTCGGCCAGGTCCGACACGTCGTGGATCCTCGACAGGCGCGTGCGCAGCTCTGTGCGGATAACTTAACTCGTCATTATTTACTTACAGGCTATATTGATACGTCAATATTGATAAAATATTTTGTTTGTGTGCAATCGGCTCCAGCAATGTGTGGGCAAAGAGGAAATTAGGCAAAAATGGCCCGAATTCCAGAACAACGCGCAATTGTGAATCGACTCTCACAATGATATTAGAAATGTCATCTAGAATACTGTCCTCAGATCTAGTTATAATTCGAAATTCAGGACTGAGTTCTATATTATAGATTATATTGTATCGTTCTAGATTACGGGCTTTTTTTTGGCGTGCGAAAAATCCCCACGGATACCACCCCCACGGAGCCAGTGGAGGTGGTAATGTTGGACTCGAACCGACCAAAACGCACGCTGTCTTGGGTCTTTGGTTGCCGGAGGTGAGATTGCCGAAAGCATATCTCTCGTACCCCGGCAGACCCAGGACCATCTCTTTCGAGACGGTCCCCTTCGGGTTGTGGGGACCACAGTGTCCCCATCTAGCCCCGGGTACGAGGAGGCGCACTTTGCGCCGCCTGCTTCTGCTAGGGTGACAGGCGGCCGATCACCCCCTAGATTATGGGCTTAAGTATCAAACAAATGGATATTGTGCCTTCCATCATCAATATCATCTCGGTTGCATCCAAAGCTTTGGTGCCCGCTTTAGTCTCCTATTTGTCTACTACGACATGTAATAAGCGATATTGCTGCCGCGGCCACAGGAAGAGCCTAGGTTCTATATAGCTTCACCCGTTTCTATCCAGGTTACGGTTCAAATCACGATCACCTTTCCATTTCGTCGCAATCTTCGATTTTTTTTAAATTGCGCTTAAGGCTGCCCGCCCACGTCAGACTTTTTGTAGGAACGATAAACGGTTCGATTTTTCCTCCGATTCTAATGACCGATTTTGTGACCGAATCAACGCACACGTCCGCCACTTTGTCTGTGGCTACGTCCTTGTCCTTCCCTTGCATGCGGCCGACTGTCGGTAATTAGTGTGTGTTTAGGCATACATTTCCATTTTTCATTGATAATCGGATCGGTCGGGATGCACCGATTTTATTTCTGACTATTATGAGCACTATTGCGAGCAGTACGTTCTATTTTTCTCCTAAAATAAGTCGGTCACCGATTATCGGACGTGGGCGGGCAGCCTAATACGCATAACATCTGTGGGTCGTTGGTTGCCGAAGGTGAAATTGGCAGACAATATCTCTCTCAACCCGGCCGATCCAGGGCCTTCGAACTGACTCTCTTTGGGTGTGGGGACCACAGAGTCACCATGTAGCCCCCAGGTATGCGGAAGCACCGCCGCGGCCTGCTTCTACTGGGGTTATAGGCGGCTCTACCCGTTACCCACGCCCGTGCTCATGGGGGACAAGGATCGTTCGGCGATAATTTTGGATAGTGGAGTGAAGATCAAGCCTTGCATAGTGCACAATTCTCACCGGAATTCTGGTGAAGTGCAGTTGTGAGGTTGGTGCGAAGGGCCGCCATGACAGCCCCACCGGGAGACGTCGTTGTGTCGGCGGCGTCCATGGCCGCTCGGAGGCGACCGCGTTCACATACCTGGGGGAGAGGTGGTATTTAATATAACTTAAAGTAAAGCCAACGAAACGAGAGAAAAAAGGTAAACAAAGTTTCAGCGGTTACAAACATTTTTGTCTCAAAATTATTACGTATCACTTCAACCGCATTCCAGACAGGAATGAAATGGCTCATAAGATGGCGGATCTGACAGTTTAGAACCGCTGTGCTAACAGCTTTCCTGTACTACGAAACACACAACGACAGCTGTCGCTCGGCCATTGTCGCGTACGTGTGACATGTGTGACAAGGACAGAGAAAATAATCGCTAGTTATCGCAACATAACTCAGTAATGGTCGTTTGTTTATCTTTTTTCTCTCGTCTCATTGGCCTTACTTTAGTATGATTTAAACAGGGTAGGAATAAGTTGATGAACACACTTTTCAAGACAATCGTTTTTAATTGCCCAAAACAAAGTGCCCGCTAGACGGCTATAGGCCCCGTCCTAATTGGGTATTCTACTAACCAGTCAAATTAGTTACTTTTTACTAAACGTCAAAACTATCTTTTGACGTTTAGTTAAAAGGAAACATTTTTGAAAAAAGATTTAGTGACGTCATAAAATTGAATAGTCAAATCAGTTACTACTATAGATTGGGTGGATGATTAAAAATAAATAAAAAAAACTATAAAATTAGAACCGACGCAATTTGTACCGCTCTTTTACCATTCCTAATTTAATAAGCTTGGTTAGATAATTTATTTTAACTATATGATAATACCCAATTGACCATGCCGATTCCAGCACCTCCACCCTACAGAATACCGCGGCCTTAATAACCTCGTGTTGTGTTCGCGGCGGTGAGTAGGGTAGTTCAGTTTTGGTACTGTCAATGGCTTGTTTTACTTTATCTTCTGTACTGATTGCCCAGAAACTCTCTGTTCTTACAGGGTTGGCAGCACGAGACTCTTCTGGATTTACACTCGTCTATAGGCCACGGTAACCACTTTCGATCTGCCAGCCAGTTCCATAGATTAGGTCACTATTATGTCATGTTTACCTATTTCAATTATGCAATGGATCTATCGTAGAACACACATGAAGATAATAAAAAATCATAGTCATAATCTATGGGCTGAAGGAGATAATGGTGGGCAGTGTTGCCGTTATAAAAACTATCATTCATTTTATTAAATGTATTTGTCGTAATTATTTATTTAAGGACCGGGTCCGCGGAGCGCACGACTCAAAATCTGTCAAAATACAGACGCAGCCGTGCACGCACACATCACCGAGATGCACAGTGGGCTGCAAGACGCTCTTTACCAGTCAAAATAATTGTGAAAATTGTCTTACCAATGATGAAAAAACTATTTTAAGCCTTGTGGTTAGAGTGCATTTTTGAGTAATATGATTTATTGTGACATATTACGTCTGTCAATTACATTTCGTATCTCTTTTCTTCTTATACATTCATCCCTGTCATATTATGTTACGTGACGTCATTGGCATGTCTTTTGTTTCAGTGTCATACATAGCATGTTCAACTTTTCACAGAGATTATGAGATTTCGAACAAAATAAGGTTGGGGACATACCTACACCTAATTGTTGATATCTGAGGATACTGAAAATACTCATAAAATTAAAATGCCCACCGCGTAGACAGACCATACCTGCCAGTTACGTACAAAAGAAACGATATTTAAAAGCCCGAATTACAAAATTCCGAAGTTCAAACCTGTACGAAATATCAAACTACGAGATACCGAAGATCACATTAGTTTATATTTTATGTTTAGAGCGCGCATATTAATCTAAATGTATAGGAGCCGAGCACGACAATTTGACTTCTCGTCGCCTGATGTTAAGCTAAAGGCAAAGTCTTGGAAAGAGGGTCACCATCGTAAACATTTACAATGTTAACAGTGGTGGCACTCAGCTTGACGGCCTCATTAGATGCCTTTTCACGCCCCGCTTAAAGGACCCGGGACTGTAGGAAGAAGGAAACACGTAAGCTGGCAGGGAATTCCAGGTCTTAGTGGTGCGGCAGAGGAATGAATCACTGAAACGCTTGGTTCTAGCAGGTATACTCTGCACCGTAAATGGATGGCATCTTAGCCCTGCACGTGTCGTCCTGTGAAGGAAAGGGGAGGGTGGGACTAATTGGAAGAGCTCGTCAGAACATGGTAGAGACGGTAGAAAACTGCCAAAGACGCAACATCTCTACGCATCTGCAAAGGCTCGAGGGTGTTCGTGACCTCAGGATTCCCAATAATGCGGACCGCACGTCGCTGCAACCTGTCGAGAGCATCTAATAAGTACTTTGCGGAGCCGTCCCAGAGATGTGAGCAGTATTCCACGCAGGAACGAATTTGGGTCTTGTATAGAAGACACCGCTGCTCCGGCGTGAAAAAACGTCTCACTCTGTTCAGGACTCCGAGTTTACGCGAGGCTGATTTGATGATACTCTCGATATAGTTTTTGTTATTCAGTTTGCAGCGAACATCCATACCGAGGATAGTGAGGTGATCCTGCAGTGGCAGTGGTGTGCTCTGAAGAGTGGGAAGGGAAAGGAAAGGAGATACCTTTGCTGTAAACGCACATGCCTGGGTCATCTTGGCATTGAACTCGACCAGGTTCCTAGCGCCCCATTGAGAAATGTGGTCCAGGATGCGGTCCAGCTCAGTGACAAGAAGCTACCCTTTTTCATCGATATCAGACTGTGTAGCCGCAGGATTTCCGTGATAACTCTCGTGTAAGGTGCTATCATCTGCATAGCAATGAAAGCTGAAGAAAGAGAGTGATGGGGACAGAGGACACGAATACGGCGATCCTGCAGGCACCTAGCAACCCAATTGCACAGTTTCAGGGTCCGTCTTGCAGCTCTTCTTCCTACATTTCCTCCCCGGCTGGAGCCGGGTGGGGAGGTTATGTCGGACTTGAACCGACTAAAACCGCACGCCGACTGAGGGTCGTGGTGCTAGGCCGGAGGTGAGGTTGTCTTTGGCATATCCCTCGCACTCCGGCTAACCATCAGGGCCATCCCTTGCGGTCTGGCCCTCTTCGGGAGGAGGAAAACCAGGACTCGCCCTAGAGTGGGGAGGCGCGATTCTTAGCACGCCGCCGCCGTGGCCTGCTTCTGCTGGGGTGACAGGCGGCTCTATCCGTCAGAGTTGCCTTCGCACGCGGGTGGTGTGATCTGTAAGTCTCTCTCTCTCACGCCGCCACTCCCGTTCCGCCGTCTCCTTCACGACCATTAGAAAGAAAAAAAAAGGAGGACGCAGAAGGAGACGCTGGCCACCCACGCGTCCGCACAGCGGACCATCGCCGTGAGCGAGGTGGCGAGGATGAGAACTCTCACTCCCAGGGCCGCCACGAGCTCCCACCTTGCCGGCCACTCGGTGAGCGTGTGCAGTCCCGTGACGTCGCTCGCGTCGCAATGATGGCACTCGGACGTTCGTTCCTTATCGATCAGACGCAGATTGACGTGATCGTACCAACGAAGGCGGCTCTCTTGCGTATCTGCGACATTGCGATACATAAGGCTTCTAATCCAGTGCACCAGGTCTACTGGTGGTCGCACTAACTGATACCCGCGACTCCTGCGACTCTAGTGATGCTGCTAAATATGAATCAGTATCTTTAATATAACATAAGCCAACGAAACTTTTTTTATTACTAATATGTACGGAAACAGCTACTTTACAATATACATATTATGTATATACCTACTTACCTATACAATCATATAAAATAGACCATGAAGTTAGTATCTAATTATAATTTCATTACAACAGAACCTAAAAATATTGTTTCTACAAAAAATATTTTAACTAGGTATATCCCCAACTTTACAGTTCAAACCTTAAAGCAAGTATGTCAAAATCTGATACATTATGCTATAAATGTACCAACGAAAGTGTGAAATGGCTAAAATCGGAACTATGGTTGTCACTGTAAAATGCATACTATTTTATTGCCGTCCAAATGATTATGAAGACGGTGGCGCCATTTTTCATTTCATATATTTCTTGGTAGGCCTATTTGTGTATGCATGAACTGTCATCACGCGCCAAAGAGACGTGCTCCTGCTTCGAAGGCCCGTGGGCGACTGACGGGCGATGAGAATAAATATGGCAGAAAAAAGACACTATTTTACGCGTTTTTCAGTAACTTTGAATTGATCTTTTAGATTGATTACTAAATGTATCATCAAATAAGTTTTGTCTTCCCTATCAAGAAGTCTTTGACTTTCAAATGTATGCTGGTTCATTGCTAAAATCACTCATTTTCAATATGAATTTACTCAAAAACTGGAGCCTATTTCACTTAGCCTGTATGGAGAATTTACGTAAAACATATCTAGATTTTAGGGCTTTAAAAGAGGAAGTCCTTGTTTGTAAAGGTACAAAAAACGTACACGCTATATTTTATTGGTTTCTTCAGTGTTCAAAAAGTGTTTCTTTTTATCAATTTGTGTTGATTTATTGGGTTAAATCTGAAAAATACGAAGGCATGTTTTTGCATTTTTTCTCAATTTTGTGCGTTTGTTGACGTTTATTATATAACAACTATTAGGTTTTAAGAGTTTAATATAAGCATACCATAATTTTTGGTCTTTGATTGTAATATATACAAAGTATCATTGATATCAATCATATCTAAATAGGTTAAATATGAAAAATTGTAACACTCTTTTCGGTGATTTTCACGATCTGGCCCCTTAAGATGTTATTTTGTAACATTTCTGGGTATGTGCTGCAGCTGCGAAAAATAAATGCATTCTCTTTCTTTATTTTTTATTTTATTTTATTTAACATTCATGCACACACAAAACAATTACAGAACATACAATGGATGTTGTAAGGTTATTTCTATTATGGTTATTTCTATATGTACTGCTTATTTCTATTAGAAATTTCTTCCAGCAGACCGGCGAGAGGAGATCGTGACACATAAGGAAAATAGGTGTGATTGTGTATACAGTAATTGGAAAGAAAAACACAAGCTTTTTTTTTCTTTCCAATCTATGTAAGCTGTATAAGAAAACTAGCAAAGAGTGCTTCCAAAATATCTTACCAGCGTAGAAACAATAGTCTTCAAACTCGCTACTAAGTCTTTCGCCAGAACCGTGAAGTCTTCTCGAAGCTGGTGGTCAGGAGTGAGGCTGGTGAGAGACGTGGGTCCTGGCGCAGTCGCCAGGGTCTCCGCCCCAGGCAGGGACTGCGGCCGGGCGGCTGCACAAGCTGCAATGATGATGGGTGATGCTGATTGATTGATTTTGATGATAGAGGGTGATGGGTGGTTGGTTGGAGACATTTTGGGGAAATGTACAGTCGATAAATATTAGAACTGTGATTGAAATAATTACTGTATAGTAAGCGCGTTATCAACTGAGTCGTTGGGCCGTAAATCACTTTTTTTTAAAGTATTACTAATATTCCCTCTAACCTAACCCTTCCTGCTAAGAGAAATTGCTTGTGTTAGGAGTGTGTTCACGTCGGTAGTGTAAAGGCCATGCCCTCGATTCTACTAAAGCTAAAACACTGTGGTGCCGCAGTCACTGCAAAAATGTCATTAAATTTAAGACTTTATTTCTATATGCCTAAAGTCCAAAATGAAATAAAAACAGTTCCAATAAACTTTTTCAATTACTCCGCAAAAAGTCATTTAATTTTGAACTTTAACTGTATTAGTTTAAAGTCTATTATTTAATACCGTTTTTTGCAGTGGCCGTGGCACCATTGTGGTATGGTTTTAGCAGAATCGAGGCCCAGGATTTAAACCCGGGACCTTTCGATTGTAACCACTAAGCTACCGACGCTGTTCTCTATTGACATAGAAAATTGTTTTCTTTGATCGACGACTCAGTTGAAACGCGCTTACTATAGTAGGTACAACTTCATACTAAAAAAAAGTGTAAGGTTTCATAGAAAAGGCTAGAAAGTATATTAATATAGTGTACAACTTAGTGATATTATTATTCTTACAGACAAACTTGAATGCATAAAAAGTTACTTTCGAGTGTGATAAATGCATTATGCGAATGTAATTTTTAATGAGCGCTGGGTTAACGGTTTTTTGCCGACTGTACATGAAATATATTGTGGTTTGTCGTAAAAGAGTCATCAGTTTTGTTGGCTGTCGTGAAAAAATATGTATTTAAATAGCTGTCGTGATAATGTTGCAGAACAAAGAAGCTTAAAGGAAATAAAACATTGGAAATTGTAGATCGGAAAAAGATCGTTTTAAAAAACTAAGCTTCTTAAAAAATTATCAATTTGAAAAAAATAATCAAAGAATGTCATAAGATTTGTTCGAAGAAATGTCGTGAAAAGCCTGCAAATTAAAGATGGATTATTTTGAATAACTGTGTTCTTCCCTATGTGCCAAAGTAAAAGTTGGTTATGTGTACCTTCCTATTGCAATGGCATTATATGTACCTACTTTCTGGGTGATTTTATAGTCATTTTGAATAAAAAGAGTTTGGGCACAGATTCGAAAGCAAAATCATTCGAAGGTATTAATTTGGCGAAAGACATTTTTTTTTCTTAAAAACCCCATAAATTTTTCCTTTCACCTGAACATTATTCCCCTACATTATCAAAAAAATATTTTTTTTCTTTGGAATAATACTTCTTCTTAAATAAATATTTTCCGATGATTTTGCTATCAAAACTGTGACTAAATTCTTTTTATCCGAAAATAAAAACTATAAAATAACCCGGTATAGGTACACCTTTCTATTTTTTCTGTACCTACACATGCGTATTGCGATGGTTTTCAAATGCAACTGTGATAAAGTATTATAAAGCGTTTTCACATTATCCGAGCCGATATCTAGTAGGAAGCCGATCCGATTTTTTTTTTGTTAAAAAGAATATTAGAACCGGAGTTACTAATATTCCCTCTAACCCCTCCAACTAAGCTAAATTGCTGGTGCTAGGAGTGGGTTCAAGTCGGTAGTGTAATGGCCAGGATTTAAGGCCTTACGATCGAGAGGTCCCGGGGTCTCGATCGTAAGGCCGACTCCTTAACCACTAAGCTATCGACGCTTTTATATTTAAGATATAGATATCTTTAGAAACGATATATTTAGATAATATTTATCTGACTTTCATTGACCGGCCCGATATCGGAGCCGTCACCAATATCGGATCGGATAACGTGAAAACGCTCTTATAGTGCAATACTTATCTGATGGTTTTTACGCTCCTATATGTATTAATTTTACTTAGATACTATGCTAAAAACAGTTTTATGAAAGTTTTAGTTAATTAACGACTCAACGACTTCCAATTATCTACCTAATACATATATTAAGTTCACATTAATTACGTCATGAAGCATACCATGATGAAATGAATACAAATAATATTGAACACTATCGTGAATGAAGTCTATGTTGAAGGTTTACTGTCAAATACATACAAAACAAACGATGTATAATACACAATTTTTTTAATAATTTTAATAATTAGAACAGAAATTACTAATACTCCCTCTAACCTAACCCCTCTAGCTAAGCTAAATTGCTTGTGTCAGGAGTGGGTTCACATCAATAGTGTAAAAGTCAGGATTCGAATCCGGGACTTTCGATCGTAAGGTCGACTCCCTTAACCACTAAGCTAGCTACTCTCAATTCAATGCATACTATTAGACAAGCCGTTTAGAACAACATTAGGCTCTCGGTTTGGGGGTGAGGCAGGAACGAGAGCCGGGACACAGACACTAGATAAATTAGTCAACGAATTTTGGTCCATATCTAAATAGGCAATAGCGTGCTTTTTTCTAGTGTCCTCTGTATGATAGCTACAAAATATTGCGCCCTACTTGATGTCAATTTCGATTTAAAAATTTTCCATACACATGGTTATTTATGCCTATTCAGTACTTCACGCGATAAAAACATTTCACTTACTTTTGCCAGTCAAGTCGTGACTACGGGTGCAGCATCGATCCCAAAACGTCGGCAAAAGTAAGTGATTTTTTTTATCGCGTGAAGTCCCGAACAGGCATAATAACCATAAGTTTACACCGCGACAGCCTAAAAATAACATTGTTCCATACAGTCAACCTAGTAACATACATAGAAGTAATTAATTTGTTCATTGTATCCATACTAATATTATAAATGCGAAAGTAACTCTGTCTGTCTGTCTGTATGTTACGCTTTCACGCCTCAACCACTGAACCGATTTTGATGAAATTTGGTATAGGAGTAGATTAGACTATGAGAAAGGACATAGGCTACGTTTGGTCGCGATAATTGACATCCACGCGGGCGGAGCCGCGGGCAAAAGCTAGTATATTATATTTTCAATCATATACCACTGTAAATTGTAACTAAGGTCGGTATACCGCGGGACATGAATCTTGGACCAAAATCGCGAGACAAATTTGAGTTCGTACCGCAGTAGCACCCCGTGCTACCTTCAAAAGACATCCAAGAAACGTGAACTGCGTGTATAGAGCACATTTTAGGTCCAAGATATATGTCCCGAGCAATAGTCACAGAACTAGTTACCTCAAGAAGGAGTACAGTCAGCGTCATAAGTATCTTGATAACAAAGTCTCAAAATGATCTTAAAACTCTCGTATTAAGAGCAAATCAAACTGTTTTATTGATTTAAACTGTATTAGTGTCCCAACTAAACGTGTATGCCAAGTATGAGAACAATCAGTCAACTGGCAGGGGATAAAAAAATTAAATTAAGATCATTTTGAGTACTTTGTACGTCAACATCTTTCTGATGCTGACTGTAACTACATCAAAATTCAATGTGAACTTACACCTTCTTAATTCCTCCATCAGCATTTTGGCAATATACTGACATACGACTCTAGCGAATGGCACTATCATTCCATCACTGTCTTGGGACATCTTTCCTTATTTGCTAGAATCACTTCACGCTTTTATTGATTAGGACTAAATATTCTGTTGGTCATATACAATGTTCCTATTTTTAACATTAGTTAACATGACGATAAAATTAGATTTTTAAGAATTCAAGGCGACTAATATTGCACATTTTTTTTATAAAGGACACGTCAATTTGACTTCACCTCGCCTGATGGTAAGCTAAAGGCAAAGTCTCGGAAAGAGGGTCACCATCGTAAATATATACTATGTTAACAGTGATGCACTCAGCTTGACGGCCTCATCAGATGCCTTTTCACGCCCCGCTTAAAGGACCCGGGACTGTAGAAAAAAGGAAACACGTGAGCTGGCAGGGAGTTGTAATTCTTGAAAGCACTATGTACTTCTGCTCTTGAAGGCTTCACACGTTTTCAAATTAATAAAGATCCTTTGTCTTTACATCGGTTTTATGAATCAAAACCCATAGGTAAGACACCACCAATCGTTACAATATGCAATCCCATTAAGTTTAACTCCCATGTAGGGCACAAATATAGACAAAATATTTAGAGTGATTCTTCAGTCTTGTTTCAACATTACTAAAAGTAATCGTATTGTCTATGAATTTATTGAAACATATTCACTTTAGGTACTTTAAAAAGTACTATCAAAGTATAACATATCACTGATTAAAAAAATCACGAAGTTATTTTGCGCAAGTGTAACACATTATGCTTGTATTGCATACCACAATAAAAAATAATATGCACACAACTTTAATAGAACACTAACATGATCGTACTGCCTTCACAAGGGCAATTTAACACGCAACAAAACAAATCCAATACTAAAAACATCTGTTTAGACGAAGCATTTGATACACTGCTTCTAAAGTTTTTGAACACTTATTTCATTTTGCATAAGACTGACTAAATCTGTCGTCCTCATAACAGAAAATATAAAATGACATATCCATTTTTATTCGAAATTCATCTTTAATGCTGTGCGTTAAGGTTCAATTTGAGTAGTTTCGTGTATACCTGAGATGTTAGTATATAAAGATCAGTGATAATCTTAGATTATAGTTATCTTGTATATTGTTTGCCAGATATCTCTCAAGGGCATAATAGCAATAAGATTGATATGAGATAAATCTGGCTTTCCCGGAAGAAACTCCTATTTTTTTATTTTATGACAAGATCGTCCAATTCTACCCAATACAGCTCATATTATATCATATCATATTTTCTTAGTTTTTGCTGAAAAACTATGCCTTGCAAAATAAAATATTGTCAACTAAACTGAAACTATGACTTTTTATAGACTGTATACGAAAAACATTGGGAAAGTGTTTTTTTTTATACTACTTAGGTGGCAGACAAGCACACGGCCCACCTGATGGAAAGTGGTTACCGCGGCCTATGGACGTATGCAACACCGGGGGCGTTACACTCGCGCTGCCTACCCTGATGAAACCTTCTAATGCCCCTCTTGAAGAACCCCATATTGTAGTCGCTTGGGAAAACCACGGCAGGGAGAACATTCCACAGCTTGAGCGTACGTGGGATGAAGTTCCTTTCATACCGCACGGTACGCACCGTATGAGGATGCAATGTGTGGGGATGAATTTCCTGCCTATGGCGAGCGGTGCGATGATAGAATGTAGCTGTGGGCATCATGTCAAATAATTCATCTGAGCACAAACCATTATATAGGCGGTAGAAAACACACAGTGAGGCAAAATCCCTTCTGAGGCTGAGAGGTTCCACATCGCCTGCGAGTATGGGACTGTCGACGCACGTCGAGCCTCAACGCACGTCTTTGCACCGAGTCGAAAGGGTTAAGCTGGCGTGCGGGCGCTCCGGCAAAAAGATGACACCAGTACTCCATGTGGGGCCGAACCTGTGCCTTATAAAGGAGGAGTCGCTGCCCCGCAGTGAAGTACTGCTTCGCCCTGTTAAGAACTCCAAGTTTCTCCAAGGTTCTCAAGTGGGACTTGAACCCACGACCTATCCCTTACAGGGGGAATGCTCTTCCAACTGAGCTATTGAGCCACACCTGCATCACTTCAAATTTCCCTTCTCTTTATATCCGTCTATAAGGGCGACGAAGCCATCTACCAACATTCTTACGAACTGTTGGAACCAATGTATGATTTTTCAACCATTTTTAAACATTGATTTTTGATGACTCCGCCTAAATGAAAAACATCGGGAAAATTGATGATTGATGTTTTTTTAGTTTTAAAGTTAGCATAATAAATGCTATAAACAATTCATACTTAAATTTTTATTAATTAAAATAACATATATAAATTTTTCTTACCAATAAAATTAGATTTTACTGAATCTATAAAATTTTAACTCTTCTATATTTATGGAAGCATTTATTCTAATGTGTGTGACGTCATAGCTTCTGTATCTAACACCATGCAAGTAAAAACATATGTTCTAAGCAACGTGAGCTTTGTATGTACAATATAATGTGATGTTTGACAAGGATATTCAAAGGTACAAAGGTAAAATAAAAAATCTTACGAACTAAAGTAGAGGCCAGAAATGTAGAAAGAAACGCTGGAAGGAAAACAGAAGAGAATATTTTAATTATTTATTGTTTATGTAAAATGTTGAGGATCACTGGCCGCTTGGAACTAATCCAATATAATTATATAGAGATGATGATTTACCCAGTAATCTATACTTAAAAGAACAGTAGCATGTGTGTTGTGCGATAACGAACGACTGCAATTATTAAATGGACACCCTCTTAAGCAGTATTATTTTAATCTTACTTTACGACTTTCATAGTGTGATTCGGGCCGTCAGTGTTTTTTTTTTATCGTGCTATAAATCCCCACGGATGCCACCCCCACGGAGCCGGTGGAGGTGGTTATGTCGGACTCGAACCGACTAAAACGCACGCCGTCTTGGGTCCTTGGTTGCCGGAGGTGAGATTGCCAAAAGCATATCTCTCGCACCCCGGCAGACCCAGGACCATCTTCCCCTTCGGGTTGTGGGGACCGCGGGTTCCCCTTCTTGCCTCGGTTACGGGGAAGCACACTTTGCGCCGCCGCCGTGGCCTGCTTCTGCTAGGGTGACAAGCAGCTCCACCGCTCACCCCCAGGCCAGCGCTCATGGAGGACGGAGGTCGTTCTGCGACCTCCGACGTCCGGTTCGCCTTCGCTCTGCGCGGGCTTCCCGAGCCCGGAGTCTAGTCCGGACCCGACCGGCCGCCTCCTTCTCGAGCATTACTTGCTCGCAGAAGGAGGCGGCCGTGCAACGTGGCGAGTGTGAGGACTCCCACCCCCAGAGCCGCCACTAGGACCCGCCTCGGCGTGTCCCACGCCGGGCACTCGGTCAGCGTGTGCAGCTCTGTGTCCTCGCTCGCATCACAGTGATGGCACTCGGACGTTGGCTCCTTCCGGATCCGACACAGGTAACTCCCGAAACACCCGTGTCCGGCCTCTCTAACCATTCCTCCATGATGTGATGGGTCTTACCGCCGCTATTACGGCGTGCCCTCGGGCCGTCAGTGTGCGTCACGATTAAATATTCCACAACATTCTACACAACGCCATCTAGGCCCATGGTAAGCTTTTATAGCTTTGTGTTTTTTTTGTAAATACATACATATTATACATAGCAACACCCAGACCAATGCAAATAGCCATATTCATGCATACAAATATTTGCACTGAGCGGGAATCGAACCCGCACCCGCGCATCCTGCGTGGCAGTCGCGTGCACTACCGCCACGCCACAGAGGCTGTCATAATACATAACGTAACAATTGTCTATATTCTACACCAAGGATATAACAATATAATACTTAATAGCAATTCGGTAGGTACATACAATAAATACATAAATACCTCGTGCCAAATGGTTTGAGAATAAAGTTCATTGACCGAGTTGACCTTGTGACCAGTTTGGATCGGTTACTTAGGGGTTGTCAACATTTTTCACACTGTAGCGAAACCGACTGCAGCGCCACGTGGTGCCCGCGTGACTCTTTATTTTTGTTAAACAAAAATCACTACTTTTAATACGATATTTAGTGCAAATTTTATTCTTAATCGATCTCGCAAGGCCTATAGTGTAATAGCCAAACTGGGTCAAATTTTATTTCTTACTGTAGTTGACATATTTATTTATCTTAGAAGACACACCTTAGAGTACCCAAATATCGACGGACAACGGTCCGAGTCCGATTCACATTATAAAAGTAAAATAAGATTGAAATATTACTTTTAAGAGATGGCGGTAAGGGCGCTGAATTGTGATAATATTCGTTAGCATGATATAATGGCATTATAGAACAAAAAAGTATGTAAGGTTTCATTTTTTTAAAGTGATTCGTTACCCTAGTAACCCTGCTTTCACGAACAGCTTTGCAATTCTTTAAGCATACAGCTTCGGGCATCTTAGCGCTGCGTCAGCCTTGATAGGGATTAGCGCCCTTTACACGTAGCAAATTGCGTGTGAAAGAGCGCGCCGCGAGACATAACTCGTTCTAGGGGCGTCCAGGATTTCGCGGTGGAATGCACGGGCGCATAATAGTGTAATTTTGGGAGAAAGAGAGGAAAAGAACATGCGCTCAGCTATTCTCTCTTCATTTTCGTGCGCACGCAATCGCGGTTTTTGTATCGTATGGTCTATACCGCGCGAAATATTTTGTACACTTTGAAATTCAAATATATTCCCACACGTCCTACCTGTTATGACTTACGGTGCCGAAACGGTGGACACTGACGGTAGGGCTAGTCCGTAAAGTCGCGCAGCGGGCTATGGTGCGAGCTATGCTTGGAGTTTCTTTGAAGGATAGAATTCGAAATGAGGTCATTCGACACAGAACCAAAGTTACAGACATAGCTCGCAGAATAAGCAAGCTCAAGTGGCAATGGGCTGGCCACATCTGTTGAAGGACTGATGGCCGTTGGAGCAGAGGAGTCCTAGAGTGGAGACCGCGAGAGATCTGAAAAAGGTGGCTGGGACAGACTGGATGCGGAGGGCGGAGGATCGGGTGAAATGGCGCACATTGAGAGAGGCCTATATCCAGCAGTGGACTGCATTGGGCTATTATTGATCCCACATGATTATACGTATGAGAATTCTGCCGCGCAATTTTGACGCTCAAGAAAGCTTGATTGCGTGACCTTCTACAGGCAGCTATTGTCATTGGTTGGATTGGGTGTCGTCACTGGAAATCGACCAATGGCAAACTCTATCAAAGTTGCCGCAGTTGCTCGACGCTGAATGCTTACGAGAATTGCACAGGGGGCTACCATAACGAAACAAGAGCAAATGAGCATAGCATCTAGCCATGAAGTTACTTTAAAACATATTTAGGAGATTGAAATTAGAACGAGACTGTATTTTGAACAGACTTTTATTTGAAGAATTACCCTTCAGAGTCTATTATAACGTAATATATCGCATGGTTTTATGGAATTAAATATCACAATCTGTGTATCCTATTTCAAAGAAACTATGGTATTTGTTATCCAAACCTTTTTATGGACGAAATTTGTCTGATATTTAAAGGTGGGTATTCACTGGTGTTATAGGGCGTAATATAACATGTTACAAAGCGAGCTTTTTTTAGTCAGTACGGAGAAACAAGTGAGCAACGACTCGAATGTATATTAGACAAGCTGTTTAGAAAACCAATTGGGTCACGGTCACGGTGCAATAAAAAAAATAGCTGAGTAGAAGGGAGCAAAATATGAGGGCGCTAAACCACGAGCGAAGCGAAGGATTCTGACGTCGAATCCTGAGCGAGTGAGGGATAACAAAGATGGGGAAAAATAATTTGCTTTGAAGTGATATATTCTATTTTTCATCCCCTTTCTATGAGAAAATATGTACCTACCGATTAGAAGAACAGAGACATAATTTGTGCGCTTTTGTTAATTATTTAGTTAGCACGAGTCCCCTATGTACCAAGCCAGTAATTCATACAATTTGCGTTCGATTTCTATGAATCCATACTAATATTATAAATGCGAAAGTAACTCTGTCTGTCTGTCTGTCTATCTGTCTGTATGTTACGCTTTCACGCCTAAACCACTGAACCGATTTTGATGAAATTTGGTATAGAGATAGATTGGACCTTGAGAAAGGACATTGGCTATGTTTGGTCGCGATAACCGACTTCCACGCGGGCGGAGCCGCGGGCAAAAGCTAGTGATATATATTCCAAATACAAATCACTTTTCCGACCGCATAAAAAGTTCCTAACAGAAAAGAGCTACTTTGCTCCCATTTATAGAGGAACAAAGCGACACTTTTCGAATAGAAGGGATGAAAAATATTCATTTTTGCCTCATCCAGATAGCCGAGCATGAATTTTGAATTTGGAACGGGACGTAGAAACTAAATAAATGAGTAAATGAATTTTGACGCCTGAGTTACAAAAGTTGTTGGTGTAACGTCATGCTCGCTTCGAATGTTACTTTACGCCAGTCAGTACCCACCTTTAGGGTAACTCATGCTTTAGCTTAGCATCCAAGCTATAAGGGCCTGATATCATGCCTAGCTCCGTGCATCTGTAATGAGCGCCATGTTGTTTTTTTTATAACAGCCATGCTTAGGCGGCGCGTCCATCACTTACCGATTTCATAGAATCCTTGCAAAGACACAAAAATAATTAATGTATTTTTTTTAAATAAATAAACTTTAATACCACAATTTACTAAAACGAATAAAAAAACATGATTCTCTATGGACATGTACAGTACAATATTAAAAAAAACCACTTTGTTAGTCATTTTCTTCATTTTTAGGGAACAAGGAGGGTAGTTGGGTGTCCTAAAAAATAAAATTGTTATTTACTCAAAAGGAATACTTTAGGATATGCAATAAAATATTTAACTCTTATTTAATTATTACTCAAAGCACTTTAAACTGCAGGTACGTATTATGAAAAGTTTAATATACTTTTCACAATACGTACCTACAGTTTAGGTATAAGCAATGCCTGAGTAAAAAATCTAGTTTTTTTAAATATAGGCACACCAGTCTTCACCTCGCCTGATGCTAAAAACTGAAGGCAAAGTCACAGGCAAAAATTACATAAACAGCCTCATCAGATGTTTTTAAGCCTCGCTTCAAGGACTCAATACTAGGAAGAAAAAAACAGGCAATTCCGATACCTATATATTTTGTTTAAAAATGTAAAGTTATAAAAAGGGTCTTTAACACACAGTATTAGAGTACATATTCTATTGCACATCCTTATAGCATGATAAAGCTCTAACACTCGACACCACTATATACAAAACGTTAGGTATAATATCCACATAAAGATATACTATAATATAGTAAGTCTTACCGATAGGAAGAGAGGCAGCCGAGTTCGGCATTGAGGAAGCTCCACCGCCGGGCGATGGAGGCGCCGTGAGAGCTGACAGAGCCTGGAATATTAAGAAAAAAATGTTAGAAGTCTTTATATCCGGGGGTCAGATGGGGACACCGTGGTTTCCACACTCGAGGGTACCATCTAGAAACCGAAGATGGCCCTTTTCTTTTTTTCATGCGGAAATCCCCTCGGATACCCCCCCTGCCGGAGCCGGAAGGGGAGGTTATGTCGGATTCGAACCGACTAAAAGCGCACGCCCACTGTGGGTTGTGGTGCTAAGCCGGAGGTGAGATTGTCATCGACATATCCTTCGCACCCCGGCTGACCCAGGGCCATCCCTTACGGTCTGGCCCTCCTCGGGAGGGGGGACAACGGTGTCCCCGACTCGCCCCCAGAATGGGGAGGCGAACTTTTCACCAAAGATGGCTCTGAGTTAGTCGGGGAGTGAGGGATATGCCAGTGGCAATCCCACTTCTGACAAGCGTCGGTAGCTTAGTGGTCAAGGAGTCGGAATAACGACCGAACTAAAGATCGAAAGGTCTCGGGTTCGAATCCTGGCCATTACACTACCGACGTGAACCCACTCCTAACACAAGCAATTTAGCTTAGCTGGAGAGGTTAGAGGGAATATTAGTAGCTTCGGTTTTAATATTCTTAAAAAAAAGAAAAAAAAAAGATAGCGTGCGGTTTTAGGAGGTTCAAAATTTTTGGTATCCGACAGGATTTCTGCACTATAAATAAGGAGGTCTTTAAATCTGTGAGAGATTGTATCATCACTTACTGCATTTTTTTTTCGTGCGGAAATCCCCTCGGATACCCCCCCTGCCGGAGCCGGAAGGGGAGGTTATGTCGGACTCGAACCGACTAAAACCGCACGCCGACTGTGGGTCTTGGTGCTAGGCCGGAGGTGAGGTTGTCATCGACATATCCCTCGCACCCCGGCTGACCCAGGGCCATCCCTTACGGTCTGGCCCTCCTCAGGAGGGGGGACAACGGTGTCCCCAGTATCATCACTTACTGCTGAAGTGTCTCATAGTTTAGATACATAATAATCATTTATTTGTGATACTCGTAGCATCCCAAGCTTATATTTCGAAGACAGAGTTCCTCTTAACTCACTTTTTGATTTGACTTCCACGGCTTTTATATGTGCCGTCTGACCTCCTAGCTCTGAGAAAAGCCTGCGTCAGGGTCTCGTCCGTCAACTAGAAGATGGAACGACTTGCAACTTGCAGGTGACAATGGTCTGGTCTTCCGTGGTACGAGGGAAGAACCTTAACGGTCCACTCTATATCCTAGCGTCTGAGAACCGAGCCAGTATACAGTTTCAGTCGGGGAGGTGGAAGTATCCCTGGGCATTTCCGCACGAAGAAGCAAAAAGATTGGCCTGGCCTCAAAGGTCCTATACAACAGTTGTCATGGCAACTGTGACCTACCATATGTGACCCCGACGGGTCCATATGCGGCGGCTGCAGCTCCACAGATGAACATTTGCTGTTGGACTTCTTCTTGCGCAGCCCGAACTTGCGCCGATCTTTCTTGACGTTCGGAGAGGCACCTTCCAGAGATACCTGTAATTGAACACCGGCTTTAGTAGATAAACATTTCTGAGGTTACTCAAAAGTGATCCGTATGGTGACAGAGAAAGAAACAAGACAGCCTCTGTGGCGTGGCAGTAGTGCATGCGGCTGCCACGCAGGAGGCCTGAGTTCGATCCCCGCTCAGTGCAAATATTTGTTTGCATGTATAAGGTCTCTATTTGCATTGGTGTGGGTGTTTCTATGTATAATATGTATGTATTTACAAAAAAAACTAAGTAGGTTTATCCACATTCTAGATTCCATAACACAAGCTAATTAGCTACTAGATAGCGTTGTGTAGAATGTTGTGGAATATTTATTTAAAAAAAAGTATCAACCCTCCTCGTCCGAAGGGTGTCGTAAGAGGCAGTTAACGGAAAAATACGCGGACGATATCAATACGAGAGATGGAAAACTCGGAATAAAATCTTGTACGCCATCTGGCCAGCGTGGACAACCAAGGCTTCCAACATCGGGAGACGACTATGTGCATCAGTGGATGATTAAAAATAAATAAAAACTATAAAATGAGAACCGACGTAATTTTACAGCTCTTTTACAATTCTTAATTTAAAATCGGTTATATGTATAATTTATTTTAACTATAAGATAATAACCAATTTATTGCATTGCAAGCCCACTTACATCTGTATCATGGTGAAGTTGTTGCTGCAACTCCAACGCGTCGAGCAACCGTTGCAACTGTTGCACAGACAGTTGCGCTTGGCCTAGCTCGCGAGATGCGTTCTCAAGGGGCCCGCCGGATTCTGTGGAGAACAACATATATGATACAGGCTTATTTATTTAACTGCAGAAATTGACATTGAGGCTTGCATACATACATCCCGTTAGGTTGAATTTAAACTGTATAAACTAATTTTCATGAATTTCACTAAGCAAAACGAATAAAATCCAGCTTTAGAATGTTACAAATGTAAATTAAGAAGTTAAATTTTTCGAAAAACATTGGAAAAAATGAAATGCTCAAGTGTGACTCGAACTCACGACCTTTCGCTTACAGGGCGACTGCTCTGCCAACTGAGCTATTAAGCACCACTTGAATCATTCCAAATTTTCCTTCTCTTTATATCCGTCTATAAGGGCGACGGTGCAGCCATCTACCAACATTCTTGAATGTTACTTACAGTACAGTGCACGCGCACTGTACTGAAAGTAAGATTGAACACGGGCTGATTCAAATAAAACAATTAATTTTTATATTTTTTTTTAAAGAAAAATTTAAATAATTTTAATAATATAGCGATCACTAACTGTGCTCACTAAAATTTATCCCTGTCTGAAATTTCATCCAGTACCCCTAGCACGAACAATTATCGTAATCATATCGAGAGAACGAAACATTGCGATTGGAAGGCTTCACTCACACACAGGTTCATAGTAGGCAGGCGGCCAATCGCAAAGCACCATTCTCTCGATACACAGATCTGTACACCTAGCACGAACAACTATAGTTATTGTATAGTAAGCGTATATAGTAAACGGAGCATTGCGATTGGCCGTCTGCTTACCGTGAACCTGTGTGTGAGTGAAGTCGGCCAATCGCGAAGCTCCATTCTCTCAATACGCATACTTTTTTTTTTTTTTTACTATATGATTACAATAGTTGTTCAACTGTTATGGCGTTAATAAGTAACAAACATTCAACAAAAAAAAAAAACAAAATGTATAAATATGCTCCTTTTTATTTCTTTTGTATTACTTTGTTTTAAGATTTTGCTGCATACCTAACCAAAATATGTAAAAAATGTGCGCTGTGTTTTTAAATAAAACATATTTTCTTTCTTCTTTCTTTCATTCATACAAAATTACAAATGAGATAATATTTTGGAAGTTACCCGACAGTATACCAGCTTGTCCTGTAACAGAAGGTTCCTTACCTATGATCCAGCTGGCCAGCCTTCCACCAGGGGTCCCGGACACGAAGCCTGCTTGCGGGCCCCTAATCGGCGGCGCCGTCGGGCTTAACAGCCCTATGGAGAAACATGTCAATGTGGGGATAGGGGGATTATAGCGGTTTGGAATATATTGGCAGTTGTAATTCAAGATTTTTTCTGTCTTGTCCTAACCAGCTTTAGATCATTGAAAAGTTATATTTGAGGTTGCAAAAGTCAGAAAACGCAAGTAGTGAAAATTTTGTGTACACCACAAATTACCCTGGGCATAATTCTGAGTGACATCGAGTTTCAAGCGCAGTCGCAACGTGTGAAGACGGTGTATTACAACTGGTTAACATAGAAGAGAGAAACAGCGTAAAACTAGACTAAGTGATGGCTTTTACGAACGCGCTTATTCGCGAAACGGTTTGTCACTCAGGAATGGAATCCATCGATCATCCTGGGTTTGTACGTATTCTGTGCAGGACCTGGTTCTATACAGCAATATAGAGGATACACAGGTTGTCTGGAAACATCCCAGATAGACAGACGTGATAAGACCGCCAATTGTACAGCTAAAGTAAAACCAACGAGACGAGAGAAAAAACCATTACTGAGTTATGTTGCGATAACTAGCGATTATTTTCTCTGTCCTTGTCGCAAATGTCACACGTACGCGACAATGACCGAGCGACAGCTGTCGTTACGTGTTTCGTAGTACAGGAAAGCTGTCAGCTCAGCGGTTCTAAACTGTCAGATTCGCCATCTTATGAGCAATTTAGCAAAACCGTCGGTAGCTTAGTGGTTAAGGAGTCGGCCTTACGATCGAGAGGTCCCGGGTTCGATCCTGGCCATTGCACTACCGACGTGAACCCACTCCTAGCACAAGCAATTTAGCTTAGTTGGAGGGGTTAAAGGGAATATTAGTAAATTTGGCTATAATATTCTTTAAAAAAAAAAACTGGAATGCGCTTGAAGTGATAAATGTTTGGAACTGCTGAAACTTTGTTTACATTTATTCTCCCGCTTCGATGGCTTTACTTATTATCCTTTGTTTGTACCCTATGTTTGGTGTACAATAAAGAGTATTTAATCTTATATTTTGGATGTCAAGTAAGGAAAATCCCAGTTTATGGGGTTGCAACCCTTGCCCCGCGGCAGTCACCATGAAATGGTTACACGCTATAACTATTGGACAAACTATTCGGCGCACAGAATAAAAAAAATCCTACAGTTTTCGGTATTTCCTACAACTTGGTTCTATGACTTTTAGTCCTCGATATATTTTTTTTCAAATAGTCTCTAACAGTTTATCAAAAATATATATTCCAAAACACTGAAATCCACATACTTGCATGGAAATAGAAGGGAGGTGCATGAGCGAGTACCTTGCTTTGAATATATAACACCATTAGTGACGTCATTAAAGGTAGATCTCTTGCCATTAACTAATTATAATAAATGACTTGCTTGTGCACACAATTTCGATCAAAAATAAGCAATAGCAACGATAAACATTTTATTAAGCCATTCATAGCTAAAGTAGATTTTATTGACGCCAATAAATAATTGTATTGGTCATCTTTCTATAATATAAAAATGAATCGTTAAATGTGTTGGTAAGCGCATAACTCAACAACGCCTGGACCAATTTGGCCAATTCTTTTTTTTAAATGTTCGTTGAAGTTCAAGGATGGTTTTCACGGCGAGAAAAATTCAAATAATTGCCGGGAACAGACATCCAGGCGGGCGGAGCCGCGGGCAAAAGCTAGTATTGAATAAAAATCTATCACTATGACCACGTTTACTTGAGCGCCTGGTCTTTTGAGATAAAAAATAAGTTCTAAAGATCTAGTTTTTAATAATATAATGTTGTTAATTATTCAAAACAATAAAAAACTATTAATCTCATACATTAAACTATAGGGGTAACTAACTAAATATATTAAACTACTTAGTCACTAATATCATAATATTACTTGAATCTAACGCTACAGTCCGTCAAATCTAAGAAGTACCGTTTGACAGTTCTGACAATTGAATGATAGGGATGGGATGAAAAAATCGATTACTATAATATCCGAACTTTAAGAGATCGATTACTATAATATCCGAATTTTAAGAAATCAATTGTTATAATTAAATAAAAGAAATGTTTAGGATATTTTTTTATTCACTACTAGTACTAGTATCGTCGTCTTCGTCATCATCGTCATTTAAATTAATGAACAGTTGATTGTCCATTACATTATCAAAGTGTACGTCTCTTTCGAAGTCGTCCATTATTATTTTCTTTGTTTTTTGTACTACTTTACTCCAATCTTCCTGTGTAACTTGGGCACATGCTTCCTTTAATAAACCTTCCATTTTCTTGACACTGAAGGGTGGTTTTGTGTTGTGTCTTGCTGCATAACCTGTAAAACAATAATGTAACTATTTGATAGCAGACGAAAACCATTGTTTAAATTATAAATGTTAGAAGTACTCGTGTTATTATTATAATATTATAAAATATTACCTTTAACTTGGGCCCAAATCAGTTCAATGGCATTATATTGGCAATGGTACGGAGGAAGTCGTATGACTTTGTGCCCGTGCTCTTCGGCCAATTGGTCAATTACATATGTCGGTTTTGGTGGTTTATGCAATTTCACTAACTGTAATAATTCAGCTTTTAATAGTGACATGTCGGCATCCACTCCTTTTCTTTGCAGCCATGCCACCAAATCTGCTTTCTTATTGGCTGACGTAGGTGCTTTATCAATTTGCACAGAGTGGTATGGGGCATTATCCATTATAATTGTGCTGTTAGGAGGGATATTCTGTAATAAATTTAAGAACCACTCTCGGAACCTTACTGCGTCCATTTCTTCATGATACTCTTTAGTGCTTTTGGATTGGAAAGCTAATAAAGAGTTTTCCACGAAGCCTGTAGACGCTGACCCAGCATGGCATATTATGAGGCGTCCACCTTTTCCTATCGGCACCTTCGAGCACGAAGCTTCAGAATCATCAGTCCATGTTTTCGGCACAGAATGGTTTTTTTTTTTTTTTTTTTTTTTATCGTGCGAAAAATCCCCACGGATACCACCCCCACGGAGCCGGTGGAGGCGGTTATGTCGGACTCGAACCGACTAAAACGCACGCCGTCTTGGGTCCTTGGTTGCCGGAGGTGAGATTGCCAAAAGCATATCTCTCGCACCCCGGCAGACCCAGGACCATCTCTATCGAGATGGCCCCCTTCGGGTTCGGGTTGTGGGGACCACAGTGTCCCCATCTAGCCCCGGTTACGGGGAGGCGCATTTTGCGCCGCCACCGCGGCCTGCTTCTGCTAGGGTGACAGGCGGCTCCACCGGTCACCCCCAGGCCAGCGCTCATGGAGGACGGAGGTCGTTCTGCGACCTCCGACGTCCGGTTCGTCTTCGCTCTGCGCGGGCTTCCCGGGCCCGGAGTCTGGTCCGGACCCGACCGGCCGCCTCCTTCTCGAGCATTACTTGCTCGCAGAAGGAGACAGCCGCACCCCAAGCGTTCGCGCATCTTACCATCGCTGTGAGCAACGTGGCGAGTGTGAGGACTCCCACCCCCAGAGCCGCCACTAGGACCCGCCTCGGCGTGTCCCACGCCGGGCACTCGGTCAGCGTGTGCAGCTCCGTGTCCTCGCTCGCATCACAGTGATGGCACTCGGACGTTGGCTCCTTCCGGATCCGACACAGGTAACTCCCGAAACACCCGTGTCCGGTGATCACCTGCGTCAGCCGGTACGAGAGGCTGCCGTGTGGCCTCTCTAGCCACTCCTCCATGATGGGTCTTACCGCCGCTATTACGGCGTGCCCTGCGCTTGGTCGCCCAAGTCGTAGCTCCCATTCCGCTACCATGTCCCTGTGGAGCTGAGACCTCACGGCCCGAATTTCATCAGGCTCGGGTTCCCGTCCCTGCTCCCGCGCCTCCTTTCGATACCGATATAGCATCGAAAGGGCTCTCGCATCCAGGTTCCACGGTAGGGATCCGGCAAGGAGACTCGCCGCCTCCAGAGATATCGTGCGGTACCCCCTAATGGCCCTGCTGGCCATTGCACGCTGTGGCCCACGCAGCAGACGCGCATTGTGGACCGTCAGAGTGTCCGCCCATATTGGGCACCCATATAGGGCCATAGACCGCACGACTCCCGCGTAGAGTCTCCTGCAGGAGTCATCCGGCCCCCTCATGTTGGGCAGCAGCCGCCCCAAGGCGGCAGCTGTGTCCTTCAATTTAGGGGCCAGTCTTCGGAGATGCTCCCCGAAGTTCCACCGGCCGTCGAGAACGAGTCCCAGATATTTCATCTGGGGCTTGATGGCGATGGAAATGTCTCCCACTATGAGGCTGGAATCCTCCGGTGGGACGCGCCGAGGCCCATGAAAGAACATGGCCTCGGTTTTTTTTTTTTTTTTTTTTATTTAATTTATTTTAACAAAAAAACATTTACATGCATGACATACATAGCCCCACAAAACCGTGTGATCGGTTTGTCTGCAGGATCCAGTCTCCGTACAATTGACATAATATATGTTTCAAAATAATATTTTTTAGTCATACATACATAAAACATACATGCTACACATATATGTTTCATGCATTGTACAACTACATATATGCATGCGTGTGCACATACATACACGTACACACACACATACACACACATGTGTACATACCATGGGTAATTACACGAATACCTACACATTCACACAAACACAAATATATCCATATTATCTATACACAGGACACATATTTTTACCTACAAAACACAGCACACGCAGACATAGGCTAGGCGGCACCATACCGCCAAATCACTATGATGACAGACTATTGAGATAGTATTGTTTTAGTTTTCTTTTAAACAGTTTGCCATTACCTTCCGATGCAACTTCCCTAGGCAAGCTGTTCATTAGGTACGGCAAACGTTTTTCAAGTGTTCTGTCACCATAGTAATTATGTATCCTAGGCACAACATACTTGCCTGATGTCATGGAGCGGGTACTGTGAACATTGTTGACCCTTTTGAGGATATGTTCTTGGCCGCCGAGGTTATTGATGGCTAATAGATATTTATGTTTTAACCTAACAGGTAAGACATTACATATTTTAAATAATTTTGTATAGTCATTTTTACATTGATCTTTGGTTTTTTTATTAACAAGGAATTTTAAAAATCTTATCTGTAAAGATTCTAATCTATCAATGTGTGTCTTGAAGGTAAGTCCATAGCAATCAAGGGCATATCCGAGTATTGGTTCCACAAGTGACAAATATAGATACCTTAATGTGCCTATAGGTACTTTGAAGCTGAGATGGTAAAATTTGCCCAATAATATTCTAAGTTTACCACACAAGAAATCAATATGATGGGCCCAGGAAAAATGTTCGTCAACCTTCAGACCAAGATAAGTAACGCAGTCACTTCTCTCTATTGGTTTGCATTTACAATTTAACATATTTTTATGTAAGCATTCAAAATTGTGAGTGTACAGAATTGGTTGATCTGTTGGTACCAGGTAAGGGGAGTGTATAAGTAGCAGTTTAGTTTTTTCTGTGTTTAAGACTATACCATTGTCGTGTGACCACTTGACGACTTTGTCTATGTCCTGCTGCACCAATCGGCACGTGTCACCTACGTCAGTGCCCGCACGGAGCGTGCACAGATCATCAGCGAACATATGCGCCGAGCAGTGCTGCAGCACGTTTGACAGGCTATTGACATGAATTAGGTAGCTCACAGGTCCACAGCCTGAGCCCTGGGGCACGCCACACTGCACCGTCATCTTGTCACTGAGCGTGTCACCCACCCTTACCCGGTAGGAGCGCGCAGTGAGGTAATCACGGAACCATTGGTTCAGTGGTTCTCCCACCCCGCACTCTGCCATCGCACCAAGTAGGGTTTCAGTTTCTATTGTATCAAATGCTTTTTTATAGTCAAAAAATATCGCTATAACAAATTTTTTGTCACCTAAATAATTATTGATTTCATTGGTAATTTTTGATAATAAAGTGTTAGTACTTTTCCCCTTTAAAATCCATGTTGACAACTGACCAATAGATTATGTTGTTGTAAGTATTTACTTATTTGATTTACAACACTTTTTTCCATTATTTTATCTATAGTTGACAGTAAGGCAATAGGTCTGTAGTTTGATACATTCTTTCTGTTTCCTTTTTTATAAATAGGGCGGATTATAGCTTCCTTTAGTTGGTTAGGGAAATTCCCCTGTTCAACAGACATATTAACAAGTTTGGCCAGAACTGGACTTATCTGATTAACTAGGAACTTGACGTCAGACATGCGGATGAGATCACAGCCCGTCGACTTTTTCAAGTCCATGCTTTTGATTATAGTTTTTATATCATAACTGGTGACAGGCTGCCATCTCATACTCATGTCTGGATGGTTAACATATGAATGCCTATTTAACATTTTTTTATCACAAATGTGTTTTATATCTGTAATTTCTTTAGTGAAATTGATGGCAAATTTATCACATATTTCTTTGATACTAGTTGTACTATGCATATGTGTGAGTATTTGGGTATCTAACGATTGCTTTGTCGTTCCCAACATAGTGTTAACTGTTTCCCACAGTTTTTTAATATTATTTTTACACTGCAATATACATTCTCTGTCATATTTATTTTTACTTTTATTTATAGCTTTTTGACATTTGTTTCTATATTTAGTATATGTAAGGCGTTTCAACATGTTTTTTGGATCGCTGTACCATACATTAAAAAGTCTATCCTTTTCTTTTATCATGTTTTTTAAATTACTGTTGATCCAGATTTTATTGTTTCTGTTACTACTATTATTTATCTTTATTGTGGTGTAGCATTCGTTATAAATCGAAGTGAAAGATTTGTATAAAGCAGTGTAAAGCTCGTTAGACGATTTTATTGACAACATACTCTGAAAGTCGATACTTGTTATTTTTTCTCTGACAAGTTTATTGTTTAGCACCCGTTTAGAATTGACATCGGGCGAGTTGCATAATGCACTATCCCCACCGCGGGCGTTTTCGTTGCGCGCACGTTTCCATTCCACCACCGCAGCCACCAAATAATGGTCAGAAATTTTATGTTTTATTACAGCTGATTCTATAGTGGTATTAGTAATTCTAACATAAATATGATCCAAACATGACTGTACCGTCTTACCCATTACGATTTCTTTTCTAGTTACATCTCTAATACATTGTGTAAATCCATATTCGGATAATAAGTTTTTGTATGATAAAACATTTCTGTCCTGGTAATGTAGTAAATTTAGGTTTATATCCCCACATAATATGACCTTAGAGCCGAATGGTAGACTTTCCAAGATATTACGTAATTCGATTAAAAATAGGTTTGTCATATCTTGTTTATTAATTTTTGGGGGTCTATAAATCGCGAGTAAGTAAATATTTTCCTTGTTATGCTTTAGTGTAATGGAAACGCACTCCGCTGCCCGCATATTAGTAGCTCGTGCTGTCTCGTAGTTACGTGCGGACAGTTCACTACGCGTGTATACTAAAACACCGCCACCTCTGCGATCGGGTCTTGTATATGTATTCAAATCATACCCGCCTATTTGGAATAAATTTACCATAGTGTGATTAATATTGGGTTCTGTGATGACTATTATCTGTAAATGATTGAGGCTAGTGTTAAGTACAGTTAATAACTCGTTATAGTGTTTTCTGAGAGAACATATATTCACATGTAGTACAGTCAGGGAATTTTTATTTACACATGAGCTTAACCAGATGTTTATATCATCTATACAACTGTAGTTCACACAACAATCAGTAATAAAGTCTACATAGTTAAAATCGGCGAATTTTATTGATACATGCTACACTAATATACAATAGGTACATAGCTAATGATTATGAATATACCTACTTATTTTGTAATAAATCATTTACATCTGTTTCTGTTCTAATCCATATAGCTTGTTCGCCTTCTGATTTTTTAGCTAATACTTTGCCGTTAGAAACCCATACGTATTCATAAATTCCTCGTAACTGTTTTTTAGCATTCCAGATCAGGCCTTTTGTGCTCTTTGGTAGGTCTTCGTTTATAAAGATTTTATTAGTCATCGATCCACCTGTAATTATATTACTTTTCATTTCCGTAAGTGTGCGACGTTGAGATAACCACTTGTTACGCGATTCGACTCCTGTTGACTTAAATCCCACTATTATGGAGGATGGCTTTGTCCCTTGTTTTGATGGGCGGCTTCGGCGTGCCCATTCAATGTTGTCACCGTGTTCACCCATTTTGTTGCCAATCTTGGTAACCAGCTCCATAACGTTTTCACTATCCAATTGTTCAACACCAACTATTTCTAGATTTAGTTTACGTGAGGATTGATCAAACTCGTTTAATTTTTGCTCGAGTACAAGGTTACATTTTTCTAGATATATACACTTGTTGTTAACGCTCACTACCTTCTTTTCCAGTTTTGTAATTTTCTGTTTGGCTTCCTCTTGTTCAGATAAAAGTAAATCATATTTATCAGATAGCATACTAATGCTCTGTTCGATGGTATCTAGATGCTTTTGAAGCGCCGGTATTGCACTAACCTTTTTCTGAATGTCCTTCAGTATTTTCTCGAGCCCTTGTATCTCTTCCTCAGGCTCCTCGCTCTCCGACCCTCCATCCTCGCAATTATTACAGTATATTCGGTTTACACCTGCTTTCATGTCTGTCAACAGGCCCTTAACACAGCCTCTATGGAAGGTGCCCCTGCACGATCCCTGACATATGAAGTGTACACCCTTCTTTGCCAAAGTTTTTTTACACTTTTGACATTCCATGACCCACTACTACGCAATAATAATCGAAATAGGTATTAGAATAGTACTAAGTTCACGAAATATGCTGTGTACGTGCGCACCGTAATACGCTGCGCGCGAGACTGATGCAGAGCCACCTCGAGACCCAGCCGCCGGATCCGCTCCACGACTTGGGCAACCGCGGTCGTGGCCTTCAGGGTCGCTATGTAGCCCCGCACGCCGTCACCAGCGTGTCATCCGCATAACACGTGACGGCGGCACCGTCCGCGAGCTCACCGCGAAGCACCCAGTCGTAACCGATGTTCCACAGTAGCGGTCCCAGGACCGATCCCTGCGGAACACCGCACGACATCTCTCGCCGACCGAGCCCGGTCGCACTTGGGTAGACGACTGCTCTCTCCGACAGATACGCCCCGACTATGCGGCGAAGGTAGAGAGGCACTTCGTGATACACGAGAGCCTCCCTAATGCAGCTCCAGGGCAGGGTGTTAAACGCGTTGGCGATGTCCAGTGACACCGCCAACACCACCTCGCCCCGAGCGACGGCGTCCCTCGCCAGAGTCCTCACGCGCATGATGGCATCCACGGTGGAGCGCCTCCGGCGGAAGCCATACTGGCCATCTGCCAGGTCAGGCCCCACCCTGGATAGGTGCTCGACGAGGCGCTTTGCAATGACTCTTTCAAAAAGCTTGCACACCTCGTCGAGCAACACTATGGGCCTGTAGGCGGACGGTGAGTCCGCCGGGCGCCCCGCCTTTCGGATGAGGACCAGTTTCCCCGCCCTTCTGGCCAATTTGGCTGCTTTTTGGCGGCGCTCCGTCTCTGTTTATTGGCTCCGACTACCTCCCAGCCCCCTGACGGGTGGCTCGAGGATTTAGCCGGAGCCAAGGCCCGGGCCGGGATTGAAGCCCGGGCCACGGGCGGGGCTGATGCCAGGGCTGGGGACTTCTTCCCCTTACCCTTGCCCTTCCCCTTATCCTTGCCCTGAGCGGAACCCGGAGGACCTGAATGGGGGCGGTGAGCCGGCACCGCCGCTGGGGAGGCAGGCCCCCCCCTCACTGCGGAGGCATACCCTGCCGGCGTCGCGAGAGGAGGACGCCGGGCGATATCTAGGATCGCCTCCAGCCGCCTATTGGTGCGCTCCTCCTGCGCCACCATCTCGGCGCGTATGGCCGCCATACATGCGGCCAACGACGCCGGCTCTGCCGGTCGAGTCGGTGGCTGCGCAGCTCGCGCTGGCCGCGGTGGCTGCGCGATTTGCGCTGGATGCGGCGGCTGCGCAGCTTGCGCCGGCCGCTCCGGCTGCACCGGCCGCCCCGCCAGTGCCGATTGCGCCGACCGCTCCAGATGCGCCTTCCGCATCGACCGAGTCACCACTCCCGGCAACTCGGTCAGGTGCTCCACCCTTCTCTTGAGGGCCTCCAGCTCCGCAGAACTCTTTCGAGCTGGCGCCGGGACTCGGCCTCCCGCCGTTGGGCCTCAGCCTCCCTCCTCGCCTGTTCCTCAATCTGGGCGGCCAGACCCTCACCGGCGGCTGCGATCTGCTCTACAATCCCGAGCATTTCGGCCTGCTCGGGAGTCGCATACTCCGCTTGTCTCGCCATTATCTGGCCAAGGCGGTGAGTGAGGATCATTGTCCTCCTGTAGATGGGCGAGTCCAGCGCCACCTCCCTCTCCGGGCTGGATGCACCAACCCACGGAGAGGAGTCCCGAGGAGGGGCGGCCCTCCCACCGCTCCTCCTCGCCCTTTCACGGCCTGTAGCCTGCACCTTCGGCTTAGGGGGGCACGGGCGCTCCTCTTCGCTGCTGCTGTTACTGCCGCTGGCGGCCGACCCAAGACCGGGAGGGATGAAATCCTCATCCCGCTCGTCCACCAGCGGCAGGGGAACCTTTTTATTCCCCTTCCCCTTGCGTTTTTTGGCTGCAGACCTCGTCTGCAACCCAGGCAACGCCTGCCTGTCCTCGTTGGTGGTGACGCCAGATTCCTCTGACGTCACCGCCGCCGCTGTTGGGGACGACGAATCGTCCAGGTGTAGCGCGACCTCCGCGCTACTGGTAGAGTTGGGGCCGGATCTAGAGCTCGGCGCCGGGCTCAAATGATGGTTGTCCCCCCCAGAATACGAGTGGGGACTGCCGTTGCCGACTGGCAACGGGAGGGACTCCCCAGCTAGGCTGGGACCCTCCTGGGTAGATTTCTCTATGTGTTTGTCCATCATTAGGTTAAGGTTAGTGTCCTCCGACGTTGACGCCCTTGGGACTGGACTCCCTCCAGCCACTCATCCCGTCGCCAGGCGTCAGAGCTTGGGATTGGGGATTTTTATAGAGGTTAACTCCTCGCAGATCCGAAGATCCACCGGTCCTGTCAATTCAGGATTACGGCCGGGCCGAACAGGGTCTGCACCAGACCGAATCCGTCCGCCCCTGGGAGTAATTTTTTATAGAGGTTGTCTTCCTCGCGGCCCACTAGGAGCCACCGTTCCTGACCTAGGTCAGGCTTACGGCTTGGCCGCACGGTGGTCTGCACCAGACCTTGTCCCCCACCTCTGGACGAAGCCAAAGGTGGAGAATCCGTCCGCCCTGCAGCGCGCCCTCCACTACGCCCTCTGCAATCAGAGGGACATGTGGAGGGCCCACGAGTGGCCCCCAACAGGGCCACTCCCACCTCGATTGTCAAAGCGTCTCTCCCCTGTCCCCTCTGAATACAGAGGGATACTGGGAGAGACGCCGACGACCACGGGCCTTGCAGGCCCGCCATCCCACGACCCCCACCTCAGTGTGGTCCGCCGATGGGTTATTTGTCAACGGCCAACAGAACTCCCAAAGTGGGAGTCTGTTAGCCGTTGTCCAGGGTGCACCAGCCCTCCCGTTTCCGCTCCCCAGGACCGCGGTCCAAAGGGGGAAGAAACGGGAAGGCCAACGTGGAGGTTACCCAACCAGCACCCCCGGCACAGAATGGTTGGAATTTAGCCAAGTTTCGTCCAAAAATATTACATTATCCCAGTTTATAATTTGTTTAACTTCGCGCAGGAATGTTAGTCGCTGCATAATTATGTCATGTCGCTCCATAACAATTTTTCGTTTGTCAACTTTTTTGTATCTGAAGCCAATTCCTGTTATTACCGTTCTCAACGACTCTATGCTTCCCTTATACAGCCCGGCATCTTTTAAAGTTGCACATAACTTTGCCAATGTTGGAAATTCGCCTCTTGTAAAATACCCGTATATATGGTTTCTAATAGCATGACTATCGAATTCATCGATGCCTGTCACAGGTTTATTTCTTTTTCGTTTTTTCGGTGTGTGAAGTACGTTACTGTCACTCCCCGAAGGCCCATATTTTTCACTTAATATTTTGCCAACGGTGCGGCTACCAATACCGAGAGCTTCACCGACGCGATCCCGAACTTGTGTAACTGGCAGTAGAAGTCCACCATTTTGAGATTCACGCTCAAAATACTCGTGTAATTTCACCACCAATTCACGAGCCTGGCTGTTCAAAGTACGTCCTCTTTTCGACATTATTAATAAACACTTGCTTAGTTCGGAGTCCAGTATAAATATTGCCAAGGTAAACGGATAAAGAATGATCAGTCCAGAAAAGTAATAGCCAAGTCACAAATTGTAAAACACAAACGAGAAAGCAAGTACGCGCACAGTCAGCTTCCAAGATGGCGAGAGACTGCTGACGCCGAACCGACCGAGCGGACCGCGTGCGCTTGTAGTTGGCAGTGTTGCCAGAAAAAAAAAATTGTAGAGACTTGGACACCTGCGATTTTGCCTATTGACCTAAAAATAATTAAATTAATTTATTTTAGGGTATCTGTGTATTCAGTGCATTATGCGGTCGCGCAGTAACGTCGTTAATTTATAACATCAGGCAACAACATTTTTGTGAATGGGTTCTACATACCTTATTTTTATTAGTTTTAGACGTAGAAATAAGACCTAGAAGAAAAAATTGTAATTGTAAAATCAATGGATGTGCTTGTTAAAAATTTGTTTATTTCTCTGTAATATGCAAACCCATACTATCATACACAAAAATAAATGTAAAAAACACTATCCCTGACTCCATTTACTATTTCGACAGCGTTAGCGCGAGAAACCCCGACTTATTTGGGCGCGAAAATCAAAAATCGACAAATCGCTTTCGACAACTTTTTAAAGAAGCAAATATATTTGATTTATAAATACGTATTTTTGGTGAATGGGTTTTATCTCATATTTTACGATTACATAACTATTTAGTTATGTAATCGTAATATGTGAGATAAATCCCATTCACATGAAAAAATATTTGTTTGGTTGTCAAGTGTAATTTGTAAATAATACATTCGATTTTTCGTATATGTAAACGATTTTTTTGCATACAAGTGTATCCGAAGAGTCGCAACACTACGTGCAGTGACCTAACTACGTAACTTTGTAATGAGGTCAAGAATATAACTATTAGAAATTATTTACTGTGTAAATATGTGTTATTTTGCTTTGTTTGAAAGTTTTCAATTACATTTAGATATTAAGAATTGTACATTTTTAGATACAATAATGAAATCTTTCTAAATTCATGGTTTTATGAAAAAGGTTATCGAAACTGAATAATGTACGTATGAACAAAGTTGTTTCGTTTTGAAAAATATGAAACGTCAAACGGTACCTCTTAGATTTGATGGACTGTAAGTTTAGTTAAAATTTGTCTACGTCACTAAAGTAAAGCCAACAAGACGAGAGAAAAAAGGTAAACAAAGCGACCATTACTGAGTTACGTTGCGATAACTACCGATTATTTTCTCTGTCCTTGTCGCACATGTCACACTTACGCGACAATGTCCAAGCGACAGCTGTCGTTACGTGTTCCGTAGTACAGGAAAGCTGTCAGCACAGTGGTTCTAAACTGTCAGATTCGCCATCTTATGAGTAATTTCATTCCTGTTTGGAATGCGCTTGAAGTGATAAATGTTTGCAACCGCTGAAACTTTGTTTACCTTTTTTCTCTCGCTTCGTTGGCTTTACTTTAATATACTAACAACTAACACCTTATTTCATTACAACTATAATATAAACTATATATTCCCGTAGAGGGTAAGTAGCAATATACTCATTACATAACATTATATTTTTCTATACCTGGTTTGTTTATCAAGCTATTCTAAGGTTGGATTTCACTATTGAAAAATTGAATTTACTTATAGATCGACCTTAATCGCTGTACCGCGTCCTAGGTACGCGCGGTGTTGCGGGGGACGAGGTAAAGAAAGAGATAGAAAGAGCATGAGTGGAAAGCGAGCGAGATACCGCCGTGAGTGTTGACGGCAGACTGACGAAATCTAACGGTAGATACTCCCCCGATCTCGCCGCGCACATAGGCTACGGTCGGTCTATACTTAAATCCATACCAATATTATACATGTGAAAGTAACTCTGTCTGTCTGTTTGTAACGCTTTCGCGGTTAAACCAATTCGCGGTTGAACCAATTTTGATGAAATTTGGTATAGGGGTAGATTAGACCATGAGAAAGAACATAAGCTATGTTTGATCGCGATAACCGACATCCACGCGGCCGGAGCCGCGGGCAATAGCTAGTAATTTATAACTGTTATATTGATTTAAAACTTTCTAAACATGTTTCGGGTGGCATTACATTAATTTGACACTATCAAGGGTCTAATAATGGGTGTCAAGTTATGGAATGTGGAACTTTTCAACAGCTACTTATAAGCCCCTAGGGGCTTTTTATACTAAAATACTTTATTACAGCGAAAATGCCCATCTTCTAAACCAAGATATTTTTTAACGAAGACAAGCTAATTCAAATGGGTATAAATTTATTTTTATTATATTGAAATACATCAAAATTTAAACTACAGAATAACTATACTAATTGCAAGTATCAGAACTGCACTACGATTCCTGAAATTCATCTCACCAGAAACGAAAGAGGGTCCACTACTACAGCGATATAACATCTTCATATCATCACTCTGTTTCAAGTCTATTGTAGAATCGGATATAGAGCTGGACAAAGTATTCGTGAATCTCTTACTCACGTACAAATGGTATACGTTATACTGTCTCTCCACAACTCTATCCTTCAAAAACCTTACGTACATTTTATCAGTCTGCGATTGATTAGACACCTTAAACAAAGGTGGTAAGAGCGTTATTTCTTTAATCTTATCCTGCCTTGATTTCGGCAATAGCTTCTTTCGAATTTCTCGATCGTATTTATTATCTGCTTGGAAATGGTAGTTGTGTGTTGTCTCTGAGTCTAAAACTCTCTTGATAGTTGTAGCGCGTTCTCGAGTTGAAATGAGTTTAAATCTATTTTGGATTACATGTTCAGCTTCCATTTTAACAGAATTACTTTCAAAGAAATCTGGTTCTTGTGTTTTCAGGTTCTTTGGAATGATTTCACTGTCTGTACCTTTATCGAAGTCTCCTATAGTTTGAGATTCAGAATGAGTTATCGTTTTTAAGTTGACAGGACTTAATCTTTTGTCGAGTACGTTTTTCTTATCAGCGAATTTAACAGTAATCGTATTTGTTGACATGTCTTTAGTATCGACATCACCGCAATTTGTCGGACTGCTAGTATCCCATTGGGTCGACACATCTTTGATCTTTGAATTGAGTGATTCGTCATTATAAATTTTGCCAAGGAAATTTAAACCTTGCATGTTTGCGCAAGTCTTCATAACTTTTTCATGTTTCTTTTTCAACTTTAAGTACAAAGAGTTTATATCTTTATATAAAGTCGGGACATTTTTAGACAGCAATGTTAAATTCTCCAACAGTAATATGATAAATTTCTCGTCAATAACTCTTGGGTTTGGTTTTTCGAAAACAGATGCTCTCGATATTTGACGTGTTTCGATTTTGGGAACCGAAAGTATTCCGTTATTATCTTTGACTTTTACTCTTTTTTTGGTTTGAAATTTTGTTGTCATGGGCTCCTTTCTAAAAGACATAATATAGCAAGACTGTTGATCGTCGTTTTCATAATATTCTTTATGTAAGGCGTTACTGCTATTGAAGGAGAGAGCTAAAGAATGCTCGCTTTCATGCGTTACCCGGCATCCTCTGATAGTCTTATCGGTACTGCTTAAGTAAGGTTTCAAATCAAACTCTTTATGTATTTCAAGCATCGATTTTCTTTTCAGTTCTTTTTTAAACAAGTCGTTAGAATTCGTACTATTCGTCGGTATGTACTTTAGCCATTTATCTGGTTTATCATTGTCTAAAAGTTCGGCGAATTCGAGTTTTAACTGCTTACGATTAGATTCACCGATATCCAACGGTTTTTCTTTAAGTTTTATAGTGATCGACATCATTCCTTTTATTGCTGGATCACTGACCATGGAGATATGTTCTAAATCGTATTTCGAAAGGTCTATAACAATGGATTTTTCATCAATATTTTCATAGATAAGCTTCTTTTCTTGGTAGCCTTTCACTGGTAAGCCTAATTCGTCTGATTGCATATTTTTAACACTATCATCTAGCGATTCATTTTGCGACTTGTCGCTGTCACTTTTCTTGTCGCCTATTTTTTTTGTTCTACAGAATATTGTTGTTACTTTGTCTAGTATATCTTTCAGATATACTTGTCCTGGATCAATATTTTCAGTGGGTTTGGTGTTTTCTCTGCTTAAAGTAGTAACACTTTTTGTAACTTTTTTTACAATAGATTCAGTTTGAACTTCACAATTAGGCTCAAGTTTAGAGGAACTAGATTGGGAGCTAGTATTCGTTAAACTAGTATCACCGTGGAGTAAAACATCCAAGTAAACACTTAGAAAACCCTTGGCAATTTCAGCAGAAATCGATGTTTCACTAATAAGGTGGTTAATAGTATCTTGTATTTTTTCAACGGAAGAATTGGAAGTGTCCCTTTTAAATTCTTCAGAAAGCTTTCCTATGTTGTCAATCAATGTTTTTGTAATTTTAATATCTTTTTCTTTACTTTGCGGAATGTTGCCAGTTGTTTCAACTATGTATACAGTGTTTTTAAGCAATGTTTCCAATTCTTGTATTCGTCGTTCTTTTTCAAAGCTTTCTGTATCACGTCTTGGGCTTAGACTATCAGTAAGACTATCTTTTTGATCTGTTTTAGTAGGGTTCTTTAATATAGAGTGTAAGTTCTTAATATCGTCACTTGTTCCGTGGAATTGAGTCTCTTTATTACCCGTTTCAATTGTAACGTTGGAGATATTTTGATCTTTGGTAAAGTATGCGATAGATTGTCTACTTATCGACTGTGTACGCGTCATATTTTTTCTAATAGGACCTATGGTCGTATTCTTTAACCAGTACTCCAGTAAGCTTCTAAAAAGATGCTTTACTGGATGATCATGATCTAATTTTGAATCGTACAACTCTCTTATGACTACTTTTATGTATTCTTCTGTTTCAAAATGCCTGTGCTTACTTTTCATAAGCGAGAATATTAACCTTTGAGTGATATCGTCGTAATCTGATGAAGTCATAGCGTCCTGGAAGGCTTTATTTTTCTTTTCGTGAGTACATATAGCTACCTGTATTTGGTTACTTTCCTTATCGAGTAGAGTAGAACAAGCAACCTCGTGATTTATTACTGGTTGGTAATTCATTGCCCTATACCCAAGTAGCATACATTTACTTATAGGTCTCTTTAACGTTGGTTCATCGAAAAAGTTCCTATATTTGACCAAATTAGTTGACTTTTTGCTTCTTCTCATTAAGTTAATGGGACTCAGACTACGAGATTTTTTGCGCGTGAAGAAATAATATGCTTGTGTTTCATTTACTTTGTTATCCATAAACATTTGTTTTACTAACGTTGGATTTAATGGATAGTCATGAAGTGCAGAATTAGATTCACGAGTATCTAGCAAGTTATTATTCTTCAAAGAATTGGCATCTAAATCTGTACTATGCATTTGTGATTCAGCTAAAGTACTTCCTTGAGAGCAATTGAAAGATTGTTCCGGAACGATATTTGGAAATTTCCGTCTTTCTAAATCTCGTGTGTCGAATCTTCTAGAAACACAGTTCATAGAACATAGGCTGGTCTGTTTTTCACAAGTTCTGCCTGCGCAGGGATTGTCTCCTGCGTTCAAATTTGTTTTGCTTCGAGACGAGGAATGATGGATGAAAATCTTATGTCGATTGCTGAAAGGGCATTTTTCTGTTTTATCGGAGAGAAAGGTTTCACTGAGGTAGTTCTCACTGAAGCTGCACAGTCGTGAACTAGTGCTTGTACCTTTAGGATAGAAAGAAAGGATAAGGGAATGGGATATGGAAGTATTATAAAATCTAATCGAATGACGGATTGGCTGGGCAAATTTATACTAGTTTTCGTTCATTAGAGGCCCTAGTCATTGAATAAATAAACCCACCACTTATAAGAACCCGGTACGAAACAGACGATACGCTCCCTACCTATCAAATATTTCTATAGAGCTGCTAATACCTCGTGCAAAATCAAGACATGAAACTAAACTACCTACCTGATGTTTAAAATTCTAATGTACACGCATGCTTAGCTATGCATTATATAATCTATGTTATAAACTTACGTGAAGAAGTGTCGGTAGGCGGGAGGTCGTCTAATGGCGCGTGGATCTTCGGCACTGACTCCCGCGCACCAAACGTGAGCAGATGTTGTCGATATAACCTTTGAACAAGAGATTTGGGTTATATTGGGAAAATATCTGGATAAATAATGTTTATCTCGGGGCTAATTCAGATGGCAATCGTTCAAAAAAGGAGTAGTAGAGCGGACTCCGGGCTTTAAGCACAAGCTTAGGATGCAACCAGAAAAATATAGAATTTGGTCTCTCGGTACGACGAGTGTAAGGTTCAGAGATCGGTTTATTTTGGCTTTTTGGTCACTATCGCTATGACAGCGCATCTGTTAAGAGTAGATAAAACCGAAGCAATACTTTTAATCTATTAATATTATAAATGGGAAAATTTGTGAAGATATTTGGATGTTTGTTAATAAATCATGCTCTAACGGGTGAACGGATTTGGCAGAAATTTTAACCCGTTAACAGGTTTCTCATGGGTTACGAGAACGGGATCAAGATTTCACGCGAGCGCAGCCGCGGGCTTCAGCTCTTATATTATAAACAAATGGTTTTAACCACTCTATAAAGATATCAAACTTCAGGCCGATATACGATAGAGAGAAAGCTCTAAAAAACCGAAGACGTCCGATATTTTTCCATTTTTGAATATACGTTTTGCTCACCTATGCGTCTTCAACACGTTAAGCCAAGTTCGGAACACCTCGGGTGTCTTCGCTCGAAGGTGGTATATAAACTCGTCAGCATCTATGTCGATGCGTCTTCTTCTCGCCTTCGCCGAGATCACCGAGAGCCCAACGTCTACCGAGCCGTGAAGGCGACCACGGGCTACGTCTGTCGGCGAACGCGCGTAGACCAATATACCACCGTCTATTACGAAGAACCGCTGCAAGAATAAGAAGAGGTTTAGTATCTATAGAAATAGGTATGGATCAAATGCAAAGAGGTGTTGTAGATTATTCTGTGACAGTTCGTGTGGTTAAGACGGCTGGATTCCGTCTGCTATGTCGATTTTTCTATGTAAGATAACTATTTCACACTTGATATATTTTTGGACAACAACCAAACACACTTACCGGTATTTTAAAAGTATATTGTACAATAAAGTATATTGTATTGTATTGTATATTAAAATAGGAAAAAATGTTAAGAGAAAAGGACCAAGTGATGACGTCAAGGTACGCTCTAACGTCATCGAGTATTAAAATGTAGTTACTTAAAGCGCCTCCTCTTTGTGTTTGCTAAGAACAGTCTAGCTAGAGATTAGAGCGAAAATAAACATAGTCACGGTAATATGGATCAGAGATTATTTGCGAAAGACATTTTTGGTAGGAAAACGTGATGGGAGTGATTTTAATATTGACATACCTTGTGCCACCCTTTGAGAGGCCATTTCCTCTTCTTGTGAAGGTATCCGTTGAAGACGTCTGGTCGCTTTTCAAACCGCTGACCGTCTTTTAATCCTTCCAGTACCTCCCACTCACTGCCGCGGCGCCGACTGCAATTTCAAAATGAAATGAATGACTTTGAAAGGTGGCATATACAATGACTAGTGTAGCCTTGTGGTTTTACCTGCGTAAGCTCTATTCTACAGGTGTTCTAAGTTGAAAGTAGGACTAATAATCTTCGAGGCTAAACCAATCTCATTTGCAGTGGCCCGAGCACGAAAATCTTCATAATCGTAACGTAAATGTATCGAGAAAACGGGGCATTGTGATTGGCTCACACAGGTTGACAGTAAGCAGGCGGCCAATCGCAATGCTCCATTATCTTGATACAACAAATACGAATATTTTTCGTGCTCAGGGCACTGGTCGGTTTACCTGCCTATTGACAGACAAGACTCTGGGGCTGACTTATTTTGAGGATGGAAGGTCACTCGGCAGTCGCTTCCATAAAAATCAAATGATACAAGAAGGAGCAGAAGAACGACTTTTAAGAGAGAAATTTCGATGCGGGTAGTATTTTCACTCGGAAGAAGAAAGTAAGTATTGCGCACGCGATACATTGATAATATTTATTCTCCACAGAGCCTAAAGCTAGATAAACTTAGCATAAGTAGAATAAAATTGACGTGAATAAGTTGAAACCATGTGCAAACCTTCTAGTCTTGCCACTACGTGGCGGTTGCGGCGGTGGGCGTGGCGCACGATCACCGCTATCAGCGGACAGCGAGGCGGTCTCACCGGAGCAGTCGGAATCTGACGGGGCACGGCGGAGCGCCGCTGCCCTGCCGGCAGCACCACGGCGACGTTCCCCTATAATCACAAGGAAGTACACCATTAACAGGAGTAGGACCATCCATAAGATCCATATACCACAAAATGCCATCCATATACGGTGCAGAGTATACCTGCTAGAACCAAGCGTTTCAGTGACTCATTCCTATGCCGCACCACTAAGACCTGGAACTCCCTGCCAGCTAACGTGTTTCCTTCTTCCTACAGTCCCGGGTCCTTTAAGCGGGGTGTGAAAAGGCATCTATTGAGGCCGTCAAGCTGAGTGCCACCACTGTTACGATGTTTACGATGGTGACCCTCTATCCGAGGCTTTGCTAAACTCAGGCAAGGTGAAGTCAAATTGACGTGTCCTATATAAAAAAAAAGATCCTACAGATCAGTGGAGTCAGTCCCCTGATGTTGGTCGATTCTTTTGGGTGTGCTCGACGATGTGACGTGAGAGGGAGTGACGTCACCAAGGTCACATCCTTAATAGCGATTGTGATTGGTGACATAGTAGAGCACATCTATGATACTGATAGTGATTGGTCGATTCTCTTGGATGTGATGGTCAACGAGCACATCCTAGAAGTAAAGATAAAGAATTGCACTGCTGGACATACACCTCTTTCAATGTTGGAAAGCTTTGGCCTACTGTATCCACCCTAGCTAGACAGGTTGATACAGGGTTTTGTTTCGCGTTTCCTTATCTCGCAGTGATATCGTTTGCGTATTTTTCCGTTAGTCGCCTCTTACGGACACCCTTCGGATGAGATGGGGTGGTGATACTTGTATTCTTTTTCCATCCCAGCAGCAGAATTAGGTGATAAACGTGTGGTCTTTAGTGGAGACTGTGAATCCATAAACGGAAGGTACGACGCTTTCCTAGACGATTACCTGAAAAAGTACCTAGCTGGAGTGGACCAGTTGCGTAAGGCGGAGCGTCAAGTGCTATTTCGCACATCGGGGGAGACCTGTGTCCAGCAATGGACTGCATAGTTGCCGTTTTTGAGAGGAGTTGGCCTTATATTTGAGAGCTCCCAGGTTTAATTCCAGGCTAGTACACTACCAACATGGTTACTTGTCATTTTGGTTAGAAGTACTTAAAAAAATGTTTCCGCGTGTTTATTTGTCATGAAAGCGAACAAAACAGTGCCTGTTTGTGGACAAAAGGATCGCTCCCTATTACGTCAGACTGAGAAACATATCGCAAAGTTGACACGTTCCTACCTACCATTCAGGAACACACACAAACAGGAGTATATTATTGTAGGTGCGTTTTAATTAATTGCTAATTTATCAAGGCGGTATCGAGTTACAACCTCGCACAAGTTAATTAAGTAAAGCAACCTCGGAAATATAGGGTTTCCATCGAACAGAATGTAATTGTTCTATTAATAAAATGTTCTATTTGTATTTCACCCTTGCGTAAGATTTTATTTCAATACGCATATACTGTAGAAGTTGAAAGCCAATTCTCGTAACAAAAATATGTTAAAATTTTCGCGGTGTGACTCAGGATGGTAGTTGTCACATAGTTTGAAGTATAAGTTATCTCAAAATACCCGAATCATGGTGAATTTTTGGTGTTCGTATTTACGCAGAACGAGCTCACTGTGTTGTTAAGTCTTGCTGGATTTTGCTGCTTACTGGGTTTGATTAAGTGGATGACTGGGTCCCAAGCTGGTGGTACGGTCCATCCATCCTCTCTATTAAAATTTGGGTGTTTTATAATTTCAATAGCCTCGCGGATCATTCTAGGAATATATCGGTGTTCTTTGGCGAGTATCTGTGGTTTATCAAACCTTAGGTAATGGTTGGTGCCTTTTTGCGCGTGTTCACATACAGCTGACTTTGTTGAGCGTTGGTGTTTTATGACAGCTATGTGTTCTTTGACCCGAGTGCCAATGCTTCGCTTGGTTTGACCAATATATGAGAGCCCACAGTCGGGTCGGGTGGGAAACGTCGGGTTAAAAAGTAACAATAACAAATATATCGCGATAGAATCCGTAAAGTGTGGTTTTATTTCAATGAGATATGTGATTTTTAAACATCGAATATTTGTGACTATTGAATTGAGCATAAAAACTGCGAATAAGACAAAAACAGCGAATTCTGCATGGTACCGATATTTGCTAAATTCGCGTAAGAAGTAAGTTTTTAGGAGACAGGCGGACTCTGGTATGGCTTCTGAACTTCCACTGAACTGGTTCTAAACCAAGTACGCATATTCAGAACGTTTTGTGCACATGAATGGTATATTCACCACATGTTGATGGCGCATCGCCTTACGTCAGGTCGTTCAAAGATGTGAATACCGAAACGTTAGATCAAATTAACAAGGTTTTAGTCGGTTTGATTACCGGGTGTGAAGCTAATTTCGAAATACGTTGAATGCAGTTTTGTTTTTTTTGTTTAAATAAAGGAATGTTTCCATTCACTGAAATTCTCCCAGTATTTCGAGAACTTCCCCTCCAGGGGGCATGAAAATCTTCCACCCTGTATATTATTATTATCATTTATTTCAGATTAAAAATCCATACAAATATTGTTAGTATCACAAACTTAATAAACTATATATACCACTTAGGTGGTAGACAAGCACACGACCAACCTTATGGGAAAGTGGTTACCGTAGCCTATGGACGTGTGCAACACCAGGGGCGTCACACTCGCACTGTCGAACTTCTCAAGACCCTCTTAAAGAACTCCATAATGTTTTTTGCTTCGAAAAAAAAAAACAGGAGGGAGTTCATTCCACAGATTAAGCGTGCGCAGAAAACCAGCCCAGCTGTCTCTGAAAACCAGCGCTGTCCGCCTGCACTACAACGCGGACAGCATTAAGCTGAGAGGCGGCCGTTTATTTCTACTTGGCAGTGTTGTAGTGTGTAGACACGTATTAAGCCTATATAAATATATGTACTGTTTAGATTTAACTGATTTAAGTCAGTCATGGAATAAACCTATCATTAATAGCACGTGTATCTATTATTTCATTCCTAATAGTCTTCTTGTGGCATCTCTTATAGATTCGATATATTCCATAGAGCATCGCACTTGCTATTATAATTAATATCGCACTCAATATTATATTAAGTGTGCTGAGGTGAAATGATATATCCTTTTGTGCGGAGCTGGCACCATTATTTCCACCCGATGCTGTTTGAGCGATAATTACTTCTGGTTCTTTAGACTGCTGTTTTCCCATTTTTACTTATTTTATTCAACATACGTATTAATCCTATATAAATCTATGTACTGTTTAGATTTAAGTCAGTCATGGAATAAACCTATCATTAATAGCACGTGTATCTATTATTTCTCGCTCCCGCTACTCCGAACCGTACAGTGTCCACACACGGTCAAGTAGAAATAAACGGCCGCCTCTCAGCTTACAAGTAGGTATCGTATAATTTATGTTATGTTGACATGTCTAAATATTGCCAAGTGATATAAAAATATTTTCTTTCTTTCTTTTCTTTCAGAATTAAGTTCATTTTATACCTCACTATACCTACGACTGTGACTAAACCTGTTTACATACAGAACAATACCTCATGTTTGCTATCTGAGTGTAAATAAAAGAATCTCTCGCTTATCTCCACAGTCCGAACAAATCTGCTTTCCTATCAACGTGCTAGTTGATTACATCCGATAAGTAATCTCCTGGATTTTGCAACGTGGATTTAGATAAGAGATAGAGATATAGATAGCTGAAGAGCAAACGGATGCAAGCGACATCGAATTTTCAAAGGAAAATGATCTTGAACAACTTTACAAACAAAATACTGAAGAGACATTTTCTTGTCAACTCTTATTGTTGTTTACACCCTTAAACCTTTTAACTGTCGATATGTTTCTGTATTTTACAAGACGTTTTGTATTGCTTAACAATAATATGTGTTTTTTATATTTTTTCGTATTTTTTATACATATCGTCTCTTTACTTGTAACCGCCGTTCCCAATAACATACTTACAGTTAAAGATAGATTGCATCTACGGATAAAGTGCTCGGCTGTTTAAATTTGAAACATAGTAACTCCTATTTCACACCAATTTCGGAAAATAAAATTTATCGCAGAGGGCCTTGCCCGCAAAAAACTCAGTTACCATGTTTTGAAATTAAACAGCCGATACGTCAAATTTGTCTGTTGCGATCTATCTTTAACTGTAAGTATGTTATTGAGAACGGCCGTAAGTAGATAACAGATAATATAAACGAAGGCTTCAGAAATACTCTTACAAGTAAAGAGACGATACGTATAAAAATACGAAGATTCGTAGATTATTTAATTATACTGTCAACCTAACTAACCTTGCCATTAGTTTTTATAATAGCAACTTAATTTGCGCCGTGATGGACCAAAATAACCAGACAGATATCTTTTTGTACTCCAAACACGTTTGTAGTCGGTACCTACACTTACTTCACGTTGATTTTTTGGTTTACTATTGGTGTGGTGTTTAGGGCTATTTTTGGTTCTCTGGGGCATTCTACACGATTTGATTAAACAAGATTACTAAATGCTGTTCTTTAATGAGACTTTTTATTTAGTTTATTCTTTATTGTACACTTACATGGTATTCTTAAAAATAAGTGAAATATTATGCACGAAGGCGAGCTTAATCCTAGGTTGAGTTCTCTTCCAGCAAACCGAGTAATAGCAATGTAAAAGGAGGCAGTCTTGTGCACATTCCTTTTGGGACAACAATCACCTTTTCTGGACTTGACAAGAATTATTCATACCTACTAGTACTATAAATGCGAACTGTAATTGTCTGTCTGTTACGCTTTTACACCTAAACCACTGAATTGATTTTGTTGAAATTTGGTATAAGGGTAGATTAGACTTAAGAAAGGACATAGGCTATGTTTGGTAGCGATAGCTGACATTCACGCGGTCGGAGCTGCTGGCAACAGTTAATATTAAAAATACTAACGCAACTCTTTCTGTTCCTCTTTCACGCAGAAATAGATTCGAACTTGGGAACGGACATAGGCTACCTTTTGTGGCGAAAAAGGAGTTAAGGGGTTTCAAATAGGGAATGAAAGTTTGTACGAAATGTTTAAATACATAGAAAGAAAGATAGAAACAATATTCGTTTATTATACACGTACACTACACACTGAACAAAAGAAAATATTAAAAGGAAAACAAAACATACAAAATAAAAGAACCCCAAAAAAGGCAATACATTTATAGCTTGGAAAAGGATATAGACTGCGGACGAAGCCGCAGGCAACAGCTAGTAGTTAATGGTTTAAGGCTGCTGGGCGCGAAAACAGGTCTATCGAACATGAAAATGGCCACCCACATTTGCCCGTGGTATGTCCACCTTCATCAATACATAGTATAATGCAAAGTCGCTTTCCGCGTGCCTATGTATGCTTATATCTTCAAAACTACGCTATAGATTTTGATGCGGTTTCTTTTAATAGATAGAGCAATTCAAGAGGAAGGTTTATATGCATAATACATGTTTAATATAGTAGAGGGTGCAGCGGGAACGGGATATGACGCCACGCGGCACGATGTTCGCCGGGTCAGCTAGTAACTCTATATATTCCATCGTGTCACGACAGCTATGGAGGTGACCTACATCCACGGAATTACGGTTATGCGAATATATCTCATTTATTTAGGGATATCTGTAATCGTTATTTATTACGCACAGCTCACCGGTCATATGGATATTTGAAAGGGTCTGTTATAAGAGCAGGCGGTAAAAAGTACTTCACATTTGGGTCAGTATCATTTGTCTATGGTATAATATGTATATCTAAGTGTAAAGCAGTTACGTTTATACATTGGAGATCGCCGGACCGGCTAGACGGACAGTCTATGGCCGTGAGGCAAATGAACACACAATTAGCAGGTAGCTGGCCGGTCGACTAGTGGGAGCAATTGTCGACCTTATTGCATCACATATTTATGACATTTTTTTCTGCGAAATGACATATAGTTAAGAAAATTGCGCCTTCTCATCTTTCAGGTACTGCGGACTGTGCCTGCGCTGCTGCTGCCTCGGCAGAGACCCTCAAACGGCGCAAATATAGTAGTTTAAGTGATAATTACATATTTGAGCCTTTGGGGAGTTTGGGGTCGAGACGCTGGGATCATGGGGTCCAAGTGCACGTCTATTATACAAAGAAATATCTAAACGTTTAATAGACACTACCCGTGACCAGAGGGCTGGTTTATTCCTTGCGCAAAGGATTGGCATTGCCATTCAACGTGGCAATGCCGCCAGCCTACTGGCCACCCTCCCGGTTGACGTCGATGGGGAGGAATTCTTTGACGCCTGAACCTACAGTTTTGCACATACCTTTATATTTTTATTTATATTAATTATTATATTACTTAAATTATGTACATAAAAGTTAAGAAAATGTTATTAAGGTCGAAAATCGTTTTTCTGTTCTTAGTAGTCCTTGTAGTCGGTTCGAGTCCCATATAACATGCCCACCTAACGATTTTGCTATCGAAACTGTGTCCGAACCGAAATCTTTGTTACGAAACGACTAAGTATACAATCTGGGTGTATAATATACCATTTCAGATATTTTTTGCGTATTTTAGTTAAACAATACAGAATCAGCGTCATTAAAAATTAATGGACATCCATACTAATATTATAAATAAAATACTAATATTATAAATGCGAAAGTAACTGTCTGTATGTTTTTTTTTATCGTGCGATAAATCCCCACGGATACCACCCCCACGGAGCCGGTGGAGGCGGTTATGTCGGACTCGAACCGACTAAAACGCACGCCGTCTTGGGTCCTTGGTTGCCGGAAGTGAGATTGCTAAAAGCATATATCTCGCACATCTGTCTGTATGTTACGATACCACTGAACACTGAACCGATTTTGATAAAATTTGGTATAGGGATAGATTAGATCTTAAGAAAGGACATAGGCTATGTTTTGTCGCGATAACCGACATCCACGCGGGCGGAGCCGCGGGCAAAAGCTAGTCGATAATATGTATTCCACGATGAACGCAAAAACTACTGAACGGAATTTGATACGGTTTAAGGGAAGGTTCATATCTGACGGAACATGCGTCGCGTATTATAGACGCTGTACGCTCGACGCACTAACGCACTAATCGGTTGAGTGTGAACGGTCAAGTGTTTTTCTATACATTTGTCTGTTCTGACGTTACGCGACCGATAATACGCGACGCATGTTCCGTCAGATATGAACCTTCCCTAACCCTTATAGCATCACTTCGGTGTCCGTCTGTTAAGACCTTTTTCTCAGGAATGCTTGGAGATATCAAGTTGAAATACATACCGCATAGGTACTCAGGTCTATAACGTCTTGAAACTGTGTAATAAAAATTAAATAAATAAAAAAACCCCGTCACAAGAAACACCTCCAAAAAGTTGAAACTAAATGGAGTTTGCCTTTTAATTTCTGATATACCTAGTAATATTTTGATTCAACAGTTGTCATGTCGGGGGACCCTAACTGGTTAAGCACTCCGTTTTATTATCGGTATACACACACACACACGCACACACACACACACACACACACACGTCAATCTAATAACACCCCGTCGTTTTTGCGTCGGGGGTTAAAATCAAGCTTCTTGTACTACCCCATAGATCTTCTATGTTTATAGGAAGCCTACATGAGTATTTATTTGACAAGCTAAGTCGACACAATCAAAATACATTGCGGCATAATTTGACCCTGAATTTAATTTTATATGGAACCCTCCACGTCGGAATCGCACTTGACCGGCTTTTTTTGTTTGAAAAGTCATACCGTCATACATTTGAAAAGTCAGACTTAAAATCTTATTTTATTGCAATTCGTGGCGTAGAACCGGATATACCTATGACTAAGGGCCTAGCCACATCAGTGCGTTGCGACAACGCATCGCAAAACGCCTAAGTCTCGATAACCGACATTCACTTGGGCAGAGCCTATAGCAGGTATAGCTCGTAGCATATATCTCTGACCTAAATCGCAAGATATAAAAGGCCGCGACACGCGGATTGTTTTGTAATATGTATATATGTATGCTTGGTGAATCTGAGCTCGTCCACCGCTGAAGTACCCCTTGCTATCCACAAAAGACATCCAAGAAATATGTAATGCGCATAAAGCACATTTTGATTACATTTTAGGTCCAAGATATATGGCTCAAGCAATATCATGCAGACATTCATACATCCATACTAATATTATAAATGCGAAAGTAACTCTGTCTGTCTGTCTGTCTGTCTGTCTGTCTGTCTGTCTATCAGTCTGTCTGTCTGTATGTTACGCTTTCACGCCTAAACCACTGAACCGATTTTGATGAAATTTGGTGTAGGGGTAGATTAGACCTTGAGAAAGGACATAGGTCATGTTTGGTCGCGATAACCGACATCCACGCGGGCGGAGCCGCGGGCAAAAGCTAGTAAAAAATAATACATGAATGAATTTTACAGCATTAAGTATGCTAACTATACAAATCGAAAAATGAATCTTCTCGGCCGGGACTTGAATCCGAGATCTTTCCCTGACAGGGGGAATGCCTTGACCAACTCGGCTACCGAGACACGCCCGATGTGATTCAAATTTCGCTTCTATGTATTATACGTCTTTAAGGCGACGCGACGGTGGATCCATACTTCCATACTAATATTATAAATGCGAAAGTAACTCTGTCTGTCTTTCTGTATGTTACGCTTTCACGCCTAAACCACTGAACCGATTTTGATGAAATTTGGTACAGAGGTAGATTAGACCATGAGGAAGGACATAGGCTATGTTTGGTCGCTATAACCAACATCCACGCGGGCGGAGCCGCGGACAAAAGCTAGTAAATAATAAAGTTATTTCGAAATGTCAGAACCAGATCAAACAATTCATAAGTTCAGAAATTGCACTGTAGAATTGGAGCCAAAACTCCACATAGCACAATAAAGTTTCAAGCATGACCCAGTAGGTCACTGGCAGCGCAATGCGACACACTATAAAAGTTCATGTTAATATACGGCAAGTAATCTTCGCATTTTAGATATCACGCAAACGTTAACTAATCGACATTTTAATGCGATAGCGTTTTTAAAGCTCGGATAAGCCGACGCCTTATAGTATTAAAGCATTCGAGCTGCACGGGTTCGACTCCTAGATAAGTAGTTTGAAGCGGTGGTAGCTTAGTGGTTAATGAGTCGGCCTTACGATCGGGATGTCCCGGGTTCAAATCCTGGCCATTACACTACCAACGTCAACCCACTCCTAGCATAAGGAATTTAGCTTAGTTGGAGGGGTTAGAGGGAATATTAGTATCTTCAGTTCCAATATTCTTTAAAAAAAGTATTGGGACTTGACATTTATGACATACGTTGTCGACCGTCATATACGTCAAATCCCATACATTCGTCATTCTACAATACACACGTATTTGTCTTGTCTAGGCTAGGTGGACTGTGTGGATAAAATGTGTATCCATGAATATGTTATTTGCATTTGTCTGGATATCTCCGTGCATCCGAGAGCACGTTAAGCCGTCGGCGGTACCGATTGTCATACGAAAATATATGGCAGTCTTATGAGTAACCCTAAAAATTACGTATTAAAAGGCCCGCGTGGTGGAAAGTAGTTTTTAGTTACCTATCGATACCGTGGCCTATGGATGAGTGCAACACCACGGGAATCACACCCATGTTACCGACCCTGTAAGCACAGACAGTTTCTGGGCCGTCACTGCAGAAGACAAAAGCAGGACAAGCCTTTGGTCTTCCCACTGACAGCACAAAAACGTTCCTCTGGCTACCCTACTCACCGCCAGGAGCACAATACGCGGTTATTTTTTTATTAAGGCCACGTCAATTTGACTTCACCTCGCCTGATGGTAAGCTAAAGGCAAAGTCTTGAAAAAAAAGGGTCACCATGGTAAACATGTACCATGTTAACAGTGGTGGCACTCAGCTTGACGGCCTCATCAGATGCCTTTTCACGCCACGCTTAAAGGACTCGGGACTGTAGGAAGAAGGAAACACGTGAGCTGGCAGGGAGTTCCTGGTCTTAACGGTGCGGTTTAGGAATGAGTCACTTAAACGCTTGGTTCTAGCAGGTATATTCTGCACCGTATACGGATGGCATTCTTAATTAATTTTTGCATAGATATAGGTTTTTATCGCCTTCACTATCAAATGGAGAACAGTCCCTAATCTGCCTCCTTGTATGACTTACAACCCAGGGGAAAACGTACTACTCAAAATAAATTATTCAGTTCTAAGGCAGTCCCGGTCCCAAAAGCTCCTGTCCTTGACGTAATGTCCGTAACCAATGTTACCATTGGGTAAAGTACTATAAAGTTTTATACATGTACTAGCTGTCCCGGCGAACTTCGTACCGCCAATTTTTTCCCGCCCCGCGATCGGTGTCAGATCCCGTTCCCGCTGCACCATTTAGGGGGATGAAAAATAGATGTTGGCCGATTCTCAGACCTACTCAATATGCTCACAAAATTTCATCAAAATCGGTCAAGCCGTTTCGGAGGAGTATGGCAACGAAAACTGTGACACGAGAATTTTATATATTAGATTCACGCCTGTTAAATTTTAGAAAGTGTAGACAGAGGTGTGTACTTTGTCAACTATGATTTTTAGTTTTACGTAATGGGCAAGCCTATTGCAGTCAACTTGGGCACTTAGTCAAGGACTGAGTTTACTGTCGGATGGAGAACAGCCCTATCCCTTAGTCGCCTTGTATGAGACCCACGAAAAGAGATGAGGTGACTCTCTTCTACCGGGAACAAAGTTTTACACTGTTTCTGATTCCAAATACATACGAGTTGGACCAATTTCAGCAGAAACACAAAATGGCAGAAATAGTCCTGCCATAGGTCATTAAAAACGAGGGAGTATTGTCGATAAAAAAATTGTTAGCAAAATCAAGTACATGTTTGTGAGTATCGGTTAATAGGAATGCGCGTTTCAAGAACGTTCACGTCACGGTTGGCCAATAATAGGGCCAGGTTCACTCGGCTTGGTTACTGCACTGAAAACTGGTAGGTACCTCTGGTATTGCAACCGCTAATGGTTTTCACCAATTTCAATTCAATGGTTAGACACCAGTTTCAGTAGCAGAGAGCTAACATACATACATACAATCACGCCTTTATTGCCAGGAGGGTTAGGCAGAGGTGAATTAACGTAACGTAGTAATAGAGGGTGAGCCGTATTGCCGCATTCCTGGCACTATTGTTGACTTAAGCCGTGCATCCGAGGTTGAGTCTGGGCTGTGTATATTTGTCTGATGTTAAATAGCGCTATCCCTTAGTCGCCTTGCAGAGAGCTAAGGGGGAAAGTATAGTCGTGGCGATGATGATTCAAGTCAGTCTAACAATGGGTCAACACCCTGGGAACTCTCCGTGCCTTGGAGAGTACGCTAAGCCGTCGGTCCCCATTACAATCCAAAATCTATGGCTTTAGGGCTCCAATACGGGTATTCGGAGCTCTAAAATCCGACAAGCTGGTCTAGCTACAGACCTTAGATATAGTCAGTGAGTTGTGGAGGTCAGATGACAGTCGCTTCACGGATAACATAGAAGTGCTTCCCATACTCAATGAATAATGTAAGCAGCATGACATTGATCCCTTCTTAGTCAGTGTGCCTTCAGCAAGAAGACTTCTAGTTGTAACTTTTTCAAATGCTCATAGTGCAGCATGTCTCAATACTCAATTTTATTATATATTTTGCACGTCTGCTGCATGGTCCGCAGCGTGCAATGGCCAGCAGGGCCATCAGGGGGGTATCGCACGATATCCTTGGAGGCGGCGAGTCTCCTTGCCGGATCCCTACCGTGGAACCTGGATGCTATATCGGTATCGAAAGGAGGCGCGGGAGCAGGGACGGGAACCCGAGCCTGAAGAAATTCGGGCCGTGAGGTCCCAGCTTCACCGGGACATAGTAGCTGAGTGTGAGCTACGACTTGGGCGACCAAGCGCAGGGCACGCCGTAATAGCGGCGATAAGACCCATCATGGAGGAATGGCAAGAGAGGCCACACATAACTTTTGTTTTTTTTTTTTATTTGCTAGCCTCTGCTTACAAGTAGGTAACTATACTAATATCTAGAAGTGAAAACTTGTAATTGGCTTCCAGATGTTTAATCTGCCTTTTATTTGACTGTATTAGCTGTAAGTTTTCCATGTGTAAATAAATAAATACTTAGATTGCCGTGAAGCGACTTCGTTCAATAAGAAACTAGGAGTTCAGTCCATCCAAACTGGTTGTCTGGAAGAAATCGCAGATCGCGATAAGGCCACCCATTGTACAACTTTCTATCATGCATGTATCCTCTGTTCTATGTTTGGTGTGCAATAAAGAGTATTCTATTCTATTCTAGCTTATGAATGAGTCAAGAATGAATCAACTCACGTTTATTTTCGAGGCGCGTTGGCTCCGTGACATTTTTCAGTCCTCCGTGATTCATGTCTTCCTTACTACAAGTGCTTAGCAGCAACCATCTTAGTTCAGCTGGAAAAAATAAAAAATAAGTTTAAAAAAAACCCGACTACTGCATAAACAAAAGTACGGTCAACATCAGATCGATGTAGAACAACAAAGTACTTAAAAAGATTTGAATGAGTTTTTTATAGCATTTATTATGCTAACTGTTAAGTTCGAAAAACATTGGAAAAAATGAAATGCTCAAGTGAGACTCGAACTCACGACCTTTCGCTTACAGGGCGACTGCTCTGCCAACTGAGCTATTGAGCACCACTTGAATCATTCCAAATTTTCCTTCTCTTTATATCCGACTATAAGGGCGACGGTGCAGCCATCTACCAACATTCTTACGAACCGTTGGAAACAATGAATGATTTTTCAACCATTTTTAAACATTGATGTGGTGCTCAATAGCTCAGTTGGCAGAGCAGTCACCCTGTAAGCGAAAGGTCGTGAGTTCGAGTCTCACTTGAGCATTTCATTTTTTCCAATGTTTTTCGTACTTAAAAAGATCTTAATATCATGGTGTTAAGATTTTTTTGAGCGCCCTACCAGTCGATATCGATGATCTTAATTCCTTGGTTTACCCCCCCCCCCCCCCCCTCCTGTTGACCGATTGTTCTGATATTTGGTACACATGTTTAGTTCGGACAATAATACAATTTGAATCAATCACAGTTTCATTTGCTCTTAATACCTTGGTTTTAAGATCATATGATCGTCATATCATATGATAGATCTATAGATATTTCTGACGTAGGAACTATTTAATATTTAGATTGGTTTCATTAAAATATATTCATACTTCGAAAAACATCGGAAAAATCAAACGCTCAAGTGAGACTTGAACTCAGTGCTGAGCAGAAGGTCCTCGAAGCTGAATGTCTTTTGAATGAGTTAGTCCACTAGTTAAAACGTCTATCGAATAATGTGACCTCAACGTGAAAATGGCCAAGGAGCAAGTCGTCTTCAATTCATGTAGTCCTTAGTGCAAACGGTCTTCAAAGGAAAATAACATAAAATCATATAGAGGTTAACGCATAATGAGCTCTTTCATGCGCAAATGTACTGTTTTTGCCACTTATGAAACCTCTTTTAATCAAATCTCTTCTACGTGCTTGAAAACTTTATTCTTAGGTATAGAAGTAATAAAATGAAGTATATTTTTCGAAAAGTTATTTTGTGCTGTGATATAAAATGGAAAATAATGCTGAAACTTCTGATCAAATTTCAGAAAACAAGCTGGTTTTCATTCAGAGTCAAAAGCAAAAGCCTGTTTTGTTGATTGATGGTTACAGATTCTTAACTCTATTAGCTCAAGTATAAATTTTAATTAAACAGGAACATAATTTGGGCATACTTAAATAAATAAAATATTTTAACCCTGATTTTTTTAATTATCCTAACGGTGAAACAAGTCGGTGTGAGCCCATGTTTCAATTCAACGTCCAACGACACAAAAATGAGGACGTTTTGCTCTCAGTAGTTTTTACTTTGCGAACACACAAATCGAGGACGTTTTGCTCTCAGTACGTTTTACTTTGCGAACATTAAGCAACAATAACATTTTGCTTCGAAAACTAGCAAACTATTTCAATTGTGGACGTTTTGCTCTTAGGGTATTTTATATAGCGGTTAATATTACATCAAGAACGTTTAGCTTCGAGGACCTTCTGCTCAGCACAGCTTGAACTCACGACCTTTCCCTTACAGGGGGAATGCTCTTCCAACTGAGCTATTGAGCCACACCTGATTCATTTCAAATTTTCCTTCTCTTTATATCCGTCTTTACGAATTGTTGGAAACAATGAAGTGATTTTTCAACCATTTTTAAACATTGAATTTTGATGACTCCGCCCGAATATTTGACTGAATTTATAGCATTTTCAATGCTAACTTTAAAGTTCGAAAAACATCGGAAAAAATGAAACGCTCAAGTTATAGAATAGTATATAGTACAGTTAGCATTAAAAATGCTATAAAAATTCAGTCAAATATATTCATAGTTAAACGTTCAAAGGGTAGTTCTCTGAGTAGCTCCTTTCGCGTCGCCGTAGTCAAGTCAAAAAGGAATTATTGACTAATGTATTTTGGGACAAACAACATACGTGGCTTCATTCAACAACGCAATAATTTGAGGTTAGAAATACGACTGCATACGTCAATTGTGACAGTTCCACAATAGCAGCGGTTTGTGAATGACATGTTGTTCTGTGAGATACTATTAAAACAGTCAACTGCAAGCTTTATGTTTACTATTTGCAGTATATAAGCAGATCAGAAAATGAGATTCACTGAATCTATTTTATAACCTCTACTAGCTTTTGCCCGCGACTTCGTCCGCGTTAAGTTCGAAATAAAAAGGTTTAGGACACACTGCTGCTGTACCCGCGACCCAGATAAAGTTTCTTAAAATTTCTGTGAGCCTGGCACTTCATGCCAATGTACCAGGGTCACAGAAATACTGATCCGTGAGTCGCGGTCAATGTTGTTTAATTGCAATCAAACAGACCTTTCTAATAAAAAAAACCGCATGAAAATCCGTTCAGTAGTTTTTGCGTCCATCGCGAACAAACATTTCCAATTTACGGTGATATTCACTGAACATTTTTCCTAAACACTATTAGATTCTTTAAATCGATTTAGAGAGAAAATAAACTTTCAACAAGAAAAAAATATGAAAATAAACATGTCAAATGAATTTCCAACAGTTCGTAAGAATGTTGGTAGATGGCTGCACCGTCGCCCTTATAGACGGATATAAAGAGAAGGAAAATTTGGAATGATTCAAGTGGTGCTCAATAGCTTAGTTGGCAGAGCAGTCGCCCTGTAAGCGAAAGGTCGTGAGTTCGAGTCTCACTTGAGCATTTCATTTTTTCCAATGTTTTCGAACTTAACAGTTAGCATAATAAATGCTATAAAAAATTCATTCAGATGTCAAATGAATTTTAAATTGACATGAGGCTGACATTATTACTAAAATCAATACAAGTAGCAGAAATATGAAAATGACGATGGTGAAACTTCTCTAACATATCCGAGAACTTCTTGTAATGGGCTTATGTGTTTGGCTGCTATAATTTTGTTCCCAATCTTGGCTGCCAATTTCAGCTTAATTAAATTGACACGTAGGGTCACCTGCCAACGAAATGCCTATTTAGGGGGAATTTATGAAAGGGTCATCCAGGAACAGAAAGTTGAATTCCGAAAATGTTGAAATCCCTAAATAATTACTTTCCCAAAATGACGATTATTTTTAATTTCGCAAAATGTTGAATTGGGTATAGGTACACATAGGCACATTTTTTTTTTTATCGTGCGATAAATCCCCACGGATACCACCCCCACGGAGCCGGTAGAGGTGGTTATGTCGGACTCGAACCGACTAAAACGCACGCCGTCTTGGGTCCTTGGTTGCCGGAGGTGAGATTTTTTTTTTTTTAATATTCCACAACATTTTTTTTTATAGCTTGTGTTGTGGAATCTAGAATGCGGATAAATATACTTATATACTTTTTTGTAAACACATACATATTATACATAGAAACACCCAGACCAATGCAAATAGCCATATTCATGAATACAAATATTTGCACTGAGCGGGAATCGAACCCGCGCCTCCTGCGTGGCAGTCGCGTGCACTACCGCCACGCCACCGAGGCACGCACCCCGGCAGACCCAGGACCATCTCTTTCGAGATGGCCCCCTTCGGGTTGTGGGGACCGCAGGGTCCCCTACACATAGGCCCTAATATTACCGAGAGCATTACAATTTAATTATCGTTATTGCTAAATTGAAATAAGTAATAACATGAATAATTATAACTAATAGCATTAAGTAGATTAGAATAGGACCACCCCATCTTGTCCCGTGTATGTCGTAGAAGGCGATTAGGATAGGGCTGTTCACCATCCGACAGTAAACATAAAGCCCATGACAAAGTGCCCGCTTAACGGCAATAGGCTCACCTCCTGTTTCGTGGGACCTAAAATCATAGGTGTCGAAATGTTGCCGTAAATACTCCTTTGTCTACCCCTTCGGGGATTTACGCTCTTTACGAAGATGCGACATACCAAATCAAAAGTCGGGTTCTGCAAGTACAGACGGCAAAAAAGATAGGTATACATCTTTATAAGAAACGATGTATACCTACCTACATATCTCCCTTGCTATGTGTACGTAATTACCAATTAAAGGAACTTACTAATATCTGTGCTAATATTATAAATTCAAAAGTAACACTGTCTGTATGTTAACCACTGAACCGACCCCTCGTTCCCGAACCAGTGGCATAGGGGTAGATTAGACCTTGAGAAAGGGCATAGACTATGTATGGTCGTGATAACCGATATCCACGTAAGCAGAGCCGCGAGCAAAAGCAGTAGTTAATACACTGACGGACTCATAAACTGCATCAAAGTAATAGACGACTTTGAAATAAATATTTTAACCAAGTATGCATACTTTCTATACAGATTTAAATTGAAACCTCTAGATTGGTTCGTGAACTTTAAAACAGCGTAGGGTCATATCTTTAAGTTTAAGTTTATGTACTGGAAAGGACCTTAAGACTTTTTTTGAAGAAAAAACAGAAATTTAAGAAAAATTGGTTTAATTAAAAAATTGGTTTTAACAATAGACACAAACTTTATGCAAGGGTTTATTTGTGTTTTAATAAGGTGTATTACCCCCACGTGCCCTTATTACGGATTCTAATCGGTTCCGCATAGATTTTATAAGGGTTTTTAAAAGATCTTGCGGAATATTGTCCCATTCTTCTGAAAGTGCTGTTCTTAGTGCTGCCACTGTCGTGGGCGAAGGGTTTCTCGCATATACAGCTCTTTTTAAATTGTCCCAAACATGCTCGATGGGATTAAGATCCGGGCTGCGTGCTGGCCAATTCATTGTACGTATCCCAACCTCTTCGCAATAATGTTGAACTTGTGCAGCTGCATGCGGCCGGGCATTATCCTGCATTAAAGTAAAATTTTCGCCTATGAATCCCATGTAAGGCACCACGTGATCTTCTAATATCTCTGTTATGTAGCGATGTGCTGTCAAACCCCCTCTATTACCGTTTTGACGGACCATGTCTATGAACACAAGTTCTGTTCGCCCGTTCATCGATATGCCACCCCAGACCATACATGAACCGCTTCCAAAAGGAACACGCTCCTCAATGCAACTTTGAGCATATCGCTCCCCACGTCGACGATAGACTCTTCTGCGACCATCTGCACCATATAAACATGTCCTACACTCGTCCGTGAACAATACAGAGGCCCACTGCTCTTCTGTCCAATTCAGGTGATGACGCGCAAATCTTAAGCGAGCTTGTCTGTGAGCTGTAGACAACTTTGGACCATTTGCTGGTCTAAAAGGGGTGATATCCGCTTCCTTTAACCTTCTTCTTATTGTTCGTGCACACACGTTTACTCCACGCACTTCATTAAGCTCGGTTTTGATGTTAACTGACGTGAGGAAACGATTTCGCAGGGAAGTTATAACAATAAATCGGTCATCACGACCTGTGGTTGCTCGAGTTCTGCCTGTACCACGTCTCCTCCTGTAAGAACCTGTCTCTACAAACCTTCTGTATATTCTAGAAACCGTAGACTGGTTTAAATTTAAATTTCTACCAATCGTTCGTTGATCCAAGCCCTCCCGCACCAATGCTACAATTTGTGCCGCTTGTTCGGACGAAGTATCCATATTATGGTTCAAAAACTCTCGATGTGTTAAAAAACTAACCCAACAATTATGCTGGTAACAATAATTCAATTGACAAAACAAAAAAAATCAATGAGAATCAATTTAAAACTTTGCTATAAATAACACGCAAATCTGATACTACAAGTAAATTTTCTTTTCCCGGCTATATTCATTTGTTTTACTGCAGTTCTATTTTTAATTTTTTTTTTTTTAAGATTAAGAGCCAGTCTTTCCATATTTATATAATTTAATCTAAAAAGTTTGCATACTTATTATAAAAAATCCTTTTAGAGTAAACCTGAACTTTGATGCAGTTTATGAGTCCGTCAGTGTATTTTCCCCTGCAATATTATGAGCTAATGATACTCAGTTTTAGCAATGCGGTACCATGCAGGTACTTAGAAACTAGGGCAATGAATAACACAAGTCGAATACATGGGGTAAAATGAAACTTCTCGGGCGGGACTCGAACCGCCGATTTTTCTCTTACAGGGGGAATGCCTCGAAACAGAATAACCAGACACGAATAAACAGAAAGATCGCGAGTTTGAGACACGCCCGAGAAGTTTCCTTTTTTCCTATGTATTTGATTTGTATAGATAGCATACTAAATGCAGTAAAATTCATTCAAGAATAACACAAGTGCCTACTTATCATAATCGTTCGCGGAACATTTGACTAACGAACTCAGCCTGAATCTCGATTTATCTGAGGACAGATTGTATAGACAGGTTGATAGTTTGACATATTGTCAATACAATTTGTCCTCAGATAAATTGAGATTCAGGCTGAGTGTCATTCTAGAATACGGGCCTAAAGCAAACAGTGTTTATTTCGTCTCATTTTAAATGAAATAAATAAGCTATGATTCAAAAGCCGACCGCAATCACCTGCCGATGCAGCGCATACATTACTTGTTAAACTTCGCTACGGATAAAGGGCACAATTGAGAAGCCGCAATGAATTGCTGCTGCGTTCGGCTGAAGTTGTCGTATGTATCGTATGCTTATTAAATTAAGAATGGTGAAAGAGCGGTAAAAAATGTGTTGGTTCTTATTTTATAGTTTTTATTTATTTTTAATCATCTACCCAACCTAACCTAGTAACTGATTTGACTATAAAATTTAATGACGTCACTAAATCTTTTTTCATACAAGTTACCTTTTAACTTATCGTTTTGGTGTTTAGTAAAAAGTAACTAATTTGATTGACTACTCGGTAGAATACCCAATTTCTGTTACGGACTATACGTTTTAATAATAATTATGTTTGGGTAGGTCAAGGACCAAAGAATGTTTATACAAAAAAAAGTATATATTTTTAGTTGTTGTAAAAATCTTGCATTTTATACATGAATACTTAACACCAATGTTATTTTACAACCTCTGTGGCGTGGCGTTAGTGTGCTTGATTGCGATGCTGGGGATGCGGTTTTGATTCCCGCTCAGTGGTAAATAATGCATTGAATATGTCTTTTTGCATTGGTCTGGATGTTTCTGTACCTCGGAGAGCAGTTACATACATAGGTTATTTATGACTATTCGGGACTTCACGCGATGACAAAATACCAAAAATAATAAATTGAATATTCATGAATTTATTTAGGATTTATGACATTACAAATATATTTTATTGACATGATTATTAGTGATAACATTAACTTACATGGAATGAACATAATTGATATAATTAATAGACTGTTAATTTGATATGACTAATTGACTTAATATGTATATATGACTTAATATTTGCACGCTCCATGGAGCAGAATATGCTGTACCTACTAGTCCTAAGACACAATATCTGTAACCATATTCGAAGCAAATAAACGATTGAATTGAATTGATAAAAATTTTAAATTACTTTTACCGACGTTTCGGGTGCGATGCTGCACCCGTGGTCAAGACTTGACTGTCATAAATAACCATGACTTTACACCGTGATAGCTTAAAAATAATATCTGTTATGTACAGTCGGCACCCTAAAAAGTTTGACTAACAGAACTTTAACATTGCCAAGTGTTGTAGAGGACAGATGGTAGTCTTACAGAAAATATCGAAGTTCAGACACTTCGCAAGTGGACTCTGTACTTAGGACTCCGGGTAAGACATCAAATACGACGGGATTAAATTAAATTAAATGTTATGATTATTTGGAAGAAAGGTTACATGCATTGTACACAATTTAGTTATTAAGTTAAGCGTTTTTTTTTATTTATTTTTTTATAAGTAGCATTTATTATGCTAACTTTTTAAGATCGAAATACATCGGGAAAAAGAAGAGCTTAAATGGAACTTGAACCCACGACCTTCCCCTTAAAGGTGGAATGCTCTACGAACTGAGCTATTGAGCTTTGAGCCACACCTGAACCACTTCAAATTGCCCTTCTGTTTATATTCGTCTTTAAGGGCGAGCATTTAAGGAAGAGCATTCCCCCTGTAAGGGAAAGGTCGTGGGTTCAAGTCTTGAGCGCTTCTTTTTAACCCCCGACGCAAAAACGACGGGGTGTTATTAACCCCCGACGCAAAAACGACGGGATGTTATAAGTTTGACGTGTCTGTGTGTGTGTGTGTGTGTGTGTGTGTGTGTGTGTGTGTGTGTGTGTGTGTGTGTGTCTGTCTGTGGCATCGTAGCACCCAAACGGATGAACTGATTTGGATGTAGTTTTTTTTGTTTGAAAGGTATATTAGTCGAGAGTGTTCTTAGCTATGTTTGAAAAAAGTCGGTCCATGATGGCCGCCGCCACAACATGTCGGAATACATATTTCTTCATAATTCCCTCAATATGGGTATCAAATGAAAGAGCTTGACTAGTAGATCATTTTAAAAAGTATAAAATTAAATTAAATTATAAATTTAAAAAACCCCCGATAATTATCAAATTAGGGGGCGAGAGTAGACGAGATAGGTTTAAGGGTCGAGAGGACACCAATAAAGAAATCTTTATTTAGGGGTCGAGGGGTCGAGAGTGGACTAAACCGTCACAAAAAACCTCCAAAAAGTTGCAAATAAATGAATAAATTTTGATTCAACGGTTGCCATGTCGGGGGACCTTGAATTGTTCCGATAATATAAAGGAGTACTTAAACAATTAGGATCCCCCGACATGGCAACCGTTGAATCAAAATTTATTCATTTATTTTCAACTTTATGGAGGTTTTTTGTGACGGGGGTTTTTCCCGAAGTATTTCGAAGTTTAATGATATTCAGAACTGTGATGCAATGGGTGACCAGCTGCTTTCCTAGATAGGCTACATGTAGCCTGTTTTAAGGATAAGCAGTGCCTTCCCATTAACTCAAGGATGATGATGATAGTAGGAAAATTTTGCATCACTAACACTTAATTAAATCCGTACCGAATAATTAGCGGATCTATCAGAATCTCACACACAAAAACACCCGCTAAATTAAACGAGTAGACCGGTGACTCTCGTTCCGGATCGTTCCTGGTGCAAAGGCTGGCCATCGCTATCCAGCGTGGCAACGCAGCAAGTCTGTTGGGCACTTTTGCACCGGGAACGATCAGGGGTGGCTTGTTTGATTAGCACAGGTTAACTGTGCCCTGTGTTATTTTATTTTAAGGACTATAATTGTTATTGAGTTTATTAAAGACGTTTAAAAAAATTCTTTTAATTAAACTTTGAACAATAATTATGTTTTAAATGAAAGGCATTGAGACCATAGACTGACTTTTATTCATATTGTCACAAACCATTATGTAGGTTTCATAGATAATAATTTATAATTCACCACATCTTCCCCTGTTTTAAATGAAAAGCATTGAGACCATAGACTGACTTTTATTCATATTGTCACAAACCATTATGTAGGTTTCATAGATAATAATTTATAATTCACCACAAATTACTTATAGTTTTCAAATACATAGGGAAAAAGAATCTTCTCGGGCGGGACTCGAACCCGCAGTCTTTCGCTTACAGGGGGAATGCCTGACCAATTCGGCTACCGAGACACGCCCGATATGATTCAAATTTCCCATCTTATACGTCTTTAAGGCGACTTCTTTTTCCCTATGTATTTGATTTGTATAGTTAGCATAATTAATGCTGTAAAAATTCCTTCAATTGTTTGGGCGCAGTTATCAAAAAATCAATGTTTAAAAATGATTGTAACTTCATTCATTGATTCCGATAGTTCGTAAGAAAATCGGTAGATGACGCCACGTCGCCTTAAAGACGTATAAGATGGGAAATTTGAATCATATCGGGCGTGTCTCGGTAGCCGAATTGGTCAGGCATTCCCCCTGTAAGGGAAAGACTGCGGGTTCGAGTCCCGCCCGAGAAGATTCTTTTTCCCTATGTATTTGATTTGTATAGTTAGCATACTTAATGCTGTAAAAATTCCTTCAATACTTATAGTTTTGTTGCACCATTTCATAACATTTAATGTTTTCCGCATTTGTATAACTAAATTTTCCTCTAAAAATAAAATTATACAACAATTATATTTTTATCATTCAAGGATATCGAGAGCTATTACCTATCTGATAGATAAATTTAAGTTGACTGATAATAATATTATCCTATGTCACGGAAATAAGCTCTATAATTATATATTATTATAATAATTTACTTATTACAATTAAACATGCATGACTGATTATATTCCCAGAGCGGCCAAAAAGCAGTATGGTGGTCTAAATAATACATGGTAAATATCCCGATAGTTCTAGTAAAGCAGTATGGAAAATTTATGAATATACTATAGAACAAAAAGAACGGACGGGTCTTATACGGTAACCATAACTTCAGGGAATGAATGTAGGACAATATTAGTTTTGCAAAGGACTCGAGGCTTCGAGTCTTCATTTTATGGATTCGACTCAATAGTGTAGTGTGTAGACACGCATTAAGCCTATATAAATCTATGCACTTTTAGATTTGAGTCAGTCATGGAATAAACCTATCATTAATAGCACGTGTATCTATTAATGATAGGTTTATTCCATGACTGACTTAAATCTAAACAGTACATAGATTTATATAGGCTTAATGCTAGTCATGGAATAAACCTATCATTAATAGCACGTGTATCTATTAATGATAGGTTTATTTCATGACTGACTTAAATCTAAACAGTACATCGATTTATATAGGCTTAATGCGTGTCTACACACTACAGTAGGCTTGACATGTAGAGTCCTACTGAGCGTATCATCCCATAGGGATTCAAGTCCCAAAAAGGCTCGACTCTTAAAAAGACAGAAAAAAGACTTATATGCCTTATTTTATACATAATTGAGACATATATAGCTTTACATAATTGTAAAATATATAGCACAAAGACTCGAGTCTTTTTCAAAATTAATGAGAATAAATAAATAAATATTTCCCAACATTCTACACAACGCTATCTAGACCCAAGGTAAGCATAGCTTAACTAACTTGTGTTCTGGAATCTAGAATACGGATAAACATACTTAAATACTTTTTTTTAATACATTACATATTAGTAAACACCCAGACCACTGCAAGTACCCATATTCATGCATACAGATATTTGCACTGAGCGGGGATTCAACCGCCACGCCACAGAGACTGTCTAAATAAATGAGAATAATACATAATACGAGGATGAATGTCACTTTAACCCAGATCCAGGTATAATGATACGAAGAACCAAAGAAGTCATTACTGGAACCATTATCGACAATGAGGCTTATGAATGGAATCCGCAGATTTGATTCTATATGACTCAAATAATAAGGTTTAGGTGATAAACGAGCAAGCGTAGCTTATAAACGCATTGATACACCCACAACCTGAAGGAAAAAAACTGTACTTCGACTGAAAGAAGCCTTCAGCGGCTGCTTGGGTCCGCCAGCATCAGGGTCTGGTTTTGAGTGCCATCGAGGCAGCCAGCTGCTTCCAAGTTGACTTTGGGAGCGACTTAGCACCCCTGTGCGGAGTGAAGGGACCGAGGCTGCGGACTTCATGGTCTCCTATCGCGACGCCCTGAGGATGACAAGCATGGTTATAATTGGATAAAATCTCAGCTTATTACCATCTGATCTTCCACAGTTTTGCTGGTTCATATATCGAATAGTATATTTCAATTTGAAGTATTAAAAAGTATTCATGAGAATATATCTTTTTTTTTTAAGAAAAAAAAAAAACGAAATTACTAATATTCTTCCGAAACCCTTCAGCTAAGCTAAATTGCTTGTGTTAGGAGTTGATTAACGTCGAATATGTGTGTTGAATAATAAAAATATGTGTTCATTTGTTATTCGTTCGGTGTTTAATAAGAAAAGGTACAGTTACGTAGAAAATTGTTAATCGTTCCGGATCGGTCGCGAAACCTGCGACCTTTCGATCGTAAGGCTACTAGACAGAAAAGCGTCTTTTCTGTGCCCAAAACTTCCAAATTGGTCCAATTTCTTACTTATTCTGCCCTACTTGGCACGGTGTTTGGCCTCTGTTAACAAAACTATTGGCATACACACCAGTTTTAACAAAGTCAAGGCCATATTTTATTGACTCCACCTATCGCGGCTCTGCGGAAGAAACATGGCCAGACATTTATTACCCACATAGCCAGGAAGCTACCGCAAAAGCCAGCGAAGGTGAATTACATACTATTATATTAATAACTGCTAGTAAAGATCCTAATACCCCGTGTTAATCCAATACCGGTACGAAACTCCGCAGTTAAACAGCTGAGTCACGCGAGGCGAGTCTGGCAATTATGTCACTATAATGACATCATGGCTCGCCGTTGTTTTTATAAAAGAAACTTGTGTGAGCTTGGGTATTCATTCATATATCTTGGACCTAAAATGTGTTCTATACACGCAGTACACGTTTCTTGGATGTCTTTTGAAGATAGCACGGGGTGCTACTGCAGGGGACGAGCTGAAATTCACAGCACATATATTCTATGTTTGGTGTGCAATAAAGCGTATTCTATTCTAAATTTTACAGAGATTATTATTAAAAAAAAACCCTTTAGCACGCACTAAAAATTACTAAATCCTGTCCGCCATCTTGGACATCCGCCATATTGGATTTAAGACACGTGACTATTTTTTCCTGACAGCAAACCCTTTCATTTGATACCCATATTATGGGGGTGGATTTCAAACAGCCAGTCCGCCATCTTGGGAAGGCGTTGGATGATATTGGATTTGTAATGACGTTTCTTTGCTAGTCATGTATTGTCATCAGAACTCGGAGCGGGTGCAAATGTTTCATCCTAATCGAAGACCGAGAAGTGGGTCAAATTAAGATTCCAAGATTTTCTTACATACATAGTTACAAGTGAAGCTAATAAAAGCGTGTAAAAAACAATCTGCGCGCGTCAGGGCTCTTTAATCTCGCGATTTAGGTCCAAGATATTTGAATCTAGCTATATTATGTTGAAGGTCGTACATGTTGTACTGCGGAGTTATGTTAACCCGTTTCGCAGATATTTGGGGCTTGTCTTTTCGATGGGTATAATTTATGTTTTAGGTGTTCTGGTTTTGACTAACACATATTAAAGGACGTCGGATGTTTTAGTTTAGGAAACAGTGAACACATTTACTTATACTGGGTGATTGTATAGTCGTTTCGGATAAAAAGAATTTGGCCACAGTTTCGGAAGCAAAATCATCTGGAAGTATTCATTTGGCGGAAGATTTTTTTTTTAAATACGTTTTTCCTTTCACCTGAACATTATTCCCATACTTTGTCAAAAATATTTTTTTTCTTTCACCAAATTAATACTTCCAATGAGTTTGCTATCGAAACTGTGCTCAAACTCTTTTTATCCGAAACGACTCTATTATGTATATATATATATGTATATGTATATGATACATTATACTGACTAAAATTACTCAGTATAATGTTTCATAGACATAATTTATGTAACAGGTACTCGGATAAATAGTCAGGTTGGTAGATTACAATCTGGAATAACATTTAGGCTAAATTTTATCCCCAGAAAGGGATAAAATAGGTTCACAAGGTAACAAAATTTCACGCAGGTGGAGCGGCAGAATAGAATTTGGGCCACCCCATCTCTTCCCATGCGGTGTCATACAAGGCGACTAAGGGATAGTGCTGTGAAACATCAGACAGATATATACAGCCTAGACTCAGCCTCAGATGAATTGCTTTTTTTTTTATCGTGCGATAAATCCCCACGGATACCACCCCCACGGAACCGGTGGAGGTGGTTATGTCGGACTCGAACCGACTAAAACGCACGCCGTCATGGGTCCTTGGTCGCCGGAGGTGAGATTGCCAAAAGCATATCTCTCGCACCCTGGCAGACCCAGGACCATCTCTTTCGAGATGGCCGCCTTCGGGTTGTGGGGACCGCAGGGTCCCCCCATCTAGCCCCGGTTACGGGGAGGCGCACTTCGCGCCGCCGCCGCGGCCTGCTTCTGCTAGGGTGACAGGCAGCTTCACCGGTCACCCCCAGGCCAGCGCTTCAGATGAATGGCTGGAGTTAACAATAGTGCCCGGAATACGGCAATAGGCTCACCCCCTATTACGTGAGACCAAATACAATGATTGGTGAAATATGGGATTTCACCTCTGTCTAATGTATAAAGGCGTGATGATTATAAGTATAAATGTATGTACCTTAACAAAACATAATAAACAGTGTAATACTAATAAAAAGGAAACTTGTTTGCTGAGGATTCACGCTGAAACAAAGTTTACGATGCGATAGCAATGAAATGTTCTGAGCAAACTTGTTAGGAGGGGGGCAGTTGTAATCAGGGAGTGGGACGTCGTTTAACGAGCCATTAGTCTGAACGAATGCAGGGACGAGATACCTATTCATTTACATTAATCATAGACTTGTGACTTAGACTGAAGAATAACACTTTTTTTTATAACGGACACGTCAATTTCACTTTACCCCGCCTGATGTTAAGCTAAAGGCAAGTCTCGGAAAGAGGGTCACCATCGTAAACATTTACCATGTTAACAGTGGTGGCACTCAGGGTGACGGCCTCATTAGATGCCTTTTCACGCCCCGCTTAAAGGACCCGGGACTGTAGGGAGAAGGAAACACGTGAGCTGGCAGGGAGTTCCAGGTCTTAGTGGTGCGGCATAGGAATGAGTGCGTCGTTTTTGCGTCGGGGGTGAAAAACTGCGTTTACAAGCGATGTGGTATGCTAAATTTGTCATGGATATGGATAACACCAAACGGCTTGATAGGAATCTACCGTTGGAGAGGAGACAGATATATACGAATTATACAGAGTGAATTTGAACCACTATGGATATTTTTTTCCTATCTTAAGCGAATAGGGTTAATTTGTTAACTGGGCAAGGATGGTCAATTGAAAAATTCATACTGTATAGTACTTATACTTAAGTTAACATATCGATATACATGTATTAAACGGATTATACTAGGCATGTTTTATATTATCCAGAACAGCTCCAAGTGGCGGTGAAGCTTTGGCGAAGGCTTTCATTTCGGAGTTGGGAGTGCAGACAGCAGTTCCTCCAATAAAGTTGTATGGCAAATGTAATGCCAGAGTTAGGGTATTCAAGAAACAAAATCTTCAGCTTTATTATTAGTTCTAATAACAGCAGACTCGAGTCTTCTAATTAACAGAAAAAGGCACTAATTACAAAAAGAAAACCATCTATCAAACAAGCGATCAATCTTCAAAATTATTTTCGTACAAGCCAATTACGACTTATTTGCGGTATGAACTCAAGCAAAAACATACTGTAATCACGTTAAATTAGGGTCGAAATCTAATTACTAATTTCTTGAGTGGTAGCGCGGAGTTTATTGGGTTGCCGAAAATATGTTGTATGTTCTTAGATGTAGAGTTCAAATTGAATTATACATTGGGGTTGTGCTGATTCTGATGTCACCAATTGTATAATAAAAATAATTATATATTATTTAAGTAATACCAGTAATACCTCCAGTAAAAAAGGTGCTTAGGTGCTTAGGGGTCCCACCAAGATCTTCGGGACCCAAGCCAACCTCACCTGCAAGCCGGTGCACCTGCTGAAAAACGGACGAGGCTCTGGCGCTGGCTTTCCCTTCAGGGTTGGGGGGTCAGACGGCAGTCGCCCCCGGAAAGGCCAAAACTTAGCCAAATCATGATAGGCAATGTAAGGGATCGCGCGAGGGATAGGGCGCCGCCGCAAAACGGCGCGCAGGAGTGTCGCCCGCCTCTTGTGACAAGTGGACGAGGGCTACCGTGCCTGAGCCGGGCACGGCTAAAGAAGATAGGCCAAAATCGCGATCCCCGTAAACTCCGCTTCGCAACGTGGAACATCGGCACGTTAACTGGTCGCGCGAGGGAGTTGGCCGACGTACTCTCCAGGCGGAGGGTGGCCGTGGCGTTCCTGCAGGAGACTCGGTGGGAGGGCAGTAGCTCCAAGCTCATTGGAGACGGCTACCAGCTGATGTACACAGGTGCTCCTGATCGGCAGGCCGGGGTGGGCGTGGTGCTCTCCCGGGGGCTTCGGGATGACGTCTTGGAGGTGAAACGCCATAGCGCCCGACTTATGGTTGTGAGGGTGCTTGTCGATGGGATTGTAACCCACCTGATAAGTGCCTACGCTCCACAGTCTGGGTGTGGCGAAGCCGAAAAGATCTCGTTCTGGAACCAACTCGGGGGAGTGCTCCGTGACATTCCGCTGTCGCAGGAGATTGTTCTGGGTGGTGACCTGAACGGTCATGTGGGTGGTGGGTGTGAGGAGTTTGGGCGTGTCCACGGTGGTTATGGATACGGTAGCCGTAACCCAGAGGGTGAGCATATCCTCAGAACGTGTGCGGCTGCTGATCTTGCCATCGTGAACACGTACTTCAAAAAGAAGCCCGAACATCTTATCACCTACAAGAGTGGGGGGCGCGCTACCCAGATCGATTTCCTGCTCACTAGGAGGCACAGCATCAGTAGGGTAGCAAACTGCAAGGTTATACCCGGGGAGAGTCTCACTACGCAACACCGTCTCCTTGTCATGGACCTCCGCGTAAAACCCAAAGGCAAACGAGTTGAGCGCGGCCAACGCAGAATCAAGTGGTGGCTGCTTGATAAAGCCAAGTCCCAGAGTTTCGTCTCAGCTATCGGTGATAAGTGCACTAATGCTGTAGACGAACCAGTGCAAGATAGCTGGGACAAGATTCAGGCAGCTATCCTTGAGGCGGGGAAGGCAGTGCTCGGCACGTCTAAGGGTGGACGCAAGTGTGACAAGGACACCTGGTGGTGGAACGACACAGTCCAGAAGGAGATCAGCCCTCTTTAAAAAGTGGCAAGCGTCCAAATCTCCCGAAGACCACGACGAGTACAAAGAGGCTAAACGCGCCACTAGGAGAGCCGTAGCCAGGGCCAGACGAGAACACTTGCAACCGCTATACAACAAGTTGGAATCGTCTGAGGGGCAAAAGCTCATCTACAAGTTGGCGCGCTCCAGGGCCAAAGCAGTGCAGGCTATAACCAAGTGCCGCTGCATCAAAGACCCTGGAGGAAACCTGTTGTACGATGAAGTCGCGGTGAAGGAGAGATGGCGCTCATACTTCCACGATCTGCTGAATAAGCAGCATAAAGAGGTGCAGCCACCAGATCTCCCTCCAAATCTAGGACTAGTGCCACCGATAACGCCTGCTGAAGTTCAGACTGCCATTCGTCACATGAAGAACCGGAAAGCTGTCGGACCCGACGAAGTCCCCATCGAGGCTTGGAAGGCAATGGGTGCCCGTGGTGTGGGCATCCTCGCAAATCTTTATAACCGTATCCTCCTCACCGGTAAAATCCCAAACCAGTGGAGGCTGAGTGTTATTACGCCAGTCTTCAAGGGCAAGGGATCGGTGCAGGAGTGTGGTAGTTACCGAGGTATAAAGATAATGTCCCACACCATGAAGCTTTACGAGCGGATAATCGATTCCCGGATCCGACAGGAGAGTACCCTCTCGGAGTGTCAGTATGGGTTCCGCCCCGGACACGGGACTATGGATCCGGCGTTCGCCCTAAGGATCGTCGCGGAGAGATACAGGGCGAGGAACACGCCTCTGTACTGTCTATTCCTAGACATGCAGAAGGCCTTCGACTGTGTGCCTCGCGCGATGATCTGGTGGGCACTGCGGTCCAAAGGAGTCCCAGAGGCTTACATCGACACCATCCGAGACATGTACCAAGATTCCGGTTCCGTGGTTCGGACCGCTGTTGGCGACACGAAAACCTTCCCCATCACCGTCGGGGTACACCAAGGATCCGTACTAAGTCCCTACCTGTTCAGCTTAGTGTTAGACGTTCTGTCGGACAGTATCAGAGACTCACATGAGCAGCCTCCATGGTTGCTTATGTATGCTGATGACATTGCGCTGATGGACGCAGACAGGAACAGATTGGTGCGACGTGTGAAAGTGTGGAAGGAGGCGCTTGAGAACGGCGGTCTGAAGCTAAATGTGGCGAAGACAGAGTACTTGGCGTTAAACTCAACAGATCCCACACCCGTTCGCATAGGCGATGACTTGGTCGAGCGCACGGATCAGGTCAAGTACCTGGGATCTGTACTTCACGCTTCTGGTGACATCGACTACGACGTCAAGGCACGTATTGCCGCCGCGTTGGCTAAGTGGCGGGAAATGACTGGCGTCACTTGCGACTCTAAAATGCCAGTCAGGCTGAAGGGGCAGGTCTATAAAACGATCATTAGACCTGTCCTCTTACACGGCTGTGAGGCGTGGCCGCTGTTGGAGCGGCACAAGCAGATGCTGCGTGTCACGGAGATGAAAATGCTGCGGTGGATGTGTGGAGTCACGCGTAAAGATCGCGTGAGGAACTCACGCATCCGAGGCAGCCTTCATGTCCGTGACATCGCAGATAAAATGCAAGAGAGCCGCCTCCGCTGGTGCGGCCACGTCTTGCGGAAACCGCCCAGCTACGTGGGTAACAAATGCCTGGCAATGGCGCCCCCACCCGGTCCAGGTAGAAGGGGTAGGCCCAAGAAGTGCTGGCTTGGCGTCGTGGAGGGTGACATGCGTGAAAACGGTCTCACTACCTTGGACGCCCAAGATCGTGCGAAGTGGAGGAGGAAGAGCCGGAAGGCGGACCCTGAGCTCCGAGGGCACCGTGGCCTCGGATGCAATCAGGACTAACGTCTTTATGTGGATGATGATGACCTCCAGTAAAAAAATATGCTCGTCACAAAATATAGGCAGTAGGTACTACAGACCAAAAATTATATAAAAATTTGAAGCAAATAGTTTAAGCTTTTCCTATAGGTAGGTTTACTAAATTACACGGCTGTGAGGCGTGGCCACCGTTGGAGCGACACAAGCAGATGTTGCGTGTCACGGAGATGAAAATGCTTGATGTACGAAGTCACGCGTAAAGATCGCGTGAGGAACTCTCGCATCCGCGGCAGCCTTCATGTCCGTGACATCGCAGTTATCTTCCAGAGAGCCACTTCCGCTGGTGCGGCCACGTCTTGCAGTAACGGTCCACCGGGTCCAGGTAGACATGGGTAGGCCCAAGAAGTGCTGGCTTAGCGCCGTGGAGGGTGACATGCTTGCAAACGGTCTCACTACCTCGGACGCCCAAGATCGTGTGAAGTGGAGGAGGAAGAGCCGGAAGGCGGCCCCTGAGCTCCGAGGGCACTGTGACCTCGGATGCAATCAGGACTAACGTCTTTATGTATTTGATAATTATGACTAAATTAGACTCCGAAAAGGTAGACCCCGGAGTTCTAGATGAAGGTTTCGGTATCGGGTGCAACCGGGATTAATGCAAGGATGAAGATGTCTACAATTAAATTGGAATATGTCAAGGACGGAACTTGGGACGACCCGTAAAGGTGCATGTAGACGAGAGATACAGCCTTACGTAGAATAGCAGCAAAAAAAAGCCGTTTAGAAGAAACCTACACAAAACCTACACCTTACTTTTATATACCTACCTAATTATGAAATTTTAACATAATAAAAACTTACATTTATAGATATACATCCACACATAATATTATACATGCGAAAGTACCTCTGTCTGTCTGTATGTTACGCTTGCACGCTTAAACCACTGAACCGATTTTGATGAAATTTGGTACCTATAGGGATAGGTTAGACCTTGAGAAAAGACATAGGCTATGTTTGGTCGTGATAACCCATATCCACGCGGGCGGAGCCGCAGGCTAAAGTCAAAATTAGGTTTCGTTAGTCCGCAATCCGCATTTAGGGTCGGGTGTCTCACAATGAACCAGGCAGCTACATTTAACCACCTACTTATTTCGGAAATGCGACATTGCCAATCTGGGCTAATATGGGTAAAAGAGAGGTATTTACCATCCCTTTCTGCCCACTAGTTTGCGTGGCGATAACGGGCGAAGAGGTTTTGTACGAAGCATTTTTACGAAAATTGTCTCAAAAAGTTAATTTTTTCTACAAGTTTCTTTTTTTTTTCACGTTTTTGCTGTAAATGATATTGGTTTCTTTATATAAACCCTGTTTTACATAATAATCCAACATATAAATGCATCATAATTCGTTACACTGCGAGATTGTCTCCCAGTAAAATTATGAGGTTAATTATTAAAACGTGGTCTGTCCTACAATGAGCCACTTTTGGGTGGTACACTTTGAACCATGGTTCACTGTGTAACCCCAGTGGTCAAAATGTAGACTGAGATAGTAATTATTTTGATTATTTGGTTTGGTGATGCATAACGTACCTTCTTTAGGTTGTATAAGATTTTAGAGTTAAGTAGGTATTTTGAGACAAAAAATATTGTTCAGGTAGGTAGTGTTAGTAGGTACTAATGTAGACTCATTACCTGTAACCATGTATTTTTGAAACGGGGCAGTAACCTCAACCGTCGTAGTTACAGTAAAACGTTCTTAGGAGACCTTCCCTAATTCCCAATTTTGAACTGTATTCACAGATTTTGGAAATAAAATCGTACAGTCAACAAGAAAAATCCTAAAAGTCAAAAAAAAATTTTTGGTGCTAATCGATCCTATTTCATGTGGGGATCATAAGACTATGGGATCAAAATGCAGCTTTGAGTACTAGGAAAGACAGAAATCGCCAAAAACGTTTGCCATACATTTCAGCAAGAAAATCCCAATGTACAATGATTAAACTTCTTGTTTTGGATAGGAAGTGGGTAGGATTGGCTGAAAAGTAAATAAAAATAGATTTTACCTGTAAATTTCCAGTTTGATGCTAATATTTGTATGTTGTTCTTAGTGTGAGCTGAGAAAATTCGTGTCTTCGATAATTGAGAATTTCTGGTGAACTGTCTGCTAATAGTGATAAATGTACTTATTAGGAGCATAATAGTCAATAATAAGAACGCGAGAGCTGCATTTTGGCAATAGGTAGGTATCCATTACGGCATTATGCCAATCACATTAATGAAGCTCCCGCGTTTTGATTATTGACAATTATGCTTCTATTAAGTCCATTTTACCAGAAATTCGTAAATAATAACTGACACGGAAAGAACTTTTCGCTGTAACTACAACGCTTAAGGATTGCCCCGTTTCAAAAATGGTGTATTTTTGAAACAATGCAGTAAAGGCACCTATAGTAAATAGTAAATATCTAATATCGAATTCAAATTTTTTATTTAATTATAAAGTAATTTAAATGCAAATTAGTCTAAATATAAATAAGCTAATAAGGTGGTTCAATGTGGAAAATACCCCGGTTAAATGTGTACATCCCGATGGACACATTGAACCAAAACTGGTTTTCCATAAATTCTTTCATTACTCTGAAACAAAAAGGAATTTAAACAATAAGTTATTGTATAATTGTAGCCAAATAAATTCACTAACCATCCACAAAAAATTTAAGCCATTCGTCGAAAAACGAGCACGCTACAAGACTTTGAAATTTACCCGGTTCACTGTGAGACACCCTACCCTATATTATGTCAAATCTAACCAGCCCATCACTGCACGAGATGCCCATCACGCTGGCAGCATATTGCACACATTATTCATACATAACACACCAATCTCATTAATTTATCAGATATTGTTATAGTTTACATAAATGTCTATCACAATATAAACATCAATTTAGTATTCAGCTCCCTTCCTATATCGTGGCGTGTACGTTTTTTGGCACCAAACCAAAATATTGCTAATATTAATCATTCCGATAAATAAATATAGAATTTAAGAAGTACCATCTCGATGTAACAAATACATTTTAACATCGGCCTGATGACACGCGTGTGTAAATACCGGCAACTATCTTGAACATAGAAAAAAATACCGCTGAGTTTCTTGGCGATGGCGAAGTTCTCAGATCGAGGGCGTTTTTCGCACCAGTGCAGTGGTCTATAAAAGAATATTAGAACCGTAGTTACTAATATTCCCACTAACCCCTCCAACTAAGCTAAATTGCTGTACTAGGAGTGGGTTCACGTCGGTAGTGTAATGGCCAGGATCGAACCCGGGACCTCTCGATCGTAAGGCCGACTCCTTAACCACTAAGCTACCGACGGTTAAACTATTAGTTGCGGCGCGTTATGATGGCCGTTTTGACACGACTGGTTTTAGAATAGCAGGCTGTTGCCTCTACCTACCCCGCAGGTAGAGACCTACTGCACAGCAAATTAACTAGTGCGCATGTAGAAGATACTCATTGTCAAAGTAAAATATCTATCCGAGTAGCAATGTATACTAAGTAATTAAGTTCAGAATGATCACCACCCACCCCAAAATGGATAGGTTAGGTTAGAGGACTAAGGCGGGAGCGAAGCGAAGCGGAGTTCTTCGTGGTTATTTTTGTTTATAAGAAAGTAAGTAGTTTGTTGGTGCTCAATCAGCATTTTTGATGTGAATTTGGATGATTTTGTCGTGCATTAGCAGCATTAGCAGTGCATTAATAAAACTGCTTTGCATTAAGATAAACAGCCGTACGTTACGAAAATAAATTTCAGTGTGTTTTCTAATACTTTTGAGTTTAGTATTCTGCTGTGCAATCAGTAATTTTGATGGAAATTTCGATTATTATTTCATAAAAAAAGTATTTTATTTGATTTGCGTTTAAATACCATTACTTAATGTACCCGTTACTTAATTTTGGTCTAACACAAAACTAAACTATCGTACGAAACAGAACCGACCTCGAACAAATAGATAGGCATATAACATACGGTTTTAAAGGAAGCTATAGCCTATAACGTAGGAAGGTGAACAAGAATGACGTGAGTTGTTTAATTAAAATGCTAGATCGGAACGATTAGCAATGTTCACAAGATACTATGAACTCATGCGCTTTACGATAGCAGATTAGTGTTTTAAGTTACGCGTACGCATTTTTCTAAGTGAAACCAAATAGCCTACTGTTTGCGCGTATACGAGCTTATAGGTGAACAAGGACGACTACTCGTACTAACTTATAAGCACGTCTACGATCTCATAAGCGCGTCCACGAGCATAAAAGCACGTCCACGATCACATAAGTACGTCTACGATCTCATAAGGGCGTCTACGAGCATATAAGCTCGTCCACGATCACATAAAATCATCCACCATCTAATAAGAGCGTCTACGAACACATAAATACGTCTAGGATCTCATAAGCGCGTCCACGAGCACATAAGCTCGTCCACGATCACATAAGTACGTCTACGATCTTATAAGCGCGTCCACGAGCACATAAGCTCGTCCACGATCACATAAGTACGTCTACGATCTTATAAGCGCGTCCACGATCACATAAGTGCGTCTACGATCACATAAGTGCGTTTACGAGCACATAAGCTCGTCCACGATCACATAAGCGGTTTTCAACGATCGATCTCATAAGCGCTTCTAAATACGTGCGAGATGCTTCTACCGTAGAGCCCATGGGCTGATTATCTAAGCTAGAAGTATGACGTTATTACTAAATAGGTTATTTTGATTCTTTGCTCGTGAATTGCTCATATAAACAAATAAGAGCCAGCCGAAACTGCCAAAGACGACATCATCAAGCAGATGACGTCAAAATGAAATAATACAGCAAACCAAACAATAATTGTAAACAAGCATGGTGACGTCACTAAGATCTGACAATCTAGAACGTTTAAAACACTAGAAACACTCTTCCCATTCCCACCATTTACGCGGTATACAAACTTATTATGATCCTAGCTGGAGAGGTAAACTTTTGCAAAAATCTGCTCAAAGATATCATCAGCTTAAAACTCAGTGCCTTGGGTTAAAAGGCATGAGCCTGAAGCTGAAATTGGCAGCCAAGATTGGCAACAAAGTTATGGCAGAAGAACACATATTCCCATTACAAAGTCTCAGGCCCGTATTCTAGAATGATACTCAGCCTGAATCACGATTTATCTGAGGACAGAATGTACAGGCCATATGTCAAACTATCAATCTGTCTATACAATCTGAGTCAGCCGGGGTGCGAGAGATATGTCGATGACAACCTCACCTCCGGCCTAGCACCACGACCCACAGTCGGCGTGCGGATTTAGTCGGTTCGAGTCCGACATAACCTCCCGTTCCGGCTCCGGCAGGGGAGGTATCCGAGGGGAATTCTGGTCATCAAGTCAATCTGTCATCAGGTCAATTGTGATTCAGGTTGAATGTCATTATAGAATACGGGCCTAAGTCTCGTAAAGAAGTTACACCATCATCATTTTCATATTGATGCTCCTTGCATTGATTTTGGCTGAGCTACAATTTTGGCTGCCAATTTTTTTTTCACACGTCAATTTGACTTCACCTCGCCTGATGTTAAGCTAAAGGCAAAGTCTCGGAAAGAGGGTCACCATCGTAAACATTTACCATGTTAACAGTAGTGGCACTCAGCTTGACGGCCTCATTAGATGCCTTTTCACGCCCCGCTTAAAGGACCCGGGACTGTAGGAAGAAGGAAACACGTGAGCTGGCAAGGAATTCCAGGTCTTAGTGGTGCGGCATAGGAATGAATCACTGAAACGCTTGGTTCTAGCAGGTATACTCTGCACCGTAAATGGATGGAATCTTAGCCCTGCTCGTGTCGTCCTGTGAAGGAAAGGGGAGGGTGGGACTAATTGGAAGAGCTCGTCAGAACATTCACCATGGTAGAGAAACGGTACAACGGTAGAAAACTGTCAATTTCAGTCTCATGAGCTCTTTCGCTTATCTTTATAGATCTGGCCAATCTTTACCTTTACATCCGTGTTCTTATAAGTAACTAATAAAAATATTCTTCATATCTTTTCGTTAACGTAATATTCGCAGTATTTTTCTATATCTTCGTTTTTTCCGCTTATTGCGTATGACGCGTCTATTTATATAAAAGAAATTGGCAGTCGCGCAAAATTATAGTGACAGAATCTATCTACAAAGTAATAGGCAGTTGCTTTCCAATGTCACAGTACATTAAACATACAGATAGTACTCAAATAACTATTTTATGACAAACTAGCTTTTGCCCGGGGCTCCGCCCGCGTGATCACTGCTCCGTTCCTTTGAGTTCCTAGTTGTGTGATGATATAGCCTATGTGTTATTCTGATGTATCCATACTAATATTATAAATGCGAAAGTAACTCTGTCTGTCTGTCTGTCTGTCTGTCTGTTACGCTTTCACGCCTTAACCACTGAACCGATTTTGATGAAATTTGGTATAGGGGTATATTAGACCTTGAGAAAGGACATAGGCTAAGTTTTGTCGCGATAACCGACATCCACGCGGGCGGAGCCGTGGGCAAAAGCTACAAGTTATTGTAAATTTTAATGAAAATCCATTCTGTAGTTTTTACGTGAAAGAGTAACAAACATCTATCTATACATACATCCATCCATACTCACAAACTTTCGGCGTTTATAATATTAGTAGGTGGCCACCCTAAACCTACACCTGGGTCGCAAGTCCCAGGCGCCGTCACAGTGTTCCTCTCTGTACCACGCCATGGACCCGGCGACCGCACGGTGAATCCATGGAATGCTTAGAACCGGATCTCTATCCGCGTGGTGACAGAGAAAGAATCACCATCCGAAGGCGACTAACGGAATAATACTGATAATACGCAGAAGATATCACTACGCGAGAAGGAAAACTCGACATAAAACCCTGTATACCAACCCATCTGGCCAGCGTAGATACAGTAGGCATCAGCAGGTCTTAATGGTGCGGCATAGGAATGAATCACCGAACCGCTTGGTTCTTGATGGAATATTCTGCACCGTATGCCGTATAAGCCCTGTACATATTGTCTTGTGTAGAAAAGGAGAGGGTGGGACTAATTTTTAAGAGCTCATAAGTCAATTGGAAGAGAAGTCGAGCAGTGGACTGCGGTACGCTAATTTATTGATTGATTATGTGTTATACGGTAGTGCGGTACTATTTTATCTAAATATATATAACTCAAAGGTGACTGACTGATGTGACATAGTGATCTATCAACGCACAGCCCAAACTACTGGACGGACTGAAATTTGGCATGCCGGTAGATGTTATGACGTAGGCATCCGCCAAGAAAGGATTTTGATTAATTCTTCCCCAAAGGGATAAAATAGGGCATGAAAGTTTGTATGATACTTTGTCAATTTTAAACCAATCAATTTAAGAAAGGATTTTGAGATGCAGGGTTTATGCTCAATAGTGACTACACACTAAGCGATAACCGACGTCCACGCGACCGGAGCCGCGGGCAACAGCTAGTTATCAATATACAATGCAGACAGTGCACATATGAAGCTTTTTATAGCATCGCCTGCCTAAAAGACAAGTAATTTGTTGGGAATCGCAGACCAAGGGTTTCCATCTAGGTTCTTTGTATGCAGTAATATCGATTATTCCCGGTGTCCACCGCCAATTTGGCCACCACTGGTGGACAGAGCGACAAATTATGAAATTATGTTCCACTGTCCACCAGGTGGTTAAGGTGGCAACCAGGTAGGCCCTGTACCCCTTAAATCACGGCAGTCGCGCGAATCACATCTGAGGGTTTATAGCTTCAATCGATATAATATAAGGGTCAAGTGCGTGAGCGTGTGTGTGTGTGTATGTGTGAGTACGTCTGCGGCTGTTTAGATAATGTCTACTGTGTCCATATCTTCAAATAATGACTACTTTGCGGTGTAGAAGGCTGTCAGAATACATTACAATGGAACCTTTTTGGAAATAGGACGAGAAGGCAGGTGAACGACATTTTTGTAAACTGTTTATACTGGAGATTGATGGCACTTGGTGGAATCTGCTACACATATTGAATAACACACTTGTACTTTTCCACTGAGTTTATTTTAATTCTTAACCTGACCGGTTTCGTTTTTCTACGTTATCATACTTTGTATGGAATGGTATTAATTGTAGTACACACATACATATACACAATACATACAGTCTCGCTCAGTGGGGGTAGGCAACACTGGCGAGAGTTCCATTGGTACCTATCGATCCTGTCGGCTTGCTCTGCAAAGCGAAGTCGTGGTACAGATTTATAGGCTTTTTTTTTCGTGCGGAAATCCCCTCGCATACTTCCCCCACCGAAGCCGGAAGGGGAGGTTATGTCAGACTCGAACCGACTGAAACCGCACGCCGACTGAGGGTCATGGTACTAGGCCGGAGGTGAGGTTATCATCGACATATCCCTCGCACCCGGCTGATCCAGGGCCATCCCTTACGGTCTGGCCCTCCTCGGGATTTGTATTTATAGGCAAAAACTATGGTTGTTCTATAAAATGTAAGATTTTTTCAATGCCTTACATTTTGTAAATTTTCACCCTTCGCCAATGGTAGGCAGAGCAAAGACCACGTGTTCACCTGCCACGATCCTGGCATACCTACATCTTGTACATTTAGTATATTTTGTATTACTCGTAATAACTTTAACTTTCTTTTGATTTCCAAGGACACTAGAGGTTAGACAGAAAATCCTACCGAGACATCTGTCTCCCAATCAACAAACAAATATGTAAGAAAGAATATACCAAGTTTTTAAGTTTCACGTCAGCAAACTCGTTCAGATAATGTAATGTATGCAAACGGCTGAGCTGCTCTTTATGCGTTATATAACCTTTTCTAAAGCAGTAAACCGAGCCACCGTCACGTTTTTGTCATCATCTGTACGGGATGGTGTCATAATAAAGGATAATCTTTTCGTCATGGAAATAGTAAATTATAGCAAAAAAGCTCCTATGCGGTATCGATAATTTGAAAACTGTACAGATTTCACATTTTAAGCACACACGCATCGATTCATTGGATCATCTGGCGGTCGTGATCATTTTCGTAGTGTGTATTTATTTATTTTATTTATCTCTTTGTGTGTATGTGCCAATTATGAGTTCTGCAGCCAAAGTGTCGAAAAAAAACCAAAGTTACTTATAATTATTTTAATTAAATGAAAATTACAGTAATATAAAGTAATGAAACCTATTCGATGCTAGAATTAGGAATGCACATAATTTTAATAAAACACAAGACATCGATTCGCGGTGTCAGCATTTTGAAGCTCGAACGGGCGTCATCGGCGCGGTGGCGTGATCGCTGCGTCGGCGTTTCCGTTGTCGTTGCTATGTCCCTTGAACGTCGTGCGCTTGCGGCGTCAGCACTCTCCTTTAGGGATCCGTACTTAACACCTCCATCCCCAGAACAGCAACTATTTTGTCATATTAAGGAAAAATGTTGCTGGGACCTCCTTGTGTTCCTTAGTTACTTCTTCCTGAGCAGGGATCTTGAGAGTTAGCTGCTTCTCCAGCATCTGCATCTGCGGCTTATTACAAATATGACAATGTTAGCTGCACACGCAACGATAGTATAAAGAGGTATCGTTGTATGGTATAGGACAGGCGAATGAGTTTTCTCTATGGCTTCTGTAGATAAGGGGATCTTTTGGTAGGCGTTTTTCAAATGATGGCGGCTTACAAGTGCCTGGATATAATCGGTTTCACTGCGTACTAGAAGAATTATCCTTTTTTCACAGAGATATTTGGTGCTGTACTTCGGGCATTCAGCCTCTATGTACACGAATGATTTCTCGATTGTTGCTATATAAGGAGTAGGAAGTACAAGGGCTAATTGGTTTTTTTTTCTTTATTAGGGACAGTGGATAATTTTTATAAATCATATATCCATCTCTCGGGAGTCTTTAGGAAATTTATAAACTATTACTATTCTTTTCTCATCAAAGTATGAACCTGGTTTGATCAAATTATAGTATTCTCATAATTCTAAACTGATTGGCTAAAGGAATGGGAATGTGTAGTTAATCTAGTCGGTCCTAGTTTGTATAGTAAAAGTCCTGGTCTGTCAGCTAAGGTCTCAAGTCTGTTGTCTTCTGGATGCGTCGATCAGTAGTAGCAGACTCTTGTAACACTTGGTTCCCTTTAGGTAATCTTTTTAGTCGCGATTTAGCAACAGGGCCACGTTTTTTCGACGTGTAAATGTGAATGGGCAAGTCGGCTAGGACTGTATCCTGTGTGAAGCGTGGGGCAACTTTCTGGCGACTAGCGAGGGGGTTTCTTATAAAGACTTGTTGCTGGGGTAAGTACTCTATTTCAGGCTCACGGGTTTTATTCCTATTTTCGATTAGGGATGTCCGATTAGCGAGAGAGGATTCGTTGATTATCTCATATACCTGTTTCATCTGCTGTCTATGATTCTGCGCGTATTGCTGTAAGATGTGTTCAGTAAAGTCAATGTCGATTGGGTCTCTGGGGTCAAAGTGTCCATTCAATAAGTCAAACGGTCTACACTTGGTAAAACTGTGTATAGAGCTATTGTATGCTATTAAGGCGTATGGGACAAGATTAACTACAGGTTCACTTTTATGCTGTAGCTTAAGAATTCTAATATGCTCTAATAATGTCGAGTGAAAGCGTTCTATGTTACCATTATCGTTGGGACTATGGGGTAAGGTTTTATGGTGAACTATTTTATGAATACGCGTTATCTCTGAGAACAATTGGTTTGTAAATTCAGGGCCATTGTCAGTTATAATAGTCATGGGTAACCCATGGTGAGTACAAAATTTTAATAACGATTGGATTATGCTAATGGCTGTGCCGTCTCGCAAGTGATAAGCTTGACCATATTTCGTGAAAACGTCTATGAAGGTCGCGTATTTCTCTGATTCTACAGTGAAAAGGTCCATGTGAATAATTTCTAGTGGTTTTGTAGCTGGTGGTACTATATTAAAATGTGGTCTGATTGGATTTCTATCGTATTTAGCCTGTCCACAGATGGTACATTCGTTAATAAATTTGGCAATCTGTTCCTTCATTTTTGGCCAGTAATATTTTCGCGAAAGGGCTAAATGGCATTCGGTTATACCACGGTGGTTTGTTTTACCATCGTGATAGTGCTTAATGATTTCCTGCTGTCTCAGATACTCTTTAACGTTCTCTAATTCTGTCTTAGTTAATACTAGTTTAAGGGCAGAGCTTTTAAATTTGTCTTGTATAATAGGTACTATGGAATACATGGCTAATGGTGGATTTATTAGTATAGCTGTCTTAACCTTTGGGTTAACGTATTCCTTGATAGCATTAATAACATCTGACTCTAAATTGGTTTCAGAAATCTGGATTGCTGTTCTTGTGTGACCTTCGAAGGGCTTAGTCACTATGGGTCTTCGTTTTATGTCACCAACTATTGTAAAGTGGATCTGTCTATGAAATTTGTTAAGGGGCTCGTCAGTGATAGGGACTTCCAAAATGGGATGTTCGTTACTGGTATGTACAGTGTCAGTCGAGGAATTAGTCTGGTCAGCGGGTACGTTTACTGGGTTAGAGTCTTCTGTCACAGGATCATCGTTATTAATAACTATAGTGTCAGTCAGAGAGTTGGCCCGTTGGATTGGTGGTATCGAGGGGTTATTTATCATTGAACTTAAGTCGTTGATACTGTTAATTACTGAATTAATCTCGTCAGTCTCGTTATTATGTATCTCTACGCGAGAAAGGGCATCTGCATTGGTGTTAGATTTTCCTTTCTTATAAATTACAGTAAAGTCGTATTCGCTCAGTTTAAGTCTCCATCTTGTCAATCGTGAGTTTGGCTCTTTCAAGTTCATTATCCATTGTAACGGTTTGTGGTCAGTCAGTATCTTGAATTTCCTACCAAATAGATATGGCCTAAAGTACTTGGTAGCCCATACTATGGCTAACAGTTCTTTTTCTATTGTGCTGTAGTTTATTTCGCTTTCGTTTAATGTACGAGAAGCGTAACAGACTGGTTTATCAGAACCTACTGGTCCTTGTGATAAAACTGCTCCTATAGCGACATTCGAAGCGTCTGTGGTAAGGTTAAACTCTCTACGAAAATCTGGGTACTGTAGAATGGGATCATTAGTTAATAAGGTTTTACATTTATTGAAGGAATTAACATACTCAGGGCTATGTACCACTTTGTTACCTTTCTTGAGACAATGGGTAAGAGGTTTCGTGATGCGTGCGAAGTCTGGGATAAATTTTCGGTAATAACCGAGAAGACCTAAAAACTGTTTAATCTCCTTGGGGGTGTTCGGAATGGGATACTTTTGAATGGCTGAAATTTTGTCGGGATTAGGCTTAATGCCGTCTCTACTTATTATGTGACCAAGGTAAGCGGTCTCTAACTTCAAGAATTCTGATTTATCCATCTGGATTTTGAAGTTGGATTCCTTAAGCCTTTGGAAAACTCTTTCCAGGTTTTCTAAGTGTTCCTGGAGTGAAGAACTGAATACAATGATGTCGTCTAGGTATACCAGACAAATGCTATTCTGGAGACCTCTGAGGACATTATCCATGACTCTCTGGAACGTGGATGGAGAATTTTTGAGACCCATTGGCATACGAGTATACTCGAAATGCCCATGCTCTACATTGAACGCGGTCTTGGATATATCCTGGGGATCCATTTCCACCTGGTAAAATCCACTTGCTAGATCTAAGGTTGTAAAGTATTGGCATCTACCTAACTTGTCCAGAACATCGGTGATATTTGGTATGGGGTACTTGTCGTCTATTGTTTTTTCATTCAATTTACGAAAGTCAACTACGAGACGCCACTTCTGTTTTCCGGAAGCATCCATTTTCTTGGGTACAACCCAAATGGGTGAACTCCATGCAGAGTCAGAAGGTCTAATTATACCCTGCTGTAACATTTTCGTAATTTGGTCTCTGACTTCCTGTCTATGAACGAAAGGATAACGATAACTTTTGGTGTATACGGGTACCTCGTCGGTCGTACAAATTCTATGTTTGATCTTATTAGTAAAAGTCAACGGTTCGCCATCTATATAGAATACATCGGCATAGCGGCTACAGAGTGTTAAAAGATTAGCCTTTTCTTCCTCATTAAGGTGGTCTGTACGTAAACGCGATAGCACATCATTTACACGGTTTGAATTCTCAGTCGGCGTGCAATTAAAATTGAATACATCTGCACTAGCGGGCTGGTCTAAAGAGAATATAAGGTCATTAGAAGTTGGGTTTTCTATTTCTACGTAACCTCGGCTATTAGTTACAGTAGTCAGGCATTCATGTAAAATACAATTGCAGAAAATTTGTTCCTCAATAAAAACATCGCCATCTGGGGCATTTATGGGAACCTTGATTATTTTTGAGCTTTTGGCTGGAATAATGTCTTCATATAAATTTACATTACGGGAGTTATATAGTTTAATCGGATTCGTTGCATTTCGCGTAACTAAGTTGAAGTCTTTTAGATTTATATTAGCTTCCAATTTAGATAATATATCTAAACCTAGTAAACCATCAAAATAATCGTGAAAACGGTATACGAATAACTTAATACTATCACTCTCATTAAATTCAGAAAAATTTGGTAAAGATATAGAATAATCGCTTCGGCTAACACCATGTATATTTGTTACTTCGAAGGGGTCAAAATTAAGGGGATAGTCTGAGAAAAATTCTTGTACAGCCTCGGGGCTTATAAATGACTGGTTCGCGCCAGTGTCTATCAAAAATTTTAAAGGGGGTGTAGATTTTGGCGCAGGGTTTCTTGCGCGAGTGGATTGATTAAAACCAACTACATCTTGTTTATGAAAGTGTCTATTATAAATCACAATACAATCACAATTATATTTGCACATTTAACTCAAATTGTTCGTAATTACTTATTAGAATAAAATTTAGCGAGTCGGGGGGGAGTCGCGGATTGTCCACTTGGCGCGTGTCCTCCCGATGCGTAACCATTTTTGACTGCCCGCTCTCTCCTGTCGCTTTCTTTTCAACCCCTCACGTCGCTCCCCGCGTCTCCCCCTCGCATCGTTCGACTCGGCGCGTACGCCAATCAAAGGTAAGTAGGTAATAGGTACAAAGTGTGACAAAATTCAGATCGGTTGCCTACATTTCCCACCCTCCTGTTCCTGAACACAATATTAAACACTATCAGTAGGCAATACAATAATTTTAGAAACAGGTCTGATCAAAAGCCCCTTAGAGGTTTTTACAGTCACAATTCTCACGTGGCCGTCACGGCCCGGGTGTACAGCACTTATCACGCCCCTAGGCCAAACATTGCGCGGTACATTCTCATCATAAACCAGTATAACGTCACCTACTTTGACAGGTGGCGTGGGAGTCGACCACTTCTGACGTCGTTGGAGTGTGGGAACGTACTCCTTAAGCCACCGTTGCCAGAACATGTCAGCGATGGCCTGAGCCTTTCGCCATGCCTTTCTTCCGTTGAGATCGGACGCATCAAAAGAGCCTAGACTAGGTGCCCCGGTTGCCGTTCCTAATAATAAATGATTAGGCGTTAACGCAATAGGTTCATTCGGATCATTATTTACAAATGTTAGTGGTCTACTGTTTAGCGTCATTTCGACTTCCGCTAAGACTGTCGACAGAGTCTCTTCGCGTGGTGCACGTTCTTTCAGTACGACCATTAACGCCGCTTTAATCGTTCTAATAAGCCTTTCCCAGCTGCCGCCCATGTGAGGGGATGCGGGACTGTTAAAACGCCACGTAATACCTTTTGCCGTAACGAAATCTTGAAGCTCGCCCTGGTTCATAGCCCGCAATGCAGCTCGTAGCTCTTTGTCGGCTTTTATGAAGTTGGTACCCCTGTCGCTATACATCACGGATGGCACACCTCGTCGCGCAACAAATCGACGGATAGCCATGATGGCCGAATCAGCTGTAAGGGTAGCTGCTAAATCAAGCGACACTGCTCTAGTTGCTAGACATGTAAATATTACGCCCCATCTCTTTTCGTGACGCCTACCTATAGCTACTTGCATGGGACCGAAATAATCAATACCGCAATGGACGAACGCTCGCCGCGTATTTGTTAATCGTACCGATGGTAAATCTGCCATCTTAGGGGGAATAGGCATAGCTCTACGAATACGACATAATTGACAGGACGCTACAACAGCTTTGACCGTTCGACGAAGCTTCGTAATCCAGAACTTCTCTCTTATCGAATTGAGAACGGTTTCCAGATTAGCGTGATGCAAACGTTTATGAAAATCCAATATGATGAGTCGCGCCGTGTAACTCTGACCGCTAAGTATAATCGGATGCTTTTCACTAAAACTCAAACCAGGTGCATCACCTAAACGTCCTCGAACTCGCATCAGATTATCACCTTCAAACAAAAACGGGTCTAAATCGCGGATGTTACTCTTTTCTGAAACACAGCCACTACTTTTTATCCTATCTAGTTCATAAGGAAAATCTTCGGCCTGAGACTGCTTAATAATAAATGTTTCCGCGTCGCGTACATTCTCACCTGTCAAACAGACAGGCTGTATCTTTCTACAAATGTTAATGAATGCGAACACCCGTGACATAACTCGTACCGCTATTACCCACGACGAATAACGGCTTATGTCAATTATCGGCTCATATTTCTTTACGACATTGACCTTTTCTACACGTTCCAGGTTCACCTCGATGTCATCTTCAAAATCGTTGGCCGGCCATTGGTCAGATGTAAGTTTCAAAAACGAAGGACCTGAAAACCATAATCTAAATTTTGTGGGCCAATAAGCCTTCGTCGCCTCGTCCGCTGGGTTCTCAGCTGTCGGTACCCACCGCCATTCGCTAATTTTACTTTTGTTGTCTATTTCCGCTAATCGGTGTGAAACAAACTTTTGGAAATCTCGCGGGTCTGAATGTATCCATTTCAGTACAGTTTTAGAGTCGGACCACAAAAATCTACGAATGATATTGATACCTAATTCCTTTTGAATCATGCACGCTAGGCGACACGCTAAAACACTAGCCTGGAGTTCCATTCGTGGTATAGATATAACTCTCAGCGGGGATACACGAGCCTTACCACCTACCATAGCTACAAGTGGGTTTCCGTACGAGTTCCGGCCCACCAAGTATGCCACTGCTGCATATCCGGACGCACTGGCGTCACCAAACACGTGTAGTTCAACCTCTTCTAAACCTAGACCATACCAACGTGGCACCCGTAAACTCGACAACTGACGTATATCTGTCAACCATTTACGCCACTCCGCTGCGTCTTTATCAATCAGCTGATCGTCCCAGCCAACTCCCGATTTCCAAATACTCTGAAGTATGAACTTAGCTTTTATAGTAAAAGGACACAACAAACCTAATGGATCAAAAACGCTCATAACAATCCTTAAAAATTCGCGTTTTGTTGGAATCACTCTACCTTCCACTATTTCCGTAGGTATCTTTTTAAACGATAAATCGAAAGCCAGCTCATCCGACTCTGGCAGCCACAGCATACCTAAAGTACGTTCCCCGCTACTGGGCAACTTATCTAAATTAACAGCGCCAGTGACGACGGCAGGTAGCTCGCTGCGCAACGTTTGTGAGTTCGTCACCCACCCTCGTATCTCGAACCCACCAGCGGCATGAATCATGGATACCGCGCGTATCAATTGCCGTGCTGCATCGACCGAATGTGTACTGTCTAAATAATCATCCATATAATGATTTTTGTTAATGGCCTCGACGGCATCCGGATGTGAACCTATAAACTCACTCGCATTCTTACGTAAAATGTACGTGGCCGTAGTCGGTGACGACTTAGCTCCGAAAATCATTGAGTCCATCACGTAGGTATCTGGTTCCCGAGTACGGTCCTGCCCTCTCCATAAGAACAGTTGAACACCCTGATCCTCTTTTCTAATTTTAATCCTCATAAAACAATCAGCAATATCACCTGTAAACGCAATCGGACCGAGGCGAAATTTCAATAGAACACCTAGCAACGAATTCAATAGATCGGGCCCAGTTAACAAAACATCATTCAAACATACATTATTACTTTTCGCAGCACAGTCCCAAACAAGTCGGACTTTACCCGGTTTATTGACATTGACGACCGCAAAATGAGGTAGCCACCATACGGGATTAGTATTCACCGGCTCTCGTAATATTATTGCATACCTTTCATTCACTAAACGCTCGATCTGTTTTGTATACGCTGCTGCAAACGACGGATCGTTATCCATCTTTTTCTCGACATTACGTAACCGCCTAAATGCGTAATTATAATTATTTGGTAAATATATGTCATCCCGTGCCCACAGCAAGCCTACTTCCCAACAAACGTTCGCCCCGTCCACGCGCTTTCGACTCGTGGCCGCTAAAATGTCGCACGCTCTCTCATGACATAAATTTTTACGTGATTTCTCTATTATACCTATAGACTCTAACTCGAATTGTTGTTTCACAAACTCGTGCAACTCATCGGTTACTGAGAGAAAGTTCACAGACCCACACTCCGCTACAGCTTTACCGACTGGTCCGTGAACAACCCAGCCTAATTTAGTATGTGACGCTACCGGTTGCCCCGATTTGCCATGACGTATCTGCTGGTTAACAATTAATTCCCAGTTATCCTGACCAATTAATAGCATCGGTTTCGCGTTCGACATAGACGAACAGTCCAGATCTCGAAGATGCTTATAACGCCGTAAAATTTCATCTGACATGGTCTGCGACGGTAGGCTGATGTTATAAATAGTACGTAAATTTATCTCGTGGGGTATACCATTAGGACCTGTGATCTGTGCTGCAACCCTACGCGAGGCATTATCTATGATTACATGACCACTTGCACTAATAACTTTAAGCGGCATTTTAGTGCCACTGCTATTACATACTAAACTACTGTCCACTAACGAAATAGTAGCGCCATCGTCCAATAAGCAGTAACACTCGCGTTGTACCCCGTTAACAGTTAAAGTCACTGGTAATATTTTTAACAAAGAGTACTCGTTACCTCGATATCCCATACTTGTAACTGACTCACTCTGCAAATCGTGCTGCGTTGATGAGCTCGCGTTGGGCGTCGCGGGCGCGGGAACTGACCCTGCGCTCGCCCCGCCGCCGTCCGCTGCTGAGCCGTTGGCGCTTATGCTCGGAGCGGTCCGCGCTGTCGCTGACCGAGCTGCGTGTGAGCGCGCGCCCGCGCTCCTCGCGTTGTTGTTGTTGTTAAAATGTAACAACTCGTGGTGTGGGGATCGACACTTTCCACACTTCTTCGCTTTACATGTGTAACGGGAGTGTTTACCCTTGAGACATTTAAAACACAAATTGTTTGACTTAACAAAGGTCCACTTGTCGTCATTATTTTTATTAACAAAAACACTGCACTCCGTTATTAAATGACTTTCAGCACAAAGTAAACACGTTACGATATCCCGTTTCTCCTCCTCGTTGTCGACGTCCGTATTCTCGTCACAATCGGTAACATGTACGCGGTGTGCGATAGGTCGGCGTGAGGCTCCGGGTTCGATGCTCGGCGTGTAGTATGACGTCGCGCGGCAAAGATGAGTAAGAAACTCGAGGACGACATTCATATTAGGCGATATTCTGAGATCTTCGCAATATCTCGTCTTATCAGTTTTCATTACGAATTCACCGTACTGCGAGCGTTGTATGGGTGTCAATTTTGCTAATACTTGATTGATAATCTGGGGATTATTTATGTAGCCCTCGGCTCTTATACTTTTTAGTATATGCACGCAATTCCTTACTGTCGCTGTCATTCTACGTAACTGCGTACCTCCCTCCGTAACATGAGGAAGTTCTCTTATATTTTGTATCACGTAATCCAATAAGAGACTTGGGTGACCGTACTCCTCTTCTAAAGCCTCGATGACCTCCGTGGGATTCACTCCAGTACGAAGCAGGCCGTCAACGGCGCGCTTAGCAGCGCCGTGTAACGATTTCTGTAAACGTACTACATTCCTGTAGTGTGAGTAATGGTGCGCACTATGCTCAAATGCTCGTTTGTATGATAGCCATTCAACAGGATTACCATCAAAATCAGGTAAGTCATACTTCTGCTGGGACATCGCCATTATCGCGCTAGCTAATTGCTTGATATCCGACGAACCAATAGCAGCGCTCGACTCGTTCGCCGTTGCGTCCCAGGTTGCGTGGCCGCGGCGATCGGACGACATCGCGACGAACTTCGACTTAGAGGGGTGTGGGGGCGGGGCGCTCGCTTCGCACGTGGTCGCGGTTGGCCTTGGAACTTTCGTTTCGCGCTCGTAGGTACATGTTGCCTCGCCCGCCGGCGGATATACAGCTTCATGCCTTTCTGTTCCAAACCATCGGGTTGCGTCCCAGGTTGCGTGGCCGCGGCGATCGGACGACATCGCAACGAACTTCGGCTTAGAGGGGTGTGGGGGCGGGGCGCTCGCTTCGCACGTGGTCGCGGTTGGCCTTGGAACTTTCGTTTCGCGCTCGTAGGTACATGTTGCCTCGCCCGCCGGCGGATATACAGCTTCATGCCTTTCTGTTCCAAACCATCGGGTTGCGTCCCAGGTTGCGTGGCCGCGGCGATCGGACGACATCGCGACGAACTTCGGCTTAGAGGGGTGTGGGGGCGGGGCGCTCGCTTCGCACGTGGTCGCGGTTGGCCTTGGAACTTTCGTTTCGCGCTCGTAGGTACATGTTGCCTCGCCCGGCGGCGGATATACAGCTTCATGCCCATCTGTTTCAACTGTTTCAAGCCACTGCATTGCCTTCTCATCTCCAACGTTGCTCGCCTCGCACGTGGTCGCGGTTGGCCTTGGAACTTTCGTTTCGCACTTGTAGGTACATGTTGCCTCGCCCGCCGGCGGATATACAGCTACATGCCCTTCTGTTCCAAGCCACTGCGTTACCTTCTCATCACCAACATCTTGTTCACACCACTCTTCATTTTCTGATTCGTCATCGATTTCAGCAATATCTAACGCTAACTTTTTTCTTATCAGCTGCTCTTTTACTGCGGCGATCTGTTTTTCCGCTTCATATTCGGCACGGAGACGAGCGGCTTCGCGGCTGGTGGACCTCGATGTTCCACTGGGCGAGCGCGTCACGCGTGTCGCCGCCGGCGCCGGCGCCATATTCGTGTTCACGGGGACGCGGGTTGCGCACGATACCCGGTCTACATCTAACGCCGGAGTCTTGACCGCCTTACTCCTTGTCACAACACCTTCGGTAGACATTATTATACGACACAATTGGTAATACCACTCCGCAAGATAGATCCGGCTCGAAGAAATGTAGATTTTGGCGCAGGGTTTCTTGCGCGAGTGGATTGATTAAAACCAACTACATCTTGTTTATGAAAGTGTCTATTATAAATCACAATACAATCACAATTATATTTGCACATTTAACTCAAATTGTTCGTAATTACTTATTAGAATAAAATTTAGCGAGTCGGGGGGGAGTCGCGGATTGTCCACTTGGCGCGTGTCCTCCCGATGCGTAACCATTTTTGACTGCCCGCTCTCTCCTGTCGCTTTCTTTTCAACCCCTCACGTCGCTCCCCGCGTCTCCCCCTCGCATCGTTCGACTCGGCGCGTACGCCAATCAAAGGTAAGTAGGTAATAGGTACAAAGTGTGACAAAATTCAGATCGGTTGCCTACAGGGGGAGAACCAATTTCTATGTATGGTAACTGTCGCTGGGTTTGCAAGTTAATATCTATCCTGACTCCTTTGACTTCGTGTTCAACTGAAAATCCTGAGTTGGACCTGTCTGGCTGGGCCCAGGTTGCGGTTCTATCTCTTGTACTACTTGATTATTATCATAAGTCGGTTCAGTAAAAGTCATGTCAGTGTTATAGTCATAGCTGTAAGGGTGATTGTAATTATTAAAGTCTGTATAATATTCAAATTCGGGTGCACAGTAATACTCGTTCGAATAATAGACATCATCGGGCAACAGATATTCGTTGAGATTAACTTCACGGGTCTTGAAATAATTAGTAGGTGGTGGGTTACCAGATTTTCGCCAATCGTGACTTGACGACATCGGTAATGGCCTAGGGGTAAAATGTTGGACACCACTCATGGGTTTCACACTAGCACCACCGGCTTGTGGCGGGGCGTTATTCCTAGGTGGTAACCTGAACAAATTGCTCTGTGGGTGGTAATTGGTCGGTTGTGAACGGAACATCTGCTGTGTTCTTGTAGGAAACCGGTTTTGTTGGAATTTAAAAGCTGGGTTTGGATTTTGATACGGCCGTTGTGCCATAGGGGCTGGCCAGTTAGCAACAGGGGGACGCGGAACACTTGGCGTACTTAACGGTATATGGAATGGCGTAGCAGGCTTAGGGGCGCTATGTGTCTTTGGACCGTCATTGCGCTGTTGCAGGTACATAACGTTTAGCTCTTCCTGCACATACTCAAGAGCCTTTTCAATCGAATCTGGGCGCATGCATCGTATACGCGATCCCAAGGGTTCCTTTAACCCACGTACAAAAGCCTGCATAGCTACTTTCTTATAGAGGGTTCGTTTAGCGTCTATAGTCGTCTGTAATGTCTCATGTAACGTCACGTATGTCATTATAGTACTAAATAATGTCTGGCACTGGTCGTAGAACTCCTGTGGGGACCTATTATCCTGTCTAGCTAAAGAGAGGTCATTGTATAACGCAGTTTCATCCCTTTGGTCAGAAAAGTTATTGATTAGGGCGGCTCTGATGCCTGCCCAGGTTTCTGGGATGCCGTTCGCATTGATAGTTGAAGCGGCAGACCCTGTGATTTTGTTTAATATGCCATTTAACAGACATATATTGGCAAGCTCGTTGCCTGGCTCAAGGCTAGCATATTGGGTAACGATTCTATCACAAATATTAATGAATCTCGTTAACACATTATGGTTACCGTCGAACTCCGGCACCAGGCGTAAGGCCTTGAAAATAACATCGGGGTCATAAGGCATATTTGGTTCAAATAAAATGCTTAAATTAAAATCAAAATCACTATCTAAATGTCTAGATCTATCTGCTAGTTGCCGGCGAGCCTGACGCGATGCAGGGTCCCGGATATACGATTTTTCTGGGCGAAAAATTTTGGAAATGCTTAGGATAAGACGGGAAGCAACACGAGAAAGATTCAAGTGTACTTACATTAAATATATCATCTCTGGTTCTTCTCCGTAGATCGAAGTCTGGATCCTTCACTCGGTGCTGCAGCTCAGTAGATTCAGGATTCTCGTACCGTGGCTTGATAGCCGCCCGGGCGACTCGCGAACGCGAATTATCGATGCTAGATAGTCCTAAGTGCCCGCGAACCGGCCCGCGAGAATCCTACCGACTGCGCCAATTATGAGTTCTGCAGCCAAAGTGTCGAAAAAAAACCAAAGTTACTTATAATTATTTTAATTAAATGAAAATTACAGTAATATAAAGTCATGAAACCTATTCGATGCTAGAATTAGGAATGCACATAATTTTAATAAAACACAAGACATCGATTCGCGGTGTCAGCATTTTGAAGCTCGAACGGGCGTCATCGGCGCGGTGGCGTGATCGCTGCGTCGGCGTTTCCGTTGTCGTTGCTATGTCCCTTGAACGTCGTGCGCTTGCGGCGTCAGCACTCTCCTTTAGGGATCCGTACTTAACATGCCTACCCCTTCGGGGAATACAGGCGTGAGTTTATCTTATGTTATGTTATGTGTATGTGCCTGCGTGTGTGTGTGTGTGTGTGTGTGTGTGTGTGTGTGTGTGTGTGTGTGTGTGTGTGTGTGTGTGTGTGTGTGTGTGTGTGTGTGTGTGTGTGTGTGTGTGTAAATGGTGTGAGTGAGTGCGTGCGTGCGTGTATGTTGTGGAGTTGTGTGCATGCCACTAATATGTATCCACGATGACCCTAGAATCGACCACAACATCATTATTTATAATTATTTACGTTACGTAGCAGACATGTTACATATTCACCCATTCAACATTCGACAGCACAAATATAAAAAAACACATTGTTTTAATTTTTAAATTATTCAAAAACGGTATCGTAATCGAGAATTTCAAGGTTGATGTGTTCTGAATACGTTGTTTTTTAATTTGTTATCATTCGTTACGCGCACAAAAACGCGGATTTTAATAATGGCTGCTAAATATTGTAGCGCATCAGTTAATCTTTATTATACACGCATGGCACTCGTCTGGGATGCACTGAGATTTCGCTATGGGACCAAGTCAAGCTCACCTGCAAGTCAGTAGACCAGTTGGAGCGGTCTTTCGAGGTTGTGAGGATGTAGATTGTAGACGGAAGTAGCTTCCACCTGAAATATAGTCGTTATCGCTCTTAAAGGAAGCTTAAGTTAAACCCCTAACAAGGAGAAGAAGACCGACCTACCCTGTGTTCTAAAGTGCAATCTTTGGATACAACCTGAATTGGCGCTGGGTTCAAGAATAAGAATAAAATGGTATCAAATCAATCATTATAATGTATCCACTTTCCTTAAAGTGCGCAAAATTCCTACGGGGCCCTACTCCTTCCGGCGGGGGTGGTTTTGTTGGACTCGAAATGACAAAAACGCACGCCTTCTGACTGCAAGTCGTAACTTGCCGGACGTGATATTGCATGAGACATAATATCTATCGAACCAGGCTATCTCTTTCGAGCTGGCCTTCGTCGGGTGTGGGGACCATGGTGTACCCATCTCCGGGAATGGAGAGGCGCATATAGAGCCATCGCCTTTAAAATGCATAATCATTTATTTTGCATAGACCATTGAATCGGAACTTACAAATCGTCAATATAAAAATAAATATCAAAGACTAGTTTAACAAATGGACCACACCGGTTCGAAACGCAGCCCAGACCTGAGAAGACTCCGGCAAGAAACTTATTCGTCTATTTACAACCATTCACTTTAGTCTTATACTATAGTCCCGATACAGTGATTTGCTTGAGTAGCATAGCTGAGCGAACAGCTTATTTCCAAGCTTGTTTATCATCTAAATATTCTTGGATTGCATAATAGCCTTTCTGGAGCAGTTTACTCTTAACTGCATTTTTAAATTTATTTACAGGTAAATCTCTACTCTCTATCATTGTATCCCCTACTAATGTCGGAAGCATTCACTCAATGGAGATAAATCTGGCAATTCTAATAGTGAATACGAGAATTATTTTTAAACGATGATTTTAAGTGAAACCATTACAAATAGTGCACGTTCACGAGTATGACGTGTATTTATTTAAAATCGTGTGGTGAGTGACTGTTTTATATGCGTCACACTTTATGGCTGTTCCCGGAAAAAGCAACATAGTAAACTCAGTGCTTTTACTTGAATGAATTTTACAGCATTAAGTATGCTAACAATACAAATCGAATACATAAGGAAAAATAAATGTGTGTATAATGAATTGATGAATGATGATCATTGGTTCGTAAGAAGATCGGTAGATGACTCCACCGTCGCCGTAAGGACGGATAAATAGAAGGGAAATTGAAATCAAATCGGGCGTGTCTCGGTAGCGGAATTCGTCAAGGCATTCCCCCTGTAAGGGAAAGACTGCGGGTTCGAGTCCCGCCCGAGAAGATTTATTTTTCCCTATGTATTCCATCAGTGCTCAACTAACGTTTCACGACTGATACCCTATACCCCCGGGGGCTGTTACGTCCGGATTCTATATTTTAACAAACAATATCAATATCTACAGTGCAGATATCTCAATGATATAGGACATAGCGTTATACATTTCTGCGTAATATCAGCGAGTTTTTAAGGATATACAAAACATTATCCCACAGCGAAATTTCATCCAAATTGTGAGAGCGGTTTTTGTAGTAATATGCTTGTTTGAACATTACATTTTAATAGCACGCTCGTTTAATAGCATAAGAATATTCGGTAGCACTCGCAAATGTATCACAGGATAGCGTAACTTGTTGTGGAACCTACAGAGGCCTTTATAAAGGAGCGGTGCGCCCTTGGCACGTCGGATACAGTTATGGCACAAACCATTATTTAATAAAGGGCTTCCGTAGGGTCCGAAAATAGCCGGATTATACTGGATTACACGTATAAGCAACAACTGTATCACTTAGTAGCTAAAAGGTATATCACTGACGAAGTTTTTTTACATGGTCAGCGGCAATTGTAGCTATGAAGCTGAAACTGGCAGCCAAAATTGTAACTCAGCCAAAATCAATACAATTAGCAGCAATAGGAAAATGATGATGGTGACCCACCCTCCCCTTTCCTTCACAGGACGACACGTGCAGGGCTAAGATGCCATCCATTTACGGTGCAGAGTATACCTGCTAGAACCAAGCGTTTCAGTGACTCATTCCTATGCCGCACCACTAAGACCTGGAACTCCCTGCCAGCTCACGTGTTTCCCTCTTCCTACAGTCCCGGGTCCTTTAAGCGGGGCGTGAAAAGGCATCTAATGAGGCCGTCAAGCTAAATGCCACCACTGTTAGCATGGTTAATGTTTACGATGGTGACCCTCTTTCCGAGACTTTGCCTTTAGCTTAACATCAGGCGAGGTGAAGTCAAATTGACGTGTATGTAAAAAAAAAAACTTATATATAAATTGTCTGAGACCTTCTTGTAATGGGAATATGTTTGGTTGTCAGAATTCTGTTGCCAATCGTGGCTGTCGATTTTGGATGCTACAAGTGTCATACTGAAGCCTACAGATGCTTCGAATACCAAGGGTGGTCACGATGTTGTAAAACGCTTTTAATATCCTTATGGTGTTCTCGGAGGCGCACATAAGGTCCTGCGGTGTACATGTGTATGGGCATTGTGACATACATAAATAAAAGTAGTGACAGTTGACAGTGACGTGTGTCAGTCGAATTGAGTCTTTCGATGCGGGCAGACGTACTGTGAACTGTGTAACTACCTACTCACTAAATAACAGTGTTTTATTTTGTAAAGTCGAGAACACCACAAGCATTTAGCACACGTTAACAGATGGGCCATTGTCTGTGGAGTAACTCCACATTCACATCACAGGTCCGCCCTCTCCGAGAACCTCCATCTGGCCCGGCATTCCTTGCTTCGGCCGTTCCGAATCCGGAGTCCGAGAACGCCATACATGTGGCAGCATACATGGAGAAGATAATTAGATGGCCTAGGCGCCATCGCCACGATAGAAGATGAATATCCTTGGCAGGGACGTTTCGAACTGAGTGAGCATGTAGATATTTTTTCAATCGTATCTTTAACGGCTTCATAACTGACTCAAGGAAATTATTTTTTTTCCTCCAATTGACATCATCTTGCCATCAATTACAATACAATGGACTACAGTACGATTTAAACATATGGAGGCAAATGTGACCTTGTGCCAATTGAAGAAGCCTTCTAAAGGAGCTAAGTGGAGCGAGCGAAACTTTTATGCTAGTAATTTACGATAAAAAAAAAAACAATATTTCATAATAGTTCGGGACTTCCCGCGATACATTTTTTCGTCAAGTCGTGATCACGGGTGCTGTAACACACCCGAAACGTCGGCAAAAGTAAGATTAAAAAACAATTTATCGCGTTATAATAAACTATGAGTAAACGCCGCGTTAGTTTAAAAAAAACATGCGTTCATCACTATCCTTACAGTCCTGTAGGTCTAAAAAGGCCCCTTTCTTAGACTCCTAGTATTAGGATAATATTTTGTCCTGCGGCATATTTACACGATATTAGAATCTGCTTAGTAAATGAACTGATTCACAATTTTACACTTTATAGACCATAATAATAAAGTTCAAAGTTAATTGGCACGATCCGATGAAGCCGCGGTGGTTGTTCTAATTCTCCTCCCTTGAAATAATTGTAATTTTGCTAACGCAACAATCATTAGAACGGTTCCCATGAACAATACGATGAGGAGAGCGAAACCGCCCGTCACGAGAATATTCCTGAAGCTGCCCGCACGACATTCTCATGAGTGGTTATTTTTAAGAATTGTATAGGAATCGATTGATATCTACTGGAATTTCATAAAGGTACTCGTTTTAGCGTAATCGCTCAATGTGGCCCTTTTACTCCTTCATCACCCCGGAGTCCAGGATATGTTTAAAACCATTCGTTTTGAAGAGGTATCCCAAGGTGAAATCCTTTCCCATTTCCTTTCCTCGATAACACGCAAGACTCAAGTGTGCAGTCAATTTTACGATCTGAATACAAGTATTAGAGAAAAATCCCAATATTTTCGTCCTATAAGTACGAAATATGGGCCTAACTATGGGTCTACTTAGACGGGCGTCGGAGGGCACTGACTGACCTCCGTCCCCCATGAGCGCGGGCCTGGGGGTGACGGGTGGAGCCGCCTGTCACCCCAGCTTGGGGGCGGCGAGTTGGGGACACCGTTGTGTCCTGAGGAGGGCCAGACCGTAAGGGATGGCCCTGGGTCAGCCGGGGTGCGAGGGATATGTCGATGACAACCTCACCTCCGGCCCAGCACCACGACCCACAGTCAGCGTGCGGTTTTAGTCGGTTCGAGTCCGACATAACCTCGCCTTCCGGCTCCGGAAGGGCGGGTATCCGAGGGGATTTCCGCAAGAAAAAAAAAAAAAAAAAAGGTCTATGTATATTTATTATTTACTAGCCGAGCCGATATTTTTCCGCCCGCGTGACGTCCGATCCCTTTCCTGCTGCACCCTCTACTATATTAAGCATGTACATATTATACATAACCTTCTTCTTGAAGCGTATCTAAATCTAGCGTACTTTTGAAATCTAGCATACATAGGGACGGACAGACGCGGAAAGCGACTTTGCTTTATACTATACTAGCTTTTGCCCGCGGCTCCGCCGGATGTCGGTTATCGCGACCAAACATAGCCTATGTCCTTTCTAATGGTCTAATCTACCTCTATACCAAATTTCATCAAAATAGGTTCAGTCGTTTAGCCGTGAAAGCGTAACATACAGACAGACAGACAGACAGATAGACAGACAGACAGATAGACAGACAGACAGAGTTACTTTCGCATTTATAATATTAGTATGGACTATGTAGTGATTATACAGGATATCAATCAATATAATAAACTGGATATAATCCTCTTCTAAAAACCTCTGTAATATTTCTTATATATATCTCTCTCTACCTTATAATGTATCCATACTAATATTATAAATGCGAAAGTAACTCTGTCTATCTGTCTGTCTGTATGTTACGCTTTCACGCCTAAACCACTGAACCGATTTTGATGAAATTTGGTATAGGGGTAGATTAGACCATGAGAAAGGACATAGGCTATGTTTGGTCGCGATAACCGACATCCACGCGGGCGGAGCCGCGGGCTAAAGCTAGTGGGATATGAAGACATCATGTGGACGTTTTAATAGTTAATTTACTTAGACATATCGTGATTCAAACGGAACTAACGTAGAGATGATGATCATAGATCATGAAGCAATAAACTTTTTTATTACACGTTATTATGCAGTTTTATTTTGATACAACACGTTAGAATTGAAACAGACTATCTGTTGCTACGGCTCCGCTCGCGTGGATGAAGGTTATCGCAACCAAACATAATCTATATCTTTCCCAAAGTCTTATTCTATCTCTGTATTAAATTTCATGAAAATTAGTTGAGTAATTTAGGCGTGAAAGCGCTCTAAAGAGTTACTTTCGCATTTAATAAGTATGACATCGGTACAAACAATGCATTCACAGAATGATGATCAATTTTATTGTAGTGACATTATAACCTCTACTTTACGTATGATAATGATATGATGATGATGATAATGACAATAAACTTCAAATGAATTTGCATCAACGCAATGAATATTCATTGCATGCAAATTAAAAGTAATACTCTACTTAGTTTATAAGAAGGCATTAAAATATTTACAGTTCTCAATCTAAATCGCACTTTATAAAAGCAAGTTGGTGGTTGAGCTTCGAACGCCGTGATGGGGCCACTTCCTATACTCATATCACATAGTATAATAAAACAAAGTCGCTGTCTGTCCGTGCCTATGTACCTAGGCTTAAATCTTCAAAACTACGCAACGGATTTTGAAGCGGTTTCCTTTAATAGATAGAGTGATTCAAGAGGAAGGTTTATAGGTATAATACATGTTTAATATAGTAGAGGGTACAGTGGGAACGGGATCTGACTCCACGCGGGCGGAAAAAAAATGGCGGTACGAAGTTCGCCGGGTCAGCTCGTACCAATTATATTACAAGCCCATCATAACCTTCTCCATGGAAGGAAATGATAGCGGAGTTGTTGCAAGGCAATCGAGTCGCGTGCCATCCAAACGTCAAATGGACTCATTCTGTAGGAACGTTATACCTATGAAGTCCTTCGACTTTTGACACCCTGCGCGTCTCTTCCCACCCGCATTCGGCGCGCGTTTTTATTAGGAGAAATATCAATGGGGCATCTCCGTTACTTAATCATATTCTGTCCTCCGTGATCATAACCAACCTTTACCAAACCTGTGAAAATTTTCAAAAGGTAACCAAGTGAAAAATAAAATAAACAATCGAGTTTATCATGCGCCATGCGACTCATTGTGAATCCGGGAAGCATCAGGTTATAGGTACTCCTCACCACTGGTACACACCCATAAGCTACGGTAAACACTTCGTATCACTTAGGTGGTTTGAAAAATGTTCTTGAAAGAACTTTAAGCCTGGTTATAGCGAGGACAGCCTCCGTGGTAGTGAACGCGTCCTCCCCGCTCAATGCAAATATTTGTATGCATGAATATGTATACATTTACATTGGTGTGGTCGTGCCTCGGAGAGCACATTAACGGCCGTTCCCAATAACATACTTACAGTTGAAGATAGATCGCAACAGTCAAATTTGACGTATCGGCTGTTTAAATTCAAAACATGGTAACTGATTTTTTTTTGAGGGAAGCGCATCGCGGTGTAATTTTATTTTCCGAAATTGGTGTGAAATAGAAGTTACTATGTTTTGAATTTAAACAGCCGAGCACTTCTTTATCCGTAGATGCGATCTATCTTTAACTGTCAGTATGGTATTGGGAACGGCGGTAAGCCATCGGTCCCGGTTGTCATATGAACATATATGGTAGTTGTTACGGGTAGTTGGAGCCCTCAAAAGTCCAACAACTGGTTTCACTGCAATGCTTCCTTTGGGTTGTCAGATGGCAGTCGCTTCACAGAAATTATCGAACTTCAGTTGGTAAAGCGGACCCCAGACTCCAAGCAGAAAGCTTCGGATGCGAATTGAAAGCTTTTAAACTTTTTCAACTTTTTTTTTTTTTTTTTATACGGGAGACTTGTTCGTGACTAGCGAGAATTGTTCGTAAAACCAGACCACTGTTAACTCTTCTTCCCGATATGTGCTAAATCAGAAGCTGTATCTTTTTATTGTGCAGAAATCCCTAAGGATACAATCTATATATACTTAGGTCGAATCATATATCTTCGACCTAAAATGTGGTCGAAATAAGCTCTATACGGGCAGTACATGTTCTTGAATGTATTTTGAAGACAGCACGCAGCGCTACTTTTTTTTTATATAGGGCACGTCAATTTGACTTCGTCTCGCCTGATGTTAAGCAAAGGCAAAGTCTCGGAAAGAGGGTCACCATCGGAAACATGTAGCATGTTAACAGTGGTGGCACTCAGCTTGACGGCCTCATTAGATGCCTTTTCACGCCCCGCTTAAAGGACCCAGGACTGTAGGAAGAAGGAAACACGTGAGCTGGCAGGGAGTTCCAGGTCTTAATGGTGCGGCATAGGAATGAGTCACTGAAACGCTTGGTTCTAGCTGGTATACTCTGCACCGTATATGGATGGCATCTTAGCTCTGCACGTGCACGGCAGTGAACGAGCTCAAATTAACCAAGTATGTATAGACTATTACGAAATAATCTGCGCGCATTAGGGCCTTTTATAATATCGCAATTTAGGTCTAAGATATAATATGAATGAAGCTATATCTTTGTCAGACTCGAACCGACGACCGGTGTAAGATTACCCAATGAGGCATTTCACTCGCACCCACCCGGCTGACCCTTAACCATCTTCGGTTTTGTCCACCCCGAACAATCCTACCCTCTATCTCAAAACCGTGACTGACCAATAAAGGTCTATTCATAGGCCTGCTTCTGCTGGGATGACAAGCGGCCGTACCTGCACTCCCAGGTTTTCTGGCTGACCCAATCAAAAGCTGCAGCCTACCTTTTTGCCCATAACACAAGTTTATTCTTAGCATGGGTATCAATGGCTATCGAGACACTTGCAAATTGGTCAAGATGATACTTTGTATAAATAAATAGCTTCTGTGGCGAGGCGGTAGTGCACGCGACTGCCACGCAGGAGGCGCGGGTTCGATTCCCGCTCAGTGCAAATATTTGTATTCATGAATATTATATTCTGTGTGGCTATTTGCATTGATCTGGGTGTTTCTATGTACAATAATGTATGTATTTACAAAAAAGAAGTATATAAGTATGTTTATCCGCATTCTAGATTCCATAACACAAGCTATAAAAGCTTACCATGGGTCTAGATAGCTTTGTGTAGAATGTTGTGGAATAATATACGAAATAAAATACGAAAAAAAAATTTGTAGTGTTTAATAATAATAATAATAATGTATAAAGTTATGTGGCAAATACCTATTTCATTTCATTTCACCTATAGCACCTATAGGAGGTAATCTGTGCTTATAGTTTTCCTAAACATTTTCGTTTTATAGGCTATCCCGCCCCGAAATAGCCGTAAACCCGATAACGCTTTCCATTACTCGATAATAGAATCTCATTAACATTTAATTACATAATGAATATTTTATGAGCAACGAGAGCCAGTTTACACCTGTTACTGTCCAATCAATTTTATAATATCATGCTAATTGTAACATTATATCGCGCTGTACAAAACAGATACTTCTAATATTTGTTCGGTATTTTGATAGATGGCAATAAGGTCGCCCCCTATTACGTCGGGGGATCGAAAATCGTAATTGGCGAAACGTGGGTGTTAATACACCTGTGCCTACCCCTTCGGAGATTTCTATGTTTTTCGCCGTTTGATGTCCGCTGATGAGCCTTTCTGTGTGGGGCCATTGCACCTAATTCCCAACAGCAAATATCCATATTCATGTATCAAATATTTGCACTGAGGTGGTATAGAACCCGCACCACCTGCTTAGCAGCCGCGTTCACTGCCGCCACGCCACAGAGGCCGTCGATTTCTAATTTGTATTATTACTATTATACAAAAAACACATGATTTGCATTCTTTAACAGTGTAAAGTCTACCAAGTAATGACCGGCCAGCAAAGTGGACTATGTCTTATGACCAGGCCAACATATCTATTTTTAGTTTTTATGCATATGCCAACAGCTGATTTAATGCCATACTAGCTTTTGCCCGCGGCTCCACCCGCGTGGATGTCGGTTCCCGGCAATTATTCGAATTTTTCTCACCTTTTAAACCTTCCCTAGACCTTCACGAACATTCCAAGCCCAAGATAAGATAAATCCGGTCAGCCGTTTTCGAGTTTTAGAGAGACTAACAAACAGCAATTGATTTTTATATATTAAGATTTAGAGTTAATAATAATGTATCTGCTTGTCCCATAATGACATAATTGCTCTTTCAATATTGTATACAATAAACCATACATTAAAATATTATTCATAGAGTTAAAGTTGTTTCCAAATACCTAGTTCTAATCGCTACATAGTATAAAACAAAGTTGCTGTCGCTTTCTGCCCGTGCCTATGTATGCTTAGATCTTTAAAACTACGCAAAGGATTTTGAAGCAGTTTTTTTTGAATAGATAGAGTGATTCAAGAGGAGGGTTTATATGTATAATACATGCTTAATATAGTAGAGGGTGCAGCGGGAACGGGATCTTACCCACGCGGGTGGAATAATATTTGTGGTATGAAGTTTGTCAGGTCATCTAGTAGATTATATGTCATACAGAAGTATACTGAATAAGTTAGTAAACATTTTTGATTGGTCAAGGTGGGATTTGAACCCTCAATCCTTTCTTACAGGGAGAATGTTTTGACTATTAAGCATCCAGACCCATTAGGATAGGATAGGGGACTCTTTTATCCGCACTTAGGCTCTTTTCTTGGGCCATTGTATGTGACCATTGTACCAGACCCATTCTCTCTGTTAGAGAAATATCGTGGGTTAGAATGCTGTCTGGGCCATTCAATAATTGCCATCAAGCGGACACTTAGTTATGGGCTGTATGTTTACTGTCAGATGGAGAACAGCCCTATCCCTCCTCCTATCCCCTTCTATGACCCCTACAGGAAGAGATTAGGTGGCCTTTTTATTATACCACTTAGGTGGCAGACATGCCCACCTGATGGAAAGTGGTTACCGCGGCCTATGGATGTATGCAACACCATGGGCATTACACTCACCCTGCCTACCCTAAATTATTCAAATTCACTAGGATTTAACTCAGGATGTAAAGTAAAGAATTAAATGAATACAGATAGATTGCAGTTAACTATTATTGCCACACCACCTCCATTCTGTATCAATGTAATGAAGTACAGTACGAATAGATAAGTCCACCAGTTCTTAGATATCTCGTGGCTGAGATGATACCGATAATGAATAATCACATTATCATTGAACAGAAAACTTGTCCTAAAATTAGGTTTTAATCTGTATACTTATCACAATAATAAATATTATGTGCAGGCACAGCAGTACAGATAAATGTTATAGTAATATAACACATCATACATTAAAAAAGTGTATTTAATAAAAATAGAACTTAAAAGTATAATATTACCTACAAAATCCATGTTTTTTACTAATGCCAAAATGTATTCAACTTAGTTTAAGTTTAATATGCAACCTTGAGTTAACTATGAGATTGCCAGGCATTCATCTCACTTCCTTGTGTCTATAATATTAAAAAAATAAAACCTGTATGTTATCTGTGAATGGCATAACAAAGAATGGCCAGCTCTAAATTCAAATTAATAGGTTCCGCATTTTTTTAAGCGTTTTTGAATATGAATACTATTAAGCCACTAATAGAAAAAGATCTTCTATGCATCTCAAATTTTTGGCACTTAGCCCAATTATAATTTTATTTAAATACTGTATGATTTATAGCTAATTTTGATGAAACAAGACTTCAAACATTTGAACATTTAATATCAGAAATTTGTAATGTGTATAGACTGAAACACTTCAGTAATATATAAATAAAGCATTCACAATTACATCTGTGTAACAAAATAATCCCAATGTAAAGTATCCATATGCAGACAGGAAAAAATAATACGGCTTCAATTATTCGATAATAAGTACCTATACATACATCGTAACCTTCGAGTATACGAGCAAACAGGTTTTATTGCACCACAGACAATAATAAAATTCAATTCCTTTAACAACAAACATTAAAACCGCCAAAATTGGCTGAAAATGGGGTGTCTTCGGCAGTAAAACTAATCTATTTAAAAAATTGTATACGACGCGCATACGAAAAATTTGGCACTGACATCTCGTCTCAAACGTGTTTAGCAACAAAAATATTCTATATACTTACGTAATACACTTTAAATAACAGTCAGGACACAAACATCACAGTGATAATTGATTTTGAATATCGCCGAACTGAATTATTGTCACACACAAGATTCACTAGAAAGATATTCACGAGGAATTTTTGAAATATTATAACTAATAATGTTCACTCGTTATACACACTATTTAAAGTTCATTTTAGTAATAATTGGTGTAATTTGGAAAGAAACTCGTCAACAGTAAGAAGCACCATTTTGAAAGATTGAAGAAAAGACCGTCAAGGATTTTCCCCTTCTTTCATGTCACTGCTTGCGTCATTGCGGCAATTTGACGTTTCGCTGATTAGTGCTGCCAGCTCAATTTGTATAAAGTCCTCTTACCTCATGCTTGAGCATCCCTACATCCCTACAACATTGAAATCGTTTCATAATTTTAAATATTGAAAAAAGCATAATTCATATTCAGGAACAATAACTTTCTTACATATTTTTTTTTGCAAGAAAGTTGTTTAATCGTATTAATTGGCATTTGTAAGTACCAAAAAAAAATACAGCAAGTTGCTACTAATTATAAATGTAATTATGTTCTTATAAATCAGTGTTTTATTTTTAAACATAGTAATTAAAATAATACTATTCAGATATTTATTTCACTTAGCTTAATGAGTTTCCTGGGAGTCAAGGAAAATTTTCAACGGTGCAATACCGAAACACTGCTGAGGCTGCGTTCATAAATAACAATATTTTTACGATACCAGCTGCGTTCCAAACATCTGACACAAGAAAATAAAATGAAGTAATTTTTCATATTTTGGTAATGACAAGGATAACATTATGGAAATGCCCAATTTGTAGTATCTACTTAAATTCGTCTGTAAATAAAAACTGTTTAATATTGCTAGTAAAAATTACCTATAATAATTTTTACTAGCAATATTAACAGCTCTGAATTAGCCAATGGGGCTGGGTGTAAATCATGACGGCACCTACGGATTAAAAGTGTATCAGTCTTATCCAGGGTGAAACAAAGGAAACCCCCTTAGTTTTATCCATCCACCTGGAGACTGACTAATTATTTAAGCGGTCTGCCTTTTCAAAATCCCGAGACTAATCAGCGTCTCATTTACTTATTTAGATCACGTTTAAAACAATCCTGCAATGGCCTATTCAACAGTTTCTCATATTACACAGGAGTGACCCCAAAACTGATCCCTGGGGAACTCCCTTTGACTTAAAGCAACGTCTTATAACAGCGTTTCAGTTCTAGTAATTGTACAGAATCAAAATTGTGTAGATGGATTCTACCATTAGTCCATACCACCATCTCAGACGTACATACATATCTACATAATTATACCATAATCCCTAAAGGGGTAGGCAAAGGCGTAGGTAGGCATTAAAAAAACACATTTCTTCAACTATGATTTTCGCTCCAAGTTAATAGGGGAGCCTATTGCCGTCAAACGGGTTACGGGCATTTTGTCAAGGCCTGGATATGTTTATAGCATCCTACAATGTGTGGACCAATATCAACAAAATACACTAATCATTCATCACACAATGTAGGACAATCAAAACCATAATGCGATCTGTACCAGAACATACGTCTACACTAAGGAGTTCTTCAAGAAGTGCATTAGAAGATTCTTTTACATTGACAGTGTCGGCAGCACGAGTGTATACGTCTTTCTGGTGTATACACACGCGTGTTAGGGCCTCTTTCCATCAGGGGTCCGGTTCCACAATTATTTGTCTCCTAAGTAAGTGGTTTAAAACAGCACAATATGTTTAATACAACTTCAATAGGTATCATATATTAGTATTATCGTTCTGAATTTGAATGATTTTTTTATAGCACTTATGGTAACTTTAAAATTCATCATCAAAAATTAATGTTTAATAGTGGTTGAAAAATCATTCATTGGTTCCAACAGTTCGGAAACTTGGTAGATGGCTCCACCGTCGCCGTTAAAGTCGGATATAAAGAGAAGGGAAATTTGAAGTGATTCAGGTGTGGCTCAATAGCTGTTCAAAGAGCATTCCCCCTGTTAGGGAAAGATCGTTGGTTCAAGTCGCACTTGAGCAATTCATTTTTCTCTATGTTTTCGATTATCGTTTTCAATTTGATATTTTATCGTTATCATGTGCCTCTAAATCTTATAATATGTTATCTTGACGTGTGTATATAATATAGTTTATATATTTGTATACATTAGTTAATCCAGCCATCAATCAACGCGAACAGTTTATCAGTCAAGAGTAAATAAAACAAGCAGTTCTCTAGGAACGATTTTATTTACATAACATAACATAAACTCACGCCTGTATTCCCCGAAGGGGTAGGCAGAGGTGCTAGCACCCACATTTCGCCAGTTTATGTTTAGGTCCCAATGTAATAGGTGGCGAGCCTATTGCCATTAACCGGGCACTTATAAACCTGCGATAAATACACACATAACTTCGAAAAGCATCGAAAAGTCATTGGTGTGTGCCATGGTAAACCTGGGATCGAACCCGAGACCTCGTCTCAGCAGTCCATTACCCATACCACTAGGCTACCGCAGATTTTATTTATTTTACAAAAACTAAAAGCAAGTCTATAAATTATGTTGCGTACTAAAATAAATTATCTACTTACTAGCTTTTGCCCGCGGCTCCGCCCGCGTGGATGTCGGTTATCGCGACCAAACATAGCCTATGTCCTTTCTCAAGGTCTAATCTACCCATGTACCTACCAAATTTCATCAAAATCGGTTCAGTGGTTTAGGCGTGAAAGCGTAACATACAGACAGACAGACAGACAGACAGACAGACAGACAGACAGACAGACAGACAGACAGACAGACAGACAGACAGAGTTACTTTCGCATTTATAATATTAGTATGGATTATGTAGCTACACTCTTAATATTCTTTTCCAGGTATGTAAGGCACAGGTGAATGAGCAGACCAGGCAAGCTCGACCTCACAGTACACAAATAGGCAAAATTAAAAAAAAAGAGCAGTCAGAAGTAAGAAATAGGCGGGCTTGCTATGGATGGATGGATGGATGCTTTTCTCAGTAGCCAGTAGGAAGTAAAGTTGCCTGTTAACTAAATGGCGCCATTTAATTAACGACCTGAAATAAATTAAAAGTCAGAATTCTACAAGCTTTTGTAACAATTCGTTTACCATCTGTATAGTAACTTAGGTACGTACACACACACGCATACGTACAAACACACACACGCACACACACACACACACACACACACACACACACACACACACACACACACACACAAACACACACATACATACACACACACACACACACACACACACACACACACACACACACACACACACACACACACACACACACACACACACACTTTTTTTTTGTGTTTATGTAGCATGCCAACTTACTTATTATTATTTTATTTTTTTTGTTTTACTACATTTTTTTAATATTTTAATTATATTTTTAAACAATGTAATAATTATATTCAATTAAATATTTATTCACTACTCACCAGACAGCAAGAAAGGAAATGGCACTCGTGACACAGGGTCACCTAATACGAGTACCACGGCACTCTCTGGACATGTACCTACTACCTACCATTAATGTTATTCCTTATTATTATACACAGTTGTCTTAAGAGAATTTTGTACTTTTTATAGTAATAAACTAGCTGTCCCGGCAAACTTCGTTTCGCCTTAGAAATTAGAATCAATTAGCTGTATCAAATTCTCGTAACTATTTTGAGATCGGAAAGCATTTCGATTCGGGCCCCATACGCCCACGGAGCTCCCGACACTAATAGGTCACCGGGGCTCATACTTACACCTACGGTGCCTATATACCTATGGGACACATACAACCATATACCTCTACGCTCAAGGGCGGTCATACTACCATAAACCATCAATTTTGCGACCTAAATAAAAAATAGCCACCATAAATATTTTCGCGGCCCAAGCAACGGGCATTTTGTTAATTCAGAAGAATGTCTACTAATCACCCTCTGACGATATTTGCACGCAATATGTCAATTCTATATCAAACGTCAGATAACATAGAAGAATATCATACAGCAGTATTAGAATAATAAACACATTTTTTTCCAATTCGTATTCCAAATTCAAAATTTAAACATGGCGTATGTTGGATCAGCTGTTTTATATGGTGGTTATGTATTCTGAAATTTTCCGCGCAATTTTCTTCATTTTTTCTTTCATAAGAACCTTCTCCTAACAATGACGAACACAACAAAAAAAGAATTAGCGAAATCGGTTCAGCCGTTCAGGCGTGACGTCGTGACCAAGGGAAATAGGGGTTCATTTTTATATATAATAAATGAATTATGAATTATGAACCATTCACTTGTGGAATGAGAATACAATGTATAGGAGATTTAAATCACCTGTTGGAATAGGACATCACTGAAATCACTGAAACGTCTACAAATTATTGATTAAAGAGCTCTTTGAATGATTTTTTTTTATAGCATTTATTATGCTAACTGTTAAGTTCGAAAAACATTGGAAAAAATGAAATGCTCTTTATTGTATCTTTGTCGTTAACAAATATTTTAGTACTTTTATAATATTTTATTTTGTATTTTCATTTTTCTTTTCATCTTGATATTGGCTTCTTACCATCATACAAATTATCACATAAACACCACTTCTGCCTACCCCAGTGTAAATCTAAATAAATAAATACAAAATTTAACTAAATATAAACTAATATCATGTGTATATTTCTAAGTCATCTCCATCATTCACATTAGTTAAAGTTCTCCAATACACATACTCTGGCTTCAGACCCTTTGAGCCTAAATAAAATGGATACCCCACAGACGTGGCTAAATAAAATATCCCTCTTTTCGTCCTATCAATACCCAGACCCATCACAACCGTCTCCAAAGGCTTGTTACCATAACATTCAGAGTCCCTTGCTTGCTGTATACTTTTACACCTAATTCCGACAAATTTTGTAGGATGCTTCATCGACGATATCCATAAAGACAGAACTCTAAAATGGCTACAAGTTGAGGTACAAGGGTATAAGTTAATATCTGATGGTTGGAACTCTCCACCATTCACATAAATATCGATATGTCCCATAGGAGTCGCCATACCATAGCCGTCGATGTTCGTATGGATAACTTGGACAAAATCCGCATTGGAGGCATCCAGTCTTTCTCCAGGTCCTAAATTCCTGAAACAGGGTCCTGAAGGACTTAATGCGGTTATAGCTGATATATTTCGGCCTGTCATGGTCTGGAAGTGTGTGGCTATGTAGCTGGCCGTGTGGCCTCCTAGACTGAAGCCTAGGATCTCTAGTTTGGATGGGTCTAGGCCGGATTCTGTGAGCTGAGTTAGAACTTCTGCGACGTGTTTACCGACTGGACGCATGAGGCGACTTGCTCTGGAAAGAGAAATTTGTAGATAAATTATTGCTCCATTGAATGTGCACGTAAGTAGATCTATCTATGAGAATGATACATGTAAATTATGACTGTGGTTGCTTTTTAAACAAAAAGTATTGATTATTTCGAACCTGACCCGGTTGCGGGTTAGATTAGAAACTTGAAAAAAAAATTGATATTTGTTCCGAACGTAACACTATTTCTAACCTGACCCGACATCTCGCTCCTATCATAACCCGAATTGCGGTAATTCCAACTTCAGTAGGTTAGGTTTTAACCTAACCTAAGTTTAACCCCATGTGGCTTGGTGGTGCTGTGCCGCCGCACTTCGGTTATTAACCGTAACAGAATCTACGCACGCGACTTCAAGTTTCGAACCTAGCCCCCGACTGGGTCAGAATTTCGGATCAGGTTCGGAATAAACGGAAAATATCCACTAAGAAAGGATTTTCGGAGTTATCACTACTAAGAGAACAGGCTAAAATAGGCGACTCGTTCGTAATCTTTGTACCTACGTATTTTATTTCCGCACGAAGCCGGGAGTCGAACTGTTAGTAATCTATAAAGTGGGTACACAGTGGGTCATCGTCTCATCCTGTATGTAGTTCAGAGTGTTCCCTTCGCGTATCACGATATATTCAGGCGCGGATCCAGGGGGGGGGGGGGGGTCATGGGGGTCATGACCCCCCCCTGGGCAGATCGTCTTCTGATTATTTTCTGCATCTCATATAGGTTAGTCATGCATAGATTAAACAAAATAAAATAATGTATAAGTATAAGTAAAAGAATTTTATCTACCTAAGCTCAAGCATATTTAACGAATGACACGCATAATACCTACCTACTTATGACTATCACACTCTCCACATATCCAGCCCGCGGCCCTCGCGTGAACTGCCCTCTCACTCTGTTCAAAAAATGAACGAAATTCCTACCCGCGATGCACCCGAACTGTGCCCTAACGACGAGCTTCGAGCTGATCATTGCATTGTAACTCATGCGGTTCTAGCGGTCTGACGTAAGACGTAACTATCGTGAACGCAAAATTTTGTGAGGGCGTAATTAATTATAAAACCGGGTGTAAGGAGAACGCCCCCGAAGCTGAAAGCCCCTAGTAGTACGCCAGGTGCATAACACATTGGTATAAAAAAACAATTTGGACAATTTGCTTTCTTTTTTTTCAGTTTTTTTTTATTAGTTTTATTTTGCATTATTTAGTCTCCATCGTGTTAGGAAAGCTGTCTGAGAAACCCCACCTTGACCAATTCTCCTTGCTTCGACCGACCTGTGTCCGAAGTCTGTTTAGGGACTTCCACCTGATCCAGAAGAGGTCGTGCTCAGGGGGCAAACTCTCCGACAGCGCAATGAAAGGGAATGGTAGCGAGCTCCGCGCTCTCCATTGGTCCACCCTGCCCAGGGAGGGATCGCCATCGGCGGGTGCAAGGCATGCCCAGAAACTCTTTCGGCTTTTTAGCCTTTTTGGCACGTAATGGTGGCCGTGCATGGGGTGTCGCTGATCCCGTTCCAGCCTGCCCCTCTCCATGGATGACGCCACGTCTCTGCGTACGCTTGGAGGTGCTTTGCCGGCTAAAGGATACAGCATTTGTTACGGAGTCGGTTTGAGACAACCTGTTATTGTAGGTCTCATTTAGTGCTACATCCACTAGCCCAGCATGTGCAGAACGACCCCATACGGGACATGCATATTCACCCACAGAATAACACAAAGCCAGCCCTGTCTTTCGCAGTACCGGCGGTGCGGCCCCCCAGGTTGTGCTCGTCTGCTTTTTTAAGAGGTTGTTGCGTGCCGAGACCTTCCGTTTGAGGATCTTGCGGTTCTTTTTCAAGGTCAGGAACCTGTCCAGGTATTTAGGGTGTGAGCAGTGTTCAATTTCAACATCGCGCCACTGTATTTTCAGTTCTCGCTTTGCCAGCCCATTGCTGCGTTCCCACGACTGCGTTTTTGCTGGTTTGGGCTTCAGGGCATTACTGATGTAGTAGCGGCTTAGCTCGTCGAGTGTGTCGTTCAGGTTTTCCTCTACCTTCTCAAAGGATCCCTGTGACGTGACAGCCAAGTCGTCAGCGTAAAGGAAACGTGTCGTGCGTGGGCTAAGGGGTTGGTCGTTGGTGTAGACGTTGAAGAGCAACAGAGCCAGAATACTACCTTGAGGAAGGCCATTCCTCAGCACTCTCCAGCCGCATTTTTAGGAGTGCAATTGCACCTGATAGCGTCGGTTCCGGAGGAGTTCACCCAAGACTGGCGCAAGTTAGCGATCTCCAGTGATTCTTTCCATCTTCCAGAGCAAGCGTTTGATGTTCATAGTGTCGTAGGCTGAAGACAAGTCAACAAAAACTGCGCCAGTCACTTTGCGTGTCTCAAAACCATTCACGATATTTTGCGTGAGGTTGTGGAGCCAGCCTGTTCTGAGATCAGCTTGGGGTCCATGATGTTAGCTAGACGATTAAGAAGCACCCTCTCGAAGAGTTTCAAGGTTTGGCACAGGAGAGAAATTGGTTTGAAACTTTTGGGTTCGTCCATATGTTTCCCCGGCTTCGGTATGGCGATTACTTTGGCCTTACTCCAGAGACGTGGGATCCTAACAGAAGCAATGCAGTCATTGAAGAGAGTTAGGAGCCATGACACGGCAGCAGGACCGAGGTGTTGTACTTGCTCCACTGAAATATTGTCTCTTTGCGAATGACAATGGACATAGGCTATGTTTGGTCGCGATAACCGACATCCACGCGGGCGGAGCCGCAGGCAAAAGCTAGTAGTACATATAACGTATTTTTCAAAATAATTATCGTAAAATATTTATTACAGAACTTTAGCTATATTTTTTTTTTTAAATTAAAGTACATATTGTAAATGAATTCGAGTCTTGACCTCGACTATGACCCCCCCCCCCCTGGCTGGAAAGCTGGATCCGCCCCTGGATATATTAATAGAGAAATCCTGGAGACTCTGGTTGATTGCTTGATAGCTTATATTGTCACCTCATTTAGCACCGTTTACAAAAAAATATGGAAGTAAAACACTCACAAATGATAATGTACCGTAGCAAATCGTTGATTGTCTACTACGATGACGTTGTACCCTCGGTCTTCGTACTCGTTCGCGAACATCGCAGAGATCAGCAGGTTTGGGCTGTCTAGATACCCGATGGCTACTAGGAGAGTCTTTCTGTGAAGCAAACAATACAATATACAATATTTGAGTGAATTTGTGCTCATGTGGGATTAGAACCCACGACCTTTCAATTACAGTGGGAATGCTCTTCCAACTGAGCTATTATGTCACACCTGAATCACTTCAAATTTCCCTTCTCTTTATATCCGTCATTAAAGGCGACGGTGGAGCCATCTCAACTTTCCTTCGAACTGCTGGAACTTTTTTTATTTTATTTTTTCCGTGCGGAAATCCCCTCGGATACCCCCTGCCGGAGCCGGAACCATTTTTAAACATTGATTTTTGATGACTCCACCCAAATATAGCCCTTCTTTAAGAACCCCATATTGTAGTCGCTTGGGATGTAATTAATATTTGATAAGTTTGTGTTCAATAACGGATTCAGGCAATAGGTAGAGGTGAATTAATGTATCTGTCTCCAAATGCTTGGTCAGTAATCTATAAGCGTACCTTTAACAAATAAATTAATACCCAGATTTCGCCGAGGATGTTTTTCCGTCGTCAAATGCCTTACACCCCAAACATTTATGATTGGAGACAGGTTTGATAGAATGCTTGTATTTTGTAATCTCTCTTGGAGCTGTCCTACTCTTTGTCTTGTTGGATTCGCCAGTCGCCAGCTATAATCAATCTCTATTTTATTACAGCCAGATTAGAATGATTCAGTAACAAAGTCCAAACCTCTTCATCAAATTCATATCATTAGTTGGATTAAATTTTTTCCACATTTTTTTTTAATAAAACGACTCGTCAATTTCACTTCACCTCGCCTGATGGTAAGCTAAAGGCAAAGTCTCGACAAGAGGGCCGCCATTATAAAACATGAACCATGTTAACAATGGTGCCTTCGGCTGTCTAGGAAACTGGAGTTTAGAAACCGGTTTCCTTGAAGGCTTTTGTATACTTCTACAAACCGCTTTCCATCCTCCGGTTTCCTTGACGGCCGAAGCGACAATTTCCCAAATTCCAAATTCCCGCCCCGCTTAAAGGATTGAAATAACAGAAACTACGTACTAAAGTATATTGATCCTAAGTATCCTTCATGTTACCTCAAGTACATTGCCTTCTGATTCATTCTTTAATACGATAGCTCCCAACAATAAACAGATCAAAAGAGGATATTGCATTGGCAGGAAATAGGCGGTCCATAATATAATAAGCAACACAAATTATACGGTATCGGTAGTAGCATGACAATGTAACTGACTAATACCCATATATTTATATTGGGTTGACATTTCTGTTGGTATTGCAAATCTAAATGTTTCTTTACACATTTACCATTGCGGCATCGTGCCGCATGGTTCCCGGCAGAGTAGAATTTGGGCCATCCCATCTCTTCCCATGCGGTGTCGTACAAGGCGACTAAGGGATAGGGCTGTTTAACATCAGACAGATATATACAGCCCAGGCTCAGCCTCAGATATAGGCTCGAGTCAACAATAGTGCCCGGAATAATATGGCAATAGACTCATCCCTATTACATGGGGCCGACAACAATTATTGGTGAAATGTGGGTGTTAATTCACCTCTGCCTTACCCTCCGGGGATAAAGGCGTGATTATATGTATGTATGTACCATTGCGGCCGAAGCGATATACCGCTTCGGTCGCAACGCAATGGTAACCATCTATCTGTCTCGTATCTGTCATCCTCAGGCCTGCGCCTTGACAGCCTAGGGAGGCTTCAGAATAGCGTAATAGGCTATTAGACTAAGTCGTCGATTCTTCCCAATACTGCTTAATATGATAGCTTTGAAAAAATATGCCTTGCAAAATAAAATAATGCATATCTAAACTGAAACTATGATTTTTCAATAGTTGAAATTCCCAAAAAATTATATTATGAACTATATACGTGTAAACGCAACGTAGACTCCATACATTTGCACTACGCGCTACAGAAGCGTGACGTCACAATTTCGTACGATTTTGTATGGAGCGTTTTCGGGCGTCGCGTCAAATTGAATTTTTCAAAATCAAATATCTTGAAAACTATTTGTCGTATGAAAATTTTACTTCTTCAGTTTTTTATATTATAAGAAAGTGGTCATTTTTCGAAAGTAGAAAAAAAATAGTCAAATAGCCTATTGTCTGCACAATAAAATCATTTCGGTCCCCATATCATTGATGAAAAATGTTTCCTAGTACCATGTGGCGAAGAGCATACGAAATAAATACCTTTTAAAGTTAATTCTCGGATCCTTAGCGATGTTCTTAGCTGTCCAGTATGTATACTTCTGTCTACTGCGTCCATTGCCTTGCACAACGAAAGACAGGTACTTCAACTGACTCTTCGGTATTAGAGCTGGTTTTGTTGATCCAGGACCTGTAAAGTAAGGCTATATGAGTCGATATTTATAGTTAGGAGGGCCTGACCGTAAGGGATGGCCCTGGGTCAGCCGGGATGCGAGGGATATGTCGAAGACAATCTCACCTCCGACCTAGCACCACCACCCACAGTCAGCGTGTGGTTTTAGTCGGTTCGAGTCCAACATAACCTCCCCTTCCGGCTCCGGCAGGGGAAGATATCCGAGGGAATTTCCGAAATAAAGATATTTATAGTTAGTAGTTAATGTCAGAAGGTAGGTAAAGAATATTAATTACGTAATACATACATACATACAGTCACGTCTTTTTCGCAGCGGGGTAGGCAGAGACTACAGTTTTCCACTTGCTACGATCCTGGCATAGATCTTTCGTTTCTGCTACTTTCATAATTGTTTTCATAAACACTCGGCGGATTTGGGCACTCTCTTTAAAACGTCTGCGATCTGCTTGACATACGCATGTTTAGGTTGACCCCGACCGGGTCGCCCTTACCTCCTCGTCTTATTAATCACGTAATAAAGTGCGCATATTACCGTTAAAGCTAAAATGACATTGATACTCGACGCTCCACACTGGCTACATATAAGTATACCGGGTGTAAGGGGCACGCTCCAGAAGCCGAAAACCCCTAGTATATTCCAGGTACATAACACATTGGCACAAAAAAATACATATTGAATAACACACTTGTACTTTTCCACTGACTTTATTTCTAGGCCTGACCGGTTTCGCCTTACGGCATTCTGTATAAGGCGTCGGCATAAGGCGAAACCGGTCAGGCCTAGAAATAAAGTCAGTGGAAAAGTACAAGTGTGTTATTCAATATGTGTAGCAGATTCCACCAAGCGCCATCAATCTACAGTATAAACAGACAAAAAAATACGATGTGGATAAAAAAAATCGGTATTTTTAATTGTTTTTATTTTTAATTTGCATTATTTATTCTCCATCGTGTTAATAAAGCTAAATGAAACAGTAATTTCATAGTTCATAGAGTAAATAAAGAAAAAAAAAGTTTTTTTTTTAACAAATCGATTTTTTATGCCAATGTGTTATGTACCTGGAGTACCTACTACTAGTAGTTTTCGGCTTCGGGAGCGTTCCCTTTACACCCGGTATGTAGTAGTACTCCTATCCATACAAGTTTAAATTAAAAAAGTGTAGATTTATAACCTTTCCACTGTGCATTCATCATGCCATTTGTAACAATAGAACCGTACTCTGTATGATTGTAATGGCTAATCTCCGAAGTTACTAGGCTGATTTTGACTTGGTTTTCACTGCTAAGTAACGGATTTAAAATGACACTAGAGCGACACTTTAATTGAAAGCCTATAAAAAGTGCCCCAAGACAAATGATTGGACAGTATCGAACATCTAAGACGTGTCCGTAGGTATAGTAGCTCAGTTGTTCAAAACATTCTCCTAAAAGAGATTTTTCGCGGGATCAAGTCCACCTTGGATCTTTACTTTTTAACCCCCGTGTGTGTGTGTCTGTCTGTCTGTGGCATCGTAGCACCCAAACGGATGAACCGATTTGGATTTAGTTTTTTATTCTAAAGGTATATTAGTCGGGAGTGTTCTTAGCTATGTTTGAAAAAAAAAATCGGTCCAAGATGTCCGCCGCCACAACATATCAACATATCGGAATACAAATTTCTTCGCAATTCCCTCAAATGAAAGAGCTTTAAAACCCTCTGTCCAGTGGGATCCACTATTTCGATCGACCAGTGGATAAAATTAAATAAAAAATTTAAAAAACCCCCACCACAAAAAACACCTCCAAAAAGTTGAAAATAAATGATTGATTCAACGGTTGCCATGTCGGGGGAGCTTGAATTGTTCCGATAGTATAAAGGACCGACATGGCAACCGTTGAATCAAAAATTTTCCCCTTATTTTCAACTCTTTGGAGGTGTTTTTGTCTTTCCTGATCTGATAACCTAAAAAGCAAATTGCCACCAAGAAAGAGTGACGAATTTTTAATTCGCCTATGAAGCAAAATGCCTAAATCGCTAAATGGCTTATTTTCAGAATGCCGTTAGAGTAAATATACTAGCTTACTAGAAAGACTAAAACTTGAAATGACTACGTCATAAAATGACTTAAACGTAAAATTACCACTTTTTTAAATGTATGACGAGCGATAAAATATTCTATCTCAAGATGTAATATTCATATATCCCATAGTCAAAAGCCGACTTTGTTATTATTTTAGGCATTTTTCTCGGTAGGCTTTCTGGTTCTCAGACATGTTTAGACATGATTTTTAGGCAATTTGCTTCGTAAGCTTTTTGCTTTATAGGCTTCATAATTTTTAGGCAACTTGCTGTTTGGGCATACTGAGTTTTAGGTAATTAGCTTTATAGGGATTTAGCTTTTTAGACTTGACCTTTAGGCATTTTGCTTCGTAGTCAATTTGATTTTTAGGCAACATGATAAGGACTTTTGTGACGGGGGGGTCTTTTAAATTTTTAATTTAATTTTTCAATTTAGATAGATAAAAACTTATCCAAGATGGAGCCTAACTCATAAATCTAGACTTAGTTTATCTGTATTACGCATTACTCACTACACATTTCCCAGTTTACGTGTTCGTTCTAAAAACTATGTAGCACAAGCGAAAGTGTTGCCAGATTAAGTTGCATCACGGAAGCAGGCCGATTAAAATATAATAATGTCTCTCTCTTCCTACATTTCAATATTAATGCGGTAGATGGCGTTTTCAGCTACAGTAACATGTAATGATGATTGGTCCACCAATTCAAGGTCGCTCAGCGTGCTATGGAAAGAGCTATGCTCGGTATATCTCTGAGGGATCGAATCCGGAACGAAGTAATTCGGCAGAGAACTTAAGTTATCGACATAGCTCAACGAATTAGCAAGCTGAAGTGGCAGTGGGCTGGCCATATCTGCCATAGGACCGATAACCGTTGGGGGAAACGAGTCCTTGGGTGGAGACCGCGAACCGGCAAACGTAGTGTGTTGCGCCCTGCGACTAGATGGAGCGACGATATACGCAGAGTGGCTGGTGGGGAGTGGAGGAGGACAGCCGAAGACCGGGCTAAGTGGCGTGTCATGGGAGAGGCCTATGTCCATCAGAGGACTGCCGCGGGCTGATGATGAACTTACATGTTCATGTAGTAGTAAGCAATTATTGTAAGGAGCGCTGTGGAGAACCAGCTAGCCCATGGACTGATTTTCACAGGGCCTTCTGTTAGTCAGAGAGATACATGAAAAGCCTCAGAGTAGCCCTGCTTTCCACAGGGTCGCTCTTGCATCGGCCGGAATTTGCCATAGGCGTCCCCCTTTTTTTATACCACTGAGGTGGCAGACAAGTACACGGCCCACCTGATGAAAAGTGGATACCGTGGCCTATGGACGTATGCAATACTAGGAGCGTTACATTCGTGCTGCCTACCCTGAAGAAACCTTCTAAAGCCCTTTTTGAAGAACCCCTTTTATTGTAGGTGTACCATGAAATAAATCATTACTAACAGTAGGTCCTAGTCAGCGTCATAAATATCTTGACGACGAAGTCTCAAACTGATCTTAAAACTCTCGTATTATGAGCAAATCAACTGTTTTATTGATTTATATGATATTATTGTTCGAACTAAAGGTGTATACCATTTATCAGAACAATTTGTCAACTGGAGGGGGGTCAAAAAACTAAATTAAGATCTTATTTTCTCGTATTTTGTTCGTCAACATCTTTCTGATGCTGGCTGTACCTGTAATTTTTAGTAAGTCTGGTTGTATTTAACATTATTATAATACGTCTGAAGTATCAAAATGTTAGTAAAAGAAAAATTGATTAATTACTGTGGTATCAATTTTATTGGCATATCTCCAACTATTGTTCCTCATACGCCAAAAATGTTTACTCTACGTCTCAATGAGGAAATGCTTCGTGTTATGATGGTCAAGGTTGATATTATTTGAAGTTCGTTTCTTTGTAAAGAAAGACATCCATACTAATCCATACTAATATTATAAATGCGAAAGTAACTCTGTCTGTCTGTCTGTATGTTACGCTTTCACACCTAAACCACTAAACCGATTGTGATGAAATTTTGTATAAGGGTAGATTAGACCACGAGAAAGGCCATAGGCTATGTTTGGTTGCGATAAGCAGTTTTTAAGTCTTAATTAAATATGAAGTGCGTTAGCCTAGTTGGTCAAGGCATTCCCGCTGTAATATCGCGGGTTCGACACCCGCACAAGAGATTCTATGATCGAACTTATTTACACTCATTAATAATGTGACCTTTTATTTGTAAAAAAAAACAAAGTTTTTATGTACCAGAGCTTACTCTTTACTACCGCAACAACTTTACCTCTTGACCTCTTCATAATTCTAAATAATAATAATTAATGATGAATATTACAAGTAAGGTCAGGTGGAGTAAGTGAAACATACTTTATTTTTATTTTATAAACTAAACTCTAGCCGATTAAGAAGAGTCTTATTTCAGATAGGGATAGATGGTAAATACTGTTCATTTAATCAGCTTTATTATTACATGAGTGTCAAGCCCTCTAGTCGTACAATTAACGACGAAATTTCCAAATAAAAAAAGACTGGTTTTGTTTCACTTACCCTTATCAGGGGTAAGTGAAACTATATGAGAATGTCTGTAAGTATTAAAGTTATGGAACTATATTAATGACTAAAATGGCACTCAAACGGATTCAATCTAATATAAGTCTTAAGTGAGTCGATAGACAGTTCAATTTTTAAAATACAAAATAAAAATGGAAACTGGGGTAAGTGAAACATAGTATTGGTAGTCAGGGGTAATAAACTAAAAATCAAGCATGTTTTTGATTCATATTTTTTATTCATTAAGAAATTAAATTGCAAGCATGTAGGTGTAAATAAAACAATAATTTGTGACTTTCTGCTCTCATGTTTGGCCAGTCTTTTCAAATTATTTATCGTCTTAAAACAAATCAACAATGAAATGGTTATTTCAAATCACATTCTTAGTAACTTAATCTCTTTGAGCCAAAATAGTAAGTACATAAACATACAAGTCTCTGGCTTGAATAATGACATTTAACAAAACAAAGTGTGCGTTACAAAATAGTTATATTGTTTTATTTAACAATAAAATAAACAGGCACAAAATAATGGCACTTAAGTATTTTTCTTAGAATGATGACACTTAAAATGACACGATAGAAAATTGTTTTAAGTAGTTAAAAATTTAAAAAATTAACAAATAAATAACCTTTAAAACTCAAATACTTCTGAAGACACGGTAAAAATCTTTTTAGTTAAAAATTAGGAAATTGTTCCATTCTTGACCGCTTCAATTGCTTCTTGCAATTTTTCCGTTGAGTAAGCACCTTTGTCAGTTTTTCGGGTGTATTTTCGAGGCATATTTTATAGCCTAGAAAAAATTCAAAATAAATTAACTGCTAGCAAAATAAACAAAAAATCTACCTATATTCCTAGACTCATGTGTGTATAATTAAGTAAGTAAGTAAGCTAACACAAATTATTTCTAAAAAATGTTGGTGATTTCTGACATGGGAAAAGTGGAACATATGTTTCAGTTACCCCAGCGGCACTGTTTCACTTACTCCACTCAGTATTATTCGAGGTTAAAATTTCAACCACGATTTAAATCAATTGTCTGTAGTTTTAAGACATAAATAACAATTGGAACATGAAATCTATATTTTTAGGTAGTACTTACTGTAAAAATCTTATTAAAAACAACAAACAAACACTTAAAACCACCAAAAACTTAAACAGCGTCGAACTCGCGTTTTGTTGTTTGACAACTGTCCAATTTCTTTTACCGGTAAAACTTTTTAGAATGATCGTAGCGACATCTGTGTAAGAACATTGAAACTACTTGGTCACTCCTGTTATAACGGCTGTTGTGCTCAGTCGATAAACGTCATTGTTTCTTGATAAGGTTGAGTGTTTCAATTCCCCCGCCGTTTCACTTACCCCACCTGACCTTATACTTACATTTCGACATAAATCCAGCCGGGTATCCGAGTTCAACTCTAGAATTCACTGCAGCATCGTTTAGGTAAAACAACACAAGCACGCATAGAAAGTGTTTTATCATTTTTATAAAACACCTAAAAACATATTTTCACTAATATAACAGATAATCAAGAGAACGTAAAAACATATTATTGTCACTAATTGAACAGATACATAATCAAAAACATATCTTGTTCCATTTTTTTTATCGCCGTTTTGGCGCGTAAGCTTATTTTATTTTTTAAACGGGCAACGACTGCCCGTTCATAGAGCCTAATAACAACTGCACTGTTGCAACAGTGGCTGTGTAGATGTTGTGAAAACTAAGGAATTATAGTGATTGTCTTCGAGATTATCTTTTATTAAAATATGTGACATGCACATGCTATATTTAATAACTTTAAAGTAATAACACGTGTACCTATATTTATGGATACTGAGGTAAGTACGTAGATACTTAGCTAAGTACTTACATTATACTTAAAGTAATAAGTACCTATCTTTGAAAAGGATCGTCGCGTCGCTTAGATTTCACCAATGAAAATAACTGTGTTTTTTCAATCCATGGTATAATCAAGTCACCTTCACAGTATGAAAAAAAGAATAATTAAAATTCCGAGCTTAATTTGAAATTTATGTATTGCTCCAACCAATTAATAAAATTATCAGTACATATGCCGCTGTCCACTGCTGGACACAGGTCTCCCCCCGATATGCGCTATTGCTCCTGATCCTTCGTCTTCCTCATACAGTTCATCCAAACCAGCTTTTTCAGTCCTATGCCGCACCATTAAGACCTGGAACTCCCTACCAGCCCACATGTTTTCTTCTTCCTAAAGTCCTAGGTCCTTTAAGCGGGCCGTGAAAAGGCATCTGATGAGGTCGTCAAGCTGAGTGCCACCACTGTTAACATGGTACGTGTTTACGATGGTGACCCTCTTTCCGAGACTTTGCCTTTAGCTTACCATCAGGCGAAGTGAAGTCAAATTGACGTGTCCTTTATAAAAAAAAAACGTCAGTACATCTAGCTTGGTGGGCAAGTGCCTCCTTCCATTTACTCTAGGAATTATTTTTTAAAACAAAACTGCCAGTTTCCATAAAATTCTCGCTAAGATAACCTTCGCTAATTATCACCAATCAACACTCGGCAAGTGTATTTAAGTACTTAATACAGTAATTATTACCTACTAAGTTGTTTAATCATGTGGGTAATACTTAAATATAGAGGATGTGCCCTAAAACCTCATTAGTATGGTAAGTAGTGTTTCCAAAACTCCCATATTTTATGATTAACTAGCTATTACCCGTGGCTACGGGTATCCATGTAGAATTTCGATTCCTTTCCCGCACCCATATGTAGGTACTTAAGTATAACTGTTGCCCGCGGCTCCGCCTGCGTGGATATCGGTTATCGCGACCAAACATAGCCTATGTACCAAATTTCATCATAATACGGTTCAGTGGCGAAGGCGTAAAGCGTGACAAACATACAGACATAGAGAGTTACTCTCGTTTCACATTTTCATTAGTGATTTTGTATGGATTTTAAAATAATTTATTTGTCAGATTACAGTGATCCATTTTGTCAATTTTAGTTAAGTAGTAATGTCTTAAATTAGGGTTAGTCTTAGTACTTATATACCTACAGATTATTAATAAACCTGCCTCTTGAGTTACTCTAGTTATTGCTGAAAAATGCGTTAAAATCCGAAGATGCAAACCAGTGGAGGGCCAACACAAAGTTGAAGAATTTTCAGAGGAGGGCCAGAATTATCACGAATACAACCTACATGGGGGCGGGTATTATCGCACAGGTACCGACTTAAACGCACGCCGTCTGTGGGTCTACGTTGCCGGGGTGAGTTTGGCTGAGGCACCCATTATATTACCCCAAAGCCCGCGCTCATGGGGGACGGAGGTACTGCGACTTCCGATTCCGAGGCCTGAGTAGCCTTCGCTCGTCCCGGTCTGTGCGATTATCGAATCTCCTCCGTTCTCGCTCCACCACCTGCTTCACAAGCAATACTAGCTCGCAGAAGGCGGCAGACGGCGCATCCACGCAGCGCACAAAATATTTTGGTATTCAACTACTATAAAAATACATCATTTATAGTGAATTTAAATGTGCTGATATCATCATTAGTAAGGTCCGTAGTGTTTTCTAACTGCTTATCATAATTTATGATACTTATGACCAATCACCATTAATTTTTATTACCTACCTACTTGAAACTGTTTAAAACAAAAAATATATTTGTGTCACGGTTCCTGGGTGAGGCGACAATAAATTTTAAATTTCGAAATTGGAACGTGACGCAGAAACTTCACAGAGAAAGTGTAGTGCCGGCGCTAAAGGGTTTTAAGGTAATAATTTATATCAATGGTTTTAAGTATGCATTTTTTTTTATTAAGAACATGTCAATCTTACTTCACCTCGCCTGATAGAAAGCTAAAGAAAAAGTCTCAGAAAGAGGGTCACCATCATAACAGTGGTGGCACTCTGCTTGACGGCCTCATCAGATGCCTTTTCACGCCCCGCTTAAAGGACCCGGGACTGTAGGAAAAAGGGAACACGTGAGCTGGCGGGGAGTTCCAGGTCGGTACGGTATAGGAATGAGTCACTGAAGCGCTTGGTTCTAGTAAGTATACTTTGCACCGTATACGGATGGCATCTTAGCCCTGCACGTGTTGTCCTATGAAGGAAAGGAGAGGGTAGGACTAATTGGAAGAGCTCATCAGATTGTGAGGACCAGCAACTATGTACGATCGGATTCTTATACCACTTCAGGTAGATCGATTCTCCAAGGCTGTAAGATGCTCAAAATTCAGACTCGATCAGTCAAAATCAAAATGAAATGTCAAAGAATAGGCTAGTTGACACTTTTTTCAAGTAGGTCTTTAATGTTTACTGAAGTTATAGTAGACCGAAAAAAAATATTACTCCAGTTTTTGAGACCTAGAACACTTCAAAAAATATTTTTTTAAATATGTTTTTGTTAAGCTGACGAAAACGCTGTCCATGTTGATCTGTAGATTATCCCTGCTGTGACGTCATACAATTTTTAAACAGAGTAAATGTCATCCGCATGACATTTACTTCCCTATATTTGACGGGTGTCATGCGGATGACGTTTACTCTGTTTAAAAATTGTATGACGTAATGACGTCACATAATGGTTGATAGCGTTTTTAGTGCATTCCATTTAAAAACAAACATACAATGTATAAATGGAATTTATACAACCATCTGATAGTTTTATTACTTGTATTCGATATATATTGGTTTTGTACGACAAATAATGTAAGAAATACGAGGAATACTTACTCTTAAAATTTAATATGAGTCAAATAGCCTATTCGTTTCTCCATTATAAAGTGGTTTCCTGTCATTGTTTTGTCATTTTACAAAATAAAATTCATTAAAAAATTAAGTGATGCACGAAACAAAATCTAACATGACGTTCCGTCGACAGTTTAATTTGGTTATTCCATAGTTTCTCTACACAGGGCCATTACTTGCATACCTACATGTTATTACATTTCACAATGTTACATTTGTTACAAAATAAAACTGGTATAGCCCTTTAACCAGTAAAGGGAGTAGGTACTTGACTGTTTTTATAATTAATTTCGTAACATTACATACAAAAATTCGTAGCATTAGTTTTATACACAAAACAAATGATAGATTATCTAAATATTATAACTCAAAGGTGACTGCCTGACTGACTGACAGCACAGCCCAAACCACTGGACGGATCGGGCTGGAATTTGGCATGCAGGTAGATGTTATGACGTAAGCATCCGCTAAGAAAGGATTTTGATTAATTCTACCCCCAAAAGGATAAAATAGGGGATAAAAGCTTGTATGAAACTTTGTCAATTTAAAACCAATCGGGCTGAGACTTTGCATGCATAAAGGACTCAACACTAAGCGATAAAAGCTAGCCGCGGGGAAAAGCTAGTGTTTACATATGACGGATGCTGCCCGCGGCTCCATCCGCATGGATAGCACTTCCCAAGCTCTAATAAGTATATCCTTGTATGTAAAAATTTCATCAAAATCGGTTCAGTGGTTTAGGCGTGAAAGCGGAACAAGCAGACAGACAGAGTTACTAGCGCATTTATAATTTTACTAGCTGACCTGGTGAACTTCGTCCCGCCAGTTCTTGTCCGCCCGTGGCGTCTGATTCCGTTCGCACTGCACCCTCTACTATATTAAGCGTATATCCATACTTCCATATCCATACTAATATTATAAACGCGGAAGTAACTCTGTCTGTCTGTATGTTACGCTTTCACACCTCAACCACTGAACCGATTTTAATCAAATTTGGTATAGGGGCAGATTAGACCATAAGAAAGGACATAGGCTATATTTTGTCGCGATAACCGACATCCACGCGCGCGGAGCCGCAGGCAAAAGCTAGTTATACATAATATAAAAACCTTCCTTTTGAATCACTAAATCTATTAAAAAAACCTTCAAAATCTGTTGCGTAGTTTTAAAGATTTAAGCATACATAGGAACGGACAGGCAGTGACTGCGACTTTGTTTTACTAGGTATGTAGTGACAGTAGGTATGGAAGCATGGATTTCATACACATATTGCCATCTCGCGGACACACGCGAGTTTGATGGCCGCGAGTTGATGAATGACCCCAACAATCGTATCTAGATATTGAATACGCTGCACTATCTATAGGTACCTAGCCAGCCGACAATGGCAACACATCTGCTATAATTAAAGGTCATATTGCAAAATACACAGGTCACTGTTGCTAAATTATCTTCTATTTGCTAAAATGACTCATCAAAATGAAGCAAATCCGTTTATTTTAAACGCGATATTATTATCACATGAATCTTCATCACGCAAACGCCTCATTTGTTTATATTTGTTCAAGGGCGGAGACGTCAATGCTGACAGATATTTTGATTAGGTACTGCTGTGCAATACAGCGTCGAGCATAGACTCTGGCCAACGAAAGATGGTGCAAAAAGTTGGTGCCAAATTTAAAAAATCTACACGTTGCAGCACTGAATATACACCGAAATAACGCAGTCGACACTAGAATCTTTTTCCTATAAGGCATGCATAAAAACTAGCCAATTATGGTACATGGCCAGATTCAAGTCAGTGTTGCAACCTGTTGGTTTTTTCAAAATTGGCACCAACTTTTTGAGCCATTTTTCGTTGGCCAGAGTCTAGCGCTGAAACAGCTTTGAAAGATATTGCCATTGGTCGATCTCCAGTGACGTCCTCCAGTCTGGCCAATGACAACATCTATCAAAGCTGTCACACAGCAGATGATAGGATTGGTAATTAGTGTATGGGACCATATTAAGACATCAAGTATACTACACTAACTTTTAAACTCTCGCGTTCCATGACATACCATAAAAATAAAGGGAATTAACGCGATCATGGTATATAAGTACCTTTGATTTTGTATAGTTAGCATACTTAGTGCTGTAAAATTCATTCAAGTATATAATCTGTTGAAGGAATTTTTTACAGCATTAAGTATGCTAACTATACAAATCGAATACATAGGGAAAAAGAATCTTCTCGGGCGGGACTCGAACCCGCAGTCTTTCCCTTACAGGGGGAATGCCTGACCAATTCGGCTACCGAGACACGCCCGATATGATTCAAATTTCCCATCTATACGACATCTATCAGACGTATAAGATGGGAAATCGTCTCAAAAGACGAAGAACCCTGGAGCTCAGCAGCATTGACTGAGCTAATATCATTATGGTAGATATTCCTAATTAGGAATATCTCCACCCGCAAATCATCCTACAACTCATCTGCTCATAGTCAGAAAACTGATTGCACGATACGCTCTTGGAAAAAAATTATCTCGGAGCCTAGGAAGAGAGGAAACTGCACCAGGCCCTTGATTCTACCAAAGCTAAACCACTGTGATGCAATTTTAGACTTTTTTTCTATACGCCTAAACTTCAAAATGAAATGAAAACAGTTTAATACACTTTTTCAATTACTCTGCAAAAAGTCATTTAATTTTGAAGGTTAAGCTCATCGCTTTATTTTCTATTATTTAATATCGTTTTTTGCAGTGGCGGTGGCAATGGAATCGAGGCCCTGAGCTTCAACTAGCAATCCCGTACCTGATGCCAAATTTGAAGGAGAAAAAGGCAAGCGGACCCTGGGCTCTGAACCACCAACCGGGAACCTCTCTAAGTAAATGACGTTGATGAAATAGTCTAGTACAGATACAGCACATTACGACCGGAAACGGTACGCTGTGTGGTATGAAATGAATGGCGGTAGTGAACGCGACTGCCACGCAGGCGGCGCGGCTTCGATCCCCGCTCAGTGCAAATATTTGTATGCATGAATATGGCTATTTGCATTGGTCTGGGTGTTCCTATGTATAATATCTATATATTCACAAAAAAAAGTATCTAAGTATGTTTATCCGCATTCTAGATTCCATAACACAAGCTAGTAAAGCTTACCATGGGTCTAGATAGCGTTGTGTAGAATGTTGTGGAATCTCACTACCCCATCCCACACTCATAATATGGAGTTCTTCAGCAGTCAACCTCCAGAATCGCACCATAAATGTTGAGTACAGTTTCAGAAAATAAAAAGATTAATATACTTTAAAGATATAATATAAATCATTCAATCGTCATACAGCGACATCCCTCTGGTTCTACAAATACCCCCTTTACAAAGGTATTCCCCTTTCCTAGGGAACAGTGATGGCTTGCCAGTGGTGTACAGAGGTTGGTGGAGCTTATTTATCATAGATAATTCGAACTGGTCCAGGTCTGAAGGCGCTGTTGATACGTTTTGGAGAAGCGTCGAGGCAATGAGGAGAGGTATCTGTAAGAGACATCAAAGTTTTTATATCAAAATGTAAGAATGTAGGTAGAATTATCTTCTGTGCCACAGAAGAATGATCTCTCTAATACTCGTAGGCAGAATGATCTCTGTCCTTCATAAGTGTGGGTTTAGGAATCGATTTCCCATTCTGATTCCTAAACCCACACTTAGCTAGCGTCGGCAGCTTAGTGGTTTAGGAGTCGGCCTCACGATCGAGAGGTCCCGGGTTCGAATCCTGATCATTACACTACCGACGTGAACCTACTCCTAGCACAAGCAATTTAGCTTAGTTAGAGGGGTTAGAGGGAAGATTAGTAATTTCAAAAAATATAAGTTTCACGGGTGGTGTCGATCGAAGGGTGCCTTAAAAACTATAACAGAAAAATACACAAACGATATTACTTCGAGAGAAAGAAAACTTGAAATAAAACACTGTACCAACCCGTCTGGATAGCGTGGAAACTACCGCCATTACACTACCGACATGAACCCTCTCCTAGCACAAGCAATTTAGCTTAGTTGGAGGGGTTAGAGGGAATATTAGTAATTTCGGTTCTAATATTTGTTAAAAAAAAAATAAGAAAGCATTCGCTGTAGCAATCTCAGGTCAAGAGCTGTGTAGTCAGATATTTCACCACAGGGCCTTAATATGGGAGGTGGAAGATTTTCATGCCCCTTGGAGGGGATTTCACTTAAAAGAAACATACCTTTATTTTTAAAAAGAAACAAAACTGCATTCAGAGATTTTCAGAAACTCGCTTGACACACCTGGTAATCGAACCGACTAGACCCGAAAAAATTACCTACATCCTGTCATTTCATTTCGAGTACCTGCTTCTCCTCCAGGAGGCATGAAAATCTTTCTGTGTCTTCTGTCTCTTTCCCGTATAAAATAGCTGCCTAAAATGTCTTTGATACTTCCCCGAAAATACTAATTCGGTAATTAGGCACAAAAAATTCGAAGCATCAAGCATAACCTTATACAGACAATGGGTGAGATATTCACACGACTATTAATCGATCTGAGTATTGTTACAACTTCGTGATAGACGGATAGTAAATGCAACGTGTTGATTAATTTAGTACATCAATTAATTCAATCACACATCGGTTAATTAACTTTTTTTATTACTTGAAGACATGTTGTTTGGTATTGTAAAAGATTGTGACAAATTAATAATGAATAAGGGAACATGATGTGCTGACGGAAAAAGAATACCTACAAGTATCATCACCCTATCGAAGGGTGCCGTAAAAACTATAACAGAAAAAAAATACGCAGACGATAACACTGCGAGATAAAGAAAACTTGAAATAAAACCTATCTCCAAACTGTTTGGCTAGCGTGGAAATAGTAAGCCAAAGCATCCCAACATTGGGACATCAGGGGGTACCGCACGATATCCTTGGAGGCGGTGAGTCTCCTTGCCGGATCCCTACCGTGGAACCTGGATGCGAGAGCCCTTTCGATACTATATCGGTATCGTAAGGAGGCGCGGGAGCAGGGACGGGAACCCGAGCCCGAAGAAATTCGGGCCGTGAGGTCTCAGCTCCACAGGGACATGGTAGTGGAATGGGAGCTACGACTTGGGCGACCAAGCGCAGGGCACGCCGTAATAGCGGCGGTAAGACCCATCATGGAGGAATGGCTAGAGAGGCCATAGGGCAGCCTCTCGTACCGGCTGACGCAGGTGATTACCGGACACGGGTGTTTCGGGAGTTACCTGTGTCGGATCCGGAAGGAACCAACGTCCGAGTGCCATCACTGTGATGCGAGCAAGGACACAGAGCTGCACACGCTGACCGTGTGCCCGGCGTGGGACACGCCGAGGCGGGTCCTAGTGGCGGCTCTGGGGGTGGGAGTCCTCACACTCGCCACATTGCTCACAGCGATGGTACGATGCGCGAACGCTTGGGGTGTGGCCGCCTCCTTCTGCGAGCAAGTAATGCTCGAGAAGGAGGCGGCTGGTGGGGTGCGGACTAGACTCCGGGCCCGGGAAGCCCGCGAAGGCGAACCGGACGTCGGAGGTCGCAGAACGACCTCCGTCCTCCATGAGAGCTGGCCTGGGGGTGACCGGTGGAGCTGCCTGTCACCCTAGCAGAAGCAGGCCGCGGCGGCGGCGCAAAGTGCGCCTCCCCGTAACCGGGGCTAGATGGGGACCCTGCGGTCCCCACAACCCGAAGGGGGCCATCTCGAAAGAGATGGTCCTGGGTCTGCCGGGGTGCGAGAGATATGCTTTTGGCAATCTCACCTCCGGCAACCAAGGACCCAAGACGGCGTGCGTTTTAGTCGGTTCGAGTCCGACATAACCACCTCTACCGGTTCCGTGGGGGTGGTATCCGTGGGGATTTATCGTACGATAAAAAAAAAGAAAAACATTGGGAGAGGCTTATGTCCAGTAGTGGACTCTGCGATAGGCTAATTAATTGATTGATGGTATGGTGAAGAACGAATCCTAAAAAGTCAAGCTATTGGGAATATTCTATGTTTAGAGAGAATATGAATTCACTTCACGATAAAAACCCTCTGGTGGAGTCTTAGGAATGAGTGTCATCATTGCAGATACAAACAATCTTACAATGAAAGAAGAAGAAATAAAGAAAATACATTTATTTACGAACAAGACGCTCACCCTAAACAGTACACATATTTAATAAAAGAACAACAATACAACGGAAATAACACTTTCTAATTGTTATCTGTGGTCGCTTAATGTCATTTATGATGTGTCACATCACATTTATAATGGTGGCCCTAAGTATGGCGGCCCACCCCCGTTGTCAAGAACCGGCACTGTAGCACAGATTACCCACGGAGGGTGAGCTAGAGGCGGCTGTACTGCGGCTTAAATCCCGCAGAAACACCGACCCTGGACCCGACGGCATTCCAGGCCGAGCATGGGTCCTGGCTCTCGAAGAACTTGGGCCTCGACTTATAGGGCTCTTTAGCGCATGCCTCGAAAAAGGCCAGTTCCCCAAGGTCTGGAAGACAGGGAAACTGGTCTTAATCCGAAAGACGGGGTGGCCGGCAAATTCCCCATCAGGGTACCGGCCGATCGTGTTGCTCGAAGAGGTGTGCAAGCTCTTTGAGCGCATTATTGCACAACGCCTCGTCAAGCATCTCATACGCCTGGGGCCTGATCTGTCGGATAGTCAGTTTGGCTTCCGTCAGGGGCGCTCCACCGTAGACGCGATCATACGCATTAGAGGCCTGACGGAGGAAGCAGTCTCACAGGGTGAGGTGGTGGTGGCGGTGTCTCTTGACATCGCCAACGCCTTCAACACCCTGCCCTGGAGTTGCATTAGGGAGGCGCTTATCTACCATGGAGTACCTCCCTACCTCCGTCGAATTGTCGGGGCCTATCTCTCCGAGAGGGCCGGGTCGACGGGATGTGTCGTGCGGTGTTCCACAGGGATCGGTATTAGAGCCACTCCTGCGGAACATCTCATCATCAACTGCCGCTTCAGGCAGGTAACTTTTACGGATATTCAAACCTGATTATAAAGGTCTGTTCAGAAAATTTTGTTAAGTTACTTTTATAACTGACCTTACTTTGCCACAACTGGCTGGTTCAGAATGATTAAGATGTTGCAACACTGACAAGCTAAGTGTCTGATCCATCTCGGTTGTGATAATGACCCAAACATGTCAGTCAAAGTTAAACTTTGAAATACGCAACAAATATACGACGTGGGTGAAAGAATTTAAGTAAGTTAGTACTTTATTTGGTTCCGTAACTCAAGAGGAAAAAACGAAACCCTTATAGGTTCACTTTGTTGTCCATCTCTCTGCCTGTTTGTCTGTCTGTAAACCCCATTTTTCTCAGGAATGTGTGGAGGTATTAAATTGAAATTCATACTACATACTCAAGTCTATAAAATCTTGAAGCTGTGCAAAAATCAAACTTTTAGGTAAGCTAAAGCTCCCACAGCTTGACGATAAGGGAAAGTACTAGAATTCCCTTCTTCATCCTTACTAGTATTCGACCTCAGGATCGGCGTTGCAACAGCTTCACAATTTTCCATGCCAAATCTTTCAAGAATGCGTTTGGTGTACGCTTTCTGATGAAGAAAAATTGAACCATCTGGCTTCTTCTCTATCTCCATCCCTAAAAAGTAGTTCGCCGATTTAACAGTTATTTTAAATCGTTTTTTCAGGTCTTCCAAGAAGCTTTTGGTATCTTTGTCGCTTGTCGACGCACATAGTCCATCGTCGACAAATAAAGCTAATACAATTTTGCTTCCACCCCTTTTTCTTATAAACACGCAATGCAATCAAAATATATTGTGGTTCGTTTATGTAGGTGCCCTCGGTGCGCGAATCCGACTTGCATTTGACCGGCTTTTTTATTTACTAGCTGTTGCCCGCGGCTCCGCCTGCGTGGATGTCGGTTATCGCGATCAAATATAGCCTATGTCCTTCCTCAAGGTGTACTCTACCCCTATACCATATTTCATCAAAATCGGTTCAGTAGTTTAGGCGTGAAAGCGTAACATACAGACAGACAGACAGACAGAGTTACTTTCGCATTTATAATATTAGTATGGAATCTTTATTCTACACCTCAATGACATTATACATGAAATACTCCGTGGATGAAAGCCTCCGTGGCGTGGCGGTAGTAAACGTGACTGTCACGCAGGAGGCGCGGGTTCGATTCCAGCTCAGTGCAAATATTTGTATGCGTGAATATGGCTATTTGCATTGGTCTGGGTGTTTCTATGTATAGTATCTATGTATTTACAAAAAAGTATATAAGTATGTTTATCCGCATTCTAGATTCCATAACACAAGCTAGTTAAGCTTACCATGGGTCTAGATAGCGTTGTGTAGAATGTTGAAGAATATTTATTTATTAGCTTTTGCCCGCGGCTCCGCCCGCGTGGAAGTCGGTTATCGCGACCAAACATAGCCTATGTCCTTTCTCATGGTCTAATCTACCCCTATACCAAATTTCATCAAAATCGGTTCAGTGGTTTATGCGTGAAAGCGTAACATACAGACAGAAAGACAGACAGACAGACAGACAGAGTTACTTTCCCATTTATAATATTAGTATGGATTAGCTTTAGCCCGCGGCTCCACCCGCGTGGATGTCGGTTCCCGGCAATTATTCGAATTTTTCTCTATGGACAAACCTTCCCTGAACTTCCACGAATAATTCAAAACCAAAATTAGCCAAATCGGTAAAGGCGTTGTTGAGTTATAACATTACAACGAAAAGTGGCATTGACTCAATTTTATATACTTATATAGATTTAAAAAAATATCATGTACTATGGCGAGCTGCACTCATCGTTGAGTTCTCTTCCAGCAATCCCAGGAAAGAATTTGAGACTTTAGGCAGTGGTGTAACTCATTTCTGAGTTCTCTTTTCTACCATCTGGCGAGTCCTATCAGTGCCCACACAAAAAAAAAATCACTTAATATTTTTACCTAAGTATAACTTACCAAAATGTAAAACATGGTTGTCTGTAGCGCGTCACAACGATTCGATCCGAAGTTCGGTAGTTTTTGCTTAAATACAAGTCGAGTACCGCACAACGGCCCACATCGGATGTTTATATATCACCTTTGCCGTTATCCAGCTGATATTAAATTACTCTGAATGGTAAGGCAATGTTATACTGTGCAATTGATTGGATCCAAATCAGTGACCCATGGGTGTGAACAATTTTTACTTCCATGTAAGCTGGTGTGGAAAATTTCAGTATTTTCACGTGTGTATTCATATTATATTATTTACTAGCTTTTGCCTGTGGCTCCGCCCGCGTGGATGTCGGTTATCGCGACCAAACATAGCGTATATTCTTTTTCAAGGTCTAATCTACCCTTAAACCAAATTTCCTTTTATTTAATTTCAGTTGTTTAGGCTTGAAAGCGTAACATACAGACAAACAGAGAAACTTTTGCATTTATAATATTAGTATGGATAGCTGTTGCCTGCAGTTGGTTCAGTAGATCCAGAGATTACCTCCTACATAGTCAAAATGTCACAAACTTTACCTCTTTGTAGATAATTATGATAATTTAATGCCTTGGAATTCTTCAAGTCTGGAGTGAACTTACTTCTAGGCAAACGTGCTCCAACTTAGACCACACCATCAAGCCCCTCTAGAGACAAATGGCTTTTCGTTGGATTTTAGAATAGAATGATAAATGTGGGTATGGGTACGGGATTAAAAAAATTGAAAAAATTCGCGACGAATAAAAAATAATTCAAAACATGTTTACTGCAGCGCCCCCTAGTGGATTGTCACCGTAACACCTATCTAAGAACATATACCACTCAAAGCCAAACCAATAATTGAGAAGTCCATCAAAATTGGATTGGTAGTTTCGGAGAAAATGGCAACATAGATTTGCACAAACAAACACACAAACATCCTTTCGCCCCAAACGCATATACCGTCTCCGTTCCGTCGTGGGTAAAAATACATGGCAATCTATACAATACACCGGGTAACGAATTACCACCACTTGTCTAAGGGGCTGGTGAGATGGTGGTGATATGCGAAGCTCGATTTAAAAAAAAAAAAATACCATGTGAACTGATCCTAATATTTCTAATCGGAGTTTTAAATGAGTCACTGAGAGGACAACGCATTGTTTGTCGGAAGTCATTGCGCTCATCGGATTTGGAAGTCATTATGCGAACAACATACTCGTTCTATGTGTCATTCATGTTTATGTATGTTTTTTATGACTTTTTTTAATAACCCTTTTTGACCACTGGTGGTAAAGTGCTACTAATATTTACCACTGATGGAGATATGGGAGTAGTACTGTGTTATTTGGTCACTGGTAGTCTGTTGGGATATAGTAATCCCAAGTCACCACCAGTGGCAAGTTCATGGTGGTCAGATGGTCCGGAGGGTTGGTTAACCGACTTAAAAAATCTGGAAGGTTTTTATTTTTATACCAATTTCAAAGTTTTTATGACGGCATAAAAGAAAAGAAAGAAATAAAATATTTAAAAAAATCCCGTGAGAAAGACTGAAACAGTCTCATTAGCAGTATTTGGCAGTTCTGTCGGCTGTCGGAAATCCTATAGAATGTTGAAGGAAAAGGCATGGAGGGAACAGTTGTAACAGAAATAGATACGTACATAAGAGTCCTTCTACCTAAGAGATTTTCGGTCCTATAACCTAATAGGGGAAAGCCTATAGCCGTCTAGCGGGCTCTTTGTCTTGAACTGTCGGATGGAGAACAGCCATATCCCTTAGTCGCCTTTTACGACACCCACATACCATTATCACTATGCTCCATATTAGTCATAATTCGTTTCGCGATCCACTATAAATAAATTATTGTAAGTATTTGCAATATTCTTAATTCCTTTTACGTCTTACTTCGAGTGCAATTTGTTGGTACTAAATAAATTGATATAATGTTATAAAGGGTAGTAATGAATGCACTTGACAGTCAAGTTTATCATTACATCATTAGTTTTATCAAAATACCACTTTTCAAAATTGAATTTATATCCCTCATGACATGACATGATGTCCCTATATGACGCTGCCCCAGTGTGCGACGTGAACCCACTCCTAACACAAGCAATTTAGCTTAGCTGGAGGGGTTAGAGGGAATATTAGTAATTTTACTAATGGGAATAGTAGTAGTTATAGAATTGAATGTACTGTACCTACTGTACCTAATAAAGGATGCGTGGTGTCAGTGCTACTTAGTGGCCCCACCTGAAAACCAGCGCTGTGCATACTCAACGCAAGGATGTGCGCAGCATTCAATGCTGAGATGGGGCCCTCTTTGGGTTCGCACAGTGACTAAATATAAAATAAATATAGTATTAGTACATTATATTTAGGTAATAATATTATTTTGTAGCATGCACACTGTGAGGACCGAAAATAAAATATTTTTCTTTCTTTCCTTCTTTCTTTCTAATTTCGGTTTTAATATTCTTTAAAAAAAGAAAGTTTCGGATACTCACCGGGACTAAAATTGTGACGATAATGAAGAATCCAACTAACGTATTTTTTAAACAAACTCACGTAGCGATCTTAATCAAACATGTTGCACGACTGTGTCGCAACAGTGGCGATATAATCGCACCACTTAGTGACGTAACGCAGTCCTATTATAAGTATATCCCAAGGTTGGACTGATCATCTTGTAATTTACTCTAGAGAGTGTGTTTAGGGGTCATATAAAAAAAAAGAGACAAGTATATATACTTATTACTTATTGTATATGTTACCGGAAATGTATGAAATCAAGGAATTGTATACAAATCCTAGGAAATGTGTGTTAATACATAGAATTCCTGCCGTTCCACCGGAAATGTGTGAAATAAATGGGTTATTGTCTATATTTGCGGATGATTTTGTGGAAAATTTATATTTTTGAATGAATAAAAAAAAATAACCACGAAGATTAATGCGGGAGCTTCACTCCGCTCCGCTCCCGCATTAATCTTCTAACATAATCTGTCCAAATTAAATTGCGTGGTGTGGACACTGCGCCCCGACCTGGATATATTATAGGTTAGAAGACTGAAGCGAAAGCGAGGCTCCAGCATTAGCCTAAGTGGTTGCATTTTTTATAACCACCATCAATATTCTTTGATACCATTTCATACATTTCCAGCTGCGCACTCGGCATTGTATACAATGCCTAGGCATTGTATAGAATTCCGGATTATACACATTTCCGGTAACATATACATGCCGCGGAGGCAACTCAGATGGGGAGGAACGTATTGATGACTATCCAGATGGGGAGTTCTCATTATAGTTAATAATGAGAACTCCCCATCTGGATAGCTGGCGGTCCACAACTGTGCGTTTCTCGAGAAACTTTCTGCCTTGCACAACTAAACTGTGGACTGAACTGTCACCAGCGGTATTTCCGAATCAATACGACCTTCAAACCTTCAAGAAAAGAGCGTACTCTCTTTTAAAAGGAAGGCAACGCAATTGTGACTCCTCTGGTGTTGTGAGTGTCCATGGGCGGCGGTGATCGCTTACCATCAGGCGATCCGTCTGCTCCTTTGCCTCTCTATTCCCTAAAAAAAGCGTTGTGCTTCCGTAGTGAATCACGTGAGGAGCAGCGCCAACAGCGTCCTAGCAGCGTTATCTAGCCGGTGGGACTTCCCCCTATTTAAAAGATGAATGGTACTCCACATCGATATAATAACGTAATTAAAATTAGAAATTATGTACCTTATTAACAATAGCGAAAAATGTATTGTACTAACAACTTCTATGGACTCGTTCCGAAATAGACTTTATTTATTATTTACTAGCTTATGCCCGCGGCTCCGCCCGCGTGGATATCGGTTATCGCGACCAAATATAGCCTATGTCCTTTCTCAAAGTCTAATTTACCCTTATACCGAATTTTATCAAAATCGGTTCAGTGGTTTAGGCGTGAAAGCGTAACATACAGACAGACATAGTTACCTTCACATTTATAATATTAGTATGGATTTATTATTATTAAGCGAGCCTGGAGGTGACAGGTGCAGTCGTCTATCGCCTTAGCAAAAGCAAGCCGAATCAGCGACGCAAGTGCGTTTCACGTGGTGCCACAAGATGGGGCCACTATAGATCTCACACCAAAGCGGGGTCATCTCCAAACGGATATGGCTCTAGGTCGACCGGGGTGCGAGAGATATGTTACTGGCTATCTCACCTCCGCAACTGAAAACCCAAAGATGGCGTTGCATTGTATCCGTGGGGATTAGTGCACAATAAAGAAAAATATCATTACACGTTGTCTGGTGTTAAACAGTAAGGGAAGTTTTAACATTTTTGTTGAACTTCCAGGGAGGGCAGGGGTGGAGCGCGGGCCATACACTAGAAACGGTCTATAAACGCATGCATATCCAGGTTAGTCAAGTACTGCAGCTCCTGTAGCTCTTGAACCTTTTCATGGTCCCTAATGTGGGCATAGTTGGCAGATACTAAGCAAAACATTCTTTGACAATCTAATGAAGTCCTCTAAATAACCTGCTTTTTTCTTTGTTTTATAATATGTTTCAAAATACTACGCTTTTTAGTGAAATACATGATACGCTTATTGCCTTGTCTACCGTCCTGTACATAAAACATTATCATTACTACTACATGTGATAACTTGTAATTGGCCATCTTTTTTTTACAAATTGTTTCTACTCTGTATTCTAGCTGTAAGTTTTTCTGAAAGTATTAATTAAAAATAAAATAAACACATCAGATGGTGCACAAAAAAAGTCTATAGATTGATATATGTAGATACCTTATAGGTATAACTAATGCTATATAAATTAAGAGGGGGTATAAAGGAAAATTGCCGATCTTTGATTTGATTTTTATACCCGAAAGTGTGCCACAAATGAGCTTGTTTTTTTTTAAATAGAAAATACGTTATATCTAAAAGTACTCAATTTGGTGAAAACATAAAATAATAATATTTTCTCGATAAAATAAGATCACAAAGTGAGGCCTAATTTTTGATTAAAATTAATTTATTTTCAAGATTATTCATATAACTGAGTCAATTTTTATGTACAAAGTATAAAATTATAAAACCTAGTGACTCAATTTTTCACTTTGTTAAAATCATCTGGAATTTACGAGTAATTATAAAAAAACTAATTCGGCGCTTACGACGTTCTTATTCCGCGCATAACGGTCTCTTGCTATCGCACCTGACGCGTGGTGCCGGCCATCTGTTGTTTCATCAATTAGTCGGGGTCGCCCCGTTGAGACGAGAGGACTGTTTTTCTGTTTTCCGTCGAAAAAGTTCGTCAAAATTATGGGAAATAAAAAAAAACAAAAGATAAACTCTAAAAGAAAATATAAAAAACTAAGAATTCAACTCATGGCTAATTGTTGAAAGTAATATTTCTTTATTTTCTTTGGTTTGTTACTAAGTACAATTTTTGTATCAACCGTTGTCAGGCAGCCCGGGTATAGTATATGAAAATCAAATAGATGTCTTAGACCACCTCGCGTTTGAAGTATGTAACTAATGTTATTTTTTATAGCAGTAATATAATTATATTTTGCGAAAGTACTTATACATTGTATTATCAATTTTAATGCTTTTCAGAGTTACTTCAGCTCGTAATATAACATAAGCTGATGAATCCGATCCAGTCGCATCGCTTAGTAAAAACTGTAACTTGTAAGCTTATTGAAATTGTTTTTTCTCACATTCAGTAAACATTTAAGATTCTTTTCACTAAATAGAATTAAAAAATATGCAACGTTGTATAATCTAGACACGCAGTAGCGTGTAAGCTAAGTTCAAGCAAAGGAACTGGCTAGCCAGCGCCGAGTGTAATATAAACAAGTAGAATGGTATGGTTTGAGATTCACATGGTCATTCACATTAGTGATGTACTCACCGTATGTAGTGTGATTACTCACCGGGATATTTACCATGTTGTTTTATTTATTTTGAGTAACTGTTACTATGTTACGTGAAAATGATGTGAATGAAGTTATTAGAACCATGACTATTTATTTTGGCTTTTTTCAGATCAACTTCTGATGTAGAGAACATCCCGACTAGAACTTTTTATAAAAAAAAAAAATAGATAAGTGAGTTTCAAAATCTCACTACATAATAAGCCAATTCCTTTGCTTTGGTTAAACATTCATTTATATGATTAAAGCAAATCAAATATAAAGCAAATAATAGAAAAATTCGACCACATGGAACACGGACGACCGCCCGTGGAAGGCTAGCTCAGAGTAAGAGCACTGGAACGCCAGGGTTCACGACTTTGCTTTGACTTGGCGTTGAAGTCCCATTGTGGTTTGATTTTTTCGAAAAATTTGTCCACATTCAATATTTTTAGTTTGATATTCTGTATGAACTAGTTAAAAGTAATACACTCAAGAAATAGATAGTTTTCAGGAAAATACGTAGTAAGTTTTTCATACTGTTTAGGCATCAAAACAATAATTAATAGATCATTTCCTAAACCTATTCCACAAAAATTCACAAATAGGCGTAGGTTTCAGGTAGAATAATCAAAATCATGTAATAAAAACAAGTAAATACCGTACCTAGCTCATTTACTCATTAGTATTTGAGATGATCTTTCTTATTTATTCATTTAAACTCGAATTAATACAGTTTTTAACTAAGAAATCACATTTCTAAAATCACATATGTCGAGCAAAATGACAACATTTCGTAAACGGCCTCGTAATATCCACATTATTGACGTCATATTCATAGAATAGCTTCAACTCTTTTTGTATTTCCAATTATAGATTAAAAAGATATTTTTTCAAAGTTAATTTCTACAGCGATCGTCTTCTTTTATGAACTGAAAGTAATATCTTTAGGCGTCTTGAACCAATTTCAGTATGAAATATACATTTGTTTACCTTATTCTTATCTACCTATAACAAAATTGAAAGTATATTACATGTAAGCATTTTGTAATTATTATTAAAATAAATATTTCTATAACTTACTTTTTCGTATTATTTATGCACTACCTGTAAAATTATTCAGCGAATCGTCAGAGTTCTTAGGGAGATTTTATCTAAAACACAACAAATTATAATAACACAGTGAAAATTTATTAAAATGTATATCGTGATAAAATGTCTTAATATAAATATTTGACGATTTCAAAAAATATGCATTAGAATGAATTTTTTATAGCATTTATTATGCTAACTGTTAAGTTCGAAAAACATTGGAAAAAATGAAATACTCAAGTGAGACTCGAACTCACGACCTTTCGCTTACAGGGCGACTGCTCTGCCAACTGAGCTATTGAGCACCACTTGAATCATCCCAAATTTTTCCTTCTCTTTTATATCCGTCTATAAGGCTGTTTATTAAAGCTAAGCTGCTTATGTTTATTTTACAAATCGCACTCATTTTATCTATCACCAAAAATAAATTTATATATTAATTTATTCATATATTTATTAATTTACAACCTAGTGGTAGCCTAGTGGTATGGGTAATGGACTGCTGAGACGAGGTCTCGGGTTCGATCCCAGGTTTACCATGGCACACACCAATGACTTTTCGATGCTTTTCGAAGTTATGTATGTATTTATCCCAAGTTTATAAGTGCCCGGTTAATGGCAATAGGTTCGCCACCTATTACATTGGGACCTAAACATAAACTGGCGTAATGTGGGTGCTAGCACCTCTGCCTAACCCTTCGGGGAATACTGCGTGAGTTTATGTTATGTATGTATTTATTAATTTATTATATATAATTATTAATGTATCTGAAGATACTCGCCAAAGAACATCGATATATTCCTAGAATGATCCGCGAGGCTATTGAAATTAAAAAACACCCAAATTTTAATAGAGAGGATGGATGGAACGTAACACCAGCTTGGGACCCAGTCATCCACTTAATCAAACCCAGTAAGCAGCAAAATCCAGCAAGACTTAACAACGCAGTGAGCTCATTCTGCGTAAATTTGCAGCAGCCGAAACGTCGGTTTAAAAAGTAAATACCTAATAACAAATATACGCGATAGAATCCGTAAAAAGTGGTTTTATTTCAATGCTTATGTTTATTTTACAAATCCCACTAATTTTATCTATCACCAAAAATAAAATTATTGTGTGTTCAAAGTATACCTTATATAGATAATGATCCAGCTCGTACTTTGCCAAATTTTATCTGATTATTTTGGGTATACTGTGCGCCTGCGTACTAAACAAGGCGGTTAGCTGCCACACAAAATACTGCGGGGCGACAGACGTGTGGACAGACGAAAGCGGGACGTATGAAGTGTGCGGGTGAAATCTGACTTTTTTCTAGCTTTATGCGCGCTCTTAATCAATTCAATTGATAAAGCTAATGACAATAATATTGCTTTAGCCATTAAATTACGCTCGCTCAAGCTGTGAATAAACTCCCTGCGGTGTTTTTTCCGAGTAATTGCAATTGGGTATATTCCTATAGTTAAAATAAATTATCTAACTAAGCTTATTAAATTAAGAATTGTAAAAAAGCGGTAAAAATTGCGTCGGTTCTTATTTTATAGTTTTTATGCATTTTTAATCATCCACCCAACCTATAATAGTAACTGATTTGACTATTAAATTATATGACGTCATTAAATCTTTTTCAGTTACCTTATAACTTATCGTTTTGACGTTTAGTAGGTAAAAAGTAAGTAATTTGACTAGTCAGTAGAATACCCAATTATGGAGTTCTTCAAGTAGGGCAGTAGAAGGTTTTTACAGGGTCGGCTGCATGAGTGCGACGCCCCTGGTATTACACACGTGCATGGGCCATGTTAACTACTTCTCATCAGGTGGGCCTTATGCTTGTCTGCCACTTAAGTGGCATAAAAAGGGGTCCTGAAGAATTTGATAAAGGAAATAGAAGCTTAACATTATATGCCAGGATCGCAGTAAATAAATAAATAAAAACTAACTTTTGCCCGCGGCTCCGCCCGCGTGGATGTCGGTTATCGCGACCAAACATAGCCTATGTCCTTTCTCATGGTCTAATCTACCCCTATACCAAATTTCATCAAATTTTTTTATTGATCAAATTTGGTATAGGGTAGATTAATATAAGAAGAATATAATGCAATAGAAACATGAGGTCTCTACCTACTTCACTGGGACAGAGGCAGTCATGCCTCTGTCCCAGTGGGGTAGGTAGATCATAGTCATATGCAGGGGTAGGTACATCAAGAAAAGACCATTAAAAAGCACGTGGAATTTATTAAACCTAAACTAAACAATAGGGTACACAGGGTAGTCTAGTACGAAGCAGTTGTTGTTCCTCGCGGACATGAGGATGTAGCCGTCTTCCCCCCAGCTCTCTCCCCAGGAGTTCTTCACCAGCCAGTAGTCCTCGCCGTAGCGGGTTCCATAGCCGACAACAGTCATTGCGTGGTTGGGCCGGGAGTTTACGCGATCACTAGATAAAAAAACACCATAATATAGTCTTGGAATTCTTTAACAGCTCAAGGATTTCCTTCTTCCTACAGTCCCGGGTCCTTGCTTCATTAAGACCTGGAACTCCATGCCAGTTGGCATGGAGTTCCAGGTCTTAATGGTGCGGCAGAAATGATGAATGATGAGGCCATCAAGCTGACCAGTTTAAAATTGTTGGTAACCCTTTAATGGTGACACTTCATACTTTGTAATAGTTCGGGACTTCACGCGATATATTTTGGAAAACTTACTTTTGACGACATTTCACCCATGGTCACGAAAAAAGAAAGTTATTGCCAAGCGAGATGAAGTTATACTTTACATAACGAGTCCTATATAAAAGAATTGTTTCTTCTAATGGGTATATTGACCAGTCTTTTGGAAGTAAAATCAAGTTTGATAATTTCACCAGTTAATATCGTTATCCTCATAGCGATGTATGTAAATAGACCAAAAAGGCCTGCTGAATTTCTTACTGGAGTTTTCTCATACCTTTTTTTTTTTTTTTTTTTTTTCGTGCGGAAATCCCCACGGATACCCCCCCTGCCGGAGCCGGAAGGGGAGGTTATGTCGGACTCGAACCGACTAAAACCGCACGCCGACTGTGGGTCTTGGTGCTAGGCCGGAGGTGAGGTTGTCAAAGACATATCCCTCGCACCCCGGCTGACCCAGGGCCATCCCTTACGGTCTGGCCCTCCTCAGGAGGGGGGACAACGGTGTCCCCAACTCGCCCCCGGAATGGGGAGGCGCGCTATTCAGCGCGCCGCCGCCGTGGCCTGCTTCTGCTGGGGTGACAGGCGGCTCCACCCGTCACCCCCAGGCCCGCGCTCATGGAGGACGGAGGTCAGTCAGTGCCCTCCGACGCCCGAGTTGCCTGCGCGCGCGGGCGGCGCGATCCGCGAGTCTTTCTCGCTCGCGCCGCCTCTCCCGCTCCGCCGTCTCCTTCACGACCATTACCTGCTCGCTGAAGGAGACGCCGGCCGCCCACGCGTCCGCGCAGCGGACCATTGCTGTGAGCAGGGTGGCGAGGGTGAGAACTCTCACTCCCAGGGCCGCCACTAGCTCCCGCCTCGGTCCGGCCCATGCCGGACACTCGGTGAGCGTGTGCAGCCCCGTTTCCTCGCTCGCGTCGCAGTGATGGCACTCGGACGTTGGCTCCTTTTCGATCCGACACAGATATCTCCCGAAGCACCCGTGCCCGGTGATAATCTGCGTCAGTCGATACGAGAGGCTGCCATGTGGCCTCTCGAGCCATTCCCCCATGATGGGCCTTACCGCCTCTATGACGGCATGCCCTGCGCGTCGTTGCTCAAGTCGTCGCTCCCACTCCTCCACCATGATCCCGTGGAGCCGGGACCTCTCGGCCCGAATGTCTTCGGGCTCGGGATCGAATCCCCGCTCCCGCGCCTCCTTACGGAACCGATACAGTACCGCAAGGGATCTCGCTTCCAGGATCCACGGTGGTGATCCGGCTAGGAGACTCGCCGCTTCAAAGGATATCGTGCGGTACCCCCTAATGGCCCTGCAGGCCATCGTCTGCTGCGGAGCATGCAGCAGTTGCACGAACCTGGCCTGCAGGGCGTCCGCCCACACGGGGCACCCGTACAGGGCCATGGACCGCACGACACCCGCGTAGAGTCTCCTGCAGGAGTCCTCTGGGCCCCTCAAGTTGGGCAGCAGCCGCATCAGCGCGTTAGCTGACACCAACAGTTTGGGGCGCAGACTTCGGAAGTGCTCTCCGAAGTCCCACCGACCGTCGAGTACGAGCCCCAGGTATTTCAGCCGGGGCTTGATGTCGATGGGAGTACCTCCTACTGTCAAGCTGGATCCCGGGGGTGGCCTGCGCCGAGGACCATGAAAGAACAAGGCCTCGGATTTGTGCAGAGCCACCTCGAGACCCAGCCGCCGGATCCGATCCACGACTTGAGCAACAGCGGTCGTGGCCCTCTGGGACGCCTCGCGGTGTGTAGCGCCACTCACCGTCACTAGCGTGTCGTCCGCGTAGCACGTGACGGTGGCACCGAACGCGAGCTCACCGCGAAGCACCCAGTCGTATCCGATGTTCCACAGGAGCGGCCCCAGGACCGATCCCTGTGGGACACCGCACGACATCTCACGCCTACCGACGCCGGTCGCACTTGGGTAGATGACGGCCCTCTCCGTCAGGTACGCCCCGACTATGCGGCGGAGGTAGAGAGGCACATCGTGGTACACGAGCGCCTCCCTGATGCAACTCCAGGGCAAGGTGTTGAACGCGTTGGAGATGTCCAAGGACACCGCCAACATCACCTCGCCCCGGGCAACCGCATCCTCCGCCAGAGTCCTCACGCGCATGATGGCATCCACAGTAGAACGCCACCGGCGGAAGCCGTACTGCGTGTCCGCTAGGTCCGGCCCCACTCTAGAGAGGTGCTCGACGAGGCGCTTGGCAATCACTCTTTCGAAGAGCTTGCCCACCTCGTCGAGCAACACTATGGGCCGGTACCCGGACGGCTCGTCCGCCGGGCGTCCGTCCTTGCGGATGAGGACCAGCTTCCCCGTCTTCCACATCTTCGGAAACTGGCCCCGCTCCAAGCATGCGCTGAGGAACCCTCGCAGTCGGGGTTCGAGACCGTCTTCCCCTAGAGCTAGGACCCACGCACGGCCTGGAATGCCGTCGGGTCCCGGGGCGGTGTTCTTCTTGGCTCTAAGCCGTCGCACCGCCAGCTCTAGTTCTACCCAAGTGACCTCGGGCACGTCGTCGTCAATAACCACGCCGGGCGCATCAGGCGACCGAGGTGGCGGAGTCATCTGCGGCGGAACGTGTTCCGCCCGCGCCGGGAACAGGGATGCCACCACTCCTCCAAGCAGAGAGTTTTCTCATACCGGTGCCAGTAGTCCATTTGCTAACCTTTATTATGGACGTTATGTAAGTGCCGTTTTAATGGTTTATACAGGATAATAGATAGCTTTGACATTTCTCAATTGCCTCCAAAGCTTCGGCATTAAAGCCAGTCGATTCCTGGGCAGAGTCTAATAGATTGTTGATGTTTTGATTTAAAAGCCGTCTTTTCTAATAGCGGCTGCTCTCTGACATCCCCAAACCGGAAGGATAGCCTGCGCCATAGCCTCTTCTATTGTATAACAGGTGTAAAGGTTTGCTGGTCAAGGTTGATTTGGATTTCTATTGTTAAGAAGGTCTACAGATTTGCAGGTTTTGGTTGACATATCTCCTGAAGATTTTGAAGCTGAAGCTGCAAAAATATTACAAAAAATCGTACTTACCAATCAAAGTCATAGAACAGCCCATTAGAATACTGTTGCATGAGGTCAGTGGACCTAACCTTGATGGTCACCGCACCGTATTTGTACAGGGCCACTTTCATAGCGTCAGGGTTCCTTGGGGTGACGTGGTAGAAACCCTTGATGGTGTATATTTTCGTCATGTTGGGTAGATTGCAGTAACCCTCCTGGAAGAGGAAGAAAATATTGTCTCACTGTGACTTTTTTTATAGGCGTATAGAATGTTAGGAGGTCTTCGATGATACTTGGTTTGCCGGGATGCGAGGAATATACCAAAGGCTCACGTGTTTCCTCCTTCCTATAGTCCCGGGTCCTTTAAGCGGGACGTGAAAAGGCATCTGATCAGGCCTAAGCTGAGTGCCACCACTGTTAAAATAGTACATGTTTACGATGGTGACCCTCTTTCCGAGACTTTGCCTTTAACTTAACAACAGCGAGGTGAAGTCAAATTGACGTGTACTTTATAAAAAAGGGCTATCTCGCTCTCAGTAAATGATGGCCCTAGAGACATACCCACCCCAGCTGGCTCCGATTTCTATTCGTGGGGATCTCCGCAGGAACACGCAAAAAAGGTTTAGTTATAGAATGCTTTGATATCGGTTACGACCATAGGTTATGACGATATGACTTCTTCCTGATATGGATTTATTACACATTCTTAAATGCATATATTTTTTTAATCTTTTAATTTTATTTATAAAACTTCATGCACAAGTACATAGGCGGACTTAATGCCATAGGCATTCTCTACCAGTCAACCAAAGGTGGTGCAGATAAAGACTCACTCCCTCACTTTAATAATGCACCTAGCATTATTAAAGTGAGGGAGTGACACTATAGGTACCTACATACGTGCCATGAGGCATGAATACCAACATACCTCGCGACTGGCATGCACCCATAATGTCTGATATATAATTTAGATACATATAAGTAAACAGGTGTACTTACATTAAATATACGTACTAATTAACAATACATAATATTACAAAATAAACACAACGATACAATATACACATCATAAATAGCACAAATATAATTATATATTAAATACATAATTTAATACAAAACAGTAGGTACATATTAAACGTATTACATAGTTATAACACTACTTTATGTTATACCGATGATTCTGATGATGTTACCAATTTATCCAACAGTAGTTGGCGAACTTTCGCCTTGAATACCTGTCGGCTCGGAGCCCTTCTGATTTCGAGAGGTAGCGCATTCCATAAGAACACAGATTGGACAGCAAAGGAGGAGTGCACGAAGTTAGTCTTGTGAGTAGGACAAGACAAAATAAAACTAAAACCCGACTACCGAAAAATCACGTTCTAAAAAGTGACAAACAAGAAAATATCAAGGATAGCCGTGGTCGTATGCCACTTTTCCCTAGAATATATTGTTTTGTTAGAGTAAGTGGCATACGACCACGGCTATCCTTGATATTTTCTTGTTTGTCACTTTTTAGAATGTGATTTTTCGGTAGTCGATTTTTAGTTTTAAACTTTATTTTTTATTTACTTATATTATTTTGGGGCAAGATAAAGCTAATAATTTATACATATTTGAAATGTGCTTATTAAGCCCTTTCATTTGATACCAAACACAACATATTTATCTCAAATTTATTTTTTAACACAGTACCTTATGAGCGCTAGAGGGCGCTACACAAGATTGACTGACACGTCATATAGCCTTTAACCATCGGACGATCAAGCCGCTTGTAACGATACCTCATTTGTCCAATTCTACTAAGTAGTTGAGGAGCTATGAGGGAACAAATGAACATACATACATACATACATACACACATCAAAAAAAGTTTGCGATCAATGGCATAAGCTCCTAGAATTCTTTAAATTTAACTTTATCAAGAAAAAATCTATGTTGTATGCTTTCTTTAAATAGGAATACCCTGTTTGAAATTAAAATATAAAACTATTTTTTATTATTTATTTAAAAAAAATTAGCTATTAATCATAATGCAATTGTGATAGAAATTTCATAGAAAGAAAAATACTGTTTAATTAAACTTAAACTACAATTTATTATTAAAAGGTGTAAATTCAATATAAAATAACTCCTGCCCTGGCTCGAACACATGCGGAGATCCTCCTGGGCATGCTGAGGATCATGTTATCCAGCTTTTCCTGGGGTAACCTATCCCATTCTTCAATAGCGGCTTCCCTGAGCTCTGGAACTGTCTGGGGATGTGGCTCACGGTTCCATACAGCTCGTTTAAGAGCATCCCACGCGTGCTCTATTGGGTTTAAGTCGGGCGAGCCGGCAGGCCAGTCTAATCGTGTGATATCGTATTCTTGAAGAGCAGCATTGACTCGTTGAGCTCGATGTGCGGGTGCATTATCATCAACCAGTACAAATTGGTGCCCATGGTTTACTCGGAATGGTTTGACGATATCATCAATAGCAACTGCTTTGTACATGTCTGCTGTCATGCAGCCACGATACGGGATCAAAGGCGTTCTAGCTCCAATCATAATGCCACCCCAAAAAGACACTGATTTTCCGCCTTGCTGAACTGTTCCAGTGGCAGTTCTTTGTCTTTCACGGTCGCCTGGTCTTCTCCAGACACGGACACGTCGGTTATCTGGATGAGTGGAGATTCGGGATTCGTCAACGAAGAGACAGTTTTGCCAAATGTTTACTTCCTCACCTTCTTCATTTTGCCGAAGTCTAGCCCACTGCAATCTTCGTTGTTGACGTTGCCGGGAATTGAGCGGAGCTCGCCATGACCTCCGTGCTCGTAATCCAGCCTGGTGCAAGCAATTGCGAACGGTCTGCGTGCTAACTTCAAGCCCAGAGGCGGCCCTGACTTCTGCTTTTATTTTAGTGGCGTTGATTGTGGGATCACGGGCTGCCAGCAATCTAATATAGCGTTTTTGGGCAGCTGTCAAAACAGTTGGGCGACCGCTGCGGGGTCGGTCAGCTAAATTCTCCATTCCGTGGTACCTCTGCAACGTAGCCACGACACAGGATTGGGATATAGCAAGTCTGCGTGCTATTACTCTCGTGTTGTATCCTTCTTCCCTCAAAGTTACTATTTTAGCTCGTAAAACCTCTGATAATCCTTTTGGCATTTTTTCAATCACTACTTTCCGCGAAAAATATCTTGAATCGGTTATAATTCACTAAATCAGATTTCTGAATGAGCATAAGTTAGGACTGAAAGCCTTTTTGTAAGAAAAAACAATTGAACGGTGTCATTGTTTTGTGTTCTACTCGTAATTCTTTATTTTTAAATAAAGAATCTAAAAAGAAGAAAAAATCATAATATAATCTACAGTAACAAAAAAGATTTCAGTTTTTCAAAGGGATCGCAAACTTTTTTTGATGTGTGTACAGCGAGCAGCAGAAGTGCATGGCCATTACAAATACTAAATCGTTTGCGCCGGTATTCAACGCCATCTGATGACGAAAAAAAATGGTTCATAAATATCTAACTAGATGGCGCCGCGCTCTTTCAAATGTGAAAAAAAAAAACTATCAAAGTAGTTTAATAAATATACGAAACATCATTATTACTTCTTTTTGTATATTATCAATATTTTCATTACATTAATTTATACAAACACAAATGAATCAACATAATATAATTACAAAAACAGAATGCTCTCGGTAGGGTTCGAACTCGAAACTCTAAAACTTGGTTTCACGATATATCGCATAAATTCATCAATTGGCTAACATTGCACATGATTATTGCGTTGAAATAGACTACTACTAGATTTTTGTAGTTTAACTTAATGTTTTTTTTATTAGGATGACAAATATCTTTACGGAGGTAGGTATACAATATTACTATTAAGAATGAAACGGTAGTTAGCATAATAATAACAACCGTATTAATGTCGCTCTCTAAATACGCTCATAGCTAGTAAAACCACTGACGCCATCTAGTTTTTTTTTATAAACTGGGGTTTGACAGTTCATAGGATTATCGATCTTAAGCTATCCATGCATTTTTGCAGCCTACTGTACATACATACATACATACATACATACATAGCTTGTCAAAATCATAACCCTCCTTTTGGCTTCGCCGTAGTCGGGTAATTAGGTTGTTTTTTGACCGAAGATCTCTATTGTGAACGGTGTGAAGGTACTGAAAGAAAGGAGACAAGTAGATAGGAGTAGTAGGAGATGTGAGTATATAGAAGAGTGTGGTTAGTGCCCGCAGGTTTCGGCGTTGACGAATTGGCAGCCAGTTTAGTTGGGATCGACAAGCAGACACATGGTCATACTTGCGGAGATTAAAAATGAATCTAATGCAGTTATTTAAAAGTCTGTCATATTTGTTGAGATGTTCCGCATTGAGGTCGAAGTAACAAACATCACCATAGTCGAATATAGGGAATAGTAAAGCCTGTACGAGCATAGTCTTGGTTTCGGTTGGCAGAAGGGTCCGTAGGGGATAAAATGCACGAAGCGTCCCTGTTACTCTCTGGCTAAAATTAGACACTTGTTTTCGCCAGCTCAAGGTCGAGTCTATGAAAATACCTAAGTTTTTTTTTAATGAATTTTTTATAGCATTTATTATGCTAACTTTTAAGTTCGAAAAACATTGGAAAAAATGAAATGCCCAAGTGAGACTCGAACTCACGACCTTTCCCTTACAGGGGGATTGCTCTGCCAACTGAGCTATTGAGCACCACTTGAATCATTCCAAATTTTCCTTCTCTTTATATCCGTCTATAAGAGCGACGGTGCAGCCATCTACCAACATTCTTACGAACTGTTGGAAACAATGAATGATTTTTCAACCATTTTTAAACATTGAATTTTGATGACTGCGCCCAAATATTTGAATGAATTTTTTATAGCATTTATTATGCTAACTTTTAAGTTCGAAAAACATTGGAAGAAATGAAATGCTCAAGTGAGACTCGAACTCACGACCTTTCCCTTACAGGGGGATTGCTCTGCCAACTGAGCTATTGAGCACCACTTGAATCATTCCAAATTTTCCTTCTCTTTATATCCGTCTATAAGGGCGACGGTGCAGCCATCTACCAACATTCTTACGAATTGTTGGAAACAATGAATGATTTTTCAACCATTTTTAACCCCCGACGCAAGTCTGTCTGTGGCATCGTAGCACCTAAACGGATGAACCGAATTGGATGTAGTTTTTTTTGTTTGCAAGGTATATTAGTCGGGAGTGTTCTTAGCTATGTTTGAAAAAAATCGATCCAAGATGGCCGCTACCACAACATGTCGGAATACATATTTCTTCATAACTACCTCAATATGGGAGTCAAATGAAAGAGCTTGCCTAGTAGATCACTTTAAAAAGTATAAAATAAAAATTAAATTAAAAATTTAAAAAACCCCCGTCACAAAAACACTTCCAAAAAGTTGTAAATAAATGGAGTTTACCTTTTAACTTTAACGGTTGCCATGTCGGGGGACCTTGAATTGTCCCGATAATATAACGGAGTGCTTAACCAGTTAGGGCTGAGCCTGAGCTATTGAGCACCACTTGAATCATTCCAAATTTTTCTTTAACAGTTCGTAAGAATGTTGGTAGATGGCTGCACCGTCGCCCTTATAGACGGATATAAAGAGAAGGAAAATTTGGAATGATTCAAGTGGTGCTCAATAGCTCAGTTGGCAGAGCAATCCCCCTGTAAGGGAAAGGTCGTGAGTTCGAGTCTCACTTGAGCATTTCATTTTTTCCAATGTTTTTCGAATACCTAAGTCTTTTACTGCATTGCTCAGTTGTATGGTCGATCCGTCAAATAGGACAGGTGGAAGAGACAGCATATCCACTCAGTTGGTCAGCCAATGGCTTCCAATAATGATAGCCTGGCACTTAGTTGGGTTCACGGTCAATCCAAATCTGCTTGCCCAGCTGTTTATTAGCTCTAGATCTTGGTTAACGCTATTAATGGCATCATGTATATCTCCCACACCCGCCTGTGCGTAGACCTGTAGATCATCGGCATACAAATGATACGCACATCGAAGATTTTTAGTTAGGAGGTTAATGAATAACGAAAATAATAATGGAGACAGTATACCGCCTTGAGGGACACCAGTGTCCGTGTCACACCAGCAGGTACAATTTTCGTGCAGGCGAACTGCTTGCTGGCGCCCCTGAAGATAATTTGAGAACCAATCCAGAACATCCGGTGAGATCATATAGTAAGATAAAATGGTTGTATGAAGGTCGTGGCTGACAGTGTTAAACGCGTTTGAAAAATCTACCAGTGCCAGTACCGTGAGCTTGGTGTCGTCCATACCAGCCCTGATGTCGCCGGTTAATCCCTGACGTATACAGATATTACGCTAACCATGGTTTTCGGTCTCATGTAATAGAGAGCGGGTACTTCATCATGGGCTATATGAAGCGCCTGCGCCTGATTAAATGAAATGAGCAAATATGGTTCTTGTAAACTTTTCGTTGTTGACTTACATGCTCGGTATAGATGCCGTAGTCCCTCTCAACAGCGATGCCGTTTGCCAGAATGTACTTCCAAGTACGGTATAGTCGACCTCCTTTACATCCCAAATTACCCTCACTGAAAAAAGGTACTGGTTTATTACCCATACTTTACTAGGGTTAGTTAGTAAGCTAGTCACTGGTCAAACCAGGTCAGTCTTAGGATGGATGACCATTTTTAAGACGTTAAAACTCCTCCATGCTTCAGTGAGCACGTAACGTACGTTAAGCCGTCGATCCCGGTCACCATATGAATATCTATGGCAGGAGTCCTAAAAAGTAGACTCACTGCAAAACTTGGATATCGCCAATGGGCTGTGGAGGCCAGATGGTAGTCGCTTCATGAAAAATATTGATTTTTAGCCAGAAACACGAAGTTAGACGGGAAAATGAGGACCCTGGATTACAAGGTGAAAGCTTCAGCAACCGGGATTAACGTGAAGAAAGGCGTGTATGACATCATATTAACATATTGGCAGTTACAAGAGTCATTCATTCGTCCATCAGCAGATGTGTGCAGGTGAGGTTCACTCCAAGCAAACCTTAGTTTTTCAAGCTCATTTTTGATGGTTTGATGACCCCATCAAAAATGTGCTTGAAAAGCTAAGGTTTGCTTGGAGCGAACCTCACCTGCACACATCTGCTGATGGACGAATGAGCTAATGTTTGCTAATTTTTTGCATATGATATTTAAATTTTTCTAAGCGGTTGTAATTGTAACATTAGATTTCTGCTTACCCCCAAGCGCAATCAATGATGGACTGCTCACTAAAGTCCAACAACCTGCCTCCGTTAGCCCTGGCGTAGGCACTTTCAAGAGCCGCTGTAATGGCGAAAGCCCAACAAGATCCACAGCTACCTTGATCTGAAATGGAAAACTCAATCAATATGATAGTCTAATAAGATGGCTATGTCAGTCATGATTTCACCAAAATCAGCAAAATATATAGACATTTTGGAAGCTTACTCTATTTGACGGCCTCATCAGATGCTTTTACATGCCTCGCTTATAGAACCGGAGACTATCTAGTCAGGTAAAGGTGACCATTCTTGTCTTAAACATTGAGCTCTCCATGCTGCTTGGAGAGCACGTTAAGACTTTCAGTCTTGGTTGTCATGAACATCTATGGCAGTCGTTAGAGGTAGTTGCAGTCTTGAAAAGTCTCGGTCGGAAATGACCTAATAATCTCCAACCTCATTAACTATAATGTTCATAAATTATCCGCGTAAGTGTGCGAATTTGACCTTGAACGTCGACGACGACGTAATTCAAATCCGGCCGTCGGAGTTTAGATAAACAAATCACTTGACGAACACTTCACAACTTTATAAGCTGAAGTGTTATTTTTTGTAAAGGGAAGTCATTCTTTCAATTCTTATAAGAATTTTGTTGATAGTTATCACTGGATTTATTATAAGCGACTGTAAACATTGGTGATAGTGAAAAACTACTGTTCTTTTCTGTGAACCCAAAGGCGATATTGAAGCATTGCAGTTTAACCAGTTGTTGGACTTTTGAGGGCTCCAACTACCCGTAACGACTGCCATAGATATGGAAACCAACGGCTTCACGTGCTTTCCAAGGCACGACCAGACCAATGCAAATACCCATATGCATACAAATATTTGAGCGAGGATCGAACCCATACCTCCTGCGTAGCGGCCGCGTTCACTACCGCTACGCCAAGGAGGCTGTCATGAAGAAGAACAAAAAATCGTCAAGCTGAGGACCAACATTGTGACATTGCAGGCGTCGGTAATGGTGAGACTTTCTTTCTTTCAGCTCACCATCAGGCGCGGTGATATCAACGTGTTCTATAAAAACAACAGATCCTTAAGTTTTGAACTTACTTTTAACTGGAGTGACAGCACCTTCCATTCTCAGATCGAAGTTCTCCGGTAGTTCATCTACAATGTCCTCAATCTCGTCCAGGGTATAAGGGAACGGTAATGCCACTTTCGAAGGCTGGTCCGCCCCCAGTAGACCAGTCAGGTGTTTGAGTTCTTCAGGAGTTCTGTCTGAGAACTCATTCACTGCCAGCTTGAAGCCAAGGTCTTTGCTGTTGTGTTCTTGAACTTTGCTGTGGAATATAAATCATTGTTCTGTATGTGTGTATGTCATTGAACTCCGGTTAGTAACCGATTCTATGAAATCACGTGAGTTTATTTGAGTAGACCTTTTTTATATACGACACGGCAATTTGACTTCACCTCGCCTAATGTTAAGCAAAGGCAAAGTTTCGGAAAGCGGGTAGTACAGAATTACAATTGGACCCTGTAACCCGAGGAACTTCATACCACCATTATTTCTTCGCCTACGTGGCGTCTGATCCCATTCTCGCTGCAGACTCTACTAAATTAAGCATGTATTATACATATAAATTTTCCCCTTGAATCTTACTACCTAATAAGAAACCCCGCTTCAAAATCGTTGTGTTAGTTTTAAAGATTTAAGCATACATAGGGACGGACAGACAGCGATAGCGACTTTGTTTTATAGTATCTTGTGATAGTAATAGTACCTATTTGAAGCAGACAGGATTAGCAAAAATATTTTTGAAATGTATATTCGAAACGACTGGGTGGTCAGCATATTAAAATATCAAAAACGACAAATTACCGCCAATTAGCTTCAAAAATGCGTTTCCTCATCTGCCTCTCCGTCTCGTGGTAGTTCTTGCCGTGGTGGTAAGCGTAACCCTGGAATGCATGGTCCAGGTGCCCCGGCAAGTCAGGGTGTAGCGCCTGGAAAGTCTTCTCAAAGTCTGAAGCTAACACGCAGTCTTCAGCTGAGGATGGAATAACGGTGTTTTATTTGTGAACAACCAATGTTTGTTTGTGACGGAGAAAGAATACAAGTATCACCACCCCATCTCAACCGAAGGATGTCGTAAGATGTGTCTAACGGAAAAATACGCAGACGATATCACTGCGAGAGACCCTGCACCACCCAGTTTGGCCAGCGTGGAAACAGTAGGCCTTTTTTTTGTGCGGAAATATCCTCGGCACCTCTCCCGCCGGAGCCGGAAGGGGAATTATGTAGGACTCAAACCGACTGCTAGGCTGGAGGTGAGGTTATCTTCGACATATCCTTAGCACTCCGGCTGACCCAGGGCCTTCCCTTACGGTCTGGCCCTCCACGGGAAAACGGTGTCCCCGACACGCCCCTGGAATGGAGAGGCCCGCCTACAGTGACTATGACAGGCGGCTCCACTCATCACCCCCAGGCCCACGATCATGGGGGACGGAGGTTAGTCTGTGCCCTCTGACGCCCGAGTTGCCTGTGCACGCGGTGGAAACAGTAGACCAAAGCCTCTCAGCATTAGTACGGGCCTATATCAAGCAGTGTATACTGCGGTAGGCTAATTGCTTGATTGAATTTTTGTTCAGGAGATCACTCTCGAACAGGCCGCTTGTATTCCGTCTGTACCCTATCGGGCAGCCTGCATTCCTATCATTGATTAGGTCAAGCCGGTAACTATAAAGAGGGAGAGCAGCAGATAATGATGATAAAATATCATTGTATCTTACGCTGATTGGGTAGGTCTTCGTCAGTGATAGAGTTCTCGAAGTTGTAGTAGTTGATGATCACGTGGGACATCACCTCGCCACTATTTACGTTGAGCATCTTCGATATATATCTGGAAATGTACAGTTACTGTAATGTGGCATAGGACTGATTCTGATGAATATACATGGGTTACCTACTACTACTACGATTCCCGCACAGTGCAAATATTTTGTATACATGGATATGTCTATTTGAATTGGTTTGACGTCGGTCCCGGAGGCCAAACGAACATACATTATAGATAGATCATTCTGCATTGAAACAATAGGTTTATTTGCAGAAAACCAATTTGAAATGACGTTCTAACTATTATTCGAATTTGTACTATGCCGATCTACTTTGAACATTAGCGACGTATCATCTGCACAGAATACTGCCTTGCCTCGATCATGTAAGTTAGGTCATTGACATAAACAAAGAAGAGTCTATATCTGTCATTCAACTTACTGTACAGGAATGTCCACACCTGGTACCGTTTTGTAGACATAAAGGGTCTGGTCTACGACCATATCTTTTTTGTAAACATATTGGCCAGTCCATACATCCACCACTTTGTCAAATAACGATGTTGTTTGTCCTGAAAAAGAATACCTATATCTATACAGTTATACCAATAGTAGTCTATTTGATTGCCACCCTGGATCTGGTCTCACTGAATCTGCATAATTTTGATCAGTGCTGCATTTTGCAGTTAGTATTTATGCTGAGATTTTTTATGCAACTTAGGTTGGCAGAAAAACTCAGGACAGATGGAAAGTGGTTACCGTAGCGATTCAAACTCGTACTGCCAACCTTGTAAGAACAGAGTTTATGTGCCGTCAGTGCAGAAGACAAAGCAGAACAAGCCTTAGGCCTTCCTACTGACTGCACTGTTCAAAGAGAACACTTTGCTGCCCACATCTGAGGCTGTCATCGTAGAAAACCCAGGTTCAGTCGGGGAGCATGGGACATGCTCTAACCAATCTTGTTTACACCATGGCACCTGAAGACCCGAGATGACGTGCAGTTTTAGTCGGTTCGAGTCTGACGTAACGTAACCACCATGGATAGCCGAGAGGGAAATTATTTATTGACATTGTAGTGTATGCGATAGTGGCAACACTGTCTCGTGTGCTCATGGACAATTTTGCTACGCTGGTAACACCAGAGCCGTTGGCGGGGGTGAGCGTGGTGACAGTTGTGGTGTGTGCATTGTCGAGCCGGTGATACTTGAAAAAGAGTGAATATTAATGAACCTTACATGTGGCGACGAGGAAAATAGGTAAATAAATAAGTAATATAATCGTGTTATTACAAAAACAAAAACAAAAAAAGGGGCTATGGATATCTATCGCCAAAAAATATATACTCGTAATCACTTTATTTGGTAGGTAGGTACTTGCGTAAAACTCATATTTTTGCAAATAGTGAGTCATTAAGTACATTTTCCTAAACTGAAATGTAGTTTTCATTCGAAATTACATTACCTAATATGTGTACCGGTTACAAAGTACTTTACTTCTACAAGGTACCTACTAATACCTAATGTGAATATTTTCACTATATATACCCACTTACCTACCTAAAATAACACAATGCAACTTTTGTCAAGATTAGGCAGGTACTTTATTTCAAAGTAGTATCTCAATTAATATTGAATCAATTAATTTGTTTTGATATTAATTCAATAGTTTTAAGTATTTTGTTTCTTTAGTTCCTTTCGGAACAGGCTAAGGTACTATGACCATGCTGCCTTGTCATCAGTGTTTATTTATTTTCTTCATTGAAATAATTGTGGATGATAATAATGATGATGAGTTGATGACTTTGATGATGATGATGAGGATGATGACGGCGAATGATGATTGATGCCTTAGTAAAGTTGTGGAGTCTTTGCTGGGGGCTCCCTGAGGAGATTTGGATTGAACACGTAGGGTCACAATTCTCAGTAGTTTTAAGGTCCTAGTGCAAACGTACAAAGAAAAAAAATTGGTAAAGGTATTATGGCAATAAGACTCCATTTAATTGGAAATAGTATTTGGTAACAAACCTCCATTCAATTGGGAATAATATTTGGTTACAAACCTCCATTCAATTGGGAATAACGATTTGGCAATGAACCCCCATTAAATTGGAAATAGTATTTGGTACAAACCTCCATTCAATTGGGAATAACGATTTGGCAATGAACCCCCATTAAATTGGAAATAATATTTGGTTACAAACCTCCATTCAATTGGGAATAACGATTTGGCAATGAACCCCCATTAAATTGGAAATAGTATTTGGTTACAAACCTCCATTCAATTGGGAATAACGATTTGGCAATGAACCCCCATTAAATTGGAAATAATATTTGGTTACAAACCTCCATTCAATTGGGAATAACGATTTGGCAATGAACCCCCATTAAATTGGAAATAGTATTTGGTTACAAACCTCCATTCAATTGGGAATAACGATTTGGCAATGAACCCCCATTAAATTGGAAATAATATTTGGTTACAAACCTCCATTCAATTGGGAATAACGATTTGGCAATGAACCCCCATTAAATTGGAAATAGTATTTGGTTACAAACCTCCATTCAATTGGGAATAACGATTTGACAAAAAGGAAGAACATTTAATTGACCAAATAACGGAAAAGTGCACATCGGCTGAATTACGCAAAAAGATTTTAACTATTGGAGACAGTATTACACTAGAAAAAATAGTAACTGAAGCTAATACACTAGAAGTAGTAAACAGCCAGTTAGAAAACTACGGAAATAAGAAACAGGTAACAGAAAGCAACGAAATTAATGCCGTTCATCGAGAGGGATTAAAACAACGAGGACAAGACTATAAGAACAATGATAAGAAAAGTTGCGGAAGATGCAGAAGTAATAAACACAGGTCAGATGATAATGAATGTCCAGCGAAGAAAATAATATGTTTCAATTGTGGAAAAGGTGGGCATTTCCGTCAGTACTGCAAATCCGCGAAAGGACCTGTAAAGAGGAAATTTGAAAATAGGAATTTCGGAAGCCCATCCAGATACACAAGATACCATAACGATAGTAAAAAGAAGAAAGTAGAAGTAGATTACGTATTCAATGTGGATGATGATGCAACTGTAGATTGCTTACTAGGTGGTATCAAAACAAATATGCTCATCGATTCTGGCTGCAAAGTTAATTTAATAACTCAAGAGACGTGGAATTCTTTGAAAAATCAAGGTATCGTCATCAAAAGTCAGTCTAGCAAGCCTGAAAAAACTCTGTTTGGTTATGGAAGTACTAGTCCTCTTAATATCCAAGGATCCTTTGAGACTACGATCGCTATCAACGACCACAAGGAATACGCTACTGTTTACGTCATAGAGGGGGGGACTCGAGACTTACTTGGAAAAGATACAGCAGTGAAAATGGGTGTCCTCAAAATCGGAGTTGGCATTAACGCGATCGGAGAACACGAAATGAACCCTGTTATGCATAAAAGATCCAACCAACAATTTGTCGAAAATCGAGTTATATATACAGAAAGAATCTACAAATCGAGTTTTATATACGCACAAAAGATCCTAGCAGTTTGATAACATTCACTTAACATTTGTCTACTTCATCAAAGATACCAAATCGTATTTCGCAATAAAAACAAAATACAAAACAGATTCATGAGTCTTGGACCCGATAAAAATTAAAAAACAAATAATTTATTGCACCTTTTTTTTTTTTTTTTTTTTTTTTTTAACCGTGGGGGAAAATCCTTCATGGATGTTATGCCGGACTCCTACCGACTAAAAACCCCCACGGTAACGCCCAGAAGCCTATGGATGGGAGCCCCGGGTAAGCCCTCGGAAGGATGTCCCAGGACTCCCATCAGACCCACGGCTACAATTGCGGCCTCGTCTCGGGGGTGGTTCGGGTGCTATCCCGCGTCTATGGGGGGGGTATTCGGGTGTTACTCCGCTTCTTGGGGGGGGGGGGGGGGGGGGGGGGCGTGCGTGAATCCCTCACGTCACGCTGCCGTCATGGGCCTGCTTCTGTAAAGACGGTGAGCAGCCAACTCACCGTCCTCAGGCCCCCGGTCATGGAGGCCGATGGTCTTCGGCGAAGACACGTCGGCGGTGCCCAAGCCGCCGACTGCGGAACTCGGGTGGGAGAGTTTTCTCCCGCTCTCGCCCCGCCGCCTCTTTCACGAGCATGACCTGCTCACAGAAAGAGGCGGCGCAGTCCCACTTACTCCCGCTGGAGACCATGGCTCGCACCATGGTCTCAAGCGAGAGGGTGCCCACGCCCAGACCCACCACGAGGACCTGGCGCTGTTGCACCCACGCCGTGCACTCCACCAGCGTGTGGAGCGCTGTGTCATCGCTGTGGTCCTCGCAGTGCTGACACTCGGCCGTGGTTTCCCGGTGTCTTCGCCACAGATACCTACCGAAGCTACCATGCCCGGTAAGTATCTGTGACAACCGGTAGGAGAGAGCACCGTGTCTCCTCTCCAGCCACTCGTCCATGACCGGTCTGACGGCCGCAATTGTGGCGAATCCCCCCTTTGGTTGCTCAAGTCGCACCTTCCATGTCTCCACGGTTTCCTGGTAGAGCTGGGACCGCTGGGCCTCGATTTCTCGAGACGCAGGCCATTGGCCCCGCTCCAGCGCCTCCTTGCGCCATATAAATAGGGACGCAAGGGCTCTCGCTTCCAGGTCCCATGGAGGGGTCCCGGCTAGGAGGCATGCCGCCTCACCTGAGATCGTGCGGTATCCCCTTATCACCCTGACGGCCATCGCCCTCTGTGGGCTCAGCAATCTAGCCACATTACTGGCCGTCAGGTTCTCTGCCCATACGGGGGCCCCGTATAGGGCCATACTTCGCACGATCCCCAGGTACAGTCTCCTGCAGGGGGCGTTGGGTCCCCTGATATTGGGCATCAGCCGCGCGAGTGCAGCTGACGCCCCCCTCAGTTTTGGGACCAAACTTCGGAAGTGATGTCCGAAGTTCCACCGGCCATCGAGCACGAGTCCCAGATACTTCATCGAGGGCTCGATGCCGATGCTGACGCCCCCTACCTGTAGGCTGGATCCCGCAGGTGGCCCCATCCGAGGTCCGTGGAAGCACAGAGCCTCGGACTTGTGAAGGGCGACCTCGAGACCCAGCCGCCGTATCCGACCCACGACTTGAGCAACACCTGCCGTGGCCTTTAGTGCTGCATCTCGGTGCGTTGCTCCCCGCGCCGTAACGAGGGTGTCATCGGCGTAACACGTTACGGTGACCCCTCTGAGCAACGGACCACGCAGCACCCAATCGTAGCCGATGTTCCACAGGAGTGGCCCTAATACCGATCCCTGTGGAACACCGCACGACACATCCCGCCGACCCGGCCCTAGCCAACTCGGGTAAGTAATGGCCCTCTCAGAGAGATAGGCCCCGACAATTCGACGGAGGTAGGGAGGCACTCCATGGTAGATAAGCGCCTCCCTAATGCAACTCCAGGGCAGGGTGTTGAAGGCGTTGGCGATGTCAAGAGACACCGCCACCACCACCTCACCCTGTGAGACTGCTTCCTCCGTCAGGCCTCTAATGCGCATGATCGCGTCTACGGTGGAGCGCCCCTGACGGAAGCCAAACTGGCTATCCGACAGATCAGGCCCCACGCGTATGAGATGCTTGACGAGGCGTTGTGCAATAATGCGCTCAAAGAGCTTGCACACCTCGTCGAGCAACACGATCGGCCGGTACCCTGATGGGGAATTTGCCGGCCGCCCCGCCTTTCGGATTAAGACCAGTTTCCCTGTCTTCCAGACCTTGGGGAACTGGCCTTTTTCGAGGCATGCGCTAAAGAGCCCTATAAGTCGAGGCCCAAGTTCTTCGAGAGCCAGGACCCATGCTCGGCCTGGAATGCCATCGGGTCCAGGGGCGGTGTTTCTGCGGGATTTAAGCCGCAGTACAGCCGCCCCTAGCTCACCCTCTGTGACTACGGGCACGTCGTTCTCGCTGCCTTCCGCGTTGGGTGCCTGGGACGGAGCCATGCGCGGAGGAATGTGTTCCTCCGCTCTTGATGGGAACAAGGAGTCCAGGACCCCCTCCAGCCGCTCCGGCTGGAGACTCTGGGTCAGTGGGGGCGCCTTGGGGCGTAATTTGCCCCTTACCATAAGGTACGGGCGCCCCCACGGGTTCCGCTCCAAGGTCTCCATCAGCTCCTCGCGGCCCACCTTTTTGGACCGCTTGATGGCCGTCTGGAGGGCCCTCTTGGCCCCCTTGTACCCATCATAGAGCTCCGTCTCTCGGGCTGCCGCATCGTCTGGGCGGCGACGCCTCCGGCGGAATCTGGTGTACCGGCGGCGCGCGGCAACGCACTCCGCGCGCAACTGCGCGATTTCCGGCGTCCACCAGTACACCTGTCTTCTCGCCGGTCTGGGCCTAGCCCTGGGCATCGCCGCATCGCAGATATGCGACATGGCTCTCCCGAACCACTCCACCTCGGCATCAATATTGGCAGGTCTGTCCGCTATCGGGATCCAGGCCTGCACTATGGCCGCCTCCAGGAGAGCCTCCGGATCCAGGCGATGGAGTGCCCAACGCGGTCCCGGGGGATTCACAATAGCTGGCGGCAGGTTTGGTGGAGGGGAGACGTCGAACCGAATATATCGGTGATCTGATGACGTCTCCTCCTCCTCCACCACACGCCATCCCTGGACACGGCGGGCGAGCTCAGGGGTCGCAAACGAAACGTCTATGACCGAGCTGAGCCCCCGCCGCGTCCAGGTTGCGACATTCCCCCGGTTCAGGATGACTAGGCCACGTGTAGCGACCCAGTCCTGAAGTATCCTCCCCCTGTCTCTGGTTTCCCGGGAGCCCCAAGCCTGCGACCAGGCATTGAAATCTCCCAGGATCAGGACAGGGCGAGGCCGGCATGCAGCGAGAACGACGTCCAGCTCAGGGAGCCATAGCTCAAACTGATGCTGGTCGAGGTTTGGCGAGATGTAAACGGCCACGACAGCCACCCCCTCATATTCCGCCGCGACACAACCCGGGCCCCTAGCGATAAGCGCTAGGCGCGAGTCGTCCGCGGCGGTCCCCCCAAAGACAGTCGCCAGGCCGTGCAGATCCACTGGGCTTCCCGGGTGAACCCAGTACGGCTCGGCGACAACCACCACGTTAATGGACCACTGCCTGATGCTCTGGTACAGAAGGTCCTGAGCACCAGCGCAGTGGTTCAGGTTCACCTGAAGGATGCGGATATGGGTGCCCATTAATGGACGTCCATTTCCGCACCCTGCCGCGAGAGTGCACCCTCACCTCCCCGTGTGGACGGACGGGGCTTTGGCCTTGAGGCAGTGCAGGCCTTACTGCCCACCCAGTGGTCGGCCTCCTTGCCCTCCGCCACGCATTTAAAGCAGCGTGGCGGAGCGTCACAGGCAAGAGCCACGTGACCGGGCTGACTACAGCGGAAGCACCGGTCTCCCACGGTGACTTCCGCTGTGCACTGCACTCCCACATGCCCCACGACCAGGCACCTAAAGCACCTGGCTTCGCGTGGCTGCAGGAGATGCGCCTGTGCCCTCAGGAAGCCTCCGATAAGGAGGCTCCGTCCGTCCGCCACTTTTTGGGCCGCCGCGACGGGGCAGCTCACGACTGCCGACCCGTGACCGAAAGGGCCAAAGCGGATTTCACCTGACCTCACCTGGTCACGAGGGCAGCCGCTCGCCTCCACGACGGCGGAGATTATCTCCTCCGTCGTGGCCGCGTCATCCAGACCCGAAATGCGTAGACTCGCGCATTTGTTGGGTCTGGTGACGCGGACGTCACCCGTGTCCAGCGACTCCCTTAGCTTTGCCGCTAGGGCATCTGCTTTGGGGCCGCTGGTGGCGCCATAGACCTCAAGGAGGCGTGCTCCGGTCCGCGTCATTTTGGACCGGAGACCTCCCTCTATTTCGAGGGCTTTAAGGTCCACCGAGGCCCTCGCCTGTCTCAGGACCTCGGTATACCCCACGCCCCTCGCCCTGCCCTCTGTCGTCACCGTAATGACCACGGCAGAGGAACGGGGAACGCGGAGCCTCTTTGGCGCCTTCACCGCGGCGGCCTTTGCCACTTTTGCGGCGGTTTTTGCCGCCTTCTTGGCGGCCTTCGCCGCCTTTTTGGTGGCATTAGCCGCCTTCTTCTTTGCTCCCACCACCTCCCAGACCCCCTCACTGGAGAGATTCTGGGATGCAACGGGAGCATTGGCTGTACTGCTTGGGGAGGCGGGGTTGCCACCTCCCCTAGGTACCGTCTTCTTAGGGGCGGAGGGGGCGGAGGCCCTCGACTTGGGACCAGGAGCCCCACTGGGCGCAGCCTTCGTCGCATATGACGCGACGACGGGTGCCGCCAGCGGCGGGCGGTATGCCCGGTCCTCGAGGACGCCGAGGCGTCGCTCGATGGCCTCCAGCAGCTGGACCACCGTAGGCGTCACCTTAGAAGGAGCACGGGGAGCGGGGGTTTTAGCACCCCGAGCCTCCCCGGCCCCCTGGACCAGCTGCGTCAGCTGACTGATCTCCTCCCGCATCAGCTGTTGCTGCTTGCGGGAGTCGGCAAGCTCCGACTCCAGGCTCGCAACCCGAGCCCGGAGTTTCTCCTCCTCGCTGGAGACGCTCCTTTCCAGGAGCTCCTCCAGCGCTTTGGCGGCACCCGTTACGGCATCTGCCACGACCCTCTTCTTTCCCGCAATATTTTTCTGGCCTTTTACAGCGCCAGAAATGCGGGAAAGAGCAGCCAAGATGTTCTGCGCCGCTGGCACCTCCGTGACCTTCCCGCTTGGTAGCGGGGACACAATCGCTGGCGGCTCTGCTACCTTCCCTTTCGCTCTGTAGAGGTCGGCTTTCCGGCCTCTACACGCGGTGGTAGCCACTATCTTCCTCTTACTAGGAAGGTCCTCCTCGCTGTTAGATGCCTCAGACCCAGGCCGACGAAACAGGCCCTTGCCTGGTCCGCTCGACCTGGGTCTCTTTCTACCTACGTCGGCATGGATATCGAGACCGGGGGTATCCTCGGTCCCGCCACCCACGCCGGCGGCCGACTCCATCTCCGAGCCAGCACGAGTCGACACGTCTTCCGCGTCACCTTTTTGGGTGGTTTTGAGGCACACCCATGGGCCTGTGGGACTGTGGTGACCCCTCCCATATACCATCCGGGATGAACCCGGGCGGGGGTCGCCATGGCTGGTCGCCGAATGGATGTCCATTCGACCACCAGTCACAGCAAGGGATTCCCCGGACGAAGTCCGGGTACCCTCATGGGTAGTTTTATTCGATGTCGTTTCCATAGCCATAGTTTTAACGGTTAATGTCCGCCGACGTTGAGGTAGAAGTAGAGAGGTTGGGAGTGTATGTGAGGATGGGAAAGGTGGGAAGGTGGGAGTGAGTGACGCCCTAGGCACTGAGTACCCCCCAGTGATGCATCCCATTGCCAGGCGTCAGAGCGTGGGGTTCGGGGTGATTTTTTATAGAGGTTTTCTTCCTCGCAACTCCTAAGAGCCACCATGCCCGTCTGTTGTCAGACGGGGGTACGGCTCGGCCGATCGATGGTCCCTATGGGACCGTGTACTTCACCACTGATCGCTCAGTGGCAAAGTACTCGTCGCCCTGAGAGTTCTCCGCTAGGTACGCTCTGCTTAGCAGAGCGCATGCGGAGAACTCGAAACCGGCCATAAAGGCCCACCCTCCTTGGTGGACTATTTGCCATGGGCGACGACGTGCGCCTCGCGCGAAGCCCACGTCATCGCCCACGTTACCAGGGTGCACCACGCGGAGGTTGTCCTACCCAGCACCCCAATTTATTGCACCTAAGCAGGTTGGATCCTTTCTACAAAATAAGATTTTTCAATCACTTTTAATCTAAAGTGAACCAAGTGCCTTGGATCTTTTATGCATAATTATCTTGTTGGATCTATACAGACAATATATTTATAGACAATATTGTAAATTACTTTAGTAGAAATTTCATTTTTTTAAATATTATACGTCCAACTAATAATATCGTTTTTGAACGTAATAAACTTTTATACATCTGGTAACACAACAAAACAGCAGTACCAACTTATAAGTTGTGAAGATAATCGCTTTATTCAGTTTTGTTTCTTGACTCTCCTTGTGAGTAGCAAGTAAATGAAATTTCAAAGTTAATTGTGATTTGTTCACGGATATGGATCATAATGGATCGCGACAGGAGCGAGCAAGCGTCCGTGGTTTAATAGGTCCTGCAGAGAAGCGAGAACTTGCAAACAATCTACTTATAAGCATTGGACCACGGCCCTCGCCAATAAGGATCCGAACATCGGTGCAGTGACGCGGAAATTGAATGCTGGCTCGACTAGTCTGGCCCATGGCGCCAAGGAGAAAGCCGATCTTTTAGGTAACCCTTTTGCGTCAAACTCGACTATGAACGATGGGAATGCCGAACCACCCTAGTATACCCTGGTGTGGAACTTCAATGGGTGAAGTAAAAATCACCCAGCGGAGGGTTCGGCGAAGACCAAAGTCCCTAGATGTTCGAAAGTCGAGTGGGCCGGATGGCATACCGGCAATGGTGCTCAAGCACTGTGCTCTAGAGTTGTGCCCTGTTCTTACACGACTCTTCGCGCTCTCATTCTCCGCTGGACGAGTTCCGGTTTCGTGGAAGACCGCATACGTGCATCCGGTGCCTAAGAAAGGCGACAGGACAGACCCGTCCAACTACAGGCCCATCGCTATCACCTCCCTTCTCTCGAAGGTTATGGAGCGTGTTATTAATACACAGCTCCTGGGATACCTTGAGGGTAACGATCTACTGAGCGACCGACAGTACGGCTTCCGCCAGCGTCGCTCGACCGGTGACCTTCTTGTGTATCTCACAAACCGTTGGGCGCAAGCCATCGAGAGCCAAGGTGAGGCACTAGCGGTCAGCCTAGATATAGCGAAGGCTTTCGATCGGGTATGGCACAGAGGTCTTCTTGCGAAGCTACCATCTTATGGACTCCCTGAGGGTCTGTGTAATTGGATCTCCAGCTTTTTGTCCAACAGAAGCATTTAAGCCGTCGTGGACGGCAGTCGCTCGGACCGCATGGACATAAACGCTGGTGTCCCACAAGGTTCCGTGTTGTCTCCGACCCTGTTTCTGCTGCATATTAATGACATGCTGTCGGACGACTCCATTCAGTACTCCAGACAGTACTGGAGACGCATGTTACACGGGCGGTGCAAACATCCCCCAGTCCGAGGTTGAGGGGAGTCGTGAACAACTTGTGTCAGAAATCGAGACTACTCTCTCGGGAGTATCCGATTGGGGTCGACTTAACCTGGTCCAGTTCAACCCCACCAAGACATAAGTATGTGTATTCACCGCTAAGAAAACCCCATTTATTGTAGCGCCGCAATTCCTGGGCACACGGCTTAACATTGCCCCGAGTATCGGGATCCTAGGTGTCGACATTTCAAGTGACGTCCAGTACCGAAATCATTTAGAGGACAAGGTCAAGCTGGCATCACAGAAACTTGGAGTTCTTAACAGGGCGAAGCAGTACTTCACTGCGGGGCAGCGACTCCTTCTTTATAAGGCACAGGTTCGGCCCCACATTGAGTACTGCTGTCATCTTTTTGCCGGAGCGCCCGCACGCCAGCTTAACCCTTTCGACTCGGTGCAAAGACGTGCGTTGAGGCTCGTCGACAGTCCCATACTCGCAGGCGATGTGGAACCTCTCAGCCTCAGGAGGGATTTTGCCTCACTGTGTGTTTTCTACCGCCTATATAATGGTTTGTGCTCAGATGAATTATTTGACATGACGCTCACAGCTACATTCCATCATCGCACCGCTAGCCATAGACAGGGAATTCATCCCCACACATTGCATCCGAATACGGTGCGCACCGTGAGGTATGAAAGGAACTTCATCCCACGTACGCTCAAGCTGTGGAATTAACTCCCTGCCATGGTTTTCCCAAGCGACTACAATATGGGGTTCTTCAAGACGGGCATTAGAAGGTTTCTTCAGGGTAGGCAGCGCGAGTGTAACGCCGTAAGTCAAACCACACCAAAAAGAATTGATACGGCTCTTAAAAAATGAGAACTGAAAATCATAGCTAATTTTTTTTTCATTTGAACCATTTTTTAATTAATTTAAAAGATTTTAATTATTATGTTCCTCTTAAAAATGTAACTGATGCTGACTTGAAACGATTTTGTCTAAATTTATACTGATGATTTCCTTTTTTGCATAAAAGATCCATGGTAGTTTTTTAAGAAAATCAGGAAAACTGTAAGCAAGTAGCCTGTGGTATTACAATCAAAATAATGCTAATTTATTGTGTTACCAATATTATATATCCATTCTTCTATACTTATGCCTGTTTGTTTTATATACACTCATAAACTTCAAATCGCATTTACTCAAAACTAACAATATGTTGGTTGGATCTTTTATGCATAACAGGGTCCAAATGTCTAAGGCGTTTCCCAAATTCAGAGACGTCTCAATTGAGATTCCAATCGACGCTAGTGTTAAACCAATATCTCAGCCTTATAGGAGGATACCGCTACCATTAGAAGAAAAAGTAGAAAAGAAAATCAAAGATCTCCTTGACCGTGACATTATCGAAGAGGTTCGTGGACCTTCTAGATGGGTATCTCGTATGGTTCCTATAGTTAAAGAAAATGGAGATCTTCGGATTTGCGTAGATATGCGAAATGCAAACAACGCGATCATGAGAGAAAACCACCTATTGCCACACATGGATCAACTCCTTCCGAAAATAGGTAAAGCCGAATATTTCAGTAAACTTGATATTAAAGATGCCTTCCACCAATTGGAGTTACATCCAGAGAGTCGGCACATTACTACATTCATCACAGCGAAGGGTCTATATCAATATAAACGATTAATGTTCGGGATAAATTGTGCGCCAGAACTCTTACAAAAGGTTTTGGAAAAGATCCTAATTAAATGCTATGGAGCTATCAACTTTATCGATGACATCCTGGTTTATGGTCTGAATGAAGAACAACATGATTCAAGACTTACCAAAGTGTTAGATGTTCTGAAGGCACATAACGTCTTGCTAAACAAAACCAAATGCATGATTAAAGTGAATAAAGTAAACTTTTTAGGCCATGAACTGACACCACGTGGTGTGCGGCCATTAGATAAGTACATTGAAAGTATCAAAAATTTCAGAATACCAAACACAATAGAAGAATTACAAAGCTTTCTGGGCCTCGTGAATTATGTCAATAAGTGGATACCAAATCTTGCCACTAGGACTGAACCACTAAAGGAATTGCTACGCAAAAAACTAGGAAAAAATGTTGATATTCGTCAGTTTTGGATTGACGCGCAGGCTAAAGCATTTGATGACTTAAAAGGGGTACTATCTCGTGTACAATCACTGGGCTATTATGATGTAAAAGATAAGACCCAAGTAGTAGCAGATGCCAGCCCAGTTGGACTTGGGGCTGTTCTGGTTCAAGTTGATGGAAATGGACCGCGAATAATCGCTTACGGAAACCGGACTTTGACTGAGTGCGAAAGGAAATATAGCCAAACCGAGAAAGAGGCCTTAGCCCTTGTTTGGTCTGTAGAGCATTTTCACATATTTCTTTTTGGGAAAGAATTCGATCTTATAACTGACCACAAACCGTTGGAAGTACTGTTCGGTCCAAAATCTAAGCCATGCGCTCGGATTGAAAGATGGGTGCTTAGGCTACAATGTTATAAATACGAAGTGGTTTATAAACCTGGTAAAACAAACATCGCCGATCCGTTGTCGCGATTGTGTGTACACTCAGAGCATCCACCTAGAGGGGAAGATTACCATGTTCATCAAATCGTAGAACAATCTCGGCCCAGGGCTATTTCAATGAAAGACATAATTGAATATTCTCGCAACGATAAGGACATACTCATGATTCGAAAAGGAGTTTATGACCAACAGTGGGATGAAACTGTAAAAAGTTATAAAATATTTGAAAACGAGTTTTGCTTTTACGACATTTTACTTAGGGGCAACAGAATAGTGATACCTCAAGGGTTACGTAAGGATGTACTTAATGCAGCGCATGAAGGCCACCCAGGAATCGTAGCAATGAAGGGACGGTTACGGTCAAAAGTTTGGTGGCCACGTATTGACAAAGATGTAGAGAATGTAGTTAAATCATGCAAAAGTTGCACTCTGGTAGGTATGCCGAATCCGCCAACACCGATGAAAAGACGTGAACTTCCGATGGCCCCTTGGATGGATGTCGCAATGGATCTACTCGGCCCTTTGCCAAATCACGAATATGTACTTGTTGTGGTGGACTACTACAGTCGCTACAAAGAAGTTAAAATCACAAAGTCAATTACCAGCGCTCAAATTATAAAACTACTTATGGAAATTTTCAGTAGATTGGGTTATCCAGTATCAATTACAGTGGACAATGGAAGACAATTTGTGAGTGACGAATTTCGATCATTTTGCAGGGACTGTAATATTACTATCTTCAATACAGTTCCATACTGGCCACAACAAAATGGCGAAGTTGAAAGACAAAACAGGGACATTATTAAACGATTAAAAATTAACTGCTTAGAAAAGAAAGATATGAAAGAAAGTTTGTGGGAATATCTTATAATGTACAACAGTACACCCCATGCAACAACTGGCAAGTCACCATCTGAATTATTTTTTAATCGTCAGAATAGAGATAAAATTCCATCTATAGACAAACTGGACAACCAAGGCATTGATACAGAAGTAAGGGACAAAGATAAAATACAAAAAGAAAAAGGGAAAGAATATGGTGATAAGAGAAGAGGCGCAAAAGAATCTTGTCTTGAAGAAGGAGAAAAAGTATACGTAAAAGATATGGAAAAAGGGAATAAGTTATGCCCTAATTTCAACCCAACACCATACACGGTTAAGAAAACTAAAGACGGTGACATAACAGTTAGGAACGATCAAACAGGACAGGTATTAAGAAGAAATGTGGTGCACCTAAAAAGAGTAGAAGGAAAATGGACAACAGTACCGGAGGAGGATCCGAATGATGGGGCAGGACAAGGGAATGAGTTAAATGAGAACGACTTTATTGAATGAAAATTGTAAATGAAAGTAATTTGACAATATGTTGATTTCAGTATTGATGATTAAGGCCCTGTAGTCCTGCAAAAGTAGGCATTTATAGCGATCCCGGCCGCTCGTAAAATATTACGCGCGAACGCAGTGTCGGTGAACTCGGCGATGACCCCGCCAGCGTCACAGTATAGAAATATGCAGTAGGAAAACTTGATTAGACTTAGAAAATTTAATGCAGTTTTTTTATCTTTATTTAGTTATACGATTATAATTATTAAGTAAGAAATAAATACGAAATTAAAAAAACTGTATGAGTTTGAGAACTGTTTGTTCTATGTGTTTAGTTGCTTGGGCGAAAAGAACTTACATTATAATAATAATAATGCTTGTAATTTTACAAACATTTGTTTGAATTGATGCTAACGGTTACTTTATATAATCGCACCGTTCGTCGTCGACAGGGCAGTTAAATACCTAAAGTTAACGAGATTAACAACTTTTTTCGTGCGGGAATCCCCTCGGATATCCCCCTGCCGGAGCCGAAAGGGGAGGAGACTTTTTGGTCGGTTCGAGTCCGACTGTGGGCACGCCGACTGTGGGTCGTGGTGCTAGTTTTTATGAAGTATTTATATAAATTTACACTGTACCTTCTTTTTTTCGTGCGGAAATCCCCTCGAATACCTCCCCTGCCGGAGCCGGAAGGGGAGGTTATGTCGGACTCGAACCGACTTTTTAGTCGGTTCGAGTCCGACTGTTGGCACGCCGACTGTGGGTCGTGGTGCTAGGCCTGAGGTGAGGTTGTCATCGAAATATCCCTCGCACCCCGGCTAACCCAAGGCCAGTAATTCTCCTGGGTCTGCTGGGGTGCGAGAGATATGCATTCGGCAATCTCACCTCCGGCAACCAAGGACCCAAGACGGCGTGCGTTTTAGTCGGTTTGAGTCCGACATAACCGCCTCCACCGGCTCCGTGGGGGTGGTATCCACGAGGATTTTGCGCACGATAAAAAAAGGCCAATAATTAAACTAACCTACCTAAATATTAAAATTATTCTATCCTAAACGAAAACTAAATTTATATTTATTTACACACACGCAAATTATATACAATGTACGAATATTGTAGGTAATAGGTACCCCTGTACTGATATAGATAAAATATGAATTATAGAAAATCGTAAGTAGCATCTTCAGTAGTAATACTGATATTCTTATACTATGGCGCTATGAGCGTAATATTTAGGTATGATAATTTTTTAAATTACCAATCGGAGTTAGAAATTTAGTTTATGGCTTTGCACGACTTCTTTAGCTTGCGTTGTTTATTGCCCATATTGAATGACTTGCAACAATTTATTATAAATACGTAAAACCGATTGATTGGTGCACGAAACTGTCGCGCAAAAACTGACACAGGTCCTACTTCGGTAAGCGCCAGCGCGCGACTGGCGCAACTTTTCGGGCCTCAGCGGAGCGAGCACTCGCGAATTTAGTAGGTATTTAAATATAACTTTAAAAATTATTTCATAATATAGTCAAAATCTGCGAAAATGTCTAGACATATGTAGTGGCTTTAGTTTAGTACAAAAATTTTATAGAAAGCATAAGTAATTTAGTCATAATATTCAAATAAAAATAACGAAAAGGGGTAACTTTGGGATTTTTTTCTATCGAGTGAAGTTCATCAGATCTGGTAACTGAATGCGAATTTGACTAGACTGTATCCTTAACTAATATATATCTTTTTTTCGAAATTTAAAACGCTTTTTCCTATGATTCAAATGCTTTTAAAAAACTCAAAATGCGGCCTACCTGGCCTTAAATATCGTTAAACCAAATTGTTTACTTTTTAATAAGGAAGGGATGTAGTGTATGCGATAGTGGCAACACTGTCTCGTGTGCTCATGGACAATGTTGCTACGCTGGTAACACCAGAGCCGTTGGCGGGGGTGAGCGTGGTGACAGTTGTGTTGTGTGCATTGTCGAGCCGGTGATACTTGAAAAAGAGTGAATATTAATGAACCTTACAGACATAAAACCACTTTTTAACCCCCGACGCAAAAACGACGGGGTGTTATAAGTTTGACGTGTCTGTGTGTGTGTGTGTGTATGTGTGTGTGTGTGTGTGTGTGTCTGTCTGTGGCATCGTAGCACCCAAACGGATGAACCGATTTGGATGTAGTTTTTTTATTTGAAAGGTATATTAGTCGGGAGTGTTCTTAGCTATGTTTGGAAAAAATCGGTCCAAGATGGCCGCCGCCACAATATTTCGGAATACGAATTTCTTCATAACTCCCTCAATATGGGTATCAAATGAAAGAGCTTGACTAGTAGATCACTTTAAAAAGTATTAAATAAAATTAAATTAAAAATTTAAAAAACCCCCGTCACAAAAAACACTTCCAAAAAGTTGAAAATAAATGAAGTTTGCCTCTTAACTTTAACGGTTGCCATGTCGGGGGACCCCCACCTTGAATTGTTCCGATAATATAACAGAGTGCTTAACCAATTAGGGTCCCCCGACATGGCAACCGTTAAAGTTAAGAGGCAAACTTCATTTATTTTCAACTTTTTGGAAGTGTTTTTTGTGACGGGGGTTTTTTAAATTTTTAATTTAATTTTATTTAATACTTTTTAAAGTGATCTACTAGTCAAGCTCTTTCATTTGATACCCATATTGTTACGGATTCTATAGCGATATATTTGTTATTATTACTTTTTAACCCGACGTTTCGCGGTGTGACTCACGATGGTAGTTGTCACATAGTTAGAAGTATAAGTTATCTCAAAATACCCGAATCATGGTGAATTATTGGTGTTCGTATTTACGCAGAATGAGCTCACTGTGTTGTTAAGTCTTGCTGGATTTTGCTGCTTACTGGGTTTGATTAAGTGGATGACTGGATCCCAAGCTGGTGGTACGTTCCATTCATCCTCTTTATTAAAATTTGGGTGTTTTTTAATTTCAATAATAAAAGTAAACGTCGGGTTAAAAAGTAATAATAACAAATATATCGCAATAGAATCCGTAAAAAGTGGTTTTATTTCAATGAGTGACATTCGCGTAAACTTTAGAAAATATCAGGGAAATTATTTGCTCAAACAGCAACCACAGAAAAGTATAAAATATCTTGAACGAATCGTTTCGGACATTTAAGCGCTCGCCGCCCGAGTAGGAATTAAAAATGGGTACGCCACATGCCACTGGTACTGTATTTTTTTTATTTCCATATATATAATAGTATACATTTGTTGGTTTTCTCGCTTCCGTTCTAGAAATTTCGACTTGAAAAATGAACCTCGTGGTCGTCCGAAGACTTTGGTCGACAGTGACGAATTAAAGGCGATCGTGGAAGCTGATGATGCAAAATCTACGGCTGAATTTCTTTCTTTGCTATCTCTGATTTCCGTGTGAATGAAGGGAAATTCAACTATTAAAAAATTAATGCTCACCTGTGAAACCGAGTGTGGAGACGTTGGGTAAGTCCATCGCGCCCCTTCCCTTCATCATCCAACAAAAGAAAGCCACGTTCAGGTTAGTGTCAGCCACCGGGAACACCTAATAATTATATAGAAGATAAGTTTCTGTTTCTATTATCATCATCATTTATTATGATTGGGAAGTTTCCTAGAATGGTAAGTTTACAATAAGGTAAAGGCAGCATACGTAAGAGCAATCTTGATGAACAAAGTGCTCAAAATGATCTTATTTCCTTGTTTTTCCTCCCTTCCTGTTGATGGATTGTTCCTATATTTGGTACACACCTTTAGTTGTATGTATTCCACACACGTGGTTGATAGAAAGAGGAACACTGAGATTCGAGATAGGTGTGAACTGTAAGGGAATGTTGTGACGAGGATTGAAAAAAGTATGTTAACGTGGTTTGTGCACTTCAAACGAATGAGTACGGAGCGAATGATACCAGGTATGTAAAGCACAGGTGAATTGGCAGACCAGCCGACCCAGTACAGTAAAATTTTGAAAAAAGGGTGAGCCAAAAGTAGTCAAAACCGACGGGCTTGCATGAAAGGATTAATAACAGCGGAGGGAGCCCGAGAATTAAGTATAAAATTTAAATCAATAAAATAGTTTGATTTGCTCTAAATATCTTACTTTTAAGTTCATTTTGAGACTTTGTAATCAATATATTTCTGATGCTGACTACGAATATGTTGCCGAACGCATACAGCATCAGCAGTTCAATGTGCGCTGCTGCTGCTGTGTGCGATTGGCTACGAACTTTGAACCTTTATCTTGTATGTATGTAATGTACCTTTAGCATTGGTGCTTTTTTTTTTTGTGATAGCAAAGGCACGGAGGACGGCCGCGTTGTATGTAGCCTCGGCTCAGGCGTGTACATTTTTTTATTTAGATCAAAATACTGCTATTTGGCAGCTTAAGCTATATATATACCAATAATATAAATAGTTTAGTACAAACTTAATTTAAATTCCACATGAAGAATCGAGTTATCCATGTTCAAGTTTAAGTCTTTGTGTGAGCGGGTGCAGCATCCAAAGAATTGCCAGGGTCAGCGTGTAAAGAAGATACAGGGTCCAATAGCAATCCAGGGTCGTCGTAAAAGTTATCGCAATCCATTTTGTATCAAATTATTCAAATAATAACGAGAAATGATAGCAGCCGTACACGTCAAGCGAATGACATGACATTATATAGTCGAGGTCGAATGTTAATAGAGTAAGAAAATAAAATACCCATGCACTTTATCATTTTTCAATTTAATTTATTTTAAGGCATACATTTTGGTCTCAAATAAAAAATATTTTGATAGTAAATGAAAAATAATCATAACTTATGAGCGTTACAGTCTTCGACAATATCTTGATAATTATATTTATTAGTCAGTGGTTTTATTTTATTTTTTCCACAGTTTTTTTATGTGTGCAACATTAGCTGCCTTTTTGATAATGGATGTATCCATTTATTGTGCATAATCATATTAAGTACTTCCAAATACTTTTTCAATATGGGTTCTCTTGATACTATAATATTGTGCCTAATATTATTTCACAATAAAAAAAGACTTATAACCCTTTTCATTTTGCTACGAAACAGCTGCACAGCAGAAAGCCGACTCTGGCCGTCCTCCTGCTGTTTCCTCGTGGCCAAACTGATTTGCCAAACTGGTTTGGTTACGAGGAGTTAAAGCTTAACTGGAGGGGTTAACAGGAATACTAGTAACTTCAGTTACTAATATTCTTGTTAAATAAAAAAATGTCCTAGCGGTCAACTGTGAACCACTGGTTTGGCTAAGAAGAAATGTCCTATTGGCCAAAGTGTGAATTATTTCATATGTTCTCTCAATGTTGGGAGGCTTAGGCCTACTGCTGGCCAGACAAGTTGGTACAGGGTTTTATTTTGAGTTTTCCTTCTCTCGCAGTGATATCGTTTGCGTATTTTTCCATAAGGCGCCTCTTATACGACACCCTTGTGATGGTGATACTTGCATACTTTCTCCATCACCACGCGGATAAAGATATGTCATTTAACCCCCCTTAAGTCAGGTGAGTAGCAGAGAATATAAAAATGATCGTAGGTACCATATACGTGCTGTTGCTTTTGCCATTGAAGAACATTTTGGAAGTACCTCCTAAGAAGTCGACGCGGGTACGATTGAGTTCAGAGCTAGACCTGATGACAAACCAATTAAATTAGATGATGATGAAATTCAAAAGAGTGTAAGCGACATCGATTGCTCAAAGCAAAAAGATTCCTAACGACTTCATGAGCACGTTACTGAAAGAAAATTTTCTGATGAACTGTTATTGTCGCTTACCGATATCCTTTAGCCCTTAATGGATATGGACAACCTGGACAAATTAAAAAAAATAAATAATAATAACTACTAACCGAGTTTATTAAATTAAGAATTGTAAAAGAGTGGTAGGTAAAAATTGCGTCCGTTCTTACTTTATAGTTTTTATTTATTTCATCCACCCAACCTTTAATAGTAACTGATTTGACTATTAAATTTTATGACGTCACTAATTCTTTTTGTTACAAGTTACCTTATAACTTATCGTTTTGACATTTAGTGAAAAGTAACTAATTTGACTACTCAGTCGAATACCCAATTGGAAATAATTATTGGAAATCCTTAAACAGACTTCGGACACAGGTCGGTTCAAGCAATGAAAATCGATCTAGGTAAAATATGAATGTTCATTTGTAATGTATATGATTTGACCACAGAACAGAAAAAACTAGATTTGACGTATATGGCAGTCGTTAACGAATGTCATGAACATCAGACCCCATACATTTTACTCTACAATACGCTGGCCAACAATGTACCACTTGTCTAAGGGGCCTTTCTTTTCATCGTGCGAAAAATCCCCCCGAGCCGGTGGGGTGGTTATGTCGGACTCGAACTGACTAAAACGCACGCCGTCTTTAAGTCTTTGGTTGGCGGAGGCATTCTCAGGAAACATATCTCTCGCACCCCGGCAGACCCCGGCGGACCATCTCTTTCGAGATAGCCCCCTGCGGGTTGTGGGGACCATAGTCTCCCCATCATGTCTAATGGGCTCGTTGGTGACAACTAGCATAACAGCCCATCACAAAGTGCCAATTTGACGTTAAAAGTCTCGCCCCCTATTACATAGGACCGAAATCGTAGTGGGCGAAATGGGGACTTTAAGACATCTATGCCTACCTCTTCAAGGCTTTAGAGGCGTGAATCTATGAGTGTATGTATGTAATTTTACGTTACCATATTTCAAACGGCGTTTTCAAAGTTGTTTGGAAGTCAATCGTTTCGCCTTTGAAATGATATTCGGTGGGCCACACTATCTTTTGGTTTTCATCACCTGTGGAGTTACAAAAATATTTTGGTTAACAAATACATGTAAATTCTTACATAGAGAACACCCCCGCCATCCCCCATTTAGGGGCTTCTTCTATAAGAAATTATAAGTTCCTACTTTGTTCTTAATGGAAACTCTGGAACTCTGTCCATAGGATGCGGAATCCAGCGCTAATTATAATGAACTGGGTACATCCAAAGCTTGCACTTTGACACACACATTAGGTACATTCTTTTTCTATAATTCCATCATTTATTTGGTGCCTGACATCTTGACCACAAGATAGTCTCAAAAGGTACTATACGTATGAATAAAAAAATACTTACTCAACAAAACGTATGCAGATATAAAATTAACACTAAAAATTAAAGCTAGACTGGCGAGAAGAGACGCCATGATGCTTCTCTTTCAACAACTTAACAATTAATTAGCACAATATCAATCAAAACGAATTTTTATATACATTAGATATGAATATAAAGCGGTATACACATTGGTATTGGATATCCATACTTCCATACTCAGTAAAATTAAAATGCGAAAGTAACTCTGTCTGTCTGTATGTTACGCTTTCACGTCTAAACCGCTGAAACGATTTTGATGAAATTTGGAATAGGGGTAGATTAGACCTTGAGAAAGGACATTGGGTATGTTTAGTAGCGATAACCGACATCCACGCGGGCGAAGCCGCAGGCAAAAGCTAGTTATATAACGGAGAACAGATTATGATGATACATCTGTGGCGTGGCGGTAGTAAATGCAACTGCTACGCAAGGGGCACGTTCTCGATTCGCACTCAGTGCAAATATTTGTTTTTCTTTTTTTAAATTTATTTAACTATCATTTCACACATTTAATTCTTAATTCTAAATACTCGCCAAGCCATTAAGCTTGAATGTATGCATGAATACGTCTCCTTGCATTGGTCTATTCTCCTCCCTCGGAGAGCACGTTATGCCGTCGGTCCCGGTTGCCATACGAACATCTACAACTACTAGGGAGTGAGAGTCGTTACGGCTAGATGGAGCCCTCAAAAAACCGACTAGTCTGTGTCTAAACGTTGCTATCGCCAACTGGTTGTAACTATAGATGTCCGGTTTAAAACCAGTAAAACCAGCCGGTTTAAAACCAAAACGAACGTACACCGTTTAAAACCCAAATAAACCGGCTTGATTCGGGTTAAAACTGCTGAAATATAGATATTGATAAAGTATCGGTAAAAAACGTCGCAAAAGTTTTAAAGCAGTCTTTTAGATCTATAGTTATGACGGTTAGATGGCAGTCGCTTCAAGAAAAATATCGAAAGGACTCAGAGAATGATGACAGGAGAGACCAATTGGTACTATTTTATTGCGGTGGGATTTCGGAGAGCACTTCCGAAGCCTGCGCTCTAAACTGTTGGTGACAGCTAACGCGCTGGTGCGGCTGCTGCCCAACTTGAGGGGCCCGGAGGACTCCTGCAGGAGACTACGCGGGTGTCGTGCGGTCCATGGCCCTATACGGGTATCCCGTGTGGGCGGACACCCTGGAGACCAGATTCATACCCCTGTTGCGTGCGCCGCAGCCGAGGATGGCCTCCAGGGCAATTAGGGGATACCGCACGATATCCTTTGAAGCGGCGAGTCTCCTAGCCGGATCGCCACCGTGGATCCTGGAAGCGAGATCCCTTGCGGCACTCTATCGGTTCCATAAGGAGGCGCGGGAGCGGGGATACGATCCCGAGCCCGAAGACATTCGGGCCGAGAGATCCCGGCTCCACAGGATCATGGTGGCGGAGTGGGAGTGACGACTTGAGCAACCACGCGCAGGGCATGCCGTCATAGAGGCGGTAAGGCCCATCATGGGGGAATGGCTAGAGAGGCCACATGGCAGCCTCTCGTATCGACTGACGCAGGTTATCACCGGGCACGGGTGCTTTGGGCAGTATCTGCGTCGGATCGAAAAGGAGCCAACGTCCGAGTGCCATCATTGCAACGCGAGCGAGGACACAGGGCTGCACACGCTCACCGAGTGTCCGGCATGGGCCGGACCGAGGCGGGAGCTAGTGGCAGCCCTGGGAGTGAGAGTTCTTACCCTCGCCTCCCTGCTCACAGCAATGGTCCGCTGTGCGGACGCGTGGGTGGCCGGCGTCTCCTTCAGCGAGCAGGTAATGGTCGTGAAGGAGACGGCGGAACGGGAGAGGCAGCGCGAGCGAGCGAGACTCGCGAACCGCGCTGCCCGCGCGCGCAGGCAGCTTAGGCGTCGGAGGGCACTGACTGACCTCCGTCCCCCATGAGCGCGGGCCTGGGGGTGACGGGTGAAGCCACCTGTCACCCCAGCAGAAGCCAGGCCACGGCGACGGCGCGCTAAGAAGCGCGCCTCACCATTCCGGGGGCGAGTCGGGGACACCGTTGTCCCCCCTCCCGAGGAGGGCTAGACCGTAAGGGATGGCCCTGGGTCAGCCGGGGTGCGAGGGATATGTCGGTGACAACCTCACCTCCGGCCTAGCACCACGACCCAGAGTCGGCGTGCGGTTTTAATCGGTTCGAGTCCGACATAACCTCCCCTACCGGCTCCGGCAGGGGATTTCCGCACGAAAAAAAAATGTACTATTTTATTGCATCTATTATAAACATGCCTTTACTGAAAATTTCTGGCCATTATTTTTATTTATTTATTTATTTTCTCAAAAATTCAATATCGGTTAATAAGTGCTAATTAGGTTATCCTATTTGTTATTTAACATTTTAATCGCATGTTACTGTGGTATTGATAATTTTAATTTAATCAAAACCCTGATTAAATTATACCAATTTTGTTAGGCAGTAAAAATAAGGGCAGACAAATAGTCTTGGTTAATCTAGGTAGTACCAGTAGAAGCTTTTCCAGCTCATTATTAACTGCAATCATCATTATCAGCCGGGCAATATCTGTCACATCCAAAGATTGCAGAAATCATGAGATGTTCCCGGAAATCACCGGTGCCATCGGCCCGACGGAGCCTCCGTTCGGCTGATGACACCGGTGATTTCCGGGAAAATCTACTACTGTGTCGCCTTTCAACTCTTTCCTCCCTGATGGGACTAACCGTCGCTGCCGCAACGCACCCCGGAGTCCGGGATTACTCTCCTACTAGAGATAGATAGATAAATCTTTATTGTACACCAGTAATACAGTAAATGTCACTTCGACGGTAGACAGTAATCCGTACGCTACGCACGTATACACTTCGATAATCTCGCTCGTGTCCCCAACAACGTTTCTCAAACTTTTGTTAATTGATATTATAATGTCTACGTTTACGTGCAAAAGGTGTGAAGTTGAGTCTATCGACGGTGTTATGTGTTCCGCGTGTAGTGGGCGTTTTGACTTTCCTTGTGCTGGTATAAAAGAAGCCGGTTGGAGAAAACTTGGTGACAGGAAGCTTACCTGGAAGTGCATTGACTGTAAAAACCTTACGATAAGTCCCCGTGCTGGATCTTCAAAATCGAGTTCGACTACCCCAGCGGATATGGACAGCGTACTTGTGGAACTCAAAAGGTTATCCACCCATATGGACTCACTACCATCTATAATGGAGAATTTGAAATCAATTAACCTTGAGTTAGCTGCACTCAAATCCATGAGAGCGGAGTTTTCGGACGTTAAAACATCTATTTTGGATATGAAGTCCTCTATAGAGTTTGCGCATAGCTCGGTTATGGATCTGACGGAAAAGGTCACAGGCCTTGAGAGAGAAGTCGAGGGCCTAAAGAAAACTAAACAGGATATATTGACCTTACAAGACCGCATTGGAACCCTAGAAATCCAATATCGTGAAAACGAGCAGAGATCTAGAAGTAATAATATCGAGATCAAAGGTGTTCCTGTATCTGGCTCTGAAGACCTGTTTAATATTGTATCCAGTATAGGGGAGAGGATCAACTGCCGGATTCCCAAAGAACAAATAAATTATATAGCTATAATTCCTATGCGAAATGATAACAGCAATAAAACAATAATATGTTCGGTACATAATAGTTACCTTAAAAATGATTTTATTGCAGCCGCTAGAATTTACAAAAATTTAAACACCGGTGATCTGGGATTCCAGGGAGATAAGAAGATCTACATTAACGATCATCTAACGATGGACAATAAGGCATTGCTTAATAAAACTAAAATTTTAGCTAAGGAACGTGGTTATGATTATGTCTGGGTGCTGACGTGCAATAGCTCTTCGCCAAAGCACCATATTAGAACGGAACAAGACCTCAAAAAGTATTTTTAAATAGCAGGTCGGGGCGACCCTCCGATACTTTGTTTATACTGTTTGCGACAACTTTGAGAAACACAGGTACTTGTTTTTTGCATTCCGAGTCGCCTTTTGTTCTAGCGGTGGTCGTAAGTAACTATTCATACATATTGTTTCTTTACAATTTTCAACTTTATTTGTTTATATCTGGAGTTGACATCGACTTGAACATTCTTGAGTTGTTTACTGAGTACAAATATAATATTTATTCTCTAAATACGGAGTACTTAGCTAATGCATTTGAATTTTACCCACTTCATAGCACTTTATTTAGGATTGTTGTGTGCAAATTTGACTTTGTGACGATGTTGAGTGTACCTTATGATGTTATTTTATTACTTTAATTTATTCAAATTCACACCACTTAGAATTTTCTATCAAAATGTTCGGGGACTACGGACAAAGACTTCGGTATTTTATAGGAATGTATGTCTTAGTGGTTTCGATATTATCTGCCTGACGGAAACGTGGCTTATTGACAGTATTCAGGATAGTGAATTATTTGACAGTAGATATATTGTTTGGCGGCGCGACCGCGACTATTCGCTAACAGATCAGCTGTTAGGCGGAGGGGTGTTAATAGCGGTGCGTCGTGAACTTGTTGCTGATGTCCGCGGCGAGTGGTGCTCGTCCGCCGAAGACCTATGGATAACCTTAACCTTAAATCAATCGAAACCCAGAATCTCCCATAAAGTAAATATATGTGTTGTTTATATATGCATTCAGAAGGGTGGCCACTCATTGATGGGACAGCTCAATAATTTTTCGGACAATCTTACTGACATTGTTATGAAAAACTCAGGCGACAAGTTTATCGTTGTGGGTGACTTCAATCAATATAATCTTGTATGGCAAACTGTGGCTGATGGATGTCACCTGCATCCTAGTAATTTAGAAGGACCTATTCAGACTAAATTTTGTGATAATCTTGCTGTGTGTAATTTACTGCAATATAACTCTCATCTGAATATTAATGACAGGTTATTAGACCTTGTACTATCCACTGACGAAGTTCATGTAATGCACTGTCAGGATCCCCTAGTAAAAGAAGACCCACAGCACAAAGCAGTCTGTTTCGTGGCCGACTTTATTCAGACCCAGCAGTTACATTCTCGACCACGGCTAAAATATTTCTATAGTCAAGCAAACTACGACGCCATCAACAGGGATATGAACCAAGTTGATTGGGCATTAGAGCTGGGAAGTAGGCCCCTTGAGGATGCGGTTGGGTTTTTCTATAGCACTGTCAATGATCTCCAAAAGAAATTTATACCCACTAAGACTGTTGTACCGCGATGCACGTACCCTCCATGGTATAAAAGCTCATTGATCAAAATCATAAAAGAAAAGGCTAAATATCACTCAAAATTTAAAAAATACGGTAACATCTCTGATCATCAATCATTCGTGGTTCCACGTCAGCAAGTCAAAGAACTAGAACAGAACATGTTTAACGACTATATCACAAATACAGAATTAGCTATCTCTAAAAACCCCAGAGCATTATGGCAGTACGTGAAATCTAAACATTATTCTAATTCTTACCCGCCTGTCCTTAAATTTGGGGATTTAAGTTCTGGTAATGGTGATGACATTTGCAACATGTTTGGAGAATATTTTTACTCCAATTTTAGAGAACAAATTGATAGTGACATGACGTTGTTCTCGGCCAGTATGGATGATATTTGTGACCAAAGTGCTGGCCTAATAGACGTCCGTTCTGTGGAGGTACAAGAGGATGAAGTGCTTAAGTTATTGAAACAGGTTAACCTATCAAAGGCAGTCCCGACAATATTTCACCATTTTTCATATTTAACTGTGCTAAATCCTTATCTGTTCCATTAACAATTCTACTTAATAGATCTTATTCTCAGGGGGAAGTGCCTATAATTTGGAAGTCAGCGTACATGACACCGATTCATAAAAAGGGTGTTACGTGAACACTGGTTCCGGTAATAAAAAATGAAAACATTTGAACATAGCAGTAAAAAACGGTAAATACCGGTATCTCGCGATTGCGGCGCGAACCCCATCACTGGGTGGTGAACGCGGTCATTACCTTTTAAGGTAATGCATCGTTCTAACGCGCATATAAAATGAGTCACACGAATTGATAACCAATCAGCGCATTCCGTCAAACGGAGAATCAGCTGACGGTACAACACTAATCGACAACAAAAAAAAAAACACGCCCCGCGCTCGCGCCGAGGTAGACGGCAGACCTCATTCGATCGCGAGACTTCGCGGCGGAACGTGATAATCTGAACGTGAACGTCATAATCTTAAAACCTAGATAACATATAGTCTAGATTCTGCTAGTTACTATTATAAGTGTACGAAATAGTTGTTAAGTAAAAAGTTCCCAACATAAGGGGTAAGTCTAGTGTCCTTAATAAACAGTGCGCGAGTATTAAACGATAGTCACGTAAATAATAAAGTAAAATAACATCTTCATTCGCGTGTAACATTCCTGCTTAGCCCCTAGGAGCTAAGCGTGATGATAGCTCATTTTTAGTACCTGCCTACCTGCGGTCGGGAGTTCGGTAGTTACCTAGCTGTAGTTTATCCTTTGTGTAAATGTAATTAAATTAAATTTAAAGTAAACTGTGATTAACATCGTAATCGTTAAAATGTTGTAAGAAAGTTATTGTATGAAGTGTGTCCATAATATATGTCGCGAGTATACATGTCGACAGACAGCCGAATATAGTAATTGCTTAAGAACTATTCAATTAGTTGTAATGTTTGATTGTTCGTATTCTAAGAGAAAAATCAACACTGTGTATATCTCGCCATAATTTTCTACGGATACCCACATTTTGAAAATATGTAAATTGTCGAATTTTAATCTCGTTTTAAATCCACGGTTCAGCATATATATGTATTATAGCTTAATTATTACTGAACCAATTGTTTATGGTTGATTGAACCGTGGTTAACGGGATTACAGACGTACTTACGATAATAACTTACGATTATGAATTCCGGAACAATCCAGTTTTATTTCTGTGTTTTATTGTTTATTTTATGTGTTATGTGTACCTACCATTGTACAGCGCCGCCGACCTTAGGGCCCATGTAGAAAATTATACGTTGGGGCCCGGCGCTGTGCATTGGATTCACGCACCAGTGCCTAATCGTGTGGTTGTCTCCCCAGAACTTGGTACCGGCTGGAATACCGGTGTCCAACTGCATACCGGCTGGAATAGCTTCACCGCACCGTACCGGCCCGCCTCCGAACCAGCTGAGGTTGCCTGCCCGCTCCGTACCGTCTTGAAGACGGCCTTGGCGACGACCCCGCGGACCGAACTAGCAGCTGCGAAGCCTGGTGACCTTGAGGGGAAGACAACGTCACACTCGCACGGGACCAGCCCGGAACCCCAAGTTGAGTACATTACTCAGCCTGCCGTTTATAGTGACGTGACCTTGTACCCGAACCGACACTCGACCTTGTCTTAGAGTAGTTTTATTATTGTAAAGCAGGACCTACGGATTAAAGTTGTAGATCTCGTACCAATCGTTTTCTTCATCCTTGACCCCGTAGGGCCCCGTATCATTGGCGCCCGAACAAAAAGAGTGTCTGTAGGGTATACGTCCACGTCGATTACTGTGAGCGGTTGCGCTACTTTGTATGTGTGTAAGGGTACTGTCTTTTGTGCTCACTCCTGTACTGGGTCGGGAGAGTAAAAATAACTTCGAAAGCATCCAGTTGCCTCTCGTTGGGTTAGGCAGGTGGTAGGAGCCCACCAAAAACCAAGGGTAAAACCCTTGGTTTTTGGTGCAACCCACCTTCCAAATTTTTTTCTTTTTTCTTTTAGAGTCCCCGACCACAAGGGAGGGTACCCAATTATTTTGTGTTTGTCTTCCCATACAGGAATTATTTTAATATTATACTACCTTGATTGCCGAACTCGCGACCAGGTATTGAGCTATTAGTATTTTAACTATCGAATATTAAGTAGATAACGAATTTTAGTATTTTAGTTATAGGGGAATTTCTCCCAACTCAGCTACTTTAGGGTAGATTTTTATTGATTTAATAGCCCACCGAACCGAAGCATGGCTGACCGTAAAATAAAATACTTACAATTAAATAAGGCGGAATTAATATATGAAGTGGCCATTAGAGGACTCTTACCTGCAGATAGGGTAGATACGTTGAGAGTACAGCTGCAGAAGTCGCTCGAGGAATACCCGGCTCATTCTGTTGTCGAGTCGTGTTACCCTCTGGCTGACGATTTGATAGGGATCGAGGCTACGTTACAGAAGGTGTCGGACAACATCGAGACATTGTCAACGGAGTCGGACGATAATAGATCTCTATACGAGCGTACATTGACTTTTCTCAATCACGTATATTTTAGGCTTCGGAGGTTGGAGAAGCCAGCCACGAAGGACGAGAGCACCGATATCGCGAAGGTACAACAGCTCTTCGATTCTTGTTCTGCTCAATTTAAAAATATAGTAAACCCGTACGCAGCTAGGAGCCCCTCATTGAGAACACCGGTGGTACTCGAGGACAACCCGTTTATGTTCTTGAAATCGCCGCAGGTTGCACCAACGTTGGTGGTGAACGAACCTGTTACCGAGCCAGTTTCACGTGACATGCCCGTCGAAAGAATTAGGGTCTCATGTGACCGCTCTAACGCCCTAGATATCATAAAAATCAAATTCGATGGGAAGAGCTGTGCTCGTGCATTCTTAGAGCGGATGGAGGAAGTCCGTTCAGCTCGGGAAATTCCGGATAAAAAATTGTTAAGTTTGGCGCCAGAGTTCTTCACAGGTGATGCGCTTCATTGGTTCCGTAGCGTACGTGCAACCATCACATCGTGGCAGCAATTAAAGTGCATTTTTTTGGAGGACTTCGACCCTCCAAATTTTGATGTTCGTTTTCTAGAAGAAATTCGTGCGCGGACCCAAGGGGAAAACGAGGGTATAGTGGTTTATCTTGCGATCATGCAAGGCATGTTCGCGAGATTGTCTACGCCGTTGTCCGAGGCGCAGCAGTTAAATATAATTTTTCAGAACATCAGACCGTGTTACGACGTTTTTATTGCGGGAGGACCTCCCATTTGCTCAATGAAGGAGCTCAAGGTTAGGTGCCGGAATTACGAGCACTCGCTCGCGCGCAAGAACGCCTTCAAGGAGCCAGCACAGTTGACAATGGCCCCAGAGTTCAACTACAACCAACAAGCGGCCAAGAAGGACGGCAAGCCGAGGTCATGGGTGCACGCTGCAGTGGCGGCGATGTCAGTTCCCCCTGGTAGGCCAAAATCCAATAACTATTGTTTTGCTTGCGGGAAAGAAGGCGTGACAAAGCGCTCGTGTCCAGATTGTGCCCCAGGCTACACATCTAAACCTAAGAGCGGTTTCGTCCCAAAGTGCGTTGGTTGCGGTCGGAAGGGTGTCGCTTTTAAAAATTGTAGCTCCTGCAGGGATAGGGTCCCAGCGTCCTCGTCGGATAACTCCCCTGGGCCTTCAAAAAACTAGTGTCAGAGGACCGAAGAGATGAGAATAAGACAGATATGGAATCCTGGAGACAGTGGCTCATAACTATAAAAAAATTTTTCAAAACATATCAAGTCTCTTCGATCTTCGGCACTAGGCCTCGTAACGATCCCCGCCCCTATATAAAGGTGTCACTCCCTAGTTGTGGTGGTAGGGAGATGTATGGTCTGCTGGACTCCGGATCTGCAGTGTCTATCATCGGCCGCAACGCACATGTAACTATGATGAAGTACGGTGCACGGCTGGAGGAAAGTCAGCGGATCTCTATTGCCACGGCTTCTGGCCAAGTTTTTAACTCGATTGGTTCAATCTCCTTACCAGTTTCTTTTGAGAGCGACACAAAACATTTATTGTTCCATATAATACCAGACATCGATTCACTCATGATCTTGGGTATCGATTTTTGGAAATCTTTTAATATTTGCCCGAAGTTTTTATCATTCGTGGATTTTCAGTTAGATTCAGATATGAGGGTGGCGTCGCTGGATGCACTACCACATCAAGTGACCCACGTAAATGCTTATGGGACTCTCTCGTCCGCAGAGAGGATCATAGCGGACAATATCATCAAGGAATTTCGATCCGTCGCATTTGACACTATAGGTTTGGGCAGAACTACCGTCATTACTCATAAAATAGACACAGGTGACTCACCACCAATCAAGCAGCGTTGTTATCGTTTATCACCAGACAAGCAAAGGATAATCTCGGAACAGGTCGACGAAATGTTGGCGTTGAACGTCATCTCACCTGGAGAAAGCCCTTGGCTCTCACCTGTGCTGGTGGTAGGGAAAAAAGATGGCTCAGCGCGATTTTGTCTAGATAGCAGGAAACTCAACTCGGTGACAAAGAAGGATTCGTACAGCTTGCCCTACATATCCGAGATTTTAGACAATCTCAGAGATGCTAGGTTTTTGTCCTCCATTGATCTCTCTAAGGCATTTTGGCAGGTTCCCCTGGATCCAGCAGACAGAGAGAAGACCTGCTTCTACGTGCCAAATAAAGGTACGTTTATGTTCAATGTCATGGCGTTCGGTTTGACTAACGCTCCAGCGACGCAACAAAGGCTCGTGGACGCTCTGTTCGGACCAGAGTTCGACCTCAAGATGTTCTGCTACCTCGACGACATCATAGTTGTCAGTAGTTCGTTTGACGAACACGTGTCACTACTACTGCGTGAGTTGGAGAAGTTGAAGAAGGCCAACTTGGCCGTTAATTATGATAAGTGTCAGTTCTTTCGTGATAGTCTAAAGTATTTAGGTTATGTAGTAGACGCGCAAGGCTTGCGAACGGATCCTCACAAGGTAGATGCCATCTTGGACTACCCTACACCTATGAGTAAGAAGGACGTAAAGCGGTTCTTAGGCACTGCGTCCTGGTACCGTAGGTTCATTCCAGATTTCAGCACCATTGCGGGTCCATTGAACAAGCTAACGTCTACCAAAAGAGGGGCTCCCCCATTCCAGTGGAACAGGGAGGCTCAGGATTCCTTTGTCACGTTAAAGAACTGTCTGAGTAAGGCACCAGTCCTAGCGTGCCCTAATTTGGAATTGCCATTCGAGGTGCACACTGATGCTAGTGACTATGGGTTAGGTGGCATGTTAACGCAGAATATTGATGGCGTTGACAGGCCGATAGCTTTTATGAGTCGTTCCCTCACGAAGCCGGAACGCAATTATAGCGTCACGGAACGGGAGGCTTTAGCCGTCTTAGTGGCCCTGGAACACTGGCGTTGCTATATAGAGAACGGGAAGCGTTTCATTGTTTACACTGATCATGCAGCGTTGAAATGGTTCTTGTCACTGTCGAACCCCACGGGTCGTCTGGCTCGTTGGGGCACTCGCTTATCATCTTTCGATTTCGAAATTAGACATAGAAAAGGGAAGGATAACATTATTCCAGACGCTCTGTCACGGTCAGTTCCGGTAGCAGCCATTGCTGGTGCCATAACACCAGTACAAACAGACGACCAGTGGTATTTGAATGTGTTTGATGGCTGTAAATCGACACCACTGAGTTTCCCAGGGTACTTGATCGAAAACGGTAAGCTTTATAAACAGGTCAAAGGTCACAATATTCTCACTAGGGACTTTGAGTGGAAAGAAGTCGTTCCTATGGAGGATCGTGAGCGCATCATCAAGGAGAACCACGCGGAACCTACGTCGGGTCATCTTGGTACATTCAAAACTTATCACAAGGTTCGCCTTCGTTTCTTCTGGCCAGGAATGTACAGGGATGTCGCTAGGTACATAGCATCCTGCGAGACTTGCCTAGCATATAAAGCCTCCACGCATTGTACCTTAGGCACACACGGCAAGCCAAAGGAATGCAATAGACCGTTCCAGATGCTATCAGTTGACTTGGTTGGCCCTTTACCCATTTCAAGGAAACAGAACGCCTATATACTGGTCGTATGTTGCTGTTTCTCGAAGTATTGCCTGATATTTCCACTGCGCCGTGCTACAGCGGCCAACGTCGTAAAAAATTTAGAGGAGGGAGTATTTATGGTCCATGGGATTCCAGAAATCATACTGCAGGATAACGGTGTCCAATTCGTAAGTAAAGAATTGGACACACTTTACAAAAAGTACAAGATTCCGAAGGTACAGTTCACGCCAAAATACACCCCTCAAGTCAACTTGGTAGAACGTTATAATCGCACTATCGTCACTGCAATCGCCACCTTCGTCGAGGATGATCACCAGACGTGGGACGTGCACCTACCTCAGGTACAGTTTGCCATCAACAGCGCGGTTAATGAGGTAACGCGATTCTCCCCCGCCTTCTTAGTATATGGCAGGGAATTGGTCCCTTGTGGATCATACTACTCATCAGCCACTGATTCCAGTGACCTAGTCTTTCCCCCACGGGACGAGTACGCGGAGAACAAAGGCGCGCTGGCAGCTGTGTTCGATAAGGTACAGGCAGCTCTCCATCAAAGCCACGTCAAGAGCTCCCAACGTTACAATCTTCGCAGGAAGCCGGCTACATTTGAGGTCGGGGACATAGTTTGGAAGCGCACGCAATTCCAAAGTGACAAGGATGCGCGGTTTACAAAGAAATTGGCCCCGAAATATCAAAAGTGCAAGATTATAGCAAAGCGTTCCCCATTAGTCTTTACATTAGAAGACACGGCGGGAAACAATATTGGCAACTGGCATATAAAAGACTTCAAAATGACGAGCTGACATCGTCATATTTTGTAATTTTTATTTTTATTGTAGGGTAACTACGTTGTACTATGTTTAGTCTCGTTGTTCCAACCATCCGGCTTTCCCCATTGTTCGTTGCCAAGTACCGTAGTTTATATCCGATGCCTTAGGTTAGCTAGGAGCTACGTGGAAAGGTATACCTAGGTGAACGTTCAGTGGTTGGAGGGAAGCACAACTACGTTTTTTTTATTGTTTTTGTTTCTACTATCTGCAGTAGTAAGATATGTAAAAATACATGTGGTAGAGTTTAGTGCAAAACTCGAGCTGGGTTGTAGACCACCGTCATTCCTGTTGCAGTCGTTATGCGGTCTGTAGGAATTGATGATCCAGATTAACTACGCACTTAGGGTAAGCCCGTAAGCACCGATCATCTCGTGCATATATTGGTTCATGTAGTTTATATATTAAATAATCTTGTTAATTTAGTTGATTTCAGTTCATAATTAATCATTTTGACACCGTTTTAGTGGTCTCGTACTTAGCATTGTCAACCTAGGCTTGAGGTAACCGCTGGGTTAAAAATAAGCCTTCACTGTGTATAAAAGCTTCCTTAGTGTGAAGTATTTTTTTATCTGAGGGAGACTTATGTTCTCCCTGGGTTCTATAGCACGTCAGAGCGGTTAGTGACTCTGTTGCCGGTAGGTTAGCTTCAAGTGGTTTGCAATGTACCGTCGAGGAAAGCTGGCGCCAAACTTAACACCTCAATCGCAAGTGGTACGTCTCATCAGGTTGGATAGGGCCGGACAAGGTATGTGTGGTTCGTCTTCCTACCTCCGCGGGAGGAAGACTTGGTGTGATAGGTGTATGTTAGGTGGTGTGTCTGTGTTTCTGTATGGTTGTATGAAAGGGTTTTGCTTGCATTGAAGCCAATGACCTCGTTCCAGAGGGTTTGTTTCAGGCGGATTTTCACCGTTCGTGTTCACGTGTTCCGGTAATAAAAAATGAAAACATTTGAACATAGCAGTAAAAAACGGTAAATACCGGTATCTCGCGATTGCGGCGCGAACCCCATCACTGGGTGGTGAACGCGGTCATTACCTTTTAAGGTAATGCATCGTTCTAACGCGCATATAAAATGAGTCACACGAATTGATAACCAATCAGCGCATTCCGTCAAACGGAGAATCAGCTGACGGTACAACACTAATCGACAACAAAAAAAAAAACACGCCCCGCGCTCGCGCCGAGGTAGACGGCAGACCTCATTCGATCGCGAGACTTCGCGGCGGAACGTGATAATCTGAACGTGAACGTCATAATCTTAAAACCTAGATAACATATAGTCTAGATTCTGCTAGTTACTATTATAAGTGTACGAAATAGTTGTTAAGTAAAAAGTTCCCAACATAAGGGGTAAGTCTAGTGTCCTTAATAAACAGTGCGCGAGTATTAAACGATAGTCACGTAAATAATAAAGTAAAATAACATCTTCATTCGCGTGTAACATTCCTGCTTAGCCCCTAGGAGCTAAGCGTGATGATAGCTCATTTTTAGTACCTGCCTACCTGCGGTCGGGAGTTCGGTAGTTACCTAGCTGTAGTTTATCCTTTGTGTAAATGTAATTAAATTAAATTTAAAGTAAACTGTGATTAACATCGTAATCGTTAAAATGTTGTAAGAAAGTTATTGTATGAAGTGTGTCCATAATATATGTCGCGAGTATACATGTCGACAGACAGCCGAATATAGTAATTGCTTAAGAACTATTCAATTAGTTGTAATGTTTGATTGTTCGTATTCTAAGAGAAAAATCAACACTGTGTATATCTCGCCATAATTTTCTACGGATACCCACATTTTGAAAATATGTAAATTGTCGAATTTTAATCTCGTTTTAAATCCACGGTTCAGCATATATATGTATTATAGCTTAATTATTACTGAACCAATTGTTTATGGTTGATTGAACCGTGGTTAACGGGATTACAGACGTACTTACGATAATAACTTACGATTATGAATTCCGGAACAATCCAGTTTTATTTCTGTGTTTTATTGTTTATTTTATGTGTTATGTGTACCTACCATTGTACAGCGCCGCCGACCTTAGGGCCCATGTAGAAAATTATACGTTGGGGCCCGGCGCTGTGCATTGGATTCACGCACCAGTGCCTAATCGTGTGGTTGTCTCCCCAGAACTTGGTACCGGCTGGAATACCGGTGTCCAACTGCATACCGGCTGGAATAGCTTCACCGCACCGTACCGGCCCGCCTCCGAACCAGCTGAGGTTGCCTGCCCGCTCCGTACCGTCTTGAAGACGGCCTTGGCGACGACCCCGCGGACCGAACTAGCAGCTGCGAAGCCTGGTGACCTTGAGGGGAAGACAACGTCACACTCGCACGGGACCAGCCCGGAACCCCAAGTTGAGTACATTACTCAGCCTGCCGTTTATAGTGACGTGACCTTGTACCCGAACCGACACTCGACCTTGTCTTAGAGTAGTTTTATTATTGTAAAGCAGGACCTACGGATTAAAGTTGTAGATCTCGTACCAATCGTTTTCTTCATCCTTGACCCCGTAGGGCCCCGTATCAAGGGTCCCAGAGACTCTATAGAAAACTACAGACCTATATCTAAGCTATGCGTGTTTGCAAAAATCATGGAGAAAGTAATCCATAAACACCTTTCTTATGCATTAAAATTAGGCTTTAGTAATGATCAACATGGGTTCATCAAAGGCCGTTCAACTACATCCAATCTGGTGGTCTGTAGCGATTACCTATCAGAACACATGGAAATTAGATCCCAGGTCGATGTCATATACACTAACTTCAGCAAATGTTTCGATCGTATTGATCATAATTTGCTATTGCGCAAACTTTGGTTATTGGGAATTACAGGAAACTTATACAGATGGTTTACATCTTACGTGCAAAACAGATGTCAAATAGTTGCCCTTAATGGCTACACCTCTAGAGCCGTATCCATACCATCTGGAGTACCTCAAGGATCCCTATTAGGTCCCATCTTATTCAATATTTTTATAAATGACGTCGGCGCATGCTTTCAAAGCTCTAAAATTTTACTATATGCCGACGATATGAAGGTCCTGAGGCAAGTAACAACCGTAGAGGATGCTTGCTCTTTGCAGGATGATTTGAATAGGTTTCATAACTATTGTGTCTTAAACAAGTTGGACTTAAACGTATCTAAATGCTACGTTTGTTCATTTACACGTAAACTAAACCCAGTAATTTATGATTATATGCTGTCAAATTCATCAATATCAAGAGTCACTACCATAAAGGACCTTGGAGTGACATTCGACGCAAAACTTTTATTTGATACCCATGTAGAATCGGTAGTAAAAAAAGCATCCAAAGCATTGGGATTCATAATTAGGTTATCCTCCGATTTTAACAACATTAAGACAATGAAAATCCTTTATTGTGCGTTAGTCCGTAGTCACCTCGAATATTCTTCACCAGTTTGGAACCCGAACTATGATATATACATCAATCGGCTTGAAAGTATACAGAAAAGATTTCTGAGGTACATTCAATATCGTTCTCAAATATTCTTACCTAACTACATAGCTCGATGTAGAAGATTCCATATACTTCCACTTTATGAGAGAAGAAAAATTGCTGACATAGCCCTATTGTTTGATGTTATGAATGGTCGTATTGACGTCCCTGAGTTAGTAAGCAAGATTGATTTCCGTGTGCCTTCAGCATTCCTGCGAAGAACAAATCTCCTAAATGTACCAGCTGTCAAAACCACATATAGACAGAACTCGTGTCTCATTAGAGCATGCCGCTCATTTAACACGGAGTGTCGTAGGGTCGATCTTGACTTGTTTGCAACGAGTATTGCTAAAATGAAAAGAGACCTTAGCTCTTGTTTCTTTGACAATAATTAAATAATATATTTTTGTGTATCCATTTTGATGATCTCGGCTGTTTCCTGCTTCATCCCTTTGTATTTTAGGCCTGCATATAATATTGTGAAAGTAAATTGTCTACCTAATACTTACTACATAATTTGAACTGCTTAACAGTGAGAACTTTTAATTGGCCGTCTCTTAGCATAATGATATATTTAACACTACATTATTAGCTGTAAGTTTTCCTAAGATGTAATAAATAAATAAATAAATAAATGTATAGACAATGCATGACATTGTGTACAATTGGTGGCCTTATCGCTACGAGCGATCTCTTATTGGCAACCTTTGGATGGACATGCTTTAAAACATTAACAGTAATAACTATGGGTAGTTATTAGTGTAGTCATAAACACATACTCACATATATACGCATATACATATACAGGGTGTATTCGTTAATTAAATTAATGTGTGCAGGTGATTATTCCGTAATTATTACAGATATCACAAAACTTTAAACTGATATCGAAAGTACGTTACCTATTGAGTAAAATAACATCAATAACTTTTTAAAAATCAAACGAGAGGTAGGTACCTATCTAAAATTTTCACATTATTTGCCTACCAGAAAGACAGTATTAAGTTGAAGAAGCTGTCTGTGATTATACCATATTTCAGAGTGAATATACTTACTATCTCACCTTTTTTAATCTGTCTTTCGTTTTTGTTACCTTTCATCACCACTGGGGGGCGCTGTTTCTTCTTACTAACGACGAAGCGCATCCCTATATTCATAGCGTTTTGTGATTTTTACCGCGTAAGATGAAAAAATTTTCAAGTCAAGAAAAAAGTTATTAAAAAGTGAATTACATAGTAATTACATTGTTTTTACCGTTTGTATGTGTACAGTGCTACATAAATAAGTGCAAGGTATCTTATATTTTAAGTGTAGTTTCCTTCCGAAAGCTTCGGTAGGTAAGTAGAGATATTGTACCATACTAATGAATACCGCTGAGAAAATCAATGGTGCTCCAAATCGTTGCTCCGGAGGGAGAGCGAAGCACTAATAAATTCGAAAGCAGTTCCTTATCTTCGGAAGATCAGGATAGCTTAACCTCATTATCCCCGAATAAGAGGTTCAACGGTCGAATCACGTCGAAACGTGTTCGAAAGTTTGGTCGGAACTTTGTCTTATATTCCGCAACGCAATAGGCATATTAGAAGGAATAACCCACTGCATTTAGTTACTGATGTAACAAGCTTGTACTTCAAGCTTAATGTTGAAATGAAATAAAGGTTAACAAAAAAAAATCGTTCCTTTGCTAGCCCCTCATTGTTTAAAAAGATTAAATTGTTGGAGGGTCTATATTATTCATCAAGGCTATACTAGCCTGGTGGTGGTGAAAACCGGCCTATAAACTAAATAAGAGTTCGATCACCTCAATAAAGGTTAGTAAATAAAATAAAATAAAATAAAAGTTAGTGCACTGATCAGTCGATGGCATGCGTCTATAACAGCAAATAACTATAAAAACTGTCTTGCAAGATACTATAGCAATTTGAATTTTAAGTAAGTAATACATAAATAACTCAAATAGGAAATAATTAAATAAACACATTTTTATTACATTAAATTAGACAACAATGATGATGATGATGATGCCTCCGACCGATTTCGGCCATGGCGACCACTTTGACTCCTAGTCGGCTCGGCGCTGATGCGCTCGAAGATGGCTAGCATAGCCGATCTTCGCGGTGAACTCTCGTGTGCACTGAGGGCATGTGAGAACACCACTTACATAATGGTATTGAATAGCAGCGGGTGGGCGGACTTTCAGCTCATCGCGTTTAGCGTCGAGGTCTGCCTTCCACTGTTCCTCGAAATCGCTTACTCGTCTTTGCACCACCCTGCGCCATTCTGGACGTTGCGATGCCAAACCTTCCCATTGAGACGGTTCAATGTTGCACCTTTTCATATGACGCTTATGAACATCTTTAAATCTGAGGAGTTGGCCGCCATGTTTCCGCTTGCCTTCCTCTAGTTCAGAGTAGAAGATGCGTTTCGCCACTCTCTCCTCCGCCATACGTGACAAGTGACCGCACCACCGAAGCTGCCGACACATTAAGTAGGCCTCAATGCCACCGACCTTGGCTCGTCGCAAAACTTCGGTGTTACGCACTCGGTCGGACCATCGGATTTTCATGATTGAACGTAAGCATTTGAGGTGGAAACGATCCAGAGTGCGTATGTGGCGCCGATACACACACCATGTCTCAGAGGAATATAAGAGGTTTGGCAGCACAATTGCCATGTAAACTGATATTTTGGTGGCCAGCTTAAGGTCATGTGAACAGAAAACCTTGGAACGCAGCTTCCCAAATGCCGCAGCTGCAGCACAGATTCTGCTGCTGATCTCATCATCAAGGTCACACTTGGATGTTATAGTGCTCCCCAGATAGCGAAACTTGTCAACCTGCTTCAGCTTGTCCTGACCAAGCTGTATAGACAGTGTCTCGTGACCATGTGTGTCCAGGGACATCACCTCCGTCTTCTTGACACTGATTTTTAGGCCGAACTTGCAGCAAGCTTGGTGAAAACTGGACGTAAGCTGTTGCAGGCCATCAAGGGATTCTGCCACAAAGCATAAGTCGTCAGCATACATAATTTCTGTAATCATGGTATGGGAGACATTAGTGCGCGCCTTAAGTCTGGCCAAATTATAAAGACCATCTGCCATCTGTGCGGAAGCGGATGCGGACTCCCTCAGAACGAGCTTGTAATACATCCCTGACTACTACTGCAAAGTACATGGCGAACAGTGTGGGCGCTAGAACACACCCTTGTTTCACCCCACAGGTAACGGGGAAGAAATTTGATTGTTCGCCATCGACACCGACGCAGCATTGAATGTCGTCATGCAGAAGTCTAAGAAGTCTCACAAACTTCTCCGTGCATCCTAGCTTCCCTAGTACGATCTAGAGGGCTTCACGAGGCACACTGTCGAATGCCTTCTCCAGGTCAACAAAGCAGAGATATAGCGGACGACCCTGCTCTCTGCTTTTTTCCTGCAGTTGACGCACAGAAAATATTGCTTCACAGGTGCCTCGTTCAGGTCGGAAGCCAAACTGGGTTTCTGGCAGTATTTTTTCAGAAAGAGCCCTTAAACTGTTTAAAACGACTCTGGCAAAGGCCTTTCCAGGGGCAGACAAAAGCGAAATACCACGGTAAGAGTTGCAATCGGAACGATCACCCTTGTTTTTGTAGAGGGTACAAATGCGAGATACTTTGAAGTCATCCGGGACTCGCTCTTCCTCCCAAATACGAGTAAAAAGTTTCCAAACCGACCTGTACAACTCCCCGCTGCCGTATTTTAATAGCTCTCCCGGTATAAGGTCAATACCAACCGCTCGCTTGTTCTGTTGCTGCCTGATGGCAGAGACAACCCCATCACATGACAGGGGCTTATCCAGCTCAATGCAAAGAGGGAGTTGAGGTATTAGACTCACACTTTGTAAATCAGATTCTCGATCTACGTTGAGCAAGCTGTCAAAGTGTTGGGCCCAACGATTTAGTACATCCTCCTTGTTTGTCAATAGGTGTATACCGTCTAACGACTTCAACGGCACCTTCGCACGGTAGGATGTATCAGTCAGCCTACGTACCTCGGAGTAAAACTCCCCGATCTGGTTAGTATCAGCGAGCCACTGCATGTAGAGAGCTTTGCCTTGCCACCATTTGTCTTTTACTTGACGAGACAGCTTCCGCAATTCAAGGTCACTCGCTTTGACTACCGCAACGCTTCCACCTTGCCTACTATGCTGTCACAAGAGGTCTCGATGTTTGTTGAGTGCTGTCTTAAGAATCTCGTCATTCTCATCAAACCAGTCCTCACTACGACGGCTTTTTAAACCTAAAGTAGCTAAGGCTGCTTCCATAAGATGAGAAGACAAAGTTCCCCAGACCACCCCAACATCACCTGTCTCATTAACTGGCAACAGCTTTTCAGACACAGCTTCAGCATATTTCTCCCTCACCTCGAGATTCTTAAGCCTATCCACGTTGAGAGACGCAAACTTTGTAAGTGTGGATCTACGAGGTCGACGGAGACGGAGCCGTAGCTTTGTGACAACGAGTTGGTGATCAGTCCAACAGTGAGCACCACGCATTACACGTGACTTGGACTTGACCGGTATCTCTCTGCCGGACAATCGCATAGTCAATCAAATGCCAGTGTTTGGATCGAGGGTGCATCCACGTTGTCTTGTGCTTAGCGGCAAGTCTGAACATGGTGTTCGATATTGCAAGCTCATATTGAGCACAGAGACTGAGTAGCAACTGACCATTGCTGTTCATGTTGCCGACTCCGTGTCTACCCAGGACTCCAGGCCAAGCCTCATAGTCCCGTCCAACTCTGGCATTGAAATCGCCTAGCAATATAACCTGCTCTCTGGCGTTTATGCTGTCAAGGCTTCGAGATAGTTCCTCATAGAATTTATCCTTGATGTCATCAGCCTTGTCTAGCGTAGGGGCATAGACACTGATGACATTAAGGTAATTGTCTTTGTCCAGATGAATGCGCAGTGTGGTAACGCGGTCTGACGTATGCACAGGGTGCTCCTCAAGTCGCTTTGCTATGTGATTCTTGATAGCAAACCCTACACCTGAACGTCGTGGTTCGGCGGCTGCGGTACCTTTCCGAAAGAAAGTATAGCCTCCGCCTTCTTCTACCAGCTCTCCTTCATCGGCAAGATGAGTTTCGCTAAGAGCAGCCACATCCACGTTATAGCGATGAAGTTCCCGAGCTACTATGGCAGTTTTGCGTTTAGGGCAGGCGTTGCCATCGCGATCAATAAGCGTTCTCACGTTCCACGCGCCGAATGTCATGATAGGTGTTCTCATGTTATACTTTTTGTTCTTTCGACCACGTTTTAGTATGATGCAGTGACAGCCGCAGTTACTATCACCTTCCGAGTAGAAACGAGCATTTTTTTAGGGCACCTTTTCTAGCCCCCTCCCCGGCTGAGCGAAGAGAGCAGTGCCTCCCTAAATAGGGCTGCTCTGTCATCCCGGGTGCTGCCGAATCCGCGCTGTCATTCCTGATTTGCAGTGCGAAAGCGAGCACGGCGTGTACTCACACCCCCAGGACCGCCCATGTGCAGGAATCAGACAAAGCCTAGCTTGCATCAAACTAAATCTCTCTACCTCATCCTATCGCCATAGGACTTAAACGTATTCGGAGTCCAAGATACGAAAGCGGTCAAGTGCGCAGGATATTTGGAGGTGCGCAAGCGTTCGCGCAGACGCAGGCGCACACACTCGTCTTCCCCCTCCTGAACCCAGTGGAACGAGCAATCGCTACGACTGGAGGAGAGGTCGTATGATGAGTCTGGCCGACGGTAACTATACGCCCTCTACCGCCGCCCTAGGCCATTCACCTTGCCTTGCTGAATCGCCGAGTCCGAGAAGCCCTTTTGTATATCTACAGTGGGTTGCCTTTCTCGCCGAATCAGGCTTTATGCGCTATGCGGGAGGGATCCGCAATAAACTTGCCACCGAGATGACAAGCCCCCTCAACCAGGTTTAGCCCGCGAGCCACCGCGGTTTGCCAGGGTGTGGCCGCTGTGCGCATCACAACTGCTTGGAGCCACTGGTGAGAGTTCATAGGCTAACAACGAAATTAACACATCTCTGCCACCTCTATAATAGAAGTCGGCTGGCAGAAATAGGCGCTATTACCCCACTACACCCTTTGAGAACAATAGGAATTCAATCAAATTAGAGAAACAGCTATTTCTCATTCAAAATCATGTTTAATGAAAAGGGTCAGATGAGACATTACATCCCATTTTCAACCTCAGACACCGAAATTAATACATTTGAACTTAACATATCAGTTTATCTCCCAAATAGGTGAGGTCAGTTCCTATAAAGGAAGACGGATGACAAGAATTGCCCGAGGCATTTCTACATTTATGCATAAAATAATCTCTGTGAGATTAAGGCTCCTGCGAGTAATACCTATATGGAAAATAATTTTTCCCACTAAGAGCCACCCTTTCAGCCTCTCATCACCAGCTCATACCATTGCAGCTGCAACTAGATGAATTGCAGAAATCCACTGGAGACAAGTCATGGTTATGGTCCTTTTGCTAAATAAATCTTTAATATTTTTATTTTATTTTGACCTTGTCAGTTTAATGCAATCTTATTGGTGTCATAATACAGTTTTTGTCCTTAAATATATTAATGACATTTAGTGGAGGTTGGATTGATAAGTGAATCACCTTAAATCACTAAAAATGTAACACGGATTCCGGTAGCTAAGAGATATATTTACCAATTGTTTACCGAATATGACTTGCCTCCATGCGGTACAGTCAACATCAAAAGTCCATTAATCCAAAAATATTAAAATATGATACTTAATAAATCTACATTGGATTACCTAATAATGTAGGTATCAATGTTTTTGGATGTTTATGTAGTTTTATAATCTTAGAGAACAAGTTGATGTTTAATAATGTTTAGTATTCTACGAAAAGTTTGAGAGATAAGATAGGTATCCGATAAATTAAACTACTGATGCAAAAGTAGGATATACTTTTGCTTTTGACTGTACTATAGTTGCAAGGCACTTAAGGTTAACCTGATGACCAAGATGATCAACTTTATTGTCTCAGGATGCATTTTTGTTTTGTTTTTCTAATTTACTACAAACAGAGCAATCGGAGATGAAGAAAGGCTCTGCAGTCCCCTAGTGAGGTGCAAATTACAGTGTTTGCTCTGGATTGAGAACCACAGCACACGAGATACATAGACAAAAGTAACTCACCTTCTCACTACAGACGCGGCGGACGCGGGCTGGGGAACTGCAGTGAACAACACTGTATGTTGTCAAACAAATGGAGTTAGTCCAATAGAGGAAAAAGGTTCGGGTTCGGCTCGGGATCGTATCCCCGCTCCCGCGCTTCCTTACGTAACCAATAGAGTGCTGCAAGGGATCTCGCTTCCAGGATCCATGGTGGCGATCCGGCTAGGAGACTCGCCGCTTCAAAGGATATCGTGCGGTATCCCCTAATTGCCCTGGAGGCCATCCTCGGCTGCGGCGCACGTATTAGATTTTGGGGGGTAAAATTTGGGGTAAACATGTTTATAAACCTATAACTTACTATATATACCCATAAACAGGATGCCACTTGCAATTATGTATTTGAACCAAGGAAATTAAACAATAAATACAATTCTGTTTTATCACTCTTTTATTCTGTTATACTACGTCAGTTCCAAAGGCTGTTGTAGACAGGAAAGAACTAACAAGAAAACCTGTCTGCCTTCTAACCACAACATAATTATTATTTTACTTCATGTTACACCAGGCTCGTAGCCAAATATTACAATATAAGACAACCCTGGTTTCAGACCAGTTACAACAGTATAATAGCTAAAACTATAACACAGCTACTTATCACATAGGAACCACATTGGAGTCGAACCACTTCTCATAATTATTAGTATGACAATACTTGCACAGTCACTAATACGCTATAATAATATTGTACCATCTGGTACATCAGTGAAACAGACTAATAGCCGACACTATGATACATAGGTAGTACATAAAACTTAAATACCACACTGGTATCGAACCAGCCCTTATAATTATTGGTATAGCCATCCTTTTACAGACATTATTATTATGATAGTTTACTATCCCGAAGGACTATCGCAAATACATCAAATGATACTTTGATTCGGTTACTTTACAAGTATATTTACATAAAACTTAGATACCACACTGGTATCGAACCAGCCCTTATAATTATTGGTATAGCCATACTTCTACAGCCATTATTATTATGATAGTTTATTATCCCGAAGGACTATCGTAAATACATCAAGTAATACTTTGATTCGGTTACTTTACAAGTATATTTTAGTTACACAATATTTGGAACACTCAAAGTGGGTATTATTCTTTATAGTAATATAAATACACTATAATACATCAAGCTACACCTCACCTGATCGCTGGCCACTCCATATTTTAACATGATTCTAACACACGCAACAGGGGCATGAATCTGGTCTCCAGGGTGTCCGCCCACACGGGACACCCATATAGGGCCATGGACCGCACGACACCTGCAATTTACCCTTATACCGAATTTTATCAAAATCGGTTCAGTGGTTTAGGTGTGAAAGCTAACATACAAATAGACAGACAGACAGAGTTACTTTCACATTTATAATATTAGTATGGATTTATTATTATTAAGCGAGCCTGGAGGTGACAGGTGCAGTCGTCTATCGCCCTAGCAAGCCGAATCAGAGGCGCAAGTGCGCTTCACGTGGTGCCACAAGATGGGGCCACTATGGCTCTCACGCCAAATCGGGGTCATCTCCAAACTAGACATGGCCCTAGGGCGGAGGTCGAAAGATATGTCTATGCTATCTCATCTCTGGCAACTGAAGACCCAAAGATAGCGTGCATTGTATCCATGGGGATTAGCGCACAATAAAGAAAATATGATTACACGTCGTCTGATGTTAAGCAGTAAGGGAAGTTTTAACACCTTTGTTGTGGCTTCCAGGAAGAGCAAAAGTGCAGCGAGGGTCATATACTAGAAACGGTCTATAAACGCATGCATATCCGGGTTATTCAAGTACTGAAGTTCCTGTAGCTCTTGAAGACACTAAGACCTCGAACTCCCTGCCAGCTCACGTGTTTCCTACTTCCTACAGTCCCGGGTCCTTTAAGCGGGGCGTGAAAAGGCATCTGATGAGGCCGTCAAGCTGAGTGCCACCACTGTTAAAATGGTACATGTTTACGATGGTGAACTTCTTTCCGAGACTTTGATTTTAGCTTCCCATCAAGCGAGTTGAAGTCAAATTGACGTGTCTTTATAAAAAAAAATTTCCCTAATATGGGTATAGTTGGCAGATAAACGCATCAGATGGTGCACAAAAAAGTCTATAGATTGATATAGATACCTAATAGGTATAACTGATGCTATATAAATTAATCAATTCAATTGATAAAGATAATGACAATAATATTGCTTTATCCATTAAATTACACTCGCTCAAGCTGTGGAATGAGCTCCCTGCGGTGTTTTTTCCAAGTGACTGTAATTATGGAGTTCTTCAAGAAGGACATTAGAAGGTTTTTACATGGTCATCTGCAAGAGTGCGATGCCCCTGGTATTACACACGTCCAATGGTAACTACTTCTCATCAGGTGAGCCTATAAATAAATAAATAAAGAACTCTTTATTGTTCACCAATTAAATATAAAACATATCAAATTAAGTATAAAACAAAGGACAACCCCAACTCTCATACAATCTTGGGCCCGCATGTACAGGGTTGAAAATTAGGCAATATTTAGACCATCTAAAGACATTTTGTTTGCCTAATTTTCACGACGATTCACAATGGCCAAGTTTGTTAAATCGAGCATTGTTCATAGGTTTTTAAGTTATGTTGTAATACATAATGCGGTCAAACAGCGTCTTATGTTGTGTTGTGTGTGATAGCTACACAAGTTATTCGCGTATCGCTTTTATTTGTAAGTAGGTTAGCAGGTTTTATTAGTATAGAAAAGGGTAGGTCATTAATATTTTTAGTCATTAATGTGGAATGGTCAACTATATGCTAAATAATAAAACTGATATGTCGAAGCAAAGACATGCTTTAGTTACTTTTTTGTTGCACGATATTAAACCTTATAGTTTTATGAAATGCACCACTCTAAAGGTGGTAAAGCAATCCTTCCCTACCCTCACTTCAGACGGCAACATCTGAGTGACATCCTTTTGCTATGGTTACCACTTTCCACAAGGCTGTATACATACTTGTTTGCTGTAGTAATATAGAATTAATTATATAAGTAGGTAATAAAATAAAACAACATTATTTTAAAGATTACTTTATTTTAAAAAAGTACTTTAATCTATATCCCGGGTATCTTCCTATTTGGCTTTAGAAATGCTTACACTAAGACTTAGGTCTTTCCTCCACTTTTTAAGCATCATCATAGTTTATTAAAATATTGTCAAGAAACTGTGCAGGAGGTGTTATATTGTCTTGGAACCGTGCCCAACCGAGATACCATATTACACTCATTATGTGAGCACAGCACCCGACTGTTCTCTTACCTACAAAACAATTACAGCAATGCTGTAATATAGCATTCCTCCCGCTCAAAGAACTGTCAATTAATATATATACGTAATACGTTCTACTACTTATATGCTTGGACTTTATTTTTCCTCCAAGTCGTTTGAGATATTGACAGTTCTTGTAGGAGGTCTCTATCCACCTCTCTGCACACTTCAATGACATACAGAATACACACTTTTCTGTGCCCCACTGGTGATTGTGCTAGTCTGTTCTCATCCAAACATGCACATTGAGCTTGAATCCAGCACGATCCGCAAATGATGTCATTTGCATTCACCTTAAACAGAGATCATGTTATAAGCACTGAATATTCCATTAGTCATATAGGCTAGTACTTCATGAACGTTACACATATCAGTCAAAATACATTGTCATATACAAAAGTTGGCATAATTATCTACGGGATTAGGTAGACTCGTAGTAATTTCTATTCTATAGCAGCTATCACACAGCTTGTTAACGTTAATTATGATAACAATTTCAAAACAAAAATCACTCCAAAAAAGTTTAAAATAAATGGAGTTTGTCTTTTAACTTTAACTGTTGCCATGTCGGGGGACCTTGAATTGTTCCGATAATTAATCAATTAGGGTCCCCCGACATGGCAACAGTTAAAGTTAAAAGACAAACTCCATTTATTTTAAACTTTTTTGGAGTGATTTTTGTGACGGGGGTTTTTTAAATTTTTAATTTAATTTTTATTTTATACTTTTTAAAGTGTTCTACTAGTCAAGCTCTTTCATTTGATACCCATATTGAGGGAATTATGAAGAAATTCGTATTCCGATATATTGTGGCGGCGGCCATCTTGGACCGATTTTTTCCAAACATACCTAAGAACACTCCCGACTAATATACCTTTCATACAAAAAAAACTACATCCAAATCGGTTCATCCGTTTGGGTGCTACGATGCCACAGACAGACACACACACACACACACACACACACACACACACACACAGACACGTTAAACTTATAACACCCCGTCGTTTTTGCGTCGGGGGTCAAAGAGCGAGAATTAACGAATAGGTACTTACTATTTGTGGTGCGACCCATTAACGTATACAAGCTAGTATCCCTGCATCGTTCAATAAATGTCTGCCTATAATACTGCACCGATCGGTAGCGATTCCACAATTCACACAGAGACTCATTGTGATAGCTTTCAGCCGATGTGGTAAAGTCTAGTCCAGTTTTAAAGCCAAGGTCAACAAATGTAGCAAATAACGGTGTCCGGTAATCAAGCAAGGGTCAATTAGTTTGAAAATCATATACAATTCACAGAGTAAAAGCAGCAAAACACATGATCTCTGGGAGCCGAAGGAAAGCGAATGCGACATTTTCAATGACAGGAGTGAAAATGACATATGATGTTACAGATTATTATGAATTCTATATGATCGATTATTTACATAGACTTTGAATACACTACGATTATTTACAATCGATATTTTGACTTCCATTATGAAAGAGACAGGTGTTTTTCTGATTAGTAAACTGAATAACGAAAATAAAGATGCTACATAGATATTTTGAAATCATTTAATAAAGCCACGAATTTTAAATTCATAGTTATTAGTAATCGATTTGATTTCATAATCGAATCGATAAAGCAAGCATAATCATAGCGCATTTACGAAGATCGGATTAAGTATTACATTTAACGTTTACGAAGCTTGTTGATTAATGAAAATCACATTTTTAAACTTTTGTCGCACTTGGCCATTGCTGATTGTAATGAAGTCTAAACAAAATTATAACACGAAATAGACGAATTTTTTGAGGTAGGTTTGATGTCTGTACACTCAGGCCCAAAATGGGGTATCTCCTTTATGTGGTAGACAATTGGCGGCCTTATCGCACTGAGGCAATCTCTTACAGGCAACCATGGGATGGAGAGAGATACAGATGAAGAGATTTGGGGCAGTTGGTGTACTTTGATTTATAATGTTATTGTGTGGATGATTACAAATATATATGATGAGTATCTAGAGAGAGAATATTAAATAATAAAACATACAATACTAATGACATTCCGGTAGAATTCAGTTATATAATGGACAGTAAATACTTACATAGGCTTATATATTCACATATTAGAGGACACAGTAGATAAATAGTTTGGTGAGACAGAGAGGAAGGGTAAAGAAGTACTTATATGCTTATGGACACTATTTCTCCTGCAAATAGTGAGCCGTAACTAGTTTTTTGAAGACGGGTAGTGATTGCGCACGTCTTATTGCAAGAGGTAAGGCATTCCACAATCGGACAGCTTGAACGGAGAAAGATTTGTCCATGTACATTGTGGAGTGTCTAGGTGTTTTCAATTTCAGATTCACTGACGATTCATGCTTGTCTGCCACTTAAGTATTATAAAAATGGGCCCTAAAGAATTTGTTAGATCTTAAAACCTGGCTTTAAAAAGGCACTGAATAACTAAAAGAAGAAAATAGAAGAAACGAAAAATATATGCCAGGATCGTAGCAAATAAATATGTGGACTATATGAAAAAGTATTCCACAAAATTCTACACAACGCTATCTAGACCCATGGTAAGCGTCGCTTAACTAGCTTGTGTTATGAAAGCTAGAATGCGGATAAACATATTTAGATACTTTTTATTAGTAAATACGTACATACTACATACTATACATAGAAACATCCAGACCAATGCAAATAGCCATATTAATGCATACACATATTTGCACTGAGTGGGTATCGAACCCTCGCCTCCTGCGTAGCAGTCGCATTCACTACAACCACGCCACAGAGGCTGTTATACAATGTAATGTAGTGGAAACATGTGATCTCTACCTACCCCACTGGGACAGAGGCATGACTGTATGTACATAAAAAAAAGACCATTAAAAAGCACGTGGAATTTATTAAACCTAAACTAAACAATAGGGTACACAGGGTAGTCTAGTACGAAGCAGTTGTTGTTCCTCGCGGACATGAGGATGTAGCCGTCTTCCCCCCAGCTCTCTCCCCAGGAGTTCTTCACCAGCCAGTAGTCCTCGCCGTAGCGGGTTCCATAGCCGACAACAGTCACTGCGTGGTTGGGCCGGGAGTTTTCGGGATCACTAGATAAAAAAACACCATAATACATTCTTCGAATGATTTACCAGCACGCAATGTTTCCTTCTTACTACAGTCCCGGGTCCTATAAGCGGGACGTGAAATAGCATGTTTTTGATGGTAAGCTAAAGGCAAAGTCTCGGAAAGAGGGTCACCATCGTAAACATGCACCATGTTAACAGTGGTGGCACTCAGCTTGACGGCCTCATCAGATGCCTTTTCATGCCCCGCTTAAAGGACCCGGGACTGTAAGAAGAAGGAAACAAGTGAGCTGGCATGGAGTTCCAGGTCTTAATGGTGCGGCAGAAATAATGAATGATGAGGCCATCAAGCTGACCAGTTTAAAATTGTTGGTAACCCTTTAATGGTGACACTTCATACTTTGTAATAGTTCGGGAGTTCACGCGATATGTTTTGGAAAACTTACTTTTGCCGACATTTCACCCATGGTCACGAAAAAAGAAAGTTATTACCGAACGAGATGAAGTTATACTATACATAACGTGTCCTATATAAAAGAATTGTTTCTTCTAATGGGTTTATTGACCAGTCTTTTGGAAGTAAAATCAAGTTTGAAAATTTCATCTGTTAATATTGTTATCCTCATAGCGATGTATGTAAATAGACCAAAAAAGCCTGCTGAATTTCTTACTGGAGTTTTCTCATACCGGTGCCAGTAGTCCATTTGCTAAGCTTTATTATGGACGTTATGTAAGTGCCGTTTTAATGGTTTATACAGGATAATAGATAGCTTTGACATTTCTCAATTGCCTCCAAAGCTTCGGCATTAAAGCCAGTCGATTCCTGGGCAGAGTCTAATAGATTGTTGATGTTTTGATTTAAAAGCCGTCTTTTCTGCAAGCGGTTGCTCTCTGACATCCCCAAACCGGAAGGATAGCCTGCGCCATAGCCTCTTCTATTGTATAACAGGTGTACAGGTTTGCTGGCCAAGATTGATTTGGATTTCTATTGTTAAGCAGGTCTACAGATTTGCAGATTTTGGTTGACATATCTCCTGAAGATTTTGAAGCTGAAGCTCCAAAAATATTAAAAAAAATCGTACTTACCAATCAAAGTCATAGAACAGCCCATTAGAATAATGTAGCATGAGGTCAGTGGCTTCAACGCCGATGGTCACCGGCCCATATTTGTACAGGGCCACTTTCATAGCGTCAGGGTTCCTTGGGGTCACGTGGGAGAAGCCCTTGATGGTGTATATTGTCGTCATGTTGGGTAGATTGCAGTAACCGTCCTGGAAGAGGAAGTAAATATTGTCTCACTGTGACTTTTTTATTGGCGTATATGGTTTGCCGGGATGCGAGGAATATACCAAAGGCTCACGTGTTTCCTCCTTCCTACAGTCCCGGGTCCTTTAAGCGGGGCGTGAAAAGGCATCTGATGAGGCCGTCAAGCTGAGTGCCACCACTGTTAACATGGTACATGTTTACGATGGTGACCATCTTTCCGAGACTTTGCCTTTAGCTTAACAACAGGCGAGGTGAAGTCAAATTGACGTGTCCTTTATAAAAAAAGGGCTATCTCGCTCTCAGTAAATTATGGCCCTAGATGACATACACACACCCGGTGGCTCCGATTTTTATTCGAGGGGATTTCCGCACGAACACGCAAAAAAGATTTGTTATACTGTGAAATCGGCTACGACCACAAGTTATGAGGATGTGACTTCCTCCTGATATGAATGTATCACACATGCTTAAATGCATAAATTCAAACCTGTTAATCCCCGAAGTACTCAGACATTTCACTAACTATGGTTTTCGGTCACACACGCGTAATAGAGAGCGGGCACTTCATCATGAGCTGTCTGAAGCGCCTGCGCCTGATTAAATGCAATGAGCAAATACGGTTCTTATAGACTTGTTGACTTACATGCTCGGTATAGATGCCGTAGTCCCTCTCAACAGCGATGCCGTTTGCCAGAATGTACTTCCAAGCGTCGTCTAGTAGACCTCCATTACATCCCAAATTACCCTCACTGAAAAAAAGTACTGGTTTATTACCCATACTTTACTAGGGTTAGTTAGTCAGCTAGTCACTAACCAGGTCAGTCTTAGGCTGGGTGACCATTCATAAGACATTGAAACTCCCCCATGAGCACGTTAAGCCGTCGGTCCCGGTCACCATATGAATCGAATACATATGGAAAAAGAAGAACCCCCTTACAGGGGTTCCGATAGTTCGTAAGAAAATCGGTAGATGACTCCACCGTCGCCTTAAAGACGTATAAGATGGGAAATTTGAATCACATCGGGCGTGTCTCGGTAGCCGAATTGGTGGAGGCATTCCCCCTGTAAGGGAAAGACTGCGGGTTCGAGTCCCGCCCGAGATGATTCTTCTTTTTCCCTATGTATTCGATTTGTATAGTTACCATACCTACTTAATGCTGTAAAAATTCACACCATATGAATATTTATGGCAGGTGTCTTAAAAAGTGGACTCACTGCAAAACTTGGATGTCGCCAATGGATTGTGGAGGCCAGATGGCAGTCGCTTGATTCCGAAATGAAATCTTCAGCAACATTTCAGTGGCATGATGGGATCTCAACAATTTTTGCATTAATATTACTTATATATTTTCTAAGCGGTTGAAATTGTAAAATTAGATTTCTCCATACCCCCAAGCGCAATCAACGACGGATTGCTCACTAAAGTCCAACAACCTGCCTCCGTTAGCCCTGGCGTAGGCACCTTCAAGAGCCGCTGTAGTGGCGAAAGCCCAACAAGAGCCACAGTGGCCTTGATCTGAAATGGAAAACTCAATCAATAGGATAGTCTCATAAGATAGCTATGGCAGTCATGACAAAAGCAGGATGTGATTTCACCAAAATCAGCAAAATATATAAACATTTTGGAAGCTTGCTCAATTTGACGGCCTCATCAGATGCTTTTACATGCCTCGCTTATAGAACCGGAGACTATCTAGTCAGGTATAAGCGACCATTATTAAGACATTGAGAACTCTCCATTCTACTTGGAGAGCGCGTTAAGCCTTACAGCCTTGGTTGTCATGAACATCTATGGCAGTCGTTAGAGGTAGTTGCAGTCTTGGAAAGTCTCGGTCTGAAATGAGCTAATAATCTCCAACCTCATTAACTATTATGTACATAAATTATAGCTCAGAACCGTCTCGATTCATTTGAAAGCTATGACACATTGCATTGTGTTTCCTCTTCCAACACACCTTAAGTGCGGCATGAAAAAATCTTCATCTTTGCGTTAATACCACTCGCATCCAAAACTCTGAGCTTGGAGTATGGGGTCTGCTTTACCAGTCTAACTGCGGATTTGTCTGAACTTCGTTATTTTCTGTGAACGCAAAGGCGATATCGTAGCATTGCAGTTAAACCAGTTTTTGGACTTTTGTGGGCTCCAACTACCCGTAACGACTGCCATAGATGTTCGTATGGAAACCAACGGCTTAACGTGCTTTCCAAGGCACGACGAGACCAATGCAAATACTCATATGCATACAAATATTTGAGCGAGGATCGAACCCATACCTCCTGCGTAGCGGCCGCGTTCACTACCGCTACGCCACGGAGGCCGTCATGAAGAAGAACAAAAAATCGTCAAGCTGAGGGCCAACATTTTAACATTGCAGGCGTCGTTAATAGTGAGACTTTCTTTCTTTCAGCTCACCATCAGGCGCGGTGATATTAACGTGTTCTATAAAAACAACAGATCCTTAAGTTTTAAACTTACTTTTAACTGGAGTGACAGCACCTTCCATTCTCAGATCGAAGTTCTCCGGTAGTTCATCTACAATGTCCTCAATCTCGTCCAGGGTATGAGGGAACGGTAATGCCACTTTCGAAGGCTTGCCCGCCCCCAGCAGACCAGTCAGGTGTTTGAGTTCTTCAGGAGTTCTGTCTGAGAACTCATTCACTGCCAGCTTGAAGCCAAGGTCTTTGCTGTTGTGTTCTTGAACTTTGCTGTGGAATATAAATCATTGTTCTGTATGTGTGTAAGTCATTTAACTCCGATTAGTAACCGATTTAATGAAATTACGTGAGTTTATTTGAGTAGACCTTTTTTATATACGACACGGCAATTTGACTTCACCTCGCCTAATGTTAAGCAAAGGCAAAGTCTCGGAAAGAGGGCAGTACAGGATTATAATTGGACCCTGTAACCCAATGAACTTCATACCACCATTATTTCTTCGCCTACGTGGCGTCTGATCCCGTTCTCGCTGCACTCTACTAAATTAAGCATGAATTATACATATAAATTTTCCCCTTGAATCTTACTAGGTACCTAATAAGAAACCCCGCTTCAAAATCGTTGTGTAGTTTTAATGATTAAAGCATACATAGGGACGGACAGACAGCGATAGCGACTTTGTTTTATAGTATCTTGTGATAGTAATAGTACATATTTGAAGCAGACAGGATTTGAAAAATTCCCTACTTTATTTTTGAAATGTATATTCGAAACGGCTGGTGGTCAGCATATTAAAATATCAAAAACGACAAATTACCGCCAATTAGCTTCAAAAATGCGTTTCCTCATCTGCCTCTCCGTCTCGTGGTAGTTCTTGCCGTGGTGGTAAGCGTAACCCTGGAATGCATGGTCCAGGTGCCCCGGCAAGTCAGGGTGTAGCGCCTGGAAAGTCTTCTCAAAGTCTGAAGCTAACACGCAGTCTTCAGCTGAGGATGGAATAACGTTGTTTTATTTGTGAACAACCTATGTTTGTTTGTGACGGAGAAAGAATACAAGTATCACCACCCCTAGCTCAACCGAAGGATGTTATAAGATGTATCTAACGGAAAAATACGCAGACAATATCACTGCGAGAGACCCTGCATCACCCAGTTTGGCCAGCGTGGAAACAGTAGGCCTTTTTTTGTGCGGAAATCTCCTCGGACACCTCTCCCACCGGAGCTGAAAGGGGAATTATGTCGGACTCAAACCAACTGCTAGGCTGGAGGTGAGGTTGTCTTCGACATATCCCTAGCACTCCGGCTGACCCAGGGCCTTCCCTTACGGTCTGGCCCTCCACGGGAAAACGGTGTCCCCGACACGCCCCTTGAATGGGGAGGCCCACCTACAGTGACAGTGACAGGCGGCTCCACCCGTCACCCCCAGGCCCACGCTCATGGGGGACGGAGTTTAGTCTAAGTCCTCCGACGTCCGAGTTGCTTGCGCAAGCAGTGGACACAGTAGACCAAAGCCTCTCAACATTGGTACGGGCCTATATACTGCGGTAGGCTAATTGCTTGATTGAAATTTTGTTCAGGAGATCACTCTCGAACAGGCCGCTTGTATTCCGCCTGTATCCTATCGGGTAACCTGCATTTCTATCATTGATTAGGTCAGGCCGGTAACTATAAAAAGGGAGAGCAGCAGATAATGATGATAAAATATCATTATATCTTACGCTGATTGAGTAGGTCTTCGTCAGTGATAGAGTTCTCGAAGCTGTAGTAGTTGATGATCACGTGGGACATCACCTCGCCACTCTTTGCATTGAGCTTCTTCGATATATATCTGGAAATGTACGGACTCTATTATGTGATATAGGTTCCCTATTTTTGATGGATGACATGGGTTACTACTGCTAAGATTCCCACCCAGTGTAAATATTTTGTGTCCATGGATATGTCTATTTGAATTGGTCTGCCGTCGTCGGTTCCAGAGGCCAAACGAACATACATATAGAACATTCTGCATTGAAACAATAGGTTTATTTGCAGAAAATCAATTTTAAATTACGTTGAAAATATTTTTTACGTTATTCGAATCTGTACTATACTCTACTTTGAATGTTAGCGACGTTTCATCTGCAAACAATATTATACTATGCCAGCTTGTGCTTCAATCATATAAGATATGTCATTGTCCCAAACCAATTAGTCTATATCTGTCATTCAACTTACTGTACAGGAATGTCCACACCTGGTACCGTTTTGTAGACATACAGGGTCTCGTCTACGACCAGTTCTTCATCGTCAACATATTGGCCAGTCCAGACATCCACCACTTTGTCAAATAACGATGTTGTTTGTCCTAAAAAAAAAGGATCTATACAGTTATACACATACTAGTATGTGTCCGAATTTGAGACGAGAAGGAGAGAGGAGGTCGATGCACAATGAGACGAGCCCAAGGCTCCCCCACCTGCCATACATTACAACTACGTCGGGGTTGCGCTTCAAAGATAGGCTACGTCAGTCACCTGAGAGCACACCAACGAAGCTCTCATTAATCAGTAGCCAATCGCTGTGGCTGAATCCAGTCGAGAGAGAACTAGGTACTACTACTACTAGTATGTGGATACCACTTCTATTTGATTCCCGCCCTGCATCTGGTCACTCTGAATCTGAATATTGATATAATTTGCATAACTGGGCAGTATTTGTGCTGATATTTTTTTATACAACTTAGGTTGGTGGAACAGCTCACGAACAGATGGAAAGTAGTTACCGTAGATTCAAACTCGTACTACCACCCTTCTAAGAACAGAGTTTTCTGTGCTGTCAGCGCAGAAGACAAAGCAGAACAAGCCTTTGGTCTTCCTACAGACAGCACTGTTCAATGAGAATACCGTGCTTCCCACATATGTGGGTGACATCGTCGAAAACCCCACCACCATGAAGCTTTACGAGCGGATAATCGATTCCCGGATCCGACAGGAGAGTACCCTCTCGGAGTGTCAGTATGGGTTCCGCCTCGGACACGGGACTATGGATCCGGCGTTCGCCCTAAGGATCGTCGCGGAGAGATACAGGGCGAGGAACACGCCCCTGTACTGTCTATTCCTAGACATGCAGAAGGCCTTCGACTGTGTGCCTCGCGCGATGATCTGGTGGGCACTGCGGTCCAAAGGAGTCCCAGAGGCTTACATCGACACCATCCGAGACATGTACCAAGATTCCGGTTCTGTGGTTCGGACCGCTGTTGGCGACACGAAAACCTTCCCCATCACCGTCGGGGTACACCAAGGATCCGTACTCAGTCCCTACCTGTTCAGCTTGGTGTTAGACGTTTTGTCGGACAGTATCAGAGACTCACATGAGCAGCCTCCATGGTTGCTTATGTATGCTGATGACATTGCGCTGATGGACGCAGACAGGAACAGATTGGTGCGACGTGTGAAAGTGTGGAAGGAGGCGCTTGAGAACGGCGGTCTGAAGCTAAATGTGGCGAAGACAGAGTACTTGGCGTTAAACTCAACAGATCCCACACCCGTTCGCATAGGCGATGACTTGGTCGAGCGCACGGATCAGGTTAAGTACCTGGGATCTGTACTTCACGCTTCTGGTGACATCGACTACGACGTCAAGGCACGTATTGCCGCCGCGTGGGCTAAGTGGCGGGAAATGACTGGCGTCACTTGCGACTCTAAAATGCCAGTCAGGCTGAAGGGGCAGGTCTATAAAACGATCATTAGACCTGTCCTCTTACACGGCTGTGAGGCGTGGCCGCTGTTGGAGCGACACAAGCAGATGCTGCGTGTCACGGAGATGAAAATGCTGCGGTGGATGTGTGGAGTCACGCGTAAAGATCGCGTGAGGAACTCGCGCATCCGCGGCAGCCTTCATGTCCGTGACATCGCAGATAAAATGCAAGAGAGCCGCCTCCGCTGGTGCGGCCACGTCTTGCGGAAACCGCCCAGCTACGTGGGTAACAAATGCCTGGCAATGGCGCCCCCACCCGGTCCAGGTAGAAGGGGTAGGCCCAAGAAGTGCTGGCTTGGCGTCGTGGAGGGTGACATGCGTGAAAACGGTCTCACTATCTTGGACGCCCAAGATCGTGCGAAGTGGAGGAGGAAGAGCCGGAAGGCGGACCCTGAGCTCCGAGGGCACCGTGGCCTCGGATGCAATCAGGACTAACGTCTTTATGTGGATGATGATGATCGTCGAAAACCCAGGTTCAGTCGGGAGCATGAGACATGCTCTAAGCAATCTTGTTTATACCATGGCATCTGGGGACCCGAGATGACGTGCAGTTTTAGTCGGTCCGAGTCTGACGTAACCTTCATCGATAGCCGAGAGGGAAATTATCTGCTCAAGCGGCGACCACAGACAAAGTATAAAATATCTTGAGCGAATCGTTTCGGACATTCAAGCACTCACCGCCTGAGTAAGAATTAAAAATCGGCACGCCGCATGCCACTGGTATTGTATTTTTTTAATTTCCATATATATAATAGTATCCATTTGTTGGTTTTCTCGCTTCCGTTCTGGAAATTTCGACTAGAAAAATGAACCTCGTGGTCGTCCGAAGACTTTGGTCGACAGTGACGAATTAAAGGCGATCGTGGAAACTGATGATACACAATCTACGGCTGAATTTATTTCATTACTATTTTCGCATAAAAAAGGGATGTTTAACTAGTAGGAAATGAATCCCCACCTGTGAAACCGAGTGTGGAGACGTCGGGTAAGTCCATTGCGTCCCTACCCTCCCCTGTCATCCAACAATTGATGGCCACGTTCAGGTCAGTATCAGCCACCGGGATCACCTGATAAAGAAATAGAATTATCATCATCATTTATTAGGATTTTGAAGAGTTTACTAAAATGGTTGGTTTACAATAAGGTAAAGGCAGCACAAGAGCGATCTTGATGTATAAATTGCTCAAAATGATTTTAATTCCTCCCTTCCTGTTGACGGATTGTTGGCACAATAAAGAAATTTGAACGGCTGTTTCCTATGGCCAAACTGATTTGGCTACGAGGAATTAAATGTTAATAGTGGCCAAACTCAATATTGTCTTCTTCCTGTACATCACGTAGCCGGTGGGCGATTTTTTCCTGATGACCAAAGTGATTTGCCAAACTGGTTTGGCTACAAGGAATTAAAGCTTAGCTGGGTTAACAGGAATGCTATTAATTTACAGTTTCTTAATAAATAAAAAAATGTCCTAGTGGCCAAACCGTGAAATATTTCATATGTTCTCCCAATGTTGGGAGGCTTCAATTTACTGTATCCATGCTGGCCAGACGGGTTGGTACAGGGTTTTATTTTGAGTTTTTCTTCTTTCGCAGTGAATCTTCCGTTATTCACCTCTTGTACGACACCCTTGAGATAGTGATACTTGTATACTTTCTCCACCACCACGTGAATAAAAATATGTCACTTAAACCAATGACATTAGCGAGCGAAATCAACTGTACATTGCTGTACACTCTTGCTCCAATGGTTTGTATATGGGTTGAGGGCCCACTTTGTTAACTATTATTAAATGTGCTTAAGATTTAGTGAACATTCCCAAGTATGGATGGATGGATGTTTGTTACTCTTTCACGTCTTAACAGCTGGAGCGATTTTAATAAAATTTGGTATGGAGTTAGCTGATACCCTGGATTAACAACATCCTAGTAAAGCAAAAGTTACTTAATCTATATATATCGACGTTTGATATAGAATTCACATAATGCGTGCAAATATCGTCAGAGGGTGATTAGTAGACATTCTTCTGAATTAACAAAATGCCCGTTGCTTGAGCCGCGAAAATATTTATGGTGGCAATTTTTTTATTTAGGTCGAAAAATTTAATGGTTTATGTAGTATGAACGCCCTTGAGCGTAGAGGTATATGGTTGTATGGGTCCCATAGGTATATAGGCTCCGTGGGTGTAAGTATGGGCCCCGGTGACCTATTAGTGTCGTGGGCGTATGGGACCCGAATCGAAATGCTTTCCGTTCTCAAAATAATTAGGAAAATTTGATACAGCTAAATGATTCTAATTTCTAAGGCGAAACGAAGTTTGCCGGGACAGCTAGTATTGAATAATTCACAGTTTGGCCACTAGGACATTTGATTCCTCATAGCCAAACCAGTTTAACAAATCGCTTTGGCCACTAGGAAACTTTTTGAATACACCATAATATAACGCGTCTTAGTTCGTTAGTTTGTGCTAATAAGATAAATATGAAAGTTTGTGTAGATGTTTCGATCATGCTCCAACGCTATAAGCTTAGAGCTTAACGAACCTGGCTCAAATTTGGTACAGACCCTCGTTTCTACTAAAGCTAAACCACTGTAGTCACTGCAGAAAAATGACATTAAATTTTAGACTTTATTTCTATATACCTAAAGTTCAAAATGAAATGAATACAGTTTCATTACACTTTTTCAATTACTCTGCAAAAAGTCATTTAATTTTGAACTATAACAGCATCGCTAGTCTATCATTTAATGGCGTTTTTTGCAGTGATGCTGGCACCACTGTGGTTTGGCTTTAGCAGAATCGAGGCCCAGGTATAAATTACAACCTTGGTTATTACATAAACATTTTATTCCAGGGATAGGTTCCTACATGTTATGGGAACGTGATCAAAATACCACGTGTGTGGAGCCACTGGCAACAACCTTCCCCTAAAGCCTAGTTCACACTGCTTTAGTAATTTAGTAGAGTTGCGTTTAATTTAGTGACTAAACTACTCGCTACTACACAAAAATCGTTCGCATTACGATTTAGTACAGTACACAAGTGAGTGGTTTTGTGCATGATGAATGGGCGGCGGTCGCTAATGAACTCGACTAAATCAACAGGTTCAGACTTGTTTAGCCGGTGAACCAGTGAGAAAAATTAGAGTAAAATGGATCGCCTGGACTAAATTATTTACTAAATTACTCACCATTTTTTTTGTAGTTTGCACATATTTAGCTACTAAATTACTCGCTACTCTACTAAATTACTAGCCTAGTCCGAACTAGGCTTAAGTAAGGGTAGGTGAGTAGCAGAAATATAAAAATTACAACATATAACATAACATAAACTCACGCCTGTATTCCCCGAAGGGGTTGGCAGAGGTGCTAGTAAAAATTATAGTAGGTACCATATACGTGCTGTTGCTTTCGCCATTGAAGAACAGTTTGGAAGTACCTCCTAAGAAGTCGACGCGGGCACGATTGAGTTCAGAGCTAGACCTGGTGACAAACCAAATAAATTAGATGACGATGAAATTCAAAAGAGTGTAAGCGACATCGATTGCTCAAAGCAAAAAGATTCCTAACGACTTCATGAGCACGTTACTGAAAGAAAATTTTCTGATGAACTGTTATTGTCGCTTACCGATATCCTTTAGCCCTTAATGGATATGGACACCCTGGACAAATTGGGTATTGTCCTACAGTTAAAATGAATTATCTAACCGAGTTAATTAAATTAAGAATGGTAAAGACCGGTAAAAATTGCGTCGGTTCTTACTTTATAGTTTTTATTTATTTTTAATCATCCACCCAACCTTTTAATAATAACTGATTTGACTATTAAATTTTATGACGTCACCAAATCTTTTTTCATACTTCCTTAAATCATTATTAAAATCGTTAAACAGACTTCGGACACAGGACACAGGTCGGTTCAAGCAACGAAAATCGGTCTAGGCAAAACATGACTGTTCATTTGTAATATATATGATTTTTTGACATCTATACCTCCTGGGACTTTGAGACATCTATGCCTACCTCTTCAAGCTTTAGAGGCGTGAATCTATGAGTGCATGTATGTAATTTTACCTTACCATATTTCAAACGGCGTTTTCAGAGTTGTTTGGAAGTTAATCTTCTCGCCTCTGAAATGATATTCGGTGGGCCACACTATTTCTTGGTTTTCATCACCTGTGGAGTTACAAAAAATATTTTGGATAACAAATACATGTAAATTCTTACATAGAGAACACCCCCAGCCATCCCCCATTTAGGGGCATCTTCTATAATAAATTATAAGGCTTGACTTTGTTCCTACTGGAAACTCTGGAACGCAGCGTTCACAGGATGCGGAATCCAGCGCTAATCCAAAGTTTGCACTTTGACGCTCGGGCCCCTACATTTTTCTTTATTTCCATCATTTATTTGGAGGCACCAAATAAATGATGGAAATAAAGAAAAATTTAGGGTATCATGACATTTTTTTTTCGTGCGGAAATGGCCTCGGATACCTCCCCTGCCGGAGCCGGAAGGGGAGGTTACGTCGGACACGAACCGACTAAAACCGCATGCCAACTGTGGGTCGTGGTGCTAGGCCGGAGGTGAGGTTGTCATCGACATATCCCTCGCACCCCGGCTGACCCAGGGTTATCCCTTACGGTCTGGCTCTCCTCGGGAGGGGGACAGCGGTGTCGCCGACTTGCCCCCGGAATGGGGAGGCCGCCGTGGCCTGCTTCTGCTGGGGTGACAGGCGGCTCCACCCGCTACCCCCAGGCCCGCGCTCATGGGGAACGGAGGTCAGTCAGTGCCCTCCGACACCCGAGTTGACGAGTTGCCTGCGTGCGACATCTTATAAGGTACTGTAAGTATGAATAAAAAAATACTCACTCAACAAAACGTATGCAGATATAAAATTAACGCTAAAAATTAAAGCTAGACTGGCGAGAAGAGCCGCCATGATGCTTCTCTTCCAACAACTTAATCATTAATTGGCACAATATTAATCAAAACGAATTTTTATATACAATAGATATAAATATAAAGCGGTATACACATTGGTATTGCATATCCATACTTCCATACTAAGTTATATTATAAATGCGAAACTAACTGTCTGTCTGTATGTTACGCTTTCACGTCTAAACCGCTGAAACGATTTTGATGAAATTTGGAGTAGGGGTAGATTAGACCTTGAGAAAGGACATAGGATATGTTTGGTCGCGATAACCGACATCCACGCGGGCGGAGCCACGGGCAAAAGCAAGTTATATAACGGAGAACAGATGATGACGATACATCTGTGGCGTGGCGTTAGTATAGCTCGTGCGAGTTAACATGGCACCTGCCTCGAAGACACCTCCTCCCGCTTCCTCGCGCGCGACCCCGCTCTCGCCGTGCGAGGCTAGTAGCGTCAGCGTACACGCCTCCCGCTCCCCCGCGCAAAGCCCCGAGCCAGGGGTGCCATGTTAACTCGCACGAGTTGTAAATGCAACTGCTACGCAAGGGGCACGTTTTCGATTCGCGCTCAGTGTAAATATTTCCTTTTTTTTTTTTTTCAATATAGAACAATAAAATTGTTTCTTATTGACGTCAATTTTAATTCTACTTAATCTAAGTTTACCACCGCTTCCAAGGCGCTGGTGGAGAAGAAACGGCGCAACAAACTCCACTGCGGCATTTTTTGGATGTCAATTTACAATATTTATTTTCTTAAAGCTAAATGTCAACAAGTATATAAAACTCTTTATAATTAAGAATTAAAACAAAGTTACATAATGTAACAAATAAGTCACGTAACTAATACAGTACCATGCTGTAATTATAGCAATTTACGAGGGACCTGCACCATGCTCAAGCCAGACATTTTTATCTTTAAAGTAATCATCTATCCTATAGTATGCCTTTTTGGATAAGGTGGTTTTTACAAAGGTTTTGAATTTATCGTCAGGCATACCAAGAAGGAGATTTTCTTTTTTTAATTTATTTAACTATCATTTCACACACTTAATTCTTAATTCTAAATACTCGCCAATTAAGCTTGAATGTATGCATGAATACGTTTCCTTGCATTGGCCTATTCTCCTCCCTCGGAGAGCACGTTATGCCGTCGGTCCCGGTTGCCATACGAACATCTACTACGGCTACATGGAGCCCTCAAAAGTCCGACTAGTCTAACTGTCTAAACGTCGCTATCGCCAACTGGTTGTAACTATAGATGTCCGGTTTAAAACCAGTTAAACCAGCCGGTTTAAAACCAAAACGAACGTACACTGTTTAAAACCCAAATAAGGTGACTTAATTCGTTTTTAAACTGCTGAAATATAGATATTGATAAAATATCGGTAAAAAACGTCGCAAAAGTTTAAAGCAGTCTTTTAGATCTATAGTTATAACGGTTAGATGGCAGTCGCTTCAAGAAAAATATCGAAAGGACTCAGAGAATGGTGACAGGAGAGACCAATTGGTACAATTTTATTGCATCTATTATAAACATGCCTTTACTGAAAATTTCTGGCCATTATTTTAATTCAATATCGGTTAATTAGTGCTAATTAGGTTATCCTATTTGTTATTTAACATTTTAATCGCATGTTACTGTGGTATTGATAATTTTAATTTAATCAAAACCCTGATTAAATTATAGCAATTTTGTTAGGCAGTAAAAATAAGGGCAGACAAATAGTCTTGGTTAATCTAGGTAGTACCAGTAGAAACTTTTCCAGCTCATTATTAACTGCAATCATCATTATCATCCGGGCAATATCTCTGTCACATCCAAAGATTGCAGCAATCATGAGATGTTCTCGGAAATCACTTGTGTCTACAGCCCAACGGAGACCCTGTTCGGCTGATGACACCGGTAATTTCCGGGAAAATATACTACTGTGTCGCCTTTCAACTATTTCCTCCCTGACGGGACTAAGCGTCGCTGTCACAACGTAACCTGTAGTCTGGGATTACTCTACTAGTAAGGCACAACGCATATTGCGGGTTTCTGGAAAAACAAAGCCACATCATATTTAAGCAGACTCAAAGGAGAAGGCGGATGCAACCATATGGAGTAACTAGCTTTTGCCCGCGGCTCCGCCCGCGTGGATTTCGGTTATCGCGACCAAACATAGCCTATGTCCTTTCTCAAGGTGTAATCTACCTCTATACCAAATTTCATCAAAATCGGTTCAGTGGTTTAGTCGTGAAAGCGTAACATACAGACAGAGTTACTTTCGCATTTATAATATTAGTATGGATGCAAGAATTAGGAATATGATATTAAAGTCTTAACCTACCACAAAGTATCAGAAACATGACCCTTTAACAAAGCTCATCATAATTAACGTATTTTTTTAATCTCATTAAAACCACTGCCACCAACAAACTGATTAAATTTTAACGCAACCTCATTTAAATTAATTTTGTACACACATATCAATTAATTTTATCGCGAGTATAAAATACCATGAACACACAACATCTATGCAACAACTTGAATGAATTTTACAGCATTAAGTATGCTAACTATACAAATCGAATGCATAGGGAAAAATGAAACTTCTCGGGCGGGACTTGAACAGTCGTCGTCTCCTTAAAGATGGATAAAAATAGGAGGGAAATTTGAATCACATCGGGCGTGTCTCGATAGCCGAGTTGGTCAAGGATGGAGGAAGGAAAGATCGAGGGTTCGAGTCCCGCCCGAGAAGTTTCTTTTTTCCCTATCTGTGCAACAAGGCGAGGGATACCGTGTGGAATATTACACGAACCATGTGGAGAAACTTTTGACCCCGTTATAACTCAAAAACTATTTTTTATACCACTGAAATGGCAGACAGGCACAACGGTTCACCTGATAGAAAGTGATTACCGTGGCTTGTGGACATGAGCCACACCAAAACAGTCACACTCGTGCTGCCAACGTTGTAGAAACCTTCTAATACCCATAGTTTATAATTTTCGGGACTTCACGCGATATATTTTTGATAAACTTACTTTTGCCGACGTTTCGGGTGCGTTGCAGCACCCGTGGTCACGACTTGACTGGCCTGCGAGCGTCGCGCGGTGTGCAGGAAACATTTTTTGTGCGCATAGTGAGTGTGGTGTGTCACCAACCTTACATTCAATATGAAAGTAATGGAGGGTAGGCGCACAAAAAATGTTTCCTGCACACCGCGTGACGCTCGCAGGCCAGTCAAGTCGTGATCACGGGTGCTGCAACGCACCCGAAACGTCGGCAAAAGTAAGTTTATCAAAAATATATCGCGTGAAGTCCCGAAAATTATAAACTATGAGTAAACGCCGCGATAGTTTTAAAGTTACTTCTAATACCCTTCTTGAAGAACCGCATATTGTAGTCGCTTGGCAAAAACCACGGCGGGGAGTTCATTCCACAGCTTGAGCGTGCCTAGGATGAGATTCCTTTTACACCGCACAGTGCGCACAAATAAGGGGCATAAATATTGCAATGAAAGTTGGCATGGAAGTTGCACAAATAGCCAATGTTTATGTTTCTGGCAATATGTTTAATGGAGGCATTTTATACAATACTACGTAGGTTTAACATGGTACACACCAATGACTTTTCGATGCTTTTCGAAGTTATGTGTGTATTTATCGCAGGTTTATAAGTGCACGGTTACTGGCAATAGGCTCGCCACCTATTACATTGGGACTTAAACATAAACTGGCGAAATTTGGGTGCTAGCACCTCTGCCTACCCCTTCGGAGAATACAGGCGGGGGTTTATATTATGTTATATATATGTTATTTTTAACTATCGCGGTGTAAACTCATAGTTTACTATTTTTTATTTATTTACACTTTATGCACGTTGTACATAGGCGGACTTAATGCATTAGAGAATCGGAGAATCAATCAAACTTAGAGAATCAATGCAGAGAATCTGCCAGTCTACCATAAGGTGCGTTGCAGCACCCGGGGTCACGACCCGGAACGTCGGCAACATTATGTGTTCCATCAAATCTTATCGCGATAAGTCCCGATAAAAACTATGAAATAAATTATGTCTATATTTGCGGAAATTATGCTTCTGAATGGTTATAAAAAAAAACATATTTCATATATTTTCTGCTGCGCATTTAGCCTTCTATACATTGCCTAGTCATTGTATAGGATACTGGATTATACACTTTGCCGGTAACATATACAACGCTTCAGATAATACTTTTGGCTATAAATGGCAAAGTTATATACTATTTAGGTCAATCCTGTATTCACCCTACAACAAGATGGCGGCGTTTCCCGCCGTTTTCGTGTTGTTTCTTTGTTTTTATTTCATAACTGGATACGTTTTAGTTGGTAAGTTCATTTAAAATCTTCGAGTATGTACATATTTAGTATATTGAATATTTTTGGAAATTTGTTGCTTATGAAAATCATTTTTAATTGTTAACTTTAAAGAAATACATAGGTATCTACCAGTCAAGAGTGATATTTTTATAAATATGTATTTTCAGTTTTTGCCACCATTTATTTTTAAAGAAAATAATGGTCTCTATTCTGGTCCTCTAATTATTTTCACACCTCTAATATCTCGGAAATTTCTTATCCGACTGTGCATACATTTATATTGAATATGAAACATAATATTGAAACATGTATTTCAGGTATTTTTCGAATATAAATAGTGATATTATAAAATAATGTCTTAATGTGTGTTAGTACAGATACTTTTACTTGAAATATATTTTTGTACATTTTTGAAGCTTGTATTTTTTGTTAGGCGACGAAGAAAATGAAATTATTTGGCCATCGGAATATCATTTCAACGGAGAAAAACTGGACTTTTTGACTACGTTAAAGGAGCCTTTCGAAATATGGTAAGTAATCAATTAAGATTATACTATTTGATGATTATTTTTTCCGATGTTTTTCGAACTTTAAAGTTTTTAATAGGTATAAAATGCTATAAAAAATTCAGTCAAATATTCGGGCGGAGTCATCAAAATTCAATGTTTAAAAATCCTTGAAAAATCATTCATTGTTTCCAACAGTTCGTAAGAATGTTGGTACATGGCACCGCCGTCGCCCTTAAAGACGGATATAAAGAGAAAGAAAATTTGAAATGAATCAGGTGTGGCTCAATAGCTCAGATGGAAGAGCATTCCCCCTGTAAGGGAAAGGTCGTGAGTTCAAGCCTCACTTGAGCATTTCATTTTTTCCGATGTTTTTCGGATTATTATCAAGTTTGGATGAATGCAGAAGGTTCGGGAGCAATAGCCTATATTAGGAGAGGCTTCGTCCTTTAATGGAATGCAATAGGCTAATTAATTGAATTGAAGAGTTTAGTCAATATATAGTCATCCTCCTTTTTTCCAGTCCCTTGAATTACTATTATTTGTTTTCTGTGACCTTGATAAGGATTTTCAACTATTTTACCTAAAGACCTGCTCTCTAGACACCAACTTGGAAATCATTAAATCGCCTACGGACCCAAGTTGGCCACTGTAAGGCAAACTTGGCAAAATGGGGCTATATAGAACAGTCACAAGCACCCTGCGACTGCGGGGCCCCATCCCAGTCCATGCCACACTTGCTCTCTTGCCCGCAGTGCCCTTCCACCTGTACCATGGCAGACCTGTGCAGGGCAACAGACAATGTTGTGGCCGTAGCCAGGTATTGGGCCGACATAATTTAATAGATTGATGAGCCATTGAAAAAGAAGAACTATTTTATCCGGATTACTTATACCTCAAAAACGATACCTACCAAAATAAAGTTATTGTAAACTTTCTATTCAATATATTCACGTCAATTTGCACAGGTACAGCGCAGAACAAAACCGTTCCCGCATTGATTACCTCGGAGGTATGAATAGGATTTTCTACTATGGTGACCAGGGGATCTTATACACGGTACAAAATTCTTTTATTACGTTATATTTAAGTGATCGACAGTAGGTGATAGTAGGTCACACGCGATGTGGAACCCCTCAGCCTAAGGAAGAACTTTGCCTCACTGTGCGTTCTACCGAACCGCCTATACAATGAATTGTGCTTAGCTTCATCTTCGTCTTAGTCGGTAGCTTAGTGGTTAAAGAGACGGCCTCACGATCGAGAGGTCCCGGGTTTGAATTCTGGCCATTACACTACCGACGTGAACCCACTCCTAGCACAAGCAATTTAGCTTAGTTGGAGGGGTTAGAGGGAATATTACTAATTTCGGTTCTAATATTCTTTTAAAAAAAGAATTGCTCGACATGATGCCCACAGCTAAATTCTATCACCGCACCGCTCGCCATAGGCAGGGAATACATCCTTACAAACTGCGATTGGAAATGGTATGAACTTTGCGGTATGAAAGAAACTTCATCCCACGAACGCTCAAGCTGTGGAATGAACGCCCTGCCGTGGTTCTCCTAAGCGATTACAATATGGAGTTCTTCAAGAAGGGCATTAGAAGGTTTCTTCGGAGTACGAGCTTAACGCCCCTGTTGTTGCATACGTTCATAGCCTGTGTTCTCGTGCAGCCGAACCTGTAGAAACCTTCTAATGCCCTTCTTGAAGAACTCCATTTTGTAATCGCTTAGGAGAACCACGGCAAGGCGTTCATTCCACAGCTTGAACGTGAGTGGGATGAAGTTTCTTTCATACCGCAAAGTTCGTACCATTTCCAATTGCAGTATGTGAGAATGTATTCCCTGCCTATAGCAAGCGGAGTGGTGATAGAATTTAGCTGTGGGCATCATGTCGAACAATACTTCTGAGCACAATCCATTGCATACGCCGTAGAACACAGTGTGGTGACCCAGCTGATCGTGTGTTTGGTCTTTTAACGGGGTAGAGATTCTAATTCTGTGTTGTTAAAACTGACTAAAATACGCTAAAAATCTTTAAAATGGTAGTTACACGGAGGACAGAATATGTAACGGAGATGCCCCATTGATATTTCTCCTAATAAAAACGCGCGCCCAATGCGGGTGGGAAGAGAGACGCGCGGGGTGTCAAAAGTCGAAGGACGTCATAGGTATAACGTTCCTACTGAATGAGTCCATTTGACGTTTGGATGGCACGCGACTCGATTGCCTTGTAACAACTCCGCTATCATTTCCTTCTCCATGGGTAGTTATCACCCAGATGGTATTAAAGTTGTAATTGTAATTAAACCTAGCGTGGGTTTCTAGCAGTAGCGTTCACTACCACCACGTCACAGAAGCTTTCGCCATAAGATTTGACAGCCTCCGTGGCGTGGTGGTACTGAACGCGACTGCCACGCAGGAGGCGCGGGTTCGATTCCCGCTCAGTGCAAATATTTGTATGCATGAATATGGCTATTTGCATTGGTCTGGGTGTTTCTATGTATAATATGTATGTATTTACAAAAAAAAAAAGAATATAAGTATGTTTATCCGCATTCTAGATTCCATAACACAAGCTATAAAAGCTTACCATGGGTCTAGATAGCGTTGTGTAGAATGTTGTGGAATATTTATTATTTATTTAATTATTATTATTCTAGATTCCATAACACAAGCTAGTTAAGCTATGCTTACCATGGGTCTAGATAGCGTTGTGTAGAATGTTGAGAATGTTGAGAAAAATATTAGGAATATTTACAAAAATTATCTTTTTTCAACGTTCTGAACTTTTTGCAGGGGTGACGCACCTTATTATTTCGTACAATAATGTTTTTACAGGAGTACCCAACAACGAACGAAGATTTGGTGAGCGAGATGCTTTGCCATTCCTCGTCTTATCCTATGGAACAACAAGATTTCTTACCCTGGGTGTATGGGCTCACCTTCTCAGGTACGAGTACATTCCGCAGCAGAACGTACTTGACGAACAAAGCTTTCTGGGCCTCGAAAATACACTCAAACTACAAAGCGGCAATAAATTATATTTTCAATAGGATATTTGACTAAGTCGTTGATTCTTCCCAATACTGCTTACTATGATAGCTTGTTCTGAAAAAATATGCCTTGCAAAATAAAATATTGAATATCTAAACTGAAACTATAACTTTTCATTAGTTGAACTTGAAATTCCCAAAAAATGACAAAATATAAACAATCAAAGCAATAACAATATAACAATATAACAATCAATCATTCTGTCGGAAGTTCACGCGGGTGTTTCACATTGAAATAAATCGTTAAAAATAAATCGCACAAATGAAAATGATAAAATATTATATACCATTACCATTACCTATTGAATTTGAATATGTCAAAATATGAATATAATAAAATATTACTATAATTGTTATTAACAATATTAATAATATATTACTATCAAGAAAAATATGCAGACGACACCACTACGAGAGAAGGAAAACTCGAAATAAAACCAACCCCCAACGCAGGTCAAAACCCCCAACACGGGGAGAGGCCTATGTCCAGTAGTGGACAGCTAAGAAGCTGGGCTAAGTTATTTGAAGTGCTGCTGAAAACAACGCAGCGCATCCTAGGGCAACGTGAGTGCATCGCGCTGGCGCTGCGCTGTGGCGTCGCGTCGGTCCTCGCGTTGCTAGGATGCTAAGGCGCAGGCGTGTTGAGAACAGAAAATCAGACTGTCAAATTTGTTTATACGTGTATTTTATATTTTTAGTGATTTTTATAAATAATAGTGTATATACGTAAGTGTAATCCAAATGTCTCAAAACTCTAACGGCAGTGACAATGTGGATGTGTGTTCAGGTCAACCCGCTTCTATAAGTAACTTTGTGCGCTGCCCATATTGTTCCCAGGCCCGATTTTTCAAAGGTGAGCGGGGCTTGAAAGTGCATATTGGCAAAATCCACAAATGTCAAAATGTACTTCCAAGTCCCACGACCCCTGTATTAGATGTTTCACCCAACTCCTCCCAAATTCCTTTTTGGCAGTCTTTAAGTGAAATGAAAAATTCCGTCCCGGTTTTAAAGAGAATACCCAGAGGCGCAAGACCCTCGGTGGCTCAAAACTTAGCTAATGCTATCAAGCACGTAATTAATGTGAACTCTATATCGGCCTGGGAGCACTTGTTAACCTTCCCTTACAGAATATTACATATAAAAAACAATAGTACACAAAAATCTTTGACAACCCAAATTAAAGATAACTGTTTCAATTCTACATATAATTTTGAATCAAAATTAACTTATACCTACAACTCTCAGCCCAACAAATTTAAATTTATAGAAAATAAAATAAGGGAAGGTGACATTAGGGGAGCGTCGAGGTTACTTTTTAGTAGCGATGTGGTGGCACCTTACTCTCCAGACACGCTCGCGGGGTTGCAGAGTAAGCATCCACCGGCATCAATTGACCTCTCTTTCCCAGAACCACCAACTTCTGACACTGAATGTCTCAGTGTTACTGCCAAGGACGTTTTCGCAGCCGTTTGCTCCTTCCGGAGCGGATCTGCTGGCGGTCTCGATGGCCTCACTCCCCAGCACCTTAAGGATTTAATGTGCCCGAGCGCTGGCGAGGCTGGCGATGCCCTTCTGAAGGAGCTGACGGCCTTAGTTAATCTAATGCTCTCCGGCAATGTGGACGAAGGTATTACCAATATTCTGTATGGGGCCAACCTTTGTGCTCTGCGCAAGAGGGACGGTGGCATTCGTCCCATTGCCGTAGGAAGCACCTTTCGGCGATTGGCAGCCAAAATTTGCTGCAAGTACTATAGTACCGAGCTTGCAGCAAAATTCCAGCCCCTTCAACTCGGTTTCGGATCGAAAGGGGGCTGTGAGGCTGCCATACACGCACTTTCGACGTACCTTGGCAGTGGTGAAAGTGAGGTCATTTTGAAGGTTGACCTACGGAATGCCTTCAATTCAGTGAATCGGGATACCTTGCTGACCCAAGCCAAATTAGAAACTCCCCATATTTATAAATTTCTTTGGCAATGTTATAGACACCCGACAAAATTAGTTTACAAGAATCATCTTTTAGAATCAGCAGTTGGTTGTCAGCAAGGTGATCCTTTGGGACCAGTCATTTTTAGTCTTGCAATACATCCCATCATACAACAAATAAATTCAAAATTCAACATTTGGTACCTAGACGACGGGACTCTAGGGGGTGATGTACATACAGTTTTACAAGACTTAGAACTAATTAAAAATAAATTTCAATCTATCGGCTTACAACTCAACTCTGACAAATGCGAAATCTTTATCAGTGACTCGACAGACAGACTCTCGACTATAGTAAAATTTAACCACTTAGCTCCCAATATCAAAATTTTAGAAAAAGCTACTCTACGCCTCCTGGGGTCCCCAGTTTTAGAAGATGGGTTTCATTCATTTATCGAGGAAAAAATTCAAAATTTTGAAAACATCACAGATCACTTACAAAAAATAAGTGTCCATTCGGCCTTTACTATACTTCGGTTTTGTCTTTTTGTACCTAAATTTACTCATGCACTTCGTTCATCCCCGTTTTGGCAACATTTGACACTTTTGACTAAAATTGATAACATACTGCAAAACACTCTCAGTACAATATTAAATGTGGCCTTGAACGACCGAGCCTGGCTCCAAGCGTCCTTGCCAGTTCGCTTGGGTGGTCTCGGCGTTCGCAAAATTTCAGATGTTAGCCTTCCAGCATTTTTGTCATCGGTCCACGGCACTGAGGAGTTAACCAGGAAAATTCTTATCAACACACAGGTTAACTCGGAGGTGTCGTGTAAGTCCGATGCCATTAATGCTTGGAAGGTTGCTTGTCCCAACACCGAGTTGCCTGGTAACCTTTTCTCCCAGAGACAATGGGATGCGTCGCTCTGCAAGCTGGTAAGAGAAAGATTATTACACACATCTTACCATGTTTCAGAGCGTGCGCGCCTGCTGGCTGTGGGGGAATGGGAGTCAGGCCTGTGGATTCAGGCACTCCCATCGCCCAACATAGGTACTATGTTGGACGATACCACTTTCCGCCTTGCCACTTGCCTTCGCTTAGGAGCGCCGTGCGTTTCTCCCCATCGTTGCCACTGCGGTGAAGCTGTCGACAGCCTTGGGCACCATGGCCTTTCATGCAGCAGAAGCGCTGGGCGTATATCGCGACACGCCTGCATCAACGACATTATCCGTCGTGCTCTTGTCACCGCTGGCGTACCAGCCATTCGTGAACCTAATGGGCTGGTGCGTGACGATGGCAAGAGACCGGATGGTATGTCGTTGCTACCTTGGAAGATGGGTAGGCCTTTGGTGTGGGACGCAACGTGTGTCGACACCCTTGCGCCTTCACATCTTCCAAGCACAGCAGGCTGTGCCGGCGCTGCTGCTGCATCTGCGGAAAACCTCAAACGGCGCAAATACTGTAACTTAACAGGTGATTATGTTTTTGAGCCGTTTGGGGTTGAAACGTTGGGGACATGGGGCCCAAGTGCCCGTTTTCTTTATAAAGATCTAGCAAAGCGGCTGATCGACGCCACACGTGACCAGAAGGCTGGTTATTACCTTGCACAGAGGTTAAGCATTGCCATTCAACGTGGCAATGCAGCCAGCCTTCTGGGTACGTTACCGGTCGGTGACGATGCGGAGGAATTCCACGACGCATTATGTATGTAAATATTTTATTAATATCCTTATTTTCTTTAGTTTATTTTGTCTCTAGCACCTTGTATGATTATGTAAATATAATAAATAAAATAATTATTCAATTCGAACCAGAAAAAAAAAAAAAGTACTTAAGTAAATATATTTTAGTTAACAATCAAATTCAATTCAAATATATAACTTTTTAGAATCCTCAATAAATTTAAAATAACTTTTATTATGAACTATATACGCGTAAACGCAATGTAGACGGAGATAAATGCGATATTCTCTTGCACTCCATACATTTGCACTACGTGCTACAGAAGTGTGACGTCACAATTTTGTACAATTTTGTATGGAGCGTTTTCAGGCGGCGCGATAAATTGAATTTTTCAAAATCAAATATCTTGAAAACTATTTGTCGAACGGAAATTTTACTTTTACAGTTCATTACATAATAAGAGAGAGGTCATTTTTCAAATATAAAAAAAATAGTCAAATAGCCTATTACTCTGCGAAAAGTCATTTAATGTTATACTTTAATTGCATCACATTAGAGTCTATTATTTAATACAGTTCTTTTGCAGTGGCGGTGGCACCACTGGGGTTTGACTTTAGCTGAATCAAGGCCCGGGCTTTTACTGCACTTTATTACACAAATACAAATTCACAGATAATCCGTCTTTGGGGTGACTTGTGGGATACTAAAATTACTAAATGTTTTAAAATTGCCATCAATTCACCTCTTCATAATAATATTATACAAGTATAGATAAATAAATAACTAAACTTCTTGTACTAACACTTCAGGTAAAACAGAGACATTGTATGACAAGGTTGTTGACGTCTGGACCAGTTATAGCGAAGTGGGAAACACGGTTATGGAGGAGACACTGTATGTCCACAAAACCACCAATGGGTTTGACATCCCCGTGCAGTAAGTAACATATCTTGGACCTAAGTTGTGAGACAATGGCGGTACCACATGTGCGCAGCGCCATCTAGCGACAGCAAGCCGAACTACTACGTGACTACGGATCCTGCATCGCGAAAGTGAAGTTCTCGCGCTGGTACATTAATATGTACATCTTTCCAACGACAATCGTTGGGCCGCGACCCACCAGGCGTGATCACCTTGCCTGGTCGGAGGATCCTCCTTGTGTTGCAGGAACACAACACCTCGTTCCTCCACAAGACAATCGAGGCCCTGGTTCGCACGGATTGTTTAGTAATAATCTACGCTTGGTGAATTTGATATTGGCCACCGCAGTAGCACCCCGTGCTATCCTCAAAAGATACCCAAGAAACGGGTACTGCACTTATACAGCACATTTTAGTTCCAAGATATATCAAAATTCAAACTAAGTATTTGTTCAAAATAATGTAGCACTACTACGTATTTTGACGTCAAATTCTGCTTAAAACTAAGTTTGCCATCGCTTCCTAGGCACCAGTGGAGAAGAAACGGCGCAACAAACTCCACTGTGGCATTTTACAGACGTATATGTCTCGAGCAATACATAATTTAATTAGTAGGCATAAAGATAAAACTTCCTTATAATTCATGTTTTTCGGGTTTTCAATTAATTTTGTTAGTTTGGGATAGTTTAAAAATAACATTACCGTAAAATTATTGAAAAATATCGCCAGGGGAGAAACGGTATTTCTCTGGACGCCAACAGCTGATGTTACTAGGCCGTAGGTGAGGTTTTCTTCGACAGACCCCTCGCACCCCGGCTGACCTAGGGCCATCCCTCGGTCTGGCTCTCCTGGGAAGGGGAGATAACGGTGTTGCCCCCAGAGTGGGGAGGCGCGCTGCCTAGCGCGCCGCCGCCGTGGCTTGCTTCTGCTGGGCTGATTCGTGGCGCCACCTGCCACCCCCAGGGCCGCGGTCATGGGGGACGGAGGTCAGTCTGTGCCCTCCGACGCCCAAGTTGCCTGCTCACACGGGCGGGCGCTATACGGAGCAATGAAAAACCAATAAATGGTCCACGATATTATCTTGATAATGGGCTTGCTTTGACGGTCGGGCCTCGCACAATCACCAAAGAAACTAGGTATATTGTCTGCTATACCGAGCACCCAAAAACCAATAAAAAGACCCCGTGATTGTCTTAATTATGGACTCGTCTTGAGGGTTGCACTCCACACAATCAAAAACGAAACCACAAAAGATTGCCAAACAATTCAAATATATTTAGATGATGTAACTGGTCCACGTTTGCTCTACGAGGTTGATCAATTTATCTTTTTTTTCAGGCACATTAACAAGATGTATGATATGAAGCTCGGCCAAGTAACAGAGCACACCATTAAGAACTATTACAATTTCAAGGATTCTGTCTCTGAAGAGGAATTGACACTGGATGATGGTGATCTTGACATTTTTAATTTTATTCCTAGGACAAGAAAGTTCCCTTCTAACTTGCTTCTCGTAAGGGACGCCGTTGACCGAAACGGTTGATCTGCCCATCTGTATAGGCCAATTCCCCTGCAGACTCGTAGTCACACCAGTGTGACTAACAGGATTTTTTTTCCTGTTAGTCACACCACCAATAATACTGCACCTTTTAGCACTTAATAATTAGTGCGGTGACACCATACCTCATATCTCAATCGATATTTCGGCTTATTACCGATTACCCCGAAATTTTTTATGGTTCGAAATGACGTTATATCCAAGGTTCATCTTTTTTTTTTATAGTTCACTTGGGTGATAGCGTAGACAGAGAAAAACGTAGTTTATTATAAGTACTTTCACATGAAGTACTAGGCACACAGAAAAGCTAGTTGCGGGATTATTATATCTGTGAGCCTGGTACTGTTTATTGGGCTCACAGAAACACAGAAAAAAAACCGCGGTAGCCTAGGGGTATGGGTAATGGACTACTGAGGCGAGGTCTCGGGTTCGATCCCAGGTTTACCATGGCACACACCAATGACTTTTCGATGCTTTTCGAAGTTATGTGTGTATTTATCGCAGGTTTATAAGTGCCCGGTTAATGGCAATAGGCTCGCCACCTATTACATTGGGACCTAAACATAAACTGGCGAAACGTGGGTGCTAGCACCTCTGCCTACCCCTTCGGGGAATACGGGCGTGAGTTTATGTTATGTTTAGAAATATTTATTCCGTGGCGATCCGCGATCATAACCCACAGGAACCTATTGCCAGTATGAAAAGTATCCTATAACCGTCTCCTAGTTCTACGCTACATCCCCACTAAATTTCAGCCAAATCGGTACAGCCGATCTTGAGAATAAAATAGTGTTAATATCACTGAATCAACACGGAACACGGGAATGGAAATGGCGCCTTCTGCGTAGCGGCTGCGTTCACTACTACAACGCCACAGAGTCTGTCAATAATATATCGATAAAACAGCACTAGTTGATAATGTCAAGTCATGATAAAAGGAAGATAAAAGGTGTTGTATTATTGGCGGTGTGACCACGAGTAAAATAAATTCCTGTTGGTCACACCAGTGTAACAAGCTGGTGTGACCACGAGTCTGCAGCGGCCAATTCACCCAATACCCCTAAAGAAAGAAGAAACTTCCCTAACTACGAATATAAACTCGGTTTCCGAGCTATTTGCCAGTTTCAACTCATTTCGACCAGCTTGCCGTCTATCTCTAAAAATGGTTGGCCTCCGGAATTTTTCTATGAAGCAACTGCCACCTTGACCCCTACAATCTACAGGCTATATTGAAATGCTGTTCTGTTGTTGACTCCAACTACCCGTAGCGAATGCCATAGTGTTGTGGTACTCAGTGTTATGTTCGTGTGGCAATTAGGACAGATAACTAACCGTGCTTTCCAAGGCACAAAAGGATCTTACTGTGCTAAACTGCCATGGCCTAGTGCTGCTAATTCTTGCAATGTACAGTTAGTTCACTCGGTACCACTTAGCTCCGAGTTGTTCCTTTATATTATCCTTAGTGGTAATTCCTAAACAGAATTGTTTGCCTTAATATGATCTATGCAATTCGAAATACATCGGGAAAAATGAAGCACTCAAGTGGGACTTGAACCCACGACCTTTCCCTTACAGGGGGAATGCTCTTCCATCTGAGCTATTGAGCCACACCTGAATCACTTCAAATTTCCCTTCTCCTTATATCCGTCTTTAAGGTCGTGGGTTCAAGTCCCACTTGAGTGCTTCATTTTTCCCGATGTATTTTGAATTTAAAAGTTAGCATAATAAATGCTATAAAAAATAATTCAAATGATCTATGCAATTTAATGGAGCATTACTGAGAATGATAAAAAAAATAGTCTTTCGAGCCTGAAACCCTATGTTCTATTTTTAGCGGATTATTGTGATAGCTCTGAAGAGTTGGGCAAGAACTTCAAGAATGACATCTCACAGCAAGTAGACATCGCTTTTGCCAGTTATACTAGACATCACAGCAAAAAGTACCAAGAGAAGGAAAGACTAATGAGGAGGAACATTTTTGAGAAGAACTGGAGGTAATGAATCAAGTAAATAATAATGTGCATGAAAAATCAAGTCAATACCGATTCAGCATACCTACAAAAGTTAAAATGAGACAACAAGGAAACAATTATTTGAAAACTGACCATTTAATTTTAGAAGTGTGTTGTGTTATATATAATTTAGGTAACATTCACCTTCTGTCTTGCAGAATGGTCAAAGAACATAACGGCAAGAACCTAGGCTTTAAACTTGAGCTCAACCAGTTCTCTGACAAAACTGACGAAGAGCTCAAATATTTAACAGGAACCTATGTCTCAAAGAACCCTATTCAGGGCGTTCAACCATTTCCTCATACCCTGGCAGAGATTGATGAACTTGTGGAGAAGCTACCGCAGAATTACGATCTCAGGATAGAAGGTGCTGTTACAGCTGTTAAAAGTAAGTCAGAAATGTCACATACTGTAAAAAAGATTATTTGATTCCTGTTCAATTAATGTATTGCACACAATATATTGAGGACTGTTGTACTTTTCCCGGCGTTTCGCCCTACGGCATTCTCAAAGGTTTACATTTACTTACTAAAGGTTTTGGATGTACTAATTGCTAAAGACTTCTCAATATGTGCAACAATGAATTCCACCAACTGCCATCAATCAGCAGTATACATAATGTATTGCAATTGATTGCAGTTGCAGTCCACTGATATATATACCTCTTCCAAAGTGCTTACCTTTTTCAAGTCGTTAGTCAACACACTGACTGTCATGATTATTTTTACTGTTTGATATAGATATTCCTTAAGTATCCGAAGAAAGCTGGTATTCTTTGGATATACAAGGAATACTCAAAGTGTATTAGGTATATTCTTCATTACCGTTTTATTTTTATTATGGATATTACCATATATTACGACATACTATAATTATTAGGACATACTATAATTATTTTGTATATTTTAAGATCAAGGTTCATGCGGATCTTGTTGGGCGTTTGCCACCACCGCAGCAGTGGAAGGTGCTATTGCCAAAGCCAATGGAGAGAGGCTACTAGATCTCAGTGAGCAGTCACTAGTAGACTGTGCCTGGACGTAAGTGAAGTTTAGATCAGTAGAAAATTGTTACTTGTTTAATTGGAGCAAAATTTTTGATGGAAGTATCTGTCGAATAACATAGCTTTTTTGGTTACAGCTACGATAATATGGGATGTAACGGTGGAATGCTTGATGGGGCTTTCAAATATGTGACTGAAAATGGTATTCCCACTGAACAAGAATATGGTATTTATATGGAACACGTGAGTGTTTTCAATTTCAATCAATACTTATTGACATTTTAAAATTCATTGATTCGAAGCTTGACGAAGTTCCGTCAACTTCGTTATAGACTACCGTCAATCTATGCTATAAGAATTTGGGGGAAAAATGTCCTTAAAATTATCTTCCAGACGAGTTGTGTCGCCAGTCAGTCTAAAAAATCGACCGAATGGGGGCGGTGCACCTAAGTGTGTGCTTATAAAAAGGAAAGAGATAACAACATCATCATAGATGGCCAATAACTTCTGGGCCCTGAGGGTAAATCTATTTAGAGGACAAAGTGCCACGCTCAGCAATAAATCACTTATCAGAGATACTATAACCATTTAATAGGTGAATTTCAAATGAAAAACCAGTAATAACTACATCCTAAACACAAATTATGGTCCTACCTTGATACCCTGTGACAATCCAATGTTTTCTCAGGCTGGTTTCTGTGAGTTATTGAACATGACTAGTGTCTACGGAATCAAAGGCTTCGCCCAAGTCACTCCTCGGAACTCCAACGCGTTGAAAGTGGCTCTCAACAAGTACGGACCAGTGTCGGTCGCCGTATATGCCAGTTCGAAGATGCTACAATATTCCAGTGGACTATATTATGACTTCTCCTGGTATGTGGTTATAATCCTAGTTTGCTTCCAAAAAATTTGAAGAGCGTACTGAATTCTTTTTTCTGAACAACTTCGAAGCGGGTTTTGAGGAAACTTGACTTTCCCTTCCCTTTTTTTGGTAACCTATCGCTAAAGAGAGGTGAAAAGAGCTGGGTACCAGGATCGTTTAGTTTTTTGTCCTATAAAAAAAAAGTTACCTACTTTAGATTTACGAAAAGTGTGTATTTATATAGTTTTTGGGGCAAAAACCCGCCTGGTTCCCGGTAGAATTTGGGTCACCCCATCTCTTCCCGTGCGGTGTCATACAAGGCGACTAAGGGATACGGCTGTTTAACATCAGACAGATATATTACAGCCCAGACACAGCCACAGCGTGCAAGGCACGAGTCAATAATAGTGCCTGGAATACGGCAATAGACCCACCCCCTGTTACGTGGGACCGAATAGAATGATTGGTGAAATGTGGGTGTTAAATTCACCTCTGCCTCCGGTGATAAAGGCGTGATTACATGTACTATATTAAATATTGGGGCAATAATTTTTGAGGCGGATCATAGAACTATTGATTATGATACGTATCTATCCTTCATTTACCGCAGGCTTCCCATCAGGCATAGTAATGAGCGGCGGCGGCGCAAAAATGCGCCTCCTCGTAACCGGGGCTAGATGGGGACACTGTGGTCCCCACAACCCGAAGGGGGCCATCTCGAAAGAGATGGTCCTGGGTCTGCCGGGGTGCGAGAGATATGCTTTTGGCAAGCTCACCTCCGGCAACCAAGGACCCAAGACGGCGTGCGTTTTAGTCGGTTCGAGTACGACATAACCGCCTCCACCGGCTCCGTGGGGGTGGTATCCGTGGGGATATTTCGCACGATAAAAAAAAGGCATAGTAATGAGGTTATACTGAACTGTCTAAAAATAACTTTTTTTATAGGGGCCTACTCCTAATTTTTTTTATCTATTTTTTTACCCACGACGGAACGGAGACGGTATATGCGGTTTGGGGTGAGAGGATGTTTGTGTGTTTGTTTGTGTAAATCCATGTTGCCATTTTCTCCGAAACTACCAATCCAATTTTGATGCAGTTTACAGTTTTGGATTCGGCTTTAATTGGAGCATGTTTTTAGATAGGTGTTACAATGACAACTCAACAGGGGGCGCTACAGCAAGCAATTTTAATTCAATGTTGCCAATTTTTCTCCAAAATACTAGTCCGATTTTGATGCAGTTTTCAATAATTATTGGTTTGCATTTGATTGGTGCATGTTTTTAGAGAGGTATTATGGTGATAACCTACTATGGGGCGCTGCAGTAAACATTTTTTGAATTATTTTTCATACTTCGTGGGTGCTAGCACCTCTGCCTAATTTTATGACTAGTACTATAAAAGCTATAAAAAATTTCAGTGCAGAAAAACGCAACCCAAACCACGGTGTAACAGTGGTAGGGTACGGCACCCGCGACGGCGAGGACTACTGGCTGGTCAAGAACTCCTGGGGAGAGAGCTGGGGGGAAGACGGATACATCCTCATATCTGCGAGGAACAACAACTGCTTCGTACTAGACTCTCCCTATTACGCTATTGTATAAAATATTGTTAGATTTAATAAATTCCACGTGCTTTTGTAGAAATGTTTTTATTGATGTTATCTTACAGTAAAACCAGCAATTGAGTGTTCTATTGACTAGTCAAATTAATTACGTCAAAACGATAAATTATAAGGTAACTTGTATGAAAACAGACTTAGTGACGTCATAAAATTTAAAAGTACTATTATATATTACTATTATAGACTACAGGCCCATGTTGAAAAAATGATGGGCCATTTGAACCACCAGGTGACCTATCTAGAACGATATAAGAGCATAAAATAATAAGATTCAGCTCTATGCCGTCACTTGTAAGCTGTCCAACTGAGTGCAGGGAAGAATTCGAAAGTACAGGTAGAGGGGGTACATTTTGGTCACATATTTTTGTACGGCAATCTTACCACCGATAGATTCATGTAAAATAATAAGAAAACGCACAGTGCCGTAAAAAAATGGTGCGCCACAAAGTCGGAATTTCTTTTTATTTTCCGACAATTACCAGGGTAAATTTGGTCATTTTATTTTGTACGGCATCTCTGTCATACTATTTCAATAGTGATTTTAATCCATTATTCCGCAACGCCGTACAAAAATCATGCGACAAGGGGGAAAAATCGAGGGTTGCAATCCCCTCTCTTTCCATAATCCAGGGGGTGATTTGACACAACATGAAATAAATTTATATTGAAAGTATTTTATGCATAGATAATATTTTTTCATATGCCGTACATTTTTCTTTGGTCCAAAGGGGAAAAAAGAAATAAAAAAGAAAAATCCATATAACGAAATGTAACGGAACCGGATGAGGAATCAGGCGAAGAAGATGATGACGACATAGGTAAATAAATAAATTAATCTTTTATTTATTTATTTATTTATTTATTTATTGGAAACTTAACAGCTATTTTACATAATCGTGGGTAAACTTAAGCATAACGTAGGATTCTAAGCCAATAATAAAGTTTCACGACAAGTAAAGAGTTGCATGCATAACTTAACAACTAGGTACACAATACTTAATTTATGCAAACAGTAGTGTTCCAGCTATATTATTCAATTAATTAAACAATTAATCAACTTCATTTGGGCAAGCATGATTCTAACTTACTAATAATTTGTTTCCTGAAAACACTTTTGGAGAGGTGGAAGATGTCAATATCGTCAAAATTATCGTTGTAACAACTAGGTAAGCGAGTGAGAACAGAATTTTTTCCATAATTGGTGCGATGCGGAGGAACTCTGAACAGGCGAGTATGTCTAGTTCGAGTCTTGGGTGCACTAAAACCAATACCCGATACCAGGTCCATACTATCAAGTTCACCTCTTACAATAGAAAATAAGAAGCTCATGTCCATTAACACGCGCCTGCTATATAGAGGTAGTACACTATAATGCTTACAATCGTGAAGATATGAGACATGGCGTCTCCTGGTCTTGAAGTTAAGGTGCCGCAGAAATTGCTTTTGTAGTCTTTCTATCCTATCGATATATGTAACATACTGGGGGGACCAAACAGGACTGCCATAGTCCAAGACGCTTTGCACGTATGCGCGGTAAACAGATTTGAGACAGTTGACACTTTTAAATGGAGAGCACGTGCGTATAACGAAACCAAGATTTCTGAACGCCTTACTAGTAATGGTGTCTATGTGGTGTGACATTAGCATCTTGGAATCCAACACAACCCCCAGGTCTCTAACCCGATCCACTCTCGGAACAATGTTATCACCAAATTTGTAAGTGCACTTGATGGGATTTTTACGACGACTGAAACTTATGCACTGACATTTGTCAATGTTCACCGAAATATTATTACGTTTATAATACAAGAATAATGCGTCAAGATCACGCTGTACCAACTCACAGTCCATTCTAGATTTAATGTTCATATAGATCTTCTTATCATCTGCGTACAACAGATGTCGTGCATTGCTAAAGCATTTTCCTATGTCATATAAATAAGCGCAATAGAGTAGTGGTCCAAGATGGGAGCCCTGCGGTACTCCAGAAGGTATATCGATGAAACTAGACTTGAAACCCCCCACAGTAACAGCTTGTGCGCGATTAGTTAAGTACGACCGTATCCAGCGTAACAAGTCCCCATGAATTCCCAGTCTATACAACTTTGCAAGTAGTATATCATGGTGAACGCGGTCAAACGCCTTTTCAAAGTCTGTATAAATTGTATCCACTTGCTCAGCCGACTCCATCCCACACAATACATAATTGCTAAACAGAGCAAGATTAGAACTAGTGGAACGGCCCTTCATGAAACCGTGCTGGGCATGCGGAATCCTCTGTGAGATGATTGGATAAATGATGTTGTATATGATTCTTTCAAAAACCTTACTAATTATTACAAGGATCGATATAGGACGATAATTCTGGATAACTGACTTTGACCCCTTTTTATGGATAGGTATAATATGCGCCTTCTTCCACATACATGGAAATATACAAAGCTGCAATGATTTTTGGAATATCAAGCTTATGGGATATGACAGATTACTGGCACATTTAGACAAAAATATAGCCGGTACTCCATCATAGCCGGGACCTTTGGTCTTGTCAAGTGTCCTCAACATGTTGAAAACCATATCTTCTGTTATAGTTACTTTTGACAAAACATTAAGATGAGTATCACATTCTGCGTCAAGCGTGGACTCGGAACCATCAGAAGGGGCGTTAATAAACACACTGTGAAAAAAGTCGTTGAAGGCCGAGCATACTGCCTGTCCCTCAGTAAAAGTAACACCGTCTGATACAAACTGGTTAGGGTATTGGCTACCACCTCTCACAGACTTGACGTATGTCCAAAGCCCTTTTGGATTACGGCTTATTTTTTTTTTTTTTTTTTTTTTTTTTCTTTTTATTTGGGTAAATTAACAGCAACACGATAACATATTTGCTTAAACAGTATACATAATGGGGTTATAATTGTGTTCCCTACGACATTTACCACAGCTTAGTAAAGTAGTTGTATTAGAGAGAAAAACCGAATTAAAACCGAACCGTTTATAAACAAGAGAATGATAGATAGAATTACTTTAGAATTTCGATTATCTTATTTCGAAAGATACTAGGTCGCATTGCCACAATGTCTATGCCATTGAATTTTCTGTTGTATAAATCGACTATGCGATATATTGGGGAACGTACCCCTGCGTTGGTACGGCAGCGGTACGTTGCAAAAAGTTGACAAGGCTTCCGGCAATGCGTCCTAATAGGTATCCTATATGCTATTTTATTAATAAGGGTATTACAATCGTACCTGTCATTACAAATATCATACAACAACATTGTTTGAAGCAATATACGTCTATTTTCAAGTGTAAGGATATCATACTTTTCTAGTAGCTGTTCATAGGTTAAATAGTTGTGGTAACATCTGTACTGCATACATCGCAAAAACTTCTTCTGGACAGTCTCTATTTCCTGCTTATATCTACTATAGTAAGGGTCCCATATGGACACTGCGAATTCCACTTGGGGTCGTACTAGTGATTTGTAAAGATACAAGTAAGTGGTTGGACGCGTGAATGTCTTGGTGTTTCTCATTACGAACCCGTACATTTTAAACGCTTTGTTAACTATGTTGTCTATATGTAATTCTAGGTGAAGCTTGCAGTCCAACGTGACACCTAGATCTCTAATTGAGTCAACTACATCTAGCTGTACACCGCAAAGTGTATAACTGTATTGGAGGATGTGCATTTTCTTTGTGAAAGTAATAGATTTACATTTACTTAGGTTTAGACTTAGTTTGTTATTCACACAATAAGTAGAGAAAGAGTCTAGATCATTTTGGAATTTCATGAGATCATCGGTGTTGGCAACTGTATGAAATATTTTGAGGTCATCTGCGTACAATAAAAAGTTACAAAATTTAAAACAATTGGATATGTCGTTAATGAATATTATGAATAACAAGGGGCCCAGGATAGAGCCTTGTGGTACTCCAGAGCTCACAGGTACAAAGTCAGACTCATAACCATTCAATACGACTTTTTGGGTTCGATTACTGATATACGACTTGAACCAGCGCCATAAATCTCCACGTATGCCGTTAAAGGCAAGTTTGTCGAGAAGTATTTTGTGATCTACCCTGTCGAAAGCCTTTCGAAAGTCCGTGTACACGCTATCTGTTTGCATATTGTTATCCATGTTTTCAAAAAGATTAGTAGTGTAAGCTAATAAATTTGTGTTTGTTGATCTACGTTTAAGGAAACCATGTTGTTGTGGTATAATAAAATTGTGAATTGATGGGTAAATAATATTATGTACCAGCCTCTCGAAAAGCTTCGACAGGGCGGGTAAGATTGAGATCGGACGATAATTTTCTGCTTTAGTTTTGTCGCCACCTTTGAATACTGGTATGATGCGTGCAGCTTTCCAGACTTCTGGGAACACGCCTTCGTGTAAACATAGGTTAAATAGGTGTTGTAGAGGTTTGCTTATAACATCAGCAGTTGATTTGAGAAAAAAAGGAGAAATGTTATCTAACCCAGACCCCTTGGTTATGTCAAGAGCTCGTAGTCCTTTATAGACAGCATCTTCAGTAATTTGTATGTGACTAATGATAAGATCAGACTGCTGATTAGTATCTGGTATATTTTTGTCATCATAGCTGTCGGGGACATAAGAAGGTTCAAATACAGATTCAAAGAATGATGAGAAAAGATGACACGTTTCTTGGGGATTAGTCGAGGTAACATCTTGATATGTTATGTTATTGAGGGTATCGGGTCTAGTTTTTAGATTCTTTACGTATGTCCAAAAATATTTCAAGTTGACTTTTATGCCATCCTCAACCAAATTTAAGTATCTTTTGTAACACTCCTCTGATACAGTACTGAATCTGTCTCTGTACATGGAGAAGATTTGATAATCAGCTATATTTTGGTATTTTTTCCATTTGATCCATGCTTTTTTCTTATTTTTATAAATGTGAATGAGGGCTGGTGAGAACCAAACAGGGAATTTGGAAGATTTAATTACTTTAGAGGGCACATGTTTTTTAATTATTGAGAGAATATTTTGATAGAAGACAGATACAGCACTTTCCGCATTGAGGTTAAGAAATAGGTTGCTCCAGTTTGTGTTAGATATATCGTTATTAATTACTGAGTAGTCAGCATTTTTGAAATTATATTCGATTCTAGGCTTATTGGCGACAGATACGAGCTGATCATTAAGTGGTAAGAGAGTAACGAAAGGTGGATGCGCAGGATCGATTTTAACAAGTGGTACTGGAGCAAGTGTGGACTTGCCATCGGGAATATTAGTAATGAATAAATCTAAAATTCTGTCATCAATATTTTTATACTTATTTGTTTGATAAGCATTGAGGAGGTTCATAAAGTTTATTAACTGTTTATTTTGTAAGCAATAATTACTATACATCACTGGCTCTGAGTGTGTATGGCAGTCGCGCCATTCAAGAGTAGGTAAGTTATAGTCGCCAATTACTAAGAACTTATCTATGTTAGTGGACTGAAGTATGGCAGTTAAATATTCTAGATGTTCCGTGTAAACATTTGAGTTCATACTGGGTGGTATATATACAGCACTGATAAGGATATAGTGGTTACGAGTACGTAAGTCGACGAGTATGTGATCTACCAGAGGGGAAGTCGGCCGGGGAGGGCGCGCCGGCCGGCCGCTCGACGCAAGCGCAGCCTCAGACACGTCCCAGCGCCTCGCATCAAGCCCGTGCCGCACCGCCACTAGCACACCACCGCCGTCCTGTCGCCCACATGCTATGAGATCGCGGTCATAGCGAAAGACTTGATATCTAGGGTCCAGTACTTCAGTGTCAAAAATATCGCTCTGAAGCCATGTTTCAACCAAAATGATGACGTCATAATTATGTGCTAAAATGTTCATATAAAGCCTGTGTAGCTTAGTTTTCAAACCTCGGCAATTTTGATAATATACTGATAAATTGCTATCCATAAATGGTTATTAATCTATTAAATAGTATCGGGTGAAAAGTAGTGATATGGTAATGAGAGACCAAAGACTCACACGACGTGCATGTATCAACAGTATACCTCGTCCTTTCATGTTTATGACATGAGTAAATAGTAGAAATAAGCAGGCAAGTATATGTAACCAACCTATGTAGTCCACCCATCGAGTATGCGATGCAAGGCAATAACGATGCAGAGTACATGATTAACAATAAAAATAAAAGTAGAAACTGCAATGTGTCATAGGTAGTATTAATTATTTCTAATAGTCCGCTATTGATATGTACGGCCAACAATAAGTCTTGATTACATCCAATCTGAGATATTTCAAGGTACAGGTTATGGATAATTATTTTAATTTTTAAGTAAACAACATGAAGTTTTGTGTAAGAAGTATTAATTAAGGAAAGTTGCAGTGAAATGAAGTTAGGTACACAAAGATGGCCATGAGTCGGCCGCAATAAGACGTTATTCGAATAAGTGCTTAATTGTTTCTTAATAGGACAAACTTTGCGGTGCAGCGGTATCGAATATAATAATATTAATGATTTACAATGCTCCAAGACCGGAGTATCCTTACCCAAACGTAACACACTCATATAAATACACACGGCATATACGCTTATTAGTTTACACTTGTATTTGAGATGACATCCTTTAACATTATTTACTATATTACATGTTGGTATTTTTATTATGACAGCTGCTTGAGAATCTGAAATACTATATAATCTATTCATGAACTGATCAGTCGATCCTAGTAATGTCCGTAGGTGACCTGATCGCAATAGCGCGAGAGGTGTCAGATTTACGAACCAGGATTGTTCCATGTTTGATCCAGACATGTTTGTAGTCCTTTTTCTTCGCAGCCTCTCGACATTGGCGAAAGAGCAGCTTGTTACTCAGGGTAAGATGCTCGTTGACATAAATATTCAGTGGGGATCCAGAAATTGATAACTTGGTGGTATCTAAGCCCTTAGTAGCGCGACAAGCGGCGATCACGTTATCACGATGCATTCTATTGCAAAACTTCACTATAATATTTTTTGGACGCTGGTCTTTCTGGTCGGCATGCGGAACTCGGTGTACGGCGACGATGTCAGTCGCACGAATAGGGTACCCGACTGCGCCACCCAGGCATTCCAGTATGTTTATGAGGTTTTCACCGCGGCGGTCTGGGATGTTAGACACTTCTATATTACATTGCCTGGCCTGCTGTTCTAGGGATGTTATTTTTTGCTCAAGTGACTGAATATGTAATATAGGGGAGGTATATTGAGAAGTTTTATCTTCAACTTTTTTCAAACGTAGTTCAATATCATCCTGCCTACCCGAGGCAAAAAGAAGAGCTTTTTCCATCTCGGTAACAGTTTTATTGAGATTATCATAGTTTGTTGTAATTTTTGCAATGTTCGTATTAATAATAGATAGCTCGGAGGTAATTTTCGAGAGTTCCAGAGAAACGGTGGAACTAATAGCCGATGCTACAGTTCTAGATATGCATTCTGTAATTTTGTTATTCCAAAGTGACATTTGAGTCTCGAATTTGTTCTCAATCAGTCTCAAAAATTTGTCATACTCAGGGTTTTCGGGCCGTTTTCTATCTCGGGTATTGACGTTGGCGTTATCGCGATCCACGGACATCAAAGTGGAAACATCGCCGACGGAGGAGAACCTACTCGGCGGAGTGCGGTCAGCGGCCATAACGCAAACGTTAGCGTTAAAGTTACTTGCGTGTGATACGTATTTGCAAGGCCAAGCAGTGCAACAAGGACGAAAAATATGATACTGTCCTTTATCGCATCGGTGAGGTGAGGTAAACTCAGGTACCCCGCGCCGCAAGCTGTGCGCGATGACCGATGAAGAGTAAACACTGATTTCACACGATTTTAGCCACTCAGTAATAGCACCACGAATGATATTTGTTTGTTTGCATGTACGTTCTTTTATTAAATAAATTGATAGCACTACCACTCTCAACGCGTTCTAAACAATAACTTATGTTAGATTCAGTCCTAGAAATGAACTCACGAAAACATTTTTTCTGTTCGCGATGTTGCCGGTCACGAAGCATAGCGAACTCTAAGTAATCACGGGGATTGCCGAATTTTTTCCATCTTTTGTGTAATTTATTCTTCTCTTTAATAATTTTCACCATGGATGAATTAAACCACGTAGGATATTGAGAATTATTGTATTTTTTTACTAAAGGGACAAACGTTTCAATACAATCGTTGATTATTGCGTAAAACCTAGTCACGGCATCATCCACCGTACAAGCATGCAAAACTCCGGACCAATCAGTTTGACTTAAGTGGTTATTTACAGCATCGTAGTCACAACGGTAAAAATTATGTCGTCTATTAATTTGTTCGGTAAAGGATGTGACATATAAGTCCGCTATTTCGATCGTGAAGGCCGGATGGTGTGTGTCTTCCTTCAAGAGCCTATTATTGTTGTCGGATTTGAGTACACTGAGAGGGAGGTTACAAAATGCTAAGTCAAGTGTTCGACCGATGGCGTTTGTAATGCAGTTGTATTGTTGTAAACCTTGGAATAATATGTCTTCAACGAAAGGAGTAGCCGCAGATTGAAGCTCCTTTGTTCCGATGTTGACCAACTGATAACTACCACCGTCTGACCATTGTAGGCAAGGAAGATTAAAATCCCCTACCAGTAAAACTGTGTCAGTCAAATGGGTAGATACAATGTCCTGTAATGATCTTTCAACTTCTTTCAGTTGAGCTGGTATATTAGGGCTGCCAGACGGGATATATGCTAAAATAATGTGTAAATTGACAGGCGTGTCTAGAATTTGGGCGGAAATAGTGGCACAAAGTAGCTCGGCCATAGTACCACTAAAATCAAACCGCACGCTGGCGTTGAATTTACGTTTAATACAAATCATAACCCCTCCCCCACCCTCTTTATCGGTACGTACCAGATCACGGTCGCGACGAAACAATTCGTATCTATTATCGCACAGCTCACCATTCAAAATGTCACTTTGTAGCCATGTTTCTTTACATCTTTAATTTGTACGTAAGACTTTGATTTTGACGAATACATATTTATGTTTCAGAAAATAATAGAGAAGATAATTCGGACGTCGATGAAGACGTTGATTCCGATAACAACTCAGCAACTGATTCCGATACTGAATAATTTGAAGAAAATCCATATTTTTTATTATCTTCATTAAATTTATCAATTTTTTCTAAAAAATGACCATTTGTTTTATTATTATCATACAATATATTGATTTTTTCTAAAAAATGATTGTTTTATTTATTCACATCATTACAATGAAACAAATCAATTATATGTATGTATCAATAATGTTTGAAGTATATATTAAATCAAAAAGTATATAAAACTGTTGATACTGGGATTGACAGTTTCAATTCTTGGACATAATATACACACCGTTTCAGTTCAGTTAGACGTCGTAGTGATTTTATCATATTATCAATTGTTCTCTTCAAAAATATGTTAATGCCGTACTTTATCAGATGGCCATAAAGTACCCTTAAAACTGTAGCGTCACTTTCATCAGCCTAAAAGATATGGTCTGCATAAAAATGTACGGCATCATTTTTTCCTAATTTATCTATGTTAATACTATTTAAAACAAGGTATAAATCGTACAAAACTGCTATATTTCATTTATCTATGATATTTACATTTTTACAATAATCAGTAAAATTGCAGTTTTTGTATTTCTCTATAAATTTTTTTACAACGGTTTGTTTTGAACGGCAATACTATATAACAATTGTATTTTACAATATAATGTTAAAAAAAAAGTTCCCGTACAGGATCAAATGATTTTACAGCTCTATAAATCAAGGATACAATGAAATTAAGATAGTTATTGATATACATTCAAATGAACAATCATTTTTTGACGGCATTATTTTTTATAGTACTTTTGAGTGCTAGATAATGTTTTATAACCAAAGCCGTACTTTTTCAAATCACCCCCTGGACTACGGAAAGAGAAGGGACAACCCTCGATTTTTTCCCCTTGTCGCATGATTTTTGTACGGCGTTGCGGAATAATGGATTAGAATCAGTATTGAAATAGTATGACACAGATGCCGTACAAAATAAAATGACCAAATTTACCCTGGTAATTGTCGGAAAATAAAAAGAAATTCCGACTTTGTGGCGCACCATTTTTTTACGGCACTGTGCGTTTTCTTATTATTTTACATGAATCTATCGGTGGTAAGATTGCCGTACAAAAATATGTGACCAAAATGTACCCCCTCTACCTGTACTTTCGAATTCTTCCCTGCACTCAGTTGGACAGCTTACAAGTGACGGCATAGAGCTGAATCCACAGAAATCTAAATAATAAAGTAATAGAAGTGCTTAGTTCGCGTGACCTTGTGGCCACTCTGGTGGCTTGGACGACACCAGCGCGTGAACTGATGTTCAGTCGCTCGCGCACCTCGGCGACAACAAGTGCAACGAAAAATGGTGTTTTGCAGCGTTGCCCAGTGTGGAAATGCATCTGCAACGTGTAATTACGTTAATAAAGGGATAACATTTCATCGGTAAGTTGATTTATGTACTAATATTGTTGTTATTAGTCAATTTCATTTCAAACCATAACCTTAATTATAACACGATATGAATATTACAACTTGCGAAATTTTCATAAAATTTTCGTATTACAAAAAGAAATGAATTACGCAATAAACAATAATTCATTGCTTTCGTATTTATTGTGATACGGCCGCACAAAACTGTCGCGAGCTAGTGATGTGCTAAATGCTTCAAAATTCGGGTCATTTCCTCGAGATGGTGCATAATATTAAATAATTATTATTATAAAATAAATATAAAAGTGCGGGAATTGAACGCGCTAATGACGTACATACCTATATTTCCATTCATCGACATCAAGCCCCGGTTGAAATACCTGGGGCTCGTACTCGACGGTCGGTGGGACTTCGGAGAGCACTTCCGAAGTCTGCGCCCCAAACTGTTGGTGTCAGCTAACGCGCTGATGCGGCTGCTGCCCAACTTGAGGGGCCCAGAGGACTCCTGCAGGAGACTCTACGCGGGTGTCGTGCGGTCCATGGCCCTGTACGGGTGCCCCGTGTGGGCGGACGCTCTGCAGGCCAGGTTCGTGCAACTGCTGCATGCACCGCAGCAGACGATGGCCTGCAGGGCCATTAGGGGGTACCGCACGATATCCTTTGAAGCGGCGAGTCTCCTAGCCGGATCGCCACCGTGGATCCTGGAAGCGAGATCCCTTGCGGCACTGTATCGGTTCCGTAAGGAGGCGCGGGAGCGGGGATACGATCCCGAGCCCGAAGACATTCGGGCCGAGAGGTCCCGGCTCCACGGGATCATGGTGGCGGAGTGGGAGCGACGACTTGAGCAACGACGCGCAGGGCATGCCGTCATAAAGGCGGTAAGGTCCATCATGGGGGAATGGCTCGAGAGGCCACATGGCAGCCTCTCGTATCGACTGACGCAGATTATCACCGGGCACGGGTGCTTCGGGAGATATCTGTGTCGGATCGAAAAGGAGCCAACGTCCGAGTGCACGCTCACCGAGTGTCCGGCATGGGCCGGACCGAGGTGGGAGCTAGTGGCGGCCCTGGGAGTGAGAGTTCTCACCCTCGCCACCCTGCTCACAGCAATGGTCCGCTGCGCGGACGCGTGGGCGGCCGGCGTCTCCTTCAGCGAGCAGGTAATGGTCGTGAAGGAGACGGCGGAGCGGGAGAGGCGGCGCGAGCGAGAAAGACTCGCGGATCTCGCCGCCCGCGCGCGCAGGCAACTCGGGCGTCGGAGGGCACTGACTGACCTCCGTCCCCCATGAGCGCGGGCCTGGGGGTGACGGGTGGAGCCGCCTGTCACCCCAGCAGAAGCAGGCCACGGCGGCGGCGCGCTAGATAGCGCGCCTCCCCATTCCGGGGGCGAGTTGGGGACACCGTTGTCCCCCCTCCTGAGGAGGGCCAGACCGTAAGAGATGGCCCTGGGTCAGCCGGGGTGCGAGGGATATGTCTATGACAACCTCACCTCCGGCCTAGCACCAAGACCCACAGTCGGCGTGCGGTTTTAGTCGGTTCGAGTCCGACATAACCTCCGCTTCCGGCTCCGGCAGGGGGGTATCCGAGGGGATTTCCGCACGGAAAAAAAAAGAAAAAAAAAGGTAAAAACTTATTAGCGCGTTCAATTCCCGCACTTCTATATTTATTTTTATTTGATATGTAACGCGATAGTTTAAAAACTGTGATTGTCGAGTTCTAAATAGCCATCTAATCTTAATGTATTTCAGATTTCCTCAGGATGCACACAGAAAAGATAAGTGGATATCTGCCACGGGCAAAAAAAAATGGTTCCCGACAAACAACAGTCGCATTTGTTCGTTGCATTTTACCGAGGACAGTTTTAACAACTCAACAAAGCGACGTACACTTAAAAAACATGCAATACCTATACTTAATACATGGAAACTAATTAATGTAGTAAGTCAGCTTTATAAATATTTTTTAATGTTGAGTTATTTTGAATGTTTTCATTGGAATCGTAATGTATATCGTTATTCGTTGTTAATATAATAAGAAAATAAAAGTACCTACTCTATTCATCTATGTATTTATAACACTCGATAAATTTAATGTTTACCTTGTAGGTCACAAATAATGAAGAACCTAACTCAGCAGTACCGAATCCTCCAGTAGCGTTATCAGCTCCTAGCTCACCCAGCTGTTCACGTAAACGTACAATTTCGCAAGCCATAATAATTGTAAGTTTTAATTTGATACAGCATAGTTAGTTGTATTTACATTTATTGCACCGTATCTAATATTTAATACCAAATATTTTTTCAGTCAACAGACAATCAGCAAATGAGAACGGCTGAATCTGAAGCTGACGTTACAGATACACCAAAAAAAAGGAAACTACGTGCTGAAGTGGACCAACAGAAAAATATTATTAGGCAACAACGTTTGAAAATAAAACGTTTACAATGTAAAACTAGGCGTTACAAAAAAACAATTTCAAAGTTCAAAGAGTTAATAAAAAGTTTAGAAAATAAGCGGCTTATTAGTGGGGACCAGGCGTGCGTGTTAGAGGACATGAATGTTACCGCATGTTCAATATGGTATAAAAGCTAGGAATAAACTAAATAAGAAATGCATAAAGTTTTGTGTTAACTCGTCAATAGATGGCGCTTTGCAACTTATCTGCATCGTGTATCCTTACCAAATAGAAAACTTAGTTCGTAGATCTTCGATAGATGGCGTTGTACCATTCTCTAGATCGCGATATGGTTTCGTTACCGAAACCATTATAAAAGGTCATTTTTATTCAAATATATTGTCGATCAACATCAGAATACAGTTGTGGTTTTATTTATAGTCAAACCCTTCTAATAATTCCTCAAATCGTCTAACCGATCGTCCAAACATCGCGGCAACGTGTTGTGTGCCCAACATATGGTTCTATCGAGTCAAATCGATTTTTATGATACGAGCGAGCGAAGCTACGGTTACCTCGTTCATCCTGTGATACTCGCACTGGATCGCTGCGCAAGAGTACACAGTTTCCAGCAGCAGCGAACGCCGGTATGAGTGAGCCAAGCAGCAGTGCCATCTGGCGTTTGTGAACGGAAATCGAACCGGAAGGTGCCAACTACGATTGCCGAGAAGTGAGCCAAGCAACAGCGCCATCTGACGTTTGTAACCAGAAACCAAACCAGAAGGCGCCAACTTCGATTGTTGAAGTGAGTCAGTGCAACTCAAAACTGTGAGTACATTTACTACTAATACATAGTGCAGTGCAAATTTGGAATTTATTTACATGAAGATTTTAACATAGACAATTAAATAAGAAACTTCAACTTAGAAAATAATTATTTCAAATTTTGAAGACTTAGTAAAATTTAAGTGAAGTGTAAGAATTCAATTGGAATTTGTTACTTAGAAACTTTAACATCAATTTGAACTTAGAAAATATTTCTCTCAAGATTCAAGGACTTAGTATAATTTAAGTTTATTGGTTTATTATTATACTATGTGCATGTTAGACTTAGCATAATTTTAGAAAAAACGAGGGATCGCGGAGCCTATGCCCGATTTTTGTTAAAGTTACATTATATTCCAAACACTTGTAAAATTTTTGTAAAATTTTCTAACTTGTAAAGTAGAATTTTTTAACTTGCAAAATATTTAAAAAATGGAGGGATTAGTTCAAGTGTTGAAAAATACTCAAACGATTATCCAAAAGGGATTGATTAATTTTAAAAAGAGCCCAAAAGATAGGCTAACTATAGAGTATGTCGATACCTCCCACGCATTAAGTCGTAACTCCAAAAGTCAAATTTTACAGGGAAGCCGTTTTTAGGAACATTAGTGTTTTGCTGACTCTGTACAAAGTTTTTTACTAAAGTTATCATTCTATATGACTAATAATTGACTTCAAAATGTTATAACAGTCTTTTGGCGTAATAAATAATCATATTTAAGAGAATAAAGGCCAATTTAGTAACTTACGACCTTATACGCGTTGCATAAAGGTCGTATCTCGTTGTTACGTCCATATGCTACTACTAAAACCTACTTAGACAACGCAAATAAAGTCGTATGTTTAAAATACGACCTTATGCGACGTTGCAAACAGTCATATGTCAACAAAATTATGGTCGTATCTAGGGTATAATAAATGAAAACCACAATAAAACCTATTGAGATCAGCTTTATTACAACAAATTATACACTATTTCAATCTTCTTACATTATTTTTCTAATAATAGGAAACTTAAAACAAAACAAAACAACACTTCTAAAATCTTTTACGATTATAGGTACTTATGAAAAAATATAACAGCCTTTTTCTTTTTGAAATTGTCCTTATTATAGCTTTATCTTATTAATAAAAAAATATGAATAAATGTATCAAAAAATATAATGTGTAATCTAGGTACATCTTGTAACAAATATTTAAAACATAAAAATCTAATTCTTGGAAACAAAAAATCAAAACTTTACTCCTAAGAAATTATGTTTGGTTTATCTACTTACTAATTAATGATCAACATTATAAAGATGTATAAAAATCAACATAGAATCATATAAAAATATAATTAAAGTCATATTACTGTTTATTAGCACTAATCGGATGATGAACTCTCTTCTACAGATCCTGCAACAGTGTCATTATGCGATAGTTGTTGATAAAAATTATGGTATTCTTGAGGTATTATACGTCCTTCACAAAGACTTAATAAATCCTTAAACTTTGCTGATGTTACACATAAATGATTGGCGTAACATTGGTTCAAATCACTTTCAATTACTTCTAATGAAATATTGTTCCTTCTTCTCGATTCATACCCCTTTTTAGTTATTAAGCTCATATAATTTTCTTCCTCCAACTGATATCGATAGTTCAAAATATGGGATTCATTTGATACTACTTGAACTTCTCGTATTTTGGTCCATAATATTTTTTGATTCCTACTATTTTTAACCCAATTTCTACCCTCTAGTAATGTTTTGTAATTGTAAAAATCTGACAGACTCATTTCAATTACATTATAATTCGGAGGGTTCACTTTGGACCATCTAACTAAAGCAAACCATTGCGCTGGCGTGTATATAAGTTTATTTTTTGCGTTTCTCTCTATTAGGGCATGAACAGAGTCTGCCTCATTTTGTGTATGACCACGCTCTAAAAACCTATGAGTTATTGTTACTCCATACTTTTTAGCGGCATAAGTATAAAAAGCAAAGACAATTCGGTTTCGATTTTGGCCCGCACAATTATCGGACCAAAACCTAAATTCTTTGGCACCATCTTCTACTTTAGACTCAATAAATTTAGACAAGCAACTTGCCACTTCACATGCTCCGTGTTTGCCATTAATCTCAGGCCACATATAACAATAACCTTCTTGACTAGCAAGATCAAACACTGTGAAATTGTAAATAGACAATTTTCTTTTGTAATAGAATAAACCTACATTGCCATGGGGACAATTCAAAATTTTTTGGAAATCGAAACAGGCTGTAATTATTTTTCCTTTATTTTCTATAGCTTCTTCTTTATCTTTAGCCTTAATTTCTCGCGCTATTGTTTTGTTTTTCATGTGCTGTTCTTGCTTTTGCTTTTCTTCTTCAGTTAACGTATTTTTGTTTATATTATATGTATGGCATTCGTTACAAATATCTTTTTTCGGTTTATGAAATGAAATATTGAAGTTTTGATTTACAATGTCACGATACTGTCTTGCTGTCTTTGCTTTGTTAAATATATTTTCAGTAACACACCACTCATTGTACATACAAAACATTTTTGTGAATGTAAGATCACTATCCAGGTATAGCTTAGTAGATTTTTTGCGCACATAATGAGATTCGACTGGCTGGAATGTATTAACATGTCTTATAACTCCTTCCTTTATTTGGTCATCTATGACAATGACTCTGGTTCCACCACGCCGATCAGGAGAGACAGACCCACCACCTAAGCGCCATTTTTTCAATGCTGTTTGAACTGTTCTCTCCCCTATAGAAATCGTGTTTAGGAACATGGTTTTACAAACTAATATTTTATTAGGTACATCAGAGTTCGGTTCGACAATAGGTAAAAAATATCTAACGGATCGTTTACGTCTAGATACAGCATTTGAAGTAGAAGGATACCTAGTGTCGGTTTCTTCGGTATGATTAACAATGTAATCCCATTGTCTAGAGTACTCTAGAGTGATCTCCAAGTTGCCAAAAAGAAGCAAAAATACGTTCACGTTCCTGTGTATTAAGTTTTTGGTAGTCGGCAAGTATGTGGACATGGCTCTTTTAAAATTTTTGCATCTCTAGGTATTCCATTTCTACTCATATAACCCTTCCCTAAATTTTTTAAGCATTTTCTTTTTATATCCTTCCATTCATCACGGTGACGCTGACGTTTTCGACCAATCCTTCCTGATGGAGTATTGTTATTAGATGAACACGGAGAATCCTGACTCGAAATGGTACTACATTCTGGTGTACTGACTCTACGACCACTACTAGAGGAACAATCTGAATCGCAAATTAATACATTTCGGATTTGAGGGGTCGAAGCGACAACGTCATGTGCTATAAAATCAGCATTTGGAGAGGGCATTGGTGTTATATCCAAGGAATATTGGCTTACCGGTCTTTGTGCAATTAAAACTTCAGCACTCTGTTCCTTGTCTGTAGTTTCAACAAGAGCTTTTGTCGTAAAGGATGGTATTGGCAGAATAGAAGCTGAATAGTTACTGTCTAAACTATTAGGTATTTCGTCATGAGTGCTTTCTATTATATGACTACTACTTGTGCTGCTATGCATAAAAGATTGTCCGAACATTGTCTTATATAAATCCCAGTGGGCCACAGCCTCACGCGGTACTGGCGATTCTGAAAAAAAGTAACTCGATTATAGATGATAAAATAGGTGTATCAGTATAAAAAAAGGTGAATAGTATATAAATAGGGTATATAAATAGATGTATTTACAAGAAACGCGAAAATAAATAATTTTATACATATTTACAACAGTTTTTAAATAACAAATAGTTGTATCTTTGTTTTGTAACTAAGTATAAAGTCTTAAGTTTATGATACGTTCTTGTACATTTATTTATTTTTAAATTACAACATCGCATAATGTCGTAAGTATAAGTTACGACCTCTAGAGTATTTTTGTTGAGTAGTAAAAAGTCGTAACTAACCATCGCACCCACTAAAGAAACGGCGTATAAAGTCGTAACACAGATGTTCCGACGTTATGCGTTGTAATCGCTTAATTTTGTATTTTACCCATAATATCATGAATACTAACAATATGACTTTGACATTATGATAACATACATAAACAAACACTTTATTCACATAAAATGTACGACAATTCAATAAAACTTACCATTTCTATCTTGTTTATCGGCCGTTATTTCTTCGGTGTTAGGTACAGTATCATTTAAAACTAAATTCAAAATATTTTTCGAACGTGTGTTACTCATTTTCACTTTTTGATAATTAGGTAATAAATCTACAACTCGTGCGAGTTAACATGGCACCTGGCTCGGGGCTTTGCGCGGGGGAGCGGGAGGCGTGTACGCTGACGCTACTAGCCTCGCACGGCGAGAGCGGGGTCGCGCGCGGGGAAGCGGGAGGAGGGTGTCTTCGAGGCAGGTGCCATGTTAACTCGCACGAGCTATAAGTCTTATTTGTAAAGGAATACTTCAGGAAACTTAATTATTATGAATATTTTCGTTTGCGGTTGCCGCATGTCATACGACGTCGGTACTGTGCTGTGATTGGCCCGTGCGCCGCTCGGGGATCGGCGCACATCGTCGCTACTCACCATCCGACGGTTTGCGCGGGAGCGTTCAAATGTTGTGACTATTGACGATTGAAAAACTCGTTAATTATTGAATATTTTTATATTCTGAGTTCATATTTTGTATAATATGATATAATACTGCCCTAATGGAACAAAAGGTCATTTTGATAAAAAAATGTGTTCCGACTTTTTGCGTTGGTGGTATCGATATGGAAACGAGGCTCGAGTTGTTAGAAAAAGATTGGGCTAAGTTTCAAACAGCTAATACAAAGTTATACGAAAACCATGAGAAGTTAGAAACGGAAATGCTTGGGCAAATGTATGATGCTACTGAGGAAACTTATGTATCGTACAAATGTTTACTCAAGACCTTATTAAATAAATGTAAAGCATGTAGTGTACCTGAACCGTCCCTTAGCAAAGAGGGGTCAAATTCTAAAAGTTCACCAGCAAAACTGGTTAAAATTAGTATTCCTACATTTAGCGGTAAATATGATGAATGGACGATATTTAGAGATTTATTTTTGTCCCTTGTAGATAGAAATGATAGCTTAGATAAAGTTCAAAAAATGCATTATTTAAAATTACATCTTACCGGTGAAGCTGAGCAGTTTGTTAGACATAAGGAAATTTCTGAATTAAATTACACCCAGTGTTGGGCTAATCTAGAAAAAAGATATAACAATAAAAAATATATCGCAAGTTGTATTTTGAAAAAAATTCTCAGTCAGAAACGTATGTCAGTCGAGTCAGCAACCGGTATTAAGGATTTATTAGATACAACGAATGATTGTCTTAGTGCTCTTACAAATTTAAAGGTTGACGTATCTACATGGGACCTTATCATCATCCATATCGTTGCGTTTAAGTTAGATCCCGAAACACGTAAACAATGGGAGTTAAGCGCAAATACTTATGATAATAATGAATTGGCTACCTACGAACAACTTGCCACGTTTTTAGAAAATCGTTTTCGCGCGTTGGAATGTATCGAACCAAAAAGAGTTCACCAGAGCACCAGTTCACATGCCCCCAAATCCATGGTGGCAATGAGTTCTGGCAGCATCCGTTGCGAATATTGCACTGAGTCACATAAGGTTTGTTTTTGTAAGCAGTTCGCCAAACAAACAGTAGACGTCAGACGTGAATTTGTTGCAAAAAATAAGCTTTGTTTTAATTGTTTGGGTAAGAACCACAATGTTTACAACTGCAAAAATAAAACACATTGTAAACTGTGTCAAAGGCGACATCATTCCTTACTACATATAAGTGGTGAGTCAACAAAGGATGATAAGGCAGCGCCAGCAAATTCGACAAATGATAGTAATAGCTCAACAGTTAGTACTAGTCATGTAGTCTCCGGCGTGTCTGCAATTCCCCGACAGGTTTTATTAGCCACCGCACTAATAAACGCCGAGTCCAAGACGGGGGAGTTACAGGTAGTACGAGCTTTATTAGATCAAGGCTCTCAGGCGTGTTTCATTACTGAGGCCACAGTCCAATACTTAAGACTAGCTAAAACTCCTATTCAAGGAGTTGTGTCAGGATTAGGTAATAAATCAACCATTGCAAGGTATATAGTTCATTTCAATATTCAGTCGCGTATAGATCCACAGTTCAAATTAGAAATAACAGCCTACGTATTGAGCAAGATCACTTCCTACCTTCCTGAGCAAAGCATAAGTAAAGGTGTTTTCGAGTGGCTCGATATAGCAACCCTCGAGTTAGCAGATCCACAATTCAATAAGTCTAATAAAATTGACATATTATTAGGTGCAGATGTCTATAGCTGCATCTTGAAGGAAGGCCTAATGCGAAGTCCATCTGGTACTCTGATCGCCCAGAACACTAACTTAGGATGGGTGTTGTCAGGTACTGTAAGTAGACCAAATAATCGTTCAGGTTATACACATAGTGATATTACCGCAATGCATGCAAAAATTAAAGAAGACGACCTTCTCAAACGTTTCTGGGAGGTTGAAGAGCAAATTAGTAATACAAAGATACTTACCCCGCAGGAACAAAAGTGTGAAAAGTTTTATAGCGACACTAAGACAAAACAATGGCAGGTACGTAGTCAGATTACCATTCTGCGTTAAGGATCCGCAGTTTAAGGATTCTCGTTCGATAGCTGAAAGTAGATTTAAGTCTTTAGAAAAGAGGTTAGAAAGGAACAAAGAGCTTAAAGATCAATATACTGAAGTAATGCATGAATACTTACAGTTAAATCATATGAGACCGGTACAGGAAGACGATGACAAAAAAGGTATAGCTGCTTACTTACCTCACCATGCAGTGATACGAAACGACAAGTCCACTACAAAGGTACGGGTTGTATTCAATGCATCTGAAAAGTATAGGCAGGGTGTTTCATTAAATGATACGCTAATGGTAGGTCCATCTCTACAGGCTGATTTGAGACACACAGTAATGAGATGGAGAGTTCACCCGATCGGTCTTGTAGCAGACATCATCAAGATGTACCGTCAGATAAGAATTGCTGAAGAGGACACCAAATATCAACGTATACTTTGGCGAGACAGTCCTCAACAAGAAATTAAAGATTACGAGCTGCTAACAGTCACCTTTGGTACGGCACCTGCTCCGTATCTTGCAATTAAAACACTTCATCAAATAGCATACGATGAAGGCAAAAATTACCCGAACGCTGTAGATAAAGTATTAAATAGCTTCTACATGGATGACCTAATGACTGGCTATTACAGTGTAGAAGAGGATATTACAATATATAAGGAAATGACGGAATTATTAGCAAAGGGTGGTTTTTTATTACAAAAGTGGAACAGTAATAATACAGAAATTTTAGATAAAATACGTTCAATAGAGATAAAAGCGATTGAAGCTGCATCCAGCAAAGATAAAATAAGCAAACAGGCTGAAAGCATAAAAACTGATAATAATGAGGAAATTATTAAAGAAAGCAAAGAAGTAGAGATCAAAATAGATAGTATAATTAAAATATTAGGACTTACCTGGGACCGTAGTAAGGATTCCTTCCAGTACAAGGTGAATCTCCCGCCGCTCACAAGTGCACCTGTAACAAAAAGAGTTGTGATTTCGGATATAGCAAGGTTATTTGACCCTCTTGGGTGGCTAGCTCCAAGTGTAGTGTTAGCAAAGATATTTATACAGAAATTATGGCTCGCAGGTATCAATTGGGATGAAAGACTAAGCAACGAATTAACACAAGAATGGAATACTTACCGTCAGGAACTATCACTGCTTGGCCAAGTCAGTATACCCCGTTGGCTGGGCATAAATTCGAGTGATAAGTTAGAGATTCATGGATTTTGTGACGCGTCTAAGGCAGCCTATTCAGCTGTCGCATACTTGCGAATGATTGACGTCACAGGTAAGGTTAAGGTTGCTTTGTTAGTTGCTAAAACCAGAGTTGCTCCGATAAAACAAGGCAAATAAAACCGAATGGCATTTCATTCCTCCCCACGCTCCCAATTTTGGTGGGTTATGGGAAGCCGGGGTGAAATCTACAAAGTTTCACCTAAAGAGAGTGGTCGGTGATGCGACGCTTACATACGAAGAGCTTGCAACGCTTCTCAGTCAAGTAGAGGCGTGTCTAAATTCGAGGCCAATGAGCGTCATGAACCTAAATGATCCTGGAGAGTGTATGCCCTTGACTCCTGGACATTTTCTAATCGGTGAACCGCTAGTCACAATACCAGAGTATAATAATTATGAAAATTCAAATGTACATTCTTTAACACGTTGGCAGTTTGTTCCGAGGATGTTGCAGTCATTCTGGAGACGTTGGTCTCAAGAGTATTTATGCAATTTAATGCACAGATATAAATGGTCTTCAAAGACTAAAGAACCAAACATTGGTGACATAGTCCTCATAAAGGAAGACGGGTTACCGCCTAGTCGTTGGTTGATGGGTCGTATTCTAGAAAAACATCCAGGTGATGATAAGGTCACACGTGTAGTTATAGCTCGTGCGAGTTAACATGGCACCTGCCTCGAAGACACCCTCCTCCCGCTTCCCCGCGCGCGACCCCGCTCTCGCCGTGCGAGGCTAGTAGCGTCAGCGTACACGCCTCCCGCTCCCCCGCGCAAAGCCCCTAGCCAGGTGCCATGTTAACTCGCACGAGTTGTACCTTACGTACTAATTCGTCAACAATAAAACGACCAACGAACAAATTATGTATTTTGCCCATTGAACACAAATAAGACAATTGTATTGCCAGTGTGTTTTTATTATTATGTACCTTTTTTTGTTTGTAAAGGACGTGTTGTCAATAACGTCCTTTGGTGGGCAGTATGTTCAATATGGTATAAAAGCTAGAAATAAACTAAATAAGAATATATGTATTACTATCTTTAGAATATAAAATTGCATGCATAAAGTTTTGTGTTAACTCGTCAATAGATGGCGCTTTGCTACTTATCTGCATCGTGTATCCTTACCAAATTGAAAACTTAGTTCGTAGATCTTCGATAGATGGCGTTGTACCATTCTCTAGATCGCGATATGGTTTCGTTACCGAAACCATTATAAAAGGTCATTTTTATTCAAATATATTCTCGATCAACATCAGAATACAGTTGTGGTTTTATTTATAGTCAAACCCTTCTAGTAATTCCTCAAATCGTCTAACCGATCGTCCAAACATCGCGGCAACGTGTTGTGTGCCCAACACCGCACATGAGTTGATTGGCAGATTCCACCAAAAGCTACAGTCGGGTAAACGTACTACAATTAAATATTCGCCGAATTTAAGAAGCTTTGCGATGACTTTACATTTTTACTCGCCAAAAGCGTATGCATTTGTAAGGCAAAAATTTAATACATGTTTGCCTCACACAAGGACCATCAAAAAATGGTATCAATCCATTCATGCAGAGCCAGGATTTACTACAGAATCTTTTACTGCGATTAAGGTAAAAGTACAGGCATCTAGGCATGTTATAATGTGTAACTTGGTGTTAGACGAGATGGCTATTCGGCAGCGTGTAGAGTGGGACGGACACCGTATGCATGGCTACGTGGATATAGGCTTAGATGACAATGATGTGAGTACAACGGTCGCTAAAGAAGCTCTTGTGTTTTTGGTAACTGCCATTAATGGTGCGTGGAAAATTCCAGTTGGGTACTTTCTTGTCGATGGGTTAACTGGTAAACAAAAGGCTAATTTAGTTTTACAGTGTTTAGAACTACTTCATAGTACAGGAATCGAAGTACTTTCCATGACATTTGATGGTTGTCCGGCTCAAATATCGATGTCTAAAAACCTGGGGTGTTCATTTGATTTAAATCGATTAGTGACAAATTTTCAACATCCTATTACAAAAAAACCTGTGTACATTTTTTTAGATACTTGTCATATGATGAAGCTCGTTAGAAGTTCATTTGAGGCCAGTGGATCATTTACGGACAACCAAGGCAAGTTAATTAAGTGGTCTGATTTAGTTGCACTTAATAAATTACAAGAAAAGGAGCCGCACCACTAAGACCTGGAATTCCCTGCCAGCTCACGTGTTTCCTTCTTCCTACAGTCCCGGGTCCTTTAAGCGGGGCGTGAAAAGGCATCTAATGAGGCCGTCAAGCTGAGTGCCACCACTGATAACATGGTAAATGTTTACGATGGTGACCCTCTTTCCGAGACTTTGCCTTTAGCTTAACATCAGGCGAGGTGAAGTCAAATTGACGTGTCCTGTGTAAAAAAAAAAAAAAAAATTACATCTTGCTAATAAATTGAGACGCAAACATATATTTTTTAAAAATCAGAAAATGAAAGTACGGTTGGCAACTCAACTTATGAGCCAAAGTGTCGCCAATGCTTTAAAATTTTGTGCTGGGATGAAGCACCCTGATTTTGATGACGTCGACGGCACGGTTACTTTTTTAGAAACTTTGAATAATTTATTTGATATTTTGAATTCGCGGCACATGAATCAATTACATTTTAAGAAACCCCTTTACTTTAGGAATAAGGATAAAATTTTTGCTTTTCTGAACAAGACTGAAATGTATTTGAGATCTTTGAAACTTTGTGATGGACGAGAACTAGTCCTGTCTGCAAAAAAACTGGACTTGTGGGACTTCTAGTTTGCATCAAAAGTTTAAAAGCACTTTATATCGCTACAATAGAAAAAGAAAATAAACTACAATATTTGCCATCATATAAATTTTCGCAAGACCACATAGAACTAACTTTTGGTCATATCAGAGCACACGGTGGTTGTAATAGCAATCCAACAGCGCGACAGTTTAAATCAATTTACAAAAAAATTAGTACCCACATAGAATTAAAAGATTTTAACAGTGGAAATTGTGTAGCCTTGGAAAATATTTCGATTTTAAATTGCCCGTCAGCTATTGACAAAATAAAATAAATATTACGACGATGACGCCATTTCAAGACATTGACTTTACTGATAATAATAGTAATGATTTATTTTGTGAATATGATATTAGTAATATGTCCGAATTTGTTTCACATGTAGTGACATATATAGCAGGAGCAGTTGTTCATTATTGAATAAAAAAGATTAAATGTGACACATGTGTATCAGCATTACTGGGGCCTGATAATAGTGACGAAAAGGTCGAGCTTATAAAATTAAAAGTCAATGGTGGTTTACTAATACCTAGCAAGGATGTGATCAGTATTTGTAAAAAAACTGAATCGTTGTTAAAATATACTGTTTTTGACAAAGATGTCATTGCAAATAAAAAATTTAAGTGTCAGTTTGTTACCAAAACTTTGCAACATTTTCTCGGTCATAAAATATTCGATGACATTAAGTTTTCACCAGTACGATCAATCCCCAACTGATAACCACGTCATTAATTTGATTAAATGTGTAGTAGAGAAGTATATGGGGATCCGCCTTAATTATTACGCCAAAAATGCCATAAATAATAATAATAATAATAATAAATATTCCACAACATTCCACACAACGCTATATCTAGACCCATGGTAAGCATAGCTTAACTAGCTTGTGTTATGGAATCTAGAATGCGGATAAACATACTTAGATACTTTTTTTTTTTTTGTAAATACATACATACTATACATAGAAACACCCAGACCAATGCAAATAGTCATATTCATGCATACAAATATTTGCACTGAGCGGGAATCGAACCCGCGCCTCCTGCGTAGCAGTCGCGTGCACTACCACCACGCCACGGAGGCTGTCATATAGTTCCAAAAAGACAGTTATTAAACAAATATCTCCATTTTACGGGACAATAATCATTATTTTATTTTATTTCGTAGCCAAACTGCAATAAGCCATTAAAAATTCGCTAAATCTGTTTGTTTATGTCTGTCTATAACCTATAACCGTCTATAACCACTTTATTCTAACCATAAGAGCTATACTGTTTAACGTAAGTACCTAGATGTATTCCATTCACGGCCAGTTTTATTTATTGAAAATTAGAAAACAGTTTTACACTTTACCTACATAAAATCATTTTTATAGTGTAGGTACTGTAATACAATAGTAGTCAATTATAAATAAAACATTCTCAGTACTTATGAACTTTCAATTTAATTATAATACGAACTCCCTTACACTTTAGTCAAGCACTAGTGTAGTTTACGTGATCACCACTATTATTGCAAAATAAAGCCATGCTTGTGTGAGTTAGCAAAGCGTTACGACGCAATGTCAACCTTAATTCTATAGTTTTACGGTTTAGTACAGTTTGGATGCTGTTCTCAATGGAAATATGTGCGTGATCGTGTAGTTACTAGTTGTATGTTGTGTGTGTTAGCCCCGCCCTCCGGCGACACGCGTACCGATGAAACACTGCAGGTTATGCCATTTCTATTACCTTATTATTTAGATTTCTGTGGCTGAATCTTATTATTTTATGCTCTTATATCGTTCTAGATAGGTCACCTGGTGGTTAAAATGGCCCATCATTTTTTCAACATGGGCCTGTAGTCTATTATAGGTTAGGTGGGTGATTTAAAATAAAATAAAAAACTATAAAATAAGAAGTTTTTACTGCCGACTTATAAACTACTTAAAAAAAATACTGCTCTTCTTCATTTAATAAGGTTGGTTAGATAATTTATTTTAACTCATAGGCGATTGGCACACTGCGACGCGCGACGCGGCGTCGAGCGTTGTTGCGTCGACGCGGCGTCGCGCTCGTCGCTTCTACGGAGCTCATTTTGTATAGAAAAACGCGGGGTCCCACACACTGACAACGCAATCACGCGCGTTGCTGCAGAATACGCGCGTACGGCGATTGGCACACTGCGACGCGCGACGTGGCGTCGAGCGTTGTTGCGTCGACGCGGCGTCGCGCTCGTCGCCTCTACGGAGCTCATTTTGTATAGAAAAACGCGGGGTCCCACACACTGACAACGCAATCACGCGCGTTGGCGCAGAATACGCGCGTACAAGCAAAAAACGCGAGGTATGGCACACTGAAATCTGCCATCACGCGCGTGTTTTTCGAGGGATTTTTAGTCCGAGAGCTGTTAGAAATTTCTGTGTAGGTAATTGAGACGAATTTTAAATTAATATTATTGCAATGCAACATAACTATTTAACGGCAATTTTTTTGGCTTTCACATCAACTGACGTCCGATATCCAATATCCGACATCCGAGATCGGAGGAAGTCAAATATCGATGCCCAATATCGGGTATTGGAGCCGACACCATTGTTTGGCTCGTTATCGGAACACGCAGAGACTGCAAGCGACTTTCAACCTAAATGGCATTTTCTTAGTTACGTCTCTTTTCGCGTTAATAGATGACGCTGATCACGACTATAAGAAAAAAAATTAGTTACTATGTCATGTCAATAACTCGAAAATAGCTTGCACTTCTAATCATTTTCTTTTCATCTCTAGCGTTCTTAATATAGTCTGGGCTATCGAGCTAATGGTCGGATGGCTTTACTTTACTTTTCTCAAAATTTTAGATTACTTCACACACCTACCTACCAAAAAAATTCTAAATCTCTCGGACTATACTAGCTCTCTCGCGTCCACGCGCGTCGAGGAACGACGCCGCGTCGAGCGTTGCAGTGTGCCAATCGCCTACAAGCAGAAAACGCGAGGTATGGCACACTGAAATCTGCAATCACGCGCGTGATTTTCGAGGGAGTTTTAGTCCGAGAGCTGTTAGAAATTTCTGTGTAGGTATTTGAGACGAATTTTAAATTAATGTTATTGCAATGCAACATGACTATTTAACGGCAAATTTAGAGCGCTTTCACATCAACTGACGTCCGATATCCAATATCCGATATCCGAGATCGGAGGAAGTCAAATATCGATGCCCAATATCGGGTGTTGGAGCCGACACCACTGTTTTGGCTCGTTATCGGAACACGCAGAGACTGTAAGCGACTTTCAACCTAAATGGCTTTTTCTTAGTTACGTCTCTTTTCGCGTTAATAGATGACGCTGATCACGAATATAAGAAAAAAATTAGTTACTATGTCATGCCAATAAGTCGAAAATAGCTTGCACTTCTAATCATTTTCTTTTTATCTCTAGCGTTCTTAATATAGTCTGGGCTATCGAGCTAATGGTCGGGTGTCTTTACTTTACTTTTCTCAAAATTTTAGATTACTTCACACACCTACCTACCAAAAAAATTCTAATATCTCTCGGACTATACTAGCTCTCCCGCGTCCACGCGCGTCGACGAACGACGCCGCGTCGAGCGTTGCAGTGTGCCAATCGCCTAGTATATTATTTATTATAATAAGTTTATGCCTAAACCTACACATAGTGCGCCATCTATTAGCGTTTTCCCGAACCACTATTTAGTTTTAGAAAATGTCACTAGGTGGCCAACTAAGCAGTGTTTGTAACAATAAAATCTTTGATAAATTACACTTTGTAAAATTAGAAAAACTTAAATTAATAATTATGTAGCTCTTCCCTTAATTGCAAGTTTAGAACATGCATTGCTATAGACATAGGCGGAGTAAAAGCATCAAAAATGTGTTATTAAGACTTCTAAAAACAAAAAATAACATTCAAAACCTGTCACCTTTCTCTCTGAATACAAATTGACATCTTATATTTTGCCCTTAGGCGATTGGCACACTGCGACGCGCGACGCGGCGTCGAGCGTTGTTGCGTCGACGCGGCGTCGCGCTCGTCGCCTCTACGGAGCTCATTTTGTATAGAAAAACGCGGGGTCCCACACACTGACAACGCAATCACGCGCGTTGCCGCCGAATACGCGCATACAAGCAGAAAACGCGAGGTATGGCACACTGAAATCTGCATTCACGCGCGTGTTTTTCGAGGGATTTTTAGTCCGAGAGCTGTTAGAAATTTATGTGTAGGAATTGAGACGAATTTTAAATTAATATTATTGCAATGCAACATGACTATTTAACGGCAAATTTAGAGCGCTTTCACATCAACTGACGTCCGATATCAAATATCCGATATCCGAGATTGGAGGAAGTCAAATATCGATGCCCAATATCGGGTATTGGAGCCGACACCACTGTTTTGGCTCGTTATTGGAACACGCAGAGACTGCAAGCGACTTTCAACCTAAATGGCATTTTCTTAGTTACGTCTCTTTTCCCGTTAATAGATGACGCTGATCACGAATATAAGAAAAAAAAATAGTTACTATGTCATGTCAATAAGTCGAAAATAGCTTGCACTTCGAATCATTTTCTTTTCATCTCTAGCGTTCTTAATATAGTCTGGGCTATCGAGCTAATGGCCGGATGGCTTTACTTTACTTTTCTCAAAATTTTAAATTACTTCACACACCTACCTACCAAAAAAATTATAATATCTCTCGGACTATCGCGCCAACGCGCGTCGACGCCCGACGCCGCGTCGAGCGTTGCAGTGTGCCAATCGCCTTAGATGATATTCTAAGATTTTGCCCAAAAATTACGCAAATATTTTCTGCTAATAAAAATATTTATTTTACCGCCATCTAGTAGCGCTTTGAAGAACATTTTTTTATAAATAAATTTAATATTCCACAACATTCTACACAACGCTATTTAGACCCATGGTAAGCTTAACTAGCTTGTGTTATGGAATCTAGAATACAGATAAACATACATAGAGACGTTTTTTTTGTAAATACATACATATTATACATAGAAACACCCAGACCAATGCAAATAGCCATATTCATGCATACAAATATTTGCACTGAGCGGGAATCGAACCTGCGCCTCCTGTGTAGCAGTCGCGTTCACTACCACCACGCCACGAAGGCTGTCAATCGCAAACCGTCATTTAAAATGAACAATACTGACATTTCCGATAACCAACAATACTGATTCCCATTCCTATTCATAGACCCGCCCGACGAAACCTCAGAATATTTGACGAACAGACGCGCTGTTTGTTTCATTGCTCTGATCTCTAAATGTACAAAACGTAACGTAAGGCTCCGTACACGGTTTGATTTATTTTTTTACCGAGTCATAAACCCACTGTGTGAATTGCTGATCTCGTTCGCGCATATTCTTGATTCCAGGTAAAAAAACTACACACACACACACACACACACACACACGCACGCACGCACGCACGCACGCACGCACGCACTCACGCACGCACGCACGCACGCACGCACGCACGTACGCACGCACGCACGCACGCACGCTCGCACGCACGCACGCACGCACGCACGCACACACACACACACACACACACACACACACGCACGCACGCACGCACGCACACACACACACACACACACACACACACACACACACACACACACACACACGCACACAGACACACACACACACACACACACACACAACACCCCGACGCAAAAACACCGGTTAAAAGTAGCCTATCGTGGATATTCAATGCTATCCGTGTACCTTTAGCCATTTCAGCCTGATTCAGTGACAATCATGGTCACGGTCACACACCTGCACACCTGCATATTTGAAATGGGACGATTGTGGGGATGATCACAGATGATATTTTACTTCGATTCATGCAAAAACCACTGGTTCGATTTTGATGAAATTTGGTATAGGGGTAGATTAGACCTTGAGAAAGGAGATGGGCTATGTTCGGTCACGATAACTGACATCCACGCAGCTGGAGCCGCGGGCAAAGGCTAGTATCCATACTAATATTATAAATGCGAAAGTAACTCTGTCTGTCTGTCTGTCTGTCTGTATGTTACGCTTTCACGCCTACACCACTGCACCGATTTTGATGACATTTGGTTAGGTCCTTTAAGCGGGGCGTGAAAAGGCATCTAATGAGGCCGTCAAGCTGAGTGATACCACTGTAACATGGTACATGTTTACGATGGTGACCCTCTTTCCGGGACATTGCCTTTAGCTTACCATCAGGTGAGGTGAAGTCAAATTGACGTGTCCTTTGTAAAAAAAAGATCTAACGTTATAATGTGTATATGGAGCCTAAGGTACGGAACCTCAGAGTACTTGTTGAATAATAATGTCCTCTGTGTGCCTTCCGAGAAACTCCTAGATTGTTACGCCCATTAGCGGAAGTAATGATGGTATGGTATGGTATGGTATGACGGGCTATTATCCGCAACTCCACGACAAGGCGCGGTTTTTGCGTGAGGGTGGGCATTTTATTCGATCCACCCCAACTCGTTGAAGAACGCCAGCAGGCTATTCACACTGCTGGTGATCTCCCGGAGCGTACCTGTGTTTCCGAAGTACTTAGCCCTGTATGTGGCGGTTTCAGGACAGTGTAGAAGCACGTGTGCCGCAGTTTCTTCCTCGTTCATGCAGGCTCTGCAGAGAGGGCTGTCGGTGATACCTAAAATATAAAGGTGTTTATTGAAGGAACCGTGCCCCGTGATGGCAGCCGTAGCCGTGCGTAGTTGCCGTTTGTCCAGTTGTCGAAGGCGCCTGGTCAGTCTGCTATCAAGCACAGGGAGTGCCTCTCTGGCCTGTCTGCACACTTCCAGGTTCATCCAGTCTCTGTTGTGTTGATCTCTCGTTCGTTTGTTCACTATGGTTCGTAGGTATGCAAAGGGGATCGGTATTATGGGTTCAGGTCCCATTGCAACCATATCTGATCCTCTCCTGGCAAGCTCGTCCGCGGCATCGTTACCACGCGAGCCGCTGTGGCCTTTGATCCATTGCAGTGTTATGTTGTTGGTGTGACCTATTTGATTTAATTTGAGGTGGCACTCCAGTATCAATCCTGAGTTAATAGTATGGCATTTTAAAGCTTGTAGTACAGCCATGCTGTCTGACAGTATGCGTATTGAGTGACCTTTCAGTTTCCTGGCCATTACCGCTGACGCTGCCAAGGTGATCCCCATACATTCCGCTTGGAAAACTGTGTTATGGGTCCCCAGCGGTGTCGAAATGTGTATATTGAGGTCCTCCGAGAAGATGCCGGCCCCGGTGCCTGTACCTGTTTTGGATCCATCTGTGAAGATACGCAGTTCTGCTGGGCATAAGGCCTCACAGCGATGATCCTCATGAAGCTGAATCTTGTATTTTTTGTCGAAAACGTGCTGTTTAGATACACGATCATTTACTGCTCCCATCATGGGTATCTCCTTCGTGAGCTCAGTGAGCAGTGAAGTGTGTCGTGTGTTTCTCCCGCTCCATAGGTTGAGTGCCCTTAGGCGTATAGCCGCAGCTGTTGCTTCCTGGCGGATGAACAGATCCAAGGGTGGTAGTCCAAGCATGGCTTCCATTGCCGCGGTAGGGGTGGATTTTATGCAACCAGTGGTTGCCATGCAGGCTAATCTTTGGGTCTTCTGTAGTGTAGCTGATGTTGTGCTGTTTTTGGTCCTTGGCCACCAGACGATGGCACCATAAGCTATCATGGGACGGATAACTGTTTCGTAAAGCCACAGAATGATTTTCGGTGCTAGCCCCCATTTTTTACCAATCATTCTTCTGCATTGCCAGAAGGTAATTTCGGCCTTTACTAATTTATTGTCTAGATGGCTACTCCATGTTAGCTTGCTGTCAAGAATAACGCCTAGGTATTTGACCTCTTTTGACAGTTGGAGTTCCGTTTCGAAGAGTTTTGGAAGGCGGTATTCGCCTAGTACCCTTTTATTTGTGAACATAACTAGTTCGGTTTTGTGCGGGTTCACCGATAGTTCAAATTCCCTGCACCATTTTTCTACGATGCGTAGGGCTTGTTGAGTTAGGTTACAAATCGTACCTGCTACCTTTCCTGAGATAAGGATTGTTAGATCATCAGCATAACCTATGGTATAATCTCGGTTTTTGTTCAGCCTTGTGATTAGGTCATCTATCACTAGGTTCCACAGGAGAGGCGAGATTACACCCCCCTGCGGACAGCCTTTAGCTATTAGAGCTGTCTGGTCATCTTTTCCAAGGCGAACCACTCTTTTACTGAGCATGTTTGTTATCCAGTCTGATAGTACCGGTTCCGCTCCATGTTTTGACAGGGCGGTCTTAATACTGGTAAAGCTGGTTTTGTCGAAAGCTCCTTCAATGTCAATGAACGTTCCCAGGCAAATGCCTTGTTGTTCGATCGCTTCCTCTATCCGGCTGACTACCAGATGCAGGGCTGATTCCGTGGACTTCCCGGAGCTGTATGCATGTTGGTTTACGTGTAGGGGTAACTGTTTCAGTGCACCATCTCTCAGCTCCCTCTCGCATAAGCGCTCCATGGTTTTTAACATGAAGGAGGTCAGACTGATTGGTCGGTGTGCTTTAGGATTTGTATAATCACCCTTTCCTGGCTTCGGGATGAAGATGACTGCTACTTCCCGCCATCCTTTCGGAACGTATCTGTGTGCCAAGCAGGCTTTAAATATACGCTCCAAACTGCTTGCGACTGGTTGGTTGCCCCACTGTAGCAGAGCAGGGATGATTCCGTCTGGGCCGGCTGCCTTATAAGGGTGAAAACTACTAATGGCCCACTGGACTTTTTCCAGGGTGACCACTTTGTTTGCATACTGCCAGTCTTGAGCAGTAGGTGTTATGGTTTCATCATGCCAGTCGATTTGTGTAGTAAAGACGCAACCAGGGAAGTGGGTCTCTATAAGTAGACGTCTGGTTTCTTCTGGCGACGATGTGAGCGTATTGTCCTGTTTTTTGAGGGTGGGTGGTGCGGTCAGCTTCGTCTGTGCTAGGACCTTCCTTACCCTGTTTGCTTGTTGACATGATTCTATGTTCTCGCAGAATTTACGCCAACCCTGTTTGCTCCGATATCTGATGCATTTTTTGTAGCTGTATTTGGCTGAACGGTAGGCGTCCCAGTCTTCGTCTGCACTAGTGTTCATAGCCCTGTTGAAAGCCCTCCTCACCTTCCTTCGCTTGCGCTCTAGCTCTGGGCCCCACCATGGCTGTTTGCCTGGTGTTTTAGGAGGTAAGGTCTCTGGGCATGCTATGTGGTAGCTGTCTATTATAGATTTCGTTAGGTGGTTTACCTGTTCCTCGATCTGTGTATGGTTATGGAGGGTCTGTGGGGAGCGCTCTTGAGCTAGCCTATTTTTTAGATGCTGCTCAAATTTGACCCTGTCCGTTTTTCTCGGGTTACGTTTTGGCGGAAATCGTAATGTCTCCGCCTGTAAGTCGAAGCGAATCCATTTGTGGTCTGAACAGGATGCCTCCTTGGAGACGTGCCAACCCGTGATGGCCTCCGCTACGTTTTCCGTGGCTAGTGTTAAGTCGATGATAGTGCGGCTCCTTTTGGTGACGAATGTTGGTTCGGAGCCGGTGTTTAGTAGGGTAAGGTTAGTTGTGAACAGATATTCAACAAGGGACTTACCTCTGTCATTTTGTGTGGTCATGCCCCATAGCGGGTGGTGGGCATTGGTGTCAGCCCCGATGATGACCTCCATCCTTTCCCTCTCGCAGTGGTCCACCATCCGGATGAGGTCTTGCGGGGGCAGCCCTTCCTTATCGGGCATGTAGGCTGAAGCGAGGATGACCACCTTGTCCTCGACGTCCAGCTGTGTGTGCAGTTTTATTGTAGTAAGATCTCTGTAACAGAACTCTGTAAGGACCTGTGTTTTTAGGTTTTTTGTGACGTATATACACGATCTGGGGTGATCGTGTCCATCCGTCACTATAAGCTTACCTCCTAAGTTGGAGAGCCCCTGGATGTGGCCTGCCCTAATCCATGGTTCCTGGATCAGGACAATGGCCGTTTGTTGAACCTCCAGCCATTTTCGCAGCTGAGCCGTCCCATCTCGGCTGTGCTGGAGGTTCACTTGGAGGAGACTAATCTTCGACGAAGGGGACGCCATCGCTGGTCGTGCCCTCCTCGTCTCCTCCAAGTTTTAGCCCTGCGAAAAGGTCACCGGGCTCGACGTCACCCTCCAGGAGATTGGAGATTGAGGCCAGAACGTCCTCCGTCTCCATGGGTGCGCCCACATGCTCGACCTCGGCAGCTGTTGGTGTCGGTTCCGGCGTCTCCCCGCTGGGTCCAGGAGCGTTTGGAGGAGGCTCTGTCTCCTCTGTCGCCGATGGTCGCTTGAGCTCCTGTTTGATGGTTCCTGTTTCAGGGTCCCATCCCAGAGGGACATCGGTAAACCTACCGGACCGACCCTGGAACTTTACGTACACCGTCCCTACTCCAAAAGCGAGACGGCGTCCGGCCTTCATTAGGGTCGGTACTTGGTCCTCTGGGACTCCGACCACCAGGAACCATGCGGCGTTCTGTTTCGCCGCATTTAAAAGGGTCCACTTCGTGACCTCAACTTCGGGGTTCTGGAAGGATAGAACTCGCCCTATGCTGCGTGCATCCTCCAGAAGTCCCTGTGGGTCGGGGACCAGTATGCCACAGCGAACCTGCTGAGGGATGTCAGCTCGGCTTTTCACGACCAGCTTTACATTGGACGTGATAGCCAGCTCGCTCACAGTACGCTGTAACCAAGTGCGCGTGAAGTCGTCTTCACACCACAGTTTAAGAACCCCCTCAGTGAAAAGTGGTTTGGCTTTAAACTTTGGGGGCTGTAGTTGTGTCCGAGCCAGGGCATCCCCGAAGATACGATTTTGTATCCCGGTGAGAACCTGTTCGGACACGTCTTTGCTGATACGCCCCGTGCGTGCACACGTGACTGCCACATTTAGGGGCGTGCTGGCAGCTTGGGCGTAGGTTGGCCTGGCGACTTTTTTGGTTTGGTCCAACCTTTGCCTTTTGTACTCCCCGCGGGGCGAAGAAGTCTCGTTGAGAGCACGTTTGGCGGAGGGCTGGTCATTCCTATTCGGCCGCTGTTTGGCTCCCTTCGCTCCGTCACTGGTCCGCGGCACATTTTGTCCACCAGCGGCGAAGTTAAGTGGGCCTTTGGCCTCTGGCCTCGTTGCTGAGGTGCAGGGTTGTGGGGAAGAGGGAATAGGTCTGGCTGCGATGTTGGCCATCCGTCTTTCCTTCTTCGTTTTACGGGGCTTCCTCTTCTTGGGCTTGCCTAGTCCAGCAGTATCCTTGCCGCTAGCGACCAAGGGTTGGGTGCGTGTCTTGTTTTTGTTTGGACCCTTTCTCTTCGGCAGTTGCCACCCTTCAGAGAAAGCGTCCTCCGGCTGGCCGCCAGTCCCTTCCTGCCCATGGGCTGGACTGGACGAGCGCGAAGCCAGCGGGCTGACGCTGCGGGAGCCTTCACCGGGGAGAAGGCTGTGGGACAAAGAGGTTTCCCTCTTGTGTGTGTGATTACCTTCACGGGTACCCGTAGATGGAACCACTGAGCTTCCCGTGATGGTAGTTTTTTTGCCCGCTCCGGTACCCGTAGATGGAACCACTGAGCTTCCAGATTGGGCTGAGGATGTGAGTGATTGTATGGTGTGCTTGCCTCCGCCGGTACCTGTAGCCGAGGCCACTAAGCTTCCGGTTTTGGCCAAGTGTGCGCTGAAGGCGCGTGTGGTGTTGTTACCCTCCCTGGTACCCGTGGTTTGAACCACTGAGCTGCCAGTTTGGGCGGTGTGGTGTGTGCTGTTTGTGCCCTTCCCGGTGCCTGCAGCCGAGGCCGCTGGTCTGCCGGTTTGGGCCGAGTGTACGCTGAGGGCGCGTGTGCAGTCGTTCCCTTGACTGGTACCCGTAGTCTGAGCCACTGAGCTGCCAGTTTTGGGATTTGTGGTATTAGTATTGTTAATATCTGTTGGCCTATCCATGTTAGTTTGTTAGTTTAGAATTCGTCTCTTTGGCTTCCCACCCTCCACGGAGCCCGCAACTGGGAGTACCTTACTCGACATACTTCGAGGGGCACTAGGACTACCAAAGAGATATAGGAGTGCAGAGCTGGTTTACAGTGCGACATCGGAGGCTCGATCGGGTTGACGTTGGGGCATGAAAAAGGCCCACCCACAACGCCTGATTAACCTTTACTTACCTCGTCAGCATGACCTTTACCTACCACTTGCGTGGACCCTCCACTCCTCGCCGGTGGCCCACAAGTGGGACACCCTGGCCTAATTTCCCCAACCATGGCTAGTGGTTGAGGCCACCGTTTAACCTGAAATCCAGGCCAAAGAGGGCGTGTTGCCTCGCGAACGCATTACCGCCAGCGTCGTTCGGCTCAACCCCCCAGGATCCCTTCATCCCTGCGTACGGCGCTCGACTGCGTAGGTCCATGACGCAGGTGACTTCCCAGTCACAGGGTTATTTTTTGTTTCAGGGTTTTCTTCCCCTCGCCAGATTGTCCGGTTATGGCGCCGAAGATTCGCCCTCGTGCTTTATATTTATTATATAAGTAATGATGTACTTACTTTTGTTATTTTTACCCGACTGCGCGACGCAAAGGAGGGTAATGTGTTTATCAGTCTATGTATGTATGTATGTATGTATGTATGTATGTTTGTTTCTATGTGGCGTTCTAGAGACCAAATGCATGGACCGATTTTGATAATTCATACGGCAATCGATTCGTCTTAACCTTGCGAGTGTCACTAAAGACACGACAGTAATCAAAATCCACCACAGCGACAACCAGACGCCATATTGTCAAAATAAAAAAAAAAATCGATGAACTATGTCAAGTGGGGTGTCGTTGAATAGGTATTTTAAAATCATCTTTAGGTTCCTTTTATCATTTTTTATTTTAAATAACAGTTTAGGATATATAACGATTTAAAGTTGTTTAACAAAATAATCATTCTGCTAATTTTCTTACTTATTGATTTAAGTTTTTATTTCAAGTATAAACGATAATGTAAATTACTAAAAGATTTACATCATAACTAAAAGTATAAAATAAAACAAATGATTAAAAAATAAAAAACCCGACTGCCACTGAAAAGAACGAAATAAGTTTGATAGCAGGCGGTACCCATATTCTAATCATAAACCGAAAGAAAATTTATGGGTACCGCCTGCTATCAAACTTATTTCGTTCTTTTCAGTGGCAGTCGGGTTTTTTATTGTTTAATCATTTTTATCTAAATAGCTTAGTTTTGGGCCTGTCTAAACTAGTAATCCAGACTTAATCCTTCAATAGAGTAATACCTTTATCAAAATATCCGGGATATCCTCATTAGATGAATATTTTATGTAATATTCTAACCGTAGTGTCACTATACATTTTCAAAACCTAATGTATGTAAGGAAAAAAAATTGCAAAATTTCCAAGACTTTGTGACTGGCACAATATAAATACCAGACATAAAAACAATCTTGTATACCCTGTCCATCATATTATTGTATTTTAGACAGATGGAAGTAGTGATTGCATGAAAATTTAAAATATCGACAAAGTTAAAAACCTCGATAAAAAAATATTAATTGATAAATGAAAATATTATGATAAATATATGATTTCAAGTGGAATTATAATCTATTATCTTCTGTACATAATAATAAAGCAATAGTTATTTCTATTACAATTTGCAAATGTAATAGAAAACGATTGTGGGCCATAACGCACACGCTAATCTCCAAAACAAAACAATTGACTTCTAGAATAATATTCCAACAAGCTGATTTCCTGGTATTTATTGAAGAACTCCGCGGTCTGTCTCTGAAACCCATCATCAGATCTTTATGCAATTTAAATGGGACCATTTTGTAATAAACCTCTTTCAAATAAAAAAGAATTCTGACAATTCATCTACATATATGACGGAGTTACAAAAATCATTTTCCGTACAAAATCATACAAATATAAAAAATTATAAACATTCGAATTGTTGTTTAGAAATCGGTTAAACACCGCCAGTTATGTAATATTTTTAGAAGAATTATTTTCTGTAGTCGATATCGTTTGTGACATTTTCAAGTTACTATAATGAAAACACAGTCGATAGACTAACGACATCCCTAAAATTGCTTTCGGGCTGACGTGACGTTGTCAATGAAAAATTACGTATTGGCGCCAAATTTTTGTTAGGATTTTCAGGTGTTGACGCTAGAACAAAGTTATACCGACCACTGTCAGTGAGCTGTCTAAAATACAATAATATAATGGACGGAGTATAGTTTGTGATAGCAGACTCCATAAAATAAGTAATTCTTTCCAGGGCAACTTTATACTTACGTTTTTTTAACAAGCTTCCTAATGAAATTGGAGATTTACCTGTAAATGAATTAAAAAACGCAGTTAAGAGTAAACTGTGCCAGAAAGGCTATTATAAAATCCAAGAATATTTAGATGTTAAACAAGCTTGGAAATGAGCTGTTCGCTCAGCTATGCTACTCAAGAAAATCACTGTATCTAGACCATAAGTATTAATAGAAAAAAAAATGCCCGCTGAGTTTCTTGCCGGAGTCTTCTCAGGTCTGGGCCGCGTTTCGAACCGGCGGTGGTCCATTTGCTAAATTAGTATTCATATTTACTAGCTTTTGCCCACGGCTCCGCCCGCGTAAATGTCGGTTATCGCAACCAAACATAGCCTATGTCCTTTTTCATGGTTTAATCTACCAAATTTCATCAAAATCGGTTCAGTGGTTTAGGCGTGAAAGTGTAACATACAGACAGACAGACAGAGTTACTTTCGCATTTATAATATTAGTAAGGATTTTATGTTCACGTTTTGTAAGTCCCGATTTAATGGCCTATGCAGAGTAAATAAATGATTTTTGACTTTGAATTTGATACACATTCACGCCTGTTAAATCCCCGAAGAGGTAGATACCTACAAGGGTATTATCAGCCACATTTCGGCAGCAATAATTTTTGGTTTTACAGAGGGGGTGAGACGACACTTTATTATAGACTGTATTTTAGACAGCCTCCGTGGCGTGGTGGTAGTGAACGCGACTGCTACGCAGGAGGCGCGGGTTCGATTCCCGCTCAGTGCAAATATTTGTATGCATGAATATGGCTATTTGCATTGGTCTGGGTGTTGCTATGTATAAAATGTAAAAAAAAAAAAAGTATCTATGTATGTTTATCCGCATTCTAGATTCCATAACACAAGCTAGTTAAGCTATGCTTACCATGGGTCTAGATAGCGTTGTGTAAAATGTTGTGGAATATTTATTTTTGATGTCGGATAAAGAACAGCCCTATCCCTTAGTCACCTTCTACGACACCCACACGAAGAGATGGGGTGGCCTTTTTGTACCCCACCGGGAACTAACACGGCACTCATTACCCCATTTAAAATTAACTCTGGGGGGCCGACTCTATAAAAAAATGTGTATGGTAAAATACCTAATAATAAATAATCAAATAAAAAAAAAAATACGGGTAATGGACTGCTGAGACGAGGTCTCGGGTTCGATCCCAGGTTCACCATGGCACACACCAATGACTTTTCAATGCTTTTCGAAGTTATGTGTGTATTTATCGCAGGTTTATAAGTGCCCGGTTAATGGCAATAGGCTCGCCACCTATTACATTGGGACCTAAACATAAACTGGGGAAATGTGGGTGCTAGCACCTCTGCCTTCCCCTTTCGGGCAATACAGGCGTGAGTTTATGATAAATTATGTTATGTTATGTCAATATTTCACAACATTCTACACAACACCAACTAGACCCATTAAGGTAAGCATAGCGTAACTAGCTTGTGTTATGGAATCTAGAATGCGGATAAACATACTTAGATACTTTTCTTTTGTAAATACATACATAATACATAGAAACACCCAGGCCAATGCAAATAGCCAATAAATAGCCAAACTAGTTACAAAATACTTAATATAAATAATAAAACTGGCAAAATGTGGGTGCTAGCACCTCTACCTACCCCTTCGGGGCATACAGGCGTGAGTTTATGTTATGTATGTATGTAGTTACAAAATAGTGAATTGAAATCGGACAAACTGAACAGTCAGCATGGGATTCGAAACTGCGGCCAGTACCTAACTTGGACTCTAGACTTGACTAGTCATAGAACTCAGTTCTAGACCATAGAACTCTAGAGTTCTAGACCATAAAACTCTAGAGTTCTAGACCATAGAACTCTAGAGTTCTAGACCATAGAACTCTAGAGTTCTACGACCAATTGAGCTGCAGTTATCTAGGACGGATTCAGGTGGCTTCTATGGCAGAGTTTTTTCGTTAGAAAGGTATCGATGAAACTAAAAGCCATAACTATATCATAATACTATATGCCCAAAAGTGTAATAAAAATATTGTTACAATTTTTTTTTTCTAATTCATTCGAGAAGATTCTAAAAATAACAACAACTGCGACAACACCAGTATAATCTGATCTCTCATACCTTTACAAATACTCATAAAAGGAAGTTCAATATATTTGGATGTTTTCATTACGTTTTATCAGTTCACCATTCAATGCTTTTAGGTATATCATATTGAAAGGGAAATCTGTTTTTGACATCCTGAAACTTTTAAATTGGAAACATAAAAGAGATGGCCGCCTCTTCGGAGTAGAGGGGGAGTAATTGGCAACCAATAATAGACTTGCTTTTCTTTTTAACCGAGTTAAAAAAGAAGGTATTCAATTTTTTTCTTTAAAATTGTATTCTATATATGTATAGTTTACCGTCAATGCGTATAATGCTGGTAATAATTATTATATTTAGTACTTTTCATTGTGAACAGACGTGTTACAACAATTAAAATTACAAATATAAAATTTGCTGAATAGTGACCTTCTTTCTACGAGCAAATATTAAACAAAGTGTGACAAATGCTAAGTGCAATAATTATAATAATGTACGTTTAGAATAGAAGATACTATTTTAATACAGCAAGATGGATAGCAGCCCCTTTAGTAAGGGTAGCAGGACCACCCGTACGCCACCGCCAACGCCTACATCCGCATCTCGTCCTGTGCAGAGCCAAGTACTGACCCAAGTGGAATCCATCTCAACCCCGGAGATACAAAACTGGATGACCTCTATTGAGCATCACCTTAATGAGATATGCCAGATCACTACGGAAGGAAAGCTCAACTCCGAGCAGAAGTTACGGGTTAGCACACTGTGTCGAAAAGTTAGTCACGGTACATCCCAAATGGCAGTGCAATACCAGGCCTTAAAAGGAAAAACCATACAAGTGAACACAGCTGGCCAAGCCCTCCAGGAACAATTAGACCTGTCAAAACAAATAGCGGACCTACAACAGACCTTTGAGGAAGCCTCTAAGCACAAAACCGGATTACCTGCGGTATCTTTTGCAAATATGGTGAAAAAGGGGACCAACGAATTTGTACCCAGTACAAGTATCAGCTCAGTGGTGATCTACCCAAACGACAAAGCAAAATCAAGCGAAGAGACCAAGTCCCTAGTACAAAAAATTATCTGCCCTGAGCAAATGAAACTGCAGGTTAGAGGGTTACGTAAAACAAAGAACGGTGGCGTTATTATTAGCACTGACTCCAAGGGGGATATAGAAAAATTAAAGCAGTCAGCCCAGCTAACTAACTCAGGCCTTACCGTAGACGACCAGATGAAAAGAAGGCCGAGGGTGATAGTCATCGGGGTACCAGTGACTATGCAAGAAAACGATGTATTTACCTGCCTTTACCATCAGAACTTAAGCGAAAAGCTACATGATTATAGCCTTGAAACGTTCCTGGCTTCGATTAAGCTCAGCCATAAATCGGGTAAGAGGGATGCACAGACCTGTAATTATGTAATCGAAGTACCTGCAAACGTACGTAAGGTCCTAATTACCAAGGAAAGGGTGTTTGTGAACTGGTCATCTTGCCCTGTTAGAGATTTTACGCTGGTTACCCGATGCTTCAAGTGCCAGCAGTACGGTCATGCAGCAAAAACCTGCAGGGAGACGACGTTCACTTGCGGTCAGTGCGGAGAGCAAGGGCACTCGACGAAGGACTGCACTAAAAAGACAGAAGGAGCGAAATGTGCGACGTGCCTGAGATTCAAGAAGCCGAGTAACCATGCTACAGGAGCGCCGGATTGTCCAGCAAAAGTAATGGCGGAAAAAAGGTATATCAATTCCATTGATTATGAAGGCGCCTGAGAGCGCCACTAACCAAGTTTTTACCGACCTTTTTTGTAGTTTTTAAGTTTTTAAGTAATTTTAGTTTCAGAGCAATGACTTATAATTTATTAAATGACTTGGATAGCTTCAGTGTGTCAGAGTCTAGAACATGTGAGGCAGAAGAGTGCAAACAATATCTGACCTCATGCAGTAACCCATTAACCATAATAACCCAAAATATTCGTAGCGTCTTTAAGAACATAGATGGCTTTTTAACACTACAACATAGAATAGATATGAATCTTGACGTCATTGTCTTAACAGAATGTAGACTATCTTTACCATATAACATACCATTAATACCGGGATATAATATGTACAGCAGTAAAACATTATATAACCAGAACGATGGGATAGTAGTTTACATAAAAAGTGAAATAAATGCAACTGTAGAGGAACCAATTATGCAAGAGTGTAATAGATTATTAATTAAGATAGGATCAGACTTGGTAATACTAGCAATTTACAGACCTCCCGCCTTTAGCGATAAGTACAAGTTTATTAACTCATTAAATGACACCCTGCAGGATCTGTCTTCCTATAAAAACATAATTTTAACTGGAGACATAAATATAAACATCCTACAAGGACAGCAAGATGTAAAGGAGGATGCCCTACATTATCTCAATCTTTGCTCATTTCATGGCTTATTCACCACACACTCTTTTATCACGCGACAAGCAAGTGGGTCTTGCCTTGATCATATCATGCTAAAAACACAATATCCCGCACACGTACTCGTCATCAATTCCTCTATAACCGATCATAACGCTGTCCTACTAACCCTTAGTTGCAAGTTACCTAAAATAACAAAAACTCGCTTAATCACGAAATTAAACATGGATAGACTTGAATACGATTTACGCAATATCGATTATGACCCAGTTTACTATTCTGATGATCCGCAATATTGTATGCAATACATTATTGAAAATGTAAAGAATGCAATACATAAAAATACAAGGGTAATACGATTGCATAACAAAAACCACAACTTAAAACCGTGGATCACACCAGGGCTCATCCGTTGTATGAAACACAGGGATCAGCTTCACATGAAATGTAAACGTAACCCTAATAATATAACTTTACAGGTATCTTATAAAAGATATCGAAATTTTTGCAATGACCTATTAAGAAAAGTCAAAATAAATCACGACAAACTAGAGCTGGAAAAGGCGGGATCGAATAGTAAAAAGATCTGGCAACATATTAAGAATATAACATACACTAAGAAGCAAAAGGAATCGCCTTCAAGTTTATTAAACACCCATCCATCACAGGTAGAAGCCGCTAACATAGTGAATAAGTTCTTTATAAATGTAGGGCAAAGACTTGCACAGCACTCACAAGCAAATATGCAGCTTCCCACAGACCCACCCTTTCCGAATAAGACTACCTTGTCATCTTTTGTGCTATTGGACACCGACGAAACGGAGGTTGAGAGGATAATCTCGAACTTAAAGAATGACTGTGCTATCGGCTGGGACCTCATATCTAATAAAATCCTAAAAAAATTCAGGCATATACTGGTAAAGCCCTTAACTAATATCTTCCAAAAATGCTTAGCGACAGGCATTTTCCCTAAGTGCCTTAAGAAAGCTGTAGTTGTCCCTGTATATAAGTCTGGAGGGAAAGACCAAGTAACGAATTACAGGCCCATTTCCATACTCCCTGCAGTCTCAAAAATACTTGAAAAAATTATAAATAATAGGTTAATTAAATATCTGGAGGATAATTCGCTCTTATCAAATGCACAGTTTGGTTTTAGAGCTAATAGGTCTACGGCCGACGCAGTACACCATCTGACAGATTACATAGCACAAGAGCTTGATAAGGGAAATCGTACAGTGGGAATATTTCTAGACCTTGCCAAAGCGTACGACACGGTCTCTGTTTCCAAACTTTTGAGCAAGCTTGACCATATGGGAATAAGAGGCTTACAGCTGGAACTCCTCAAGAGCTACTTAAACGAACGTACTCAATGCGTAAAAATCGGGAGCGTTCTCAGTGACGACATGGAGAATACCTCATTTGGCATTCCCCAGGGAAGCGTACTAGGAAGCACACTGTTCTTGATTTATATAAACGAATTATGTAATATAAATCTAGAGCACGGCACGATTATATCGTACGCGGACGACACTGCCCTCCTTTTTTCTGCTGATACAGAAACAGAAGTGTACGGGCGTGCGCAACGGGGATTTAACATTGTAAACAACTGGCTTCAATATAACCAACTAACATTAAATGCAGATAAATCCAAATACGTTACCTTCTCGATGCGCAAAAGGTCATCTATAACCCAGCCCAAACACTTACTGTACGCGCACCACTGTAGAGAACCAAATAATAAAGATTGTACTTGTCCGGTCATAGCTTTAGCAGATAAGATAAAATATCTAGGCATTATAATTGATGAAACCCTTTCATTTAAAGAGCATAGTGAAACACTAGTTAAGCGATTACGCAAGTTGATATTTGTGTTTAAACGAATAAGATATATCGGTGACCCAAAATTGATTAAACAAGTGTACTATGCCCTTTGTCAGTCAATATTAACGTATTGCATAACATCGTGGGGGGGAGTGGGTAAGACATTGCTACTGTCCGTCGAGCGAGCTCAGAGAGCGATCCTCAAGGTAGCAACGTTTCGCTCTTTCTTATCTTCCACCGACCTCCTATACAAATCCTGCGAAGTACTAACAGTCCGCCAGCTATTTATATTGAGCACAGTGCTAAAACAGCACGCAGCACTTCCCTACAGCACCGACATCACTAACAAAAGGCGGAAAGATATTGTATGCACTGAAAGAATTGCAATAAAACACGAGTACACAGGCAAATTTTACCTGTTTTTAGGACCTCTTCTATACAAAAGGATAAACGCTATAACAAGCATTTATCCTCTAAATTATGTGTCTTGTAAACGAGTCGTGAAGAATGTCCTCCAAAGATTGTCCTACGGTGACACAGAGGAGTTAATCTCTGTATTAAAATAAATAATTAGTTTTAAGTTGCTTATTTAGACATAACTTTGGCTAACTGTAGCAAGTCACTTTAGCATTGTATTGTATTCATAGTAATTAGTTGTACCTGTAATAGTATTTTAGAATTATTATTAGTCTGCACTTGAAGCCTGAAGCACAGGACTACCTAGTTCAGGCACAATTTAGATAATATCCCTTAGTAAAGACCTATGTAAGACACTAAACCGCACAAATAAATACACATACGTAAGATAACCACTTATGCACAATGTAACAACGCACGATAGATTAAGAAACCATGTAAAATAACCGTACAACGATTATTAAATAAATTTGATTGATTTGATTGATTGATTGATTCCATACAATGCCCCTCTCTAAACTTAAGGCCAGGTAGGCCGCATTTTGAGTTTTTTAAAAGTATTTGAATCATAGGAAAAAGCGTTTTAAATTTCGAAAAAAAGATATATATTAGTTAAGGATCCAGTCTAGTCAAATTCGCATTCAGTTACCAGATCTGATGAACTTCACTCGATAGAAAAAAATCCCAAAGTTACCCCTGTTCGTTACTTTTTTTTTGAATATTATGACTAAATTACTTATGCTTTCTATAAAATTTTTGTACTAAACTAAAGCCACTACATATGTCTAGACATTTTCGCAGATTTTGACTATATTATGAAATAATTTTTAAAGTTATATTTAAATACCTACTAAATTCGCGAGTGCTCGCGCCGCTGAGGCCCGAAAAGTTGCGCCAGTCGCGCGCTGGCGCTTACCGAAGTAGGACCTGTGTCAGTTTTTGCGCGACAGTTTCGTGCACAAATCAATCGGTTTTACGTATTTATAATAAATTGTTGCAAGTCATTCAATATGGGCAATAAACAACGCAAGCTAAAGAAGTTGTGCAAAGCCATAAACTAAATTTCTAACTCCGATTGGTAATTTAAAAAATTATCATACCTAAATATTACGCTCATAGCGCCATAGTATAAGAATATCAGTATTACTACTGAAGATGCTACTTACGATTTTCTATAATTCATATTTTATCTATATCAGTACAGGGGTACCTAGTACCTACAATATTCGTACATTGTATATAATTTGTGTGTGTGTAAATAAATATAAATTTAGTTTTAGTTTAGGATAGAATAATTTTAATATTTAGGTAGGTTAGTTTAATTATTGGCCTTTTTTTTTCGTGCGCAAAATCCTCGTGGATACCACCCCCACGGAGCCGGTGGAGGCGGTTATGTCGGACTCAAACCGACTAAAACGCACGCCGTCTTGGGTCCTTGGTTGCCGGAGGTGAGATTGCCGAAAGCATATCTCTCGCACCCCAGCAGACCCAGGAGAATTACTGGCCTTGGGTCAGCCGGGGTGCGAGGGATATTTCGATGACAACCTCACCTCAGGCCTAGCACCACGACCCACAGTCGGCGTGCCCACAGTCGGACTCGAACCGACTAAAAAGTCGGTTCGAGTCGGTTTTAGTCGGTTCGAGTCCGACATAACCTCCCCTTCCGGCTCCGGTAGGGGAGGTATTCGAGGGGATTTCCACACGAAAAAAAGAAGGTACAGTGTAAATTTATATAAATACTTCATAAAAACTAGCACCACGACCCACAGTCGGCCTGCCCACAGTCGGACTCGAACCGACTAAAAAGTCGGTTCGAGTCCGACATAACCTCCCCTTCCGGCTCCGGTAGGGGAGGTATTCGAGGGGATTTCCACACGAAAAAAAGAAGGTACAGTGTAAATTTATATAAATACTTCATAAAAACTAGCACCACGACCCACAGTCGGCCTGCCCACAGTCGGACTCGAACCGACTAAAAAGTCGGTTCGAGTCCGACATAACCTCCCCTTCCGGCTCCGGCAGGGGGGTATCCGAGGGGATTCCCGCACGAAAAAGTTGTTAATCTCGTTAACTTTAGGTATTTAACTGCCCTGTCGACGACGAACGGTGCGATTATATAAAGTAACCGTTAGCATCAATTCAAACAAATGTTTGTAAAATTACAAGCATTATTATTATTATAATGTAAGTTTTTTTCGCCCAAGCAACTAAACACATAGAACAAACAGTTCTCAAACTCATACAGTTTTTTTAATTTCGTATTTATTTCTTACTTAATATAATCATATAACTAAATAAAGTTAAAAAAACTGCATTTATTTTTCTAAGTCAAATCAAGTTTTCCTACTGCATATTTCTATACTGTGACGCTGGTGAGGTCATCGCCGAGTTCACCGTCACTGCGTTCGCGCGTAATATTTTACGAGCGGCCGGGATCGCTATAAATGCCTACTTTTGCAGGAAAACAGGGCCTTAAGAGCTCTTGTTGTAGGAGTAATCGCCACTCTTCACTATTGGCTAATTTTTTGACCTCCTAATACGATGCGACTTGTATCCTTTCCTTTATTTGTGCCATAAACGTTCCTCTTGGCCTACCTCTTCCTCTCCTTCCTTCTACCTTCCCTTCTATGATATTTTTTAAAAATCTGTCGTGTCTTATCAAGTGGCCAATCATCTTTCCTCTTCGGCTCTCGATTATTTCCAATATAGACCTTCTTTCCTGTACCTTGTATAATACTCTATCGTTTGACATTCTTTCCGTCCAGCTTATCCCTTCCATTCTTCTCCAGCACCACATTTCAATTGCCTCCATCCTATCTCTGTCCTTCTGTGTCATAATTCACGTCTCACATCTATGGAGTGCAATGCTCCGAATCTAATCTTCCTACATACTTATAATGCCTTTTTTCCGTGCGGAAATCCCCTCGGATATCCCCCCTGCCGGAGCCGGAAGGGGAGGTTATGTCGGACTCGAACCGACTAAAACCGCACGCCGACTGTGGGTCTTGGTGCTAGGCCGGAGTTGAGGTTGTCATCGACATATCCCTCGCACCCCGGCTGACCCAGCGCACCCCGGCTGACCCAGAATAAATACTTATAATACCGGGGCATATTTATTTCTAAGTTTGATATAAAAAATAGTTTCGGATGGCGTAGAATAGGGCTATCTCTTTCCATGGATGCCGTAGAAGGCAGCTAAGGGATAGGGCCGGTTTTATTCAACAGTAAACATAGCAAAGTGCCCACTTGACGGCAATAGCCTCGCCCCATATTACAGAAAATAATAGTTGGCGAAGTATGAGTGTTTATACACCTCTGTCTACCCCTGCGAGGATTTATAACATAACATAAACTCACGCCTGTATTCCCCGAAAGGGGTAGGCAGAGGTACTAGCACCCACATTTCGCCAGTTTATGTTTAGGTCCCAATGTAATAGGTGGCGAGCCTATTGCCATTAACTGGGCACTTATAAACCTGCGATAAATACACACATAACTTCGAAAAGTGATTGGTGCGTGCCATGGTAAACCTGGGATTGAACCCTTGTCTCAGCAGTCCAATTCCCGTACCACTAGGCTATATATATATATGTTGTAATAACTTTTGCCCGCGACTTCGTTCTCGTTAAGTTCGGAATAGAAAGGTATAGGACACATTGCTCCTGTTCCCGCGACCCAGATAAAGTTCCTTAAAGTTTTTGTGAGCCTGGTACTTCATGCAAATGTACCAATGTCACAAAACTACTAATCCCGTGTCCGCGACCCTTAGGAACCTATACCCGGGATAAAATAAAGGTTGAATGGGATGAAAAGTGTCCTATGTCCGTCGCCTGGTTCTAAGCTACATCCCCACCAATTTTCAGCCAAATCGGTACAGCCGTTCTTGAGTTATAAATAGTGTAACTAACACGACTTTCTTTTATATACAGGGTGTAATCGTTAAGTGTGTCCAGGCGATTATTCCGTAACTATTACAGATATCAAAAAACTTTAAACTGATGTCGAAAGTACGTTACCTAATGAGTAAAATTCCATAAATAACTTTTTAAAAATCAAACGAGTGGTATCTAAAATTTTGACATTAAACCCTCCCATATATTTAGTATTAGATTAGTAGAAAGGTTTTAGTTTCCTTATTTTAAATGGTCTGGTACTCATTTTACCTTAATCATATTTTATGATTACGTATGATTATGACAATGATGATTTTCAAGTAGATACATGTGAAGATTTTTTTTGATTTATTCCTCGTTCGTCCTAAAGTTTTGTCCCAAATTCCAAAAAAATCCAAAGAATATTAGAACCGAAGTTACTAATATTCCCTCTAACCCCTCTAAACTAAGCTAAAATGCTTGTGCTAGGAGTGGGTTCACGTCGGTAGTGTAATGACCAGGATCAAACCCGGGACCTCTCGATCGTAAGGCCGACTCCTTAACCACTAAGCTACCGACGCTTTTGAATTAAAAAAAATTAAATTAGCTTACCACTTTCCGTGTAAGAATTGAAGAGAAGAAACTTTGAAGTAGTAAGATAATTTTTTTTTTAATTCAAAAGCTTCGGTAGCTTAGTGGTTAAGGAGTCGGCCTTACGATCGAGAGGTCCCGGGTTTGATCCTGCACAGCAATTCACTAAGCGAGCACAACGATGCAAGTCGCAACGTTGTGCTCGATAGAGATTGTCATTGGTCGGATTGTATCACGTCACTGGAGATCGACCAATGACAATCTCTATCGAACACAACGTTGCGACTCGCATCGTTGTGCTTGTTTAGTGAATTGGCCATTACACTACCGACGTGAACCCACTCCTAGCACAAGCATTTTAGCTTAGTTGGAGGGGTTAGAGGGAATATTAGTAACTTCGGTTCTAATATTCGTTTAAAAATTTAAAAAAAATCTTCACATGTATCTACTTGAAAATCATCATTGTCATAATCATACGTAATCATAAAATATGATTAAGGTAAAATGAGTACCAGACCACTTAAAATAAGGAAACTAAAACCTTTCTACTAATCTAATACTAAATGTATGGGAGGGTTTAATGTCAAAATTTTAGATACCACTCGTTTGATTTTTAAAAAGTTATTTATGGAATTTTACTCATTAGGTAACGTACTTTCGATATCAGTTTAAAGTTTTTTGATATCTGTAATAGTTACGGAATAATCGCCTGGACACACTTAACGATTACACCCTGTATATAGATATGTCTCTTCTTGTCTACATAGATACAGCAATGCAAGCAAGCAATTTGCACTGACCGAGAATCGAACCTTTGACCACATGAGTAAGTATTCTTTGCTCTGACTAAGCAGTCGAGCACTCTACCACTCTTTACTCTTTTTTTTTCGTGCGGAAATGGGGTGCTAGAAGGGGAGGTTATGTCGGACTCGAACCGATTAAAACCGTACGCCGTCTAGGCCGGAGGTGAGATTGTCTTCGACATATCCCTCGCACCCCGGCTGACCCCGGGCCATCCCTTACGGTCTGGCCCTCCTCGGGAGAACGGTGTCCCCGACTCGCCCCCGGAATGGGGAAACACTCTCTACCCATCTCTACGTAAGGTCGTATAAAGAACTCAAATGACTTTAATAAGGCTATGAACTTATTGGGTATTCTACTGACTAGTCAAATTAGTTAGTTTTTACTAAACGTCAAAACGATAAGTTATAAGGTAACTTGTATGAAAAAAGATTTAGTGACGACAGGTGTTCGAGCACATAATTAACACACAGCTCATGCGCCACCTTGAGGATCACTCCTTGCTTAGTGACCGGCAATACGGTTTCAGACCGAAACGGTCAACGGGTGATCTTCTGGCGTACATGACCCACCTTTGGGGTGAGGCTATGGAGAAGCACGGTGAGTCACTGGCAATTAGTCTTGACATCGCCAAAGCTTTCGATAGGGTATGGCACAAATCGCTTCTTTCCAAGCTACCAGCCTTCGGCCTGCCTCCTAGACTGTGTAACTGGGTTGCAAGCTTCCTGCAGGGGCGCCGTATTCGCGTCCTTTGTGATGGACGAGCTTCGGAGTTCTTGCAGGTAAATGCTGGCGTGCCGCAGGGTTCCGTTTTATCTCCCACTCTCTTTCTTCTGCATATCAATGACATGCACTGTAACGGAAACATTCACTGCTATGCAGACGACAGCACCTTACACGGGAGTTATTAAGCACATCCTGCGGCCAAGCAGTCTGATATCGCGGAAAAAAGGCAGCTTCTTGTCACTGAGCTGGACCGGATCCTGGACCACATTTCTCAATGGGGCGCTAGGAACCTGGTCGAGTTCAATGCCAAGAAGACCCTTCCCACTCTTCAGAGCACACCACTGCCACTGCAGGATCACCTCACTATCCTCGGTATGGATGTTCGCTGCAAACTGAATAACAAAAACTATATCGAGAGTATCATCAAATCAGCCTCGCGTAAACTCGGAGTCCTGAACAGAGTGAGACGTTTTTTCACGCCGGAGCAGCGGTGTCTTCTATACAAGACCCAAATTCGTTCCTGCGTGGAATACTGCTCACATCTCTGGGACGGCTCCGCAAAGTACTTATTAGAAGCTCTCGACAGGTTGCAGCGACGTGCGGACCGCATTATTGGGGATCCTGAGGTCACGAACACCCTCGAGCCTTTGCAGATGCGTAGAGATGTTGCGTCTTTGGCAGTTTTCTACCGTCTCTACCATGGTGAATGTTCTGACGAGCTCTTCCAATTAGTCCCACCCTCCCCTTTCCTTCACAGGACGACACGTGCAGGGCTAAGATGTCATCCATTTACGGTGCAGAGTATACCTGCTAGAACCAAGCGTTTCAGTGATTCATTCCTATGCCGCACCACTAAGACCTGGAATTCCCTGCCAGCTCACGTGTTTCCTTCTTCCTACAGTCCCGGGTCCTTTAAGCGGGGCGTGAAAAGTCATCTAATGAGGCCGTCAAGCTGAGTGCCACCACTGTTAACATGGTAAATGTTTACGATGGTGACCCTCTTTCCGAGACTTTGCCTTTAGCTTAACATCAGGCGAGGTGAAGTCAAATTGACGTGTCCAGTGTAAAAAAAAAAAAAAAAAGACATAAAATTTAATAGTTAAATCACTTACTGTTATAGGTTGGGTGGATGATTAAAAATAAATAAAAACTATAAAATAAGTACCGACGCAATTTTTAACGCTCTTTTACCATTCTTAATTTAATAACCTCGGTTAGATAATTTATTTTAACTATAGGATAATACCCAATTGTCTTACCTGGTCTTACCCCTGATAATAATTACGAGAGGTCTCAATTAATACACAATCTTGGGGAACCGTTTCGCACGTACAACTCTGCTTGGTACGTGACGAACTAGCGTGAACGTTACACACTGCTTGTGCAAAATGGCCAGCCAACCGGGAGATAGAAAATTTGCACTGAGAGTATCACTGTTCTCTCGTTAGAAGTTAGAAAGAGATGGATTTTTTTCGCTGTAGGAGTAATAACATAAATTAAAAATTAAAAAATCACCCGATTCTCCCCATCCCCCCTTTAACCCCCATAACTTTTAAACAGCTCAACCGATTTTCATCAAACATGTCTAAGGCCCGTATTCTAAAATGACACTGGCTTTTTATTTTTTATCGTGCGATAAATCCCCACGGATACCACCCCCACGGAGCCGGTGGAGGTGGTTATGTCGGACTCAAACCGACTAAAACGCATACCGTCTTGGGTCCTTGGTTGCCGGAGGTGAGATTGCCAAAAGCATAACTCTCACACCCCGGCCGACCCAGGATTATCTCTGTCGAGATGATCCTTCCAATCTAGCCCCGGTAACGGGGAGGCGCACTTTGCGCCGCCACTGCCGCGGCCTTCTGCTAGGGTGACAGGTGGCTCCACCGGTCAGCACTGGCTTGAATTGCGATTTATGTGAGGAGAGATTGTATAGACAGATTGATAGTTCGACATGTTGTCTATACAATCAGTCCTCAGATAAATCGAGATTCAGGCTGAGTGTCACTCTGGAATACGGGACTAAGAACACTCCAACATTAAGTCACCTTTAATAAAAAAAAACTAAATTAAAATCATCCGTTCGGGAGCTATGATGCCACAGACAGACAAAAATACACGCCGAACTTATAACACCCCTCTCTTTATGTTGGGGTTTCTGGTGAAACGTAAGGCAGCGCCAACTAAAGCGACTGGGCTACATAACATGACGCCACACGCATCTAGCACGAGCCGGTCACCGAGCGACCAGTTTAAGAGTCCAAATCTTGGAAACTATTGTTGTTATATCGTTTTGTTTTTAAAATGTATTTTTTATTTTCAGCACAGAATTTAATGGGCCAGAATACTAAATTAGTGAACATCGCCATTCTGGTTGAGAACAGAGTTGTTCATGATACCCAGGCAACCGTCATGATCTATTGAATGCCCAGACTGACTTATTGAAGTGCCATCCGAATAGAAGCGCTCAAACGATTTTTTATTATGGCTCCTGAAAACACCTCAAAAATGAGAAATGTTGCTGTTTTCCAACCATTCAGGCGGTGTGTAGCTCAGTCCCAGGGCTGTAGTCGAGCCCCTCTCTCCGCAGATCGCGTCGGGCCACCGCGCGGGACGGTCGTCATGCCCATGTGAACCGCGCTCCTAGTGTCGTAACAATGGTTAAATACAACGTTCTCTTTGCTATCACAATCGCCATTTCTCTGGCTGTTGGTAAGTACAAAAAAAAACTATCATTACGTTCCATTTTTGAATTTAAAATTTTATTGTTTGCAAATTTTAAAAAATTAATCGGTTGTGTTTTTATTTTGATACCGCTTCATTCTAAAAAAAAATATCAATCAATTCTATTTTTGAATGTCAAATTTTATTGTTTACTACAAATTTGAAAAAGGAATAGAATTGTTTTTTTTTCCTGCGTTCAACAGTTCATTCTACGGTCGAAAAGCTAATGTTTTGATGTATAATTTTTATCTGTAAAAAGTGAGATTTATAAACATTAATTTACATAGTTTAATTACGTTATACGGATAGTAAAAGTGTTACCACGTAAGTTAATCTTAATAAATTAAATAACGTTCTTTAGAAACTGGCTCAGTAAGTTAATTTGTGTAGGTTCAGGGGTTTATTAGAAGGTTTAGAACCAGATTTTATAGGTTTTATCGTTTGTCTAAATTATCCAACTATTTAATTTTATTACACTTACTCCCAAAAAAGGATGTAGGTAGTGTACCTATCTGTTTCCTTTGTTGGTATTAATTTACTTTTTGACTGTTTTTGTATAAGCGTGAGTTTAAATCAATAATAACTATACCTGAAACACATTTGGATGTATGAGGTAGCTATCCTAAGAATCCTTAGAGTATCCCGAGTGACACTGGCTTTTACTTTTGTTGGATAAAATATTTTTGATTTAAAAAAAAAATAGCGTTAACAAATCCTTATCAACCATAACTGACTATTTTTTTTAATTGAATGCCTGGAAGAACATTATTTCTGTATTTTATGTTTTTTTTTTTTTTTTTTAATACAGGACACGTTTTTTTAATACAGCCCCATTTAAAATTTACATCCCATATTTTTCAGTATTGTTGGAAAAAATTGGGTATAATCTACAACCATATTTTTTTTATAAAGAATACGTCAATTTGACTTCATCTCGCCTGATGGTAAGCTAAAGGCAAAGTCTCGGAAAGAGGGTCACCATCGTGAACGTACCATATTAACAGCTAGTGGTGGCACTGAGCTTGACGGCCTCATCAGATGCCTTTTCACGCCCGGCTAGGACCCAGGACTGTACGTCCATATAAAAATGTGCCTATGTTGGTATTTTGGTCATGCCAACACCGATTCACCGATTGGACTATTAGATATATCTTATCTTAAGAAATGGGACGTCTACCCCAGAGCTTTCAAAAGCAAAAGTTTTCCATGATAATAAAATGCAGAATCATATTATTTTGATTCATATTTTTCAAAATTACCTACTTCTAGATACCAGATACTTAACAAATCAATAGCATATAATATATACATGTATCTAATCACGCCTGTTAATTCCCGATGGGATAGACAGTGGAGTATTAAGACCCATATCTCGCCAATTATGATTTTCGGTCCCACGTAAAACGGCGCAAGCTTATTGCCGCCAAGCAGGCAATTAGTCATGGGCTGTATGTTTGCTGTCGGATGGAAAACAACCCTATTCCTTAATGAAATTAATGGTATTCTCCTTCTTCGTACGAGCACCTAACCTGGTTGCACCTGAAACCTGTATAAGCCTTGAAGCTCACGGTCCACTCTCCTAAGACTATCCACAAATGCTTGCGATCTTTATTAGACAGAATCTGGCCTCAAATGAGTTGGGAATAGACTTTATTAGACTGTATGCTGGCCTCAAATGGCTTGGGAATAGACTTTGTTACATTGAATGCAGTCCTGAAATGAGTTGGGTATTTTTTTTATCGTGCATTAAATTCCCATGGATACCACCCTCACGGAGCCGGTGGAGGCGGTTATGTCGGACTCGAACTGACTAAAACGCACGCCGTCTTGGGTCCTTGGTTGCCGGAGGTGAGATTGCCGAAAACATATCTCTCGCACCCCGGCAGACCCAGCACCATCTCTTTCGAGATGGTCCCCTTCGGGTTGTGGGGACCTCGGTGTCCCCAACTAGCCCCGGGTACGGGGAGGTGTACTCTGCGCCGCCGCCGCGGTCTCTTTCTGCTAGGGTGACAGGCGGCTCCACCGGTCACCCCCAGGCAAATGAGTTGGGCTAGAGAGTACTTTGTTAGACAGAATGCTTTAAATTGTATTATTGACTGAACTAAAGATGTGTGAGGGAACTATCAGTCAACAGGAATAGGGAAATCAAGAAATTATCATTTTGAATACCTTGTTCATCATGATAGATTTGATGCTGACTGTATATAGGTAAGTATAGGTAGGCTATGTAACTAATATGTGTTTTTTATGTTTTAATATTAATAGTAATAACATCTGCGGTAGCCTAGTGGTATGGGTAATGGACTGCTGAGACGAGGTCTCGGGTTCGATCCCAGGTTTACCATGGCACACACCAATGACTTTTCGATGCTTTTCGAAGCTTTTCGAAGTTATGTGTGTATTTATCGCAGGTTTATAAGTGCCCGGTTAATGGCAATAGGCTCGCCACCTATTACATTGGGACCTAAATATAAACTGGCGAAATGTGGGTGCTAGCACCTCTGCCTACCCCTTCGGGGAATACAGGCGTGAGTTTATGTATGTATGTAATATTTAGCTGACCCGTCGAACTTCGTACCGCCAATTATTTTCCACCCACATAGAGTCAGATCCCGTTCCCGCTGCACCCTCTACTATATTAAGCATGCATTATACATATAAACCTTCCTCTTGAATTACTCTATCTATTAAAAGAAACCGCATCAAAATCCGTATCATAGTTTTAAAGATATAAGCATACATAGGGACGGACAGACGCAGAAAGCGACTTTACTTTATACTAAAAAAAAAAAAAAATTGGCAGCGATCCGTGCTATGCTGCCATAAACTTATCTTATCTTACATCATCTAATCTTATCTTAAATTACATAACATAACCTCACGCCTGTATTCCCCGAAGGGGTAGGCAGAGGTGCTAGCACCCAAATTTCGCCAGTTTATGTTTAGGTCCCAATGTAATAGGTGGCGAGCCTATTGCCATTAACCGGGCACTTGTAACCCTGCGATAAAACACACATAACTTCGAAAAGCATCGAAAAGTCATTGGTGTATGCCATGGTAAACCTGGGATCGAACCCGAGACCTCGTCTCAGCACTCAGCAGTCCATTACCCATACCACTAGGCTACCTTATTATTATCTTATTATCTTATCTTATTATTATCAATTCGTTATACTAGATATTGTCTGTGACTTCGTCCGCGTTATATTCGGAATATTATATTACACTAGTTGTAAGTATGGTTTCACCCCTCCATTTCACAATCTACAGTGTCCACTCCAGGTATTAAAGACTATGTCTAGGCCAAATTTTAACCAGATCCGTTCAGCTATTCCTCCCTGAGTGAGTCACAAAATATCCATCCATCCAACTTGTGCATTTATCTATGCGAAAGTAAGAAAAAGTTAGAAAATAAGATTTAAGATTATTATATCTTATCTTATCTTTATTTAAGTAATTTAATTACAGAAGACAGGTCAACTCCAGTGAAGTATTTAGTCGCAAGCGCGAATGCCACTATCATAATCTCGGTTACAATACGTTAATGTCATAATACATTTAAAATCTGCTAGAAAGTTAAAAATAAATAGAGTTTCTCGTAGTATTTAATGAATAATGTATAAAATGTAAATGTACTCATATATTGTGTATATATTCATGTGCCCAACTTAGTGTATGAATTTAATAGGCTGTGTAGGTAAGAGTAATATTGATTTATTTAATCATCATCATCATTAACTTAGCGTAGTTTCAAGATGTTTCTCGTCGGTCTCCGTTGCCATATTTATTGTTATATACATTTATTGTAGCGCCTGCGGTAGCCTAGTGGTATGGGTAATGGACTGCTGAGACGAGGTCTCGGGTTCGATCTTAGGTTTACCATGGCACACACCAATGACTTTTCGATGCTTTTCGAAGTTATGTGTGTATTTATCGCAGGTTTATAAGTGCCCAGTTAATGGCAATAGGCTCGCCATCTATTACATTGGGACCTATAAATAAACTGGTGAAATGTGGGTGCTATCACCTCTGCCTACCCCTTCGGGGTATACAGGCGTGAGTTTATGTTATGTTATGTAGCGCCGCAATTCCTGGGTACACGGTTTACCATTTCCTCAAGTATCGGGATCCTAGGTGTCGACATTTCAAGTGACGTCTAGTACCAGCAGTCATTTAGAAGACAAGGTCAAGCTAGCATCAAAGAAACTCGGAATTCTTAACAGGAGGAAGTAGTACTTCACTGCGGGGCAGCAACTCCTTCTTTATAAGGCGCAGGTTCGGCCCCACATGGAGTACTGCTGTCACCTTTTTGCCGGAGCGCACGCACGCGAGTATAATCCCTTCGAATCGCTGGAAAGAAGTGCGTTGAGACTCGTCGACAGTCCCATACTCGCAGGCGATGTGGAACCTCTCAACCTTAGTAGGGACTTTCCCTCACTGTGACCCGTGTTTTCTACCGCCTATACAATGGTTTGTGTTTAGATGAATTGTTTGACATGATGCCCAAAGCTACCATTCTATCATCGCACCGCTCACCATAAGCAGGGAATTCATCCCTACACATTACATTCGAAAACGGTGCGCACCGTGCGGTATGAAAAGAACTTCATCCCACGCACGCTCAAGCTGTGGAATGAACGGCCGTGGTTGTCCCAAGCGACTACAATGTGAGGTTCTACAAGAAGGACATTAGAAGGTTTATTCAGGGTAGGCAGCACGAGTATAACGCCTCTGGTGTTGCATACGTCCATAGGCCGCGGTAACCACTTACCATCAGATGGGCCGCGTGCTTGTCTGCCACTTAAGTGATATAAAAAAACCTAATGGTAATCATTACGGGTAGTTGGAGCCCTCATAAGTCTGTCTAGTTTAACTACTATCAGTATCACCAATTGATTTTGGAGGTTAGATGGCAGTTGCTTCACAGACAATATTGAAGTTCCTACAGAAGAAAGGAAGAATACATAGCTGCTATAGACATAGAAGTTTTACTTATTTTTTGTACCAAAATGTTAGACAACGTGACAGGGGTATTGACGAGATCCAAGATGGCGTAGATTGTCGAGGTGAAAAGGTTTATTTGATGTTCTGATATTTCGATCAAGTTTAACCTTTCAGGGATAGACAAACGTCAGTTCCAATCGTGAAGCAATGATAGAATGGGCTCACTTGATTTTGAATTTCCTTTTGCTGTTGAATTGATTCACACGTACACGTACCTACGGACAAAAGTTACATAACAAATAGTAATTGATGGCCTTAGCTCTTCGAGGTAACATATAGAATAGAATAGAATAGAATAAAACTTTATTTGTACACCATTTACATAAATCAAATACATAGGGAAAAAGAATATTCTCGGGCGGGACTCGAACCCGCAGTCTTTCCCTTACAGGGGGAATGCCTGACCAATTCGGCTACCGAGACACGCCCGATATGATTCAAATTTCCCATCTTATACGTCTTTAAGGCGACGTGGCGTCATCTACCGATTTTGTCTCGGTAGCCGAATTGGTCAGGCATTCCCCCTGTAAGGGAAAGACTGCGGGTTCGAGTCCCGCCCGAGAAGATTATTTTTCCCTATGTATTTGATTTGTATAGTTAGCATACATAATGCTGTAAAAATTCCTTCAATTGTTTGGGCGCAGTTATGAAAAATCAATGTTTAAAAATGATTGTAACATCATTCATTGATTCCGATAGTTCGAAAGAAAATCGGTAGATGACGCCACGTCGCCTTAAAGACGTATAAGATGGGAAATTTGAATCATATCGGGCGTGTCTCGGGAGCCGAATTGGTCAGGCATTCCCCCTGTAAGGGAAAGACTGCGGGTTCGAGTCCCGCCCGAGAAGATTATTTTTCCCTATGTATTTGATTTGTATAGTTAGCATACTTAATGCTATAAAAAAATTCCTTCATTTACATAAAATATATGAGCGAAATATATTTTCTATACAATTGTTGTACAAAGGGCGGCCTTATCGCCATAATAGGCAATATCTTCCAGACAACCTTTGGATGGACCAGCTTTGATTTGATGATGAGATGAAGAGAGTGACTCTTCTATGCGTATACGTTGTCGACTACCAGACAGGTAACTTTGAAACCAATCAACTGCCGTTGGAGATATCTTAATAGAGCGAAGTATACTCACCAGGACGTCGAAATCTACAGTGTTGAATGCATTGCTAAAATCAAGGAACGAGAGAACTGTTAAATGTCCTCGATCCATGGCTAGCCTTATGTCATTTTTTTTAAGCTATCGCGGTGTAAACTCATTGTTATTTTATGCAAGTTCGGGACTTCACGCGATAAAAACTTCCACTTACTTTCTGCCGACATTTCGGGTGCGATGCTGCACCCGTGGTCACGACTTGACTGGCCGGCGAGGGTCGCGCGGTATGAGCGGAACATTTTTTTTGTGCGTCTACCCTCCGTTACTTTCAGAATGAAAGTAAGGCTGGCGACACACTACACTCACTACGTCAGTTTTGGACAGCACAATGTTGTTGGGTTTAGTGTTTTTATCACTGGATTCCACGTCCCGGATAGTTTGAATCCATCTTCCCTATTGAAATTTTTACACTTTTTTTCAATGGCTTCACGCACAATCCTAGAATAGTAGTGGCGATCAGTGGAGAGGACTTTGGGTTGATGAAGCTCAATCCAGTGATTGGTACCCGACTCAAGGTGTTCTGCAACTGCCGATTTATCGCGTGAAGTCCCGAACTTGCATAAAATAACAATAGCCTTATGTCATCTGTGATGTGCACCAATTTCAAGTCTTCACGTACAATGGCCCAAGAAGATAGGATAAGTGCGGATAAAATAGTCCCCTAGCCTATTCAAGTCGGCAAATCCTCGAAGGGGTAGGCAGATGTGTGTAACACATACATGTCAAGTATGATTTTTGTTCCCTTGTAATAGGGACGAGCCTTTATCGACAAGCAGGCACTTTGCTATGGACTGTATATTTACTGTCGGAATCAGAAAATATACTAATTTTGTGCTCTCTGGGGATTATAAAATTACCTAAACCACAATTATAAAAAAAAATGTTGCCCGCGGCTCCGCCCGCGTGGATGTCAGTTATCGCGACCAAACATAGCCTATGTCCTTTCTCCATGTCTAATTTACCCTTATACCAAATTTCATTAAAATCAGTTCAGTGGTTTAAAAGCGAGACAGACAGACTGACAGACAGAGTTAGTTTCGCATTTCTAATATTAGAATAGAACAGAAACAGGGATTTTTTCGATTTATTCGATTGCTACAAATATTTTTTATAAATGAGATTAATTGGTTAAAAAAAAACAATAAAAAAAAATGTTAATGGTATGGGTTTGATATAAATAGTTTAGAAACTGTGTGTCTTCGACTTATATAATTTACATTTACACTAGCGGCACTATTGTATTAGGTTTGATATGTACCTGTAATGATAGTGTAAAAGTTATAAATAAATAAATAAATAAATAAATTTTAAGCGATTTATTGACAAATATTAATCTGTAAAATTTTCTTATACCTTTCTTAACGACTGAAATTATATTCACAAATAATCACATAACACGCAATGCTCAAAGTTACGCTACGAGTAGCAACAAAAATATAATAAATATTCATAATAATTGTAATGTATTGAATGGGAAAGTTAGTATTTCACTAATAATAAATATTCTAGAACATTCCACACAACGCTATCTAGACCCATGGTAAGCTTAACTACCTTGTGTTATGAAATCTAGAATGCGGATAAACATACTTAGATACTTTTTTTTTGTTGTAAATACATACATCTATACTAATATTGTAAATGCGAAAGTAACTCTGTCTGTCTGTCTGTCTGTATGTTACGCTTTCACGCCTAAACCACTGAACGGATATTGATGAAATTTGGTATAGGGGTAGATTAGACCATAAGAAAGGATATAAGTAGGCTATGTTTGTTAGCGATAACCGACATCCAAGCGGGCGGGGCCGCGGGCAAAAGCTAGTAATCATAATAATTGTAATGTATTTAATAGAAGTTACCATTATAATACACAAAGTTCCACGACTTGGGCAACCGCGGTCGTGGCCTTCAGGGTCGCTTCGCGGTATGTAGCCCCGCACGCCGTCACCAGCGTGTCGTCCGCATAACACGTGAACCCGGGACCCCTCGATCGTAAGGCCGACTCCTTAACCACTAAGCTACCGACGCTTTATTTGACTTTTAATAGAGTTACTACCAGCTCTTGCAGAAGTTTTTCTCTTTGGGTTGTGTCCAACCGTGTGTAGATGCACCTCGCCTGATGTTAAGCTAAAGGCAACGTCTCGGAAAGAGGATCACCATCGTGAACATGTACTATGTTAACAGTGGTGGCACTAGCTTGAAGGCCTCATCAGATGGCTTTTCACGCCCCGCTTAAAGGACCCGGGACTGTAAGAAGAAGGAAACACGTGAGCTGGCAGGGAGTTCCAGGTTGATTTGGGTCCCGTTGATCTTGGAGGGCCCAATATACACCGAGTAGGTATTCAGTACGTACTGTTCCTGTCCTATTGTGGTATGTTTCAATAACTTGCACTAAAGCCTCCGAAATTTCTTTTGTTAGGACCTTTTGTGATGGTTTCCTTTGTAAGGTTAATTCAGACTGTACTCAATTTTCGACATGATTTATTATAGTTTTTTTGCTGACCAGACGTCGTGGTAGCACACTGGAAAGCTAGCCCGGTCAGTTTCGATAGAGGTGCGGGTTCTATGCCCGCTCATTGTACGTCTTGAACCCAAGAAACCTCTCAAAAAATCATTTTCGATTGTTAATTAAATACTTTAAAGTTAACACCTGACCAGGCCTTCGATTATATTACAGCTAAAACACTGTGGTGCCGCAGTAACTGCAAAAATGACATGAAATTTTAGACATTATTTCTGTACTCCTAAAGCTCAAAAATGGAATAAAAATAGTTAAATTACACTTTAGGAATTACTCTGCAAAAAGTCATTTAATTTTGGACTACACGTCATCGCTTCAAAATTTCATAAACCCTGTGTCTTTTAAGAAATAAATGAACACGTGTATCATTGTTTTTCAAAATTAAATTAATAAGAGGGTAAAATAGGTGATAAACGTTTGTATGGAAAGTTCGTCATTTATGTCACTATCAAATATGGAATATGAAAATTTCCCGTAGTAAAATAAGTGGTGTAGGCAAAGATTTCCAAGACTTTATCCCGTGGCAAAAATAGATTCGCTAAACACTTTAGGTCGAGATGAAATTCAATTTTCTAAGACTCCGAGCTCAACAATAAGTGCCACAAAGGCTGCATCAAATAAAAAAGGTCCAACACAAGTTATATCTAATTTTAGCCACCATTTTGTAACGAAAATTCAATTTTGCACAGAAACAAAATTATTAAGAAAAAAGAGACTTCTTCTAGAGAAAATATTTCGTTTGTTTATATTTTTCTTGCTCGTAATTAGATCATTGTTGAAATGATAAATGTTAGACTGAATTTTATGATTTTTGAAGTAAAAACTAATAAAATTTTTTAAGTGATTTGAATGACAAGTAGAGCCGAAGTAGCACGAGACGATGACGTGTTACGCGCCCCCCTTTTTCTGGGGAAAAATGGGGACCCCGTTAGTTCCACCCGCATTGTTAGAGGCATGGCTACCTCACTTTTACCAACTGATGGCCAGAAACGTCTGTGCGGTTTTGGTTGGTTAGAATCCGACATAATCATCTCTACTGGCTCCCCGGAGATATTTGTGTTAATTTTCGAACGTAATAAAGGCTATAAAGCATTTTATACATGAGCATATCAGAAATATTTTGACTAAAACGTCTGAAAATGATCTTAAATTTGAAATCGAAAAGCAAATCAAACTGTTTTATCAATTTTAATTGTTTGTTTGGACCAAAATGTGTATTTTTATAAAGGCTACGTCAATTTGATATTATCTCTCTTGATGGTAAATTAAGCAAAGTCTCTGGAAAGAGGGTCACCATTATGAGTACCAAATAATGAACAAATCGTCAACAGGGAGGGAAAAAAACCATTGAGCTAAGATCATTTTGAGTGCTTAGTTCATCAATGTTTCAAAATGGCTGAATAATCATTCATTGTTTCCAACAGTTCGTAAGAAAGTTGGTAGATGGATCCTCCTTAAAGACGGATATAAAGAGAAGGGAAAGGAGTGATTCGGGTGTGACTCAATAGCTCAGTTGGAAGAGCATTCCCCCTGTAAGGGAAAGGTCGTAATTTCAAGTCTCACATGAGCATTTCATTTCTCCTGATGTAGGTATTCGAATTTTAGTTAGCATAATAAATGCTATAGACTTCATTCAAATACCAAATTAATTTCTACTTTATATAGGGTGTCTCAATAAGAGTGCACTTTTTAATTTTTAAATAAATACAAGTATTATATGACAGAGTTGTGACATTTTTATTGTATTTTAAAGAAGACATGTTCCGATTAAGTATGGAATAAAATATCCGGCATTTTCATGAAATTTTCCATGACTTTTGCAAAGAGATGTTGGCTGTGCTGTATCTCACCGGTGACGCGTTGGATTTTCGATTTGAGCTCAGGAATTATTTCGGGTTTATTCGCACAAACTCGAGATTTCACAAAACCCCAAAGAGAAAAATAGCACGGCGTTAAAGGGCATTAAAGGGCTGGCAGTAGCCAGTTGACATCAGAATTTCGTGAGATAATGTGTTCTAGAAATCGTTGCTGCAGTAAATCGATTGTTTTTTAATAAGTTTTGTAATGAGTTTTTTACAATTTTAACGGGTTCTTCTTTCGAAAAGCGCTCCATTTTTAATAATCGGAATAAACTGAGGTGACAATTGTAAAATTTCAGAGTTGCGACTTGCATGAAAAAAAAAAAATTTCCAATTTTAAAAAGTGCACTCTTACTGGGACACCCTATACTAATACATTTTTCTTTGGAGGCACGAATCCCTAAAAGAACCCTCTGACCAGTTAACTCGATCAAAACACTTGAAGCAATTTCCCACAGTTCAATTTGAAATATCTCATCAGTAAGCTCTTCTACGCATTTTCGGCTCCTTGCCAAATATTCCCCTTTCTAAACTTTATTACGTAACTTTGGTCTGGAATCGAGATATTCAATTCTCTAGAGAAATATAGGTTCTGTGTCATGTAGCCATGTCTGGGGCTATTGGTATTCGTACCAATTGGGACCGGGGGCTTTGGATTGATACGGTTCGGTCGTTGGAGCGTATTGATAGATTTGGAGAGATGAAGAAATTGTTTGATCAAAGGTTTGACGTTTGACTTTGCGTTTGTTGGATAAGTTCGGTAGTTTTGGAGTTATACGTCAGAGTTTAGATACTTCGATTGGAATATTGAACTATGACGTACAGTTGACATTTTTTAATAAAAAGACACGTTAATATGATTTCACCTCGCCTGATGGCAAGCTGAAGGAAAATTTTCAGAGAAGAGAGTCACCATTACAGACAGCAACAATGTTATAATGGGGCTTTCAGCTTGACGGCCTCGGAAAAGAGCATCAGACGTTTTTCACTCCCGCTTGGCTCAAAAACTCCTCTAAACGATGAATAAGGATGGGGAGGACAGTGCATCTGTAAAAAAAAACACCAGAAAAAATCGACATAAGTGTCTAAAGAAAATAAGCGAACCTCAAACACGAAAGTGAAAACTTGGACGCAACGGTAGCTTAGTGGTTAAGGAGTCAGCCTTACGATCGAGATTTCCCGAGTTCGAATCCTGGCCATTACACTACCGACGTTAAACCACTCCTAGCACAAGAAATTTAGCTTAGTTGGAGGGGATATAGGTAATATTAGTAATTTTATTTGCTTATATCACTACATGGTATAAACATCGCTTTACGCGTTTGTCTGTCCCTATGTATGCCTAGATCTTTAAAACTACGCAAAGGATTTTAATGTGGTTTTTGTTAATATTCAAGAGGAAGATAGTATTATATGTATAACATAACATAACATAAACTCACGCTTGTATTCCCCGAAGGGGTAGGCAGAGGTGCTAGCACCCACATTTCGCCAGTTTATGTTTAGGTCCCAAGGTAATAGGTGGCGAGCCTATTACCATCAACCGGGCACTTATAAAGCTGCGATAAATACACACATAACTTCGAAAAGCATCGTCTAGTCATTGGTGTGTGCCATGGTAAACCTGGGATATAACCCGAGACCTCGTCTCAGCAGTCCTTTACCCTACCGCAGATGTATAATACATGCTTAATTTAGTAGAGGGTGCAACGGAAACGGGATCTGCCGGCACGCGGGCAGAATAAAGGGTCAGCTAGTTCTTTAATAAAAAAAAACTGGCAAATCACTACGAGAACGATGATGATAAGGGTTTTGCGAAAAGAACTTGCGAACTTTATTTTGTAATAATATTCATCATCATATTTTGTAATATGACATCAGCTTTTTTTGTCAACTATATACTGTAACTTTCTTTTTCTTCTGGTCCCGAAATACTCCTCAAAAATAATAAATTATTTTAAAAGAGGAATATAGGACTGCGGTCTCGGTCCCGAAAGTATCGTATCGTCGTATCCAAAATTGCCTACATTTACAGGAAAAAATAACAAAAAGAGCTTCGCCAGGGTTGACCTCGGTTTAGTGAATTTATGCAAACCGTCTGATCTGCCGCCGTGTGACTGAAATATTGAATTTTTTTGCATACATTATTCAAAATATTCAAAATATGAACTAACATATTTTAATACAGCCCATATTATGAGCTTCACTTAGTAGGATGAGAGTATGTCAATACTGCTCATGTAAAAATATTATTCTAGACTAGCTGTGCCCGCGACTTCGTCCGCGTGGAATGTACTTAATAAAAAAAATCTGTTTATTTTTTTTTGTTTTTTGGCATTTTTTTTTAGCCTAAGTTACTCCTTATTACATAAGCTATCTGCCAGTGAAAGTCCCGTCCAAATCGGTCCAGCCGTTCCAGAGATTAGCCAAAACAAACAGACAGACAGACAGACAGACAGACAAAAAATTTAAAAATATATATTTTGGTATGTGTACCGTATATACATTCATATGCATGTAGTAGAAAGCGGTTATTTTAATATTACAAACAGACATTCCAATTTTATTTATTTGTAGTATTCAAACTAATCATAGGTAGGTTATAACTTTTAAACTATCGCGTTCCATGATATACAATGATGTTGACGGTGAATTAATGCGATCATGGTATAGGTACATAAATAGCTTACATTATACAGTAACACTAACGGGAATTAACGTGATCATGGTATAGGTGCATAGCAGCTAACTGCCTGTGACCACGGCCGGTGTAACCTGGTCGAAACGTCAGGCAAATCAAAGGTACGTATGAACCTATACCATGATCGCGTTAATTCCCGTTAGTGTTATTGTATATCATGGAACGCGAATGTTTAAAAGTTAGCTTTAATTTGCCTGACGTTTTGATCAGGTTACACCGGCTGTGGTCACCGGCTGACTGTCAAATCAAAGGTATATGTACCAATACCATGGTCGCGTTAATTCCCGTTAGAACGAATAAATTAACAGCTATGAATTATTTTTTTGTACATAATATTGTACATAGAAAAACTACGAAATGCAAATAGACATAAAGCAGCGGTCCCAGGACCCGCTGTCGCGGCCCGTGCTGTGCCGTGCTGAGCGTACCCACGGCCTGTGCTGGCCTGATGCGGCCTATAAATAGTATCGATGCCGCTCTTCGTTTTCATAGAATCCTTGACATTAGCTTTCAACTTTCAGTAGGTAGACATTAAATTATCTTTTTTCTATTTTCCCGCAATTGGGATAGTTCCATATTTTATATTACTTTTTATGCGTAACCACGCATCATAGGCATTGTTTTTGTTTTTATGTTGTAATGAACGATTACAACGGACGCAGACGCGCCGATACAAACTGCAACGGGCACCGACGCGCCGCGCCTTTGATGTTACCGACTCAGACGGGCGACAACGGGCCTCATCGGACGCGACGGTTCCCACGGCTTGTTGGCCTGGCCTGGCGCGTTCCGGCCTGTGATAAAACGACCGTGGGAACCGTACTTAATACTATACAGTACTGCGGGAATTGAACCCGTGTCCCACGTCGTAGCAGATGACGAATATTTTACCGCTACGCCACTCCAAATCCTAAACAATCCGGTTTTCAGCATAGTAAGTGTTAAATAAAAACAATAATAATTTAGCACCATCTAAAAGAAGTGGTGATTGAACCAGCATGTATGTTGTTACCAAAAAGTACCGTATTTAGTTTTTGTAATTTTATTAAACTGTTGTAACATGTAGGTACTTACGCTAGTACTATTATTTATTCTGTGGTACTAGGCTAGGCAGCTCGTATACGAATAGCGACTCCACCCCACCCCATTCTCATTAAAATTCATACACGACGATAAACAAACAAAACGGAATTTCAAACTAAATTCAGAATTATGAATGGTCGCATAAAGTGAGTCAAATGAAAACTCATATTTCGCATAAACAAAACCTCATTTGAATAAAGGCAGGGTAGCAACAAAATTTGAATTTTTTTATACATTTGGAGTCATGCATGCCTGTGTACCGACGACGGTCTATGGGTGTTATATGTCGCATAGGGAAATTACACCTTCGACTGAATTTTTTATAGCATTTTTAATGCTAACTTTAAAGTTCGAAAAACATCGGAAAAAATAAAGCGCTCAAGTGGAATACAAGGGGAATGCTCTTCCAACTGAGCTATTGAGCCACACCTGATTCATTTAAAATTTTTCTTCTCTTTATATCCATCTTTAAGGGCGACGGTGGTGCCATCTACCAACATTCTTACGAACTAATTAAACCTTTTTACATTTATAGCGAAAGCCATTATCTTTTTAACTGTTTTAAAATTTCATTGAAACATTTTGTTACTTATATCTTTTTTTTGGGTTCCGTATCCGAGAACAGTAAAAACCCTCTTCCCGTGGGTCTTGTAGAAAGCGACTAAGGGATGGGGCCTTTTTTTATACAGGACACGTCAATTTGACTTCACATCGCCTGATGGTAAGCTAAAGGCAAAGTCTCGGAAAGAGGGTCACCATCGTAAACATGTACCATGTAAACAGTGGCAGCTTGACGGCCTCATCAGATGCCTTTTCAAGCCCCGCTTAAAGGACCCGGGACTGTAGGAAGGAGGAAACACGTGAGCTGGCAGGGAGTCCCAGGTCTTAGTGGTGCGGCATAGGAATGAGTCACTGAAACGCTTGGTTCTAGCTGGTATACTCTAGCCTATGAATAAGTGCCCGGTTGGCGGCAGTATGCCATATTGTAGGCCCAAGCGACTACAATATGGGGTTCTTCAAGAGGGGCATTAGAAGGTTTCTTTAGGGTAGGCAGCGTGAGTGTAACGCCTCTGGTGTTGCATAGTTGCATACGTCCATAGGCCGCGGTAACCACTTTCCATCAGGTGGGCCGTGTGTTTGTGTGCCACCTAAGTGGTATAAAAAAAAAAATGCTCGCCCCTATTACGTGGGACCGAAAATCATAGATCGCGGTATATCGGCGTTAATACACCTGTATTTACCCCTTCGTACCTATTACACCTAAGATTGTTTTTATGGTTAATAGACTCGCATTTGGTCACTATTTCACCAGTTTCACCTGTTGGTAAGTGAGGATGTGGCCAACGGCGGAGCACGCTTGCTTAGAAGTAACCTTCACTCTTGTCTCTTGTCTTGAAGACATTCAAGTTGTATCATGTTGAAAAGCAAAGTCATATCCTCTTCACTCTTCCTCTTAGCGTTAATCCCAGTCGTATCCGGAGCTTTCAGCTTGGAGTCTGGGGTCCGCTTTACCAGTCTAACTGCGGATTTGGATAAACTTCGATATTTTCTGTGAAGCGATTGCCATCTGACCTCCACAACCCAAAGGCGATATCGAAGCATTGCAGCTAGACCAGTTGTTGGACTTTTGAGGGCTCCAACTACTTACCTGTAACGACTGCCATAGATGTTCGTATGGCAACCGGGACCGACGGCTTAACGTGCTCTCCGAGGCACGACCAGACCAATGCATACAAATATTTGCACTGAGCGGGGAAAGCAAAGTCATATCCTATCCAACTAATATTATAAACACGAAAGTTTGAATGGATGAGAATGTATGAATTGATGGAAGCATATTTATTTGCGTGCAAAAGCTTGTAATAAATAGTTGAAAAGGATATCACTTCCACATAAACATTTAGGTGTCCAACATCCCGAGCGGTCAGGCCTCCCTATAACTCCTAATAGCTTTCCCCGTAAAAGCTCACACCAGACTGAGTCTTCAAAGCACTTGATAGGTGTATAAGTGCCTCTGAAACAAGCTGACCAATAAATTTATGGCCCATTCATGAACACGGACGTTTATCGGCGGATCGACTGACGAAATGGTCTGTTAATATATCGGACGATACAGGCTTGCTGTGTGGATATAATGTTAGAGGAAGGTTACAAGTTGGGTTTGTAGGCAAAGTGACAATCTATAATATAATCGTTTACTTTCTATCCTCTGTTAATACATCCATACTTCTATTATAAATATTCGAAATAAAACTTAAATATTATAAAGCGAAAGTACCTCTGTCTATATGTTACGCTTTCACGCTTAAACCACTGAACCGATTTAGATGGAATTTGGTATAGGGGTAGATTGGAACTTGAGAAAGGACATATACCATATTTTGGTCGCGATAACCGACATCTACGCGGGTGGAGCCGCAGGCAAAAGCTGGTATTTTATATTTGTGCAAAAAGATTAATAATTAAATTAATTATTAATTGAATAAATTAAATAAAAAAACAATAAATAAATAAAAAATAATTAGACCATTGGCGTTATCCCTAATAGAAAATCTCTTTCTGTATTATTTCAATAAAATATTTGCTCTGAACGGAATTCGTACTCACGAACTCTGACTTAACTTTCAAACGCTATACCACTCCAATACATCACAAATATTACATAATTAGCGGGGACCATTCTGAAATGTGGCGTCAGTTTATGACTCTTAATTCATTTAATTGTATGACTGTGGTACTTAATTGCACGATATAATTACGCTAAGTTAATTATACCATAAAACGAGCCGGGGACTGGCCAGCTAACTTAATAGAATATCTTAAAAAATATCTCCTCAAGATTGTATGTACAGGGTGGAAGATTTTCATGTCCCCTGGAGGGGAACTACTCGATATAGAATTTCACTCAACATACCTTTATTTTAAAAAGATACAAAAAAAAATGAATGTTTTCCTTTTTTTTTTAAAGAAACAAAACATCTGTCCGTTTTTACCCGACTACGGCGAAGCCATAAGGAGGGTTATGATTTTAAAAGGCTATGTATGTATGTATGTATGTATGTATGTTCATTTGTTCCCTCATAGTTCCTCAACTACTAATTAGAACTGGACAAATGAGGTATCGTTGCAAGCGGCTTGATCGTCCGATGGTTATAGACTATAATGACGTGTCACTCAATCTTGTGTGGCGCCCTCTAGCGCTCATAAGGTACTGTGTTAAAAAATAAATTTGAGATAAATATGCCGTGTTTGGTATCAAATGAAAGTGCTTAATGAGCACATTTCAAAAATGTATAAATTATTAGCTTTACCTTGCACCAAAATAATATAAATAAAAAATTAAGTTTAAAACTAAAACCCGACTATCGAAAAAATCACGCTCTAAAAATTGACAAACAAGAAAATATCAAGGATAGCCGTGGTCGTATGCCACTTACTCTAACAAAACAATACATCCTAGGGAAAAGTGGCATACGACCACGGCTATCCTTGATATTTTCTTGTTTGTCAATTTTTAGAGCGTGATTTTTTCGATAGTCGGGTTTTAGTTTTAAACTTAATTTTTTATTACATCACATACATACGTATACTCACGCCTGTAAGGGGTAGGCAGAGGGGATTTTTGGTCCCACGTAATAAAAGGCGAGCCTAATGCCTTGAAACGGGCTCTTAGTCATTATGTTTACTTTCGGATGGAAAACAACCCTGTCCCTTAGTTTTTTTTAATATTTTTGTCTTTTTAGTTAGCCTAGTGGTATGGGTAGTGGACTGCTGAGACGAGGTCTCGGGTTCAATCCCAGGTTTACCATGGCACACACCAATGACTTTTCGATGCTTTTCGAAGTTATGTGTGTATTTATCGCAGGTTAATAAGTGCCCGGTTAATGGCAACAGGCTCGCCACCTATTACATTGGGACCTAAACATAAACTGGCAAAATGTGGGTGCTAGCACCTCTGCCTACCCCTTCGGGGAATACAGGCGTGAGTTTATGTTATGTGATGTTATGTTAGTTTTCTGTACTAAAAACATTGATGTACTTTTTTATATATCAATGACTAAAAACCTTTTACAAAGTTTTAAAAATCCAAAAAAAAGATGAATGAAATCGGAAACCTACCTCATAAAACCCAACCTTAAACAACCACAGACAAACTTCCCACCACAGATAACATTGACAGCTCTATAGACCCAAAGTCTCTATGGCCTAAATAACCGCAGCATTTCGAGGCGAGAGTTTACGGCTCATTCGTAGGGCAGTCGTTTATTTTATGGCTACTTTGCACCCTCATTAAGTGGTGTCGAGGTTATGGAGGTTTCTGACTTTACGGGTTGATTTTTAGCTTCGCATGCAGAGAATTTGATGGACGACTTTTGTGTAAATCTGCGTGAAGAATAAAAGATTTCTATCTATCTATATGTCTAGTAGGCATCCAAATCGATCTTGAATGAATTTTACAGCATTGAGTATGCTAACTATACAAATCGAATACATAGGGAAAAATAAATCTTCTCGGGCGGGACTATTGTGTTTACGGAATGTTCTTATGGAACGTCGCCATAAGAACGGTTAAATAGAAGGGAAATTTGAATCACGTCGGGCGTGTTTTGTAGCCGAATTTGTCAAGGCATTCCCCCTGTAAGGGAAAAACTGCGGGTTCGAGTCCCGCCCAAGAAGATTTATTTTGCCCTATGTTTTCAAATCGATCTTGTTGAACAAAGTATTCAAAATGATCTTAATGCTTTAGTTTTCCCCCTTCCGTTGACTGATTGTTCTGATAAACCTTAAGTTTGGACAATACTACAATTTAAACCAATATAAATTAAAAATTTAAAAAAACCCCGTCACAAAAACACCTAACTGGTTAAGCACCCCGTTATATTATCGGAACAATTCAAGGTCCCCCGACATGGCAACCGTTAAAGTTAAAAGGCAAACTCCATTTATTTTCAACTTTTTAGGTGTTTTTGTGACAGGGGTTTTTTAAATTTTTAATTTAATTTTTATTTTATACTTTTTAAAGTGATCTACTAGTCAAGATCTTTCATTTTATACCCATATTGAGGGAGTTATGAAGAAATATGTATTACGACATGTTGTGGCGGCGGCCATCTTGGTCCGATTTTTTTCAAACATATTAAGAACACTCCCGACTAATATACCTTTCAAACAAAAAAAACTACATCCAAATCGGTTCATCCGTTTGAGTGCTACGATGCCACAGTCACACACACACACACACACACACACAGACACGTCAAACTTATACCGTCGTTTTTGCGTCGGGGGTTAAAAACACATTTGATTTGCACATAATAACCTTACTTTTAAAATATTATTTTGAGACTTTTTGAGGGTGAGCCTATTGCAGCATTCCTGGCACTATTGTTGACTCAAGCCATGCGTCTGAGGCTGAGTCTGGGCTGTATATATCTGTCTGATGTTAAACAGCCCTATCCCTTAGTCGTCTTGTACGACACCGCATGGGAAGATATAGGCTGGCCCAAATTCTACTCTACCGGGAACCATGCGGATACTTAACTGATATAAAAAGCAATATTCGAGAAAATAGAATCATATAGTTCACCTACCTCAATTTTTTATGCAGATCGAAGACATAGGGACTCGAACCCGCGACTTTCCCTTACAGGGGGAATGCCTTGACCAACTCAGGTACCGAGACACGCCCAATGTGATTCAAATTTACCTTCTTATCCCCCTGTAAGGGAAAGATCACGGATTCGAGTCCCACCTGAAAATATTCTTTTTTCCCTATGTATTCGATTTGTATAGTTAGCATACTTAATGCTGTAAATGTCATTCAATTATTATGCAGAATTACATCCTGGTTAATTAATTGAATTGATAACATAGTAATTAATGTAGTATGTGGTGTTAGACAACAAGCCTCGGGCTGTGTACTATGCCTTAGGGAATGAACACTGGACATTGTGCTGATGAGATTTGCAATGTGTTGTACTACATGTAGAGACAGGTGTATTACCTCGACAAACAAGGCTTATCTACAGAGTGGAAGATTTCCATGCCCATGAAGGGAAGTACTCGAAAAACTGAAGATAGAGAATTTGACTCATCCATACTAATATTATAAATGCGAAAGTAACTCTGTCTGTCTGTCTGTCTGTATGTTACGCTTTCACGCCTAAACCACTGAACCGATTTTGATAAAATTTGGTATAGGGGTAGATTAGACTATGAGAAAGGACACGGGCAATGTTTGGTCACGATAACTGACGTCCACGCGGGCGGAGCAGGGGGAAAAGCTAGTAATAGAAATAAGTTTAGATTTCAAGGATTTCTTTTCATTTAATTTACCATATTTGCTAGACAGATTTGATCCTTATGATTTGAATTCATAAAATTACAGGATGTGATTTTTTCGGGTTTTAGTCGGTTCGATTACCGGGTGTGTCAAGCGAGTTTTTGAAAATCTTTGAATGCAGTTTTGTCCCGAGTTCGAATCCTGGCCATTACACTACCGACGTGAACCCACTCCTAACACAAGCAATTTAGCTTAGCTGGTGGGGTTAGAAACCGGAATTACTAACTAATATTCATTAGTAATTTCGGTTCTAATATTCTTTGCAAAAAGAAAATAGCAGCACAGACTGCAGACAGACTACATGAAAATTCTCTTCATTTTTGAATCAATTAAAAAGTATGATTATTGTAAGTATGAATGATGAAGTACGATGATGATACCTATGTATAATTTTGCTATAAATAACGTTTTTTAGCTTGTTTGCATTGAAGTCAAATTTTGGAGTCCATACTAATATTATAAATGCGAAAGTACCTCTGTCTGTCTTCTGTCTGTCTGTATGTTACGCTTTCACGCCTAAACCACTGACCTGATTTTGATGAAATTTGGTATAGGGGTAGATTAGACCACGAGAAAGGACATAGGCTATGATTGGTCTCGATAACCGACATTCACGTGGGCGGAGCCGCGGGCAAATGCTAGTATTTCATAATCTTCTGGTTTATTTGAAACTAGCTTTTGCCCGCGGCTCTGCCCGCGTGGATGTCGGTTATCGTAGCCAAACGATAATCTACCCTTCTACCAAATTTCATAAAAATCAGTTCAGTGGTTTAGGCGTGAAAGCGTAACATACAGACAGATAGACAGACAGACAGAGTTACTTTCGCATTTATAATATTAGTATTTTTTTTTTTTACACAGGACACGTCAATTTGACTTCACCTCGCCTGATGTTAAGCTAAAGGCAAAGTCTCGGAAAGAGGGTCACCATCGTAAACATTTACCATGTTAACAGTGGTGGCACTCAGCTTGACGGCCTCATTAGATGCCTTTTCACGCCCCGCTTAAAGGACCCGGGACTGTAGGAAGAAGGAAACACGTGAGCTGGTAGGGAATTCCAGGTCTTAGTGGTGCGGCATAGGAATGAGTCACTGAAACGCTAGGTTCTAGCAGGTATACTCGCCACCGTAAATGGATGACATCTTAGCCCTGCACGTGTCGTCCTGTGAAGGAAAGGGGAGGGTGGGACTAATTGGAAGAGCTCGTCAGAACATTCACCATGGTAGAGACGGTAGAAAACTGCCAAAGACGCAACATCTCTACGCATCTGCAAAGGCTCGAGGGTGTTCGTGACCTCAGGATCCCCAATAATGCGGACCGCACGTCGCTGCAACCTGTCGAGAGCATCTAATAAGTACTTTGCGGAGCCGTCCTAGAGATGTGAGCAGTATTCCACGCAGGAACGAATTTGGGTCTTGTATAGAAGACACCGCTGCTCCGGCGTGAAAAAACGTTTGGATTTTACACGACTATCAAGGACTGATGTCAAGACAATAACTTTAAAATAACTATTTTACACAATCCACTAGTATTTTCCTATTAAATCAGCAAATTTACGTTGTTAAATACTCCTTTGGGACTTTATAATGTATTTAATTAAAATAAATCAAATGAAAACAAATCGCTCCAGTCATTCGTTGTCCCCATGAGTAATGTTCGCAGATTTCAATGCCGCGATTGATGGCCGTTGAGAGAATTGGCTTCCTCTGAGGTGTTAATGGGATGGGTGAGCGGTTCACTGGTAGTTTACGAAAATACCTACTACAATTTGGAGGTTTTTGATACTAAAAAACCGGCCAAGTGCGAGTCGGACTCGTTCCAAAATTTAAGCTACATACCACAATATATTTTGACAGCGTTTTGTTTTTTTGTTTTCTTTTTTTTTCTTTTTTATATTCGAAGTAGTTCCAACTATCAGGCACTATTGTATACCTACGTATTTATTAAGATCAGTGTAATCTGTGATTCTGTGTAATATATCTTATAGTGACACCACGTGTAGCATTTCCATCCCCTGAGACTAACGTCTCCCCATTAAGGTGTATTAACTTGCAACTAAGATTGGCTCAAGCCCCGTGTATCTTAACGGGGCCTAATATACCCCATATCATACCTCTTTGCTATGATGAACGGTAGCGCATAAAATACACACAAAAAAATTTGATTTAAAATATTAATTCAGTTCGGACAACAATTTACTAACAAATTATAAACACGAAACTATTTTAATCAAGTTCACACTATCCGCAGAATTGAGGTAACCGCAAAATATCCGCCCAAATTGTGTCACCTCGCCTAATTAAAAGCAATTAATAAACCGAGCTGTATGCACAATCGGCGTATATATCCGCACATATCCGCGTATCCGAATATCCGACGGCGTCGGATATAGCCGGTTATATCCACAGTGGTTTGTGATCGATGGACTTGGATTACCGCCAGTGCCGTATTTATGCGGTGCCAATATCCGAGACAGATTGCCGAGTAAACGGCTGAATAGCTCTCCTGTTGAGTAATGGACGAGGATTGTCGACTGCTGAATAATTGACTTCTGTATGAATTTTCGAGTCTAATTTTTAGGCTCCAAAGTTGAAAAGCATCTGATGAGACCACTCCACCATTGTAAAGTGGTACGTGTATGTAATCGCGATACATCTTTAATAATTTAAAGAAAAACAAAAAACTCGACTGCGTAAAATCTAATTTTAAAAAATACATTGAAATAAAAACCCTTTTTACGGATTCTATCGCGATATATTTGTTATTATTACTTTTTAACCCGACGTTTCGGCTGCTTTGCAGCAGCCCTGTTCGCGGTGTGACTCACGATGGTAGTTGTCACATAGTTTGAAGTATAAGTTATCTCAAAATACCCGAATCATGGTGAATTATTAGTGTTCCTATTTACGCAGAATGAGCTCACTGTGTTGTTAAGTCTTGCTGGATTTTGCTGCTTACTGGGTTTGATTAAGTGGATGACTGGAAAAAATACGTGACAAAATTAACTTAAATAAAAACTAAAAAGAAAAAAACAAGCCAGTAGTTTAGAATTCTGTTAAGTAATATTAAATAACTACACAATTGAAATAGTTTTATAATCGATACACACATAAAACAAATCATAAACTCTCTGTGTATATCTCGATTCACATATCTTGGAACTAAAATGTGCTCAATTTTCACACGTATCTTGGATGGCATCGGTGTGCGATTTTAGTCGGTTTGAGTCCGACATAACCTCCCCTTCCGGCTCCGGCGGGGGAGGTATCCGTGGGGATTTCCGCACGAAAAAAAAGTTAAGGATGGTAGGTATTTCAATGTGATGTATCATAGTGATGTTCGCGTAAACTTCCAACAGTATCAAGAACTGAAATGGTCTTGAAGACTTGCGTTATTAACCGACTTCGAAAAAGGAGGAGGTTCTCAATTCGTCTGTATACATAATATTTTTTTTTTTATAACCCATATCTCCACCAATTATAGACGGATTTCAAGTTTTATTTTTTTGTTGGATAGTTTATTGTCCATTTTCACCAGGTCAGGATCTGATGATGAGATCCAGGAGAAATCGAGGGCAATCATCGAAAATTGTATGGTCGTATGGTACGAGTACTTCTGTTACGTAATCATATCTTACTCAGGTATATGCTTCAGGGTGTCAACATCTGATGCTGCTGTGCTGATGATGAAGCTACTGAACTCCTTAACGGTTAGAAGTTGGGAGACAGTACTGCCATTGGTGGATGATAAATATTTAGTAGTATGTAGGGCTAACGTGTTGCTTGTGAGTTATGCTTGAATCAACTTCTGATGCTGCTGGGAGGATAGTGAAGCTACGGAACTCCTTAACGTTTGCGTATGGTGCTTTTGTTACGTAATAATGTCTAACTCAGGTATATGCTTCAGGGTGACAACACCTGATGCTGCTGTGCTGATGATGAAGCTACTGAACTCTTTAACGGTTAGGAGTTGGGATACAGTACTGCCATTGGTGGATGATAAATATTTAGTATACTTAAGTATACTAAATATAGCTAACGTGTTGCTTATGAGATATGCTTGAATCAACTTCTGATGCTGCTGTGTTGATAGTGAAGCTATAGAACTCCTTACCGGTTAGGAGTTAGGGGACAGTACTGCAATTGATCGATGGAAACTAGGTAGTAGTATTTAGGGCTAACGCGATACTCGTAAGGTTTGGTGCTACTCCTGAGATAATCACGAAATTTCGAAGTGAAACCGAGACAATTCCTCAATTAATAATAATATTAAGTATGTTTATAAAAAGGTATATCTACTCCTGAGGTGGTCTTTTTTATCGTGCGAAAATCCCCTCGGATTCCCCCTCCGCGCCGGAGCAGGAAGGGAACGGTTTATATCGGACTCGAACCGACTAAAACCGTACGCCGACTGAGGGTCGTAGTGCTAAGACGGAGGCGAGGTTGTCTTCGACATATCCCTTGCAACCCGGCGGCCCAGGGCCATCCCTTACGGTCTGGCACTCGTCCGCAGGGGGCTCGCCCCCGGAATGGGGAGGCGTGCTTACGCGCGCTGTTGCTGTGGCCTGCTTCTGCTGGGGTGACAGGTGGCTCCACTTGTCTTGTCCACTTAAAGCAACATACTCTTGACCTTTAGTAAAAAAAATATTTTCTAAGTCAATTACCGTTTTATTTAATACAACATTTTACTAATAATTAGACAGACAGACAGACAGACAGAGTTACTTTCGCATTTATAATATTAGTATGGATGGTGCCCTGAAGCTTATGAATCGTTGCAGCCCAGCTCTAGATTAACGGATTCTTTTTTCCACATCCCCATAGCCTTTTGTTGCAATTGCAACTAAGCTGTCACTACCTTTCAAACTAGTGCCAATAGTATCATCATCGAATTTAATAAAAATTGCATCAGGTGACTCGTCGGATTCTGAGCGATCGCGACGCAGAGTAGACCACCTAAACGTACACACAATCCGCATTGCACCGTTGACAAGACCCTCAGTAAAATAGTTGAGCTATCATCTTAGAGTTGTTGTCATTCACCAATTTGATCGTTGGTAAAATTCTAACTGCAACCGCATCTGCGAAATCACCAACCTGTTCAACTCACCGTCTTTCATAGAAAAGTTCCAGTTCCCTTAACTTATTGGGAGTATAATGCTCCCAAAGGACGAAAACTGTGGTTAATGGCATGCTGGACTGGATTAAACTTGGATTACGAACGCAAACCTTGGCCCACTAAAAAGGGAAAAATAAATGATTTTAAAAAATTGAACCGACTTCAAAACCAAATAGGAAAAAAATGTTTAAAAGAACAGAATTTAGAGAGAGAATTTAGAGATTTTTGATCTGTTAGAAGTCGGTGCCAACTTTGTTTGCTGGTGCTTTGCTGTACCTGAATTCTGCCATGATGCATTTAAATGAGATATCGATCATTTCAATACAAAAGTCGGTATCAAGTCAAACAGGTAAAATAATATAGCTAAGCATGATAGGCCACCCCTACCTCAACAAGTCATTATACCTACATTAAGGGCCAGGTCAGGCACAGCAAACAAAGTTGGCACCGACTTCTAATATATCGTAAATCTCTAAATTCTCTCTCTAAATTCTGTTATTTGAAAATTTTTCCTATTTGGTTTTGAAGTCGGTTAAATTTTTTAAAATCATTTATTTTAAAATAACTATTCAATCCCGGAAAAATCACAAAATACTAATAAAATTTATGGGAATCGAATAACATCGTAAAATATGAAACCGTAGTTCTGTTATTCTCCCTATATACGGAAGGCTAAAAATCGTATATTTGCAGCGAATATTTCAATCATAAATATTATAATATTATTCAAACAACTCACTGCGATTTTTCGATCCCAATTTTGCAGAAATAAATGTGGGTATTTTTTTATGGAAATGCTTTTGCATGATTAAAATATGTTAAGTGCAGTGAATAGTGAATACTTTTTAGGGCTCCAACTACCCGTAACGACTGCCATAGATGTTTGTATGGCAGCCGGGACCGACGGCTTGAGGTGCTCTCCGAGACACGGATGGGTCTCCATGTCTTTAGATTGGTCGCCCATCCTAAAACTAACTTGACTACTGTTGCTTCCTATCACTAAGCCACGAACCTCTCCGGGTGCCGTCTATTTGGTAGAAACTTGATACTCCGAAACCTATTTGGGATAACTCACTTCGCAGAAACTTCTTTAATCGATCATTTATTAGGCATTAAAAATATTTGACATAAATATTTTTAGGCATAATGTGCTTATGACCGAATTTAGAATGGCATACATTTAAGATAGTAGAATTTTATTTGGCATAATTACCTTTGGCATAGTTAAAATTTTGTATAACTTCATTTAGCATAACGTTCATTTAGAGTACAGATTATTTGGCATAATTTGACTAGGCATACTATAAAGAGCATAGAATTTCAATTACAATAATATAGATTGGGTTACTTTCTTCTTTAAAAATGTGTAGGTTAGGTTAGGTTAGAACTGTGACCTCTTATGATAGATAGAATAGATAGTTGTTTACACCCCGACACAGAGTACCCCGACTCGGATAGGTTAGGTTAGGTTAGAACTGTGACCCCAACAGCGGGAGCCGAGCGAGCGAAGTGAGCGTGCCGCGGTAGCGGTCGGCGAAGCGCCAGAATAGATAGTTGTTTACACCCCGACACAGAGTACCCCGACTCGGATAGGTTAGGTTAGGTTAGAACTGTGACCCCAACAGCGCGAGCCGAGCGAGCGAAGTGAGCGTGCCGCGGTAGCGGCCGGCGAAGCGCCAGAATAGATAGTTGTTAACACCCAAGACACAGAGTACCCCGACTCGGATAGGTTAGGTTAGGTTAGAACTGTGACCTTAACAGCGCGAGCCGAGCGAGCGAAGCGAGCGTGCCGCGGTAACGGCCGGCGAAGCGCCAGAATAGATAGTTGTTTACACCCAAGACACAGAGTACCCCGACTCGGATAGGTTAGGTTAGGTTAGAACTGTGACCCCAACAGCGCGAGCCGAGCGAGCGAAGCGAGCTTGCCGCGGTAGCGGCCGGCGAAGCGCCAGAATAGATAGTTGTTTACACCCAAGACACAGAGTACCCCGACTCGGATAGGTTAGGTTAGGTTAGAACTGTGACCCCAACAGCGCGAGCCGAGCGAGCGAAGCGAGCGTGCCGCGGTAGCGGCCGGCGAAGCGCCAGAATAGATAGTTGTTTACACCCAAGACACAGAGTACCCCGACTCGGATAGGTTAGGTTAGGTTAGAACTGTGACCAGCGCGAGCCGAGCGAGCGAAGCGAGCGTGCCGCGGCAGCGGCCGGCGAAGCGCCAGAATAGATAGTTGTTTACACCCAAGACACAGAGTACCCCGACTCGGATAGGTTAGGTTAGGTTAGAACTGTGACCCCAACAGCGCGAGCCGAGCGAGCGAAGCGAGCGTGCCGCGGTAGCGGCCGGCGAAGCGCCAGAATAGATAGTTCTACTTTTAAATAGTTATGGATAAGAAATATATACCAAAAGATGAATCTGGTTTTGAACTTTCTGCGATGTGATGGTTATACATTGTCATTATTATGGATACAAAAATTATGCGTACAGATGATTCTGACTTACAAAATTATGGGTTTCAATGTATGCAAAATGAGTTTATGCCAAACGATATTCTGCGAAAAGAGGTTTATGCTATTAGTTGTTATGCAATATAAAATTATTACTTAAGGCCCTGTTTTCCTGCAAAAGTAGGCATTTATAGCGATCCCGGCCGCTCGTAAAATATTACGCGCGAACGCAGTGACGGTGAACTCGGCGATGACCCCGCCAGCGTGACAGTATAGAAATATGCAGTAGGAAAACTTGATTTGACTTAGAAAATTAAATGCAGTTTTTTTAACTTTATTTAGTTATATGATTATAATTATTAAGTAAGAAATAAATACGAAATTAAAAAAACTGTATGAGTTTGAGAACTGTTTGTTCTATGTGTTTAGTTGCTTGGGCGAAAAGAACTTACATTATAATAATAATAATGCTTGTAATTTTACAAACATTTGTTTGAATTGATGCTAACGGTTACTTTATATAATCGCACCGTTCGTCGTCGACAGGGCAGTTAAATACCTAAAGTTAACGAGATTAACAACTTTTTTCGTGCGGGAATCCCCTCGGATATCCCCCTGCCGGAGCCGGAAGGGGAGGAGACTTTTTGGTCGGTTCGAGTTCGACTGTGGGCACGCCGACTGTGGGTCGTGGTGCTAGTTTTTATGAAGTATTTATATAAATTTACACTGTACCTTATTTTTTTCGTGCGGAAATCCCCTCGAATACCTCCCCTGCCGGAGCCGGAAGGGGAGGTTATGTCGGACTTGAACCGACTTTTTAGTCGGTTCGAGTCCGACTGTGGGCACGCCGACTGTGGGTCGTGGTGCTAGGCCTGAGGTGAGGTTGTCATCGAAATATCCCTCGCACCCCGGCTGACCCAAGGCCAGTAATTCTCCTGGGTCTGCTGGGGTGCGAGAGATATGCTTTCGGCAATCTCACCTCCGGCAACCAAGGACCCAAGACGGCGTGCGTTTTAGTCGGTTTGAGTCCGACATAACCGCCTCCACCGGCTCCGTGGGGGTGGTATCCACGAGGATTTTGCGCACGATAAAAAAAGGGCAATAATTAAACTAACCTACCTAAATATTAAAATTATTCTATCCTAAACTAAAACTAAATTTATATTTATTTACACACACACAAATTATATACAATGTACGAATATTGTAGGTACTAGGTACCCCTGTACTGATATAGATAAAATATGAATTATAGAAAATCGTAAGTAGCATCTTCAGTAGTAATACTGATATTCTTATACTATGGCGCTATGAGCGTAATATTTAGGTATGATAATTTTTTAAATTACCAATCGGAGTTAGAAATTTAGTTTATGGCTTTGCACGACTTCTTTAGCTTGCGTTGTTTATTGCCCATATTGAATGACTTGCAACAATTTGTTATAAATACGTAAAACCGACGAAACTGTCGCGCAAAAACTGACACAGGTCCTACTTCGGTAAGCGCCAGCGCGCGACTGGCGCAACTTTTCGGGCCTCAGCGGCGCAAGCACTCGCGAATTTAGTAGGTATTTAAATATAACTTTAAAAATTATTTCATAATATATTCAAAATCTGCGAAAATGTCTAGACATATGTAGTGGCTTTAGTTTAGTACAAAAATTTTATAGAAAGCATAAGTAATTTAGTCATAATATTAAAAAAAAAATAACGAAAAGGGGTAACTTTGGGATTTTTTTCTATCAAGTGAAGTTCATCAGATCTGGTAACTGAATGCGAATTTGACTAGACTGGATCCTTAACTAATATATATCTTTTTTTCGAAATTTAAAACGCTTTTTCCTATGATTCAAATGCTTTTAAAAAACTCAAAATGCGGCCTACCTGGCCTTAAAAAGTTCTACTATATGAGGTGTACCCACCTCTCCAGGCAGGATTTACTTCGTATACCTCCTTACCCGCTCAGGTGTTTTGTTTGCTTCTTCCTACAGTCCCTGGTCCTTTAAGCGGGGCGTGAAAAAGCATCTGACGTAGCCGTCAAGCTGAGTGGTACCATTGTAACGGGGTACGTGTCTTTAATGATGAACCTTTTGCCTTCAGCTTATCATCAGATGGGGTGAAGTCAAATTGACGTTGTCCTACACATGAAAAAAAAAATCCATACTAATATTATAAATGCAAAAGTAACTCTGTCTGTCTGTCTGTCTGTAGGTATGTTACGCTTTCACGCCTAAACCACTGAACCGATTTTATAAAATTTGGTATAAAGGTAGATTAGACCTTGAGCAAGGACATAGGCTATGTTTGGTCGCGATAACCGACATCCACGCGGGCAGAGCCGTAGGCAAAAGCTAGTTCAAACAAGAAGATAAAATGTCCGTCGCTCACATTGCACCTGACTTGTACAAAATGAAATGATAGAACTCAGTGGAATAGGATTTTATTCACTGACCGATTCGTTTGCCGGCCGACTGGTCCCCCGACCCCCTCCCCCTCCCCCTAGTCCGGGCTCGTCCGGGCACGTCCTGCCGCCCGTCTGGCATCCAAAATAACGCTCCCAACTGTACTGTTAGGGCTGTCACGTAATGTTGAAAAATACACCCGTATATAATGTCATCATGTATTATATAATTGTAAAGTGGTCGTGTCGGTTCATTGAAGATATTTAAAAAAATAATTGCGTTATGTTATATTAACAATAGTGAACACGAAAATATTTTTTTTTTCATTTCCTGTTTGTCTGTTTGTTCTAAAACTACTGAACATATTTTGATTCATAATATTTTCTGAAGTTCACCCGAATGTCACTCATTGAAATAAAACCATTTTTTACGGATTCTATCGCGATATATTTGTTATTATTACAAAGCAAAGCAGCCGCCGAAACGTCGGGTTAAAAAGTTATAATAACAAATATATCGCGATAGAATCCGTAAAAAGTGGTTTTATTTCAATATTTTGATTAAGTTTTTTTTTATTAGGAAGGGCTTGCTCAGACTTAAAATCTTACATTTGTTTGATATCGGTTGATGTCTGGGTCAAGTGCAACTGCTGATTGACATACTAGGCCTAGTGCAAGCTTGGGATTGGGTGGACAGTCGGCAGTTGCTGTCCTAAAAACATAGGTATAAGCCAAACCGATAAGAGAAGTATGCGGCATCATTTATTTTTAAACTATGTGGTATAAAAACTCCTACTATTTTTATACCACTTAGGTAGCAGAGAAGCACACGGCCCACCTGATGGAAAGTGGTTATGGAACCTTATGGACGTCTGTAACACCTGCTGCTCGCGCTGCACATAGAGTTTTTGTGCCATCAGTGTAGAAGACAAAGCAGGACAAGGCTTTGGTCTTCCCACTGACAGCGCAAAACTCCCCAGACAGCTCTGACTACTGTGGCTACCCTTCTATAAGTGGATGAATAAAAATAAATGGAAAAAATAATTTAAAAAAAAAACCTAAATTATATCCCGGGGATAAACGAAATCAGTATTTTGCTAGCGGAGCCACAGTCATAACCTAGTATTATATTTTTTTCTTAAGTGACAACCCTGTCAAAAGCCAGTAAAATGAAATTGGCGGGATTACGTAGTAGAGAAATGAATTTACATGTTGTCCTAGAAAAGATGGGCACTGTTCGTGATTCCAGGCTTGTAGTAGGCACCGCGGAGCCGGGATTGCGATGTTGTTTAATCTCCTAATGGGATAGTGTTTGTTCCCTTGATATTGCGTTGTGGATAAAAAATAATGATAATATGCCGACATTTATCGATAGGATACTGGAGTAGACTGACTGAAGGCATAGAATAAGATTATAATTGCTGCTCCCCAGCCAGCTCACGTGTTTCCTTCTTCCTATAGTCCCGGGTCCTTTAAGCGGGGCGTGAAAAGGCATCTAATAAAGCCGTCAAGCTGAGCGCCATCATTGTTAACATAGTATATAATATATGTTTGCGATGGTGACCCTCTTTCCGAGACTTAACCTTTAGCTTATCATCAAATTGACCCGTCCTTTTATAAAAAACACTAGCTTTTGCCCGCGACTCCGCCTGCGTGGAAGTCGGTTATCGCGACCAAACATAGCCTATGTCCTTTCTCAAGGTCTAATCTATCCCTATACCAAATTTCATCAAAATCGGTTCAGTGGTTTAGGCGTAAAAGCGTAACATACAGACAGACAGACAGACAGACAGACAGACAGACAGACAGACAGACAGAGTTACTTTCCCATTTATAATATTAGTATGGATTATTTAGTCTGTGTTCCGACTATAGGCAAATCAATGCAGATATATGTGATTCCAGCCTAATTCTACCCATCCATTGATATAATGAATCCCCTCTGAATATGGCCATTCGGTTAGTATTACAATCTATTAAATAGTAATATAGAGTCAGAGCTTCCAGTGGCCACATCGCCCTTCTGGGAATTACTTTGTAATGTGTGTTGCAACTAATATCCGAGTTTCTGAGTATCCGCCTGTGCGGATAATAGAGTTCATGTAAAATACTCTCTACCGGGTACTTTGAAGAGTTGGTTAAAATATTCGTGTGGTTTTTGTCAGTGACTGAATAATGACAAGAGTGTGTAAAAATTTGCAAGTATACAGTTAGTACGCAATTTATTTGATAGCAACAACCGTACTTCCAATTTTCGCCATTTCATGGATTTGTTGATATTTATCACGTAGGACAGAATATGGAACATTTATCGTGTCCTTTTATAAAAAATAAAAAACCATACGCAGTAGATATAAAAGGAAGGAATTTGCTCGCTTAAAAATCCACGCTAGTCCATACCAATATTATAAATGCGAAAGTAACTCTAGTCTGTATATAACGCTTTCACGCCTAAACCATAGAACTAATTTTGATGAAATTTGGTATAGGGGTAGATAAGACCATGAGAAAGGACATAGGCTATTTTTGGTCGCGATAACCGACAACCACGCGGGCGGAGCTTCGGGCGAAAGCTAGTGTAGTATAAATTTTAATGACTCTACGCTTGTCGCTATCAATTAAACTACGGTTGTCAGAGTTGTCACGAGAAGTAAAATTGCGTATTGTTTTATTACACATGAAATTAAAAAAAAAATTTTTTTAGCACACTCAGACATTATTGAAAGGTTGGTAGCACATCCATGTATCCTTCAGAACACGGATTTGTTAGTACAACCACAGATACCTAATATAGTTCGTTAAGTCGACATCGGCAAGTGAGAAAAATAAGAAAACTTATTGACTCTTCAGTTCTTTTCATTATCATTAATACCACTATAAAAAGTCACCTCATCCATGGTAAGCTTTCGTTACATAATTATTTAATTAATTATTTAAAATTCAAGCTCATAACACCGTAAACAAAATAATTACACGCCAGTTTAATGAAGGCCATACAAATAAACCAAACGATCGCTTAATTATCCATATGAACAGTTAAATTAAATTAAAACGCTATATTATTATAATAATGTCCATTCTGTTCGTGACATGTGACCACTGCCACTGCCACATTCAAAATGAATTTCGGTAATTCATTGTGAAATGGGAAATTGTAACATAAGTACTTAACTACCTACCTACAGCTTTTTACATAATATATATTCACGCATGTAACTCTCCAAAGCGTCGCGCGTCGGTAGCTTAGTGATTTAGGAGTCGGCCTTACGATCGAGAGGTCCCGGGTTCGAATCCTACCGCCGTGAACCCACTCCTAGCACAAGCAATTTAGCTTAGTTGGACGGGTTACAGGGATTATTAGTAACTTCGGTTCTAGTATTCTTAAAAAACGGGGGTAGTTAGTGGTGTATTAATTGTGCTGCCGATCTTATAAGAACAGAGAGTTTTTGTGCCGTCAGTGCAGAAAATATATATATATATTCCACAACATTCTACACAACGCTATCTAGACCCATGGTAAGCTTTTATAGCTTGTGTTATGGAATCTAGAATGCGGATAAACATACTTATATACTTTTTTTTTGTAAATACATACATATTATACATAGAAACACCCAGACCAATGCAAATAGCCATATTCATGCATACAAATATTTGCACTGAGCGGGAATCGAACCCGCGCCCCTCTGCGTGGCAGTCGTGTGCACTACCGCCACGCCACAGAGGCTGTCAAACCAAGCAGGACATGTCTTTAACTTTCCCTCTGACAGCACAAAAACTCTCCAGTGAGCTCTGGCTACCCTACTCACGGGAACACAACACGAGGTTATTATGGCCGCGGTATTCTGTAGGGCGGTGGTTCTTCCCCAGTCGGACTGCTAAAATTGGGTATTCTACTGAATAGTCAAATTAGTTACTTTTTACTAAACGTCAATAAGATAGAAGGTAACTTGTATGAAAAAAGATTTAGTGACGTCATAAAATTTAATAGTCAAATCAGTTTCTATTATAGGTTGGGTGGATGATTAAAAATATATAAAAAGTATAAAATAAGAACCGACGTAAGTTTTACCGCTCTTTTACCATTCTAAAGCTCGGTTAGATAATTTATTTTAACTATAGGATAATACCCAATAGTAACGGTGTTAAAGTGGCAAGTACGCTGTCACTTTATGTGGAACAATCGAACTCTGTATACTAAGTTGGAGACAATAGACAATAAAGCACACACCTTGTATTTGATCTATGTAATTGTTCAAAATTAATATGCTAACTTAAGGTTATAAGCACTCAGCGGTAACGAAACCATATCGCCATGTAACTCGATACTTACGCCATCTATCGAGGTTCAAGTTAAACTTTACAAATAAATCTATTTGATACAACTGTGTACATCCGTACTGAACAAACGGAAATACCATCGCGTCCTGCTCTACCTCCAATAATAGTTAGTTTAATTGTAGTTCTATATACACATGCAATAATTAGTTAATTAATATAATGGAATGATAAAAAAGTTGGTATTCCCAAAAGTCCTCCAGAACACGCAGATCGTGATGACTCAGTATCTATTTTTAATGATATCAGTGATCAAAATGCCCCTAAAACCATCCACTTTTAACATCGCAGATTGCGTCAGGGGTTGAGCCTTTTTTTGTGTTTTTTTCAAAGAATATTAGAACCGAAGTTACCTACTAATATTCCCTCTAACCCCTCCAACTAAGCTAAATTGCTTGTGCTAGGAGTGGGTTCACGTCGGTAGTGTAATGGCCAGGATTCGAAACCGAGACCTCTCGATCATAAAGCCGACTCCTTAACCGCTAAGCTACCGACTCTTCAATTTTCCCTCGAATACCACTCCCGTCGGCCATCGGGGGCGGTTAGATCAGACCCATTCCTACTAAACTCGCACAACGTATTGGGTTATCCGTTGCCGAAGATAAGATGGCCACTGGTATATCTTCCGCACTCCGGAAGCCCCAGGATCATCTCCGATGTCCGGATAACCCCCTTAACTGTGGCAACAACGGTGCCTTCAACTTAAGGTGGGGCAGGTGCAAATAGCACCGTTGCCTCGACCCGCTTCTGTTGGGAAGACAGGTGGCTCCACCTATCACCCCCAGGCTCGCGCTCATGGAGAACAAAGGCCGTTGAGCTAAGAGGAGTGACCCTAAACACCCCATACCCATTATCCTTTTAATCTCTATAAAATAATCAGCCATAAAACACCCACAGAAGTAAGAACACGACTGATTTAAATGTATTATGGCGGCCACTTTACTGACAATAAAACCCGAAGCCGTAAAAAAGATATAACTGCCACTATTCTGCCACTTATGGCCGCTAAAGGGGCTGATATTATAGCATTAGGTATTTGCGGCGCCATTTTTTGTGCTGAATGCTGAGCGATGAACTCTTTTTTTATCATGTGGTGACGTTCAGCCAGCATTATAGATCTGACATAAGAAATATATACCCTCTTCTTTTATTTTGAGTTCTGTTTGAGATGATTATAAATCAGGAGGCCCAAAAATATATTTGAGGCCGTAGTTCACCTCTTACGCGGACCGGTAATTCTGCTGTTGGATGGACGGGGCTCTGGGACATATTCACACCTGCAAATTTCTAAAGGGATAAGCAGAGGAGAACTATTATTTCCGATCCCACATAGGTAAGAGGCAGTGAGCCTGATGCTGTCAAGCGGGTACTTTATCATGGGCTGTAGCTGTAGCGTCTGTAGCTTAATGGTTAAGAGGACTTCCTAGTTAGCGAATAATCCTATTGCCTATATTATTGCCGTCGCCCCCGTCTCACTCCTGTCCCCGTAGAGTGCGATAATGATAGCCGCAGCTCAGACAGACCCTTTTTATCACAATTTTTGGGCCAAAATCGTGGTTTCGTATTTCCCGTTTTTTTTCAACGAAAACTCCGCCGATTTAAATATTTTTGACACCGTTCTATTAGGAAATGGCGTATCCATGTTCTTGTTATCTCTTATAACGTTAAAACCTTTTCGAATTTGTCTGGTAGTCCTCCAAACATGCCGGTAAGAATTAGTCATTTTTATCATCTTTAGACGATCATATTTCCTTATTTTATTGACTGCCGACAAAAATAAAATAACAGAGACATGCGTACAGAAGATCTTGATTTTACGAAAACAAAAATATTGTACTAGAAGCAATATTCAGGGGGGAAATAGGGGAGAACGGTACCATGGAGAAACAGTTGCTAGGAAGTCCTCTTAAGGAGTCGGCCTTACGATCTAGAGGTCCCGGATTCGAATCCTGGCCATTAACTATCAACGTGAACCCACTCCTAGCACGAGAAATTTAGCTTAGTTGGAAGGGTTAGAGGTAATATTCGTAAGTTCGGTCCTAATATTCTTTAAAAAAATGTTTACTGTCGGATAGAGAATAGCTTTATCCCTACATCGACGGGAATATATTTGGCGGTCCTATTCTACTTCACTTGAACCAACACGGCACTACTTTAATTTTAAAAAATATTATACCTTTTTTTTATCGTGCGAAGAACCTTACGGATACTACACCCACGGAGCCGGTAGAGGCGGTTATGTCGAATTCGAACTGACCAAAACGCACGCCGTCTTGGGTCCTTGGTTGCCGGAGGTGAGATTGCCAAAAGCATATCTCTCGCACCCCGGCAGATATTACACCTTAGTGTACGCCAGCCCTAACATCCTTTTGACAATGACATATAACCGGAATCGGTTGTGAATAAACCCTATTATAACATTTTGACAGGTGCATCTATCATCTAAATTCGAGTCAAGACCGAGCTGATTTATGCTTGGAAGCAAATAACCGCATATACCTATGCCAGATAGAATATACGAGATGCATATTTCAGTGTTTCGTAGTGTTAGTTTAGTTACGTAATGTATGTTACTCTACTATAGATGTATATGCAGACAAGAGAAATTGATATTTGGTAGGTTAGATGGTAGTCATTTCCGTAATAGCAATAATATAAACAAAATCATTTGAATGAATTTTTTAACCCCCGGCGCAAAAACGACGGGGTGTTATAAGTTTGACGTGTCTGTGTGTTTGTGTGTGTATGTGTGTGTGTGTATTTGTGTGTCTGTCTGTGGCATCGTAGCCCCCAAACGGATGAACCGATTTGGATTTAGTTTTTTTTGTTTGAAAGGTATATTAGTCGGGAGTGTTCTTAGCTATGTTTGAAAAAAAATCGGTCCAAGATGGCCGCCGCCACAACATGTCGGAATACATATTTCTTCATAACTCCCTCAATATGGGTATCAAATGAAAGAGCTTGACTAGTAGATCAATTTAAAAAGTATAAAATAAAAATTAAATTAAAAATTTAAAAAACCCTCGTCACAAAAAACACTTCCAAAAAGTTGAAAATAAATTAATAAATTTTGATTCAACGGTTGCCATGTCGGGGATCCCCATCCCGACTATAACCCCCATAATTTTTAAACGGCTTCACCGATTTTCGTTAAACATGTCTACCGGCCGTTCCCAATAACATACTTACAGCTAAAGATAGATCGCAAAAGTCAAATATGACGTACCGGCTGTTTAAATTCAAAACATGGTAACTAATTATTTTGCGGGAAAGCGCATCGCGGTATAATTTTATTTTCCGAAATTGGTGTGAAATAGGAGTTACTATGTTTTGAATTTAAACAGCAGAGCACTTTATCCGTAGATGCGATCCATCTGTAACTGTCAATATGTTATTGGGAACGGCCGTAAGAATACTCGCCCATAAACCCACCTTTAACACAAAAAAAAAACTAGATTGAAATAGTTTCATTCGTTCGGGAGCTATGATGCTACAAACAGTTAGACAGACAGACACGTCAAACTAATAACACCCCTCTTTTTTCGTCAGGGGTTAATAAACAAACAATTCACGTAAAAGAAAACACTTTTCCAATTTACAACCAATTTATTTCTATTTAATATAACGACCCCGAAATATACGGACTTGGCATTTTGCCCGGGTCCCGTACGCCCGGGTAATCCAATGCACTTCGGTGCTTATTACCCGGGTCACTGCGTCCGGATATCCGGGTAGATAGCTCCACATGGACAAATCTTTCGCCGACAGAGCATATTGGAAATAATCAAACCGGAATCAGATTAAATCGTTTTTCCGTAACTGTTTGTGCAATAGTACATCGTACGGTACAGTCGCGCCGTGAGTGTCGTGTTCAAGATATGGCTGTTGGGGTCTGTAAATAAAGCGGTCTCACATACGAAAGTGTTTATTTCCAATCCCGTTACCCGTCTCCCGTAACATTAAGTGTATTTTTCACTGTTGATCAATAAAGCTTAGTTCCCACAAACACCTACCTTTTCCGTAACTTCATATTTTATGATTAGTTGTGTGATTTCGTTTGTGAAGTTTTTCATTTGGGTTTTATAATTTTTAATGTGGAAACCTTATAATTTTTGTTAAAAAGTAGCTTATTTTTTTTAACTTTACATAGTATCACGCCTTTATCCCCTGAGGGTAAGCAGAGGTGAATTAACACCCACATATCACCAATCATTGTATTTAGTCCCATTTCTATGTCGTTATTTCGGGCACTATTCTACTCAAGCCATGCATTTGAGGCTGAGTCTGTGCTGTATATATCTGTCTGCTGTAAACAGCCCTATCCCTTAGTCGCCTTGTACGACACCGCATGGGAAGAGATGGGGTGGCCATCTTCTATTCTGCCGGGAACGCCTTATAATTTCAGTTATCTGACGTGTTGTCGTGTTCGTTCCCGGTGGAGTAGAATAGGACCACCCCAGGTCTTCCTGTGGGTGTCGTAAAAGGCGACTAAGGGATAGGACTGTTCTCCATCCGACAGTAAACATACAGCCCATGACTGAGGGCCAGCTTGACGGCAAGAGGCTCGCCCCTTTTAAGTGGAACTGAGAATCAAATCATAGTTGGTGACATGTGGGTGTCCCTCGGAGATACCTACATCCTGACCGCTGGTACTTGGACCCGTAATCAGTCCAACAACTGGTCTAACTGCAATACTTCGATACCTTCTAGAACCTTTTTTTTTTTTTCGTGCGGAAATCCCCTCGGATACTCCCCTTCCTGAGCCGGAAGGGGAGGTTATGTCGGACTCGAACCGACTAAAACCGCACGCCGACTGTGGGTCTTGGTGCTAGGCCGGAGGTGAGGTTGTCATCGACATATCCCTCGCACCCCGGCTGACCCAGGGCCGATACCTTCTAGAACCAAGCGTTTCAGTACCTCATTCGTATGCCGCGCCATTAAGACCTGGAACTCCCTGCCAGCTCACGTGTTTCCTTCTTCCTACACTCCCGGGTCCTTTGAGCGGGGCGTAAAAATGAGGCCGTCAAGCTGAGCGCCACCACTGTTAACATGGTACATGTTTACGATGGTGCCCCTCTTTCCAAGACTTTGCCTTTATCTTACCATCAGGCGAGGTGAAGTCAAATTGACGTGTCCTTTATAAAAATCGCTAATGGGTTGTGAAGTCCGACCGTGATCACCGCAAGGATGATGATGATACAAACTAACTAGACACAGTAGTTGCAATCACTTCGAAACCGAAGCAAAGCCGTAGTTTACATAACAACTTCAAAATGTTTACGTACAAAGTTTAACTGTAAACTGTAAACAATGCAAGCTTATTCATTAAGCGACCTCAATAGCTTCGCTCCCAATATTTATCATTCGATCTCAAACTGTAACAGAATTAAATGGAAGTCATGCAACTGATTGGATGCTGGCGAGCCGATCAGCAAAGTACTTTGAATATTGACAGATTTAAGCGAACGGCCAACGGCGAGAATTTGGTGTGGCGTGAGTGGGAGCGGGAGGAGAGATGAAGCGGGAGCGATTAATTGTTTTTGTTTTAAGAGACGTGTTGGTTAGGAATTGCAATTAGGCTGCCTTCAAATTAAATATGCATACATTTTTGGAAGCGCCATTCAGCGCCATTAGGAGCTAAAATTAGGAGTGAATATATGTAAATATAATTTGAAGATAGCCTCAGTGACTTGTATCAAGACTTTCAAGAGTATTTTATTATTTATACGATGCAATGGAATAAAATTCACAACCTCGTAATTAATTAAATAAATAAATATTCCACAACATTCTACACAATGCTATCTAGACCCAAATATTCCACAACATTCTACACAACGCTATCTAGACCCATCGTAAGCTTTTATAGCTTGTATTATGGAATCTAGAATGCGGATACATATACAACATACTTATATAATATACTGTTTTTTTTGTAAATACATACATATTATATATAGAAACACCCACACCAATGCAAATAGCCATATTCATGCATACAAATATTTGCACTGAGCGGGGATAGAACCCGCGCTTCCTGCGTAGAAGATAAATTAAATAGTGTAAGACTCCCCCTGTTGAGTTCGTCGATGTGCGAGCAAAATTCTCGCTCGCCAATTTCAAAGCTGGTAACTTCACAACCGCTTGCAGTGAAGCCCCACAAAAGCCGAAGTTGGTACATTTGCAAGTTTCGGCAGTAATGACCGTGCAGCGGAGAGTTTTGTATTCAATTCGTAGATACTTGGACAAATTGCACAGTTTTAGGATTTCACCGGGCTTTGCATAAAAGTCTTTGTGGGCAAATTATAAGGAATTACGTTGTGCTGAATTGTTTTGGACAGAGTTCGAGTAGTTAAGCGAGACCACAGCATACTTATTGGAGTTGCTGGCATAAGATGTGGACTATTTTGTACGGGTAACTTTTTTAGGGGTGGACAAACAGTATTTTATTGATGATTACCTGAACTCTCTCCAGTTCTCTAACTGCTCTAGTTAACCATCCACCCGATAAAATTACCCAGTATATCGTTCGCCCATCTGAAATTAGAAGACACATCTCGAAACTTAAAATTCGCAATGCATCTGGTCCTGATGAAATTTCTAACCTACTAATAAAGAACATACCCCAAAAGGGCCTAGTCAATCTCACTAAAATCTTTAACGCCTGTCTTGTGCACAATTACTTCCCAACCATTTGGAAAACAGCCAAGGTAATTCCCATACATAAACCGGGTAAAGATGCTTCCGAGCCTACTTCTTATCGCCCGATAAGCCTACTTCCTTGCCTTGGTAAAGTCTTTGAAAAAATAATTTATTCCAGACTAGCCCGTGCTACCGAGAATATGCTCCCTGACGAACAATTTGGTTTCCGTAGTGGCCACTCAACTGTACAACAACTGGCCAGGGTTGCTGAGGCTGTGTCCCATAACTTGAACCTTCATAATTCAACTGGAATGTTCTTATTGGACATTGAAAAGGCATTTGACACAGTCTGGCATGAAGCCCTTTTGCATAAACTAATCATGGTGAATACGCCCATGTCACTTGTCAAAATAATACGATCATATCTCTCTGCTCTGTAACGGAAACATTCACTGCTATGCAGACGACAGCACCTTACACGGGAGTTATTACGCACATCCTGCGGCCAAGCAGTCTGATATCGCGGAAAAAAGGCAGCTTCTTGTCACTGACCTGGACCGGATCCTGGACTACATTTCTCAATGGGGCGCTAGGAACCTGGTCGAGTTCAATGCCAAGAAGACCCAGGCATGTGCGTTTACAGCAAAGGTATCTCCTTTCCTTCCCCTTCCCACTCTTCAGAGCACACCACTGCCACTGCAGGATCACCTCACTATCCTCGGTATGGATGTTCGCTGCAAACTGAATAACAAAAACTATATCGAGAGTATCATCAAATCAGCCTCGCGTAAACTCGGAGTCCTGAACAGAGTGAGACGTTTTTTCACGCCGGAGCAGCGGTGTCTTCTATATAAGACCCAAATTCGTTCCTGCGTGGAATACTGCTCACATCTCTGGGACGGCTCCGCAAAGTACTTATTAGATGCTCTCGACAGGTTGCAGCGACGTGCGGTCCGCATTATTGGGGATCCTGAGGTCACGAACACCCTCGAGCCTTTGCAGATGCGTAGAGATGTTGCGTCTTTGGCAGTTTTCTACCGTCTCTACCATGGTGAATGTTCTGACGAGCTCTTCCAATTAGTCCCACCCTCCCCTTTCCTTCACAGGACGACACGTGCGGGGCTAAGATGTCATCCATTTACGGTGCAGAGTATACCTGCTAGAACCAAGCGTTTCAGTGATTCATTCCTATGCCGCACCACTAAGGCCTGGAATTCCCTGCCAGTTCACGTATTTCCTTCTTCCTACAGTCCTGGGTCCTTTAAGCGGGGCGTGAAAAGGCATCTAATGAGGCCGTCAAGCTGAGTGCCACCACTGTTAACATGGTAAATGTTTACGATGGTGACCCTCTTTCCGAGACTTTGCCTTTAGCTTAACATCAGGCGAGGTGAAGTCAAATTGACGAGTCCTGTATAAAAAAAAAAAAAAAAAAAAAAAAAAGAACGTTCATTTCAGGTATATATCGGTGACTTCTCGTCCTCGCCTAAAACAGTTCCCGCTGGAGTACCCCAAGGCTCAATTCTTGGCCCATACCTGTTCTTAATATTCCTTCACGATATTCCTACGCAAACACGCACTAGCTTAGCTTGCTTTGCTGATGATACAGCCTCTTATACATCATCAAATGACGTTGACCTAATAATCAGCAGACTCCAACTATCAATAGAATCACTCTTCTCATATTTTAATAAATGGAAACTAAAGATAAATGCCTCAAAAACCGAGGCGATCCTATTTACTAGGGAACGCAATCTTCCCGAACGAAAAATTCAGATTGATGGCTTCAGCATTCCATGGAGCAAATCTGTCAAATATTTAGGCCTTATACTAGATAGCAAAATGAACTGGACAGAAAACACGTCCAAACTCTGCCTAAAAGGAGTCAAAGCTTTGAACGCACTGAGCCCGATATTAAATAGACGGTCGTGTCTAAGTAGTTCTACCAAACTACGCATTTATTGCACCTTAGTCCGGCCCTGTCTCACGTACTCATGTCCTGTGTGGAGTAGCACGTGTGTCACAAACATTAATAAACTTCAAATAATTCAAAATAAAGCGGTCAAATACTCCCTTAATACCCGTCCATACACTAATCTTAAAAAACTACACGATAAAATTGGTCTTCCCAGTCTTAATTCCTACATTTACAAATTATCCAAAACATTTTATTTATATAATAACCCTAGGTCTAAAAACAAACTAATTAACACTATCTGCAGAACACGTAAACGTAATTTATCGTATATCGATAAATATAAACGTTACAAATTACCACATCACTTTTTCTTAGCTGAGGAATAGATATGTTGTTGTTTATTTGCGCATGGGCGCTTGTTGCCGCCCGGAGACGCGCGTAGGATACTCGCCCGTATTCCATTACGCTTATGGCATGGTATGGCGAGCGCGCGGCTGGCCGAGACGGCGCGCTCGACCGCATGGAGACCGCTGCAACTTTGTAAGTTCTATTGCTTATTAACTACCCCCTACGTTGGTAAATATAACTTTTTCCATAATTACTTTATAAATTGTAGTGCCAAAACTAAGCTTACAGTGAATTGAATCTATGTTATGTACAAAGTGTGTACCAAAGGATATAATAGTAGTTACGTATCAGTTTTATTTATATTCTGCAGAAAAATGTTTTTCAAAAGGACTTTGTAACCTGTAAAACGTATGTATATAACTTATTACTATAAATTAATAGGATGTTAATCCACACTATTACTTTGTATTCCTAAGTTCTGTCAATAAAGATATTTTAAAAACAAACAAAAACCTGAACAAAATCTGGTTTTAGGGGCAGGAGGTAGGGATAATTCTGGACGGTTGAAATTTTATTGCGATCAAAATAAAAAACAAATCAGCTATGGATTTGGAATAACACAAAAGCATAGCTTTACTACAAAATAATGAATAAACCCCACGAAAGAAAAATAAACAAATATAATCATTCCATAATTAGCAAAAAAACCGGAGTCATAGTTACACTCAACCAGGCCCAGAAACTAAAATGGAAATGGACTGGCCATGTCGCCAGACTCCGGTATGAAAGACAACGTTATAACGTGGAAGGGTCTAACAGGCAAAAGGAGGAGAAGATAACTATTGGCACGTTGGATAGATGACATCATTAGCGTAGTTGGGCCAAACTGGAGGGCCCAAGACCATGAAAATTGGCAGTCCCTAGAAGAAGCCTATACCTCAAGAGAGGGTTCTGGTGTAGACAACAATAACCTAAATTAAGCAAAATGTACATCTAAACTAGGAATAAATGTTGTATACCTACCTGTAATATTCTGCCACGGTTGTGCTGATTTCAAAAGCCTGTAACGTGCAAGTTCTTTCTCTTGAGTAGTTAAAATAAAAAAGCCTGTAAAAATCATTAGAGCGGTGGTTCTCCGAGATAAAAAATGAAAATGAAATGACTCAAGTTTACATTGTACATAAAATTTCATTCAAGTATCAATCAGAAAGGATCACAATATTCACAATACATATTGATACTACATTTCATACTAGGCTAATATCTGTGTTATGGAATGCAGCAGTCAGAATTGGAGATATGTACAGTACAGATACTAATGTGCTTAGAATATACCTGACAAGAATTACTCGTTTGATAAAACAGATTCTTCTAAAGTAAAAGATTATCTACCTTTCATCTGTACGCCTAACTTCTGCAAAGAAAGCCAAAACTATTATACAAATAGGGAACTTTATCCTTTATAACTTCGAGTTGCAATTCCGAACGACTACTGTCATGGCCGCCAGCGACGTTCATACTCGATCGGCGGGTAGTTCGACAAATTATAACTATTCAGTAGAACGGAACGTTTTTATTCCTTTGAAAAGAATGGATAATAGGAATTTTAATCGAACAGTTTTGTGCAGAAAATTGTGAAGGAGACTTGGTTTAAGCAAATATAATACTCAGATGTTTTTTGAATTGTGAAGATGGGTGCAGAACCAAGTTAAACGCATTTTATATTTAATATTTTATTGTTTGTTTGGTCAATGAGACAATGACCAAATTGAGCGATTCTGCCATAAACTAGAAACTTTTAAATTGCCAGTAAAATCTCAATAGATAAAATGGTCACATACCTAAATGAGCAGAATCAAAACAATTCATTTACTAAGCACTAGCTTTTGACCACGGCTCCGCCCGCGTGGATTTCGGTTATCGTGACCAAATATAGCCTATGTCCTTTCTCATGGTCTAATCTACCCTTATTCCAAATTTCATCAAAATCGGTTCAGTGGTTTAGGCGTGAAAGCGTAACATACAGACAGACAGACAGAGTTACTTTCGCATTTATAATATTAGTATGGAAGTATGGCTATTCCAATTTCGTGTAAAAGACGAAATTTTATCCATAAACTGGTCTTTTTAGACCTGCAGATTTTCAAGTCGTATTACAATTTTTAAACGTGTGATTTGAAAAATTATGGATACTTAAACTCTTGCCCACGTGATATTGTAATCCCGGGTAAAAAGTAGCTCAGGTGTTATTCCAGACAATAATCGATCCTTCTCTCATATATCTAAGAGGACAATAAAATTATGTACATAATAATAATTTTTTTGCCAAATTTTAGCCAAATCCGTTCAGCCGTTTGAGCGTGATAGAGTAACACACATTTTAAAATCATCACATACATACATACATACATAGAATCACGCCTTTAACCCCGGAGGGTTTAGGCAGAGGTGAATTAACAACCTCATTTCACCAATCATTGGATTCAGTCCCACGTAATAGGGGGTGAGCCTATTGCCGTCTTCCGAGCACTATTGTTGACTCAAGCCGTGCATCCGAGGCTGAATCTGGGCTGTAAGAATATATCTGTCTTATGTTAAACAGCCTTATCCCTTAGTCGCCTTGTACGACACCGCATGGGAAGAGATGGGGTGGACCAAAGTCTCTGTTATAACTTACTAGCTTTTGGCCGCGGCTCCGCCCGCGTGGACGTCGGTTATCGCGACAAAACATAGCCTATGTCCTTTCTCAAGGTCTAATCTATCCCTATACCAAATTTCATCAAAATCGGTTCAGTGGTTTAGGCGTGAAAGTGTAACATACAGACAGACAGACAGACAGAGTTACTTTCGCATTTATAATATTAGTATGGATAACTCAACAACGCCTTTACCGATTTGGCTAATTTTGGTCTTGAATTATTCGTGGAAGTCCAGGGAAGGTTTTTACGGCGATAAAAATTCGAATAATTGCCGGCAACCGACATCCACGCGGGTGGAGCCGCGGGCAAAAGTTAGTTCAATTTAAATCAGTAAAACAGTTTTGATTTGCTCTAAATACCTTGGGTTTTAGGATCATTATGAGACTGTAGTTAAGATATTTTTGCTACTGACTGTACATATATGTACTGTAGCTAATGAAGGGTTAAAATGAATTTACAGCGAATTCCGATTTAATTTAAATATGACTTATAGGCTCCCGTTGGCTCACTGGCCGAAATTGGTATCGTATTTTGGGGATTATTTATTAATTTAACATGTAACCCTTCAGCCGCCGTGTACTTTGTATATTTAGGACTACAAGCCAACATGGCGGATATTTAACAACCCTTATCAATCGATGTTCGGGTTTTAGCTTGTCAAACTTGGGTTGCTTGTACACTGGCAAGGTTTACTTATGTATTTATTAGGGTTATTGTTATTCAAACATTTTTAATCGTAAAAAATATAAATTTGAAAGGCTTTTTTCCTGCGGAAATCCCCTCGGATACCTCCCCTGCCGGAGCCGGAAGGGGAGGTTATGGCGGACTCGAACTGACTAAAACCGCACGCCGACTGTGGGTCGTGGTGCTAGGCCGGAGGTGAGGTTGTCATCGACATATTCCTCGCACCCCGGCAGACCCAGGGCCATCCCTTACGGTCTGGCCCTGAGGGTAGATGGCAGTGGTGAAGGGCGAAAATTTTGAAAATAGGAAGCGGAGCGAGAAAATATTAGCAACCCATTGGGAATCCGGCAGAAATCGAGTTATTTGGATCCATCAGCACCACTGGTAGTTGGATTTTTTACCTTCCCATGACGTAGAAATCCTTAAAAGGTCATCATCATTACAGCATTAATCGCGGTTGCATAAAAGCTTTTTCCGAAGTCCAGGATCCACATATTTCTCCACATCTTTCTCACCGAGAGGTAACCCTATGCCAAAGGCTTGTCCATTTGAAAATATGTAGTTATAAAATATACATAGAAACATCCAGATCAATGCAAATATAAATACGAGTATATTGAGTAAGACACTTTGTACTTTTCCACTTAATTTTATTTTTACTAGCTTTTGCCCGCGGCTCCGCCCGCGTGGATGTCGGTTATCGCGACCAAATATAGCCTATGTCCTTTCTCATGGTCTAATCTATCCCTATACCAAATTTCATCAAAATCGGTTCAGTGGTTGAGGCGTGAAAGCGTAACATACAGACAGACAGACAGAGTTACTTTCGCATTTATAATATTAGTATGGATCTGATCGGTCTCAGGGCATTCTCAAAGGTATGATGTAAAGTAACCATTCTTCCAACACCTTCCACCACATCTTCCTTCCACACCACACATCACACCTTCCCCAACAACAGATTCCACCATGTGTCAGCAATCAACAGTGTAATCAAATATACATAATATATGCAAATATTTGTATATATAAACATACAAATATTTTGCCTAGCGGGAATGGAATCTACGTCACCGAAGTCGTAGGTAGAAGGTACGTAGAAATCTATTCCCTATTTAATGCCATGTAAAATCAGTACCTACACTAAACAGCCAAAGTGATACTATCCTGATAGTTTTATAAACTGAAAATCCTGATATTCAGCGATAATCCCACGCCCACTATCCCGACGTACACGTAAACACATTACGAGCGGGTCCAGATACCATTACCATGGAAATGACCGCCGGCCATTACAGGGAGGCTGACTCTCACACCGAAGTATTATTGGGTCACACACAGCAAATATCACCTATCACTTCTTTTTTTAAAAGACACGTTAATTTGGATCATCCTCACTAGTTCCACCAACAATTAGTTCCATGGAACTAGTGAGAATTTTTTTCCTCAGTAGTTCCATTGGCTTTGATAATGGAACAAATGAAATAAAACTTAATCGAAGTCGTCTCACTTGTTCCAGTGTAGTTGTTCCATGGGACTAGTAATTTTTTTTTTTCTCCTGTACAATAATAAACAGGTACCATGTTAACAATGGCGGCATTCAGCCTGACGGCCTCATCAGATGCCTTTTCACGCCCCGCTTAAAGGGATCATTCTCACTAGTTCCACCAACAATTAGTTCCATGGAACTAGTGAGATTTCTTTTTCTCAGTAGTTCCATTGGCTTTGATAATGGAACAAATGAAATAAAACTTAATCGAAGTCGTCTCACTAGTTCCAGTGTAGTTGTTCCATGGGACTAGTAATTTGTTTTTTTCTCCTGTACAATAATAAACAGGTACCATGTTAACAATGGCGGCATTCAGCCTGACGGCCTCATCAGATGCTTTTTCACGCCCCGCTTAAAGGTCCCGGGACTGTAGGAAGAAGGAAACACGTGAGCTGGCAGGGAGTTCCAGGTCTTAATGGTGCGGCCTAGGAATGATTCACCGAACTGCTTGGTTCTGCACCGTATGCGGGTAACATCTAAGCCCTGCACGTGTTGTCCTGTGAAGGAAAGGAGAGGGTGGGGTTTATTAGTTTATTATTTAGACAAAAATAGGTTCCCAGTGTAGTAGAATAGGGCTAAAGCCACTCCACTTCTTCCTGAAGGTGTCGTAAAAAGCGACTAAGGGATAGGGGCTGTTTTTCATCCGACAGTAAACAAACTGCCCGTTTAGTGAAAATAGGCAGATGAGCCTTACGTAGTTTCTAAAATCTGAGTTGGCGAAATGGGGGTGTCAATCACCGGGAATTTACAAGCGTATTGTACACCCTTTTGAATGTAGAACGCGCTGAATGTTGTGAAAAGTATGTCGTGAGGATAATAAAGTCTTTTAAGTTACATTTTAAAGTTGGCACCAGCCACCAATAGAAGAATTAATACTGAATTAAATATTAATAACTATGAGTGAATAAAAACTTCCAGAGGTAAATCCATATACATACTAATATTATCAATGCGAAAGTAACTCTGTCTGTCTGTCTATCTGTATGTTACGCTTTCAAGCCTAAACCACGGAAACGAATTTGATGAAATTTGGTATAGGGGTAGATTAGACCATGAGAGAGGACATAGGCTATGTTTGGTCGCGATAACTGAAAACCACGCGGATGGAGCCGCGGGCAAAAGCTAGTAAAGCATAAATGACTTACAGCGAAGTGAGTCACAAGCAATTTGAACGCGGCAGACGACAACATAGGCGCACAGATCACATAACCAAAAGGATGATTTTATAATAAGCACGAATTTTAGTCGCTTTCATATTTTTGCGTAGTTTGCCAGCTATCGAGTGTCTCGCAGGCCAATCCGCACGATGAAGCGTGTATATTATAGTGAATTAGTAGTATATACTACAAGTATTGGCTCTGCACGAGTTTGGATGCTGCTTACACAGATTACCATAACACTGCGGTGTGAGTGACGGTCTCTTTCTCTCATTCAGAGAGGCTTTATGCACTAACCTATAAACAGATGCACATCTTATATCCACAAGCGAGCCATTCTTGTATTATATAACCTTAAACAGCTTTACCCATTTGGGTGAAATGCTGGATTTGAATAGGATGGGGTTGAATAAGGAAGGAGGTGAACAGCCCTATCCCTTAGTCGCCTTGTACGTCACCACATGGGTAGAGATGGGTGGCCCACCATTGCATGCGGTTAGAAAAATAAGGACACTAACTGATGAGAAAACGGCACGATTAGTTTATTTTAGCTACTTTCATAGCGTTATGTCGTATGGTCTGATGCTGCGGGGCTCAGCTGCGATATTGAGACTATTTTCATATTACAGAAACGCGCGATACGAGCAATCTATAGCCTCAGACCCCGTGACTCGCTGAGAAAAGTTTTTAAGGAAATTAATATTTTAACAGTTGCTTCCCAATACATTTATGATAATATCTTAAATGTACGCAAGAATCTAGATCTCTTAAAAAAAACTCTGACCAACACAATTATAATACTAGAAACAACAATAAACTTGCAGTGCCAAAACTCAGGCTTCATAAGGTTGGTTAATTGTATGAAATTGTTTAATAAAATTCTTCAGGATCTGATAGACATGCCAATTAATAAATTTAAAATTCAAGTGAAAAGTTGCTTAATAAAAAAAGGCTATTATAAATTAGACGATTACTTAAATGATAAAGATGCATGGTCATCCTAATCTCATCTCTTGCTCGCACTGTTAAAATTTGCTATAAATAAAACCAAATTAAAAAAGAAAGAAGGATAATCGAGTTCACTGAGTTTCTTGCTGGTCTCTTCTCAGTACCACTACCGAACCAGCGAAAGAATCATTTTCCAGTGATTTATTTTATTTATTTTTTCTGTGATTGACATTACTTGTAAAAATTCTGACGTTCATATTTTATGTGCTCTTTATGTGCCTAAACTGAATAATTGAAATTAATTCTTTGATTCTTGATTGATTGATTTTCAGCCGTGATATATTATCACCTGTTATGAAACTTTCTTATGGACGGTCTCGGCGAAGGCGCCTTTAAATCATTAAAGTGATTGATATGTTCGATATTAAAACTTATAAATCAAAGACGAAATATAATGGTTTTTAGAAAAGTTTACTAAAAGGAGAGATACTGAAGGCTATATATTTTTGATTACATCAGGAAAAATGAATTATTCAGGCGGAGCTTGAACCCACGACCTTTCCCTTACAGTAAGAGTGTTGGTAGATGATTCCACCGTGCCGTCGCTTTAAAAGACAGATATAAAGAAAAGGGAAATTTGAATTGATTCAGATGTGGCTCAGAAGCTCAGTTGTAAGAGCATTTCCCCTGTAAAGGAAAGGTCGCGGGTTCGAGTCTCGCTCTAGCGATTGCTTACTATACTTCGATTTGTATAGTTAGCATATTAAATGCTTTAAAAATTCATTCAAATATCTGAATCACTTATTCGAATTTCAAATGCCATTGACTTTTTGATCTCTCAGTCAATTATGAATTACAGCTGAATCAACATTTGTTCACCCGATCAGTGATTTATATCGGCTCAGTAACATTCGGAACGAAATAAACACGCACAATAACATTACAAAGCCATGGATAGATGATGAATACATACAACCTTCCTACAATATGTGGGCCACAATACAAGAATTTTGTAGTAGTACAACTATTTTTTTTTGTATTATCATGATAGCAACCGATTTATGTTTCACTGTTGGGGACAGGTCTCCTCTCCTTTTTGTATTATATACTTAGGAACAAATATGACCTGATATTAAGCTGAAGGCGACATCTCAAGAAATAGGGATTATTATCATTCACCATCTTATATTCATCATTATAGACACCAATAATGTAACAATGGCGGTCCTCAGTCCCACGGACTGATCAGATGCATTTTCACGTCTTACTTATAGGACCTGGAACTGTAGGAAGAAGGAAACACATGTGTTAGTAAAGAGTTTCAAGACTTTATGGTGCGATAAAGAAAGAGTCACAGAATCGCTTGGCTCTTGGTGGAATATTCTACGCCGTATGCTGTTTAAAAAAGGGCAGGGCGGGGCCCTACCACGATGGGTACATCTCGTTTAGCAATGATTTAGTTTCGTAACCCTTCTTGAATTAAAATTAATAGCGCTTTTGCTAAATTTTTACAGTCGGGTAAAAAAAACACCAGTGCATTAAGTATTTAAATGTTTCATTGCAGTTTCTCATTCATTATTAACGAATGATGTTCAGTAATTTCATTAAACGGCTAGGCAAATACCTTGGACCGATTATGTTTAACAACTGGCCTAGCTATTTGATAAAACAGCTAGAAAAATAACCTGAAGAGAGAAGGCTAATGCGGGAGGTTAGCTCTAGCAATTGGCCTTCTAACCTAACCTATCTAAGTCAGATTGAGCAGCTTTGCCGTATTCCGGGCACTATTTTGACTCGAGCCAGGTAATTTAAACGAAATATCACGAAAAAAAAGATCACGAAACGAAACCTTTGCAAACGGGATGTAGCTACCACGACTAGTGGGACCTAAATTAATCTAACCGCTAGTGACGTAATCAAGCACCCTAAATAATAATAATAAAGCCTCATTAATTCCTTTATAACGAAGCATGAAATTACAATTTAATAAACTATAGGTTAATTTTATAAAGGACCTCTCTACTGAGTAAAGGCCTCCATTTTTCTCCACCTGTCTCTGTCTATAGCCTTTTCCGTCCAGTTTCTAATGAAGCACCATATTGACAAAATGAAAAAAAATGGCGCTCCTTTAGACACTTAAATGATTGATATTACTTGACAATGTCATAAATACTTAAGTAATTAAGACCGTTAACTCTTTATTACGTTATCGTGAACGTTAAACAAGGCCGCAGTCACTATACAGACACACCCTTGTTTTTTTACATTATAATGGGTATAGTTCTGATAGGAAAGTTTGGATGGTACCGTCGGAAGGGGAAGACCTAGGCGCACATGCCTGGATCAAATCAGGGAAGTGTTAGAAAAGGGGCAGGTCAGGAGTACCCTCAACCGACGAGCATGCATGGAGAATGTAATGAGAGTGAATGAAGCGAGAGTAGTATGTCAGGATCGTAGCAAATGGAGATTCGTGATCTCTGCCTACACCTACGAGAAACAGGCGTGATTTTATGTATGTATGTATGTCAATTTATTATAAAATCACCCTATGTGATAGAACTACAACAAAACTAGGGTTAAACAATTCCAAAATTACATAAAGTGTTAGCTAACATTTTACACTTTTCCATACAAACTTGAATCACGCCAAACAAGCACTTCCGTGCGCGCAATATTCTTAAAGACAGGTATTAAGTTTACTACTCACTTTATCGTTTATACGTAATCGTTCAAATTATTTTAGTACAATCACGCAGTTTAGCTAAAGTGCTTTGTTCGTAAAGTAAAGCCAACGAAACGAGAGAAAAAAGGTACACAAAGCTACCATTACTGAGTTACGTTGCGATATCTAGCGATTATTTTCTCTGTACTTGTCGCACACGTCACACGTACGAGATAATGGCCGAACGACAGCTGTCGTTGCGTGTTTCGTAGTACAGGAAAGCTGTCAGCCAGTGGTTCTAAACTGTCAGATCCGCCATCTTATGGGCAATTTCATTCCTGTCTGGAATGCACTAGAAGTGATAAATGTTTGGAACCGCTGAAACTTTGTTTACCTTTTTTCTCTCGCTTTGTTGGCCTTAATTTAATCTTTATGCTACTTTCTTCTTGTTCATCCTAGCAATAATCCCAGTCACATAAGAAGCTCTTCAACTCGGAGTGTAGGGTCCGCTTTAACAGTCTAACTGCGGATTTCTGTGAAGCGATTACCATCACTGACCTCCACAACCCAAAAGCGATATCGAAGCATTGCAGTTAGGCCAACGTGCTCTCCGAGGCACGACCACACCAATGCAAATACCCATTGCATACAGATATTTGCACTGAGCGGGGATCGAACCCGCGTCTCCTGCGTGACTTATTTTTTTAATATAGGATACGCCGATATGACTATGTCAGCTGAATAGAAGGTGTAGTGGGCGCGGGATCTTCCAAGTCTGATTTTTTGGAAAAAAATAAGTACAGTTGATTAAAATAAATTTTTTTATTGGCCCAGGTGGGATCCGAACCCGCGATCCTTCTCTTACAGGGAGAATACTTTGACACTAAGCTAGCGGAACCCAACCGCACTAATCCAAATCTTGCCTATATCCATCTTTGGGTGTCGGTGGAGCCGTCTACCGACATTCTTACGAACTATCAGATCCAATGAATGATTTGTCAATCATTTTTATTTGATTATTCATTATTTGATTACTTCAACCAAACACTTGAATGAAATTTTAAGGCATTTAGACAATTTGAATAGTTGGCATACTAAATGCTATAAAAATTGAATGCATTAGGAATATCGGTGGATGGCTCCAACGGTACCTTAAAGACGGATAAATATAAAAGGAAAATTTGAATCACATCGGGCATGTCTCGGTAGCCTAGTTGGTTAAGGTGGGCGGGACTTGAACACGCGATCTTTCCCTTGCAGGAATCTGTAAGGGAAAGATCGCGTGTTTACGTCCCGCCCGCTATTAGACTAGATTCATTTCATCTGATGTATTTGATTTGTAGGTATAGTTAGCACACTTAATGCTTTAAAAAAACATTCAGATACTTAATGCTTTAAAATTTCATTCAAATTTACCAATTGTTTCTTTTTCAAACATTTGACCTACGGTAATTTCACTTCCCATGTGCCATCTCCAATAGATATAGGTGTTAAAGATGATGGATGTTCGTTATAACTCCATGCTTACATTTCCGCAGGGGTGGGAAGGTGGGAAGGTGGGAACCGAATAGAATCACAATGAGTCTTTGTTTCGTAAAATGTAGCGCTGTTTTTGTTTATCCAAGTTTTGTATTCAATTGTAACTTAGTGTTAGTTATTTGGAATGTTTGAAGAGGTGAAAATATTGCTGTTAATATCACTTAAGGATTGAAGGAAAAACTGGGAAGGAAAAGAAAATTGTCAACAAGAATGATTTATTTAGAAATTGAAGTTAGTACTGCTTAATTTATAAGCCGTCGCCGTCAGTCCCAGTTGCCATATGAACATCTTTGGCGACTCCGACTAGGTATAGGTAGGGATAGGGAGACTTTCGGGATCGGGACGGGTTTCCCCTCTTTAAAATTAATAAAGAAAAGGAAAATTGAAGTGTAGGTAACAAAAAGGTGGGGTACGGGTTGGGTAACCTCCACGTTGGCCTTTCCGTTTCTTCCCCCTTTGGACTGCGGTTCTGGGGAGCGGAAGCGGAGGGGCTGGTGCATCCTGGACAACGGCTAACAGACTCCCACCTAAGGAGTTCTGTTGGCCGTTGACGAATAACCCAACGGCCGACCTCATTGCACGAGGAGGTCGTGGGATGGCGGGCCTGCAAGGCCCGCGGGAAGGGATCCGTAGGATTCCTTCCATTAAAACAGCCCTTTTGAGGGCTAGCGGACCCAGAGGGGGTCGTGGTATGGCGGGCCTGCAAGGCCCGCGGGAAGGGATCCGTAGGATTCCTTCCGTTCAAACAGCCCTTTTGAGGGCTAGCTGACCCAGAGGGGGTCGTGGTATGGCGGGCCTGCAAGGCCCGCGGGAAGGGATCCGTAGGATTCCTTCCATTCAAACAGCCCTTTTGAGGGCTAGCCGACCCAGACGGGGTCGTGGTGTGGCGGGGCTTCAAGGCCCGCGGAGAGAGATCCGGTTCCCGCTAGTCGCTCCCAGTATCCCTCTGCTCTCAGAGGGGACAGGGGAGAGGCAAGGGTTCCGCGAGATCCAGGGACGGGTCGGCCCACTGCTCGCGCAGGGGCTGACAGGCACTCGTGCCACCGTCGGTGTTGGGAGAGTTGGCTGCTCCCCCGCGTCGCGTAACCTCCTAGATATCGACAACGATCTGAGTGCTAGCCACACTCGGTACGCCGGTATTCTGGAGGCCGCGGGGCTTGCCTTAATTGGCCGGCCCGCGACAAGGAAAAGTCTTAAAAACCCGACAGCGAAGTCGTTTAAAACCTGTGGACACCAGGGGACCTCCACAGTATGTACCCCGCTTCTCGGAAAGAGCGTCACCCGGGAAGTGTAACCTTTCGTCTCATGCTCGTGGGAACATTTATGAAATCTGCTAACCATAAAAACCCCCCCCTACCTAGTGAAACAGACTGCGCGGAGGTCGCGCAGCGCCACGACGCGGAGGTCGCGTCACCAACTGCGGCGGTGTCGGAAAACTTCGACACCGCCACCGAGAAGAGCAGGGCGAACAGCCCGGTGGGTCTGCAGACCCGAAAATCTGCACGGAGGAGGAACGGCGGCAAGAAGGCTGCTCCTCCTCCACGGAGGACTGAGTCGGACGCAGCCGTCACTTTAACCGACTCGTCCTCCAACGAGGACAACAACCAGGGCAGCGAGGATTCCCCCCCGCCCAAGGTCGCGATGGTCGGCCGGGGGAAGACGCGGGGTGGCAAGAGGCCCATCCCCCAAACGCCCTCCTCTCGGGCCCCGGCCCTGAGAGATGCTGTGGCGCCACCGAGTCCCTCCACCTCGGTGGCGCCTACGCCCATGCCCCGTACCGACCCGACTTCTAGGGAGGTACTGCAGGCCCTGGAGGAAGTGATAGGGACCCGTGCTGGGTCTATGGGGCCGGAGGAAGTCCGGCTGCGACGGGCGACGACGCGCCTAATCGAGGAGTTCGGCCTGCTCAGAGCGGAGCTAGTTGGGTCGCGGAACGAGCGGGCTCAGCTAGGCAGACGACAGGTCGAGCTAATCGATGCCTCGGAGCGGCAGGCGGCAGAGTACCGCAAAGAGATGGCCAAAATGGCGGCCGAGTTTGCGGACTTGCAAAAGGTCGTCGCCGGGCTGCCGGAGGGGCGCGTCACGCGGTCGGCGCGGCGGAAGCCGGTCGCGCAGCCGGCAGAGCCGAAGTCGTCGGACCGGCCGGTTTCGCCGGTGCGGTCGCCGGTGCGGTCGCCCGTGCGGTCGAGGTCGCCGCTGCGGCTGGAGGCACCGTTGCGGCCGGAGTCGCCACCGCCGGCGCCTATCCGGCCACAGTCACCGGTATTGGTGCCGGCCCGGCCCGCGGACCCGCTGGCCGCAGTCGTGGCGGCTCTGGCCGCCATGGAAAGGCGGCTGGAGGCGGCGCAGGCAGCGCAGGAGGCGCGGCAGGCGGCGCACGAAGAGTGGACAAGGCGTGGATTGGAGTCCATCATGGATTCCATACGCCGCCCGCCCCTGGCGTCGCCTACAGGGTATGCTGGAGCAGTAAAAAGGGGTCGCCCAGCAGTGACGGGGACCCCGCAGGAGCCGGCCAGCAGCCCATCCGCTGTGCCATCTGCTCCAGCCGCTGCCGCTGCCGCTGCTGCGCAGGGCGCTCAGCCCAAGGGCAAGGGAAAGGGGAAGGGCAAGGGGAAGACGTCCTCTGCCCCAGCCCCAGCCCTGGCTCCAGCCTCTACCTCGGTTCCGGCCCCAACCGCCTCCACAAGCTCCGCACCGGCAGGGGGCTGGGAGGTGGCTGGTGAGACGAGAAGAAAGCGGAACGCCAAGAGAAAGGCAGCCAAAAAGGCCAGGAAGGCTGAGGCTGCTGCGAAGGGAGCGCCGGTGAGGTTGCGCGTCCCCCGCACAACGGCCGTCGTCCTGACTATGACGCCGGAGGCTGCGGAGAGGGGCGTGCAATACCCGGACCTGGTGAGGCGGGCCAGAGGCCTCATAGATATGAGGTCTCTTAAACTGGCGAAGCCCCTCCGAGTCACGGAGACTCGGACGGGTGCCCGCCTCATCCAGGTCCCTGGTGCTTCCAGCGGTCCCCAGGCTGATGCCATAGCGGCTCAGCTAAGGGAAACGCTGGATGCAGCCGACGTCCGGGTGTCCAGGCCCACCAAGTGCGCAGAACTGCGTATTTCGGGCTTGGACGACTCCATCACGGCCGAAGAGATTCGGGCCACCGTGGCGGAGGCCGGGGGCTGCCCCCTGGAGGCGGTTAAGGTCGGAGCGATTCGCTACGGCCGTCGCGGACAGGGGGCGGCAGTTGTCGGCTGCCCCATCGCAGCAGCTCAAAAGGCTGCCGATCGGCGGGTCCTCGTGGTGGACGGCGTTGTTGGGGTGCGGGCTCAGCTCCTGCAGGCTCGACCGGCCAGGTGCTTTAGGTGCCTGGCGGTCGGGCACGTGGGGGTGCAGTGCACGGCGGAGGTGACGGTCGGCGACCGGTGCTTCCGCTGTGGCCAACCCGGTCATAGGGCCGGTGGTTGCGAGGCCCCGCTGCACTGTTTTAGGTGTGCAGCGGGGGGCAAACCGGCCGACCATCGGGTTGGCAGCAAGGCCTGCACCGGAGGGGAGCCGAAGCCACGAGGCGGGCGTTCCGCAAACTGTTCGCAGCGGGATGCGGAGATGGTTCCATAATGGATCCCCAGCTCCGCATCCTGCAGGCGAACGTGGGCTGAACGTGAACTGTCGCCGATCCATACACCCACCGCCCCCCCGGGCCTGCCTGGGTGGTCGACCTGGATGGGTCGGCGGCACTGGTGCGTAACGCCGCTGCGGGTGCCCCTCCCTTTGTGGTGATCGCAAGAGAGCATGGCATCGTAGCGGCGCGTGTGGGGGAGATTGCGGTCGTGGCCGTCTACTTCACGCCGGCATCACACCGACGCATAGGGCAGTATCGGCAGTCGCTGGAGCGGCTGACCGACGTCGTCAATGCCTGTCACCCTCGCCCGGTTCTTGTGCTTGGGGACTTCAATGCCTGGTCCGAGGCTTGGGGGTCCCGGCACACGAACCCGCGAGGTAGGGCTCTGGAGAGCTGGGCCGCTACTCTCGGTCTGGTTCTCCAGAATCGCGGGGCCGAAGCCACGTTCTGGGTGGCGGAGCGCGGGGCGAGTTCGATCGTTGATCTCTCATTCGCGAGCGCTTCGCTGTCGCAACGTGTGTGGGACTGGCGTGTTGTCGTGGAGGTGGAGACACTGTCGGATCACCGATACGTTCGGTTTGATGTCTCCCCTCCCGAGAGTGATGCGCTGGTCACACCGGCCCCACGCGAGCCGCGCTGGGTGCTTAGGGGACTGAATAGGGATGCTCTCCTGGAAGCCGCCTCCGTGCAGGCCTGGGCCATGGTGCCGGACAGGCCTGACGACATCGATGACGAGGCGGCGTGGTTCCGGGAGGCCATGACTGTTGTCTGCGATGCGGGTATGTCTAGGGCTCCAGCCTATAGTCCGAGGCGCCGGGTCTACTGGTGGACTGCGGAGATCGCGAGGCTGCGTCAAGCCTGCGTGATCGCGCACCGCCGGTGGGCCAGGCTCCGTAGGAGGCGTAGCCGCCCCGCAGACACAGATCCCCTAGTGGCGGAGTTGCAAGAGGGATACAGGGAAGCCAGGAATGCCCTCCGAGCGGAGATCAAGCGGTCCAAGGCAGCTTCCTATAGGGAGCTGCTGGAGACACTGGAGCGGGACCCATGGGGGCGGCCTTACCGCTTGGTAAGAGGAAAGCTGCGCCCCCGGGCCCCTCCCCTGACCCAGGTTCTCGAGCCGGCTCTGCTTGGAGGAGTGGTGGCATCCCTGTTCCCGGCGCGGGCGGAACACGTTCCGCCGCAGATGACTCCGCCACCTCGGTCGCCTGATGCGCCCGGCGTGGTTATTGACGACGACGTGCCCGAGGTCACTTGGGTAGAACTAGAGCTGGCGGTGCGACGGCTTAGAGCCAAGAAGAACACCGCCCCGGGACCCGACGGCATTCCAGGCCGTGCGTGGGTCCTAGCTCTAGGAGAAGACGGTCTCGAACCCCGACTGCGAGGGTTCCTCAGCGCATGCTTGGAGCGGGGCCAGTTTCCGAAGATGTGGAAGACGGGGAAACTGGTCCTCATCCGCAAGGACGGACGCCCGGCGGACGAGCCGTCCGGGTACCGGCCCATAGTGTTGCTCGACGAGGTGGGCAAGCTCTTCGAAAGAGTGATTGCCAAGCGCCTCGTCGAGCACCTCTCTAGAGTGGGGCCGGACCTAGCGGACACGCAGTACGGCTTCCGCCGGTGGCGTTCCACTGTGGATGCCATCATGCGCGTGAGGACTCTGGCGGAGGATGCGGTTGCCCGGGGCGAGGTGATGTTGGCGGTGTCCTTGGACATCTCCAACGCGTTCAACACCTTGCCCTGGAGTTGCATCAGGGAGGCGCTCGTGTACCACGATGTGCCTCTCTACCTCCGCCGCATAGTCGGGGCGTACCTGACGGAGAGGGCCGTCATCTACCCAAGTGCGACCGGCGTCGGTAGGCGTGAGATGTCGTGCGGTGTCCCACAGGGATCGGTCCTGGGGCCGCTCCTGTGGAACATCGGATACGACTGGGTGCTTCGCGGTGAGCTCGCGTTCGGTGCCACCGTCACGTGCTACGCGGACGATACGCTAGTGACGGTGAGTGGCGCTACACACCGCGAGGCGACCCAGAGGGCCACGACCGCTGTTGCTCAAGTCGTGGATCGGATCCGGCGGCTGGGTCTCGAGGTGGCTCTGCACAAATCCGAGGCCTTGTTCTTTCATGGTCCTCGGCGCAGGCCACCCCCGGGATCCAGCTTGACAGTACGAGGTACTCCCATCGACATCAAGCCCCGGTTGAAATACCTGGGGCTCGTACTCGACGGTCGGTGGGACTTCGGAGAGCACTTCCGAAGTCTGCGCCCCAAACTGTTGGTGTCAGCTAACGCGCTGATGCGGCTGCTGCCCAACTTGAGGGGCCCAGAGGACTCCTGCAGGAGACTCTACGCGGGTGTCGTGCGGTCCATGGCCCTGTACGGTTGCCCCGTGTGGGCGGACGCCCTGCAGGCCAGGTTCGTGCAACTGCTGCATGCACCGCAGCAGACGATGGCCTGCAGGGCCATTAGGGGGTACCGCACGATATCCTTTGAAGCGGCGAGTCTCCTAGCCGGATCGCCACCGTGGATCCTGGAAGCGAGATCTCTTGCGGCACTGTATCGGTTCCGTAAGGAGGCGCGGGAGCGGGGATACGATCCCGAGCCCGAAGACATTCGGGCCGAGAGGTCCCGGCTCCACGGGATCATGGTGGCGGAGTGGGAGCGACGACTTGAGCAACGACGCGCAGGGCATGCCGTCATAGAGGCGGTAAGGCCCATCATGGGGGAATGGCTCGAGAGGCCACATGGCAGCCTCTCGTATCGACTGACGCAGATTATCACCGGGCACGGGTGCTTCGGGAGATATCTGTGTCGGATCGAAAAGGAGCCAACGTCCGAGTGCCATCACTGCGACGCGAGCGAGGACACGGGGCTGCACACGCTCACCGAGTGCCCGGCATGGGCTGAACCGAGGCGGGAGCTAGTGGCGGCCCTGGGAGTGAGAGTTCTCACCCTCGCCACCCTGCTCACAGCAATGGTCCGCTGCGCGGACGCGTGGGCGGCCGGCGTCTCCTTCAGCGAGCAGGTAATGGTCGTGAAGGAGACGGCGGAGCGGGAGAGGCGGCGCGAGCGAGAAAGACTCGCGGACCGCGCCGCCCGCGCGCGCAGGCAACTCGGGCGTCGGAGGGCACTGACTGACCTCCGTCCCCCATGAGCGCGGGCCTGGGGGTGACGGGTGGAGCCGCCTGTCACCCCAGCAGAAGCAGGCCACGGCGGCGGCGCGCTGAAGAGCGCGCCTCCCCATTCCGGGGGCGAGTTGGGGACACCGTCGTCCCCCCTCCTGAGGAGGGCCAGACCGTAAGGGATGGCCCTGGGTCAGCCGGGGTGCGAGGGATATGTCTTTGACAACCTCACCTCCGGCCTAGCACCAAGACCCACAGTCGGCGTGCGGTTTTAGTCGGTTCGAGTCCGACATAACCTCCCCTTCCGGCTCCGGCAGGGGGGGTATCCGAGGGGATTTCCGCACGAAAAAAAAAAAAAAAAAAAAAAAGGTAACAAAAAGGCTGATGTCACTACATATTATAAAACTAGCTTTTGCCCGCGGCTCCGCCTGCGTGGATGTCGGTTATCGCGACCAATCATAGCCTATGTATAATATGTATGTATGTACAAAAAAAAAAAAAGTATATAAGTATGTTTATCCGCATTCTAGATTCCATAACACAAGCTATAAAAGCTTACCATGGGTCTAGATAGCGTTGTGTAGAATGTTGTGGAATTTATTTATTTATTTATTTTTTATTTATGTCCTTTCTCATGGTCTAAACTACCCGTATACCAAATTTCATCAAAATCGGTTCAGTGGTATAGGCGTGAAAGCGTAACGTACAGACAGACAGACAAACAGAGTTACTTTCGCATTTATAATATTAGTATGGATTAGTATGGATAAAGTCCTCCAAGGCCGACCGTTTAAGTCCTGTATAGCCTGCGTGGTAAGAAGGGAGCAGGGGTGATTTTTTTTGGAAAAATACCGTAGTTAATCATTAGAACCTAGCGTTTCAGTGACTCATTCCTATGCCGCACCACTAAGACCTGGAATTCCCTGCCAGCTCACGTGTTTCCTTCTTCCTACAGACCCGGGTCCTTTAAGCGGGGCGTGAAATGGCTTCAGATGAGGCCGTCAAGCCACCACTGTTAACATGCTTACGATGGTGACCCTCTTTTATGAGACTTTGCCTTTAGCTTAACATCAGGCGAGGTGAAGTCAAATTGACGTGTACTTTATATAAAAAAAATACCTTGTCAACAAAGTCTTGAGATAAGTCTTTGAATTATTGGCTACATGTGTAGCGTTACATAGCCCCGCTCCCTTATTACCGCGCAGACGATACGCGAGTTAACCGGCTTATAGTTTAACTACAGAACTTTAATATTGGATGGCTTTGGAGGTCAAATGGAAGTCGCTTCACAGAAAATATTGAAGTTCAGACGCATCACAGACTGGAAAGCTAACCCGAACTGAACTGCGAAAAGGTTCATAGAATGATGAAAACCTTGTAAACTTGGTTTATACTTCATATCGAGTGAATATAGGGGAATGCTCTTCCAACTGAGCTATTGAGCCATTATAGCTCAGTCGGAAGAGCATTTCCCCTGTAAGGGAAAGTTCGTGGGTTCAAGCCCCACTTGAGCGCTTTTTTTTTCCGATATATTTTGAACTTAAAAAGTTAGCATAATAAATGCTATAAAAATTTCATTCAAATAATGTTGATCCTATTTTTATCTATAAAGACACTTGTTTTCTAGCCCCAGCTTACCGTTTGTTTGTTTAGGCTGTTAAGTAAGCCTCCTGTGTGGTCAAAATGATTGCGAAGCCTTTTTAGTTCGCTGGGACAGTGGTATACTTATGAAGATAAATAGAATACTATAACATTCTGACAAAGAGGGCCTGCGATAACCAGATTTTTTTTTTTGAAGTAAATACTTCTTTGGGCGCATTGGACCTGAGTGGTTAGGTGGAGAAGGCGTTAACGCGAACATTATGAAAATTCGCGAACGTTTCTATATCGCCAGTGACTTAAAGTCCTTTGGCCCCTAGCTTCACAGTGAGTGTCCATCCTGTACGGTCTTGGGCTTCGCGTTTGACTTCACTCCAGGTTTTTACAATGGCTTCCGCTTCGTCAATGATAGTCCGCCGCTAGGTCTGTTTTGGATGACCACGTTTACGCTTTCCTAGGGCTTGCCTCGGTATGTGGTTTGGATCCCTTCGGAGAGTGTGGCCTATCTCACTCCATTTACGGCGTTTGAGCTGCTGGTCGATCCGGACTTCATCACAAAGTTCCCAAAGCGGCTCGTTGGAAATTTTCTCTGCCCAATAAATACCCAGGATTCTGTGAAGACATCGGTTGACGAAGATTTGTGCGAGATGTCCTTTGTGACCTTCCACGTCTCACACCCGTACCATACATCAATACGGATTAGATATCGCCAGTAGTACTTACCTATTTTTTTAATTATGACAATTCACACGTTGTGACACTTTTTTGAAGGGATAACTTTCAAGAAAAAAGCGGTTGTTGAGCGCTTTTTTGTGAGGTACGTAACTTTAAGTAACTTTTTAACTTAAAAACAGATTATTTTCTCTTATAACCGAAGTGCCACAATTTTTGGGAAGCTTAGCGGCTATTTCAGCAGGTATTCCACGTGGGTGGAGCTACGGGCATTCGCTTAACCATACTTCCATTATCCGATTAATATTGTAAACGCGAAAGTTTGCAGCATGGATGTTTGTTACTCTTTCACGTCTAAACAGCTGGAGCGATTTTAATAAAATTTGGTATGGAGCTATAGGCTACTTTTTTCATATGACTTTTGCCCGCGGCACCGCCCGCGTGGATGTATATACGTTATCGCGACCAAACATAGCCTATGTCCTTTCTCATGGTCCAATCTACCGCTATACCAAATTTCATCAAAATCGGTTCAGTGGTTTAAACGTGAAAGCGTAACATAAAATGGAAAAGTTACACTGTATGTTACGTTTTTACATCTAAATCACTGATTTTATAGCATTGATTATGCTAACTTTTAAAATATAGAAGTGCTCAAGTGGGACTTGAACCCACGACCTTGCCCTTACAGGGGGAATGCTCTTCCAACTGAGTTATTGAGCCACACCTGAATCACTTAAAATTTCCCTTCTCTTTATATCCGTCTTTAAGGGCGACGGTGGATCCATCTACCAATTTTCTTACGAACTGTCAGACGGTTTTGCTATCGGAACTATGTACAAAATCTTTTTACGCAAAACGGCTATAAACATAAATAGCAAGTGTTGTTTGTTCACACAGTTAGGGAAACACAAGAATGGTGGTTACGTTTCATAACCTGGAGGAAGTAGGGACAAAAACAGAACAATGCGTCTAGTATTACGAGGTGCGCCTGCGTCAGTTGTGTGGGAAACTAAATCAATTGTATCTTCAGGGCCTATCACTAGCACTGGTGTGATATAAGAACCTATAGTACATATGTTTATATAATCATCATCATTACAGCAGTCCTGGTTACATCCAAAGCTTCAATAAGCGTATCGCAGTCCACTGCTGAACATAGGTCTCTCCCTAGAAAACAAAATAATAATATGTAATGTTTACTATGCCTAATGTAAGACAGATTGATGCTAGTATTACAATGAACGTTGAATCTGTTCAAATAGTCGATACCACAGTTTTTCTTGGAATAACTATAGATAATAAACTGCAATGGGGTTCTCATATTTAATTCATAAAAGATCTCTTATTACGGACCTTATCGAAGTCACTGCTAGGTGTTAGATATAATATTAGGTATTTTAGGTAGAAACAAACTGGAATGATAAATAAATGATAGTGATAATATGAAGCAAATATCACAGCCTTAGCAGGAAGACAGCTCAGCTGCCTATGCGGTTAAAAAATAAGGTCACTAACTGATGAGGAAACGGCACGATTAGTTTATTTTAGCTACTTTCATAGCGTTATGTCGTATAGTCTGATGCTGTGGGGCTCAGCTGCCGATATTGAGACTATTTTCATATTACAGAAACGCACGATACGAGCAACCTATAGCCTCAGACCCCGTGACTCGCTGAGAGAAGTTTTCAAAGAAATTAATATTTTAACAGTTGCTTCCCAATACATTTATGATAATATCTTACATGTACGCAAGAACATAGATCTTTTCAAAAAAAACTCTGACCAACACCATTATAATACTAGAAATAAAAATAAACTTGCAGTGCCTAACATTGGGACAAGGGGACACTTCATAAGGTTGGTAATTCGTTTGTAGGCAATTGTATATATCTTCTTAATATATATAAATCTCGTGTCACAATGTTTGTCCTCAATGAACTCCTAAACCACTTAACCGATTATAATAAAATTCGCACACCATGTGCAGTTCGATCCAACTTGAGAGATAGGATAGTTTAAATCTCAAATTATAGTCGCAATTTTAATTTATTGCTAATTATTTGTCTGTTTTTATTTGACAGTTACAATTATCTGTTAACTCCAAATGATTCTAACACATGTCGATACCTTTCGACTGGGTTGAGTAAGTAATCAATAGATGGCGCTGTAGGAAAAAAAAGGCGGTACGAAGTTCGCCGGGACAGCTAGTTGTTTAATAAAATTCCTCAGGATCTGATAGATATGCCACTTAATAAAATTAAAATTGAAGTTAAAAATTGCTTAAAAAAAAAGTAGACGAATATTTAAATGATAAAGATCCATGGACATCCTAATCTCATCTCTTGCTCGCACTGTATAACTTTGTTATAAATAAAACCATATTTAAAAAAGCAAGGGATTATTAATCGAGTTCACTGAGTTTCTTGCTGGTATCTTCTCAGTAGAACCAACCTACCGAACCAGCGAAAGAATCATGTTCCAATGATTTATTTTATTTTGACATTGTACAATTCTGACGTTCATATGTGCTCTTTATGTGCCCAAACTGAATAAATGAAATTGATTCTTTGATGTAATTAGTTATGTATGTAGAACGGTACAAATACAATTAATAGATATAATAAAATATTATCTTTCTATACATAATAATAAAACATATTCCTATATTATTTAAATAAAACTAAAACTAAATAAAGTAAACCTAAAATACATTTATTTACAAATAATTCTAAAATATTATTAAAATGCGTCATGAAATTCCTCCGCATCGCATGCCTCTTGCGGTAGCGTTCCCAGAAGGCTGGCAGCATTGCCACGTTGTATGGCAATGCTTAATCTCTGACCTAAAAAGAGGCCAGCCTTCTGGTCACGAGAAGCATCGACCATACGCTTCGCAATCTCCCTGAAGAGATTGCGGGCGCTCGGACCCCATGACCCCAACGTTTCGACTCCAAACGGCACAAATTCGTAATCTCCGATAAGATTAGAGTATTTGCGCCGCTTGAGAGCCTCCGCAGAAGCTGCGGCAGCACCAGCACAGCCAGCCGTGCCAGGTATATGGGTAGGGGCAATGGTGTCAACGCATGTTGCGTCCCACACCAGAGCCCTACCCATCTTCCAAGGCATTAATGACATGCCGTCCGGTCTCTTGCCATCGTCGTGCGCCAAACCGTTAGGTTCTAGTACAGCTGGCACACCGGCGGTGACAAGAGCACGGCGGATTATGTCATTAAGGCTGGCATGCCGTGGAAATCGCCCCGCACTCCTGCAGCACGACAGGCCATGGTGTCCGAGTCGGTCAACAGCCTCTCCACAACGGCATCGATGCGGAGAAACACATGGCGCACCCAACCGTAAGCATGTTGCAATGCGGAAGGTAGTGTCGTCTAACATAGTTCCTACGTTAGACGACGGAAGAGCTTGTAACCAAAGACCCGATTCCCACACTCCAACCGCCAGCAAACGGGCACGCTCAACAGCATTAGAACATGTATTTAGTAAATTTTGTCTTACTAAGCTGCAGAGCGGCCCGTCCCACTGACGCTGTGAGAAAAGGTTCCTTGGGACATCGGTGTTTGGACATGCAATTTTCCAAGCATTCACTGCATCAGCCTTACACAATACTTCAGAATTAACTAGTGTAGGTGCAAGAATTTTCCTAGTTAATTCTTCCGTACTGTGGACTGAGGACAGGAACGCTGGCAGGCTGACGTCTGAAATTTTGCGAATACCGAGTCCACCCAAGCGGATCGGTAGAGACGCTTGTAGTGAAGCTCGGTCATCCAAAGTCACGTTTAAAATTTTTATTAGGGTATCTTCTATAATTTTGTCCATTTTTTCTAAAATTCTTAAATGTTTCCAAAATGGTGTGGATCGGAGGGCATGGGTGAATTTAGGTACAAAAAGGCAATACCGAAGAATGGTAAAAGCCGAATGCATATTAATTTTAAGTAAGCGGTCCGAAATGTCACTAAAATTTTGAATTTTTTCCTCTATAAAAGAGGTATAGGCATCTTCTAGGATTGGGGACCCGAGGAGACGTAGAGAGTCTTTTTCTATAATTTTAATGTTGGGAGTTAATGAATTGAATTTAGAAATAGTAGCGATTTTGTCCGAAACGTTATTTAAAAAAAGCTCACATTTGTTATCGTTTAGTTCTAAACCTATTAAACTAAATTCATTTTTAATGAGGGCCAAATCTTGTAGAACTGTCTCCACGTCTCCCCCTAAAGTCCCGTCGTCTAGATACCATACATTAAATTTTGAATTTAACCGTCGAATAATTGGTTGAATTGCCAGACTGAAAATTACCGGTCCAAGAGGGTCTCCTTGTTGACAGCCAACAGCAGATTCTAAAAGATTGTCCTTATATAATAATTTAGAGGGGTACCTGTAGCATTGCCAAAGGAAATTGTAAATTTTGGGGGTTACTAATTTAGCTTGGGTCAACAAGGTATCCCTGTTCACCGAATTAAAAGCATTCTTCACGTCAACCTTGAGAATTACCTCACTTTTCCCGGAGTCAAGGTAGGTTGACAACGCATGTATGGCAGCCTCACAGCCCCCCTTGGAGCCAAAACCAAGTTGGAGGGGCTGGAAATTCATGGCCAGGTCATTTTTATAATATCGGCAGCAAAGTTTGGCTGCCATACGGCGATACGTGCATCCCACGGCAATGGGACGAATGCCACCATCTCCCTTGCATAGGGCACACAAATTAGCCCCATACAAAATGTCTATGATGGCATCGTCCACACTGCCGGAGAGCATCATATTCATAAGCGCCGTAAGCTCCTTCAGAAGTGCCTCGCCAGCCTCCCCAGCACTCGGCCCCAGTAGATCTTTCAAATGTTGTGGGGTCAATGCGTCGAGGCCGCCGGCAGAGCCACTTCGAAAGGAGGTTACGGCTGCCAACACTTCCTTGGCTGTTACGCACAGACAATCAGGGTTAGCGTCAGGCGTCTCAGGAAAAGAAAGGCCATCTGCAGGCGCCGGATGCTTACTCCGTAGACCAGCAAGAGTTTCCGGAGAGCAAGGCGCCACTACGTCGTTACTAAAAAGTAGTCTCGATGCACCACTAATGTCACCATCCCTTAATTTAGATTCCACTAAATTGTAGACATTGCTTTTGCGAAAAATTGAAAATTTTGGGTCTAAATTGTCGAGAGAATCGTTGCAATTAATTTTAATTTGTGATGTTAGTGAATTTCTAACTGATCGATTTTCTGTCCTGACGTGTAAAATTTTGTACGGGAAGGTGAGTAACTGCTCCCAAGTCGTTTTAGAGTTTTCTCGAACTACAAGACCTATACATTGCGATAAGCTTTTCGCAACGGTAGGTCTTGCACCACGAGGAATCCTCTTTAAAATCGGAACGGAATTTTTAAATTGAGTCAATTTTTGCCAAAAGGGAATTTCAATTTGACTGTGGTCGAAGACGGTAGCAGTACCGGTAGGCAAAGAAGGGTTTGAAAACACATGTCGGGGTTTGTGTACTTTCCCGACATGTATTCTCAAGCCTCTCTCGCCGTTAAAAAAACGGGCTTGGGAACAGTGAGGGCATCGCACTGGATTTAATAACGACGCAGTAGGTTGACTTACCTCCACATTGCTGCTTTGGAGTGACAACATGCACTTATCTAGTATATACTAATAAAAAATGTTCATAACACTATAACTTACACTAAAACACTGTACATAAAAAAGCACTAAAAATATAAACATAAAAATATTTTACAACGTTTCACGGTCTTTGACAGGCGCGTTGGCATTTGGCTGACGTTGCCGTGGAGCCTCCCGTTGCCTAGGGAGCGGCGTCCTATGCGTCCTGTCCCACCGTGATGTAGAAAAAGAAATCGAACTTGACTTGAAGGGATTAATATTATGAAAATAATCTTGACACCAACAGGCTTCAGGGGCGGAAAATTCAGTGCCGTCGGGAGTTGTCACGCGCAGATCTTAGGCGCTTCTATTTTTTATATTTAAATGTTATGTAAGTATCTTATGGAGGTAAATCCGTAAATATGTATTGTGCCGAAATATATATACGAATAAATTTATTTTGCGAAAAAATTATCGGAGGAATAATAAAATTCAATTCAATTCATTCTCTCTTTCTTTGATTGATTCTTTGATTCTCCCAATGTTGGGAGGCTCTGGCCTACTGTTTCCATCGCAAAGGGCATCTTCCCTGATACGTTTAAGAAGGCCTTGATTACCCCAGTATTTAAGGGTGGGAGTGGGGACCGGATTGAAAACTATAGGCCTATATCTGTTCTCACTACTTTGTCCAAAATCTTAGAAAAAATCCTTAACAAACGATTACTTGGCTATCTCGAACAAAATTCAATAATTGCTCCAAATCAGTATGGCTTCAGAAGAGGAAAATCCACTGAAGATGCAGTTCTCGAGCTATCCAATCAAATCAGTAGTAATCTTAATACCAGGACTAAAACTATTGGTATATTTCTTGATTTGGCCAAAGCTTTTGACACGGTCTCTACTCCCATCCTTCTACGCGGCTTGGAGAGCTTAGGAATAAGAGATATAACGCTTAATCTCTTTCGCGACTATCTAACAAACCGAAGCCAGCGAGTTAAGGTGGATAGCTACGTTAGTGACGATCTCAACCTTACCTTTGGCGTTCCACAGGGTAGCGTACTGGGTCCCACTCTTTTTCTTATATATGTTAACAGATTATGCCAACTCTCAATTCCAAACTGTAAAATCATTGCCTATGCAGACGATACTGCGCTCATTGTAAGCGCAAATACATGGGATGAGGCTCACCGAGCAGCTGAACATGCTCTTGGCATAGTGATGGACTGGCTCTCCACAAATCTGCTTACCCTTAACATAACGAAAACTCATTATGTAGCTTTCTCGGCGAACTCTTTCACGCAGCCTACAATGCGAGATATAAGAGCCCATGGATGTCAACGTACCCTCGGCAATTGTAAATGCCCCTCGATACACAGAAGCTCCTGTGTAAAATATCTAGGAGTGCACATTGACAACACCTTGAGCTGGCACAAGCATATTGACGTGACCGTGTCTCGGGTACGTAAGCTAATATTTCCCATGAAAAAACTTAGGAATGTAGTACCTGCCCCACTATTAAGAACTATTTATTTTGCTTTGGTTCACTCACTTCTGAACTATTGCATAACTGTTTGGGGTGGTACATTTAAAACTTATTTGCTTCGTCTTGAAAGAGCCCAAAAAGCTGTATTAAAGGTTATGCTCCAGAAACCGTACCGGTACCCTACTGTCCAATTATATAAGGATATTCCTGTACTCACTGTCCGACAACTATGCGCGCAAAACATAATTCTGCGCAAACATTCATCATTGACATACGACCTAACGTTGTTACAGCATAAGCGCCGTAAATACCTTGTATGTCAACCCGTCGCCACAAACACTGCCCTAGCGGACCGACATTATCCAAGTCTGAGCTGCTATCTCTATAATACTATAAACAAAACCTGCAACATATATCACCTACCAAAAAGGAAATGTAAAAGTGTTGTCAGTAATTATCTCCAGAAGTTATCGTATTATGAAACTGAACTGCTTTTTGCTAAAAATCCTTTTTAATGTTTTGAAACCACAGAAACACACACACACACACACACACACACACCCACACACACACAAACACACACACACACACACACACACACACACACACACACACACACACACACGCACGCACGCACTCCACACTCGCGCACTGATCATTTAAAGTATTGTTTGCTATACTGAACCTGTAAGTGGAAGCCGTCAGTGTCTGTAACACAGTTAATACTAGCACAGGCACTGACGTTCACTCTCTGTCCGTGACTGTACATCAATTGAATAATAATAATAATAATAATTGTTCTGATATTTGGTACACACCTTTACTTTGGACAATGAATCATTTAAATCATTTTAACGTAGTATAAATAAACATAGAAATGAAAATTTATTGTACCTACTCAGAGGCATGCTTAGTGTACTTATCTACTTAAGACTAATTTAAAAAAAAAAAAAAAAAAATGTATTGCAAATTGTATCATTTTGTTTACTTTCATAACTTATTACATTTTCATTATTATTATATAGAATAAACAGTTTGTCAGAGCTTTTAGAAAATGTAAACAGTTCCTAAATAAATAAATTGAAATAAAATTGAAATTTATTTATTTATTATATACTTTATTGTACGCCAATTACATTATTAATAGTATGGAAATTAGGAACACAAGAGCAGTACAAAGGGCGGCCTTATCGCTTTACGCAATTTCTGCCAGGCAACCTTTGGATGGAAATGTATTCTTTCTCCGTCACCACACTGGTACTTCTGGAAGAAGTTACAATCTAACAGGTATAAATATTTAGCTCAAATCAAATCTAAAATCTCACATACAGCAGCCGCACTTTATACCACTGGACCATAGATCATTTATCTTCACCAGAACCCTCCTGTCATCCTTCAAACTAATCTAAAAATTAAAAAGAAATTAGAACATCAGTAAGACAAAATTCACACCAGAAAATTGTGCCTCAATAATCAATATTTAACACAATGCCATTCAAAAACCAACCTTAATCTCTGACAATAAAGTTCCTTTTCCATAACAGAAGGTTCTAGACCAACCAATTTATCATTTGAAGCACATAATTCAACGGCTTCAGTGTGATATCTAACGGCAGATAAGGACAAGGGAGGGATGAGGGCAAGGGGAGGGACAGGGGAGGGACAGGGAGGGCTTAATTTTATAACGCACCTTAAAAGCTTTATGGCTAGCGTCGTAATTTTAGATTTTCTGAGTAGGTAATATTTGTTAAAGTATGTAATATTGTAAGTTTATGGGTCGTGACAAATTGTCTAGCTAGTACAGTCAGCGTCAGAAATGTCTTGACTATAAAATCTCAAAATTATCTTAAAACCAAGGTATTAAGAGCAAATCAAACTGGAGCTTGATTGTACTAAAGCTAACTGCCTCTTTCTTTCTATCTTTCTGCCTCGCACAACTAAACTGTGGAATGAACTGTCACCAGCGGTATTTCCGAACCAATAAGACCGTCAAACCTTCAAGAAAAGAGCGTAGGTACTCTCTTTTAAAAGGAAGGCAACGCACTTGTGACTCCTCTGGTGTTGCGGGTGTCCTTGGGCGACGGTGATCGCTTACTATCAGGCGATCCGTCTGCTCATTTGCGTCCCTAATCGATAAAAAAACCTATTGTCGTACCAATACAGCCACTCAAAAAAATGACATTACTAAATTATTTAGCTGCGAGCTCTGAAGTTGGGTAGCCATTGTCTTTAACCACATGCAGCACGCCGCTGGTGATCGACTGGCTGGTAATGAATTTCCTACTTTGACAATACTGGGTGTAAGGGGAACGCTCCGAAAGCCCCTAGTAGGTACATAACACATTGGCAAAAAAATAAAATCGATATGGACAAAAACATTTTTTTTTTCGTTTATTTGTTTTTTTTTTTATTTTTTTTTTTGAATTATTTGCTCTCCATCGTTGTAGTAAAGCTAAATGAAACGGTAATTGCATAAAAAACACCACTACAGAAAAGCACGCGCTTGGTGCTAGTTGTCTTTTCTTTGTAGTGATGTTTTTTTTAATGAAATTACCGTTTAACTTAGCTTTAATAACACGATGGAGAGCAAATAATTAAAAAAAAAAAATTTTTTTTTTGTCCAAATCGATTTTATTTTTATGCTAATGTGTTAGGTATGTACCTGGAGTACTACTAGGGGTTTCCGGCTTCGGGAGCGGTCCCCTTACACCCGGTATACATATTCGAAGGCCTCGACCACGGAGGCATCCACCTCCGGGGGTGTTGACCACGGAGGCGTCCACCTCCGGGGGTATCGACCACGGAGAAAACATTGGACATGATTAATTCTGAAATTCCTTTTTGTTGATAATCAGTTGTATATATTTTATTGCTTTAACGTTTATTTTTAATGTCCCTACTTTTAGTTTATATTGTAACTTTGCATGCCTTTTTGGGTTTTTTTTTATCGTTCCATAAATCCCCACGGATACCACCCCCACAGAGCCGGTGGAGGTGGTTATGTCGGACTCGAACCGACCAAAACTCACGCCGTCTTGGGTCCTTGGTTGCCGGAGGTGAGATTGCCAAAAGCATATCTCTCGCACCCCGACAGACCCAGGACCATCTCTTTCGAGATGGCCCCCTTCGGGTTGTGGGGACCACAATGTCCCCATCTAGCCCCGGTTACGGGGAGGCGCACTTTGCGTCGCCACCGCGGCCTGCTTCTGCTAGGGTGACAGGCGGCTCCACCGGTCACCCCCATGCCTTTTTGGATTGAGTACGGAACGAACCAACCTGTATTATGTAAGACCATCAATTTGTACCTGTGTTCGCAAATAAACGTGGTTACGATTATTATGATTATAACAACCACGCCTCCACTTATTAATCTTTATAAACGATTTGAAACGTTAAATTGCTGACACTCATTCCAAATTTCGAGCCAATATCTTCGCTATTTATATTATAACCTTTCTCATCCTCCCAGGTTCGAGAAGCCAAGGTCAGAGGATCCGGGAGGGCTCAATACCCCCATAAAGATATTTCCAACCTTTTGTTAGACGCTTCGGGAAGCTAATCATGGCTTTAATTCTTTCTTTGACAAAGATTAAAGATTGCTATTGATATAAATTGGTTGTTATCGAATCTGTGGGCTCCTATATTTTAGATAGAAAGAGTCTTTGGTCTTTTTTAAAACGAATATTACAAAGAGAAAATATTTACAATAATATTAATGGAAATTTCGTTATTTAAAAATCCTTCTTACCCGAGACTGCCGAAGAAAGGAGGGTAATGTTTTTCGAGACTATGTATGTATGTCTATGTATCTATGTCCACTAATTTGGCACGGCCTACAGCCTGAACGGCTTGACGGATTTGGACTTGTGAGGTGTCTTTTGATTCGTCGTGACAGTGTGAGTGACACCAGGTACATTAAAATTTCTAGAAAATCTAAACGGTGGATTTTTGGCGCCAAAATGTATATCAAAAATATTTTTGACTCAAACTTATCGAATAAGTTTGATAGCAGGTGGTACCCATAAATTTTCTTTCGTTTTATGATTGGCAAATGGGTACCGCCTGCTATCAAACTTATTTAGATCTTTTCAGTGGCAGTCGGGATTTTTATTTCTTAATCATTTGTTTTATTTTTATAAGTATAAAGGAGACGTCTATAAGACCTCACCTCGCCTGTGAGGCATCTGAAGGTAAAGTTTCATGAAAGAGGGTCTATAGAAACAACTAACTGACTCGGTGAACTTCGTACCGCCATTTTTTTCCACCCGCGTGGCCTCCGATCCCGTTCCCGTTGCACCCTCTTATACAATGATATAGTTATCTACTAAACAGCAACAGAAATAACCACACTGTCCGTTCTGCGTATATGCCGATGCCGGCCGAATTTGTTGACATTAATGATCACTGCTACGTTCCCTTTAGTAGCGTGATGATATATAGCCTATGTGTTATTCTGACGTATAAGCTATATTATTGTAAAGTTTCATGAAAATCCATTCAGTAGTTTTTACGTGCAAGAGTAACAAACATCCATCCATAATCACAAACTTTCGCGTTTATAATATTAAGTAAGATATTAAAAAATCAAAAATAGTTTATTCTGCATAGACCATTAAATTAGCACTTACAAAACGTCAACATAAAGTAAATATTAAATACTAACTAATACTAGCAAATGGACCAAAACACTACTACAAAGGTGGTCCTCATGTTGACGGCCCCAACAAAAGCTTTTTCACATCCCCTACGGAAGAAGGTAACACGTGAGGTGGTAAATAACTCCAAGACTATATGAAGTGGCAAAGAAAACAGTCCCCGCTTGGTTCTTGATGGAATTATTTAAACCTTATGCGGATGACGATAAGATAAGACCTATACGTGTAAAGTAAAGCCAACGAGACTAGAGAAAAAAGGTAAACAAAGCGACCATTACTGAGTTACGTTGCGATAACTAGCGATATCCTTGTCGCATACGTCACACGTACGCGACAATCGCCGACGGACAGCTGTCGTTGCGTGTTTCGTAGTACAGGAAAGCTGTCAGCACAGCGGTTCTAAACTGTCAGATCCGCCATTTTATGAGCAATTTCATTCCTGTTTGGAATGCATTTTAAGTGATAAATGTTTGGAACCGCTGAAACTTTGTTTACCTTTTTTCTCTCGCTTCGTTGGCCTTACTTTTGAATGAGAAAGGAAAAAGATAGGACGCGACGGTATTTCCGTTCAATTAACTAATCCAATCCTTCACCTCCAATCTACAGAATACCGCGGCCATAATAACCTCGTGTTGTGTTCCCGGCCGAGAGTAGAGTAGCTCACTGGAGAGTTTTGTTGCTGTCAGTGGGAAGACCAAAGGCTTGTCCTGCTTTGTCTTCTACACTGACGGTACAGAAACTCTCTGCACTTACAGTTTCGGCAGCACGAGTATGACTACTCTTGTGTGGAACAAGTCCATAGGCGACAGTAGCCACTTTCCATCAGGTTTCAGTGACTCATTCCTATGCTGCACCATTAAGACCTGGAACTCCCTGCCAGCTCACGTGTTTCCTTCTTCCTACAGTCCCGGGTCCTTTAAGCGGGGCGTGAAAAGGCATCTAATGAGGCCGTCAAGCTGAGTGCCACCACTGTTAACATGTTACATGTTAACGATGGTGCAGACTTTGCCTTTGCCTATCATCAGGCGAGGTGAAGTCAAATTGACGTGTCCTATATAAAAAAGAAGGTAGGGCGTGTGCTTGTCTACCACTGTTATATAAAAAAATTAAGATATCCCATTTTTATGATAAGATATCTTCAAAATTTTAACCTGAGATGCCTACGACCTACGAAGGAATTTTAATAATAAGATCGTTAGTAAATTCGTAAACGTTCATCACTTACTATATCTAGCTAAACTTGTAAGCGTTCCCACTCAAAATGATCTCAATTCGACACTAAATGCGACTTTGAGTCTAGTTTAAACTGACTAAACCCGATTCATAATACTACTAACTTAAGTAATTAAAGTTTGTGTAAACACCACTTGGAGGGAAGTCCGCTTAGAAACCGCTCCGTCTATTTCTTGATCACTGTAGGCAGTAAACTAGAAACTGACGTATCTACACTTGCATAGTGTTGAATATTGTACTGTAATCGGCAAAGGACAATGCAACTTATTGGCATGATTTACTTTTTTCCTTTCGCCAGAAATGAAACCTAGGTCATATGTTAGAGTACGAAACGAGGAATCAATAGCTATATGAATTGGGTCGATCAACCGTAACAGAACGAAGAACCCAAGTGGAGATATTGCTATAATTTTTGTCAGGAGCTGCGTATTTTTCATAAACAATTATTACAATTACCTACATGAAAATAGAATTATTGTAACACATATTATTATTATATTAATTTAGATAGGCAAACACACAAAGGTTACATAGAGTGATCTTAGTGTATTCGCGGTTTAATGCCTCCACACACCCCGCCATATCGGTGGAACGGGAGTCCGCCTTCGACAGCGACCCACGCGCCCATCCTTTTTATAAATAAATAAATAAATAAATATTCCACAACATTCTACACAACGCTATCTAGAGCCATGGTAAGCTTTTATAGCTTGTGTTATGGAATCTAGAATGCGGATAAACATACTTATATACTTTTTTTTTGTAAATACATAGTTACATATTATACATAGAAACACCCAGACCAATGCAAATAGTCATATTCATGCATACAAATATTTGCACTGAGTGGGAATCGAACCCGCGCCTCCTGCGTGGCAGTCGCGTGCACTATTTTGAGTAAGTACCTACTTCTACATTATTGTGAAAGTTCAATTTATATTTTAAAGTATTTGAAATTCTTTTTTATGTTAAAAGTCGACAATACTTATTTGCATTACCAGAAATAAATGTGATATTTTAGTAGTTTCCATAAGGTAGTTTCATCCTGTTTCATAAAAAGCACAACCAATTAATAATAATAAAAGTATTCTTTCTTGGAGTGTAGCATGCAGCACGTGGTGATTTCTAGGTGTCTCTGTTTCTTAATTTGACAATACGTATAATCCAAAACGAGTATAGTAGTTTAAAAATCTTTCTTGAAGGCTGGCAATGTATTGACATTGTATACTGTGTCACAGATATCCATTGGGCTGCGCTGATCAGGTAAACAGGTAAACTATCTGCCCGTTTGCCACCTACTTCATGGAAAAACATCATAAATAACTAAAAAATAACGCCTGATAAAAAAGTATAGCAATCTATAAAATACTCTATAACTACGCTCTGTTATGGTTGGCGGCCCTAATTCTTTTTGCTATTAATATCTTGTACAGTCTTTTAACATATAACGTATGTTACATCTCTGGCGAAAAAGAAAAAAAAATCATGCCAGCTATGTATGGCAAAAGTTGCATTGTCCTTTGGTGACCATATACTCAGACAGCGCGTGTTGAAGTCTCTCTGGTGGTAAGTGTGGGCTGCGATTTCACTAATAAACATAACATACATAACATAACACAAACTCACGCCCGTATTCCCCGAAGGGGTAGGCAGAGGTGCTAGCACCCACATTTCGCCAGTTTATGTTTAGGTCCCAATGTAATAGGTGGTGAGCCTATTGCCATTAACCGGGCACTTATAAACCTGCTATAAATACACACATAACTTTGAAAAGCATTGAAAAGTCATTGGTGTGTGCCATGGTAAACCTAGGATAGAACCCGAGACCTCGTCTCAGCAGTCCATTACTCATACCACTAGGCTATCGCTGTTTTTTTAAATTTTATTTAATATTGGACTAATCATGGGAAACATAAAAAATATTTGAATATAATATTGAATTTTTTATGCTAACTTTTAAATTCGAAATACATCGGGAAAAATGAAGTGCTCAAATGGAACTTGAACCCATGACCTTTCACTTACAGGGGGAATGCTCTTTCAACTGAGTTATTGAGCCACACCTGAATCACTTCAAATTTCCCTTCTCTTTGTATCCGTCTTTAAGGGCGACGGTGGATTGAAGTGATTCAGGTGTGGCTCAATAGCTCAGTTGGAAGAGCATTCCCCCTGTAAGGGAAAGGTCGTGGGTTCAAGTCCCATTCGTGGTAGTTCTCGGTGGAGTAGAATTTAGGGCTACCCCATCTTTTGCCATAGATGTCGTAGAAAGCGACTGGTTTACTGATCTCCGTCCAACAGTAAGCATACAGCCTATTACAAAGTGCCCTCTTGACGGCAATTATGTCGCCCCTTAATCATTCGAAAGGACTGGTGGCCGGGTCCCTCCGAGGAGGGCCAGACCGTAACGAATGGTCCTGAGTCAACCGGGGTGCGAGGGATATGTTGAAGACAGCCTCACCTCCGGCCTAGCACCATGATCCTCAGCCAGCGTGGGGTTTTAGTCGGTTCGAGTTCTAATAACCTCCCCTTCCGGCTCCGGTAGGGGAGGTGTCCGAGGGGATTTTCGCACGAATAAAAAGGTTGGGTGGATGATTAATAACAAATTTAATAAAAACTATAAAATAAGAACCGACATAATTTTTACCATTCTTAATTTAATAAGCTCGGTTGGATAATTTATTTTAGGATGGTACTCAATTAGGAACTAGGCTAAGAAGATGATGATGATATGAAGCCCACTTTCCGGCTCCGGCGGGGCTGGTAACCAACGGGATTTCGACACGAAAAAAAAAAACAAAGGCAGAATCCCGTTCCAACATTAGACTTTTTCCAACTTAAATAACGCTACAAAAATCTCGGTACACATTTAAAATTTATAACCATCTATCGATTTCATACCATTTATTTCCTAACAATATAGCCCAACAAACACGACCGTAAAACCGGTATAACACGGTACAACACTACCGTATATTTGGACGGGAATAGCAGATAATTTAACCGGTGTTAGTCGGTAATATTCGGTTTTTACGAGCGGCGGTATTGTCGGGCGTCGCGACATTGATGTAATAGGTGCCATAATCGTACAACATTGTATACAGGGTGTATATGAAACTGTTTATCGGTTTTTTTGTTATGTGTTTTGGTACTTTGTGTAATAAACAACACTAGCTGATGCCCGCGGCTTTGCTGACGTAGATGTCGGATTTCGCGATTTTTGGTCATATCTCAGATTTTAAGCATGGATCAAACATCATCATCATCATCAGCCCGCGGCAGTCCACTGCTGGACATAGGCCTCTCCCATGACACGCCACTTAGCCCGGTCTTCGGCTGTCCTCCTCCACTCCCCACCAGCCACTCTGCGTATATCGTCGCTCCATCTAGTCGCAGGGCGCCCCACACTACGTTTGCCGGTTCGCGGTCTCCACTCAAGGACTCGTTTACCCCAACGGTTATCGGTCCTACGGCAAATATGGCCAGACCACTGCCACTTCAGCTTGCTAATTCGTTGAGCTATGTCGATAACTTTTGTTCTCTGCCGAATTACTTCGTTCCGGATTCGATCCCTCAGAGATATACCGAGCATAGCTCTTTCCATAGCACGCTAGCACCAACCGTACCGTAAGTGTCCACGTCTTGGCTCCGTATTTCATTACAGGTAGAACGCACTAGTTATAGACTTTTGTCTTAAGATATTGTGAGATGGTTGACGAGAAGAGCATGGATCAAACAAACAAACGTAAGCTTTAAAGCTGATTTTTGGCTCCCTCCAACATTTTTTGATGCCCAAGCTGTCTGTAGTTAGTCTATCGATCTTATAGAAGAAGTATTCAAATTCAAATGCTTTATTGTGAAACATAGGTAGGTACAAAGATGGTCTTTTACATAATTTGATCAGCTATGTTCAGCCATATTGGCATACAATATTTTGTGACAAAATTATTAATAATTAATTACAAATTATCATACATTAAATTTAAATTACACTTATATCATTTATACGAGTCATGTCATATCATATATTATTATTTACAGTCATTCTTTTCAATATTATTCAAATGTTTGGTCTTCTAAAAATTAATTAATATTGTAGTAACATTTTGCAACTAGCAGCTTGTGCATCTTGTCTTTAAATATATTAATCGTTTTTACATTTCTGATATTAATTGGAATCTTATTGAAAATGCGTTGCAGAATACACTTTGATGAAGCAGTTTTGTGTTACTTTTCGCCATTCGTAATTTATCTTTGTGACGATCTCTTGTGCGGAATTCAAACAGGTTGATATTTAATTTTCGAAAACAGCAGTTTCATATATAAATAGCGAAGGCATTGTTAGTATATTTAGTCTAATAAAGTGAGGTCTGCATGACTGAATTGGTTTTAAATTGCACATACTCCTAATACAACGCTTCTGAGCACGGAAGACTCTTTCTCTTTGAGTGGAATTGCCCCAGAATATGATTCCAAATCGCAAAGTAGCAGCAGCATGTCCATGGTATGCTGTCAATAGTGTTGTATCATTTACTATGTATCTTAACTTATATAGAGCGTATGAAAATTGATTAATTTTTTTACAAACATGTTCGATATGCTGCTTCCAATTTACTTGATTGTCAACGTATATACCTAAGAACTTAGTTACATTAATTTCTTAGTTCGACTGTAAGAGTAATGACCGAAATTACTAGGAATTAAAAAAACATCCTAGTTCATGGACGAGACTCTGGCGCAATCTTTCCTCTGGGGGTTTGGGGGGTCAGACGGCTATCACTCCCATAAAAGGTGAAGGTAAACCTAATAAAAGAGGAGAAGGAAAGTGACAGACTCGGACTAATACTAAAACGATAATGATGATGATATAAATAAATAAATTAATAATGAATATTCCACAACATTCTACACAACGCTATCTAGATTCATGGTAAGCTTTTATAGCTTGTGTTATGGAATCTAGAATCTGGATAAATATAGTTAGATACTTTTTTGTAAATACATACATAATATACATAGAAACATCTAGATCAATGCAAATAGCCATATTCATGCAAACAAATATTTGCACAGAGCGGGGATCGAACCCGCGTCTTCTGCGTGGCAGTCGCGTTTAACCGCCACGCCACAGAGGCTGTCTAAATGATCATGATGATGATATTTATATATTGCACTTGTGCTAATTTTATAGGAAACTCTTGAAATGTGTAAGCACTTTCTGTCTCTGCCTACCCAAAATGGAAAAAGGCGTGATATATAGGTACATAATATCATTGTTACCAACAAAAGTACAGACGAAATTGAATGCAGTCATCCGTTCGAAACACAAACCTTATCATAACTTGGGTAAAACAAAACTTTGAAAGTGGCAACACCGAGCAATCCCATGTGTTTGTGTGTATTTAGGCCAAGGCTCCCAATCTGGGTTAAGGGTTGCTCTCGCGATAATGTGGCTGAAAATGGAGTGCTTGGCGTACGGGAAATGTTGTCGCGTCTTGAGCGGAGTTGGGGGAGAAAGTTGTATGCAAAGTGGCTTAGAGCATTATACCTACCTACATAATAATACCAACTTACTTATTAACCCTGTTGTATATACTAGAGAAGTTATTCATAATAAGAAATAGTAGGGAAAGCGTAGAAGGAAATTCGGTAGTAACTCGAGCGCGTCCGGCGTGGGACACACCGAGGCGGGTCCTAGTGGCGGCTCTGGGGGTGGGAGTCCTCACACTCGCCACATTGCTCACAGCGATGGTACGATGCGCGAACGCTTGGGGTGCGGCTGCCTCCTTCTGCGAGCAAGTAATGCTTGAGAAGGAGGCGGCCGGTCGGGTCCGGACTAGACTCCGGGCCCGGGAAGCCCGCGCAGAGCGAAGGCAAACCGGACGTCGGAGGTCGCAGAACGACCTCCGTCCTCCATGAGCGCTGGCCTGGGGGTGACCGGTGGAGCCGCCTGTCACCCTAGCAGAAGCAGGCCGCGGCGGCGGCGCCAAATGCGCCTAGATAGGGACACTGTGGTCCCCACATCCCGAAGGGGGCCATCTTGAAAGAGATGGTCCTGGGTCTGCCGGGGTGCGAGAGATATGCTTTTGGCAATCTCACCTCCGGCAACCAAGGACCCAAGACGGCGTGCGTTTTAGTCGGTTCGAGTCCGACATAACCACCTCCACCGGCTCCGTGGGGGTGGTATCCGTGGGGATTTATCGCACGATAAAAAAAAACTCGAGCGCGTCAGAGCGCGGCTAGTTACATATTGACAAATTCCGCCAGCCAGTAGGCAGCCTTCAATATGGGTGCGTGCGCAAAAAAATATACACCTACGCGTCAGATTAATATAAGGGAGGTTAGTTACTTAGCTGAAAAGACTTACATTGAAAATTTCACGATTTAGGCGTACCCTAAGGGCGTAGGAAGCTTGCAAAAAGAAATACTGTCTATATTTACTCAAACGCGGTCTTTTTTATATTTATTTTAGAGTTAAACAAACCAGAATAACTGAAAAATATTAAATAAGTCCAAAGTAATACAAAACTTTAATTGAGACGGATGATATATGTATTTATTTATAATTATGTTATCTATACGTAGTGGTATGGGTAATGGACTGCTGAGACGAGGTCTCGGGTTCGATCCCAGGTTTACCATGGCACACACCAATGACTATTCGATGCTTTTCGAAGTTATGTGTGTATTTATCGCAGGTTTATAAGTGCCCGGTTAATGGCAATAGGCTCGCCACCTGTTACATTGGGACCTAAACATAAACTGGCGAAATGTGGGTGATAGCACCTCTGCCTACCCCTTCAGGGAATGTAGGCGTGAGTTTATGTTATGTTATGCTATACGCTTCCCCCACCACTAAAACTGGAAACATAAATATTCTTTCTATCATTTAATCTACAAATACTAATAGATTTCCGGGACTCTCGAGTGACTACAAATTTTGCTACGTGGCCTTCCTACCTATGAGTTTCTATACTAAACTCGAGACTAATTTTTTTTTTAAATGTTTTTTCTATTTGTCCATCAGTGCAAAACTAATTATCATCTAGCCCAAATATATGCTGTGTTACATATTGGCTCTTTTGATTACGAGAACTTAAACGACTTTTTCATAACTGCATGAAATTACAAACGTTTTAAGTATTACTTTGATATCAATTTCAATTTAATAATTTCATACTTTGCCAAAAAATTGCCTTGAATGTCAAATAGTTTCACGGTGATAATGATAGATATTAAAAGGTTGAAGTTGCGCGTAGGCGCGCCTCTCCATACCGGGAGTGAGTCGGGGACACCGATGTCAACCCTCCCGAGGAGGACCAGACCGTAAGGGATGGCCCTGGATCAGCCGGGGTGCGAGGGATATGTCGAAGAAAACCTTATTTTCGGCCCAGCACGAAGACTCACGCTGGCGTGCGGTTTTAGTCTGTTCGAGTCCGACATGACCTTCCCCCTGGCTCCGGCGAGGCGGGATCCGAGGGGATTTACACATGGAAAAAAAAACAAACTGAAAGTGTTTCTCTTTCGAACCTTCGAAATGTTAAAACCTTAAGATATTTTATAATATAGGACAAAATCCTTTACAATGAGATGATGTTATATTTCAAAGATCTAAGGAATGTTTTATTAAAGTATTTCCGTTGACAAATTACATTTTGTACCATCTTTGAAGGTTCCTAATGTCACGACAGACATGTACAAAATATTTGAACAAAGACTGCGGAAGACGGCTTGAAGAATTTTAAATATTGCACAAATTTCACAGTAGATTTTTGACACGTGTTGAGTTCTTCCTACAGTGCCGGGTCCTTTAAGCGGGTCGTGAAAAAGCATCTGATGAGGCCGTCAAGCTGACTGCCACCAATGTAACATTGTTGGTGTCTGTAATAGTGACCCTCTATTCTGAGACTTTGCCTTTAGCTTACCATTAGGCGAGGTAAAGTCAAATTTACGTGAAAAATAGACAACAAGCAATATGGGTCGTACAAAACACGATGTTTAATAGCGGGTCGTACGCGGTCTTGAGTCCAAACTCGAGGGTCGTACGAGAGCGTTGCCTATATTTTGTTGTGAAATGTGTCTATAGTGTTAATTTATACTAATTTAATTATCCATACTTTAATATTATAAATGCGAAAGTAACTCTGTCTGTCTGTCTGTCTGTATGTTACGCTTTCACGCCTAAACCACTGAACGGATTTTGATTAAATTTGGTATAGAGGTAGATTAGACAATGAGAAAGGACATAGGCTATGTTTGGTCGCGATGACCGACATCCACGCGAGCGGAGCCGCGGGCAAAAACTAGTTATATAATAAATGCGAAAGTAACTCTGTCCGTCTGTCTGTGTGTTACGCTTTCACGCCTAAGCTAGTAATTTTATAAGTGACAATTATAAAATGTAGTTCCAAATTGAAATGTTGGTTGGTAATAGAAAAAGATAATAGAATCCCCTATCTCTTAACGTGCGTGTCGTAGAAGACGACTAAGGGATAGGGCAGTTCCCACGGAGGACAGAATATGATTAAGTAACGGAGATGCCCCATTGATATTTCTCCTAATAAAAACGCGTCGCCGAATGCGGGTGGGAAGAGAGACGCGCGGGGTGTCAAATGTCGAAGGACGTCATAGGTATAACGTTCCTACCGATTGAGTCCATTTGACGTTTGGATGGCACGCGACTCGATTGCCTTGCAACAACTCCGCTATCATTTCCTTCTCCATGGCAGTTCCCTATGACTTCTGTAAACATACACATAGTGCCCGCTAGACGGTAATAGACTTGCCTCCTTAAGTGGAACCAAAAATCATAGTTCCGCATTCCACATTCCTCAACATTCTACACAACGCTATCTAGACCCATGGTAAGCTTAACTAGCTTGTGTTATGGAATCTACAATGCGGATAAACATACTTAGATACTTTTTTTTGTAAATATATACATATTATACATAGAGACACCCAGACCAATGCAAATAGCCATATTCATGCACAATGAACACAAATATTTGCACTGAGCGGGATCGAACCCGCGCCTCCTGCGTAGCAGTCGCGTTCACTACCGCCACGTCACAGGGAATCGAAATTTTGTGGTTAATAGTTACCTCTCTTCCTGCCGTTTTCGGGGATATAATATGCGTGAACATGTGTATGTATGTGCAAATTGAAAAAAAAAAAACATATTTAATGGATTCAATCCCGATTTATTTGCTATTCATTGCCTGTTGAAAAGCAATCAAAAACAGGCTCAGTTTAAATAAAAAAAAATACCGATAGGTATATCGAAACAGAATCCATTAAAATAGTTTTATTGCAATGTGATATTCGCGTTAACTTCCAACAGTACAAAATCTAGCTTCAAATTTAATTTAATTTTTATTTCTTTATTATTTCTTTACAGTTATATATATAATATCTTCTTTATTTATAAAAAATCCATTGTTGTTCGTTAGTCTCGCTAAAACTCGGGAACGGCTGAACGGATTTATCTTATAAATGTTCGTGGAGGTTCAGGGAAGGTTTAAAAGGTGAGAAAATTTTAAATAATTGCCGGGAAAACTCTAAAAACAGCCCTTTTTGTCCCATATAAAACGAAATAAAATATAGAGTCATCATTTGACATTAGATTTGACAACCAACTAATATGTCAATCCATTCTGTCGCACTTCAGAACACGAAAAAAAGTATTAATATTGTGTTACGATATTATGAGTGCGCGAGAACTTTTCAGGAAAACTCTGTTTTGTTAGCAAGCATCATTTAATCATTTATTTATCGATTGAGGCAGTACGAAGTCTGCCGGGTCAGCTAGTTCTCTTATATTGAATTCTGAATTAATTTTCGTGGGTAGAAAACGGAAAGACCTCTGGGTTGAAATCGGAAAAATATTTGTGGGTAGAAATCCGTAGGTTGAAAAACAACAAAAACAAATTGAGAATCCTCCAAATGCTAATTTATTGTGTTGCTGTATGTGACAGCGGCATTAGCCAAGGTATTAACCCTTGTTAGGCAGTGTACCGGGATCATTTGGTGGCGTCTTAATGCATGTATTAATCAAGGCTTAACTTTATGACCTGTGACTACTGGTGTGGTGATAGATCGTTCAATTGCCACGAGAAACTTACAGGTTCAGCTACCTTTTAATGCAAATAACTGTATAAATAATAATCGTTTCAGTAGGCATAATAATGTCTTCTAAATGGATTAGTAATATTTGACCAAAAAATAATTGACAAATGGTCATTCGACAAACAACGTTTCACCAAATGTTCATTTGGCAAATGAGACATTTGACAAAAGTGTCATCTTACAAAAACCCACTAAGCAAATGATCCATTAACAAATACTATTCTTGCCAATAATTCTGTATTAAATATTAAAATGTCAATTACCTTTCTTCATTTAACCAAATATGTTTCGCAAATTGCAAACTACTTTCAGATCTTTTTTCATTATATTATCATATTGCTTTAATTAATAATGTTTTTACTACAAAAATTCTTAAAAAAAAATTCTTTTACCATAAATTTTGTCTAGTTTCCTAACAAAAATTAGTTTCTGGCTCTTCGCTGGCCGCTACCGTGGCATGCTCGCTTCGCTCGCTCGGCTCGCGCGTTGTTGTGGTAACAGTTCCAACCTAACCTAACGTGCTTGTCTGGTAGCATCTCGCTTTATGAATATCATAGTTATTTATTCCAATGATTATAAGTTTCGATCATTAATATAAATATATCAAACGTTTTTAGATCAATAGTAGTTTTATCAGATAACTCAGTTGCTAAATGTTCATTGTGTAATATAATTATTTATTAAATGTATATTTTAAATTGATCATTTGAAAAAGTGAGTCATTTGTAAAATGATAAGTAGTAAAATGATCAGTCGGCGAAACTATTGTTTTATAAAATGTTGTTTGTCAAGTGTAATTTGTGTAAAAAAATGTATGTGTATGTGTGTATGTATGTATATGTATATGTATGTATATATGTATGTATGTATATATGTATGTATGTATATGTGTATGTATGTATATGTGTATGTATGTATGTGTGTATGTACCTATATTTATTTGCATACTTAGGCATATTGTATAAAACGTGTCCTAAGTACAATACACTGTAAAATACACCAATATTTGGACTTTGTGCACCATGCTACCCAAACATGGTTTATATCTGTAAGAGATTGCCACTGTGCGATAAGGCCGCCTATTGTCTATACCTAAAATGTATTGTCTGTACCTACAAACAACACATGTTTTTATCCTTGGTGTACACAATAAAGAGATACTTTACTTTACTTTAATTTTGCCAAATGACTTTTGGTCAAACAGCAGGACCCCAGATTGCCAACATTGGCTGCCAAGGCCAGTCGGGGAGGAAATACCGTGCGATTTGAGTCGGTTCAAGTGCGTCATACCCACATCATTTTTAGCTCTAGTGAGGTGAAACATGAGGGGCTATACAAAAATGGACAGCCCCGGGTCGTTAGGAAGGGATTTTCTAAAAAATCCAGTATACGAATACGTTTTGCGTCCGGAGCGAATCCTAATAGATTGATGTTTAAATTAAGTCAGTGAGAAACACAACAAGCAGTTGTTTTGTTGTCTTTTTACTTTTAAATTAGTTGTACTGAATAAATAGCATGGACGTCTAGAAAATAAAACACGCAAATGTTTAAGGATTATTAGATATTTCACTCAATCTGCGTCTGCAATTTTCATAAATAATAATAATAATATTTATTGCATCAAACTAAATATAAATATAATAAAATAAATGATTAAAAAATAAAAACCCGACTGCCACTGAAAAGACCGAAATAAGTTTGATAGCAGGCGGTACCCATTAATTTTCTTTCGGTTTATGATTGGCAAATGGGTACCGCCTGCTATCAAACTTATTTCGGTCTTTTCAGTGGCAGTCGGGTTTTTTATTTTTTAATCATTTATTTTATTTTATACTTTTTAGTTATGATATACATGTATATCTTTTGGTAATTTACATATCGTTTATACTTGAAATAAAAACTTAAATCAATAAGTAAGAACATTAGCGAGAATGATTTGTTAAACAACTTTAAATCGTTATATATCCTAAACTATTATTTAAAATGAAAAATGATAAAAGGAACCTAAAGATGATTTTAAAATACCTATTCAACGACACCCCACTTGACATAGTTCATCGACTTTTATTTTTTTCATTTTGACAATATGGCGTCTGGTTGTCGCTGTGGTGGATTTTGATTACTGTCATGTCTTTAGTGACACTCGCAAGGTTAAGACGAATCGATTGACGTATGAATTATCAAAATCGGCCCATGCATTTGGTCTCTAGAACGCCACATAGAAACAAACATATATACATACATACATACATACATACATAGACTGATAAACACATTACCCTCCTTTGCGTCGCGCAGTCGGGTAATAAAAATAATACACATCATATTAGCCTACACCATTTTCTCACTTCGTATCTCGAGTGCTTCCATTTTGTACCCAGAAAAATTGTACCCACAAGCTAAAAGAATAATAAAAATTCCATCTTCTACCTCCTGTAAAAGTTCTTTCCAAAGTCTACCCTGACGTATTGTAGCTAGTTGATTTATTTTAACGTTTACGGGAACGACTACCATAGTTTTGGCTTCGATTATACTGGTTCCTATACACTCTATATCAAAGCTCCGCCATCTTGTTCTAATAACGTACAAATCTAATATTTGAATGAAATTTAATTAAATAACATCTTCCATTGCTGTGTAGACATAGGAGTAATTGGAGCACAGAAAACAAGGTTTCTTGAGTACTAAACAAACTTAATTATAAGGGAGGTAAAGTATTTATTTACTGTAGGTACCTACAATAGAATTATTAACGTTTTTAGATTAAGTTTACTTTTGTCGAAAAGGTAAAGTCGGCAAAGGTGATATGGTTGCACTTTTTCCTACTTTACAACGTTGTATGTTGTTATGCTGCAACCGTATCTGGGTATTTCTTCGAAATTTCATTCTTCAACTGATTCATCTGGCCAAAATTAAATTGCACTACCAGCTTTGTAACACATGTTCATATGAAAATATGGATTCTGAAGAACATATATTTGAATGAGGGACTCATTTTTATACAGCAGTTTTCAAGATATCGACGTTCAAATATTTTGTGCCCAGATGAATCAGAATTGGTGACATATAAATCAGAAACAAAAATTTAAATTCAACAACTTTAATACTTAATCAATTAGACAAACCTTTTACAATTAAAAAATCACAGTACAAGGTATACTACGTATGTCAAACATTCCATATAATTAACTACTTTAATTATATGGAATGTTTGACACCAATCGTATTTCCAACTATCAAAACAAACGTACACAAGTAAGTCAAGTATAAGTTTATAAAATTACTAAAGGATTTGGATTTTTTTTGGATTTTATGTTTTCCATCTTTATGCGCTCTGCCAGTGTCTTTTTCTCCTTCTTTTTATCTTCAGGTTGTGGCATTGTTGTAAACTATAATATTTTAAAAAAAATAGAGATATTTAAAGATAAATAACTTTTTATGAATAAATGAAATGAAAATGAAAAATATATATTAGGGAAAATTAATCTTAAAATTGCCATTTTATCAATTGCGTGATAGTAGGTAGGTATACGTTACAGTACAATCAATGTAACAAAAATGCAATTAAATATTTAAACTAAATACATATTATGAAAGTATGTATAGCGGCTATATACTTGTAGCAGCTATACTTTAATAATGTATGTTACAAATAAAAGCAAATTTACGCTATAAAACTGCTCTTTTCTAATCCATATGGTGTTTTGACCATATGAAGCAGGCACAGATGAACCAGGATTTTGCCTATTATTAGGCTTAACTCCATATTCATACAGGCTTCAGTATTAAAAGTTTTCCACATTAAAATATTACCTAAAAGCATCACAGCAAACGCAAATTGAGGTTTTAAAACAATAAAATAAATCTTATAAAGTAGACTTTGTAATCAGAATGCCACCTGAACCAATAACAGATGAATCATATATTTACCTTCGTAACACCGGGTTCTCTAGCTATCAGCCGCACGTCCACCTCCTAGCTTGTTCGTTGCACGATTCATTCCCCCCGCGTGCATTTACAGTATCCTAACTGTATTACCCGGTCAACTATGATCAAGCGCAGCTTACACCATATTAATCAGTTTTATACGCCGGACACTTATGTTTTACTTATTTATAAAAAAAGTATTAGTAAGTTTAACTACCACGCATTATTTTGTAAAAGGATAAGTCATTTCCTTTTAATAAAATTATTATTTATATGCATTTATCAAAAGAAAAACGCCACATCAAACATTTTCTTTCGGAAAATGGCAAACGGACGCGTTATATGAATCAGAAGAACATACTTCAAATGTTTTTATTTTGTACCTAGACAGCAACTATTTCAAAAATATCATTGACCAAGTTAGGGACAAAGATAAAGTATCCAAAACAAAAAAATTCAGGCAATTATGTTACTTGGTTACAGAAATACTCCCATAGAAATAGAAAATTTTGTCTTTGAAGAACTACCCATCTCCTTTGTTAACTTTTGTGAAGTACTCACACGAGCCAAACTCACCTGTATGTGGGTAACAGACAAGGCTATAGCACTGACGTTCCTCTTGGGATTGAGAGGGCAGACTACTATTCTAATTTCGGGTGAATATCGTGTAAAAGACGAAATATTAATTCTAATGCAATTCCTATAAAGTGACTTTTTTAGACCCCCTGGTCACGAGCGATGTAAGATGATCTGTAAATTAAAATTTGTTAACATACTTTTGTAGCTGACTGTACATACCTTTAAACTATATCAATGACTATCTACTGTACTTATATAGTGTGACATCAGCATAAAACATTGTCACGGATGTCACACCTATAATATTTTTTGCAAGTAGCAACAGAATACCTTCCGGGGTTGCCAGCCCTCAGCGTGCGGCGGTGTTGGGTGTTTCCGGTAAAAGTGCGCGCTCTAATGATTGTACGTATTTAAGGACTCGTTTGCTTACATAAGCGGAGCGGAAAGCGATTAGACAACAAATATGGTTGAAATAAAACTAATTTTGATGGAGTCTATAATAGCAACTATTATATTCGCTAATTAAGAGTTCTTTTTTCAGCGTCCAGTTTCGGTAATAACACTCCACTGTAATCTTTTTTGGTAACTGTCAAAAGCAGTGCTAGGTACATTGATCCATATAGTCTCTCAAGTCTATGCATGAAAGTGTTTTTCCATAATAGCGTAATTATTCCGCTATGACTGAAAGTTTTCTTACAGAAGAATCCAGGCACAGCTTTCTCTACCCATAAATCAAGCCCAGTAATAGGAAATACCTCTTGTATATCATATCAATCACACTCACTACTCTACCACTACTACTTTTTTGAACAACATTCAGGCCCGTATTCTAGAATGACACTCAGCCTGAACTTCGATTTATCTGAGGACAGATTGTATAGGCAATTTATCAAACTAATAATCTGTCTATACAGTCTGTCCTCTGTCTATCACGATTTAGGCTGAATGTCATTCTAGAATCCGGGCCTTAAACTCCCATCAGGTAATCGCCTATCGCCCCGCTATCCGCTCCGCTACCCTGCGCTATAACCTTTATAAATACATCGTGAACGCTGTCAAGTGTAAAGTAGAACATCATCGCATAGAAAACGAACGTAAATTAGATACATCATTAATTTCATTGTAACGTATGAATATTATATTAAATTAGCTGTTGCTTGCAGTTCCGCCTGTGCGTTGAAACGGTTTTTGTTGTGGGAAATTGCTATTATCGGTTCGGGGTGAAAAACGTTAGTAATTATTTATTACTAGCTTTTGCCCGCGGCTCCGCCCGCCCGCTATCGCAACCAAACATAGCCTATGTCCTTTCTCATAGTCTAATCTACCCCTATACAAAATTTCATTAAAATCCGTTCAGTGGTATAGGCGTGAAAGCATAACATACAGACTGACGGACAGACAGAGTTACTTTCGCATTTATAATATTAGTATGGATTATTATTAGAAAAAAATGTAAAGTAGTCCTGTCTGAACAATAGAAATATCTCAAAAAATTCTTAGGTTATGTTGTACTTTGTTAATTACCATGTTTATGAGCAAATAAACTCAAACTATTTCTATTTCTAAAAGATTCTGAATACATGCGAAGGACGCGAAAACTTCTGAATGAATTTTGATGCAGGTTTTCAAACTTAAAACCTTACATAAGTCACGTTGCCTTATGAACAAAAGTCACTATAGTTTTTTATATAAGTACGGATACAAATTATCAGGTGAGATATGTGTACCTTCTAATAATTACTGAGATGAAAGTAAATTTATGAACATAATATTTTACGAGCTCTTACCCAGCTCTGCAGCATTTAATGATTAGAAATTGAAAGCTAATATAAAATTTAATGCGGGTGAATAAGGTTGCATGTGATATTCTACTAAGTATTTAGTAATAGGTATCTGCGGTAGTCTAGTGATATGGGTAATGGACTGCTAAGACGAGGTCTCGGGTTCGATCCCAGGTTTACTATGGCACACACCAATGACTTCTCGATGCTTTTCGAAGTTATGTGTGTATTTATCGCAGGTTTATAAGTGCCCGGTTAATGGCAATAGGCACATTGGGACCTAAACATAAACTGGCGAAATGTGGGTGCTAGCACCTCTGCCTACCCCTTTGGTAATACAGGCGTGAGTTTATGTTATGTTATGTTACTGAGTGTTTATTTGAATAATTTGCTAGAGGTTTCTCGATATAATCTATCCAGCTCAGTTATCAAAATCGGTTCAAGGGTTTTGGCGTGAAGGTATAACAACTCCATTAATACCTAGGTATGTTTGTATTACTTTGTATTTTATTTCTATAAGGTCAACTTGGGTAATTGCGTCTACGGGGCTAATGCGTCTTTTTTTAATTATTCGATAACTGTTCAATCTACATTGATTTCTGCCATCTAGTTACATTTGCTTAAACTAAATACTTTACATGATGTTCGTACAGATGGCATTTTAGCTCTCTTATTGAAGTATGTAACCATTTTGTAAATTGCACGTTTCTGGACAACTTGTCGTTGCGAGAGGTGAGTAACCAAATCCATGTTAATCTTCTGTTTTCTTTATTTGACTGATTTTATTCAATAACCATTGTAAAGAAAAGTCAATGGGTTGCTTACACAGACAGTTATTTTTAGTGTAATAGCTTTATTTAAAGAAATAATTATATCTCAATTTTTAAGGTTAGGATTAATGTCTGGGGGTAAATGCGTCTACCTTTACGGGGTAATTGCGACTGTGGGACGCATTTACCCCGAAAACAGAAATCGACAACCTTTTTATGTCCGCACATTTTAATACGAAAGTGAAATTTTATTTCAATGATGTGGAATGCCAAGAAACATAATACCCAATATCCCTTATCATTTATTATAGGTAGTATAATAATTCAAAATGCACAAGTGATGTTGGAAAGTTCATTTTTGAATGAACAAATGAATGAAAAATGAATGTGACGAGTGTGAGGACTCCCACCCCTAGAGTGGCGACTAGGACCCGCCTCGGCGTGTCCCACGCCGGGCACTCGGTCAGCGTGTGCAGCTCTGTGTCCTCGCTCGCATCACAGTGATGGCACTCGGACGTTGGCTCCTTCCGGATCCGACACAGGTAACTCCCGAAACACCCGTGTCCGGTAATCACCTGCGTCAGCCGGTACGAGAGGCTGCCGTGTGGCCTCTCTAGCCACTCCTCCATGATGGGTCTTACCGCCGCTATTACGGCGTGCCCTGCGCTTGGTCGCCCAAGTCGTAGCTCCCATTCCGCTACCATGTCCCTGTGGAGCTGAGACCTCACGGCCCGAATTTCTTCGGGCTCGGGTTCCCGTCCCTGCTCCCGCGCCTCCTTACGATACCGATATAGCATCGGTATCGTAAGGAGTAAAGGGCTCTCGCATCCAGGTTCCACGGTAGGGATCCGGCAAGGAGACTCGCCGCCTCGAAGGATATCGTGCGGTACCCCCTAATGGCCCTGCAGGCCATTGCACGCTGCGGTCCACGCAGCAGACGCGCATTGTGGACCGTCAGGGTGTCCGCCCATATTGGGCACCCATATAGGGCCATGGACCGCACGACTCCCGCGTAGAGTCTCCTGCAGGAGTCATCCGGCCCCCTCATGTTGGGCAGCAGCCGCCCCAAAGCGGCAGCTGTGTCCTTCAATTTGGGGGCCAGTCTTCGGAGATGCTCCCCGAAGTTCCACCGGCCATCGAGTACGAGCCCCAGATATTTCATCTGGGCCTTGACGCCGATGGAAATGTCTCCCACTATGAGGCTGGAATCCTCCGGTGGCACGCGCAGAGGCCCATGAAAGAACATGGCCTCGGTTTTATGCAGAGCCACCTCGAGACCCAGCCGCCGAATCCGTTCCACGACTTGGGCAACCGCGGTCGTGGCCTTCAGGGTCGCTTCGCGGTATGTAGCCCCGCACGCCGTCACCAGCGTGTCATCCGCATAACACGTGACGGCGGCACCGTCCACGAGCTCACCGCGAAGCACCCAGTCGTAACCGATGTTCCACAGTAGCGGTCCCAGGACCGATCCCTGCGGAACACCGCACGACATCTCTCGCCGACCGAGCCCGGTCGCACTTGGGTAGACGACTGCTCTCTCCGACAGATACGCCCCGACTATACGGCGAAGATAGAGAGGCACTTCGTGATACACGAGCGCCTCCCTAATGCAGCTCCAGGGCAGGGTGTTAAATGCGTTGGCGATGTCCAGTGACACCGCCAACACCACCTCGCCCCGAGCGACGGCGTCCTTCGCCAGAGTCCTCACGCGCATGATGGCATCCGCGGTGGAGCGCCTCCGGCGGAAGCCATACTGGCCATCCGCCAGGTCAGGCCCCACCCTGGATAGGTGCTCGACGAGGTGCTTTGCAATGACTCTTTCAAAGAGCTTGCCCACCTCGTCGAGCAACACTATGGGCCTGTAGGCGGACGGTGAGTCCGCCGGGCGCCCCGCCTTTCGGATGAGGACCAGTTTCCCCGTCTTCCACATCTTCGGAAACTGGCCTCGCTCCAAACATGCGCTGAGAAACCCTCTCAGTCGGGGCTCGAGAGCGTCTTCTTCGCCTAGAGCTAGGACCCACGCTCGGCCTGGAATGCCGTCTGGTCCCGGGGCGGTGTTCTTGGCCTTAAGCCTTAACACCGCCAGCTCTAGCTCTACCCAAGTGACCTCGGGCACGTCGTCGTCATCCACGCTGGGTGCCATAGGCGACCTAGGTGGCGGAGTCATCTGCAGAAGACAAGTGTTGCCATAGTAAAATCGTTTTGGCATAGAAAGTGGCGCCACTATTTTTTCACGACTTTTATGCTAAGCTTTTCCTGTGCTTACTTTTCCTGAAGTAGTAAGCGCAAACCACCGAGGTAAAATGTTGACAACGTCTGCATTTAGTATGAGGCTAATGCGTCCATCAAAAACTAGACGCATTTCCCCAATTTTTAGTAAATTGTCTCTGAATTCCTCAATTATTCTTTTTTTTTAGTTTAATTGTCATTCTTTTGCACAGAAATTTGATCCGAAAAGAACTACTTTGATTTTCTCACGAATAGCTTACCAATTAAGTATTTACTCAAGAAAGACGCATTTGCCCCAGACGGGGAAAATGCGTCTAAAATTACAATTTTTTAAAAACAATCAATATGACACAGTTGTAAAACTCTGGCGAAGAAATCAATAATAGGATTTTGTACAGAAATAGCCATATTATGAGACTAGAGTTTCAAAAAGTGCATAATGCCATAAATTCACTCACAATAAGGCGATAACTTGGAGTGATCGAGAAATATGACGCAATTGCCCCGGTTGACCTTACGTGTGTTGCGTCGTACGTTTTTGCATTGAATTTGATCAGGTTTTGCGCTCGGTGCTGATAATAATGAGAAATAATAAATAGTAAAATATCAAAATAGTGTAGTAATACCTACTAATAGATAAACGCCTAGAATTTAGCATATTATACAGGGTGAATTTATAGTCGTTTCGGAAAAAAAGAAGTTGGGTCAGTTTCGATAGCAAAATCATCTGGAAGTATTAATTTGACGAAAGATTTTTTTGATAATGTATGGGAATAATGTTCAGGTGAAAGGGAAAATGTATGGGTTGTAAAAAAATTTTTTTCACCATATTAATACTTCCAGGTGATTTTGCTATCGAAACTGGCCTTTTTTTTCCGAAACGATTATAAGATCACCTTGTATAATATCATAAACTATAAATTACATGCACATTGGTTACTGCAAAGTGCGTGAAATCATTGAAATGTGACGTGTGTCGTCAGTTCGTCACGATATTATTCTATGTGTTTATTTCCTAGTCAATGTGTTTTCCTCGATATAAAAATGTGTCGTGAGGAGTATTTTCCGTGTGTAGATTATTGTACAATATTTATAATAAAAAATGGTAGAGAGGAGGAAGTTAGTTTTGATTGTATGTAAGTGGGATCACACCAAAATAATCAGGGTTAAACTAACCTCACCTCGCTATTAATCGTTGGTTTAAGTACCATTTAATCAGGTTGGGTTAATTTAGGATTCATAACATAACATAACCTCACACCTGTATTCCCCGAAGGGTTAGGCAGAGGTGCTAGCACCCACATTTCGCCAGTTTATGTTTATGTCCCAATGTAATAGGTGGCGAGCCTATTGCCATTAACCGGGCACTTATAAACCTGCGATAAATACACACATAACTTCGAAAAGCATCGAAAAGTCATTGGTGTGTGCCATGGTAAACCTGGGACCGAACCCGAGACCTCGTCTCAGCAGTCCATTACTTATACCACTAGGCTACCGCAGATTCTTCGGAAGTTAGTTTTGATTGTATGTAAGTGGGATCCCAACAAAATAATCAGGGTCAAACGAACCTCACCTCGCTATTAATCGCTTGATTTAAGTACCAGTTACTCAGGTTGGCTTGAGCTTAAAAGTTGGTAAGAAGTGGGATAATGGGCCTTGGACTTCAAAGGATCTACTTAGAATTTAACTGGTATTAACACTTGAATGGTGATGTTAGAATATGATCAGTGATCAACAGGCAACCAATGAGTACTATGCCTCGTGCCAAATGAATCCATACTAATATTATAAATGCGAAAGTAACTCTGTCTGTCTGTCTGTATGTTACGCTTTCGCGCTTAAACCACTGAACCGATTTTGATGAAATTTGGTACAGGGGACATAGGCTATGTTTGGTCGCGATAACCGACATCCACGCGGGTGGAGCCGCGGGCAAAAGCTAAGTAGTTGAGAATAATGTTTGTTGACCGAGTTGACCTTGCGACCAGTTTGGACCGGTTACTTAGGGGTTTTATACATTTTTCACACTGTAGCGCAACCGACTGCAGCGCCACGTGGCGCCCGTGTGAACCTTTATTTTTGTTACACAAAAATCACTACTTATAATATTTACTGCAAACTTTATTCTCAATCGATCTGGCATGGCCCATTCATTAACTCTAGTTGAGCATCTTTTTTTTTTTTTTTTTTTTAATAATCTATTTCCTCAATAATAATTACATAGTTTCTTATGTTTACCTTCTCGCCAAACTATTGCGTTTGATGGCGAGATGCGCTCTGTTTTACAACAAGGTTACTTTACCTACCTACACACTTAATATTAGGTAAGCATGCCAATATGTTTACATTAAGGTTCTGTGAATTTCAATATATAAGGATTATGACATGACACAGACAGTTGACACAATTGCTTATTCCCTAATTATGTTATAAAATAACTACCGTTGTTCCTTGCCGGCCGTGACCACCGCAGTACTTGCGGTAGGGCGGCCGTCGAGGAGCAAGTTCCTCAATTTGGTCCTCAACACTCCTTTGCTCATTTCAGGGCTCTGTCGTAACAGCTCATATTTATTAAATGTCTTGGGTACTATGTATTTTGATAGTCTTTCACCGTAGTAGTTGTTGACCCGTGGTTGAACTAATCTATTTTTTCTAGCACTTCTAGTGCCATATTTACTGTTTATAATTTCTTTATGTTCATTACCATAGTAATACTCCAACCCTAGCAAATATTCAACCTTGCTTTCTAAAGGTAAAATCCTACACATAAATAAAAGCCTTTCATATTCCTTATTACAATTGTCCTTGTCCTTTTTACTTGCCAAAAATTTGACTAGCCTTATTTGTAAGTCTTTTATATTGTTTAAATATGTCTTAAAAGTTCTACCATATACAATCAATCCGTAACTAATTAGTGAATCAGCTAGTGCATAGTATACACTGAGCAAAGTGTGTCTATTTAATACTCTTTTTAGTTGATAGAACTTCCCTATTATTGATCGCAATCTATTGCAAACATCAATACAGTGTGTTTTCCAATTAAAATTTACATCAATATTTAATCCTAGGTATTTAAATGTTACAACATATTCTATTTTATTGCACGCACAATTGTTTTTTTTGCTATGTAAACACTCGTATGTATGTCCTATCACAGCAAGGATTTCCTGACCCACTGTTTTGGCCCGTCGGTTATTTGGCGAGTGTATATGCATACATTTTGTTTTTGCATAGTTTAAGATTATGCCATTATCATGTGCCCACTTGGTAATACTCTCGAAGTCTTCTTGTATGTATCTTTTAGTCTCACTTATATCTTTAGCACCGTATACTAGACACATGTCGTCCGCATACATATACACTCGACATTTGTTCACAACATTGGACACGCTGTTGACGTGCATCATTTAGCCGACGGGCCCAAACACCGAGCCAGTCGGCACCCCTAGGTCCACGTCCATCTCATCGCCGGCCACTCCGCATATGACGGCGCGCATTTTCCTATTGGTTAAATAATTTTCGAACCATTTATTCGTAGGGCCGCGTATACCGCACTCATGCATGGCCTGTAATAGAATGGTGTGGTCCAGTGTATCAAACGCCTTTTTGTAGTCAATATATAGTGCTATAACTTGTTTACCGGCATCTAAACACTCATTTACATAGTCTGTAAACCCCGCAAGAGCAGTGGTAGTACTTCGACCCTTACGGAATCCGTGCTGTGACTCTGACAGTATATTATGACATTCCAAGAACTTACTTACTTGAGTTACAATATTTTTTTCTATTATTTTATCAATAACCGAGAGTATGGCTATTGGTCTGTAATTTACATATTCCAAATGGCTACCTGACTTGTAGATCGGACGTACAATTGCACTCTTCAATTGATCGGGATAAATACCCTGCCACAAACACATATTCATAAACGAGGCTATTATAGGGCTCAACTGTTTTTTTAAGTACTTTATATCCATGACCCTAATTCCATCTAATCCCGGTGCTTTTTCACAAGACAATGAATTTATTACTTTTTCAATGTCAGAAGAGTCTACGGGTACATACCTAAAACTGACGTCACTCGGTGACACATACTCATTCCTGTCCAAAAATTGCACATTACATTTATGTTTAATTACTTTTATTTCTTCAGTAAATGTTTTACCGAAGCTTGTACAAATTTCTTTTACAGGTCCCGTTTTGCCTAAGTATCTCATTATAACATCATCCAGACTAGTTTTTTTATGACCCAGCCATGAGTTGATTTTTGACCATAGTTTTCTGTAGTCCCCGTTACATTTTTTTATTTCTGTCTGTCTGTATTTATTCTTTGCTTGGTTTACCAATTTATTTACTTTATTTCTAAATTTTGTATATTCTAAACGCTTATTCATATTTTTTGGCTCTGCTTTCCACACTCTAAATAAAAAATCCCTTCTTAACAACATAGCATATAAATTCTTGTCCACCCATGGCTGCGTTTCTCTTTTATGTCTTATCTTAACTCTAATAGTACTTTCTTTATATATCGTGTCAAACTCCATACACAATCTCTGAAACAACAATTGTGGGCACGTTATAGTTAATAGCTGCTCCCAGTCACACGAATCAAACTTCTGTTTAACTAACTTATCACTAATAATTTCACGCACCGTCGCCCTTGAAGTTGTGTCACTAATATCACAGCTAATAATATCATTGCAAGTACGCAAGTCCATAGTTAATCCTACCGCATGATGATCGGAGATCTTAGTTTCAAACACGAACGACGTCAGGTCGCCCTCGCTCCGTCCCGCTCGCACCCACGCGTGGTCCAAACACGACACAACAAGCTGCCCCTCGACTATCACTTCGCGCGTTATTTCTTTACTAGGTATTACACATCGGAGGCCGCGTTCACACAGGGTGTTTTTGTATTTGGTTACGGTTGGGTTTACCAAGTCATTTAGTATATTTATATTGGTATCTCCGATCACTATAAGGTTGTCAGTTGGAGGAATGGATTTGACGATGCTCTCTAAATGGCTAATAAAATGCAACTTGTTATTTTTAGGTGGATTATATAGTGCAATTATATGTGTTATGTATTTACCTATTTTCAGCTGGCCATGAAGTGTTTCTACGCCTTCAGTACTCACTTTTTTAGTTTCAAAGCTAATCTCCTCTTTGGCGTATATCAGGATCCCTCCTCCTCTTCTGGTTTCTCTTGTTGTTATGTATGTATTATATCCCGACATTTGATAGTATGGCAATTCCTCCTCTCTAATGTTTATTTCACTTAGGACTATTATATCTATTCTGTATTTGTTTTTTTTCCATTAATACCTGTAGCTCGTTAAAATGTTTACGAAGTGACCCAATATTAAGATGAAATATCTGTGTGTGCCATTTATATTGACTTAAGTCGTTGTTCATCACATTTATATCGTAATATCTTTTATATGTATATTCAGATGATATATTATCCAGTTGATCAAATTTTGGGCAAAATTCACATAGTGTGTATGCACTGTGCTAGGCGCACTCTTTTATTTACCTACACCCACTTCATCTAATTTATTCAAGTCATAATCACTTCGTATGTTGTATATCTTCTTATCCTCGCTACTTTTCTTTACTAAAATGCTACCATTTTGCACCCAGATGTATTGAAAGCCCATTGGCTTCAATCTGTTTCTAGTGGCCCATAACAGCTGGCGTTTGAACCCCGGCAGATCTTCGTTAATATAAATAGGCGTATCAGAGCCATTATTATACACAAATTTGTTAGTGATATTAGTTTCTTTTTTTACTGACATCCACTGCTGGTGGGCATTTTTTGTCCGGAGTGACACCAGGACAATTCTCGGTTTCGACTTGACCGGCTTTTCTCGCCCCATGGCCACGGGCCCCACTCTTTTGGCGTCGTCGACGTCATTTGGGTTGAGGTTCAGCTTCTGGGCCAGATTACGTATCACATTTTTCGTGTCTTCGGCATCAAAGTTCTCTAATCCATGGATTTCGATATTTCTTTCCTTTGATTGCACCTCTAGGTCCTGAACCCTTTCTTCGAGAGCTTTATTGCATTTTTCTAAGAAAACATTCTTTTGTTCTAACGCTTTGATTTTCTTCTTTGATTCTTCCTTATATTCATTTAACTTTTGGTACATATCGGCGTAGAATTCCATGCTGGTAGTGAGGTCTTCAATTTTTTTCTCCATCTTAAAGAGCACCTCCAACTTCTTATTAACCTCAGCCAGCACTTTCTCAGCCGATGCTTCTTTAACATTGATGTTTAATTCGCTGGCCGGCTGTGGTGAACTGCTTATGGTTTTCTGGCAATCATCACAGATCGCCGTTTCGAGAAATCGCTTATTTTGTTGCACACACTTCTTGTGGTACACTGCTTCACATACACCATTGCATTTAGCAACATCGTCCTCTGACACCAATTTTACACTTTTTGCACTTCACCATTAGGATTTTTTTTTGACCGTAAAAAGCGTAGGTAGGCACAGGCCTTGTTGGCCTTGTTAAAAATAACATCTGGTGGGGATTGTTACTTATTTTTCCAAAAATCCCCACTAGGCTCAGTCTATTTAACTAGTTAGGATTCCAGGAAAAAGAATAACAATCCCCACTGGTGGGAATTTGTCGGTGGAGATTTCTGGAATAAACCAATATATCAGTATTCATTGGTTTCACATTACCACGCAGTGACGGAGAAAGAAACAAGTATCACTACTTGTAAAAAGTGACTAACGGAAAAATATGCAGACGATTACACTACTGGTCCGTCTGGCCAGCGTGGAAACATTACACCAAAGCCTGCCAAAATTGGGAGACGCCTATGTAGGACTGCGATAGGCTAAATTATAAGTTGCCAGCGAAAACCTCGTGGCACGCTCCGCAATCCGCTCCGCGTGTCTCAGTCCACACCCTTATTCCCGCGAACGCTAAAACAACTGTCAACGAACGGAACTGAAATATATCAGCCAGCTCTATTTTCCCTCACCAGTTTTATGCTGTAAATTATTTAAGACTGCTTGTCGACAATTCGGAACAATAAATCATGACACATTTTTCCTGTGTTATAAAATACTAGCTTTTACCCGCGATGTACTATACCGAAGGATGTACTGCTTCGCTGGAAAGGTTGGTTTGGTTCCTAAAGATATTGATGGAGTCGTATATAATCGGTATCACAGGCAAATCACGGTGGCTTGAGAGTACCGCAAACACTACTAATTTCAGTCCCTAATATTAATATTCTTAAAAAAGAAAAGAAAAATGAATCACTAGATACATACGTTAAGACTGCTTGCTTTTCTTTCAAATATTTTATTCTTGAGATATTGAGTAATTGGTGTCCCATGTTGGGCGCCACTTTTTATACTCTAAATCTCAAAACGGTCTCTGATATCACAACGATACCATAAAACTAGCCAGCCATTCAATGACAAAATCAAATTATGGAAAGCAGTAGTGGATACAACGATAATAAAGCCAGAAAGATAAGAAAGAATGGACAGCACATCACTATATGAACTCCCAACGCTTAACCAAAAACATTTTTCAAATTATAATCCAAACAAATGACTAAACCAACAAACTATCGGTGAAGTAACCCCGGAGCGGTCCCGGGAGCATCCCTGAGCGCTTCCCATCCCGCCGCTGCTGTACTAAATAAATAATTAGCCACTCAATTCCTGAGTTTGTGTTAATCTGTTGGGAATGTACTTACAATATGGGACTAGTCCCAAGTGTGGGAAGCGTGATTGAGATGTAGGGTCGGGAGAAGCTTTTTTTATTTTTGAATGATATTTTGGTACAGTCATCAAAAACGGATACCAAATTCTTTATACTGTTGATTAATGGCAATTGGTGGAATCTGCTACACATATTGAGTAAGACACTTTGTACTTTGATGATGATGATGATGAGATAAAATACATTTGAGAATGCCGTGAGGCGAAACTGGTCAGGTGAAAAATAAAATTAAGTGGAAAAGTACAAAGTGTCTTACTTAATATTGATACCAAACTGTTTTAACTTTATGATGATGTTCGAAAAACATTGGAAAAAATGAAATGCTCAAGTGAGACTCGAACTCACGACCTTTCCCTTACAGGGGGACTGCTCTTCCAACTGAGCTATTGAGCCACACTTGATTCATTCCAAATTTTCCTTCTCTTTATATCCGTCTATAAGGGCGACGGTGCAGCCATCAACCAACATTCTTACGAACTGTTGGAAACAATGAATGATTTTTCAACCATTTTTAAACATTGAATTTTAATGACTGCGCCCAAATATTTGAATGATTTTTTTATAGCATTTATTATGCTAACTATTAAGTTCGAAAAACATTGGAAAAAATGAAATGCTCAAGTGAGACTCGAACTCACGACCTTTCCCTTACAGGGGGACTGCTCTGCCAACTGAGCTATTGATGATGATGTCTTTTATGATGATGTCTTTTGTGGTGTAGTGATAGAGCGTTTGATTGCTAATTTAGTAGGTTATTGATTTCATTCTTGATTAGTATAAATATGTATATTGGCTTGAATATTTATCTGTAAAACATGTAAGTATTGAAGAGGTTTCTATCTCATCACACATTATCTTACTTTTGATTTTGTTTAGACCCTTTGGCAGGGGCAAATTATTTAGCATTTATGTAGAGTGTAAAAAATTGTTAAAATCCATGATATTTGCTAAACAACGCCTTTCAAGTTTTTTAAAGTAATACGCATTATCTCAGATTCAGTGTGAAGATTCTGTGCGATATGATAAAAATCTTGATAGCATTTACACACAAAAAGCTGTATTTGAGAATGTATAATATAGCTAGCTTAGTGGTATGGGTAATGGACTGCTGAGACGAGGTCTCGGGTTCGATCCCAGGTTCGATACCATGGCACACACCAATGATCTTTCGATGCTTTTCGAAGTATAAAACTAAAAAGCAGGTTTATAAGTACCCGGTTAATGGCAATAGGCTCGCCACCTATTACATTGGGACCTAAACATAAACTGGCGAAATGTGGGTGCTAGTAGGTACCTCTGCCTACCCCTTCAGGGAATATAGGCGTGAGTTTATGTATGATGTATGTATGTAATAGTACATCATCCTCTTTTTCACCCGGAACACGAAAGGTTTTAACACGCCATGCTTAGAATTTTGTACAGTTTCTTTTTCTAAAAAGAATATCGAAGGTCACGATTATCTATCTCCAGTTACAGAAACCTTGACCCTGGCTTACCTGCCGTTATTTGACAAGTAAAGTAATTACCTGGCCCTTTCATCTTTTCTCGTAATCTAATTATGGTACCTTGTCGGTTCCCATTTTAACAAATTGGGTCACAAGTGTTCCAACACGTGGCTGACTGTACTTAATTTTACCCAGACAAAGTTTTATCATTGTTGTGACAAAATATATAAGTAGCGACTCTACAAATAATCCGGGGAATAAATCCGGGGAAAGTGCTCTATTGTTGACAATAAGCTTCTATGGAACTAAAATGAAGAATTAATTATGTATAAAAATTAAAAATGTAGAATTAATATTAATAATCCCATTCCCACAACCTAAGGAAACCTATTTCCAGGAGAAAACATCTCTGCTTAACTCTTCAATAATATAAAACGTGAAAGTATTTATAATCTTTATGATATTTCTATCAAATGCGAACACAAGTTTGTCTAGAGTCATATTTAAAGTTTAAAGTCGCGTTGAGAATAATTGACGCCCAACGTGGGACTCTTAAACTTCTTGAACTAATGGTGCTAAACTTTCATTATTATATTTTACTAGCTGTCCCGGCGAACTTCGTACCGCCAATTTTTTCCCGCCCCGCGATCCGCGTCAGATCCCGTTCCCGCTGCACCATTTAGGGGGATGAAAAAATAGATGTTGGCCGATTTTCAGACCTACTCAATATGCTCACAAAATTTCATCAAAATCGGTCAAGCCGTTTCGAAGGAGTATGGCAACAAAAACTGTGACACGAGAATTTTATATATTAGATTACTAGCTGTCCCGGCGAACTTCGTACCGCCAATTTTTTCCTACCCTCGTGGCGTCAGATCCCATTCCCGCTGCACCATTTAGGGGGATGAAAAATAGATGTTGGCCGATTCTCAGACCTACTCAATATGCTCACAAAATTTAATGAGAATCGGTCAAGCCGTTTCGGAGGAGTATGGCAACGAAAACTGTGACACGAGAATTTTATAAATATTAGAAGATTAGTGCCCCGAGGCCCAGCTTCAAATCTTGTGGCTCGATTGTAGTGCCATCTACCATCAACACGAAAATGAACCCAAAATATTTTTGAAACGGGTTTTAATATTGAGTTAAAATTCAATGTCAAGTCGATATTATTATCTACCTCAAGTAATGGAAAACTTTTTGACTTACATTTACTAATTTTTTTTTTTGGGTACTGGTTTAGGTCTAGCATAGCTAACATTTTTTGAGTCATTATAACTTGAATACCTTTTTAAACAACAAACTGGTTTACAAATTACGGAAAAATTGAGTGATATACTTATCGTTGAATTCTGGAGAACATAGATTATATAGCCGCCTCCTTTTTAGAAGTCGGTTAAAAACTATTAAACTACACAGTAAGTGAGTTTAGTAGTCAACATAATTATATAAAGATAAAATATAACCCAAGCCAACGAATCCCTCGTAGCCAATTGTCGTCATAAAAACCATCTTAATGAAAACATTAGCAAGATAAATCACAACAGCCATGCCATCTGCCGGCTCCTTACGGCGTTTAATTATAATAATTATTATGTAATTAATTATTCAACGAGGAAAACAGGACGGCTCTTGAAAGAAATGAGGGCTGATGTTGATGGATTTTATATAAGTTTTGAATTTGATGCTAAATTTTTATTTTTTACGTGTGAAAAAATCCCCGAGGATACGGTCGAACCGACTAAAACGCACGCCGTCTGTGCAAAGCTGAAAGTGAGGTTTTTGGACATATCCCTCGCACCCCGGCCGACCCAGGGCCATCCCTGGTTTTGCCCTTCTCGGGAAGGGGGACCATAGAGTCCCCAATTCGTCCCCGGAAACGGGATATTGAATGATGTTGTCGTTACTCGCACTTGAACAACAAAAGCTAATTTTCATTGCACTTAAATTTGTTCTTGATTGAATTACTATTCTTAGAACTGCACACTTAGCTTACCTTTTTTTTTCATTCCACACAACGCTAATAAACTGGTAAGCATAGCTTAACTAACATGTGTTATGGAATCTAGAATGCGGATAAACATACTTAGGTACTTTTTTTGTAAATACATACATACTATACATAGAAACACCCAGACCAATGCAAATAGCCATATTCATGCATACAAATATTTGCACTGAGTGGGAATCGAACCCGCGCCTCCTGCGTAGCAGTCGCGTTTCACGACCCAAATATAAAAAAAAAATATTACAATAAGAACACTATGTACTTATAATGTTGCGTAATTTAAACGTGTTCACAGAATAAATAAACATTACTTGAAAAATAAACGTTCATTTTCTCACAGCTAATGTGTTAGCTTAGTTTTTCCATTGGCCCTTTGAATTAAGGGCTTTGGGCATCCACCCTTATTTACAATAACATTAACAAATCGTTTAGGTACTTCTGGTAATGGCCGCCAAAGTAGGGTCCGCTGTAATTACCATTATGCAGCAATAATTCTGTAACACGATGTTGAAAAGTCTGCAGATTGTTCTACGATTAAGATTGCAAACTTGAAACTTGATGCTGTCGGAAGTTTAAACGAATATTCGCCGAGTAAACATCGAGAACTCGATTTTATACTCGATTGGGTATAAAATTTCAATGAGTGATTTTCGCGTACCTACTAGCTTCTAATAGTATCGAATAATTATATTAATAAAATTACACCGAGTAAATTGCCATCAAATCTGTCAAACATATACTTGTATCGAAAGGCGAGCAGAGATCTATCACAGAGTAAACATAAATCTATTCTGTAATTCAAAATTCGTTGTGGACCTCGACTTAGACGAGAGAACTCTTTTTGGATATATTGATGGTATATTGAGAATCTGGTATTTTGAGAATCTGGTATTTTGCGCATAAAGGATGCAGCGTTATTGGATCAGCTGATCAACTGAGGCTTATGTCATTCGTGTTTATTGAATAGTACACACAGCTCAAATAACTGGCCTAGAAAAATACCAGAAAAGAGAGAAGAGACATTTTTAAAATGCAATACTCTGTCCCTTAAACTCGAAATCGAATTGACAGTTAATGAATCTTGAGGTAATCCATGGTTACTTAAGCTTAATGCGTAATGCTGACTTGCAGGGCTTTACTACTGTTTGGAAACAGCAATCAGAAAAAAGATTTTAAGCTTCATCTAAGATTTTCTTCTTCTTCTTCTTCTTCTATCCTATTGCGGAGGTGAGAGAGCCACCACAGTCTGGTTGTAGTATATTTATTACAACTCAATGATATTATAAAGCAATGCTCCCAATTCTGTTGTTACATCTCTAAACTTAAATTTCTCTAAAAAAATCTAATTGCATCTCTTTCTTTCATGATCAGATAAAAAAGGACAGATGATTTTATTTAAGTTAAGACCTGTCAAATTAAGACAGCGCCTTGTTGGTGCGTAGTAAGTTAAGTCGCATGTTCGTAGATGTCGACTAAAATTGAAGGGTTACGTCAAAGCGCCGACTTAATTTGACAGGTGTTCACTAAAATAAATCATCTGTCCTTTTCTATCTAATAATGAAAGAAACAGATGCAATTAGAAAATTTTAGAGAATTTTAAGTTTAGAAATGTAACAACAGAATTAGCAGCAATGTCTTACAAACTAAATAACAGGCTTATATATTAAGATTTATCCACCATTGGTGGAGTGGGAGCGATGCTTGTGGTCACGTTCTATTTTCTCGCTGACTTGCATATTTTGTGTTGTGGCAGAGGACGTGATTTCTTAGCTTACATCATTATTATTTGTGCATTCTAATTTCCTTATAGAAATCACGTTCCTGTCTGCCATATATCCCTTAGTCTCATATCTATCTGGGGTCAGGTCTTCTTGTACTTCTGCGCCAGGACCTTCTTTCCCGGGGGGTCTCAGGGCTAGGTTCTGTTTTAATTTCCCTATTGATATTTGCCTACTATGTAGCGGGAGGCTTTCCTCTACCCAGGCGTTTTGTAAGAATATTCAAAGCAGTTTTCACAGGGTAATCCTCATCCCGTCTCATTATGTGGCCGTCCCATCTAAGCCTTCTTTCCCTTAGTTTGTCCGTTATTGGGTTAGAAGTTTAACGTATACCCTCTTCTTGTTCCAGTATCGTCCCTACCGAGCCCTACAGCTGCGGACGACGATGATGATGAAGATGAAACGACGCAGCAGAGCCACGCGGACGCGGATGATGACGGCAGGGTGTACAAGAACCCCAGGAACTCGCCCTCGGTCGTGTGTCCTCGGGATGAGGAGCAGGCTACGTTACTGGTAAGATAGTTTTGAATAATGATCCTTTCTATATTCTGGTGGTAATTTTCAGATCAGTCTTGTAGATATTACGGGACTAACCCCTACAACAGGTTCAACAACAATGACCTATGAACAGACCGAGGAATTTATTGATAAGTCCCAGAAAATTCGAATACATTGAGAAAAATGAAATGCTCAAGTGGGACTAAGAACCCACGAACTTTCCCTTACAAGGGGAATGCTGCAATGAGCTACACCTGAATCACTTCAAATTTCCCTTCTCTTCCGTCTTTAAGGGCGACAGAGGAGGATTCATCAACTTTCTTACGAACTGTTGGAACCAAACGAACTATTGGGAAAAAAATCGCAGAAAAGGTTTGCCTTGGATAAACTGTCTTCGGAACCCAGGTCGAAATTAATCTAAAGCCAACGAAGCGAGAGAAAAAAGGTAAACAAAGTTTCAGCGGTTCCAAACATTTATCACTTGAAGCGCATTCTAGACAAGAATGAAATTGCTCATAACATGGCGAATCTAACAGTTTAGAACCGCTGTGCTGACAGCTTTCCTGTACTACGAAACACGCAACGACAGCTGTCGCTCGCTCATTGTCGCGTACGTGTGACATGTGCGACAAGGACAGAGAAAATAATTGCTAGTTATCGCAACGTAACTCAGTAATGGTCACTTTGTTTACCTTTTTTCTCACGTGTCGTTGGCTTTACTGTAAATTAAATAATGAACGTAGGAAGTAGCACATTTTTCGAAGTTAGTCCAGAAAGACATTAGTCAGTAATGCTGTTTTAAATGGAATGCAAATAAAAGTATTTCCGTGTCGTTGAGCCATGGCCGCGTCGCTGGTCTCAGTCTGTGGCACTCGTTACGTCTAGTTGGAAGCCTAAAAAGTTCGATAACTTGGTTTAATAAATGGTTTATATATCGCTAGTCGGTTGAGAAGTTCTGTTAATAGTCACATTTTTCTTACCCCTTGTCCTACGTGAGTGACAAACGCGACAGCACGCGCAAACGACACATAGGTTCCATACTTCGAATGACGTTTTCACGCGACTCTACGTAAGACCAAATAAAGAACAACCATTGGACATTTACGCAAGACGTCGAAACGTGTCGCGTTAGCGCATTTGACGCTCACGTAGGACAATGTCACACGTCGGAAGCTCTCGACAAAATGTATGAAAAATTTGAATTGTAATTACAACATTCATAGATCGTGCACATGCACGGTAGTGTTGATGTCTGGGAGACTTCAAAATGTTAGGGTTGGCATTATTTGAAATCGTAATCAATATTTGAGCGAGCTAGCATGATTTTTCTCACTCTATCCCTTAATGTCATGACTTACGTCACATCCGACAACGGTGCCAATCCTGTTGTTACAAACGTATTCCATCTTTGTCTTCAATTCGAAAAAAAATTGATGGCGATACATTTTAGTCCCCTCAAACCACAGAATCAGCACCAATAACAAAACACTACTACAACGATATCTTTATAGAGTAGTTAAAACCGATTGTGTCCATGAAAGACTAACTATTGCTCGCGACTTCAAATGCATAAAATTTTCATCGGACTGAGATCTGATCTTATGACCCACAATTTTATTTCTGGGATAACACATAGCCTATGCTATGTTATATCAGGGGCACTAATCACTATACACTAAAAAATATATGTCGTAATTTGATGGTAGAAAACGTAATTTCTGTTAGTAGCCAAAATGGGTTTAAAATACCATTAGAATCAGAAAAAAAATATTGCGTCAAATAATGTGGGTCTCAATTCGATATCTTAAAAAAATACTTACGTCGCGTTGTCACTGTTAAGACCATTACCCCTGTCCATTTGCTGTGCAATAATCTCGTCTTGGAGTTCTTTTTCTACCTCATAAACTTATAGCATTTAATATTCTGTTTCTTGTATTTAATAACGTATAACCATCGATGTTAGGCCTCGCCATACACCTGTTCACAGCTTATGACATTTTTACGATCCGAAAATAAAAACTGAATTGCTATATGTGACCAATACCCTGTTAATAACAACTTTAGCAATTATTTGATAATTCGATTTGAAGGATAAGATCCATCATCTACCTGCGATTAATAGTTAATGAGTAATGATTTTTTTTAGATTTTTAAAAGATTTTCGGCTCTTCTGAAAAGTTTGACATCTGGTACTTAAAACAATTACGTTTTATGCTATCGAATCATAATTCAAAAGTTTTATATAAATTTAATTATTAAAAAATAAAAACACAACTGCCGATTGAAACAAGTTTGATAACACACGGTAGTAATTTTTTTCATTCAGTTCATAAGGGTATTTACATGTACATTCCTATTAGCTACCACATTTTCACATTTTATCTACGTTCTTAGGTACATTTTTTTTTATTATTATTGCATGGATGAAAATAACTTGTGCGCTGAATACCTTTAACTTGAGACATCAATAATTAATAAAAACATCGGAATAGATGAAACGCTCAAGTGAGACTTGAACTCACGACCTTTCCCTTACAGGGGGAATGCTCTTCCAACTGAGCTGTTGAGCCACACCTGAATCATTTCAAATTTCCTTCTTTCTTTTTAAATCCGTCTTTAAGGGTGGATTTTTTCCGATGTTTTTCGAACTTAAAAGTTGGCATAATAAATGCTATTAAAAATTCATTCAAACATCAATAATTGAAATCCGTAAAATGGTTCTGAAGATAATATTATGGTAATAAGGAATATTACAAACATACCTATATACATGCATACACACAAGTTGCACGCGAAAAATAAAACCCTTCTTGACTGTGGGATAATGTGCTACATTCTAAGACCGTATTTTTATTTAATTTTTTTATTGATACAAACGGTTTTAACTACTCTATACCTTGCAAAACTCACGTCTATAGAGTTTCGTATTTATTTTGGCACAAATGTATTACAGATAATGTCGTACTTTATTGACGGGTAATATAACCCTTCAATGCACACTCATTTACTGACGTGGAATTGCAGTAGGTATTTATTTATAAATGTTAACGAAACGAAACTATATATTATCATTTTTAATGAATTTTCATTATTCGCACACTATTTGAATTATATTTTCTTCCAATGTGGGTTTAATGCTTAATAAAATTTACAAAAATACCGAAAAAATACATACATAAAGTAAAAATACGTCTTGTTGGTTAGCCCTGCAACTTTGATAAAAGTACTTCGTAATATTTTGAGCCAAGCGTCGCCGTGTCGGGGGAAATTTTGCTCCGTGTTTACATCAAGGAGTCAAATATCCAATGTCAAATGAACGTATGTATGTTGCAACTTTTCAACGTTTTGTAAAATCCGTTTTAATGGTATATACATAATAAATGATTTTTGACGTTGACTTTGAATACAATCAAAGCGGGCGAAGTCGCTGGCAGAAGCTACAATAATTCACTAAACACTCACCCATCAAAATATTTTTGCAAAACCCATTATTGTGCCTACATGTTTGTGATTTCAATAACAAATAGTAAGATTGAATTGTGATATTGTGTTATAATTTATCTATTTTAGAATTCATTAAAATCTACATCTGCACATAAGATATATTATCCCAGAAATACACACACACAGACCCAGAAACACACAGAAATAGGTAATTTTTCTATTTTTTTAAATTTTCTGATTCATGAACATGTAGTCTCCCAATGTGCGCTATTTCTTCCGAGCCTCCGCCTTCTGCATCCAGTCAGTATGTTACAGTGAATGTCCGAAATGCAGCGTATGTTAAGAGTCCGTACCACTCCAGCTCGAATTCAAATTTTACCCCCGCGCGCTTCATCAACGCACACGCGCCGGCACTGCTCGCGCGCAGATGCAGCTATCTCACTCCCGCGATGACCCCGTGTTCACGTTCAGAGTTCACGCGTGTATCAATCGATAGGGTAAAGTAGCTAGTAATTAGACATCAAGAAAGTTATGGCAATAAACAAACTTTTGAGAAAAGTGTGCATATTGTAATGATAATTTACATAAAACTTATAATATATTTATATTTATCCTATTAATATTATTAAATGCGAAAGTTTGTGAGTATGTATCGCTGTATGTATGGATGTTTGTTACTCTTTCGCGCAAAAACTTCTAAATGGATCTGGCTGAAATTTGATACAGGGGTAGATTAGAACCTGGAATAACACATAGGTTGCTTTTTATTCCGGGTTAAGGTTCCCATGGGTTGCGGGAACGGGAACAAACCTCCACGCGGGCGAAGCTACGGGCAGCAGCTAGTATAATATAATAATAGCAGCCCTTTCAATGTCTCACTGCTGGGCACTGCTCTCTCACCTGAAGGTACAATAAAATACTCCACCACGCGAACCCAATGCATATTGGTAGAGGTGCTGGGTAGGAAAACCTCCGCGTGGTGCACCCTGGTAACGTGGGCGACGGCGTGGGCTTCACGCGAGGCGCACGTCGTCGCCCATGGCCAATAGTCCACCAAGGAGGGGGGGCCTTTATAGTCGGTTTCGAGTTCTCCGCACGCGCTCTGCTAAGCCTAGCGGAGAACTCTAAGGGCGACGAGTACTTTGCCACTGAACGATCAGTGGTGAAATACAAGGTCCCATGGGGACCAATTCCGGACCATCGATCGGCCGAGCCGTACCGCCGTCTGGCAACAGAAGGGCATGGTAGCTCTTAGGAGTTGCGAGGAAGAAAACCTCTATAAAAATCACCCCGAACCCCACGCCTGGCAATGGGATGCATCAGTGGGGGGAACTCAGTGCCTAGGGCGTCACTCACTCACTCCCACCTTTCCCATCCTCACATACACTCCCAACCTCTCTACTTCCACCTCAATGTCGGTGGACATTAACCGTAAAACAAAATATGGCTTTTTTTTTTATCGTGCGATAAATCTCCACGGATACCACCCCCACAGAGCCGGTGGAGGTGGTTATGTCGGACTCGAACCGACTAAAACGCACGCCATCTTGGGTCCTTGGTTGCCGGAGGTGAGATTGCCAAAAGCATATCTCTCGCACCCCGACAGACCCAGGACCATCTCTTTCGAGATGGCCCCCTTCGGATTGTGGGGACCAAAATGTCCCCATCTAGCCCCGGTTACGGGGAGGCGCACTTTGCGCCGCCGCCGCGGCCTGCTTCTGCTAGGGTGACAGGCGGCTCCACCGGTCACCCCCAGGCCAGCGCTCATGGAGGACGGAGGTCGTTCTGCGACCTCCGACCTCCGGTTCGCCTTCGCTCTGCACGGGCTTCCCGGGCCCGGAGTCTGGTCCGGACCCGACCGGCCGCCTCCTTCTCGAGCATTACTTGCTCGCAGAAGGAGGCGGCCGCACCCCAAGCGTTTGCGCATCGTACCATCGCTGTGAGCAATGTGACGAGTGTGAGGACTCCCACCCCTAGAGCCGCCACTAGGACCCGCCTCGGCGTGTCCCACGCCGAGCACTCGGTCAGCGTGTGCAGCTCTGTGTCCTCGCTCGCATCACAATGATGGCACTCGGACGTTGGCTCCTTCCGGATCCGACACAGGTAACTCCCGAAACACCCGTGTCCGGTAATCACCTGCGTCAGCCGGTACTAGAGGCTGCCGTGTGGCCTCTCTAGCCATTCCTCCATGATGGGTCTTACCGCCGCTATTACGGCGTGCCCTGCGCTTGGTCGCCCAAGTCGTAGCTCCCATTCCGCTACCATGTCCCTGTGGAGCTGAGACCTCACGGCCCGAATTTCTTCGGGCTCGGGTTCCCGTCCCTGCTCCCGCGCCTCCTTACGATACCGATATAGCATCGAAAGGGCTCTCGCATCCAGGTTCCACGGTAGGGATCCGGCAAGGAGACTCGCCGCCTCGAAGGATATCGTGCGGTACCCCTAATGGCCCTGCTGGCCATTGCATGCTGCGGTCCACGCAGCAGACGCGCATTGTGGACCGTCAGGGTGTCCGCCCATATTGGACACCCATATAGGGCCATGGACCGCACGACTCCCGCGTAGAGTCTCCTGCAGGAGTCATCCGGCCCCCTCATGTTGGGCAGCAGCCGCCCCAAAGCGGCAGCTGTGTCCTTCAATTTGGGGGCCAGTCTTCGGAGATGCTCCCCGAAGTTCCACCGGCTGTCGATCACGAGCCCCAGATATTTCATCTGGGCCTTGATGCCGATAGAAATGTCTCCCACTATGAGGCTGGAATCCTCCGGTGGCACGCCCCGAGGCCCATGAAAGAACATGGGCCTCGGTTTTATGCAGAGCCACCTCGAGACCCAGCCGCCGAATCCGCTCCACGACTTGGGCAACCGCGGTCGTGGCCTTCAGGGTCGCTTCGCGGTATGTAGCCCCGCACGCCGTCACCAGCGTGTCGTCCGCATAACACGTGACGGCGGCACCGTCCGCGAGCTCACCGCGAAGCACCCAGTATTACCGATGTTCCACAGTAGCGGTCCCAGGACCGATCCCTGCGGAACACCGCATGACATCTCTCGCCGACCGAGCCCGGTCGCACTTGGGTAGACGACTGAACAAAATATGGCTATGGAAACGATAACGGATAAATCTACCCATGAGGGTACCCGGACTCCGTCTGGGGAATCCCTAGCTGTGACTGGTGATCGAATGGAAACCCATTCGGTGACTAGCCATGGCGACCTTCCTAGTAAGGCTACGCTAGACGGCTAGGCGCGAGTAGAGGTCGAAAGCCGACCTCTACACAGCGAAAGAGAGAGTAGCAGAGCCGCCAGCGATTGTGTCCCCGCTACTAAAGGAGGACACGGAGGTGCCGGCGGAGCAGAACATCCTGGCGGCTCTTTCCCGCATTTCTGGCGCCGTAAAAGGCCAGAAAATTACGGGAAAGAAGAGGGTCGTGGCGAACGCGATAAAAGGTGCCGCCAAAGCGCTGGGGGAGCTCCTGGAAAGGAGGGTCTCCAGCGAGGAGGTGAAACTCCGGGCTCGGGTTGCGAGCCTGGAGACGGAGATTGCTGACTCCCACAAGCAGCAATCGGTCAGCTGACGCAGCTGGTCCAGCGGGCCGGGGAGGCTCGGGGTGTGAACACCCCCGCTCCCCGTGCTCCATCTAAGGTGACACCAACGGTGGTCCAGCTGCTGGAGGTCATCGAGCGACGCCTCGGCGTCCTCGAGGACCGGGCATACCGCCCACCGCTGGCCGCACCCGTCGTCGCGTCATGAGCGACGACGGCTGCACCCTGTGGTGCTCCTGGTCCCAAGACAAGGCCTTCGCCCCTAAGAAGACGGCACCTAGGGGAGGTGGTGGAGAACGACGTGCCCATAGTTACGGAGGGTGAGGAACATCGGCTACGATTGGGGATGCGTGGTCCGTTGCTCAGAGGGGTCAGCGTAACGTGTTCCGCCGATGACACCCTCGTTTTTTATTATCGTGCGATAAATCCCCACGGAGCCGGTGGAGGTGGTTATGTCGAACTCGAACCGACTAAAACGCACGCCGTCCCAAGTCCTTGGTTGCCAGAGGTGAGATTGCCAAAATCATATCTCTCGCACCCCGGCAGACCCAGGACCATCCCTTTCGAGATGGCCCCCTTCGGGTTGGGGGGACCACAGTGTCCCCATCTAGCCCCGGTTACGGGGAGGCGCACTTTGCGCCGCCGCCGCGGCCTGCTTCTGCTAGGGTGACAGGCGGCTCCACCGGTCACCCTCAGGCCAGCGCTCATAGAGGACGGAGGTCGTTCTGCGACCTCCGACGTCCGGTTCGCATTACACCATCATTACGGCGCGGGGAGCAGCGCACCGAGACGCAGCACTAAAGGCCACGGCAGGGGTTGCTCAAGTCGTGGGTTAGACACGGCGGCTGCACCTGCGGGATCCAGCCTACAGGTAAGGGGCGTCAGCAGCGGCATCGAGCCCACGATGAAGTATCTGGGGCTCGATGGCCGGTGGAACTTCGGACATCACTTCCGAAGTTTGGTCCCAAAACTGAGGGGGGCATCAGCCGCACTCGCGCGGCTGATGCCCAACATCAGGGGACCCAACGCTCCCTGCAGAAGACTGTACCTGGGGATCGTGCGAAGTATGGCCATATACGGGGCCCCCGTATGGGCAGCAAATCTGACGGCCAGTAATGTGGCTAGATAGCTGAGCCCACAGAGGGCGATGACCCTACAATAGAAACAGATGAATGGAAATTCATAATTATTACGTACTGTCTATAATAAATATAGGAATATGTATGGTAGTAGTACCTAACTACTGCTATATTTATATTATGATCATTCGGGTTGGTAAGTACTCATGTATTTACAGAAATATTCCGTTTATTCCGAACCTGACCCGAAAACTAGACCCGGTCGCGGGTTAGGTAGAAACTTTAAAAATTTGTTCCGAACGTAACCCTCTTCCTAACCTGACCCGACGGTCTCGTTCCTATCATAACCCGATCTGGCACTTCGCCGGCCGCTGCCTGCTGCGGCACGCTCGCTACGCTCGCTCGGCTCATGCGTTGGGGTCACAGTTCTAACCTAACCTAACCTAACCTACAGAAGTTAGAGTTACCGCACTTCGACTTTCGGCTCTGAGTCGCCCAACCGCGTCGTCCGTCGCGTCGTCACAGTGAGCGACCTGTAGTAGGCAGGACCTGCCTGAAAGACTTGGGCTGCTGCTGCAAGAATATTTTTGTCGATACACAGGCAGGTATGCCTATGTCAATCCAAAATTTTGAAATAGGTACCTAGGTATTTTACTGACCTATTTATTACTTTCTACTAATATAGTACCTATTGCATATTGTTATGTACAGTATAAGCTACTTAGGTAGGTAAATTAGATACTTACTATAATCCATACTAATATTATAAATGCGAAAGTAACTCTGTCTGTCTGTATGTTACGCTTTCACGCCTCAACCACTGAACCGATTTTGATGAAATTTGGTATAGGGGTAGATTAGACAATGAGAAAGGACATAGGCTAGGTTTGGTCGCGATAACCGACATCCACGCGGGCGGAGCCGCGGGCAAAAGCTAATAATAAATAAATAAATATTCCACAACATTCTACACAGCGCTATCTAGACCCATGGTAAGCTTAATTAGCTTGTGTTATGGAATCTAGAATGCGGATAAACATACGTATATACTTTTTTTTGTAAATATATACATATTATACATAGAAACACCCAGTTCAATGCAAATAGCCATATTCATGCATACAAATATTTGCACTGAGCGGGAATCGAACCCGCGTCTCTTGCGTGGCAGTCGCGTGCACTACCACCACGCCACAGAGGCTGTCTACATAAGACATCATTCATATGTTTTAATGTTTTTTTACGCCAACATACAATTTTCCTCTTTCGGTTTACTTTATTAACCCATTTCGCCTGTCAAAAGGTAGGTACTTGAATACTTTCGTATCGTCTATCGTAATCGTCTGCGCAGAGCGCGTGCGACACAAGCTCCCCGTATGATAGCCGAAGCAACACTGAGGAGGAGGCCGGGCGGCAGGGCGGTTCTAAGTTTAATGGTATCGCTTGAGTAAAAATTTAGATATTTGCTAGTTACGCAGAAACCAATGTATATTTGTAAAATTTGAAACACATAATGTCTCTTAACCACTAAACTGCACTTATTGTGTAAGTTTAGTGATCCTATTTTGCGTAATTAATCCATAATATCGTTTTATTTGTACGGTTTAGAGGTAACTTTGCAATGGTTTTCTATCAAGAAAATTTAACGGAATCGTGTTTTTGCCACACATAAACATTAGTATTTATCCTCAACTTTACCACACATGAATTAAAAAGTCCATGCTTTAGAACTTTTGATATTATACACGTTTATGCTATGTCATTTGAGGTAGTACGGACTCTTAAGATAAATAATTGTCTTTTGACTTTATTATTGTATTTTTTGATGTAAACGAAGGGTAATTGGTAATGCACTCCGACTTGATTATCTCTCAATTCACGACTCACACTGCAATCAGTTTTGTAGGACTTTTAACGAATTTAATCCCGGACTAAACCGGTACACGGGCTGCGGTAATTATTTAAATAGTAGTCATGCATTTCAGGGTTAAACTGTGGGTTGTGCGATAGAGAGGAAGCTTTTCAAAATCGAAGTAAGCCGATCTTCTCACTCTTCTCCTCGACGTATCGTACTATGCACCTTTGAAAGGCGCATCCCTTGTATTATGTGCCTTTAATCGTACCTCTGATTCGAACGTGCGGGGTGAGGAAATGAAATCGGCGCGGGGGTGGGAGCTTCCATTCTGTACGCTAGTACTATTATCTATTCTGTGACAATGTCTTAAATGCTGGTGATATGATGAAAAGTTTTGCTTTTTTAATAAAAGTTCATTTCTCCTCAGGGTCAGAAGTGTCTCCGTAAGTGCTCTTCGGACGAGGACTGCAAGAGTAAGAAGAAGAAGTGCTTATGCGATGGTGCCTGTGGGATGTCCTGCATCAAGCCAGGTCAGTGGGACTTCTAAGTGACAGTTGCCAACGTCTGTAATATTCTACAGTTTTCTAGTGCCATTAGTGATAGGTGGATATTTTTAGAAGATTGATTGAAGGAACCTTGAGATTGTTTGGAAGTTTAATTTATTTAACCGGTACAAGTGCTTTGGGTACAGTCAGCTTCAATTCGATCTTGATGAACAAAGTGCTCAAAATGATAATTCCTTAGTTTTACCCTCTTGTTGTTGATGGATTGTTCTGATATTTGGTAAAACTTTTAGTTCTAATAATAATACAATTTAAATCAGTAAAACAGTTTCATTTGCTCTTAATACCTTAGTTTTTAGAACATTTTGAGAATTTGTAAACAAGATATTTCTGACGCTGACTGTACCTGCTATTTTTTATACCACTTAGGTGGCAGACAAGCACACGGCCCACCTGATGGAAAGTGGTTACCGTGGCCTATAGACGTATGCAATACCAGCGGCGTTACACTCGTGCGGCCTACCCTACACTAAATGACATTTCAGTTTAAAAAATAAATTTATTTATTAAATCCAAATTACATATTAGTCCACATGATATTATTTGAAACTGATGTTCTAAGGAACCATTGGCTTAAGATCTAAATACACGACCAGATAAAATGGATGTATGGGACCCAGTGAGACTCAGGCCTATCTCACCTGGAAACCTGTACCTACATCAGTTTTGCTGATTGACATAAGAGGGTCAGGTGTAACCCCTCCTCTTAAAGTTTAGGTATTATATGACAGCTGTTTCCATCTAGTGCAAATATATCAAATTAATTAAATTGTGATATTTTTTTAAATAAAAACATTTCCCAACAAAAAAAAATATTTCCCAACATACCACACAACGCCATCTAGACCCATGGTAAGCATAGCTTAACTAGCTTGTGTTATGGAATCTAGAATGCGGATAAACATACTTAAATATATATTTTTTTGTAAATACATACATATTATACATAGAAACACCCAGACCAATGCAAATAGCCATATTCATGCATACAAATATTTGCACTGAGCGGGAATCGAACCGCGAAGTCGCGTTCACTACCACCACGCTACGGAGTCTGTCAAATTAAAAACACAGAGTGAATTTTACAGCATTAAGTATGCTAACTATACTAATCGAATACATAGGGAAAAAGAATCTTCTCGGGCGGGACTCGAACCCGCGATCTTTCCCTTACAGGGGGAATGCCTTGACCAACTCAGCCTTAAAGACGGATAAGAAGGGAAATTTGAATCACATCAAGCGTGGCTCGGTAGCCGAGTTGGTCAAGGCATTCTTCTGTAAGGGAAAGACCGCGGGTTCGAGTCCCGCCCGAGAAGATTCTTTTTCCCTATGTATTCGATAAAAACACAGATTTGACTTATTCCGATTTTAATGTTTGCAAGACCTTCCGGTTCGTATAATAACTACCTAATTAAATTAATTTTAAACAGATTCCGTTAGGATCAGTCTTATCCGGGTTATCCGGCCGGAATGGACCTTTGTTCTACCTTCAAAGACATCCCATGCCCGTGTATTTGTGCTTAACTAATAAATCTGAAAAGGGTTCATGGTATCAACCCTTTGCTACGGTTGGGATTACCTTACTAATATTGTAAATGCGAAAATGAGTTAGTTTATTTGTTTGTTTGTATTCCGCAAAAATTATTGGAGGGATTTGGTAGAAAATTTGCACAGTAATTTAAAAAGTAATTATTTAGAAAACTAAATTATAGCTGCTCGAAAAACATCGGAAAAAATGAAATGCTCAAGTGAGACTCTCTCGCTCACTTGAGCAAAAACATATTTGCTATAAAAAATTCATACAAATAAATTATAACTGGTTAAATGCAATAGGACAGGAATTTGATGCGAGAGATTTAGTTTAGTATGACTTAAATGTAATTAGTTTTATTGTTGAATTTCTTGATATAAACTTCTTAAATTTCACTGAAATCCGTCTTTCAGCATGTTAAATACAAAAAAACACATAGAAAAGAAAACATTTACTATTGGAATAGATCTATTGAATACTTACAATTCTCATATACCCTTTTTTCCCATGTATACGCCATCACCCAGCGGGGTTGGTTATATCGGGCTCGAACCGAATAAATCCGCACGCTCTGTCTCGTTTCTTCAGTAAGATTGCCTATAGCATAGCCCTTCGCCCCAGGGCCCGTTCTACACCTGTTAAACTTATTTTGTAAATTTCATGAAACGAAATATTTTTAACGTATTTACTATTGTCAAAAACAACACGATTGTTGCTCAAAAAAACCAACATACATTGCTGCAAAACTATGATATCCCAGCAATTACATTTGAAGTGCTCGCAGCCATGTGAGTCACGTTAACAAAAGGTAATAAACGCCAGTCGCACTCGACAGTTACAAGCGTGCAATATGAACTAAAATAGCTTTCAGTGGTTTGGTAGTATTGTTGGTGACAGTACATCATGGCAGTGTATGCCATGATGTACTGTCACCAACAATACTTACACAGTAATATTAGCGGAAACATTTCGAAAGTTAAATGTTTGTGTCTGTTTTATTGTGTGAGTATGTGTGTTTAACTATGTGTGTGTATTATCTTTGGGGTCTAAACCGATCTCATCAGCGAGTCTGTGCTCCTGGTGCTCTCCTCTACAGGTTAAAGCGCCAATCAGCTGTTATTTCTTCTGTTAGAACGCTTGAGGCGTGATCGTAACTAGTCGTAAAGTTCCCGGCATTTATCTTGACCATATGAACCCCATGAGAAACGAGAGCATGGCGTGCGTGTATTAGTTTGACATATACTGTGTGCACAGAAAATTTTAATGCTGTTGTGGTATCTTTACGCAGCAAATGGTTCTTCACATCTTTTGTCAAGAAGCATTTTTCATGGCAATTATAATCTACGAACTTTTGCCGGTGGCTCCGCCTGCGTGGATGTCGGTTATCGTGACCAAACATAGCCTATGTCCTTTTTCATGGTCTAATCTACCCCTATACCAAATTTCATCAAAATCGGTTCAATGGCTTAGGTGTGAAAGCGTAACATACACACAAACATTATAATATTAGTATAGATGACTAGCTTTTGCCCGCACCCGCGTGGATGTCGGTTATCGTGACCAAACATAGCTTATGTCTTTTGTCACGGTCCCTTATACCAAATTTCATCAAATTCGGTTCAGTGGTTTAGGCGTGAAAGCGACAGACAGACAGATAAACAGACAGACAGAGTTACTTTCGCATTCATAATATTAGTATGGATTGGTGGATATACTTCTCCACTGTAACACCTGTGCTTTCTCAAAAGACGCCACGCAAAGACGAAAAAAATCACTTCAAGAATAAACCAATAACTTCCTTTTTTTTAAGTCGGATAAAACAGTCTACATAAGACGCCTAATAATGAACAGCTCCTTTGTTAGTCTTGTCTGCTGTTATCTAAATCCCGCTCTAAACAAAGTATATTCTACAAACTTGGGAACAAGCGTCTGTCTTACAAGATTAAAAACAACTTGTGGATTTTCTCAAAGGATTACTTCAATTTTCTGATTATACTTCAAACAACAACATTTTGGACTGCTGTATTGACTTTGAAATCTTTTCGCTCCCGTGAAATTTTCTAGTGAGATTACCTCTACACATGGGAACCTTATCATCTCCATTTAGACGTTATCCTAATTGCAATCGAGGCAAATATGCCCTTGTAGCTCAGGGTATTTCTCTTTTGGTTCTTTCTCTTTCACTTCGCAGGAAATTGAGCGTCCATGGAAGAGAAACTATTAGCACGCATGTCACCCTCCACGATATCAAGCCAGGATTTCTTGGGCCTACCCCTTCTACCTAGAATTGGCGGGGGTGCTATTGCCAGGCATTTGTCACCCACTTAGTCTGGCGGGAACATATGTGAACCTATTCCCGGGATAAAACGTACTGTCCAAACTATAATCTATCATATTTATTGAGGAACCGATATTTCGGCGCTGTTTCAAGCGCCATGATCACGGTGCCGCACGTATTCTTCGAAACGCGAGTGTTAAATTATTACGCAAGTCGATCAGCAACAGCAGATATAATCTATCAGTGTATCACGAACACGTTTATAATATTAATAGTAAGAAGGATAGGTTACTTATCTTACTTAACTAGTTCAGTAAGGTACAATAGAATTGTACCTTACTGAACCTAAAGAACCGAGTGAGTAATAACGTGATAAGGGAACATCGTGGTATGGTAGAAGATAATAGTGAGTAAGATAGAGAAAGGGATACTTATATGGTTTAAACAAGAAGAAAGGAATGAAAGAATTGACATGAATTAGTGAATTGAAAAATTGACCCAACAGAAATAATTGTGAATGGGCAATTAGATATAGGTCTACCTAAAAGGACGTCTTACGGAAAGGTCAGGTCAAAAAATCCGTAGGTACTTCAGTTTCAAACGAAACTTATAAGGTCAATCGAATACTCTACCGCTACGTCACAAAGGAATGAAATAAATAAGTAGAAATCTCGAACTGCAAAAACAATTCTGTACTTCAAATATCAACCTGTCGAGTACTGCGACAGCGCCTGTAAGTGTCCTCTCGACTCGCTGACTCCGACAGACGATAAACTGAACCAATGGAGCCTATTCATGAGGCGACATTTATCGCGACTTTTGATTGAATGATTGAAGCAATCAAAGTTGTTTTTTTTTTATATACAGGACACGTCAATTTGACTTCACCTCGCCTGATGTTAAGCTAAAGGCAAAGTCTCGGAAAGAGGGTCACCATCGTAAACATTTACCATGTTAACAGTGTGGTGGCACTCAGCTTGACGGCCTCATTAGATGCCTTTTCACGCCCCGCTTAAAGGACCCGGGACTGTAGGAAGAAGGAAACACGTGAGCTGGCAGGGAATTCGAGGTCTTAGTGGTGCGGCATAGGAATGAGTCACTGAAACGCTTGGTTCTAGCAGGTATACCTACTCTGCACCGTAAATGGATGGCATCTTAGCCCTGCACGTGTCGTCCTGTGAAGGAAAGGGGAGGGTGGGACTAATTGGAAGAACTCGTCAGAACATTCACCATGGTAGAGACGGTAGAAAACTGCCAAAGACGCAACATCTCTACGCATCTGCAAAGGCTCGAGGGTGTTCGTGACCTCAGGATTCCCAATAATGCGGACCGCACGTCGCTGCAACCTGTCGAGAGCATCTAATAAGTACTTTACGGAGCCGTCCCAGAGATGTGAGCAGTATTCCACGCAGGATTAGGTAATCTATATATAATCCCCAAGCCCTGGGGATTAAGCTGGTCCTTCGAGCCGTATGACTTACATGCCTCTTTCCCAGTAGCATGGGCGTTGTTCTCGCATAAAATAAAACGCTGCCAAGACGGTGATGCAGAACATAATAAATAATAACAAATAAACATACTCTCTATTGAAAGGAAGGCAACGCACTTGTGACTCCTCTGGTGTTGAGGGTGTCCACGGGCGGCGGTGATCGCTTACCATCAGGCAATCCGTTTGCTCATTTGCCTACCTATTCCATAAAAAAATTCACACCATTCCACAACATTCTACACAACGCTATATCTACACCCATGGTAAGCTTAACTAGCTTGTGTTATGAAATTTAGAATACATACATATTATACATAAAAACACCCAGACCAATGCAATAATAAATTAATAATTTTTATGAAGTAGTAGGTTATTGAATTACAATTATAATGATATATAATCGCAATGTAGAATGCACGGCAATCCACACAAACCTCAGTGGTTTACGGTTTGCTATGATTGTTATCGGAATGTATAATATTGTTGTAAAATAAATTAAAAAAAAAGCCGTATTCATGCACACAAATATTTGCACTGAGCGGGGATCGAACCCGCCGCGCCTCCAACACGGCAGTCGCGTTCACTACCGCCACGCCACATGCCTAGCCCTTAATCGTCTTGTGAAGATATAAGATGGCTCCTTGTATCTGAGTTCACTTCGAATATAATGTTGCCATAGTAATGAAATATATTCACCTCTAACCTAGACTGTAAGGAGATTACACAATTTCCTCTCGGCTGTTCGCGAGAATCTATTTAAGCTATCTATCTTCATATTCTTGAATATGCCGATGTAGAATATCTTGATCTTAATAAGGATAAACTTGATCAAACTTGAGCGATGTAGGAATTTTGTATTAAGATTCTACCTATTTTACACAGAAGAATCTAGACCGAAATTAAAATGGGTTCATAAAGCAGATGTGTACTTATCTACTGTTTTTGTATATACACAACTAGCTTTTGCCCGCGACTTCGTCCGCGTTAAGTTCGGAATAGAAAGGTTTAGGACACATTGCTCCCGCGACCCAGATAAAGTTCCTTAAAATTTCTGTGAGCCTGGTACTTCATGCAAATGTACCAGGGTTACAGAAATACTAATCTCGTGACCGCGACCAACAGCAACCTATACGGTTTACGGTTCTACTCAAACGATTGCAATCCAATAAACGTAAGATTTTAAGTCTTTTTGAATGAATTTTTATTACATTTATTATGCTAACTTATAAGTTCGAAAAACATCGTAAAAATCGGAAAGTTCGACAAAATAGCTCAGTTGGATTCCCCCTGTATGCCCCCAGCATTCCCCCTGTAGGGAAAGGTCGCGAGTTCAAGTCTCACTTAAGCGTTTCATTTTTTCCGATGTTTTTCGAATTTTAAGTCTCATCAAGACCTTTTTAATATAAAAACCTCATCAAAATCTGTTCAGTAATTTTTGCGTCCATCGCGAACAAACATACAATTAAATAATAGTATAGATATATAGGTATTTTATATAGAAACACCCAGTCTATGGCAAATAGATATACTTTTTAATGCATACCGAGCTCCTCATTCCTATAAGAATATACATAGTATATTCTGTTAAGAAATGTTGGTTATGTCTTAGAATGTGCCCTGTAGACGTCAATGGACTGAAAATTACTTGGAACCAAATAAAAATGATTCACGTTTGGGTATAATACGCTTCTGCCTATGCTCTGAAAAATATAAATTTCTCAGAACTTAGTAAGATGCGTATTTTATAAAACATTATAATATACTTAGATTTTCAGTTGAACACTATTAAAAAAGTAATATACTTTTTATAAGTTAACACATTTTTCCCGCACCGCCACCAATGTCTTCTACATAAGTTTCCCTAAATGCAGGGAGAAAAATTCTAAATGGCAACACTGAAACTAGTCAAAGTAACCCTCAAATGTAATGAACTCAGTATAACCGACTCAAAATTAACCCAGTTAAAGCGAAGCCTCTTAATAAAGACTCTTTTACTTCATAAACAGTCGTTTAACTTCATAAGGTCGAGACCTCGAGACTCGAGAATTTATTTTTTATAAAAGTTTTTTTTTTCAGACTACCCGCAATATAATTCTGCAGCCTAGTTTATGTGAATGCTGTGGAGTATCCGAGCTTGTTAAAAGTTGAAAGACTGCTTTGATACTGGATTCTGTAATATGGTGAAAACGGTGAAGGGTTAGTCTGAGACTTGCGCTAACGGTTCCGTAGTACATAAAGCTGACTAGATTTGACTCCTGGTATTATCGTACTCTATTATATTTATGTGGCCTTTTGTGTTTTTGACACATTTGATAAACAAGCGTGAAATGACATTGTGGAGGCACGAGGTGTGATGTTCCTCCAACACAAAGGGATAAAGGGATCCTCCGACCAGGCAAGGTGATCACGCCTGGCGGGCCGCGGCCCAACGATTGTCGTTGGGATGTTGTATATGTATTGTACCAGCGCGAGAACTTCACTTTCGCGATGCAGGATTCGTAGTCACGTAGTTGTTCGTTTTGCTGTCGCTAGATGGCGCTGGATACATGTGGTATCACCACAACATCTATCGAGGTGGTCTAATTAGGCACCACCATTTTAATATTGACAGTATTTGTCAAAATCGAAATTAGGTGAAGATAAAGTGACTGATTACTAATAAGCCAGCACCGTTTCATACTATCACACATCTACTTTATTATATTTTGAGGTATCAACGATATAAACAAAGTCATTCGTTCCCCCCCACCGCCTGAGTCAAACTAATCTTACAAACCATTGTCATATAATACACGAAAATGCTTCTCTATTTATTATACAGAGCTGTCGACGTTCCAAGTCTAAGGAAGAACTCCAAACGGTATTGCATAACAACATAAAACTTGTAAGAGAAAATATAACTGGGTAATACATTTCAGTTGCATTCGGTGACAGTTGTTTTAGTGTTGGCGGGAAAATGGAATGTGTATTTTGTGTATAGAGGAACACGATGTTCTCCTAGTAGTCAGCGAAGCGGAATATCGAACCAGGAATGAAAATTTGAATTTGGAATTCATAAATTTTGTTTGAACCGTGAAATGGAAAATTCTGTTTTTTTTTAAGTGATGTGTGACAAACATTTATAAGTTTAAAAGTCATGCAATTAAATTGTTATAATTACTATAAGTCTTAAAGTAACGTGTATGAAAATCGAGATTGTAATAATTTTATCGTCGAAAACTTAACATGCATTTAAAAATTCTTGACTCCAGTGTTGCCAAATTGAATGACATAAATATAGGTACCCAGAAAAAAATTTCTTCGAGTTGTATAGGAGCCAGTATTTCCGCGGGATAACCAGATTAAGGTGCCTTTTTATCGAGAGGTCCCAAGTTCAAATCGTGATCATTACACTAAAAACGTGAACCCACTCCTAAAAAAGTAATATAACTTAGCTATGTATTCGTTGGTTGCTAATAAATTACTTCTTTTTGAATTTAAATTTAAAGTACCTAATACATTTTTAACCTCGACTTTGAAACCAATTCACCCCAGCACCTGTAATTTTAATTGTAAAATGTTCCGTAATTTTCATTAAGGTTGAGTTTGCTGATGAACTTCTGTGTTCATTATAAATCTGCGCCGAGTGAAATTACACAAATAAGTAATTAAACAAAACGCCTAATGTTTCATCCGGGCTGCGTGACGCGGGCGGGTTCAGACGACGCGATTTATGACAACGCTTAGAAGGGAGACTATTGGCATTGGCTCGTATTTTATAACGATACTCAATCCTCAATCTCGATTTTTAAGTAGACTTAAGAACAGATTGTATTCCAAATGACAGTTCTAATGTCATTGTGAGTGTCGAGTCATAGCTGTTATTGTTCGTTGTTATGGACTACAACGACAACGGTATGGACTTTCATATTCATAGGTGGATTTGAACCAACATAAAACCAAACGCCATAGGTCTTCAGATGGGTCTGACATTCCTTGAGAGGTGTAGCCCTCGCACTGACTGTGCATTCACCTAGACCTTCACTGGCTGACCTATTATATTATGCCAACTAATATATAATGCGTGCCAGCTATACTTGAACCTGTTGACTTGGCGCGCGACGATTGCCAGAGGCCGGACGGTATGTCGTTGATGCCTTGGAAGATGGACAGGCCTTTGGTGTGGGACGCAACGTGCGTCGACACCCTGGCGCCTTCTCATCTTCCAAGTACGATGCATTCCAAGGACTGTGCATGAGCTGTTGCTGCATCAGCGGAGAATCTCAAACGGCGCAAATATACCAATTTAAGTGGTAATTCTATTTTTGAGCCGTTTGGAGTCAAAACGTTGGGTCCGTGGGGTCCCAGTGCGCGCGCGCTTTTCAAAGAGATAGCGAAGCGTCTAATTGACACTTCCCGTGACCATAGGGCCAGCCCAGCTAAATAGCGATAACAATTCTTTGAGCGAGATAAAGGCCAGCTTTATCTCGCTCAAAGAATTGTTATCGCTATTTAGCGGGGTAATGCCGCTAGCCTTTTGGGCACGGTACCGGTAGAGGTCGATGGGGAGGAATTCTACGATGCCTAAAGTTACAGTCTCTTCCACAACTGTTTTTTTTCTCATTTTTATATATAATTGTACATTTAGTTATACTGTAAGTAATTAGTCAGATGATTTCAATAAAATGTCTGAGGATATAAAATGTACCTAAGTAGGTATTTGAAAATTAAACAAATATTATTAATTACAAAGTTAATACTGTACGCGTACATTTTCTTGTACAAATATATTGTACTTTATTAAGTTCCGCCGTAATTAAGTACACAGTAATGAGATTAAGCACGACGTTTTGTGTTTGATGTCCTTGTGCGAGATGCGGGTACAGTACAGAAGCTGCGATTTTATTTATCTTTGCTGGTGTATATTTTTTATGGTGAACTTATTATGTGTGCCAGCATTGTTACATTTACTACATTTAATTTGAACAGAATCATGTAACAGTGTAAAAACCAAATGTATTCCATTTAATTTGAAAAACTAAATTCATGGCTCAACAAATAACTTTCAACTTGTATTCCAGTACCATTCGACTGTAATTGAACAGAATATATCACACAGTGTGCATAAAAGTCGCACATTAATCTCAACAAAATTCTACAAAATCCGTTAAATTAAACAACTTTCAAATCGTACGACAAAAAATAGGACTAAATGTTCCCCGTTTAGAGTTGAAATCTGCATTCGCATAAAATGTAAAGGTTTATTTACACGACATATGCGATGGGATGCTTCTCCTCTTTGATCCGGTTTCATCCGAGGCTTTTACTTCGAAGTCTGGAGTCACCTTCTCCTGCATTTGGTTTGGCATACACGGCTTTTATGAGAGTGAAGAGGCATCTGATGAGTCCGTCAAGCTAAGTGCCACCACTGTTAACATGGTACATATTTACGATGGTGACCCTCTTTCCGAGACTTTGCCTTTAGCTTACCATCAAGCGAGGTGAAGTCAATTGACGTGTCCTTTATAAAAAAAATCCCCGAGAGGAAAGCTTACTCCTGAAGGCAGGTGCATCAAGTAGCAGTTGAAGTTGGCTTTACCTCCAAAATGATGATGGGATCCTCTCTTCCATCCCTTAATTCGATTCGGATCGCTGTTGGCGAAACAAGACAATCTTTATGTCCATGATCGCAAATAAAATTCAAGAGAGTCGCCATCACTGGTGTGGCCACATCTTGCGACAACAACCAGGTTACGTTGATAACAAATGCCTGGCATTGGTGTAGGCACAGGAAGTCCTGGCCTGGCGTCGTGGTGGGTGACATACGTGCAAATGGTCTTACTACCATGGACGTCCAAGATCGTGTGAATTGGAAGGGTAAAAGCTAGAAGGCGGACCCTGAGCTCTGAGGGCATCTTGGCCTCGGATTTAATCAGGATAACGTGTAAGTCTAGATGCGGATGATGACTTAACCTTAATTAACTTTGCTTAGACTACACTAATTTAATAAAACTTAATTAAAATTTACACTATATCAATTTCAGTCTTGTACCGTTGGTATTTACCAATTTCCCGGTAATCCTTTTGGATCATGTAACGCACCCGTTATATTCAAACACGCGACTATTAATGTCGCCTTGTGTGTTTCTGTACGCGAGGAACAAACGAGCTCGCTTATTGCTCAAATAAATCATTCAGGCGTTGCAGCGAGAGTTATATATAGTTGTGTACAAACATACTGCTTTAATGATGTTGGATTTTATTAGAGGAATATTCTTGAGTTTGTCGGGTTTAGAGGATCTCTAATATGATAAATTGAAATAGGATTATAAAATGAAAAGATTTTTTGAAGCAATTAGTTTAAACCGGTACTCTATTATTAAGACTTGCACTGTTTGTCTGCCTGTCATTTGGTAATATCTCATGAACAGTTAAAATTTTCATAGATGATGAATTCCTCATGGCGACATAGGAACAACAAGACAAAAACTTTACACGGTTCCCGATGTTATGGTAGTTTTTCAGCTCTGCATCTCTCACGATTAGGAGGTCAGAAGGTAGTCGCTCCTGACATAACAATATAAAAAGAATAAGTAGACCTTGGGCTCCGATCGCTATGAGGATGGTAAGGACTGACTTTCCTCATCGCCTGTTTTTATCGGTCTAGGCAGTATTTGAACCTGCGATCCTTCTCTTACAGGGAAAATGCTTTGACCACTACGCTACCAAGACACACCCAAACTAATCCAAATCTTTCTTTACCATAAATATCCGTCTATGAGGTGACGGTGGTGCCTATACCGGCGTTGTTACGAACTACCGGAACCAATGGAAAATGAATGATTTTGCAATCAATTTCAAACATTTATATATTTATTATATCATTTATTCAAATCGATTTAGATAGGAATGTATTCTGATCGATCTAGGTGGGATTTAAACCCACGATGCTTAACATACTAAATACTTTAAAATTTCATTCAAATATTAAATAATTGCTAAACACTATCCGTTTATAAATATTTAGGCGGAATAATCGTGTCGTTTCCGTGCCGCGTCCGCGCCGCGTCGCCTGAGCGCAGATAAGCGCCCATGAATAATGCAAAATATATACTTTATATACAAAATTACAGGGTGATACCGCCATGTTCCTTTTGTACTGTTATGAAATTTTGTTCAAGAGGTTTACAAGGCTCAGTGGAGACGGAGTTTTGAGGGAAACAATTTAAATTGAAGAGAAAGTAAGTAGTCTAAGGATCGGTTCGACTAAACGCGAGTAAACTTTATTCCTAGAATAAATAACATAAAATAACATAACATAAACTCACGCCTGTATTCCCCGAAGGGGTAAGCAGAGGTGCTAGCACCTACATTTCGCCAGTTTATGTTTAGGTCGCAATGTAATAGGTGGCGAACATATTGCCATTAACCGGGCACTTATAAACCTGCGATAAATACACACATAACTTCGAAAAGCATCGAAAAGTCATTGGTGTGTGCCAGGGTAAACTTGGGATCGAACCCAAGACCTCGTCTCAGCAGTCCATTACCCTACCACTAGGCTACCGCATATAGAATAAATAGCCACATGTTTATACTGGAGATTGATGGCGCTTAGTGGAATCTGCTACACATTTTGAATAACACACTTGTACTTTTCCACTGAGTTTAGGTTTACATTGGTGTTTTTTTTTTAATTTAATAGCCACATATTCGAGAGTAAACCAATTTCACATTCTACCGCCAAAGAATAAAAAAAATCGCCTAAGATCTTATTGTGATTTATCTATGTAGGGGCTCACCCATCATATCTAGGTTACCTGTCAACTGTCGTAAACACATCACTTTTAAAGATGTGTTTAAAAAAGCGCTTACAGTCACCTCTCGTGGCACATCATTAAGAATGCAAGGGGTCAAAGCTTGCGGCTAAGCGCACACAGAACTCACATTGAGGTGTGTCAGTAGTGAAACGGTTATGAGATGAATATGAATATTTAATTACGGTTTTTACGAAATCTGTGCCGTGTATACAGCATTCGGAGGTAGCAGGTTTGAAATGCGTGAGCCTTAAAAAATATGAAATAAGATTTTGAAATTTTAATTGTGTAAGTTCCGAAAGTGCCCGCTTGACGCCATCACGCTCTTCTCTTATTATGTGGGACCGAAAATGTATTGTTATTTTAATTATAATTTTAATACACATTTGATTATCATTTCAGGAATTCACACGCGTGATTACCTGTATGAAAGTTTTAAAATCACGCGCTTAAATAAAAACCAACAACCTCTGAAAAGATCGAAATAATTTTGATAGCAGGCGGTACCCATTTGCCAATCATAAACTGAAAGAAAATTAATGGGTTACCTGCTATCAAACTTATTTCGATCGTTTTCAGAGGCAGTCGGATTTTTTATTTTTTTATCATTTGTTTTATTTTATACCTTTTAGTTATGATATGACATGTATATCTTTCTAATTTCCTTCATTTTGATACTTTACTCGATAAGTTTGAGTCGAAAATATTTTTGACAACGTACGTTTTGATTTTCTCGAAATTTGGTGTCACTCACACAATCACGGTGAATCAAATGACACCTCACATGTCCAAATCCGTCAAGCCGTTCAGGCTGTAGGCCGTGCCAAATAAATGGACATACAAACATACTCGTACATACATAGTCTCGAAAAAAATTACCCTTCTCCCTTCGGATGTCGGGTAAAAACATACTTTTGTCCAGTCAGTTCTTACGTTAGTTAGCCCACTGTCTTCCTGCCGACTCGACTCGCCCCACAACGTAACTCGCCCCACAACGTAACTCGCCCCACAACGTAACTCGCCCCACAACGTAACTCGCCCCACAACGTAACTCGCCCCGCCTGTAACATTCGATTACGCCCCTTTAACTAGACCGTTTCCGATCCCAATTTGCGTTTCTATCTAGAAAATGAGCTTTCATACCTAAATGGATCCTTGAGAAAATTATTCTGGACTAGGTATTTCTTGTTAATAGCTAGTAGAGAAAATTAGTTTTTGGATTTATTACCTTTTTCTAGTAATGAAATGGTATTAAGATATTCTGCTCTAGTTAGCTATTCGAAATGAATAACGTTTTGGATTTTTCTATTAGAATTTTTTTAGCACCATGATTCCGCACTAAAGACGATTTGAATAAAGCCATTGACATCGCGGTTTCTTTTTATAAGGGACATGTCAATTTGACTTCACCTCGCCTGATGGTAAGCTAAAAGCAAAGTCTCGAAAAGAGGGTAACCATCGTAAACATGTACCATATTAAGTGGTGACACTCCGCTTGACGGCCTCATCAGATGCCTTTTCACGCCTCGCTTAAAGGACCCGAGACTGTAGGAAGAAGGAAACACGTGAGCTGACAGGGCTCTACTATTCTTTTTTATAGTGGTAATGGATCAGTTGATAGGAGTTGAAAAGTTAGAAGGTGTTAAGCAATTGATTCTCCAGTCATTACGGAATACGAGTAAAGGACTTCAATGGTGATACTTGTAAGCAAACCACGTACCGAACTCAACCTACAAAATGGCGGTAACTTAACATTACATTACATTGCCCGGAATTGCGATGTACCGTCCGTTTTTACTTCTAAAGCAATGTCGAGCATCATTAGTTTTAATATTTCTAAAGTCGTAGTAAGTATATCTTCGTTGTTATGATATCCATACTAATATTATAAATGCGAAAGTAACTCTGTCTGTCTCTCTGTCTGTATGTTACGCTTTCACGCCTAAACCACTAAACCGATTTTGATCAAATTAAGCGCAGGTTGTGGGGCAAAACAGATGACTCGCGCTCCGCCTCATACCTGGGGCAAAGGTTGGCCATCGCTACTCAACGTGGCAATTCCGACAGTGTGATGGGCACATTTGGCCCGGGTATGGTGAGGTGAGGGGCGGGTTGATACTTTAGACATTATTTTATGACTATGTAATTAAGACTGAAATACTTATTTGATATTTTCACACGTTTAATGTCGAAGAAATAATATAATTTTCGATGGAATTAGTTATTTTTTTTATAATGACCGCGTTAGGCGTTAAACATATTTTACACCGTTATCGACACCTCTTGGGACAGATTGTGATAATTCACCGATTTAATAGCACATGCTCTAAGTATACATAAGATCTAAAATATAGGCTAAGTTTTCAGTTTTCTACGGGCACTCGCGGAGTGCCACTGTATTTTTTGCAATATGTCTGGCATGGCGTTATTATAACCTAATGGTATTAAATTACTTACCACTGAGTACTGTTTTAAATGTATTTACTTCATGTTTCAACATCATGGCTCCCTTGGTGCCAATAAAAAGGTTTAATTTCAAAGTTACCGTGATTACAGCTGACCCAAAAACCTATATAAACCCTTTATATTATAAACTTACTGAATACGAACTGAAAACCTGTGTTTTCGAATGAAGTGCATGTTCTGCAGAACATTACTGTAAAATAATTGTGAAGTTATGTACATTCTTTGTAGGAGAAAAGCTATTCTGGAACAAGATTATGCTTTATGTTGTTATATAAGGGAATAGAAAATGCTTTCAACTCATATTACACTATCAAACTTATTATTATTAGGTACTAGGTGACCAGGCGAACTTCGTTACGCCAATTTTTACGTATGCGTGGCGTCAGATTCCGTTCCCGCTGCACCAATGTATTATGTATACCTATAAATTTTCCTCTTGAATTACTCTATCTATTAAAAAAAACCGCATAGAAATCCGTAGTGTAGTTTTAAAGATGTAAGCATACATAGGGACGGACAGACGTGGAAAGCGCTTTGCTTTACATATACTAAAGCATCCACTAAGAAAGGATTTTTGAAAATTCTTCTACTATAGGGATAAAATAAGGGATGGAAGTTTGTATGAAAGTCCGTCATTTTCAGAGCTAGATGCATTAAATTTCATAAACCTGTGTCTTTTATGAAATAAAAGAATATGTGTATCAGCGTTTTTTTTTTAAATTACTACTAAGAGAGTAAAATAGATGATAAACGTTTGAATGGAAAATTCGTCATTTAGGTCACTATCAAATATGGAAAACGAAATTTTCCCGGGCGAAGCCGGGACGGGTCAGTTATTCCTACATATAAAACACTCAAACTTATTTTAGATGTTGTCGTTTTAACTTTAATATCGAACTAAATCTATCAGACCCGCTACTACACCAAGAATGTATCGTACAATTTTAGCCACAAATAAAGACAATAAACGCTACCAGAACAGCCCTGAGGAAGTGAGGACCGGATACGGAGTCGTAAATTTGCTGCAGTTGTGAAATTCTTGAGGTTTTATTTTAAAGATGTTACTGTATATTTTCGCTACAGTTTGAAATGTTTCGGGTTCCGTATTTCAAAGGTAACAACTCTTGTAGGAAAACTTCACTATTTGTCTGTCATTGTATTTTCTCTGGAGGACAAGGCGACTAAGGGATAGGACTTTTTAACATCAGACAAATATATACAGCCCAGACTCAGCCCCGGATGCACGGCTTGAGTCAACAAATAGTGCCCGGAATGCGGCAATAGCGGGCCTTACGTGGGACCGAAATCCAATGTTTGGTGAAATGAGGGTGTTAATTCACCTCTACCTAACCCTCCGGGGACAAAGGTGTGGTTATATGTAATGTATGTGATATCAAATTGAATTTAATTTCATATAACTATGCTAGTCTGCAACTTCTTGAAGTGGGAACAACTTTCTAATAGGTTTAGATTAAAAAAAAAAAACAACATCCATGATTGGTCTTCATTTCTGATCAATCCCTTACAGGAGTGATAGTCTGATCAGCCCCTCCACAAGTGGTACCGCGTTGGCTGGCGTATCGTAAAATATAAAGACGAATGTATGGGATTTGACGTATATGATATTTTTTGACGACTGTCATATAAGTACGTACGGTACGGTCAGGTGAAAAACAAAATTAAGTGGAAAAGTACAAAGTGTCTTACTCAATATTACGTGTAGCAGATTCCACCAAGTGCCATTAATCAACAGTATAAACAGTTTTAATAAGCTCAGTAAGTAATTTATTTAACTACCGAAAAATACCCAATTGCTCCAAAATGTTATCAAATTTCTAACTTAACATACTTACAGTTTTTTTTTTTATTTGGACCCGTAACTGAGCCAACCTTTATGATACTTCTTATTACTCTAGAATAATGAAATTTGGTAAGAAGCAAGGTCTTTTAACACGAGTGTAGAAAAAAAGAACGAAATATTGCCGCGAGAACAGTCCGAGGAAGCAAAAAACGGATGTAAGGGATCGTAAATTTGGAGTCGTTGGGAAATTCTTGAGGTTTTATTTTTAAATTCTACAGAAAATATCCTTTTCAGTATAACCATGGTAGATTCAGGGAAATTTATTGTTCTTAAGTGGTAGAATTCGCGGCTGGACCTAGGACACGAAAGCACAGAATCAATAAGGCTTTTTATCCGACTGTCGAAGGAATTAGTTTCTGTGAATAGACATTATATTATGTATAGAAACCCACGCACAACAAAATAATACAAATGGTCTTTTTTATTTATTCTTTTTTTTATTGACGACAACATAATACTTACGCCTGTACTTTCCCGAAGGGGTAGGCAGAGGTGTGTTAGCATCCACGTTTCACCAATTATGACTAGTGCCGTCTAGTGGGACTTTTATCTTAGGCTGTATGTTAACTGTCAGATGGAGAACAGCCCTATCCATTAGTCCCCTTTTACGACACCCCCAGGAAGAGCTGGGGTGGTCCTATTCTACTCCACCGGGAACCACACACGGCACAAAAAAGTCGTGTTTAAATTTTAAATTATTACTAAACAAACCAACCCCCAGTAGCAAAGTCACGTTAACCCTGTTTATTCAAAAACATAGTTCTGTGATTTTCAAGTTTCCAACCGGAAACAATGGGTACGATCTGCCCCTGACAGGCTTTGAGAATATCAAAATACAATCTAGTGTTGTTCCGTGCGAACATTTTGATACTATTGTAAACTAAATTGTGTTCAATGTTTAGAGAAAACACCATGGAGAAGGAAATGATAGCGGAGTTGTTGCAAGGCAATCGAGTCGCGTGCCATCCAAACGTGAAATGGACTCATTCGGTCTGTGACGTCATTATTTCATGAGCTAAACATTGAGCCATCCGTTGGTATAAGGTCAAACCATTTAGGGGGCCTAAATAATTTTGCTTTAATCCGAGAGATGACCTTATTAAAAAAACATGTCATCTAGGTATTTTAAATTTTGTTCATCTATAGATCTAGAATCCTGTGCAGCGCTTAGTGGCGAGTTATCAAACTACAATGACAGTTTGCATGTCTGTTTCTGATCGGTTTCGCTATGCTGCACTAGATGGAGGAGGGGGAGGAACGTCATAGCTATGACGTCCTTCGACTTTTGACACCCCGCGCGTCTCCCTTCACACCCGTATTTGGCGACGCGTTTTTATTAGGAGAAATATCAATGGGGCATCTCCGTTACTTAATCTTAGTCTGTCCTCTGTGGAATACACACATACAAATCGAGTACATAGGGAAAAATGAAACTTCTCGGGCGGGACTCGAACCCGCGATCTGTCTTGCCTGCGAAATGCCTTGACCAATTACTCGACTACCGAAACCGTGATGCAAGTTTCAAGTGATTCACTTCGAAATTTGAGCACCACTTTACCTATTTTATTTATCCTTATTTCAAGCTTCGAAATACTGTAAAGAAAGTTTCACAGCAAGAATTAACTAACAGTACAGTATCCTAACTGGATGAAACTACGGACAACATCTACCAACATAATAAATAAGAAGACAAACAGCCAATTACCATAACGGACTTAACAAAAACTTACGCCACGATACAAAGCGTGCACAATTTCGTACTTTGTAGCAGATTATCGCGCGATGGTGGGGTCAACTAATTAGGACTGCGGGTACAACAGACCCATGCTGTATGTTAATTCATGGGTTAGTTTGACCTGTGCGGTAGGGTTAAATATGTATTCGAGTTAGTTTTTGATATGAGTCTGAGTATGTGAGCAAATTTAATTCATGTAGTAGAAGTGATGAAAAAGTCTTGATGGAAGTGAAAAAAATCATTATTAAAATCTTACAAAAGAGTCATAATTATGCTGGTTCTACTCAGCCAGCGTTTGGTAGAATAGAATGACGAATGTATAGAATTTGACGTTTATAACATTCGCCCGCGTGAATGTCGGTTATCGTGACAAAAAATTTCTCAAAAGGTATAGGTGCACGAAGTTTCATGATTCTAATTTTGAAAATGACGAACTTTCCATACAAAAGTTTATCACCTATTTTAACATTTTAAATAACGCACATGTTTATTTATTTCTTAAAAGACACAGGTTTATGAAATTGAGTGCATCTAGCTCTGAAAATGACGGACTTTCATACAAACTTCCATCCCTTATTTTACCCCTTTAGTAGCCGAATTTCCAAAAATCCTTTCTTAGCGGATGCCTACGTCATAACATCTACCTGCATGCCAAATTTCAGCCCGATCAGTCCAGTGGTTTGGGCTGTGCGTTTATAGATCACTATGTTAGTCAGTCACCTTTGAGTTATAATATAACATATATTTCGACAGATATTACAGTCGTTAACGCATGTCATTCTTTTCCATAATTTCGTCATTCTATTCTATCAAACGTAAGTGAATTATCTCTTGTCTAGAGTGACAGTCTGTTATTAGCCGAGTAAAATTTCACCATGAAAATCAGACACAAGAAAATCCATTAAAATCTTTATTTTAATTTTAACGAGCTGCATACAATTTCCATACATTATCTTATGTTGAACCACTTCAAAGTAAAATTCGAAAAAACAAACAAAATTACCTGCAATTCCAGGAAAACTTTAAAAAAGTTAGCCCACGAATGTCGGGATATCGCCAAGTTCCCGCCGAGAAACTTGGCCGGACTTGCCAAAGTGGCCAAGAGCTACCAAGCCACGATTTAAAATGTTTTAAAAGTTTCGTAGCTGAAACAAGGACTTTTTAAGATGGATTTAGTAGCGATTTTTCGTTGCAAAAAGTGTAGTGGTCAAAAAAGTAGTAGAATTTTGTCTAGCCTGCGGTAGCCTAGTGGTATGGGTAATGGACTGCTGAGACGAGGTCTCTGGTTCGATCCCAGGTTTACCATGGCACACACCAATGACTTTTCGATGCTTTTCGAAGTTATGTGTGTATTTATCGCAGGTTTATAAGTGCCCGGTTAATGCAATAGGTTCGCCACCTATTACATTAGGTCCTAAATATAAACTGGCGAAATGTGGGTGCTAGCACCTCTGCCTACTCGTTCGGGGAATACAGGCGTGAGTTTATGTTATGTTATGTTAGAATTTTGTCTTTGCTTGAGTTGAATTTGTAAAGAGGATATTATACGTTTCTTTACTTATGCACTAAGGCCTGCGCTGTAGTGAAGGGATATTTAATTTTACCGTTATATGTACCTAATATTCATTCATTGGAGGTTTTATGATTTAAACAAAATTACCAGTGGATTGATTCTGTAAGACATAACATAACATAAACTCACGCCTGTATTCCCCGAAGGGGTAGGCAGAGGTGCTAGCACCCACATTTCGCCAGTTTATGTTTAGGTCCCAATGTAATAGGTGGCGAGCCTATTGCCATTAATCGGGTACTTATAAACCTGCGATAAATACACACATAACTTCGAAAAGCATCGCAAAGTCATTGGTGTGTGCCATGGTAAACCTGGGATCGAACCCGAGACCTCGTCTCAGCAGTCCATTACCCATACCACTAGGCTACCGCTAGAATACATTTTTAAAACGTATAATTTCAAAACTTTGGAACCATTTTATAATTATAACCAAATATTGACATCGAATGAGGGATTATGAAGTTATAAACATCCTCAAGAAATCGTAGATAGTTTTTGTTTTACATGTAATACCTGCCGAAGTTACGAGTACTATACATTTTTCTTTCTAATCTAATTGAAACCACAAATTTTGAAAGGGGGGTTTTAGAAGCTTGGTTATCAAAAAAATTACCTACTATTCTTGTTATTCTCTGTTGTGCTATCCGTAAGTAGATTATCTGTATCTTTTTTCGCGCTAAAAATGTAACGCTTTTTTCAGCGCGAATAAAGAAAAATCTATCTAAGCTTGCAAACAAATTTATCCTCGAAATGGCGAAATGTGGGTGGCAACACCTCAGCCTACCCCTTGGAGGATTTACAAGCGTGAGTATAGTACAGTAAGTTTTCTGGATAATACCTACTCATCCCTAATCCTTGAATTTTCTCATTATCCCTCCGGCTTACAAGAAAACATGAAAAGGCTTATGAAAACATATCCCAAAGGCTTAATTCCAGTTCCATTTTGAAATGTTCCCCAAACATCTAATTCAAACACAAAGAATCCCTTTGTTAATTCGTTAAGTACCTTTAATCGGCCATTTAATTCGTTTTCCCGCCTTAACCGATAAATAATGTCCCTTGTTATATGTTAGTGGGTCTGCGGGGCTTGCGGCTACTGGGCACTCCCAAGCGACCTTTAACGAACTGGGCGGAGGGTTTAAGGTTATTCCTAATGAGGAATCATTTAATTTCCGCCCTTTTATTGACCCTTTTTTTTCTTTGGGAAGTTAAGTCGGGTATTAGATGTGTTTTAATCGTTATTTAAGTTGTATCCATTCTAATATTATAAATGCGAAATTAACTCTGTCTGCCTGTCTGTATGTTACGCTTCCACGCCTAAAACACTGAACGGATTTTGATGAAATTTTGTATAGGGGTAGATTAGACCATGAGAAAGGACATAACGTTTGATCGCGATAACCGACATCTACGCGGGCGGAGCCGCGGCCAAAAGTTAGTCCATACTTCCATATCCATACTAATATTATAAATGCGAAAGTAACTCTGTCTGTCTGTCTGTATGTTACGCTTTCGCGCCTGAACCACTGAATCGATTTTGATGAAGTTTGGTATAGGGGTAAATTAGACCATGAGAAAGGACATAGGCTACGTTTAATCGCGATAACCGACATCTACGCGGGTGGAGCCGCGGGCAAAAGCTAGTAGGTTATAAAACTATTACAAATTCTGTCTTATTACTACACGGTTCGAATAAAAAACAGGGAATGCCTTTACCAACTCAGCTACCGGACACGCCCGATGTGATTCAAATTTCCCTTCTATTTTCTCGGTAGCCGAGTTGGTCAAGCCATTCCCGCTGTAAGAGAAAGATCGCGGGTTCCAGTCCTGCCCGAGAAGTTTAATAATTTTGGGTTATGGGGCAAATCGTCCGAGTCAAGACTGATCCTCGGACGAGTTGCCTCATTCGTAAAACGTATGAGGCTTTTCGTCTGAACAAGAAGTTGTCCTCGGACGAGTAGCCTTATTTTTGAAAAGAATGGTTTTGAGGATATTGGTCGATTCGTCGGGGCTAAGACTGGTCCTTGGACAAGCAGCCTAATCTCCAAAATAATTGTTTTTTGGCGTATGGGGCAACCCACCTGAATATATGTATTCGATTGGCATAATATCTTTCACTGTACTTTCATACACTTAATCTGGCTTTTATTTAAAAGTTGCTAACAGAAAATCTATTAAAATTGATAATTTTTTACTTACTGCACTATAAAAATCTGATAAAAATATCAAATAAAATCAAACTTTTGAACATAAAATTGCCGGCCTCGTGCAGAAATATTTAAATTCTATAATTTGATTGCAGTGCTGCCTGTCGGATACCAACTATAAGCTTCGCAAGTGCATGCTATAAATTCAAAGTTATATCACAATTGAATGAACTGTACGGCACATAAAATACGGACGGAATGGTGAACATTGATTTTGATATGTTCAAACGTAAAACTGAATTTAAGTACCTGAAGCTAACAATAGATTCTACTAGCTTTTGCCCGTGGCTCTGCCCGCGTGGATGTCGATTATCGCAACCAAACATAGCCAAGTCCTTTCTCACGATCTAATCTATCCCTATACCAAATTTCATATAAATCTGTTCAGTGGTTTAAGCGTGAAAGCGTAACATACAGACATACCGTCAATCAGAGTTACTGTTGCCATTTATAATATTATGTAACGATTTATATTTTTTTTAGAAAAGGACACGTCAATTTGACTTCACCTCCCCTGATGGTAAGCTAAAGTCTCAGAAAGAGGGTCACCATTATAAACATGTACCATGTGAACAATGCGGCACTCAGCTTGAAATCTACTACATAAAAATAAGTCGGGTTTTCCTTCCTGACGATATAACTCCAGAACGCACGAACCGATTTCCACGGTTTTGCATTCGTTGGAAAGGTCTCGGGCTCCGTGAAGTTTATAGCAAAGGAAATTCAGATATCAGCGCGGGCGGAGCCGCGGGCAACAGCTAGTCATCTATAAGTATTAATTTGACGATAGAAAACATTTTTTTTTGATAATGTATGGGAATAATGTTCAGATGAAAGGAAAAATGTATGGTGGTTATAAAAAAAAATCATCAAATTAATACTTCCAGATGAACTTACTTTTGAAACTGTGCCCACATTCTTTTTATCCGAAACTATAAAATGACCCAGTTGTATCTCGACAATTAACATCTATAAATTAAAAATTTAAAAAACCCCCGTCACAAAAAACACCAAAAAGTTGAAAAAAAATGAAAAAAATTTAATTCAACGGTTGCCATGTCGGGGGACCGTAACTGGTTAAGAACCCCTTTATATCGTAAGGTACCCCGACATGGCAACCGTTGAATTAAAATTTATTCATTTATTTTCAACCTTTTGGTGTTTTTTGTGACGGGGGTTTTTTAAATTTTTAATTTAATTTTTATTATATACTTTTTAAATTGATCTACTAGTCAAGCTCATTCATTTGATACCCATAATGAGGGAATTATAAAGAAATATGTATTCCAACATGTTGTGGCCGCGGCCATCTTGGTCCGATTTTTTTCAAACATAGCTAAGAACACTCCCGACTAATATACCTTTCAAACAAAAAAACTAAATCCAAATCGGTTCATCCGTTTGGGTGCTACGATGCCATAGACAGACACACACACACACACACACACACACACACACAAGGGCACGTCGTGATAGCGGCGGTAAGACCCATCATGGAGGAATGGCTAGAGAGGCCACACGGCAGCCTCTCGTACCGGCTGACGCAGGTGATTACCGGACACGGGTGTTTCGGGAGTTACCTGTGTCGGATCCGGAAGGAGCCAACGTCCGAGTGCCATCACTGTGATGCGAGCGAGGACACAGAGCTGCACACGCTGACCGAGTGCCCGGCGTGGGACACGCCGAGGCGGGTCCTAGTGGCGGCTCTAGGGGTGGGAGTCCTCACACTCGTCACATTGCTCACAGCGATGGTACGATGCGCAAACGCTTGGGGTGCGGCCGCCTCCTTCTGCGAGCAAGTAATGCTCGAGAAGGAGGCGGCCGGTCGGGTCCGGACCAGACTCCGGGCCCGGGAAGCCCGTGCAGAGCGAAGGCGAACCGGACGTCGGAGGTCGCAGAACGACCTCCGTCCTCCATGAGCGCTGGCCTGGGGGTGACCGGTGGAGCCGCCTGTCACCCTAGCAGAAGCAGGCCGCGGCGGCGGCGCAAAGTGCGCCTCCCCGTAACCGGGGCTAGATGGGGACATTTTGGTCCCCACAACCCGAAGGGGGCCATCTCGAAAGAGATGGTCCTGGGTCTGTCGGGGTGCGAGAGATATGCTTTTGGCAATCTCACCTCCGGCAACCAAGGACCCAAGATGGCGTGCGTTTTAGTCGGTTCGAGTCCGACATAATCACCTCCACCGGCTCTGTGGAGGTGGTATCCGTGGGGATTTATCGCACGATAAAAAAAAAAAAAAAAAAAAAAAAAAAAAACACACACACACACACACACACACACACACACACACACACACACACACACACACACATACACACACAGACACGTCAAACTTATAACACCCCGTCGTTTTTGCGTCGGGTCGGGGGTTAAAAATAGCCATTACAATATCATCCCGTAGTTTCTCTACCCAAAATTGAAATCCTGACACAGCACTTTTGTCCGCCATTCGGACACAAACGGCATCCATTTACCACAGGCCCACTCTTCCGAGAGGGCCGTTAGTCAGCCCTGGAGGGATGTGTCACGTAAACGGTACACACGGCTGACCCCTGAGCGATAATATACGAGGTGCACACATTGGGATATGGGTATTATTCTGCTTGACATACCTACATGTACATACGTATATTCACGCTTATAAATTCACGAAGCTATAGGTAGCTGTGTGTTAACATATTTCGGTAGCTTCGTGGTTAATCGTGATTGAAAACTTTCACATCCTATTAATATTATAAACGCGAAAGTTTGTGAGTATGGATGAACTTTATAATAATATAGTTTATAAATCAGAATAACACATAGGCTAAATATCATCTTGCTACTACTCAAGGAAACGGTGCAGTGATCATTAATGTCAACAAATTCGGCCGGCATCGGAATATATGCAGAATTGACAGTGTGGTTATTTCTGTTGCTGTTTAGATAACTATATCATTGTATATGAGGGTGCAGCGGGAGCGGGATGGCTGGCTGTGGCTGTTCTCCATCCGACAGTAAAAATACAGCCCAAGATAAAGAGCCCGCTAGAAGGCATTAGGCTCGCCCCCTATTACATCGTGCGACTGAAAATTAAAATTGGCGAAACTTGGGTGCGAATATATCTCTGCCTTCCACTGATGGACTTTTTATTATTAGTAGGAGTAGGAAGGATTAAGAGGCACCTATAACAATCCCTCTCTTTCTCTCATCATGCATGTCATGTCGCCGTATTTTAAATAATTAAAATATTATCAGCTCGAGCGGCGACCACAGACAAGGTATTTAATCCATATCCATACTAATATTATAAATGCGAAAATAACTCTGTCTGTCTGTCTGTCTGTATGTTGCGCTTTCACGCCTAAACCACTGAACCGATTTCGATGAAATTTGGTATAGGGGTAGATTAGACCATGAGAAAGGACATAGGCTATGTTTGGTCGCGATAACCGACATCCACGCGGGCGGAGCCGCGGGCAAAAGCTAGTATTATTAATACTACTACTAAAAATACTATATTAAAATATAGTAATTTAGATAGTTAAAATAAAAAAAAATCTGCGGTAGCCTAGTGGTATGGGTAATGGACTGCTGAGACGAGGTCTCGGGTTCGATCCCAGGTTTACCATGGCACACACCAATGACTTTTCGATGCTTTCCGAAGTTATGTGTGTATTTATCGCAGGTTTATAAGTGCCCGATTAATGGCAATAGGCTCGCCACCTATTACATTGGGACCTAAACATAAACTGGCGAAATGTGGGTGCTAGCACCTCTGCCTACCCCTTCGGGGAACACAGGCGTGAGTTTATGTTATGTTATGTTATGTAAAATATTATCAGCTCGAGCGGCGACCACAGACAAGGTATTTAATCCATATCCATACTAATATTATAAATGCGAAAGTAACTCTGTCTGTCTGTCTGTCTGTCTTTCTGTCTGTCTGTCTGTATGTTACGCTTTCACGACAAAACCACTAAACCGATTTTGATGAAATTTGGTATAGGGGTAGATTAGATCTTGAGAAAGGACATGGGCTATGTTTGGGCGCGATAACCGACATCCACGCGGGCGGAGCCGCGGGCAAAAGCTAGTAATTATATATCTTGAACGCATCGTTGCGGACATTCAAGTGCTCGCCGACTGAGTAGGAGTTGTGGGGAGGTACACCACATGTCACTGGTATTGTATTTTTTTTTGTTATTTCCTTATAAACACAGTGGGTACCTATCCATTTTTCCTGTCATGTATTGGGTATTATATACAGATTTGTTTTGTTATCTTTACGGTTTTTTTTTAAATTTGGATTTTGTAATGTGTGCGATTAGTTCACAATAAAAACATTTTTTATTTCTTTCTCTCTCTCTCTAAACATCTCATCTTATCATCAAAACATGTTGTACAAGTACAAGCTCGCAGCAGTAGCATCCCGTGCTATATTCAAAATACATCCAAGAAACGTGAACTGCGCGTATAGAATACATTTTAGGTCCAAGATATAAACATTCTAACCGTAGTGTCACAATACATACATTCGGAAACCTAATTTATGTAAGGAAGAATATTTCAAAACTTCCAAGAGTTTGTGACAGGCACTATACCAGCTAGAACCAAGCGTTTCAGTGACTCATTCCTATGCCGCACCATTAAGACCTGGAACTCCCTGCCAGCTCACGTGTTTCCTTCTTCCTACAGTCCCGGGTCCTATAAGCGGGGCGTGAAAAGGCATATATTGAGGTTCTCGAGCTTTATTTTCTCGAGCTTCTGACTTCTTATTTGAACAATAGAATTCAGAGGGTCAATGTTAACGGTACATGTTCAGCAGGATCTGTGGTTTCGTTGGGCGTTCCGCAGGGTTCGATACTTGGACCATTTTTATTTCTAATTTACATAAATGACCTTCCCTACTATGTAAGGGACAATAATAGTATTATTTTATTTGCTGACGATACTTCGTTAATTTTCAAAATTAAAAGGCAACACGATAATTATGACGAAGTGAATGGTGCAATCAAAAGAGTGGTCCATTAGTTTAATATAAATAATCTTTGCCTTAATGAGAACAAAACTAAATGTATTAAATTTACTCTGCCTAATGTTGCTCAGGTAGAAACCAATGTACAACTCAATGGACAATTGTTGAGCCTTGCGGAATCGACAGTGTTCTTAGGATTGAGTATTAACGCTAAACTTCAGTGGGGTTCACATATAGAAAAAATAGCTAGTAGATTAAGCTCAGCTTCCTATATATGCTGTAAAAAAGATTAGGACTTTTTTATTTCAGCTATTTTCATAGTACTATGAGCTACGGAATTCTCCTTTGGGGTAATTCCGCAGATTTAAACACAATATTTGTCTTGCAAAAGCGGGCTGTGCGAGCTATTTATAATTTGGGCCCAAGAGTCTCCCTCCGAGATAAGTTTAAAGAGATAAATATTCTAACCGTAGTGTCACAATACATTTTTGAAAACTTAATGTATGTCAGGAAAAATATTGCAAAATTTCCAAGACTTTGTGACAGGCACAATATAAATACTAGAAATAAAAGCAATCTTGTAGTTTGTCATAGCAGACTCCATAAAATAAGCAATTCTTTCCAGGGCAACTGTATACGCTTTTTCAACAAGCTTCCTAATGAAATCAGAGATTTACCTATTAATAAATTTAAAAATACAGTAAAGAGCCAACTATGCCAGAAAGGCTATTATAAAATCCAAGAATATTTAAACGATAAACAAGCTTGGAAATGAGCTGTTCGCTCAGCTATGCTGCTCAAGCAAAACATTGTATCTAGACTATAAGTTTTAGGTTAAGTAAATGTTTTGTAAATAGACCAAAAAAAAAAATGCCCGCTGAGTTTCTTGCCGGAGTCTTCTCAGGTCTGGGCCGCGTTTCGAACCGGTGCACGGTGGTCCATTTACTAGTATTAGTTAGTATTTAATATTTACTTTATGTTGACGTTTTGTAAGTACCGATTTAATGGTCTATGCAAGATAAATTATTTAGAATTTTGAATTTTGAGGCCGTCAAGCGGAGTGCTACCACTGTTAACATGGTACGGTACATGTTTCCGATGGTGACCCTCTTTCCGAGACTTTGCCTTTGCTTAACATCAGGCGAGGTGAAGTCAAATTGACGTGTCCTATATAAAAAAAAATACAAGACATAACAACAATCTTGCAGTTTGTGATAGCAGACTCCATAAAATAAGTAATTCTTTCCAGGGCAACTGTATACGCTTCTTTAACAAGCTTCCTAATGAAATTAGAGATTTACCTGTAAATAAATTTAAAAATGCAGTTAAGAGTAAACTGTGCCAGAAAGGCTATTATAAAATCCAAGAATGTTTAGACGATGAACAAGCTTGGAAATGAGCTGTTCGCTCAGCTATGCTACTCAAGCAAATCACTGTATCTAGACTTTTAGTATTAGACTAAGTAAATGGTTGTAAATAGACCAAAAAAGGGTTCTGACTGGAGTTTTCTCAGCTCTGAGCCGCGTTTCGAACCGGTGTGGTCCATTTGCTAAACTAGTCTTTAATATTTATTTTTATATTGACGTTTTGTTAGTGCCGATATAATGGTCTATGCAGAATAAATCATCTTAGCGTTGTATCTTAATTTTAATGTGACCCAAAATTATTGAATATTATCAATAATCTAATCAATAGATCTAACCCCCTAACCGACAAGAGGTTCTTTTCTAGCTGCAAATTTCCATACATCCATCTTGCACGACCTTTCAATCCACCCTCCTATTGTGGCCACATATCAGGGAACAAATTGACAGGACAAGGGTTCAACAAATACCTTTCTTTATTGCTTCCGCGCTGATGGATTGGTGCCATGTGGAGTCATGGAGGTGACAATGACGTAATATGTATCCGTTCGGGAATATCGAAGGTTTTTTAATTTAACGCCGGGTACATATCAACAGATTGAAGGTGAATGTTGGTGAACGAATAAAAATGCAAATGAACTAGTGTAAATATCATAATGAAATGAAATGGAATTTGCCATAAAATGTTGGACAGTTTCTATTTTAGTATTCATAAATAACTAAAAAAAGTCGCGCAGCGGGCTATGGAGTGAGTATGCTTGGAGTTTCTTTGAAGGATAGAATGCGAAATGAGGTCATTCGACACAAAACCAAAGTTACCGACAGAATAAGCAAGCTCAAGTTGCAATGGGCTGGCCACGTCTGTCGAAGGACCGAGTCCTAGAGTGGAGACCTCGAGTAGGCAAACGCAAGGTAGGACACCCCCTAACCAGGTGGTCTGACGACCTGAAAAAGGTGGCTGGGACAGACTGGATGCGGAAGGCGGAGGATCGGGTGAAATGGCGTAGATTGGCAGAGGCCAATGTGCGGCAGTGGACTGCGGTGGGCTAATAGATTGATATTATCTTATGTTGTAACCTCAGAGCTTAGAGATTTCTTCTGAGTAGGCTTAACCGATTTTTATTAGAATGGCTGCTGTCTGACCACGCAACTCTGAACCCTAGAGGAATTTATTTGGTTCCCCAGACGTGGTATTGTCGAAAAGTAATTATTTTTTAATCTAAAGATGAAACCCTTCGACTCCCTAACACGATAAGTTACCCGTGCTGTATGTTTGATGAATCCCACTCGATTTCATTCGTTTGCCTACATTCCGTTGGTGTGTACCCAGTACTAGGCTTACATTTATTTCTTTACTAGCTTTTGTCCGCGGCTCCGCCCCGCGTAGATACCGGTTATCGCGACCAAACATAGCCTATGTCCTTTCTCAAGGTCTAATCTACCCCTATACCTACCTATACCTATATCGAATTTAATCAAAATCAGTTCAGTGGTTTAGTCGTGAAAGCGTAGCATAACAGACAGACAGACACAGACAGACATAGTTATTTTCGCATTTATAATATTAGTATGGATCCAATCCAGCTCATTAAATTTTTTGGAGTGGTTTCACATCGATAGCGTAATAACCGGGGTATGAACTCCTCACCTCTTGATCATACGTCTGACATCTTAACCACTAGGTTACAAGCGCTACAAGATACAAATTCAGCGCATCCTGAAGGTATTACCTACACCATGTTTACAAAATACGTGCTCCATTATTGCGAAGCTAGTTGTAAGCTCCCCATTCTGAAGGATTAATGATACGAGATAGCATCGTAGATTCGTATTAAGATAATTATATAATTAATGAATGTAATTAATGTTCAGTAATTTCAGGCAACCAGCCGCAAAACAGACAGATAAACTAATAGGATAACTTCTTTTTTTTCGTGCGGAAATCCCCTAGGATACCTCCCCCGCCGGAGCCAGAAGGGGAGGTTACGTCGGACTCGAACCAACTGAAACCGCACGCCGACTGAGGGTCGTGGTGCTAGGCCGGAGGTGAGGTTGTCTTCGACATATCCCTCGCACTCCGGCTGACCCAGGGCCATCCCTTACGGTCGGGCCCTCCTCGGAATAGGATAACTAGTTATAGCGCGGCTTCACTCGCGTTTAATTTTGATCTCGTTCCAATACGAATGAGTTTCAGATATAAATGTTTTAAGACATAGCCCGTTTATAAGAGGTATTCCTCGAAGCGCCACAGTTTTGAGGCGCACCAAATGAGGCGCACCATTTTTATTCTTCGGAGCGCACCAAATATAAATACCCGATGATGTACCTATTATAAACTGTAATAAATAAATGTAATGTAAAAAATAAGTCCCACTTAAGCGTTTCATTTTTCCCGGTGTATTTCGAAATTTCGAAAAGTTAGCATAAAAATCATTCAAATATAAATAAACTAGCTTTTGCCCGCGTGGATGTCGGTTATCGCGACCGAACATAGCCTATGTCCTTTCTCATGGTTTAATCTACCCCTATACAAAATTTCATCAAAATCGGTTTAGTGGTTTAGGCGTGAAATCGTAACATACAGACAGACAGACAGACAGACAGAGTTTCTTTCGCATTTATAATATTAGTATGGATTTATAATATCTACTAATAAAAATAACTAATGTTTTTTTGTATTGTAAATGGTGACTCGTGCCGAGACTTTGCGTTTAGTTTACCATCAGGCGAGGTGAAGTCAAACTGATATGTCCTATTTAAAAAATATATGTTTACTGTCCAATCGAGAATAAGTCATTAGGGACCTTAGGGCCTTAGAGTTTAGGGTCCTACTCAGACATCTTTACTGAAAAAAAAAACCTAAGTATAAAATTCCCGCCTACTTATTTGAGGAAAAAAAAACTTTCAAAACCCAATGATGATATCAAATACATAGGGAAAAATGAATCTTCTCGGGCGGGACTCGAACCTACGATGTTTCACTTACAGGGGGAATGCCTGAATTTATACCTATGTATACGATTTGTACAGTTAGCATACTTAATTGACAACCTCTGTGGTGTGGCGGTAGTGCACGCGACTGGCATGCAGGAGGCGCGGGTTCGATCCCCGCTCTGTGCAAATATTTGTATGTATGAATATGCATTGGTCTGGGTGTTTCCATGCATAATATGTATGTATTTACAACAAAAAAAAAGTATCTAAGTATGTTTATCCGCATTCTAGATTCCATAACACAAGCTAATTAAGCTTACCATGACTCTAGATAGCGTTGTGTAGAATGTTGTGGAATATTTATTATTAATGCTGTAAAATTCATCCAAGGACGTTAGTTGTAAAAAGTTTAAGCCAAGGACAATTTAACTTCTAAAATGCAAAGTTAGTTTATGTTTAAACTAAATTATTAGTAGTCACCATAAATAACGATGTAGTTCAGTATTTGAATAACTAATAGGGAGAATTAATAGTAAGTAATTTCAGCGGCCGACCATTACGAATTGTACGGGCAGATAAAGTTCTAGGTTAGCCGGCCATTATCTGTTACACAGAGTAAACAGAATATTAATATCGGCTTGACTAAAGAGTAGACTAGTGGTATGGGTAATGGACTGCTGAGACGAGGTCTCGGGTTCGATCCCAGGTTTACCATGGCACACACCAATGACTTTTCGATGCTTTTCGAAGTTATGTGTGTATTTATCGCAGGTTTATAAGTGCCCGGTTAATGGCAATAGGCTCGCCACCTATTACATTGGGACCTAAACATAAACTGGCGAAATGTGGGTGCTAGCACCTCTGCCTACCCCTTCAGGGAATACAGGCGTGAGTTTATGTTATGTTATGTTATGCTAAAGAGTTCATGCGGTTTGTGCCAATGTTTAAATATAGAACCATCTTTTAGTTTTAAACTAGCCTGTGCCCGAGACTCCACCCGCGTGTTTGTTTGCTATCGTGACTTTTGGTCTTAACTACGGTCCTACTCAACTGATTGCTATCGAATAAATGTAATATTTGAATTCTAACTGGAAATCCAAATAAAATATGTACGCTTTATTTCTAACCGATCTCTTTCAAACAAAAAACTGCAGTAAATCAGGTCTAGAGACCAAACGAAAAAAAATTCATTCATTTATCCTGAGTGCAGAATCGTTAAAATAACATACATACCAACCTACTCACGCCAGTAAATCCCGGGAGGGGTCGGCAGAGGTATATTAACATACACGTTTCGCCAAGTACCTATATATAATTTTCGGTCCCACGTATTAGGGAACGAGCCTATTGCCGTCTAGTGGGCACTTTGTCTTGGACTGTAGTTTATTGTCGGATGGAGAACAGCCCTATCCCTTAGTCACCTTTTACGACACCCACAGAAAGAGCTGGGGTGGCCCTATTCTGCTCCACCAACACGGCAATGTACCAACTGTGTAGTGTAAAACCCAAATGCTTTTCTTTAAATATTTCCAATGTTCAGACACGCACGAGCCATTTATAATTTTTACCCGACTACGGCGAAGCCAAACGGAGGGTTATGATTTGGACAGGCTATGTATGTATGTATGTATGTATGTATGTTCATTTGTTCCCTCATAGCTCCTCAACTACTTATTAGAACTAGACAAATGAGGTATCGTTATAAGCGGCTTGATGGTTCGATGGTTATAGGCTATGTGACGTGTCACTCAATTTTGTATGGCGCCCTCTAGCGCTCAGAAGGTATTGAGTTCAAAAATAAATTTGAGATAAATATGCCGTGTTTAGTATCAAATGAAAGGGCTTAATGAACACATTTTAAATATGTATAAATGATTAGCTTTACCTTGTCCCAAAATAATTTAAATAAAAAATAAAGTTAAAACTAAAACCCGACTACTGAAAAATCACGCTCTAAAAAGTGACAAACAAGAAAATATCAAGGATAGCCGTGGTCGTATGCCACTTACAGTAACAGAACAATAGGTATATTCTAGGGAAAAGTGGCATACGACCACGGCTATCCTTGATATTTTCTTGTTTGTCACTTTTTAGAGCGTGATTTTTCAGTAGTCGGGTTTTAGTTTTAACTTTATATAATATTAAAGATAGATGCTGTATTATCTGTGCTCAATATTTATATGGTTAACCGAAAACTCCTTACTGTTTTTGCTGATATAATTTGAATAACAAACTTTTCCATCTGCGATGCTATATTGTCTATGGTCAATTAAAAAAATATTATACCGCGTTTTTTAGAACGTTGTGCACGTTAAAAAAGTTTATTTATATTGAACGAACGTCGTTAGTTTTGACACAACAGAATTAGCGTCAATAAAGCGGTTTAGTACCTCAGCAATATCGAAAGAAATCCCTACCCTGTAGTACCAGTAGTAAATCACCATGTTAGGGTCCAACAAAAAGTATCACCCATAAATATTATTCAGTCGTAACGCGAACAAAGTCGGGGTACTTACATATACATACATCTATAGATGAATAGAAGGTTGTCTAGTGACCCGATACGTTATAGTAGCTCTATGTTGCATACGAGAGTGATTTCCGAACCCTGTTACTGTGGGGCCACTAAACGAGAGGATGTTTAAAATATCATAGACTTTGAATGAATTTTACAGCATTAAGTATGCTAACTATATAAATCGAATACATAGGGAAGAAGAAGAAAATCGGTAGATGACTCCACTGTCGCCTTAAAGACATATAAAATGGGAAATTTGAATCACCTCGGGCGTGTCTTGGTAGCCAAATTGGTCAAGGCATTCCCCCTGTAAGGGAAAGACTGCCGGTTCGAGTCCCGCCCGAGAAGATTCTTTTTCCCCTTTTTATAAACTTGACAAGACTTTTTTATAAACCAACTAGCTTTTGACCACGGCTCCGCCCGCGTGGAAGTCGGCTAAAAAATCGAAAAAATTCTCAAAACACGTAGGTGTACGAAGTTTCATGCTTCTACCTTTGAAAATGACGAATTTTCCATACAAACGTTTATTACCTATTTTACCCTCTTAGGACCTAGTTAGATTACACTGATACACGTGTTCATTTATTTTTTTAAAGACAGGTTTATGAAATTTAGTGTATCTTGCTCTGAAAATGACGGACTTTCTTACAAACTTCCATCCCTTATCCCCCTTTAGTAGCAGAATTTCCAAAGATCCTTTCTTAGTGAATGCTTACATCATAAAATGCATCTACTGACAAAATTTCAACTTTGTAGGTCCAGCGGTTTAAGCTCTGCGTTGATGAATCAGTCAGTCAGTCAGTCGGTCGGGACAAGCAATTTTATTATGTTGTGCAATTTAACCGCAGTTCTCATGGCCACATACATACGCTTTTACAGCGCTACTGAACACATACGCATACTTTATTCGATTCACATATTTTTCCTGGGAGCGGAGTCTCGTTCAGAAACTTAGGTAACAGCGTTTTGTCAAGTGATTTATCTCGTCTGGATAGTAGCAGTTTGGATGCATACATTGTCTGAATAATAGGCACGTTTTCTCACTTTTTTCAAAACGGCTTTTCTACACCTCGCCTAATGGTAAGCTAAAGGCAAAGTCTCGGAAAGAGGGTCGTCATTGGAGTCGGTCATCGTAAACATGTACTATGTTAACTGTGGTGGCAATCAGCTTGACGGCCTCATTAGATGCCTTTTCATTCACGCCCCGTATAAAGGACCCGGGAGTGTAGGAAGAAGGAAACACGTGAGCTGGCAGAGAATTCCAAGTCTTCTTGATATATTAAAATAGAAATAAACTTTAAAAAGATGCACTTAGCTAGATAAAAGCACTTAGCGATGCTGGGCTAGAAAGCTTTTTAATAGTGCACTTCTTTTGACACGTCATTATAAGTTAACTTTGCCTAATGGTAAACTAAAGGCAAAGTCATGGGAAAGATGGTTACCATTACAGACACGAACAATATTACTTAATTTTAAATTGAGCGAAATTAATGCAACTTAAATACAAAGCGTGGGGGGTATATACAGAAAAAATTACTAGTAGATAGCGGACCGATGGCTTTGTCAATGCATAGCAATGATGAGTCACCGTCACCGTCGACACAGACAGCGATCGCTAATGCAATAGGTACGCCCATACCGTGCGATGCACCACCGGCACGGACACCGGAGATAATATGCAACAGCGGTCTCTCGAGTAATGTGGTAGCAAACAAACATATTGGCGAAGTCAATGTTAGGGCGACTCCGCCCCCGCCAGTTCGTAGTGAGTCTTTTGCAGAGGTAACGAAACGTCCTAAAGATGGTGATTGGACATTAGTGAAGAACAAAAAGAGTTTGAAAAATAAGTTTATTGCTAAAAGAGGTAATGCTAGTATAACATCCGGCGAAAATACGAAGTTTAAGGCAGCTGAAACCAGAGTTCCATTGTTTATTTCTAATGTGCATAAAGATGTGGCCGAACAGGATATTATAGACTATATTCACCAAAAGACCGGCGAGACAGTTTCCTTAGTAAAAATAAAAATGAAAATAGAAAGAGATTACAACGCATATAAAGTTTTTGTTATTAAGTATAAAATGGATTTATTTTTGGACGATAAACTGTGGCCATCGGGTATTTCAAAAATTTTATCAATTTTAGAGACAGTGCGGCGAATACAAATAAATCACTTAATGGATAGGTTTCCTGAGAAAAACTGTAAACTAATAAGTTTTAATTGCAAATCCATTAAGAGATCCGTGGAAGGCGTTAGGCAGTTATGTAAGTCAGCTGATGTGGTGGCCTTACAGGAAACGTGGCTTTGGCCAGATGAGCTGCCATTTCTCAGTACGATCGACGACGAGTTCAGCGCCGCGGGTACGTCTGCAATAGACCCCTCCGTCGGCCTAATTAAGGGTAGGCCATATGGTGGCGTCGCCTTATTGTGGAGAAAGAGTGCGTTTGAATCAGTGTCAGTGATAACGTGTGAAAATGTTCGGATTGTGGCAATTAAAATAACTGTAAGTCAAAGATCAAGTATTATTTTCAGTGTATACATGCCTACAAACCGTAGGAGAAATATTACCTTGTTCACGGAGTGTCTTCGTGAGGCACAATCCATTATAGAGATTGAAAAAAATTGTGGAGTTGAGGCTTTTTACATACTGAGTGACTTTAATGCACACCCAAGAAAAAGATTTTATAACGAGCTTGTAAACTTTTGTACCGATCACCTGTGTTATTGTGTCGATGTGGATATATTAGGTCTTCACTCGGACACATTTACCTATCGTAGTGATTCACATGGCTGCTTGAAGTGGTCGGATCACTGTATTGTCACGGAATTAGCACTGACAACAGCCTTAAAAAAATGTGGGTTAAAAATGACGTATACTGGTCTGACCATTTTCCACTTATTGTCGAATGTAATCTTTCCAAATTAAATAGAATGGTGTCATCGTGTACATTAGAGAAAAATCTCAATATGCGTGTTATATGGGGTGTCAGACAGCCGGAGCAAGTGGATAGGTATAGGGACATATGCAACTCGGGACTTCGAGACATAGACTTCCCTATGGAGCTAAGGCCATGTTGTGATTCATCATGTCAAAATACTGATCATCGTATAATAATTGATAAATTATATAATGACATAACCGGTTTGCTTGCTGAGGCTGCTATACAAAGCTATGTAGAAAAACGTATCTGTAAACGGAAACATATTACCGGGTGGAATAAGTACGTCGCGAGCGCTCACGGGGAGGCGAGATCTAAGTTTCACATATGGGTACTAGCAGGGAAACCGAGTAGTGGTGTTATTTATAATAAAATGTCTGAATCACGTAAGATATTCAAATCTAAATTGACATGGTGTCAAAACAGACAGGAACAGATAAAAATGGACATACTTGCTTCAAATCACACCGCGAAAGATTTTAGTAAGTTCTGGAAGAATACCAGGAAACTAAATGACAAGACAAGTCTTCCCGTGAGCGTTGGCGGCGCTTATGATCATAAAATTATTTCTAATATGTTTAGAGAACAGTTTACGGTGCAGTCTCCCGTGAACTCAACATCCTGTGGGGGGTTTGATGATGGGGCCGGTGTGACTAAAAAACTCAATTTATTTTCCGTAAAAAGCGTGACTCGAGTTATAAGTAACATGCAAAGGGGCAAATCACCCGGTCACGACGGCCTCAGCATTGAACACTTTAAATATGCTGGTGTACACCTGCCAAGAGTGCTGGCAATGCTTTTTAATCTGTGCATGGGTCACTCTTACTTACCCGAATCACTTATGCGTACCATAGTAGTACCGATAATTAAAAACAGAACGGGTGACTCATCCGACAAAAGTAATTATCGGCCCATCTCACTTGCAACTACTACAGCGAAGGTGCTTGACGGTCTGCTAAATGGTATTCTCGAAGATCATGTGCACTTACATGATGCCCAGTTCGGCTTTAAACCTAGCTTATCGACGGAAAGTGCTATTTTGAGCTTAAAGCATACCGTCAGGTACTATACTGATAGGAGGACGCCGGTATACGCGTGCTTCCTAGACCTGTCAAGGGCTTTTGACTATGTAGTGTACGACCTTCTGTGGGAGAAACTATGTGGTGCAGGTGTGCCGGCGGACACTGTCTCCCTCCTCAAGTATTGGTACTCAAACCAGAAAAACCACGTGAGATGGGCCGGTACGTTGTCGGATGAATACAGGTTGGAATGCGGCGTCAGACAGGGGGGATTAACCTCGCCACTGTTATTTAATTTGTATGTCAACCAGCTTGTCGAGCGACTCAGCTGCACTCATGTCGGCTGCTATATTGACGGTACCTGTGTCAACAATTTTAGTTATGCAGATGACATGGTGCTGTTGGCTCCCTCGATTAATGCGTTGAGGATGCTGTTGAGTGTATGTGAGGCATACGCGGAGACGCATGGTCTTCAGTATAATTCGAAGAAAAGTGAATTACTTGTATTTCAGCTAGGCCAACGTCGATCGGTGCCTCCTGTATACCTTAACGGCGTTGCCCTGAAGCTGGTTGACAAATTTAAATATCTAGGTCATATACTGACTAATGACCTCAAAGATGATGAGGACATAGAGAGAGAGCGCAGGGCGTTGGCGGAGAGAAGCAATATGCTGGCTCGCAGGTTCACTCGATGCACAGTACCAGTTAAGATATCGCTTTTTAAGGCATATTGTCAATCTTTTTACTCGAGTGGCCTGTGGGTGAGTTACACGCAGCGATCCTACAACACCCTGCGTGTCCAGTACAACAATGCTTTCAGAATGTTGTTGGGGCTGCCGCGGCGCTGCAGTGCCTCCGGAATGTTTGCCGAATGCAAACAGACGGGTTTAAGGCGATAATCCGCAAAAAAGCTGCTTCCCTGCTGCAGCGCTTGCGCAGCACGAACAACAGCATTCTGAAAGTCATTGCTCACAGGTTTGACTGCCCTATCCAAAAACATTGGGTAAGGGTTGTAAACGGCAATGTATGAATTTGTATTTCTTTAATACTAACAATACTAAAATAATTTTAAGCAAATTGTTACTAATATATTAACCCTATGGACTGAAACTATGGTCTGAAATAAATGATTATTTAATTTAGTTTAATTAAATTTAATGTTTCGCTCTCAGTAAATTCAGAATCATAATTAAAATGTTTAATATTAGTATTTTATTAGAAATAAGACACACAGTTACACAAGTATAACATAACTTAATCATGAATTTATTTACTTAACTATTATAAATGGGCGATCTTCTTCTTCAGGTTGTCCATTTGGTTCACAAATTTGTCACTTATTTCGACCGGGTTGGTACCACCGTGCACAAGTGCGAAAAACCCTCCATAGTAATCCAATCTCGGTTGGATTGCGTTCAGGGATCAGCAAGTGCATAGCCGGGCCGAGGTGATGGTAGTCGCAGCACTAGTTAGACCGGTGGGTTTTGGCGTAGTCTAGTGGGGTGTGACGCGGGGCGTCGCGCCGGGCAGGGAGACCTGTAGAAACGGTGGTGCCGCTGGCGGCCCGCGGCATAGTACAGGGCCCCAACTGGGACTAACCACCCTGGGAGGCTGCCCCACCAAGTCGCGCATAATCCCGATATGGCTCGTCGTGCCGGTTGGCGACCGGACGGGAGCCCGGTGACCATATTCGGGGGGGTACGGGAGCCCTTCCGTTCGGCGCGTCGGCTCTCGTAACGCCTCACATTCATAGATAAAACCAATCTCCCATGTTTTGTCACGCGGTGCTGCGGCGACAATCACCTCTTTTTCATTAAAAGTGTATCATTGCAAGTGCCGCGTGAATCACAGTGTAATAAATTGAACATAATTATCTAAATTAAAAATTGTTGAAAGAATTCTAGGCTAAGCAATAATTCTTATATTGGGACAGCAGTCACAGATACTTCAAACTTGACTGTTTATCTGGAGGTGCGGTCTACAGTTCACTGTAGGTATGTCATTGGGAACGGCAATATATAAAACTAGCCTTTACTCGCGGCTCCGCCCGCGTGGATGTCGGTTATCGCGACATAGCCTATGTCCTTTCTCAACCTTACCTCTATACCAAATTTCATCAAAATCGGTTCAGTGGCTTAGGCGTGAAAGCTTAACATACATACAGACAGACAGACAGAGTTACTTTCGCATTTATAATATTAAGTATGGATTTAACTAAGATAAATCTACAGCCCGGATTGTATCTAATATCATCGGATGAACCAAAACACTGTTTACTTATCATATAAAAAGATACAAGTATCATCGTGAACAAATCTACCCTCGAACCATCTGCGAAAGAGTCCTCTTCAACTCAGGCAGCCTTTCCGCCTCGAATGCCTGACCTTGGCTCACTCGAGCCTCTTTGAGCCACATAATGGCACTCGGCCCTCTTCCCACTGAAAGAGGGGACGAAACGAGTGTATTTTCATGCTCGCTTGCCTTTGGATCTCGCGAGCTTTTATACACACTTTTATAAAGTAGTATGCATGCTTTTGTAGTACTTTATTGCTAGTAGGATATTATTTCGTCGGTAGCTTAGTCGTCCTGGCCATTACACTACCGAAGTGAACCCAATCCTAACACAAGCAATTTAGCTTAGCTGGAGGGGTTAGAATGAATATTAGTAATTTCGGTTCTAATATTCTTGAAACAAAAACTTGTATTATTTGTAAACAACATTTGTATAGTGGTTGAGGCGTGAAAGCGTAACATACAGACAGACAGACAGACAGACAGACAGACAGACAGTTACTTTCGCATTTATAATATTAGTATGGATTTCAATGCAAATAAATTACACTTACACCAACCCATTCTTAAAAATATTTATACTAAGCTTCGGTTTCACGTAATAGGGAACGAGCTTATTACTCATAGTATAAAATAGTTCGGGACTTCACACGATATAAATATATTTTTTTTTAGTCTGTTCGACATTCAAGTCGTGACCACGGATGCTGTAACGCACCCGAAACGTCGACAAAAATGAGTTTTCCAAAATTTATCGAGTGAAGTCCCAAACTATACGCAGTTTATACACCGCGATACTCAGTTTAAACATAACATGAGTTTATTACTGTCAAGCAGATACTTTGTCATAATAAGGCAGTTTTCTACCGTCTCTACCATGGTGAATGTTCTGACGAGCTCTTCCAATTAGTCCCACCCTCTCCTTTCCTTCACAGGACGACACGTGCAGGGCTAAGATGCTATCCATTTACGGTGCAGAGTATACCTGCTAGAACCAAGCGTTTCAGTGATTCATTCCTATGCCGCACCACTAAGACCTGGCATTCCCTGCCAACTCACGTGTTTCCTTCTTCCTACAGTCCCGGGTCCTTTAAGCGGGGCGTGAAAAGGCATCTAATGAGGCCGTCAAGCTGAGTGCCACCACTGTTAACATGGTAAATGTTTACGATGGTGACCCTCTTTCCGAGACTTTACCTTTAGCTTAACATTAGGCGAGGTGAAGTCAAATTGACGTGTCCTGTAGGTATAAAAAAAAAAGGCTAATGTTTACTATCTGATGAAAAACAGCTCTATCCCTTAGTCACCTTCTATGACCCCCACGAGCAGATGAAGTGGCCCTTTTCTACCCCACTGGGAAGAAACACGACATTTGAATGTTTTTGACGTCATCAGTTAAAAAAATATGGCTCCGAAATATAACAATGTCTAAAGACGGATGAAATAAATTAGAATGTTGAGCGACGTAGCCTTTTAAACAGGGCTTTTTGTTTTAATACCTTCATTAATATTTATTGCTAATTGTAGGAGTTTGCAGAGATTTTTTCTGAAATAACAACTGTTGTTATAATTGTGTCCCTGGTCCGTTAGAGGCTTGGTTTTCTTAAATAAAACCGAAGGCCTTTAGAATGGTCAGTTCTAAATCCTAATATATCTGAAGACAGATTGTATAGACAATCTGTCAATCTGTACTCAGATAAATCTACATTCAGGACTGAGTATTGTTCTAAAATATGGGCCTAAGGCCCGCCACTGTGTTTAAAACCTATGGTATGATGCCAATGTGATTGTTTTAGTTACAATACATCGGGTAGACTTTGGAAAGAACTTTTGCAGGAGGTAGAAAATTTAATATTTATTATTCTTTTAGCATTATGGGTACAGTTTTGTGGGTACAGAATAGAAGCACTCTCGAGAACGAGTGCTAGTTTGTGTGGTCATGTGCGGCGGGGTTTAGTAGAGCCCGGTTGCCGGCTTTGCCTCGGAATAGCTACATTTGTAATACCCCCATTTGCAGTGCCATCTTCCGATGCAGACAAAAATCTGTCTAAAATATCCATCTGTGAAGCGGATTGCATAAAGCTCAATCGTTGCAGAACTTTTTGAGTTTTGGAAGCATACACAAACGAAATTAATAATTATTTATATTAAAGTAAAGCCAACGAAGCGAGAGAAAAAAGGTAAACAAAGTTTCAGCGGTTCCAAACATTTATCAATTCAAGCGCATTCCAGACAGGAATGAAATTGCTCATAAGATGGTGGATCTGTCAGCACAGCAGTGCTGACAGCTTTCCTGTACTTCAAAACACGCAATGACAGCCGTCGCACGGCCATTGTCGCGTACGTGTGACGTGTGCGACAAGGACAGAGAAAATAATCGCTATACTCCGTCCATTATATTATTGTATTTTAGACAGCTCACTGACAGTGGTCGGTATAACTTTGTTCTAGCGTCAAGTCCTGAAAATCCTAACAAAAATTAGGCGCCAATACGTCATTTTTCATTGACATCGTCACGTCAGCCAGAAAGCAATTTTAGGGATGTAATTAGTCAATCGACTGTGTTTTTATGTTATGTTTTTTAACTTGAAAATGTCACAATTGATATCGACTACAGAAAATATTTTTTTTTTAAATATTACTTAACTGGCGATTTTTAACCAATTTCTAAACAACAATTCGGCTGTTTATAATTATTTATATTTGTATGATTTTTACGGAAAAATGTTTTTTGTGACTCCGTCATTTGTAGACGGATTGTCAAAATTCTTTTTTTGTTTGAAAGAGGTTTATTCCAAAATGGTCCCATTTAAATTTCATAAAGATCTGATCATGGATTTCAGAGACAGGCCACGGAACTCTTCAATAAATACCAGGAAATCAGCATGTTGGAATATTCTTCTAAAAGTCAGTTGTTTTGTTTTGGAGATTAGCGTATGCGTTATGGCCCACATTCGTTCTCTATTAAATTTGTAAACTGTACAGACACGAAATATCTAAGTACTACTTTATTATTATGTTTAGAAAGATAATAGATAATAGTTGTAGTGTGTGTAGTTGTGTGTAATCGAGATAATGAATAATAGTGCATGAAATCATTTATAACATTTATCATAATATTTTCATTATATCGATTTTTTTATCGAGGTTTTTGACTTTGTCGATATTTTAAATTTTCATGCAATTACTACTTTCATCTGTCTAAAATACAATAATATGATGGACGGGGTATAGTTATCGTAACGTAACACAGTAATGGTCGCTTTGTTTACCTTTGTTCTCTAGTCTCTTCGGCTTTACTTTACCTATACTTATTTCAAGACATGAGTTCAGACAGCTCTATTGGCACTATTTAGAACTAAACATTTTAGATATCTGTGTTTTAAAAAGGTACGTATTTAAATTGTTTGTTGAAATGTGGAGTTATTAACTGTAATAACTATTGTACTCATAACTACAGAAATATAGTTACGATTCAACACCATCAAAGGCGATCCCTTGCACTATATCCGCGATGTCACGGAGACGTAGGTAGGATGCCTTTTACCTCAAATTTACCTTTGCTTCCAACGATTATCACAACAGTCCACTTAATCAGATTAAAATCCTCAAACTTGAGTCATTTAATCATTACTCAAATCTCGGTAATGGGTACTTTGGGGAATGACGTCATTTAATCAAATCTCATAGATAAATTCGTATAATGAATTAAGATCTCGAAGTTATTACTTATCTCGAGTGTCTTATCTAAATTCTTGAAGATTAGGTTGAAAATTAATAAAAATAAAGCTGGGAAATTCGGAATTTCCGCACGGAAAAAAGGTACAGTCAGCATCAGAAAGTTATTGATGAATAAAGTACTCAAAACGATCTAATTTTTTTCTGCATCATCATCCACATAAAGACGTTAGTCCTGATTGCATCCGAGGCCACGGTGCCCTCGGAGCTCAGGGTCCGCCTTCCGGCTCTTCCTCCTCCACTTCGCACGATCTTGGGCGTCCAAGGTATTGAGACCGTTTTCACGCATGTCACCCTCCACGACGCCAAGCCAGCACTTCTTGGGCCTACCCCTTCTACCTGGACCGGGTGGGGGTGCCATTGCCAGGCATTTGTTAATTTTTTTAATTTTTTTCTCCATTACAGCTGAATGATAGTCCTGATATTTGGTACACACCTATAGTTTGGACAATTATCACAGTTTTATTTCCTTTTAATACCTACGAGAGTTTTAAGATCTTTTAGAGATCTATTTAGAAAGGATTTTTTTTTATTGGTCCAGACGGGATTTGAACCCGCGATCCTTCTCTTACAGGGAGAATGCTTTTGAACTACTATACCCACGCCCGAACCAAATCAAATCTTTCCTCTCTTTATATATCCGTCTTATTTATATATCCATAATTCGGGCGTGGTTCTAGTACCTTAGTGGTCAAAGCATTCTCCCTGTAATAGGAGGAATAGGATCACAGGATCAAATCCCGCCTGGACCAATCGCAAAATTATTCCATATAAGCTTTAAAAATTTAGCTTTAAAAATTCATTCAAATCATTTTGAGACTTGCTTGTCAAGATATTTCTGACGCTGACTGTACCATGAAATTGCTTCAATGTTCTTCCGGCAGGGTTAAGCCGAACCGAAGTGTCACGTACTGTCTTCGGATAGTATAGCTGGATAAACGTGTTCCATTGAACCTTCCCGTAACTGCGTATGTTTCATAGTAGGTACAAATCAATCTGATTTGAATTTGATGAAACATTTTTTTTTGTTTAAGAATATTAGAACCGATATCTTTTTATATAACTCAAGGTGACTGATTGACATTAATCTATCCACGCACAGCCAAAACCACTGAACGGACCGGGCTGAAATTTGGCTTGCAGGTAGATGTTATGTTATGCATCCCCTAAGAAAGGATTTTCGGCAATTCTGCTGCTAAAGGGGTATAAAAAATAAAGTTTAAAACTAAAACCCGACTACCGAAAAATCACGCTCTAAAAGTGACAAACAAGAAAATATCAAGGATAGCCGTGGTCGTATGCCACTTTTCCCTAGAATATATTGTTTTGTTAGAGCATACGACCACGGCTATCCTTGATATTTTCTTGTTTGTCACTTTTAGAGTGTGATTTTTCGGTGGTCGGGTTTTAGTTTTAAACTTTATTTTTTATTTAAATTATTTTGGGGCAAGGTAAAGCTATTAATTTACACATATTTGAAATGTGCTCATTAGGAAATTTGATTTGATACCAAACACGGCATATTTATCTCAAGTTTATTTTTTAACACAGCACCTTATGAGCGCTAGAGGGCGCCACACAAGATTGAATGACACGTCATATAGCCTATAACCATCGGATGATCAAGCCGCTTGTAACGATACCTCATTTGTCCAGTTCTAATTAGTAGTTAAAAAACTATGAGGGAACAAATGAACATACATACATACATACATACATAGCCTGTCAAAATCATAACCCTCCTTTTGGCTTCGCCGTAGTCGGGTAAAAATAAGGGATAGATGTTTGTATGAAAGTCTGTCATTTTCAGAGGTAGATGCAGTAAATGTCATAAACCTGTGTCTTTTAAGAAATAAATGAACACCTGTATCAGCATTTTTCAAAATTTGTAAGAGGGTAAATTAGGTGATGAACGTTTGTATGGAAAGTTCGTAATTTTCAAAGTTAGAAGCATGATACATGAAACTTCCTACACCTACGGCTTTTTAAAAATGTTTTGTCGCAATAACCGACATCCACGCGGGTGAAGCCGCGGGCAAAAGCTACTTACTAATATTTCCTTTAACCTTCAACTAAGCTAAATTGCTTGTGCTAGGAGTGGGTTCACGTCGGTAGTGTAATGGTCAGGATTCGTACCTGGGACCTCTCAATCGTAAGGCCGACTCCTTAACCATTAAGCTACCGACGCTTTATGACTATGAAGTTGATGAGAGTAAAACGATAATGACAACGGTTATTATTATTGTATGTCATGGAACGCGAGATATTAAAAGTTAGATGAGAGTAATGTTTATGATGGTTTCATCCGCGTGGAATTATGTTCTTGTCCCCATTCTCGTCACACATAAGAAAGGTTTTTCTACTTCTTCTTCTTAATGGCTTCTGCAGCGAATCGCCGAAATTGCCAATGTAAGAAAGGTTTTTACCTTCCATAAAACTCAAGGAACATAAATACAAAAAAATGCCGAATTGGACAAGCTATTCTCGAGTATTGCGCTTAGCAACATTAATTTTTATTTATCTAGGCTAGCATCGACCCTTTGATTTCGTCTCCATAAATTTTAATTCCATGGAAAAGTTTGGAAAAAGTAAGCTATGTTACTTCTAATAAATAATTAGAATGAGAGTTTATCGATTACAATAAAACAAATCTTTTGAATGAATTTTTACAGCATTAAATATGCTAACTATACAAATCGAATCTCTCTCTCTCTGGAACTTAAGAGCTACGCTCTTGTCGGTGGAGTAATCGCCACTCTTCTCTCTGCTCCGCCAATCCTTTCACCTCCTGATACGATGTGACTTGTATCTTTTCCTTTATCTGTGCCATAAATGTTCCTCTTGGCCTACTTCTTCCTCTCTTTCCTTCTACCTTCCCCTCTATGATGTTTCTTATGAACAAGTCATGTCTTATCAGGTGGCCAATCATCTTTCCTCTTTGGTTCTCGATTATTCTCAATAAAGACCTTCCCTCTTGCACCCTATTTAGTACTCTTTCGTTCGTCATCTTTTCTGTCCAGCTTATCCCCTCCATTCTTCTCCAGCACCACATTTCGAACGCTTCCAGCCTGTCTCTGTCCCCCTTTGTCATTATCCATGTCTCACATCCATAGAGTGCAATGCTCCAAACATAAGTTTTTATGAATCTTTTCCTTATTAATAATGAAATATTTTTTGTCTTGAGTAAATGTTATTTTTAAATGAGTTGAGTAAATGCTTCTTGTTGTTGAATGCTTGCTTAGCTATTGCAATTCTGGCCACTATATCCTGTGTACACCGCGAGTCACTGTTCAAAATACTACCGAGATACCTAAAACTATCCACTTGCTCTAAGTTGTTGTTATTTAGTACAATAGGTCTCTGTATCGATGGATGTTTTGAAGTTACCATGGTTTTAGTTTTCTTACTGTTAATTTTTAGTCGGTATTTTTGAAAAACATTGCCCACCGTGCTCATCAGGTCCTGTAACTCATTGCCGCTTTCTGCTAGAGCAGCAATGTCATCTGCAAATCTAATAAATTTAATACTTTCCCCATTGAATTTAACCCCCCCACTAGAACTCTCTTTAATTTCTTTAATAGCATTCTCTATGAATATGTTGAAAATAAGTGGTGATAGAGGACATCCCTGTCTTACGCCCTGGCGGATTCTTGCTGTTGCCCTTTCTCCATTAACTTCAATCAATGTTTCCTGTTCCCTGTATAGTTCCATAATGATCCTTCTATCTCTATAGTCTACCCCCGCTTCTTGAAGTGCCTTCATCATGAGCTTCCAGTCCACTTTGTCGAATGCCTTCTCCAGGTCAATAAATGCTATATGTGTATCCAATCCCAATTCCATCCTTCTGTCCACAATTAGTCTCAATGCCAGTATAGCCTCTCTTGTACCTTTCTTTTGTCTAAAGCCATACTGATCATCTCCTACTATACATAGGGAAAAAGAAAAATCATCTCAGGCGGGACTCGAACCCGCAGTCTTTCCCTTATCCTTTACTTACCGTCGCCTTATAGACGTATAAGATGGGAAATTTGAATCACATCGGGTGTGTCTCGGTAGCCGAATTGGTCAAGGCATTCCCTCTGTAAGGGAAAGACTGCGGGTTCGAGTCCCGCCCGAGATGATTCTTCTTTTTACCTATGTATTCGAAACAAATCTTTCATTTTATTATCAATGTGTTTCTCTAAATTTTATTTATTGGTACAAATAAATAAAGATAATGTGTCTTTTATGTACTCGTACAATAACAAAATAACTAGACTGGTCCAATCCCTAATAATTCTAACAATATTTGTACGAAATCCTACAAAAACATACTTCGAAGGCGTCGTTTATTATTCGCTGAGCTAGTTTTTTGCTGTCTAGACTGGGGCAATTCGTTCTAAGTCTCCTAAATAGACTTATTTCACTTATTGCCTTTCTCTAGAACAAAACTAATAAGTATTTTGTTACTTTTTGTACGTATATTTTCTTGTAGGAATGAGGTAAAGTGATATAATCAAGTAGTTCACAGATTAAAAATTATGTCGATATTCCCAGTATAAAAGAATAAGACGTTTAGAACTCTTAATCGCATTTATTAAGTTTTTCTCATTACAAGTACATTATGCGACCTGCCGTTACAATCACTGATGCGCGCCATCTTTATTCTGTGTCATGGCCGCCGTTTTTAAAACAGGAAGTCTTAAAAAATATACAATTTCAAATATTTCTTCATGTTTTTAAAATACAATTTTAAAAATCACAGACATATCAAATAGTCTGATTTACATTTTTAACACCAGTAATGACAATTTCGTGGGGAATGTAGTTCATGAGACTGGTGTGGCTTGAAAAAGAATGTTATAAAAAAAAAAATAAAGGGTATATGCTGAGGTGGTGAGGTGGTAATAAAATTTGGTATGGAGTTAGCTGACACCCGGATTAACACGTAGGATATGTTTGGTCGCAATAATCGATATCCACGCGGAAGGAGCCGCGGGCAAAAGCTATTATATCATAAATATTACTTACCTTTCGTATACCATCCATATACGGTGCAGAATATACCTGCTAGAACCAAGCGTTTCAGTGACTCATTCCTATGCAGCACCATTAGACCTGGAATTCCCTGCCAGCTCACGTGTTTTCTTCTTCCTACAGTCCCAGGTCCTTTAAGCGGGGCGTGAATAGGCATCTGTTGAGGCCGTCAGGCTGAGTGCCACCACTGTTAACACGGTACATGATTACGATGGTGACCCTCTTTCCAAGACTTTACCTTTAGCTTACCATCAGGTGAGGTGAAGTCAAATTGACGTGTCCTTTATAAAAAAAAACCTTAACTCCTGAGGGAAGCCACGATGCCACGATAATAGCTTTTGTCAACACCTATCTTCACGACAGCAATAAGAACTAATAGTTTCACGTACTCGGAGAGTTGACACTCTTGACAGCAGGTTTAGTTCACATTTTATTGCAACTCTTCAGTGTCGAGACGCCGCCGTCGAGCAACGATTAGAGAACTTATCTATCCCTAGGGGGTCGTGGAAAACGATTAGACGTTGAAACTTTTTGAGTTCTTGTTTTATTTCGTAGTAGTTGATGCTCGCGGCTACACATGTTTAGAGGAACTCACACATACCTATTGTTGGGATTAAAAGTGGCTTATTATGTTCTACTTCTTACTTGACTATAAGCTATCTCTGCGCTATTTTTTTCCTTTTTTTATGAAACGCGAAAGTTTGTATGTATGTATCGATGTATTTTTGTTACTCTTTCACGTCTAAACGGCTGGAGTGCTTTTAATAAAATTTGGTATGGAGTTAGCTGACACCCTGGATTACCACATAGACTATGTTTGGTCGCGAAAACCGAAAACCACGCGGGCTGAGCCAAATTGTATTGTATCCAGGGGTATTATTTTGCTTGGACATATAAACAGTGTCAATGTTACTTATTTTTGATAATACCTAAGTGTATTTAAATTTATTAATATATAGCTGACCAGGCAAACTACTTCGTACCGCCATTTTTTTTCCACCCGCGTGGCAACAGATCCAATTCGCGCTGCACCCTCCAATAATGAAGCATGTGGTAGGACGTGTAAAATAGTCCTACCAAACTGGTGTGTTTGCACACAGAGCGTAAAGAACCTAATATGACCTGGCGTTTGGTTGTAAGAAAGGAAATATTCATGTGACCGCTTCTATGAACGAAAACGTAAGAGAATCGGCACTGACCTGTGTTCCACCTCGTGAGGATTCAGCTGCAGACAGGCGTGGTTCCTGGCACGTGCTGGTGGGTAGGTAATTTTCGACCGGTCGGTTATTTTCTTGAGTGAGTCGTTTTCTTCCGATACACTTCACTTATACTGACTTGAGAATGTGGCCAAAGGAACTTATAGAATTACACAGAAAGAAACGAGGAGTTGAATAACTCAAACTTCCGTTTGGTGCGGAGCGCGTGAGTCAAAGACATCTTTCGATGCTGGGTGCGGGTTACTGACTGATTAAAAAATGCGAGCGGGTAGATGATCCGCCGTGGTGCTTGAGAGTCTCGCTTGTAGAAACTTCATTCTCAAAATATAGTTCGAAAAATCCATTCACAGCGCCATTCATTGGCCTTCTTCAACACTAAGTGGTCAACAAATGAGCGCCAATATTCAAACATTTCTCGATACATAGAAGCGGTCTATTAAATTACAAAAATTGAAATACAATTAAATTATGTGGGAAACAATTAAGAAAATACATAAGCGCTCCACCATGCACCCGGCTTTGGAACGTCGCAAGACGTTACGAAACAAACAAGCGAACACTGGCTGATTAGAGCCCATAGTGAATTTGTATAACATAATAATACACATAGCGAAAATAACAACTTAGACTAACAATATTCTATCTAAAGTATGTTTAAAGTTTGAGTTAAAAATTAAAGTTTAAGATTCTATTTAGCGTTATAAGTTATTGCGTTGGGATAGGATACAACTTGCTTACAGCGAGTTTGTAAGTACCAGTACGCGTTTTATATATTATGATAGACATGAGGAGTCCAGGTCCAGTATGACAATTGACAACGTGAAAATACTGAATTATTAGATCAACAACGTGATCGCGTTTAGGGAGAAGGACAGGATGTAATCCTGATACAGAATGAGGTTCGATCTTAAATTTAAATCGTGCGAATTTTAAAACGCATGTAATGATACGTAGTAGTTTCTGCCAAGAAGAAACACGTTGTGCCAATGTACATAACAATGGCGACTCTGTGTGTTTCGTTGTCACACTCAACACATTTGCCTTATGCTCAGGTAAGTCAGAACAGTTGGCGGGAGAGAATGACTTAATAGGCCATTCATCAGGGGGGCCACGGATCCATGCTGGACCGTTCCACCACAAATCATAAGTCAAAAGTTGCGAAGGGAGCATGCCGCGTGATAGACAATCACTCGGGTTAATGTCTCCGGCGACGTGATAAAAATGTTCAGCGTTCAAGTCTTCTTGACACTGAGCGACCCGGTTGCTAACAAAAATCGACCACCGATGTGGTGACGAGTGAACCCAAGATAAGGCAATCGTGGAATCAGAAAAGGCGTAAATGTCAGTAACGGGAATGCGTAATGCATACGAATCACGTACAGTTCTTATTAACTTTGACATAAGCAAAATAGCACATAACTCTAATCGAGCAAGCGTAGTAATCTTTGTCGGAGTGACCTTTGATTTCGCACACAAAATGCGAGTTTGAATGCCAGATGGGTAGGTACAATGTGCATAAATAACACATCCCATGCCACTCAGGCTGGCATCACAAAATGCGACAAGACGTAATTCGCAATCAACTTCGACACCTATATATCGCGGAATTTTTAATGTGTCAAGCAATTTTAATTCTTGAACGAGAGCGGAAAAGCGTGAGCGTATATGCTCTGGAGCAGGGTCATCCCAATCACTCTTACTAAGCCAAAGTTCCTTAATTAACAACTTGGCGTAGAGTATCACAGGTGTCACCAACCCGAGCACGTCAAATAGTCGTGCAACTATAGGGAGTATATTTCTCTTAGTGCACTTCTCATCTACCAAGGTGGATGTGAAATAAAAATTATCTCCACACGGCTCCCACGAGAGACCTAAAACCTTTGCGACATGACTGCCAACATCAAACTCAAGCGATTTGCGGTGAGTATTTATGTCAGCGTTCATTGCGATAGGAAACAGCCTAAAATTTAATAATAATAAAAACAGGTCTGCCTGTAAATTGGGACCAATATGTAAAATATCATTGAGCGAAAGACAAGTGTGGGTTTTAGCGCTCGCGTCTAACACAATACGCGGCATCGGTTTGTCATGTCGAACTACTGCGTGATGTGGTATGTAATAACCATCCATAGACAACTTAGAGTCATCAACGAGACTAAGATAACCGTTATCTAAATAATCCTGAATAACCTTATTGTAATTTTCACGTACGGTTGGTGATTGACGAAGTTTACGCTCGAGCGACAAAAACCGGCGGTGAGCGACGCCGCGCGAGTTCCCTAGTTCAGAGGGATCCTTGCAGAACGGCAGCGCAACAGAATAATGACCTACGTCATCGCGAGTCACAGTAGATGTGAAAATATTCTCGCACTCGGTTTCTTCTGGAGACAATAGGCGTTTCACAGGAACTTCCTCAAGTTCCCAAAAATTTTGCACTAAATCATTTAGTGCTAGCGCAGAAAAGGATGCGGTTGTAGGCACAACAACTTTACGTGGGTAATCACCCATAAGTACATACCCAAACGCGGTTGATAGTACACAAGGGGCACTGGGACCACACTCGACTCTATTTCCTAAGTAAATATACGGGAAGAGCTGTGCACCTAATACTATATCAATGTTTCCTGGAATGTTCCAGCTTAAGTCAGCAAGCGGTAAATCGCGAAGATTTAACTCGCGATCACACTTAATTAATTGCGAGGGCAATTGATCCGTAAGGCTATTCATAACTAACGCATGTATAGTATACTTATGATCTGCATAAATACGAGATTCAATGTCCAAATACACATAGCCTATTATCGTGTGCGAAGTGGAGCCAACACCTTTGACAACAGAATTACTCATTGGTATTATTGGTAAATTTAATAAACGACAACAGGACAATGTTATTAAGTTATTCTGTGAGCCATTATCAATTAGACATCTGACTACAGATTTATTTCCAGTGCTACCTTTAGGGCGAGCATACACCTGAGCGGTTGCCAAGAGAATATCACCCTTATGGCTAGAGGCATACGAATGCACAGTGCTTGAAGCGAGCGGTGACTCAGGAATGGGACTAATATTGTCGCACTGGGGCGGCGAGAAAGGGACAGCACTCGTCGCATGCGAGTGCGAATTATTAACATTATTATCAAAATGTAATAATTTATGATGTTTTTTCTGACAGAAACAAACTGACGTACTTTTACATCGCGGGAGATTATGTAATGTGCTTAGACAATTCACGCAACCACGCTTAGATTTAATAAACTCATATCTAGCCTTTGCATTTTGCATATTTTTAAACTGAGCGCAGTTATACAGGTGTCGGTGGTCGCGGCCGCCACATAAACAACAGGGCGCGTTAACTGCGGCGGGCGCATTCGACTTATTATTAATCGGCACACTGACAACAAACGACTTAGAATTACGCTGTACACGCCTATCATTAGACTGTGGCGTCCCAGCAGTGGACGACTTCGCATATGACGAAGACCGCGGGTTTGACCGTTCAATCATCTTAGCATAATCTTGTACAAAGTCGATCAGCTGTTGCGTCGTAGGTATATCGACACCTCGAACAGAAAGTTCGAAGGCTTGGATGGTTAGAGTGTCCATTTTCCTCAAGGCACATTGTAGAAACGTGAAGTCCATTAAATCATTTATACCTAACTCTTTAAGCGCGGCGATAGAGGAGGAATATATACCTATAAATGAATCAAGTGAGTTCACACTAGGTGAACAATTCTTTAAGTCTAATATATTATTAAGATAATATGAACCTAATGAGCGTTTATCTTGGTATTTCTTGACCAAGGCGTCCCACACTATACTGTAGGTCTCACTTGACGGAACAATACCGGCAGTGAACTTTAATGCGTCTTTGGTTAATTTTGAGAATAGGTATTGCACACGTTGCGAATCAGACAATTGTGTGTTTGAATGAATATTGGCCTTAAAGGACTGATAAAATGTATTCCAGTTTTCAGGGCGTCCGTCAAAACTCGGAATAACAAGCATTTCCAATTTCACTACAGACGCGCTTGAATTACTCGGCCCGTGTGATGCGACCTCCTTGACCTTGAGCGTAGATAATTTATTTCTAATGCGTTTTATTCTCGAATATAATTCATCGAATGAGTCAAGGCAAGAATAGTCGGGCTCTACAGGGGATTGTAATGATAAATTTAAGCTATTTATTTGATCTACAATCGACTCGAACTTATCGCGAACGACATCGATGTTCTCGGTCTCAGACAGAAAATCTTCATTCGCTCGCGTCGTTATGTCAAAACACACAACTGATTTCGACGATTTATACCAACGATTAATGCGTGCAAACAATAATTCCTTCTTTTGATTCAACAGAATAAGCTTCGATTCGAGATCTGACGACATGTTTGCAAATTAACGATAGGTAAGACCTACCTATTGAAATATAACAAGAAGATTATCTGTAAGGTACCTACTATAATATAATAGTAATTCAACACAAACAGTTTAGATATACCTACTTTTTTATTGAAAATTGTACTACGGCTTATTATATAATAGCGCAAGTAGCACAGCGGAGCGGGAATGTAACTATGTACTTACGTACCTAGATAGGTACCTACCTACAAAGCTACGCGTATGTGAATAGAATGATGATTATTTACCAATTAATACGTAAATCACCAACTATTATAAATATCTACCAATTATTACGTAGATTTAGCGTTTTAAATGCAGAATTTACCAAATAATTTACGTAAATCTGTTAGCGAAAGAAAGTAATGAAACTAAGATGGCGGAAAGAATTCACCAAAATTACGTGAATCTTTTAATTAAATGAATAGGAAAGAAATATTATTCACCAATAATTACGTGAATATGTTATTTACTGGCCTATCCGACTCGTAAGGACCATAAATTATGGTAGGACGTGTAAAATAGTCCTACCAAAGTGGTGTGTTTGCACACAGAGCGTAAAGAACCTAATATGACCTGGCGTTTGGTTGTAAGAAAGGAAATATTCATGTGACCGCTTCTATGAACGAAAACGTAAGAGAATCGGCACTGACCTGTGTTCCACCTCGTGAGGATTCAGCTGCAGACAGGCGTGGTTCCTGGCACGTGCTGGTGGGTAGGTAATTTTCGACCGGTCGGTTATTTTCTTGAGTGAGTCGTTTTCTTCCGATACACTTCACTTATACTGACTTGAGAATGTGGCCAAAGGAACTTATAGAATTACACAGAAAGAAACGAGGAGTTGAATAACTCAAACTTCCGTTTGGTGCGGAGCGCGTGAGTCAAAGACATCTTTCGATGCTGGGTGCGGGTTACTGACTGATTAAAAAATGCGAGCGGGTAGATGATCCGCCGTGGTGCTTGAGAGTCTCGCTTGTAGAAACTTCATTCTCAAAATATAGTTCGAAAAATCCATTCACAGCGCCATTCATTGGCCTTCTTCAACACTAAGTGGTCAACAAATGAGCGCCAATATTCAAACATTTCTCGATACATAGAAGCGGTCTATTAAATTACAAAAATTGAAATACAATTAAATTATGTGGGAAACAATTAAGAAAATACATAAGCGCTCCACCAGCATGTTATAATCATACAAACATTTATTTTCAATAACTTTATCTATTAAAAGAAGCCGCATCAAAATCCGTAGCGTAGTTTTAAAGATATAAAAGCATATAAATATAGGGACAGTCAGCAAAAGCAATTTTGTTTTGTATTAAGTAATGAAGAAGAACGAATTGGTAATAACTAAATTAACCTAAATATGTCTAATATATAAACGCGCATTAAGGCCAAATGAGACATCACTATTTATGTTGTCGATAGATGGCAAATTCATGGAACTTGTTACACATATTTATTGAACACTTTTAAGCTTCCACTGTACTTATCTTATTTTTTTAATATTACCAGTTTCGCCTTGTGACATTCTGAAAGATTTGATAATAAAATAAATACACGTTTTTTCTTCACAATGTTTTTTTAAACTAACACTTTTCATTCATTCTCACAAACTTTCGCATTTATTAAATTGCAACATTGTGGTGGATGGTATATTCTGTAGTCCAAAAGGCATCCTTGAAAACTCATAAAGTGCAAAATTTTCAATAACTTTAGAACAGTTTAAAATACACAGTTTGTTTTATTAAACCAAATACCCGAAACTTACGGCAGAACGATCCGACAGCTGACTATTCCCACAATTTCGTGCACTCCATCAAAACAATCTTTTGTTGAGTTAAAATTACAAACAGGAATTAATCTCTTCAGTTATTTTAACCTAAAGCTTATAGGAACCAAAAAGGGTATAATTACATCTAAAATAATAATTTATACATGAATGAATATTATCATCATGGACCTATCTTTTCTATAGGTCCATGATTATCATAATCTATTAGAGACTAGTAGGAGAAGCTAAAGATATATGACGTGCCAAGTGAAAAGACGTTGTCTTTATCTATCCCAATAAGAAAGAGACGGAGTTTTACGAATTTACTAGCTTTTGCCGCATCTCCACACACGTGGATATCGGTTATCGCAACCAAACATAGCCGTGGTAACTCCACGCCAAATTTTATTAAAGTCACTACAGCCGTTTGGACGTGAAAGAGTAACAAATTTCCCTGCATCCATACTCACAAACTTTCGCGTTTATATTATTAGTAGGATGTACCTATAATTTGATTATCTTTATGTGTACCTACATAATATAAAAATGCTATTCTTTGCTGCGCAATAAAGACGTTTCGGGTTCCCTGCAAACCCGAGTTCTTTAAGCGCACATAAAAATGCTTCTAACGAGATTTTTCATTGTTAGCATCTATAATGGGTCTGCGCCAAGGCTTCATCTGTTAATCTGTTTTGTTGGCTTGCAAGCGAGGCTAGCTTGTTCGCTGAGGATCTTGGTAGAGCCCCTACATTAACATGGGTAGCGTCTGTGTTGAAACCGGAAACATTATTCTTAGGTTGAAATAAGTGGGTTGAAAACGGAAACACCCATTTCAAAGTATATAAACTTTGTTCGATTGTTAGTTATGCAGAGTTTTGAATATTCTCGAATAACATTATTATATCTTTTGTTACAGATCGCGAGTGCCCTGAACTCCCTAACCCTGAAATCGGAACGGTCTCCTTGACTGGAAGACTTTTTGGTGACAAGTAAGAGTTTTTAACCAAGTATATTTTTATTATTAGCTCAAAATAGAGAACTGGCAATTCTCGATTCAGTCCTCAGTTATTCTCATGAGTATAATACATCCCTTCGAACATTTGCTTTGAATACAATATTGTACTAAGAAATAAATATTATTCACTTAAAAGATATTTTTGTTACTCTGTTAGGTTAATAAACAGTTTCCTTTAATATCAGTACAGTTAAAATAAGGACACTAAAACCTTTCTGCTAATCTCATACTAAATGTATGGGAGCGTTTAATGTCAAAATTTAAGATACATATATTTTAATTTTAAAAAGTTTTGATGTCATTTTACTCATTAGGTAACGTACTTTCGATATCAGTTTAAAGTTTTTTGATATCTGTAATAGTTACGGAATAATCGCCTGGATACACTTAACGATTACACCCTGTATATCCCGACCAACTTCCTTGAGGCCTAGGCCAACTTCACTTTCTAAACAATGAATGAGTCTATAACACAGGTTTTCTTCTCAGCGCTTGAAGGTCAGACAGAAGTTGTCATACTAATCATAAACGATAAGCGGGTCTCGGGTTCCGAAGCATAAACTTTGGACATATTGTGAAATTACTATGAGCATGCAACTTTGATAGGCGCTTGCATGAAGAGATTTCATTTGTTTTTGCTTCCAGGGCGCGATATTCATGCCCACACGGCTACCACGTGGTTGGTCTGCAAAACAGAAGCTGCCAGGCTGATGGCAAGTGGGCTGGACAGCCACCAGGTTGCAAGGAAAATAGTAAGTTCTTTGCCATATTATTATACCTTGTCAGCGGTCTGAAAACAAGAACCTCCGTGGCGTAGCAGTAGTGAACACGGCCACTACGCAGGAATTGCTGGTTTGATCCCAGCTCAATGCAAATATTTGTATGCATGAATATGGGTATTTGCATTGGTCTGGTCGTGCCTCGAAGAGCACGTCAAACCGTCGGTCCCGGTTGCTATTCGAACATCTATGGCAGTCGTTACGGGTAGTTGGAGCCCTCAAAAGTCCAACAACTGAACTAACTGCAATGCTTCGATATCGCAAGAATCGCTTCACAGAAAATATCGAAGTTTAGCCAAATCCGCAGTTAGACTGGTTAAGCGAACCCCAGAATCCAAGCTGAAAGCTTCGGATGTGACTGGGATTAACGCTAAGATGAAGTAGCTGTCTAAACTAAAGAAGCTGGTAAACCGACTAACATAAACAACATTAACTGAAGTCCGGACTTCAAGTATAAACTTTAGAGTATAAGGGGGCGAAATCGGTCGCAAAGAAATTTCAACTCTAAAGGAATGATTTTACTGCGCAATTTAATATGCATAACATGCATGCCATTTCAACATCTGCAAATCATATATACGTATACTTACGCTTATACTTTCACTTTGGGGTAAGCAGAGATAACAGCTTCCATCCTTCCACATTAACTTCCTCATATAAGCCCGCCCAAAAATTGAAAACCAAACAAACCTAGAATATCAAAATAAGTCTATAGTAAGTACAGAATGCATTAGCATGTTTCCCCTGCTTTATCTCGAAACACGAGCCATTTTGTAGACCTGCTGCATCAGAAAAAGTAAAAGTATATACAAAACTTCATCTAGCATTCCGGAAAGCCCATTTTGCGAATACATGAGCTTCTACTGTGTCAGTTTCTTTTGAGAGTATCACATAAATCAGTAAGTGCTAGAGCCTGCTGTCATAACCAACGTGGATTTTTTTAAATGATTTTATCGGTAACGAGGCTTTTTTACTATAAAAGAAGAAAGAAATTTAATTTTACCATCTAGTGTGGCGCATTCAATGGATTGACCAAATTTTGGTCAATCCATTGAATGCGCCACACTAGATATGATAATGTATGGTTTTTTTTTTCATATTTAATATGAAAAAAAAAACCATACATTATTACGGTTTAAAGAACTTTATTTCTCATAAGAACAATAGTAGTTCGCTTAAAATGAGATACAGTGACATTACTTAAAAATAGTATTAACGTTTGCATCTGGCGAGCTGGGATGTCAACAACACATATAACTATTGCACAGTATTACATTATTATTATATTATACCAACAAAAAAATACAGAAACCATACCATGATACTGGATTATATTTTAAAAGTATTTTTTCGTAATACTGTTGAAAGATTAAGTAGGCGAATATTACACATTAAAATAAAAAAATGGGAATCGTGATTTACTGATATTATTTTTTATGATTTAAACTTAGCCTGGCGTTTCGATTGCTTTTCAACAGTTATTGTCAAGGGCTCGTTGGGCTCAGTGTAATAAGAATTTTATGTGATGGTTTAACATTATAAGCCTTCTGTGTTCACACTTCTAAAATACTTTTACAGAATATAAATGCTAGACCCCAGTGTATAACACGTTATCACCTATTAACCACCAATCATCTTCATTAACGCCTTATCACCTATTTTAACCACTAATCACCTTCACATTTCCAGTCTACTGCCTCCACCCCCCAACAATCAAGCATGCGCGACACTCCGCCCTCCCCGAACAGGGAACCTTCGACCTTGACGCAACTGTGCAGTACAACTGCCATACTGGCTACGTCACAAACGGTTTCCCAAGAGCCAAGTGCCTGGCTATAGAAGGCCAGGCATCTTGGTATGGCCCTGATATCAGTTGCGAACGTAAGTATACTTCTTCTTCTATGTGTGGATCTTTAGTTCTGAACGATTTTTTTTATCGTGCGAAAAATCCCCACGGATAACACCCCCACGGTGCCGGTGGATGTGGTTATGTCGGACTCGAACCGACCAAAACGCACGCCATCTTGGATCTTTAGATGCCGGAGGTGAGTTTGCCGAAAGCATATCTCTAGCACCCTGGTAGACCCTAGTTCTGAAGGCTAACCGTTAACTTCCCGTATTTCGTCAATAGATACAGGTTCGTGGATAGAAAACAAAAAGAGTTCTGGGGTGAAATTGTAAAAATATCGGTGGGTTGAAAATGGAAACGCTCGAATCACAGGGACTCTTCCGATAAATGATGAGAATGTAAAAAAATATTGATCTTTACTCGATGATGCTATTCTGGACACCACGGACAAAATAAAACGATACAACTAGATTTCAGCACTGATAGGAAACGGTATCAAGCTGAAACTGCGTTATCATACTTTACCCAATGAATGAACCTCATTGAATGAAATGTGAGACCTAAGTTTAATTGGATTTTCACTGCAATACATTGTAGTTGCTCTTTTGGCAAAATACCCTGATATATTATTATCACCGAGAAAGGACTGAATGTTGAGATGACTTCAATTAAAGAGGAATGTAAATCATACATAGGAGGATGACGATGATTAGTAGAAAGTTGTACCAACACTATATTGCTTTAGATACAGTATAGGCTTATAGCATCAACATAGGTATGTCATTATAGGTGCGTGTATGCATCGATAATGTTATAAACAGCGTGATTGCGTAATCGGAATACAGTATGCACAATGCACAATTATAGTATCATCACATGACTTTCTATTGTCGATAAAACTGTATCTATTTGTGAAGGTTTTTTATGAACTAACGGTATATCAGGAAATTCACACGGTTTGAAAGAAAGGCAAAGGAAAAATGATATAACTTATTTAATAGATTACACGTTCTTTCGCAGTGAATTTGGGTATTTGCCTCATTACTAGGGGACAATTTAAAAACCAAATTAATTTTAAAACTCGTCCCCGTTAGATTTTCAAAATATATTATCCTTAGGTACCTACGTTTTCACTTCTCAGTTTTTACCTTAGTGTGGATCTCCAATACATTAAAGAGCATAATGATATGTTTATTCCTGGAGGACAAACACTACAATGGTCCTTAATTTTTCTCAGACTGTGAAACTTGTTAAAAATAGGTCCAGTATTAAAAGCTGTTTGAAATTCTACTTGGATATCAATTTGGAGCAGACGAAAACAGCTTTAGTTTTTCAATTTCTATAACTTAGTGGACAAGTCCCAAAAATCCCAATGTACATTGTACAGTTCTTGTGAGACAAACGATATCTCGAATTTATTTTGAGCAACACCATCTATTTGCGATGTTGAAACTAAAACCAAATGTTATACAGCTTGAGCACTTACGATTGTAAAAAGCATCTCTTCACAATTCACAGCTCGTTCCTGCGGCGAGCCTGGTGATGTTCCCCACGGATGGGTGACAGCTGACTGTCACACTTTTGGCTGCAGAGCAGTATTCCAGTGTGGGCAAGGCTTTGAGCTAGTGGGGAAGGCAGAACGGTACTGCCAGGCAGATGGGGCTTGGGCACCCAAGGAGCTACCGACCTGTGTCCGTGAGTAGTGATACTTGTTTCTTTTAAAAGGTATTTTGATGATGAGTTTTGGCAAATTTAACTCTTGTAACTATTTTGAGGGACTTGTTGAAGAATGCTAGATTTTTTCAGTAGTAGGCTTAGTGGATTCGAAGAATTTTCAGTTATACATATTCTTAATTAATGCAACTCGTTCGAAAAACGCTTGCCTGAAAGAATCTATTTGCTTAAAGAGTGGATGTGGTTGCCAGAATAGGTTGCCTAGAATAAATTTGATCTAGGCAACCTTTTCTGGCAATAATATTCTTTTTTTAAAGTTCAGACTCCACTAATTTAAGGCGACAGTACAAATGCATGAGCTGGCGAAGCTAAGCCGTGATTCATATCAATAAATATACAAATTCCACAACTTTGCAGTAAAAATAAAAGTCAAGTTAAGTTTTTGCTTAGAACACCTGAAACTTCAATATAAGATTCATTCCAAAATTTGGCAATTCATCCATTGTAAATTAGTGTTTCGGAAAGAGTTCATCATCGTCTTGATTACATAGGTCCTTAATTTTACTCCGTTGAACTTTTAAGAATTGCCAGTTTTTTAAGAGCTCAGATTTAGTATGGTTCTATGCTCAAAGACTCATCATCAAGATCCGTTCACGATTTTTGAAACTTCTCGCGTGTGGTCTTGCTTCGTGACAATGTAGTTGCCGATTTCAGTGTTGTCCCTCGTTTGGAATGTTGCATGATCCGGACTCAAGTTTTACATTATCGAAATAGCTCGCATGACGCTTAAAATAATGATTATCATGGCTATCAAGCAATATCATTGTCATGACGCAAAATAAATGGAAATCCCACTTTTTAACGCACTTTTGTCGATACATATTTCAAAATTGGTGTAAAGCTTAATTTTATTTATTGGGGTTCTTTGATTAGTACTTACTGACAAGAGACGTAATTTATCTTTTTTGTTCAGAAATAGGGAGGATATATTTGCCAAAAGTGGGACTTCCTCTGAAATTTGCCAAAAATGGATTTTTCTGATTGTTTTTTCTCCTTTTAATGCTGCTTAGAGGGAGATGCCGGGACCGTTTGAGCATCCATTACATTACGTAGTATATTAAAGTGATGTTATATAGAAACGTTGTCGTCTTCAAATTCTATGAAGCTATCGTTTTCAGCAACTTCAAAAGTTGTTACTTCTGTGGCCATGATAAATATTGTCGTTACTGCCTATCTGACTATTAGATGATATAGCTATGTTAGTAGTATCGATGTTTATTGTAAATTTCTATCTTTAAACGCTGTAGTTGAAATAAATTTCAAAAAAGATATTGATATTGTTTCATTTTTGCCAACGACTTCTATGTTTACTTGTAAACTGGCTGTTCGGAACAAAAATTGGTATCAATATAAGTCCTAACCTGGCAGATCAAAATCTCAAAAGTATTATAACTCATACATAGATGAACTAACGATTCCGTGAAATAGTGAAAATCGGGAGTGTTGTTCTCAAATGCATACTGTTATAATGAAGATCAAAAACAATTCAGCACAATTTAACAATATTGATGGGATGGTGGCGCCATTCTTCGAAATTCGCCCCTCACCCCCAAACCAACAAAATTTTAATTCCGAACAGCTAGTTTCATAGCCGTCTTATTTTGCATGTTTTTGCACGTCTCTTACTTCCAAAATCAAATGTTTATAACAACGCCATCTGTGTACTGGTCGGGGTATCGTTAAAGCGACGCGTGTCGCCATCTAGTGGTAACGCAGGTGCAGTGCCCGCCGCCTGAGGCGCCGCGGCACGGCAAGGCGGTGTACACTTCCTGCGCGTACAACTCCGTGGTATCGTACGAGTGCAAGTACGGATACCGACTGGTGGGGGATGCCACGAGGCGTTGTGGGGCGGACAAGAAGTGGTCCGGTTTGCAGCCTATGTGCAAAGGTAAATATTATTCTTGAATATAGCTTTTATATAATAGTAGCTGAAATACCTAATTATTATTTCTTTCTACTTCTATTCTACAGTTAAGTTAAATTGTTTGTGTGAGGAGTAGGTTCATTTTGGTAGTTTGAACCTGGGACCTCTCGATCGTGAGACTAACTCCTTAAGCACTAAGCTAAGCTACCGTCTTTTACTATAACTAAAGTCTTAAATACCTAAGTAATTAGGTTTAAAATTCATTTTGATATTCATTTTGTGATCAAGATTGCGGATTACCAGCAGTATCTTCAAGTATATCATATATATAAGTCTTCATCATCTAGTAAGATTACAAACGATCTACTTATTAGTAAACAGTGACCAGACCCCCCCCCCCCCCCTATTTCCCTCTCTCAAACTTCAGATGATTAATAAATAGTCCCACTACTAGTTTATAAATCGATACTTTCCAACATCAGATAACTACTATGACATTTTCCAAACTTCCAGAAATTAACTGCGGCCATCCAGGCCAGTTATGGAACGGTTGGCTGGAGAACATATCCTCAGGGACAGGACTGGGCGCCTCCATTATCTTCAGGTGCCAGGATGGGATGAAGATGGAAGGCAATGGTTCGGCTATCTGTCAGAGTGATGGCTCGTGGAGTCACCCACTGCCAATGTGTTTGGGTAAGTTTAAATCTGAAGTACAGTTTTATTGGTTTTGCTTGTGAACGGTCTTCTTCGTGTTAATGGTAATATTCCGTCGTACTGTATGTGTCCAAGTTGTCGTTCAAATAGACTCGTAGTCACAGCAGGGTCTCCCATTAGGGGGTGATCGGTGGAGCCGCCTGTCACCCAAGCAGAAGAAGCCACGACGGCGGCGCAAAGAGCGCCTCCCTGTACCCGGGGTTAGAAGGGGAGATTATGGGTCCCTGCAAACCAAAGGGGGCCATCTTGAAAGAGATGATCCGCCAGGGTGCAAGAGATATGCTTTCGGCAATCTCGCCTCCGGCAACCAAGGACCCAAGACGGCGTGCGTTTTAGTCGGTTCGAGTCCAACATAACCACCTCCACAAGCTCCGTGGGGGTGGTATCCGTGGGGATTTTTCGCACGATAAGAAAAAGGTCACCCATTAGTGAGCCCAAAATTCAGTGATATTGACAGACCTGAAGAACGTTTGCAAGACAGACTAGGTGCATAGACCGTCGCTGTAGTGAATCCTGCCTCGGAGAGCACATTAAACCGTTTGTCCCAGTTGTAATACGAACATCTATTCTTTCGAGCCCTAAATAGTTATCTAATTGCAATACTTCGATGTTGCCACATTGGTTCCCGGTGGAGTAGAATAGGGCCACTCCATTTCTTCCTGTGCTATTCTCCATCCTACAGTAAACATACATTCCAAAAGTAAATGCCCGCTTGACAGCAATAGGCTGGCCCCCTATTACGTGGGACTAAAAGTCATAGTTGGCGAAATGTGGTTGTTTATACACTTCTGCCAACCCCTTCGGGGATTTACAGGCGTGAGTATATGTGTGTATATTGCCAATGGGCTGTGGAGGTCCTTTAGATCTCTTCTAGGAAAATATCAAAGTTCAGTCAAGTTACCAGTTAGACTTGAAAAAACGAACCCAGGCCTCCGAGATGAAAGCTCTGGATGTGACCAATATTAACGCTAGGATGTAGATAAAAGAAGAAGACTAGGTCTACCGTCAGCAGAAATAATGAAACCCTGCTGATAATATAACCTTCCTTGAGTTATGAACTTGTGAAGAATGTAATCTCTCCCAAAATGAAACCCTGCTGATAATATAACCTTCCTTGAGTTATGAACTTGTGAAGAATGTAATCTCTCCCAAAATGAAACCCTGCTGATAATATAACCTTCCTTGAGTTATGAACTTGTGAAGAATGTAAAATTAACAGTTAGCATAATAAATGCTATAAAAAAATTAATTCAAATGTAATCTCTCCCAAAATGAAACCCTGCTGATAATATAACCTTCCTTGAGTTATGAACTTGTGAAGAATGTAATCTCTCCCAAAATATCCAGTATAAAACAAGTAGTAAAAAATCTATGTAAGTTTCCACTGGGACGATTTTTTTTAGGTCCATAATTGGGTATTCTGCTGACTAGTCAAACAAGGGGTGCATCCTCGTGCTCCTACTAAATTGTCCTACTGGTAGGAGCACCGGGACACCTATGTCCTGGTGCTCCTACTACAAAGGCAACCGTGAAGCGTCCAGTAGGAGCACCAAGACATTACAAAAATAGTAGTACTCATACACATACTCTGATTCAAATACAGACGAATGCAGATATCTACAAGTGTCACTTTGTTGCATATTTTGTCACTTTTTGTCCGTGCAAGAAAAAAAGCTATCTAAATAATAAATTATATTAAAATTTAAAATGAATACAGAAGAAATTATTCCCGTTTTAATTAAAAGGAAACGCGGAACTGTACCTATTGCTCTTTAAAGGAAAGCAATAATATAAACAAGGAGTTTACAAAAGTGTAGTGAAATATGACAGTGCAGCTATATGAAACTCGACCTGGATCATTATTTGAAAATAGGTTTCTGTATGAAATTCAAGTCATAGACTGTGTAAAGTAATAAAAAAAGACTCAGAGGATAACAAAAATTGAAGCTCTAAAATGTGTATTATTTTTATAACGAAAAAGAAAACTAATCTCCTCTATCGAATACATAGAAAAAAATGGGGCGGGACTCGAACCGCGATCTTTCCCTTACAGGGGAATGCCTTGACCAACTTGGCTACCAAGACATGCCCGATGTGATTCGAATTTCCCTTCTATTTTTATCCGTCTATATTCTAATCCTCGTCTAAACCAAAGTATGGTTTACCACAAGAACCTTCCAGGCCCTCGATTCTACTAAAGCTAAACCACTGTGGTGCTGCGGTCACTGCAAAAAATGACAATAAATTTTAGACTTTATGGTGGTGACAGATTTATGTTTTCAAAATTAATTAAAAAAGGTACTGTTTGACATATAGTTTTAATACAAGTTTTTAAATGTAAAGTACATATGCAGATTTTTTTTTTAAGAAGATGTCATCCAAATGTCTTCCACCTAGTTGCACACATTGTTTAAAACGGAGCATCGTATTCCGCACCACACGCTGCAGTAAGCTCGGTTCAATTCGATTCTTGCCCAATGTTGTCTTTTAGGTCCACAATAGTTCACGGATTGCTGGCGTACTCTCTCTATGATGTAGCCACACAAAAAAATAGTCCATTAAATTGGCCACGGGACTCCAACTTCCGTCGAATTTTGAAGTGTGAAAAAAATTGTCGACGATTGAGTACGTAGGAATCGTTGCTTTTGGAAATTGCATCGATAGCGTACGCGCGATGGTCACCCGTCCACTACGACATCGTGACTGGGAAATCCGCACGATCAGTGATTCGAGTGATTCGAAAGACACTACCCTCTCCCCGCTCCGCTTATAACTTTTTGAGATATTCGTTTTTTTTTAATGTAAATCTGCCTCCAGTCTCCCTGTACCTACTGCTATAGTCCAAAATGAAATGAAAACGGTTTCATTATACTTCTTCAATTACTCTGCAAAAAGTCATTGAATTTTGGACTTCTGGACCTCATCGCTCAGTAGCGGTGGCACCATTGTGTTGTTTGGCTTTAGCAGAATCGAGGCCCAGATCATCTGCCAGTGAGATCCCCCAGCGAATTCTGATTGAAAATTACTACTAGGAATTCACCACCTTTTGGGGTATAAATCGAAAAATATCGATCCTTGGAAAAAAATACTACCACTAAATTAAACTACTACTGTACGGGACTGCCTTGATGCTGCCGTACGACCTGCTTGATTGATCTTGATGTATTGATAAATGATAAATCCTTGATGATTATAAATATTTATTACTTGATGATAATACACGAGTTTTACAGCGCGACTTGTTTGCGACTGACTTTATATGTAATGATTTTACAATAAAGCAATCAAATCCGCTGACGCGGTAACATGTGCGGTAATTGGACCGTACATATTCCCGGGCCAAAGAAGATGAGAGCCAAAAATTCAAAAATGAAAATTTATATTTATTACAATGAATAAAAAAAACAAAAGTGTACATGTAAATGGAAAATAAACAATAATTCATTAAACCACCGAGTTATCAAACATTTCGCTGAATTTGCGCAAAACGGGACTTGTAGATCTGTTCTGGAATGTTCTTGCACGTGAGCTGGGTGCCGCCGTCGCCTCTGGCCTCGACGTGTCGCACTCGCCGGCGCGCGGACGCCGCTTCGGAGCTTCCACCACCGCTCTGTCCACCATCACTGCTGGCTCCTGGATCGCCTCACCACCATTACCTTCCTGGCTTTTTGTGCATCGCCATGTATGAGTTATTCGCCGTACTGCAACTGCGATGGCGATAACCAATACTATTCCAAAGATAATGTAGATCATAGCGTAATGGTGTATATCATGTGACGAAAGTATAGTCTCACGAACGGCTTCGTTGTCCTTTAATTGTCGTATTTTCATCTGTATGTTTTCGTTTCCCTCTTGAAACTGCAAATGCGATTTGTTTGATATTTCGTACGTGGGGATGCTGATGTTAATGATATGATTTATCGGTGCAATTACAGGTGTGTATAAGTCGGGCGATATTCGTAACTCACTTGTATGAGGTTTGTGTGGATATATCGTAAACTCTTCCGTCTTGATTAAACAGCCGTGACCTACACTTAATAGTCCGGCACCGGTCAGCTGATGTGCGGTAATCTGATCGTCGCACATGGTTCGTACCTTGCATCGGTCGCAACAAATATAGATATATGTGTTCATAATGTAACTATCTTGCCATGTATTTTTACATAAAATTGTTTGGGTTAAACATTCTTGGTTTTCTTGTTGACAAAGATTTTTGTCACTCTTCATCAGGTATTCAGGCTTCTGGCTATGACAAACATATGCTTCTTGAACGAGACAATCCTTGATGTCGGCTACGCTCATAGGTATGTAGGTACCCTTTCTTATGTTCAAGGCAACGTAATCCGCAACCGGGGAGATGAGAATAATGCTTTCTCCATGATATTTGGGAAGTGGTATCAATTTGAATATTTCGTAGGACTCTCTACTGATTAACGGTATCCTTATTTCAAACAGAAGGTACTGTCTCAACAATCTGGCCTTGACATTCAAAAAATTATATATCTTGCGTATTTCTGAGTGGACGTTGTCTATTGGCAAGGTAACGTCCTTTGGCAATTTGCTTGAAATAGTATTCAACTCAGTAATCAGTTGATTAGGTGTAACTAAGTGTAAGTTGAAGCGGCCTTGATAAACATCCAGTAATGAATCCATTATTGTGTTTTGTAGGGTTTTTAAGTTGTTCAGCATATTTGTCGCTATCATAGACCCTATAGTAAAGTCACTAAGGGCGTTATTTTCTTGAATCGTGTTCCTTAAGGTGTCTACGGCTTTGTCTAACGCAATCATATGTTGATTTATAATTTTATGTTGATGATTCATGATATTCTCAGAGCGTTTTAATAAATTATTTTCGGCTTCTATGATAGTAGTTTGATTCTTCCAGAGATTGATAATGTGATTTTGATTTTGATGCAATAACGCGATGTCCTGTTGGTACTGTTCGGCGAATCGGTTATCTAATACTCCAAACAATGTGTTAGCGAGATATCCGATTCCATTGATCAAGCCTCGTCTGTTACGTTGCTGCGTGGCTCGCGTCGGTGACGCATCGAATTGCTGACTTTCCAACAGCTGATCGTAGTATTGTAGTTCTTCGTACCCGTGACGTAGTTGGAGTACTATTGCATTACATCGAGCTTGTTCTCGCATTGATTGACATGTTCTGTCAAGTGTTTGTATGTACGAATCGAGTGCCTTAGTTCCTTGTATAAACGGGCCCATTTCGTAGTAAATAACAAGTTTCCATTCATCCTTGATAAGTAACATGTTAGATAATTTTTCTAAGTATATGCCTTGGTTTTCTCGAAACTGTGTAATGTTAACACGGGCTGTAGAAGTAGATAAAAATGAAAAAAGGAATAGAAATGTCACTAGCATTGACGATAATAAACTTCGTTTGGGTTTTTTCACGTGTCGTGTACTGTATGATTGCGTTTGATGGATTCCGCTGTTTTCATACGAATCTTGGAGCGTTTCTTCGTGACTAATCAATTTCGATAACTTGATAATCGGTCTTTTGATATGGCCTGTCTTGGTTTTCAGAGAGACAACGCGAACAAAACCGTCTTTTCCTGGGTGAAGTTCTGTCACTCGTCCCATGACCCACTTGCCGGGGGGTAAGTTTTCTTCGTGAATGAGAACCACGTCATTTAACTGGACATTTTCCTTTGGAGTTTTCCACTTAGACCTTGTTGTCAATTGTGTCAGATATTCAGCATTCCATCTTTTCCAAATATCTTGCATTATGTTCTGTATAAGACACCACCGCGTTCTTAAATCTCTCTCGGTAGGTATAAGTGTCAATAATGGACCACTTGCTAGAAAGTGAGATGGCGTCAGATATTCTAAGTCTGCGGGATCGTCAGTTAAGGGACACAGCGGCCTAGAATTTAAGCAGGCCTCTATCTGGGTCAGCAATGTGTTGAACTCCTCGTAGGTGAGCTTCTGTTCTCCTATCACCCTCTTCAGATGGAATTTAAAGCTTTTGACTGCCGATTCCCAGAGCCCTCCCGCCGACGGATTCCCGGGGGCATTGAAGTGGAATGTTATTTCCATGTTGGCTAACTCTTGCTGTAGCTCTTCGTTGAAAGTTTGCACAATTTCTTGATATTCTACTTGTAAAACTCTGGAGGCTCCGATAAAATTGCGACCATTGTCACAATAAATATCGCTTGGTGTACCTCTTCGGGCGGCCATCCTACGTAGAGCCGCGAAAAATGCTGTAGTGGTCAATTCGGAGACCAACTCTAAGTGTACGGCCTTGGTTGCCATACATACAAAGACGGCGACATATCCTTTTGTGGTTTTGATACCACGACCCTTGCTGGCTTTCAAAAGCATATGCCCCGTGAAATCCACGCCCGTATGTTTGAACGGACGAGAAGGACGAACTCTGGCTTCAGGTAAGTCCCCCATTATTTGCTCTTGCATGCTTGGTTTTTGTTTCTTGCATAATACACACTGGCGTATGTATTTCTTAGTTGTTCTTGTTCCACTAAGTATCCAATACATTTGTCTCGTAAACGCTAGAGTTACTCGGGCTCCGCCGTGTAATGTGTGCTCGTGAGCATTGTTAATGACTAATTCCGTGAATCGATGACTTTGAGGAAGACTTTGAGGTTTTTCTTGTCAGGACTTATACAGGCGTTCCGTAGCCTGCCTCCAACGCGAAGAATATCTTCATTATCTAAAAAAGGGTTTAAATTTATAATTTTGCTTTTCTTTGAAATACATTTATTTTGTTTCAGGATGCATATTTCTTCTGCAAATACTTCTCCTTGAACTTGTTTTATTATCTTTTTTCTTGTTTCTCTTAACTCGGGTACAGTCAGCCACGATGTGAGCTTCCTATCCTGTTTTTTGGTCAGGAAAAAGAAAATTCTGTATACCCAGGCAAGTACTCTGATAAGTTTTGATAATGAGCTGTATTTTTCTATCATTTTCTTGATAATATTAGTGTCATCGGCTTGCATGATGACATGAACTTGCTTTACAATTTTTGCTTCTTCATTGGTCGTATATGTACGTTTCTCTTCCACTATATTTTCAGGAAAAGATAGCCAAGTCGGACCTTGCCACCATAATATATGTTGTATTAGTTGGCTGGTTATCAAGCCACGGCTAGCACAATCTGCAGGATTTTCTGAAGATTTAACATACTGCCAGCAGCCAGGCGGCATTACTTCAATAATTTGACGTACTCTATTGGATACGAACGGCTTCCAGCGCTCGGGATTTCCTTGCAGCCACCCCAGCACTGCCATGGAGTCAACCCACCCGTAGATCTTGATCTCAACGTCTGGTGATATCGCTTGTTTGATTTTCATCATAACCTTCGAGAGAAGGAGGGCTCCGCTCAGCTCCAAACGAGGTAAGGAAACCTCTTTATTACAGGGTACGAGTCTTGATTTTCCAGCAATAAGTTTTATTTCCGCTTGACCTGATTTTATTATTTTGCTATAAACGACGCACGCGTACGCTCTTTGTGATGCATCGCAATAGCCGTGTAATTCGAGCTTATTCGTGTCGTCGCAGCCTAACCAACGTGGTATTTGAATGTTCTTTATGTGGATAATATCGTTTTTAATTTTTTGCCACTCATTATATATATCCTTAGGAAGCTTGTCATCCCATCCCAAGTTCGTCTTCCATACTTGTTGAAAGATCAATTTGAGTTTGGTAGATAATGGAGTCAGCCACCCCAGGGGGTCGAACAGCTGGGAAATGGCAGACAACAGCGATCTTTTTGTGTCCTGAATGTCCTTGTTGACTTCATATTGAAAAATGAAAATATCCTTTTCAGGATTCCAATATAAACCGAGAGTCTTTGTCGATTCGGTTAAAATATTATAGTTGCCTTGCCCCTCTTGGCTCCTATCTCCTAATAATTCTTGATAATTCGATTTCCATTTCCTCAAATTGAAGCCGCCTGCTTTCATAATGTTTATAAGATCTTCCTTAATTTTCAGAGCAGATTCTAGAGTAGGGACTGCCAGAAGTAAATCATCCATATAGCAGTTATTCTCCAGGATTCGTGCAGCTTCAGGATACTTTTCCCTTTCGTCACTTGCTAATTGACGAATAGTCATCATCGCGAGGAAGGGCGCGGCCTTGGTGCCATACGTCACTGTAGTGAGTTGATACTCTCGTAAAACTTCTTGGGGGCTATCTCGCCATACAATTTTTTGGAGAGGCTGGTCATCTTCATGCAACCAAATGGCGCGAAACATCTTTTCACAGTCGGCGGTGAAGGCAACCTTATATTTCCTCAATCCTAATAATAATGTAAAGATATCTTTTTGTAAGTTAGGCCCCGTATACATGCAATCATTGAGACTTAAACCACTCGAAGTTTTTTCCGATGCATTGAAGACTACACGTAGCTTCGTCGTACTAGAATCGCTTCGTAGCACGCAATGGTGTGGCAAGTAACTGTTGCGCTCGGATAACGTGTCCTCGTAGCTTGTAAGTTTCATATGACCTAAGTCTTGGTATTCGTGAATGAAGGATTTGTAGGCTATTTTGAGATCATTGTTTTTGTTTAATTTTCGTTCCAACTGGCCAAATTGTGCAATCGCTTTGTTCTTCGACTTTCCTAATTGATCGATATTTGACTTAAGGGGCAGTCTCACTATGTACTTTCCATCTGACGACCTTGTTGTCGTAGATTTATAGAAATCTATGCATTTATTTTCTTCAATTGAAAGAGACTGGTTCTGAGGTATGTCTTCAATATCCCAATATTTTTGAAAGTCTTGAAGGTTGTTGAGAACCATATTGCATGCGAAAGTTTGGATTTTTCCACAGAGAATCCATCCAAGGCGTGTTTCCTGGATAATCGGTGACTTGCTTCCGACTCTGTATATTCCGTCCAGTATAATATTTGCATATATGTCGGCCCCAAACAAGATGTCCACAGGCCTACTAAGATGGAAGTCGGGGTCCGCCAATTTTATTTCGTTTAATAGTTGCCATGTTGGCGGCTTGAATGACGCATTTGGTAAGTTTCGTGTTAAACTTTTCATAATGTAAACATTTGTAGTAAAGTCGTACTTTTGAGTCATCGAATTGCAATTGATTGTTATCATGCCGTTGCAGATGTTGTCCGTGGTGCCAACACCCGTTACGACCCCTTTAAATTTTTGACGGGGTAAACGTAAAAGCTGAGCGGCCTTTGTAGTAATCAGAGAGACTTGTGAGCCTTGGTCAATGAGCGCACGTAAGACTTGGTACTCTCCATCTGCCCTTTGTACTTGTATCAAGGCCGTTGCTAGTAAGATTTCAGGCATTTCCCCTTGCTGGGTCACGTGCGAGTTCTTGGTACTGCATTCGACTCCCTGGCTTGAGTCCGGGTTACTTGATGCGAACTGTGACGTCATGTCGGTTGAAGTCACGTTGTTTTTCGCAAATGCTGAGTGCAGCAATGTGTTGTGGTTTCCGTTGCACTCGCGGCATCGTTTATTTGAAGTGCATGTTTTTCCAGTATGCTTATGTAGACAATTCCAGCAATAATTCAATTTCGTAATCGCTTGTCGCCTTTGCATTGGTGTCATTTCCAAGAATTTTTTACAAAAATAGACGCCGTGTTCTGCACTGTTACAGATTAGGCATGTTAAGTTATTTTTTGAACTGGATTTTGATGCAGCTTGATTGCTTGAAAAATTCTTGCAATTGGATGATTTATTTTGTCTACTTGAGTCGGACGAGGTTGACCTTTGTTGAAAATTTTCTTGTTTTCGACGGGCCGATTCGATTGTAGTGAACTTGTTTTCCAAAAATTTGAGGAATTCATTCAGATTTGGCAACTCTCGAGGTTCTTTTAGCGATTCTAGGTAATCACTATGAGTTTCGGCATCTAATTTTTGTACTAAAAGGTAGACTAAAATCGGATCCCAAGTGCTTATATCAACGCCAAGGTTTTTGATAGCGTTTAAGCATTCCGTGGTAACGTCATGAAGCCGTTTTATGTGGTTTGCATTGACTTGTTGCGTAACAGGAAGGCTCATCACAGTATTCATGTGGGTTGTAAATATCAATTTCTTGTTGTTGTACCTGTGGTTTAATATTTCCCAGCAGGCAATATAGTTTTCAGAACTAATTTGTAGGTGTTGTACCAAACGCTCAGCTTCTCCCTTAAGCTTGCTTTTAAGGAATTGCATTCTTTGCGCGTTTGATAGGCTGGGGTTGTTATGTATGGCCTCGCTAAAAAGATCTTTAAACGAGACCCATTGTTGGTAGTTACCGTTAAATACTGGAATGTCGAGCTTTGGCGTAGAATTTTCTCGATGGGACACGGACCATAACTTGCTATTTATGGCCTTCTTGATATCAAAGTATTTTTGTTCGTGTTCCGTGAACCTTGCTTCGTACTGTAAGTTAGATCCGCCTGTTTCACTGTCTATCTCCCAATGAAGTAAGTCGATTGCTTTCCAGCGGATCTGGAGAGACTTCAGGGTGTCTTCAAACTCCCAACGTTCTTCTATGGTATCTATATTGATCAGAGAGGCAGTTCTTGCAAATGCCTTGAAATTACTTAATTGTCTCTTAAACATCTCGTCAAGTTTGCTGCAATTACCTGTATTTGCGGTGTGTGTGGTGGTAGCCCAGTCTATTACCTTCGGCTGGGCCGTCTTGTCTTGGGTCGCAGACGCGTCCGCCGAGGGCAAGCTCTCAACTTGCTGAGCTGCCCGGGAAGTAGACTCTTCCTCAACCACTCTTATCTTGATCGCCCTTTGCTGAACAGAAGGCTTACTTTCCTGCAATGTAGTTTGTATCACCGGAGGCTCCATCGGATTGAGAGCAATGCTAAACTTCTCAATGTAGTTCTTGGCATCCAAGTAACTTTGCCTTGCTTGCTGGTAATGGTCACCGACCAAATAATCATGATCAGCTGGTAAAAGCCCCGAAAGTTTTATATGGATTGACCTGTACTCATCCCAAAACTTTTCGAGAGCTTCGAACCGTCTCTTGATCAGATCAGGAGTCCTACGGGACGCACTATCCTTCTTGAAATTAATGAGAATTTTCTTGATTTCCTCTGATAGCAATGATTGCTGATAAAGCAGATCATTCACACTCATCTTGATATGACTTGATGTAAACTTGCTAGGTTAACACTATAATTCACTTGAAAACTCGCGATTAATTTACTTGCTAGATAAGGTACCTTATTTGATATAATATGTTTTGGTGTGCACAAATTGACTTGAAATAAATGACACGTGGACTTGTATTTCACAACAAAATTTCCACGTGGAAAACTTGGCCTTGCGACTTGTAACCTGCTGGTTCTTGTTAGTTTAGTGTCTAAATGCGATCTCGCGTGATATATGCGACTTCTCAATACAGTCGGTGAGACCCGCTTGTGGGAGGCCGACTGTACCGATTCGCTATCACACAAAACCGAAAAAAGATCACTAAACCTCGGCTTCGAAGGACCACAATGTACGGGACTGCCTTGATGCTGCCGTACGACCTGCTTGATTGATCTTGATGTATTGATAAATGATAAATCCTTGATGATTATAAATATTTATTACTTGATGATAATACACGAGTTTTACAGCGCGACTTGTTTGCGACTGACTTTATATGTAATGATTTTACAATAAAGCAATCAAATCCGCTGACGCGGTAACATGTGCGGTAATTGGACCGTACAACTACTTTAAATTTCTTAGCTTGGCGGGACCTCTTTTAATTTCCTCTTAAGTATTTTTCGGTTGACTGTACAATATGTAATGCAATAGGAGCAAAAAGAATTAAATTTAGAAAATTATTTTATTCTTCTTGGTTTTTATGTTCAGTAGGAGCACCAGGACATGGGTGTCCTGGTGCTCCTACCAGTAGGACTATTTAGTAGGAGCACGAGGACGTACCCGGTGGAGGGGTGGGTTACTTTTTACTAAACGTCAAAGTAATCCATACTAATATTATAAATGCGAAAGTAACTCTGTCTGTCTGTATGTTATGCTTCCACGCCTAAACCACTGAACCAATTTTGCTCAGATATAGGGGTAGATATGCTATGTTTGGTCGCGATAACCGACATCCACGCGCTCGGAGCCGCGGCCAAAAGCTAGCAAGTAATAAGGTAACCCGGTGCTCCTACCAGTAGGACTATTTAGTAGGAGCACGAGGACGCACTCAAGCAAAGGGAGGGTTAGGATTTTGACAGGCGATGTTTTACATTCCAGCTCCGTGTGTGGTACCGCACGTCTCCCAAGGCCGAGTGGTTCTGGTGGAGAACAAAACTGGCGACAACAGTACCAATGAGGCGAACACACAGATCGTTGGCAGTTCTACTATGGTGCAGCACGGTAAGGGATACTGATATTTAGTTTATATTTTACGCTAATAGCAGTATATCACTGTATTGTCACTCATCATCACTATCATTCATCACTAAATAGTATAAAACAAAGTCGCTGTCTGTCTGACGGATATAAGGAGAAGGGAAATTTGAAGTGATTCAGGTGTGACTCAATAGCTCAGTTGGAAGAGCATCCCCCGTAAAGGAAAGGTCGTAGGTTCAAGTCCCACTTGAGCATTTCATTTTCCCGATATATTCGAATATAATTTTTATTTTAAATAATAAAAAGTCATTATCTTTCAATAGCATAGTCGTTGAAAACTCCTCACATTTTATTTATTTATTTTTACAACGTATTTGTATAAATTACACCAACACTCACTTAAATTACCTACCTACATACCTTTCATACCTGTCCATCCTAAGATTGCCTAGAAGAAATCGCTCTGAGTGATAACGCATTTAGCTGTAACTGTAATCATGTACGATTATCCGTAATGATATTGGTGTGTAATAAAGAATTATCTATCTATCTAAGATATGAGCAAAAGTGGGCGGAACCACGGGCATAGGTTAGTCTATTAATATAATCTCATTCACATTTACAGGCGAGATAATAATCGTCGATTGCGAGAAGAACTATGAATTCCCGTCAAACAACGCCGCTGTTACCTGCAACAACGGCACCTGGACGCAGATACCCAGGTGCCAGCCCGCCAGGTACAGAAGTCATAATTATAATGAAAAAAGATTGTGCAATTGAGTTGCCTTTTTTTCGTGCGGAAATCCCCTCGGATACCTCCCCCGCCGGAGCCGGGAGGGGAGGTTAAGTCGGACTCGAACCGAGTAAAACCGCACGCTGACTGTGGGTCGTGGTGATAGGCCGGAGGTGAGGTTGTCTTCGACATATCCCTCGCACCTCGGCTGGCTCTTACGTTTTGGCCCTCCTCGGGAGGAGGGACGACGGTGTCCCCGAATCGCCACCGCAAGCAATTGAATTGCCTGCTAGGCCCACTCTCTTCATTCCTATCTAGAATAAAAAATGCTGGACTAAGGTTTCACTCACATCCAGTGGAAATTTTACTAGCTGAGCTACATAGACACATCTTGGGTTTTCGAAATTTTCAGTTCGGAACAGCTCAGTTGATCATTCAACTTGTAAGGGACTTTACCACTATTGCCAGTGGGGGCACCGTTTGACCGGACGGGTGATCAGCCCTTTTATGTGGGGCCATTTCACCCAAGTCCCCTATAACGACTGCCATACATGTTCGTATAGCAACCGGGGCCGACAGCTTAACGTGCTCTCCGAGGCACGACCAGACCAATGCAAATACTCATATTCATGTAAACAAATATTAGCACTGAGCGGGGATCGACCCGCGCCTCCTGCGTAGCGGCCGCGTTCTCTACCACCACGCCACGGAGGCTGTCAAGGGACTGGTCACGGGTTCTATTTAAGTCTGGGATATTCACTGTTTCCGATCTAAATCTATCAGAAAAGGTAGCATCAAAATAAAGCAAATAAAATCTTTTACGTCAATAATAATACAATTGTAAATACATTACATACATTGAATTTTAATATCCCCCTTCCCCTTTAAGCTTCCCCCGAAAACCACCACCCATAATTTTACTTCCTCCCCTCACAGGGACTGTATTAATTAAAAAAAAAGAATATCAGCAACCGGTATTATATAATAATACTCCCTCTAAGCTCTCCAACTAGGTTACATTTCTTGTATAAAGAGTGGGTTCACATCGGTAGTACAAAGGCCAGGATTCAAACCCGGGACCTCTCGATCTTATGGCTGACTCCTCAACCACTAAGCTACCGACGCTTCCAATCCCCAGATGTAAGAAGATGCCCAAGTTCCCTCGCAACGGTATGGTGATAGCTCCGAAGACGGAGCATGGGATGAAGGCGCGGTTTCGCTGCAAGGACGGCTTCGAGCTTAAGGGGAACGCCATCGTGGTCTGTTCCTTTGGAGTGTGGAGTGGAGATACACCCAAGTGTGAGGAAGGTAAGAGGTCATATTCTCTGAAGATTCTGGAGCCCCTTCAAGATCTTAGGAGCCTAAGTTAACCTGTCTTTTATTCTTGCGAATATTTTTGAATGATTTTTTTATAGCATTCATAGCATTATACATCGTGGGTTCTTGAGCTTGAACTTGAGCATTTCATTTTTACCAATGTATTCGAATCTTGCTAAAATCCCCTAAGATAAGATCCTCATCTATTAGGTGGTTATGTCGCTGTCTTGGGTCTTCAGATGCGAGTTTACCTACAGCATATCCTTCGCACCCTGGGTCATCCATCTTAAAATCTATGGGTTTAGGGGCCATCCCTTGAGTGTGGGAAGTACGCTGTCCCCATCGAAGCCCGAAAAAGGGGTGGCGGCTTTAGTGTCACAATAGCAATATTATAATCAATTAGAATAGGAAAATATTTTGGTTCAGACGGGATTTGAACCCGTGATCTTGGAGGAAACTATGCTCACTCTAAGGGTTGATATTAAGGGGGCCAGGCAGTTCCCTTAAAAGCCAAGATAAGCGAAATAAATGTAGCGGGATAGACTCTAGCTAACCTTTTTTTACATATATAACACCATTATTAAAATTTCAGTGTTCTGCCCGTTCCCTGGATACATCGAAAACGGAAAAGTTCTGCTTGTTGGCAATATGGGACTGTACGACTATCGGCCTTACGTGAAAAAGGTAACAATCCTACTAATATTATAATGTGAAATTTTATAAAGACGTTTGTTACATCACGCTTAAAAGGCTTAACGGATCTGGCTGAAATTTGTTACGGTCTCAAATATATATACACACTAAATAACGAGGTTTTCTTTCAGGTAGTGAACAATAAACAGATCATGTATGAATGTGAGAAAGGGTACGTTCTATCAGAGGGTCCGCCCGGAGCCACCTGCATCGGAGGTCACTGGAGCCCGAGGGAACTGCCCAAGTAAGTGAACTACCAGTGCCCAGTCGTCAATGTAAACCATGGAACATTATCCTCATCACTAATACAATATTGGTCTACAGTCTAAACCTCCAGGCTAGTTAAGCTATGCTAGATGCTGTGTAGGATGCCCTAAAATTAAAAAAAAAAAACATATATTATATTTTCAATGAAATGGGATGTATCCCCACCAAGATCTTCGAGGTCTGGAGACATTTTTGTGTAGTCATAGTCATACTCACTTTCATAATTTTTTATTCAATATAGAACAAAGCAATTATATTTCTTATTGACATCAATAATAATTGACTTTCCCACTGAATTTCGAAGTCCAAAATCGCGATGAACGGTAGTTCGAAAGTTCGGAAATGCGACTCACGTTAGCGCCAAAGTACGCCATATCGATACACATATCGTCGAATGTTATACTTAAGCTAAGTTAACCAAGCTCAGTCTCCATGACGCGGGTTCGATTCCCGCTCAATGCAAATATTTGTATACATGAATATGGGTATTTGCATTGGTCTGGTCGTGCCTCGGAGAGCACGTTAAGCCGTCAGTCCTGGTTAGCATACGAACATCTATGGCAGTCGTTACGCGTAGTAGGAGCCCTCAAAAGTCCAACAATTGGTTTATCTGCAATGCTTCGACATCGCCTTTGGGTTGTGGAGGTCAGATGGCAATCGCTTCACAGAAAATATCGAAGTTCTGAATCTGCAGCTAGTTTGCTAAAGCCGTCCCCAGACTCCAAGCTGAAAACTTCGGATGCGACTGGGATTAACGCTAAGATGAAGAAGAGAACCAAACTCTATTGGCTTTTCTCCCGGGGTTTAAATGAGAGCCGTATAAGTTAATTCAATAGAAAAAGAAGGAGTGAGCATATCCAACCTGGAAAAAGGTTGAGGTGATTATGATGGCTAAATTGACATTAAATCATGTAATTCAATTTCTTTTCCAGATGCACACTATATCAACACCCTCGAATCCGATGGTCTCGCAGACGTCGATCAATTCCAGAGCCAGAAATTCGTCAGCGTAGATCCAGTTACCTCAGACAATACTACAACAATATAAGGAGCCAAACCGACCCCACTCAACAATACTTAGACCACCTCTACGAAAAATATAACCATGCAACTTCCAAACCAACTCTTAGACATGCTAATTTTAAAATCATGAAGAAATTTGACTTTCAACCAGAGACCGTTCCAGAAGGTTCTATAGAAAATCATGATGGTAACTTGCCTACTGCTGTATATACTATTTATAATGTACATGGTGAGCCGATAGGTCATCGGCTATATTCGTATCAACCTGTATACGAACCAGAAGAAGACGATATACTCCATCATGAAGGTACTTCTGAATATCAAGATTCTAGCGAAGATGGTGATGAACTGTCTCATGCAACTGTTCTCAAAGGAGGCATGTTTGGTGATCATAGTCTCAGTGAAGAAAGTAATGCCGATAATATTAATCGACTCAAACATGATTACTTTGAAAAATATGTAGATAAACGACGCAAAAGATATTTAAATAAAAGTTCTGAAGAAGATAAAAAGGAATTTGATCTAGAATTAGAAGAAGATGAAACTAATATTGATATAGTGACGACAATTCCTACAGCAGTTAGTACTAAGGCTAGAGTGAAACGTGATGTTCGTGACAAAGCGCTTGATTTAAACAATTGGACTCTAAGACCAACGGCACAGAACTCAGAATTGACCAACGATATACATTCAAAGAGCTTAAAAGTTATCCCTTTACTCAGGACTAGCGAAGAAAACATGTCTGTGATACCATTGAAGCCAAATTTTCGCACGTTTAGTTACAAAGATTTTACTAAAGAAATGGCGATAGGTTTGGCGTTACGATACAATAACACGAATTCGACTGAAATTGATAATATATTAGACAAACGAGATAAGAGGACGAGTAGGAAAACTGATAGGCTGAATCAGACAACAGCTACTATTCCTAAAACGTAAGTAAGAGTATATTTTAGGACCATAACACAGGGTAGTTGAGCTATGCTTATTTTTGGGTCTAGATAGCGTGGTGTAGAATGTCTAGGCCAGCCCGTAAGGGATGGCTCTGGGTCAGCCGGAGTGCGAGGATGTCGAAGACAACCTCACCTCCGGCCTAGCACCACGACCCACAGTCGACGTGTGGTTTTAGTCAGTTCAAGTCCGACATAACCTCCCCTTCCGGTTTCGGCGGGGGAGGAATCCGAGGGGATTTCCGCACGAAAAAAAAGGTGTAGAATGTCTTATTTATATTGGTAATTCAATTTTATATTAGGTAATTTCTTCATAACAAATTAAATTTTAAATTTCTTATAGCATTTAAACAGCTGAAAAACTGCTTAGAGTTAGGCTTTAAAGTTGACAAACAAGACCTAACAGAAACTAAGGCTTCTGATATTGCAGCTTATTTTTGCTTTCCAAAGTACGAGGATTTCTAAAATTCACTAAAGACCAATTCTAAACATCAGATACAACAAAAAAAATCATCAAACATACTAAGTAATAATCCTTCGACTCTGTACTATAAAATCATTATGTTTTACTGTAACTAATTTTCCTCCTCATGGAAATATTATTTATTTATTATGTTTGATTTGTGTTCATATATATTGACTAAACTTTTCTGCTTACAGTGGCAGGGAAAGTAAAGGTGGGAGAACCCGCCAGCAGTCCTCTGAAGGAGCTCCACCAGAAATAGCTGATGGGGGAGTCCCCCAGAATAGCACCGAGAAGGGGGGTAAGAAGGGACGCCCCAAGAGCCCCTGCGAACCGATAGAGAGCGAACCATACGTTAATATCGAGATCGTTAAATATGGACGGGATCCAAATAATACTTTTAGTTCAGGTAAGATTCGTATTTGTTCTAGAAACTGAGGCTATAGAAACACATTGATGAATTTACAACGAATTTAAAGCGGTACATACAAAACATCAATAAAACTGTATTAGTATAGTAAACTATAAATTGTTACAATATATTATTATATTTTATTATTTCAAACGTACAATATATACATTATGTCAATAAATAAATTAATCAAATAACCCGCCCTGACCGTTCGCGGCGCAAAAGTGCCCATCACACTCGCCGCGTTGCCACGCTGGATTGCAATGGCCAGCCTTTGCACCAGGAACGATCCGGAACGGGAGTCACCAGTTGTTTCTATAAGCCTGTTTCCTATTTCTTTTACAAGGCTTTTGACCTCCTTGCTCCGTAAAAAAGTCAGCGAGATTTTTGGTCTATTTAAAAATATGTGTAGTTGATCTGATTAGGTTCAATGATTTGTTTGAGAAGCAATGATTGAGCAAGAAACTGAACAGTTCATTAATAATTTTGTTTTTAAATATTCTTGAATCCATACTTAATATTATAAATGCGAAAGTAACTCTGTCTGTCTGTCTGTCTGTCTGTATGTTACGCTTTCACGCCGGAACCACTGAAACGATTTTGATGAAATTTAATATAGAGGTAGATTTGACCTTGAGTACATAAGCTATGTTTTGTCGCAATAACCGACGTCCACGCGGTCGGAGCCGCGGGCAAAAGCTAGTTTTATAATAACCTTTTTGGCAAACTTTGGTTTTGATTGGAGTTATAGTTGGATAGAAAGGCTGTTGTTGGAGATTTCATAAATTCTTTTCATAATAATATTATAGATCATTAACATTTTGTAGGAACGATAGTACGAGTGGCCTGTGGCAAAGGTTACGGATTGAACCTGGATACCAATGCAACCGCCAAGTGCGTGCGAGGAAGGTGGAAACCTGAGAAACCTAAATGCGAAATATGTAAGTCCCACACTAATCCTTCTCACTCATATTTTTTTATCAGTGTCACATTCCCATATATGAGCTCATCCATAACGATGATGATGACAAAGTCTCCAAATGATTTTAATACTTACTAAGGTTAGATTAAGATCAAATCAAACTATTTTATTGATTTAAATTTTTTCATTGTCTGTGTACCAATCACAACAATCAGTCAACAAGGAAGGCGGAGAAACCAAGTTGTTCGTAATTGATTTGATGCTCACTGTACCTAGCGCCATCTAGTTATTGCTAGCGGAACTACATTGAAATTGCCCATCCTGCATCGCACTATTGATGTTTACGCGCTGGTTACAACATCATCAAGTTTAGTGTTGTAATTAATAGGTAAAAGTTTCGGCTGTAACCGAGGTCCGGTCACAGCCGAAATTTTTAGCTTTTGGTCTGATTTATACCTGTTTTTTCGTACGGAAATCCCCTCGGATGCCTTCCCGCCGGAGCCGGAAGGGGAGGTTATGTCAGACTCGAACCAACTGTGGGTCGTGGTGCTAGGCCGGAGCTGAGGTTGACATCGATATATCCCTCGCACCCGGCTGACCCAGGGCCATCCCTTACGGTCTGGCCCTCCTCGGGAGGAGGGACAACGGTGTCCCCGACTCGTCCCCGGATCCATTTTTTGAAAAGAGTCTATTTTTTAACTTCTTAGGCCACACACTTCTGTCAGCACTCCCGGATTCTTACTTTGTTTTTAAATTCGTCTTTGTTTGAATTTGAGAGGAGCTTAAAAATAACAAAATAAGTTAAGCTAATGTTAAGTTTGTGAGTGTACCCAACTGTTTTTCTCTCCCATTACCATAAACACATTCACACCTCTTTTTTTTTTCTTCACGATCTCCTCTCGCCGGTCTGCTAGAAGAAATTTCTTGTAGAAATAAGCAGTACCAATGTATTAACTTTTTCAACCAGTTTATTTTATTTGTTTTGTGTGTGCATAAATCTTAAATAAATAAATACAAAATCTTAACTGACTGATTTCCTCAATATAGTACCCTGCCACGTCCCCCCGACGGAGTACGGCATCTATACCATGAGTTCAGACCCCGGGCACCCCATGACGGCGAGCCAGGTGCTGGGGTCCAACCCTCAGGATGAGAAGGAGCTGAATGAGACGGACCCCGTTCCCAATGGACAGGTCGTACATTTCTCTTGTGAATATGGGTAAGTATCAGATAGACTTCAGATAAGACTTGAATCAGAAAAATCCAACATCCAAAACTTGACTAATTGAGAAGACTACTTGATCATGACGTGGTATTGGTATTTTGGAAAAAAAACATTAATTGGTGTCCTAAAAACGACGAATATCTAGACAGAGGCATTATTTCCACTATGTAACTTTTTTTTTCGTGTGGTAATCCCGACGGATACCTCCCCTGCCGGAGCCGGAAGGGGAGGTTAAGACGGACTCGAACCGACTAAAACCGCACGCTGACTGTGGGTCGTAGTGCTAGGCCGGAGGTGAGGTTGTCATCGACATATCCCTCGCACGCCGGCTGACCCAGGGCCATCCCTTACGGTCTGGCCCTCCTCGGGAGGGGGGACTACGGTGTCCCTGACTCGCCCCCGGAATGGGAAGGCGCGCTTCTCAGCGCGCCGCCGCCGTGGCCTGCTTCTGCTGGGGTGACAGGCGGCTCCACCCGTCACCCCTAGGCCCGCGCTCATGGGGGAAGGAGGTCAGCCACTATGTTACCTATTTTTAAAGTGTGGCAAAGTACGAGTTAAACATAATATTTTTAAAAGTTCAATAAGTATATTGATTTTAGAGAATTTTAGAAGGCAAAAGTACATAACGCGGATATCATCTTATTTCCAGTTACAACGTTCAAGGGCCAACCAACTTGCGATGTTGGCTCGGAGAGTGGGCAGTCACCAGTATGCCTGAATGCGTTGCAGGTAAACAAATACTCAATAATATAGCTAAAGTAGATCACCCATTCGGGTCCAAATTCAAAAGTGCCATTAATAATGCTAATGAGGACATAATCGGACACTTTATATCCGTACATCAGGTCTAAAAAGACCACTTTATTGGAATCAATTTAGGATAATATTTGTCATGCGGCGATATTTACACGATATTAGAATCTGCTTAGTAAATTAATTGTTGTCATTCTACTCATATGAGTGACCATTTTACGAATTTTATAGGAATCTATTTAAATCTACTGGAAGTTTACAAAGTTACTCGTTCTTAGCAGGATCCATTGGGCAATTTACTACACTTTCATTACCATCCCGTAGCATCCAAATCATAACATGTCACACCCTCTGTTGGTTCTTGGTCCTCTCCATTTCTCCTTTACAAAGTTTTGTTCATTTTCGTTTTTACGGAGGCGAGAAGGCAAGATGGACACTTTCGCCACTGTCTCCAGCCATCTGCTATTATCCTTACACTCTTCACGAACTTCCTCTTCTATCATCAAATTTTTCATGCATGAATAATAACCCTATTCCAGCAAAACCTAAACTTAAACGGCAATTCACTCCATCTCCAGCGCCTTGCGAACTGCCGCTCCTTCACGGCGCTACGTACGAGGCAGGGTACCGAGCAGGGCTCACTGTAGCTCACGCATCTTCTGTCAACATCGCCTGTGAACCTGGGAGAACCCCTCCAGCAACGCTGAATTGCCATTTAGGAAGACTGCAGCCTACTGTGCATGACTTCTGTAGACCCTTGGGTAAGTAGTAGTAATGTTCATCATCTCTATGTACTATGACTATGAGAAATCATCATCCGCCAAAACTTTTCCTCCAAGACAGTTGGGATCAGCTTTCCATCTAACTATGAAACGGCTAAATTTCGATATTTGCCGTATAGCGACTAAAATCTGAAGACCATTATCCACTAGCGATATCGAAATCCTGTTGTTAGACTAGCTGTCGAACTTTTTTTGGGCTTCAATAACGCGTCACGACTGCCATAGATGTTCGTATGTTAACCGAGACCAATGACTTACCATGTTCTTAGAAGCACGGATGGCTCTCATCACTGTCATGGATTCTTAATCTTGAATTTATTTCCGACAAATTTATATCGAAATCGTGAAATTTAGTACCCCAGATATAATATAAATGGCAACGTAATAAAGTTCAAAATTTGTCGTCATTAAATTAAAGAGATAGGACCCATGCTAGTATTAGAACTTTTCTAATTTCTCGACGCCATCGTTCATTAAGAATCTAATTAATATTTTCAACGTTCTAGCAAATCTAACCCGCCCCCGTCCAACATCGGAGTTCCAAAGCGGGTCCGACATCGTGAGAGAAGATGTATCAGAGCTGGAACCGGACATGGACGGCTCTTCCAGTAACGAGTGCGGACCACCGGCCAGGTAACGTTGTGCTGATGACGATGATAGTAACTGGAAGAGATCTGATCATGTGTTATCGATTGACTTGATACAGGAGATGATACTTGTAGGAGAGGAATTGTTTGACTACAGACTACTGTTGCTGAGAAAAACAAAACTTATGTCAAGAAACTTAATAACACTAGAAATATCAAAATAATAAAAATGTTCACTTTAAAGCAATCAGTTAGATTTATGCGGAATTTAGATTTTCTAAATTTTAGAAATCAAAAACAAAAAAGTACTGAAAATTCAAATGATAAATTTATTTTCATTTAGTCAAACTTTAGTGTTAATGATGTTGAACATGATGAAGTTAATGATATTTATGATAATAATCAGTAAACAATACCAAAAAATTAACGAGTAACAATAAACTCAATGATAACACATGATCAGCTCAAAGCGAAAGAAATAAAAAAACTATATTGCAATCAGAGAGACTTAGTTTTTGAGATACGCGTTCATTTTATTTAACCAAACGCTTTCGTTGTAGCTTCTATGTGTTTTTGTTTGTCTCGTTGCGTCATATTTGTTTCAAATATTCATATTATATTCAATAAAATATGAAAGTAAAGTTTAAACACTGATAAACTACTAGACTGTCTGCTTGACACAAAAAAATGTTATCATTTAACACCTTCTTCACTAATAACTATATAAAGATGGCGGCAGTTTTTGTAGCTATCATACAGATGACATTACAAAATGGCGCGCTATTTCAATACAGATAGGTGTTAAAGTTCATTGACTCGTTTAACTAGCTTCCGCGTACCGTTCCAAATTCGAAATTCAAAATTCAAAATTCCCACCAGGAACCGTGACAGTTTTTTGTTTTAACAGTTTGTCTAGTAGTATAAAAAAATCATATCGAGTTCAAAAGAGGCTCTGAAAATTTTAAATTTTAAAAGATATCATAATATATTTATTTCTTTTCAGGGTTCCTATAGATAAGAGGTAATGATAAAACAGAATTTATAAAGTCTAAATCATCGCATTATTAGATATCATTGTTATGTTGACTCTATGTGTCACGTAGCTTAGGAACTCAAATGAAGTTCAAAGACTTGATGATAATACAAAATCAAATATGGCGGACAGACATGTTGTCATTGGAACATACTTATTTTGTCACTCATCTCCAAATCACGCTATAGGGTCAAACATTTTTTGAACTATTGAATTGGAAACATTGCCTATACCTACTTCTAGACTAGCTGTTATGAATAAAAATGGTGTTACGGTTCCTGGGTGAAGTAAAATTAATTTTGGAATTCCGAATTTGGAATGGGACTTAGAATTTAATTGTGATCGTGCCTTGAATTTTGACACCTGGGTTTGTGTATAAGTATAGCTCGCCTTTTTGTAGTACCATCCATATGACACGTACAAAAAGTTGAGAAGGCCAAATTTGATTCTCCTCTCGTTAAAAATTCAGCTCGATTTATCAAAAAAAAAATCAAGGGTAGATCGAGAATGAATTTTGACACCTGGGTTTATGTATATGCTCGCCTTTTTGTAGCATTATTTATATGACACCTACAAAAAGTTGAGCACAAAAGGCCAAATTTTACTTTCCTCTCGTCCAAAATTCAGCTCGATCTGTCAAAAATAAATCGAGGGTAGATCGAGAATGAACTTTGATCATTTATTTATTAGGGGAATTGAACTTCAGATGTTGGGTTGAAACAATTTTTTTGTTCCATACAGCCAGTCTACAAGTAATTGATTTAAGTCATTAAACAGGATGAAAAACTATGTAAAATATGAAAGTCTGAATTAATTGTACATCAAAATGTTGGATCTTTGCGCTTTGGAATCAGTTGTGTTGTTTTTGTTGTTATTTGGTTTTCGTTGTTTTGCTATTGTATGATGTGGTAAGCTAGTCGATTGAGGAAGTTGTTTTCAAACCACACACTCTAACATTAGAATCGTTATCAACAGAAACGATGTAAAATTTCATAGTATAGTCGACAAAGAAGATACGGTTGCATACTACAGGGTACTACAGGTAGAATCATATGTCTTTTGTCGACTGTATATAGTTAGCACATTGGGAAGAAGAGTGAGAGACGAAGATAGTCTTCCTTCGATTTTATACAGCGTTCTCTTTAACGCGCACCAGACTGACAAGGTATTAAACTGTCAGTCAATTGTATGACAGAGGGAACGTTCTATAAAATTGAACAACGCTAAAGATAGTTCTACTCACACTCTTCTCCTCGGTGTATGAAATCAAAAGTAAGACAAAAAGTACTGTAGCAATATCTTGTTAAATCTAATTTTATTTTACATGATAAAATATTTAATGAAAACAGCTTCCTCAATAATCATATTCATCCAGAGGATGATCTGAAAGTCGCGATAAAAAAAAGTAATGTGTTGCAAAGATCTGCGTTTCTTATTTGCTGGCTGAAGACTGAAGGGAACTCAGGCGTTCAGGGATGCGAAGCCCTGGTGAGAGCCTTATAGGTTCGGACTTTTGCTTCTTTATATCCTCACTCATCATCATCGAGCCATCACCGATGATCATGCTCATCAACTTGAATATCATTCGTTTTGAATCTCTTGTGATGTCTGGTTTTACCAGAGTGGATTGACTAAGACAGGGTTTCTTTAAATTGTAATTGGTTTATCACATTTATCTTACGTATTTAAATAAGTGTTCTGCCTGTATGTTTAACATTTTGCAATAGTTAAAATTTTCAACCTATTTATTTTAATTCATTACTAGGTCAAATATTGTTCTCTGACATCTGAATATTCCATAATATTCAGTTCAATATTTTCCAGTAACAATGTGGTGTCCATAAAATTCTGCAAAATAAAATTTAACTGTATATCCAATGGAGTATATCCATGGATGGACCATTATTTCTGCTCAAAGCAGAAGACAAATTGGGAACAATTATACGAAAGGGAATAGGTGTAATATAAGCGACAATAAAGATTTTTTCTCGTCAAGAAATTAACATTCTAATCTTCCATCACTCTGTATCTTAGTCAATGCCACAATCTCACAACATTTCCTCATCTGTCAAGGGTCTAAAACTCACACTCATGGTACAAATCCTCGGACGGCAGGGCTTAGTTGACGTTGAAAAATATACTTTATACCTATCTAATTAAGATGCTAATTGTATGGCCGTAATTTTGCTTCTTTTGTCTTGGCCAGGCTTTAGTTCTTTTGCGATTTAATTGACTTGACTTATAGTGCATGTTTTGATATTATTGAGATATTTATATAGATTTTGTTTAACAGAATAAAGGGTTTATTGTAGTTTTAAAGTCTCTGATAAATTTAGGATCGATAAAGCTATTCTGTAATACGCAAATTCGACATCGAGTTTCCTTCAGACGAAAAAGCCTTAACATACTTTGGCTATGTTTGATAAACTTCCTATTAGAAATATCAGTGCGCAATTGTCCAACTGCATTGATCTGGACCGGCCAGCACAAAAATGCACTAATAGGAAGTTCCCGAATATACTTGAAGTTATGTCCTCTGAGTGAGACTTGATATCGAATTTGTAAATTACAGAATATCACTACATTTTTGACTTGATAGTTAATTTCTAAATTAATATTACAACAAAACTTGTTATAGTAGGTAGTTATGAGACCTATAAATGATTGACTTAATGACAATAAATGAGGGAGTATCACTGCAAGAGTACGATCAGACTTTAAATTATCAAAACAGTGTATTAAGAATATGATCAGAAACCTTACAATATTCTAGTAAATATTTTACTTGCAGAATAATAAATTCTATACAGCAACAAAAAATTAACAGTCAAAAATATTTACGATAATCCAACTAAAATCAACTACAAAAATTAAAACATCACTCCTCATTGTTAAAAATAATCCTTGAAGGGTCCAGGGCACACTGATCTACCGGGATGGGGCGGAGATGAACAGTACCCTGGGGATAGAGGGCTACCCCCACGGCACAGAGATCACGTTCAGATGTATCGCTTCCATCATGGGGGAGAAGACCACTTGGAAGCTGATCTGCGAGCAGGGCAGTTGGGTGGGCAAGAGTTTTAATTGTGGTAAGTGTTAGCCATCTATAACTTCCTACATGTTACCCGCATTGCTGATTGCGCATTTTGATCACATTTGTTAATTCCATGGAAATCTGTTGATGGTCTCGCGTCGGTCGGGTGCGTGGGATATGTTACCTACTATCTCACCTCTGACAACTGAAGACCCGAAGACAGCGTGCGTTTTAGTCGGTTCAAGTCTGACATAACCACCCCCACTAGCTCCTGCATATCCGTAAGGATTTGGGCACGACTGTTCCCAGGATAGACAGTAGCCCTGTGCTATTCCAGATTCCTAAACCACATTTCAGCCAACAAACATCCTAACATCTTCACAAATTTTCACAATATCAAGTACTAGCTTTTGCCCACGGCTCCGCCTGCGTGGATGTCGATTATCGCGACCAAACATAACCTATGTCCTTTCTCATGGTCTAATCTACCCCTATACCAAATTTCATCAAAATCGGTTCAGTGGTTTAGGCGTGAAAGCGTAACATACAAACAGACAGACAGAGCTACTTTCGCATTTATAATATTAAGTATGGATATGGATTTTATTAGAATTATTCTTGCTACAAAAAAATAATGCAACTAATCCAGAGTCCACTGCATTGCAGAGGAACTTGAAGCCCAGAATGAGGAACTTATGAACAATAATAGCTGCACCTTCGAAAATGAAGAACCGAATGTGGTTGCCTTCTTCAACGACCTGCAGATCACGGAGACAGTAGAGTTCCCTGCAGGAGCAGTGATTACGTCCAGGTTAGTTGGTCACGTGATGGTAATTGGATCGAGATTTTGCTTGCAGGAGATTAAGAGGTGGAAAATATGAGAACTGAAAAATATTGAAACTATGGTAAAGTCTTTGGACTTTCACAAATTCTGCTGTCTAATTAATTGGGCCCATGTATATTATACGAATAGCTTTAAGGATTAGTTTAACCGAAATTTATTGCTAGAAATAATTACGAAAAACTTCATGCAGTCGCTCGACATCTCACAGAAATGGTTTGTAATATTTGGTCTCGAAAAGCCTCTCTTTCATCTGAGTTTGGTTATTAAGACAATCATTATAAAATTCTGCGTCTATCCATTTCTAGATGCAGTGACATTGGTAAATACGCGATGACTGGCTCCCAAATAAGAAGATGTATCGGCGGTTCCTGGGATGGAGCTAAACCAAGCTGCGTGGGACTGAACCAGCAAAATGATTATGCCAGTAAGTCCCAATATATTATTATGAGTTATTTCATAGGCAGGGTTTAATTTTTAATTGAAAAGAACTATGAAACTATGAAGAACTTTCTCTAGGAACAGTGAGCCTACCATGACGTGCTGATAAGCGATTGTGTTTTGGACCGTAATCTAGAGGAAAAGAGAAAGTGCTTTGTACTTATACCCTTTATAACTCCATCTTTCTCCCTTTGGAACACGACCTATAACACGATCGCTTATTGCCCGTTATGGAAGGTTCACAGATGTAAACATGATAATATTTTTACATACAAAGGTATTTATACCCCTCCAATCTTTCCTTGGCTACGTCCTTAAGAATTTTTACCTTGACATTTGCAGATAACTTATTGAAATATCTGCAAACACTGCTTTGTTACAGTGGAGAAACCTCCAACGATCCTGTTCCGCCATTCACTGGGCCCCATCGCGCAGACCAACGACGGCAGGCTGCTAGTTTACCCGGGCACCAACCTTCACATGGAGTGCCTCTGGATGAGGAGGTTCGGCAACCCCAAGTGGAACGTCACGCACTTTGATCCAGAGTAAGTTGGAATATTGGTTTGTATTATGACTTCTAGGACATACCGTCAGGCTAGTCAACACTGTCTCCTTGTCATGGACCTTTGCGTGAAATCCGAAGGCAAACGTGTTGAGCGCGGCCAACGCAGAATCAAGTGGTGACTCCATGATGAAGCCAAGTTCCAGAATTTTGTCTCTCTTCTCAGCCATCAGTGATAAGAGAGACTACAATTGGGGTAAAGGTTCAGGCAGCAATTTTTGAGGCGGGGAAGGCGGTGCTTGGCATGTCTAAAGGTGGTTTGAAGTGTATCACTTGGTGGTGGAACGACACAGTCCTCATTAAAATTCATTAAAATACATGTACATCAGGCGATGCAATTTTAGAGCGATAAAGGAAAAATTAGACGTTGGAAATAATTCTGAAAATAGACGAGATGATATGGTTGCCATTTCATAATAACTAAACGTTAAAAAATACCATAAATCAAAAAATGCATTGCAATTCGCATTTCCAGGGTTGACCGCAAATATCAAGAGGGATGGACCACAGACCCTGGGAGGGACAGTGCCCTGGAGTTCCGCCTGAGCATCATCGGCGCTGAGAAGGAGGACTCCGGCATCTACCGGTGCGAGACTCCGGCGAGACAGAGTCATCAGGTCGAGATTATTGTTGAGGGTAAGAAAGAAAAAAAGAAAGAAAGTATAATTATAAACATTTTATACGGCCTGAAAAACTCACAAAACTTGTACATTAATTAACAGTAATCTAGCCGTTGCTAGCCAACCGGTGTTATTATGGTGTAATTTTGAATGTATATTAATACAAATATTTATACCTCTTGCCGTATATTTATTAATTTATCACCCGCAAATACTGAAGAACTCTAACAGTCGAGATACTAGGTTGCAAAGAGAAAACTTTAGATGTAATTGAGAAATTCTTATGAGTTGGTTCCATAGCGTAGAACGTAGCGTAGCAGTTATGTGTGCTATGGTGTGCAAATGTTTTACGGGGTTGATTCGTTTCCCTCTCAGTGTAAATATGTATAATATGCATTGGTCTGGGTGTTTCTATGTATATCTAATAAGTAATAACGTATTGAGTTACAAAAAATTCAATAATGTATCTCAGTATGTTTACCCGCATTCTAGAGCCCGTATGAGAAATTACTTAGTTTTGGTCTAGGTGCCACTATGTTTTTTACAACCTAAAAACGAAATGACAGTGAGGTCGTTATTGCACACGCAAACTTCCTACCAACACAACACGTAATCTTTCACAGATGTCCACTGCCCTCCTCTGCCCATCCGCCGCGGCCTAGTCGCCAGTGGCCTGGGTACTCGCCTGGGGACAGAGATTCGTTTCCATTGCGCCAACGGGAATGCGTTACTCGGGGCCCACACACTGGTCTGTCGGGCCTCAGGCAACTGGAGTGCACCGTTACCTGTTTGTGAGAGTTAGTGCTTTACTTTGAAGCTTTATGATCTTAGGCTGAGTTCTTCGAGGTATCTGGATCACATAATAGTTTTGTTGCAAGATCAACCTTTTGTGTGTTTTCCTCCACATTAGTAGCTCTGACTAAGTCGTAGCTCAGATTTCGCGGTGAAGGCATGTACTTAGTGAAGAAGATTCTTACGCGTCCGGCCTCACCGTCCAACCTGATATCGATGATTCCTCAATTCTCTCAAATCATTCTAGTAAAATATCACTTTAATCCACCAAGATCCATTATCTACCAGGAACAACCAGTGAAGCAAACAGTACTATGGAGTTCACTATGATCCATCTTTCGTTTAGTCAAGCCAATGGATTCTTTAACACTTGTAAATCTGGATGCTCATCTATTTATTACTTACTAGCTTTTGCCCGCGGCTCCGCCCGCGTGGATGAATCGGTTCAGTGGTTTAGGCGTGAAAGCGTAACATACAGACCGACAGACAGACAGAGTTACTTTCGCATTTATAATATTAGTATGGATATGGCTATCAATTGTCAATAGGAACTTGTCAATAATGTTGCTTAATTTGTGTGGTTCCACAGGCGTAGAATGCGGTGAAGTAGTCCACGATGCTCCTCTAGAGGAGGGCGAGAGAAGACCGCGAGTAGCCGTAGTATCCCGCGGAGTTGGAGGACGAGCAGCCTTCTCGTGCCCGGCGGGCTGGGCACTCCGCGGTGCTCCCGAGACCGTGTGCCTGCCTGCCGCCGACTGGGCCAAGCCATTCCCGGTCTGCAGGGGTGAGTCCAAAACCTCCTGTGCCTTAGTTTTACATGCGAGAACTCCTTCAAAGTTCATCTCACAGGAGCTAACGGTGAGAAGGCTTTCGTAATTCCTAGGACGCACTCCCTTGGCTAAGTCATGACCATCAGCCTTGGTGAACCTGACTCGTGGAAATGAGTGTTTCTCCACTATAGTGTCGAGTGTAAAATACGACATTCTAATACCCTGGCCCTGCTTCTACTAAGATGTGATGAAGGCTAGCCATAAGCGTCCACTGCTGGTAACGATTACTGCGTATGATATCACGAGCTCCGTCCCTGGGTTGAGCAGTATTTGCAAAGAACGTATTTATTTTTGTTAAAAATTGTTCAAGGCAATATGGCGCTCAAGCGCTGTTGACAATAGGCTTATCTCTTTTACTACAAACAGAAAGTAGTATAAATCAAATAGTTGTGGATTTTAATCTTCAATGCAAAGCTCTATTAAACTCAGATCTCAGGAACATCTTCAAATGCGAAAGTGTCTCCTTCCAGAGGTATCCTGTCCAGCGCTCCCCCCTCCCGCCTCGGGCTACGTGCTGGGGCGCGCGCCCTACCGCGCCGGCGACGTGCTACAGTTCCACTGCAACCCGGAGCACACGCTGCACGGGAGGCCCATCCTCGTGTGCCAGGATAGCGGCCGGTGGAGCGACAAGCCTCCCACTTGTGAGTACTTGCAACGATAGAGTCCTTCGAAAAATTGAGGGAGCTACCATGAAAAATCCGAAGCACTGAGTCAGCACGAAATACGAACGAAAGAACATTTATTTTAATCTTGTAGGGACATTGAAATTCTTTGGACTTAGGTTTAACCCGAATGGAAGATCATCGGATTCGATTTGGGGATAAATGTGTTCCGTGAAACCGGTTGTCCTAAACCGATCTGCTACTACGGATGTTTCATGGTAGGCCTAAATCTAGGTAGGTTTTGGAATTCTCTTGCCCAGTCGGCGAAATATTTTCAATGGACTGAATTTTTAGACTTTGTACTTCTACATTTAAATTCAGGTATACATTTGAAGCATAAAATTGTTTATCTTTACTTAGAGTTTGAGTTACCAACATTTGGACACTCAACACTCAGTAAATATATTCATGATGCTTGCAACCCTGCCAAAATATTAAAGTCTTGAATCTACTCTGCACATCATCAGTTTTATTCTAAACTACGTTTTCTTTACAGGCGCCCAAGCATGCACGTACCCAGGTACCACGATATCGGGTCGCATGTCCTCAGTAAAGTTCTACTACAAGATCGGAGAGACCATCACATTCACCTGTGAACCTGGGTACCGGCTGAAGGGAGCACCCATGTTGAGGTGTTTGAAGTAAGTTGGATCTGGAATTAATAATATGTACCGAACACATAAGACACAAACTTAATTAAAGAATTTTGAAAAGCATTTGATACTTTTGATTAGCCTATTTTGACCAATATCGTTTGTTACTTAAGAGTTCACGTCCTTCAACTATAGGTATTTTCTACTGTAAACCGAATCTCATCACGTAGTTATTATAATTTTGTTCATTATTGGATAGTATTCATACTGTTTAGGTTTTTATACTAAGGAGTGCCACAAGGTTCTTTCCTTGGTCCTGTTTCGTACTCACTTTTGTAGTGATATAACTACCTACTTCATTTTTTATTATTTTGTTAAAAATAACTCCGGCTAAGATAAATTGCTTATGTCAGGAGTTGGTTGCTATGATAGTGTAATAGCCAGGGTACAAACTTGGGGCCTCTCAAATTAAAGTTGATTCTTTATAGACTTGTTGGGGTATATAATATTTTATTCCCGACTAAATAATTTACCTTTAAGAACTACACAGATGTCGATAATTGTAAACTTTATTCTCTTGCAGGAACAGAAAATGGTCCAACGCAATTCCTCTCTGCGCGCCAGCATCCAACTATACATCATCTGATACTCTAGCCATGTTCAATGGAGACATCGACGCCATGTTGTCAGATGCTCCGCCCGACATCTTGCGGACGCGCGACACTCCCGCCATTATGACACAGGAGAGTTACAAAGCGGCAGTAACTCGGGCCGCGGTATCAAGGCTTTTGAGGAGAAATGTTGAAAACTACAAGAACAGAGTGTACAGAGTAAATAGATTATTGAGAAGAGACACTGAAAGATAATTTTATTGTATCTTTAGTTATTTTTTTTTTGTAAGGTGTGATTGTATGGTTATTTTCAGCAAATATTTATTTAATTTATAATAAGATACATTAGTCTGTTGATACCAAATTTCTTGGATTGAGAAACTAGTGCACTAAATATTTAAAAAAAAGTTATTCGTGAGTTAGTTTTTAAAATTATTTGCCCAATTTTATAGTTCAATGGAAGGTGATATAGCTAAATTTATGAAGTGAACAGACTGACTATGAGTATACAAGACAAAGTTAGTGTACTTAAACATGTTTGTTTGAGCTAAATATGAAACTAACCGAACACCCTTCCATCTCAAAGAGACTATTTAGATGTACGGATCATTCGTAATTAATCACATATAAAAAGATTGATTTTCTGAATAAATCACAAAAGATATTTCATAAATTATCTGTAGCTAAACATTATGCTGGACTGGATATGGTGAAAGATCAGGAGCAATTGGTACATATTGGGGGAAGTCTATGTCCCACAGTGGATTGCAATAGACTAATTGAATCGTTAAGCTATTATGAAACCACACGCAATAAAAAAGATCGGAATGAAGTGGAATGTAACTTAGTGGTTAAGGAGCCGGCTTTACGATCGAGAGATCCGGGTTCGATCCTGGCCATTACACTACCGACGTGAACCTACTCCCAGTATAAGCTATTTAGCTTGGTTAGAGGGAATATTAGTAATTTCGGTTCTAATATTCTTTATAAAAAAAGCTTGTGTGTTATTATTTAATTTTCTATTAGTTATCTATGTTCATATGAAGTACGACGTAATAACGCAGGAAAGCGGACGAAGTAGCAGATACTAAGCAAGCCACTTAATTATAATACAGTACAATTAAGTGGCCTCCCTAGATTGTGATAAAATAGTAAAATATAATTAAAATAATAAACTAAATAATGTATAATGTGATGAATTACGAATGTGTCCTTCATCACAAGGCACTATTCCAAAAATTAATGCTATGAGAATTACCAATAATTATAATTATGCAAGTATCTTCTAAAAGTTAAAAGGAAAGATCTGACCGAATCGAATTCGCGTTCACTGTAAAATTGCTTGAAAGACAAAGACATGAAATTACATAAAATGATTTCTGTAAATATTCATACAAAGTTAGATGACTCAGTTAATACTGAAGAAAAAAACTTAATTCTGATTTTAGGACACTTCATGTAAGTACTGTAACATTATCATTAGGGAAATACTAATTCCTTTTTAATATATTACATTTTATAACAGAGTACTTAATACCAAGATCATAGGGCCTATATTAGGCAAAAACATAAAATGAAAATCTGAAATTTTATCATTTTAACGGCAAGTAAAAAATTTTTTTTCAACTTTCCGTATCCGATGTCTGACATACACTTGCCAGTGTTATTAAACATGCATGCATTGTGTAATTTCAAGGGTGGCTCTTGAATTAATATCTTCATATTATCTCAAACCTTCTTGAATCTTCTCGGCATGAGTAAAATAAATATTATGTTTTAATAAACCTGTTACTACTTTAGAAATGAAACCTGTAATAAATACTTAATTATGTACCTATATACTTATTTTCTGTACAATAATACTGAAATTTACTAACAATATTTTTATCTGGTATTCGATCTGGATCTCTTTTAAGTTTCCTTAGATGCAATATTATATGTATTGTATGTATGATTGGAGATTTACATGGTCAATAACATTTATAGTGTAACACTCACCGGGATATTTACCGTGATCATTATTTTTATTTGGTAACCGATATTTCGGAGCTGTTTCAAGCGCCATGATCACGGTGTACTGACGTTGTGTATGTATGTTGAATTATGTATTTTGTTGGATGTTATTACTTTTGTTAATGCATCACTGTGCATTGTAATATTATTATTAAATAAAAATCTATGAAATGAAACTTAATAAAACGATGGATTTGAATAAAAAAAACGAAAGAGACTTTTAAAATTTTAGATGTAATTAGATGGCGTAGTAAATTATTATCTTTGTTTTATTTGAAGACTGTTTAATTATAGTTACGAATGTTTGCCAATTGCTTTGTTGAATAGTACACTTTTTTTTTCTCAGAATTTTATTTTTTTAAGATTTTTTACAAATTGTAAATAACGCTTCGCCAAAGAAAATTAGAATACTCCATATAAATAATAGTTATGATTATGTAGATAAAATATTAATTATCTTAATAGCATAATTTCTAGTTTATAAGCGTATTGTGGAAATGTACTGACTAACTGATTATACGGTGAAATCGTATAATTTTCAAACTGTTCAAATTATAAAGTCTAATTAAACGGCTATTTATGAAGTAGTCTTAATTTGAAGTAATAGTTGTAGTCGGTAAGTCGGTACACTATGATATTTTGAAAAGTCGTAATATTATGTAAGTGATTTTGAATATTGCGCTAGAATACGACCACGCACAAATATTTGGAAACATTTTTGATCATTACCTCTACTTGACTAAGAAGAAACTTGAATATAGCTGATAGTCTTACCTGCTCTAATAACAAAAAACTGTTACTTTTTTCTGAATTTATACTTCTCTGATTAGGCTTACCCAAATTCATTTATATATGTAACCAGTGGAATTAATCATTTCTTACAACGAACTTTGACTTTGAACTGTCGTATTTTATTTTACCATCAGAAGATTTATTTCACAAATCAAACCAGGACCCCAAAGCCATTGGTTCTACATCGATATAAATACCCATCGGTTCCTCAAACGTTATGGTTTTTACACCTCTCAATATTTCGTTTTCTTTCCTTCTATTGTAATATGAGTGCAAAAGCTTTACGGGGTCTCGAGTTTTTTTTCTTTCGTCTTATTGATCAAAGTTACTTATTTAGCCCGCTATTGCTCGTTTCTTGTTCTATATGACTCGAATTGACACAATGTTAGACAAACCTACCCCGGTTCTGTTTAAAATTTCGGAATCGTGGCTGTAACGACATGTAAATCACAAATGAAAATAGTTACACACAAATTTGATACAATGGTGTAAGGTCTTTTATGTTCCTGTTACAATGGGTGTACCACAGGGTGCTAATCTTGGTCCTTTTATTTTTTCTCGAAAAGACTATATTCAAGTTATCTCTAAATCAATTATACGCATATCAAAAAGCAAAATTGCATATCTTAATATTACAATTAGTACGAAATAATTGAATCTTAATAGTTGTGTACTTTTTCAAACATAAGAACACTTGTAACTCTGTCCCATTAAAGAAAATAAATTAATAAATAAAATTGTGAAGAGAATTTTGTTTTTTATTATGACAACTACTTTTTATATTATTACAATCCGGGCTAAACATACTGCCCGCCATGTTAAGCGGTTACCACAGCCAATGATTGATCGCAAAACAAAGCGGGACTTGAATCCCTCCTTTGAATCAATTTTTAATCACCCATCAGACATGCTCATAATTGATTAAAGGACAACCCCGACTCTCATACAATCTTGGGCCCGCATGTACAGGGTTGAAAATTAGGCAATATTTAGACCATCTAAGGACATTTTGTTTGCCTAATTTTCACGACGATTCACAATGGCCAAGTTTGTTAAATCGAGCATTGTTCATAGGTTTTTAGGTTATGTTGTAATACATAATGCGGTCAAACAGCGTCTTATGTTGTGTTGTGTGTGATAGCTACACAAGTTATTCGCGTATCGCTTTTATTTGTAAGTAGGTTAGCAGGTTTTATTAGTATAGAAAAGGGCAGGTCATTAATATTTTTAGTCATTAATGTGGAATGGTCAACTATATGCTAATTAATAAAACTGATATGTCGAAGCAAAAACATGCTTTAGCTACTTTTTTGTTGCACAATATTAAACCTTATAGTTTTATGATATGCAACTGACATTTACTCTAAAGGTGGTAAAGCAATCCTTCCCTACCCTCACTTCAGATGGCAACATCTGAATGACATCCTTTTGCTACGGTTACCACTTTCCACAAGGCTGTATACATACTTGTTTGCTGTAGTAATATAGAATTAATTATATAAGTAGGTAATAAAATAAAACAACATTATTTTAAAGATTATTTTATTTTAAAAAAGTACTGTAATCTCTATCCCGGGTATCTTCCTATTTGGCTGTAGAAATGCTTACACTAGGGCTTAGGTCTTTCCTCCCCTTTTTAAGCATCATCATAGTTTATTAAAATATTGTCAAGAAACTGTGCAGGAGGTGTTATATTGTCTTGGAACCGTGCCCAACCGAGATACCATATTACACTCATTATGTGGGCACAGCACCCGACTGTTCTCTTGCCTACAAAACAATTCAGCAATGCTGTAATATAGCATTCCTCCCGCTCAAAGAACTGTCAACTAATATATATACGTAATAAGTTCTACTACTTATATGCCTGGACTTTATTTTTCCTCTTAACAACCAAGTCGTTTGAGATATTGACAGTTCTTGTAGGAGGTCTCTATCCACCTCTCTGCACACTTCAATGACATACAGAATACACACTTTTCTGTGCCCCACTGGTGATTGTGCTGGTCTCTTCTCATCCAAACATGCACATTGAGCTTGAATCCAGCAAGATTCGCAAATGATGTCATTTGCATTCACCTTAAACAGAGATCATGTTATAAGCACTGAATATTCCATTAGTCATATAGGCTAGTTCTTCATGAACGTTACACATATCAGTCAAAATACATTGTCATATACAAAAGTTGGCATAATTATCTACGGGATTAGGTAGACTTGTAGTTATTTCTATTCTATAGCAGCTATCACACAGCTTGTTAACGTTAATTATAATAACAATTTCAAAAGAGCGAGAAATAACGAATAGGTACTTACTATTTGTGGTGCGACCCATTCACGTATACAAGCTAGTATCCCTGCATCGTTCAATAAATGTCTGCCTATAATATTGCACCGATCGGTAGCGATTCCACAATTCACACAGAGACTCATTGTGATAGCTTTCAGCCGATGTGGTAAAGTCTAGTCCAGTTTAAAGCCAAGGTCAACAAATGTAGCAAATAACGGTGTCCGGTAATCAAGCAAGGGTCAATTAGTTCGAAAATCATATACAATTTACAATTCACAGAGTAAAAACAGCAAAACACATGATCTCAGGGAGCCGAAGCGAAAAGCGAATGCGACATTTTCAATGACAGGAGTGAAAATGACATATGATGTTACAGATTATTATGAATTCTATATGATCGATTATTTACATAGACTTTGAATACACTACGATTATTTACAATCGATATTTTGACTTCCATTATGAAAGAGACAGGTGTCTTTCTGATTAGTAAACTGAATAACGAAAATAAAGATGCTACATAGATATTTTGAAATCATTTAATAAAGCCACGAAGTTTAAATTCATAGTTATTAGTTATCGATTTGATTTCATAATCGAATCGATAAAGCAAGCATAATCATAGCGCATTTACGAAGATCGGATTAAGTATTACATTCAACGTTTACGAAGCTTGTTGATTAATGAAAATCACATTTTTAAACTTTTGTCGCACTTGGCCATTGCTGATTGTAATGAAGTCTAAACAAAATTATAACACAAAATAGACGAATTTTTTGAGGTAGCTTTGATGTCTGTACACTCAGGCCCAAAGTGGGGTATCTCCTTTCAATCTCACAAAGAATGTCGTTACATAGCTAGTTTTGAAATTTCACCCGAAAAATATTTATATCCGAAATATACATAATCCTAAAACAAGTAATCAATATTTATGTAACCTTGAAATCAGTTTATTGAGAAATATCTGATCCAAAGATAAATAAAGATTATTAAGTAATATCTAATTAATAAGATTAAAAACATTATAAGCAGCCAGAACGTATCTAACATCGAACTAAATAATACACATACATACACTCACGCTTGTAATCCTCCAAAGGATAGGCACAGGTGTATTAACACCCAAATTTTGACAACTATGATTTTCGGTCCTACGTCACGTAGCCTATTGCCGCAAAGCGAGCATTTCGCCATGGGTTGTATCTTGTATGTTTACTGTCGGATGGAAAACAGGCCTATCCTTTAGTCGCCTTCTATGGCACCGATGGGAAAAATGGAGTAGCAGATTACGCTATTCTACATCATAGGTAAGAATGGCACAATCAAGCAATTTTTTTTATGGAATAGGGAGGCAAACAAGCAGAGGGATCGCAACACCATAGGAGTCACAAGTGCGTTGCCTTCCTTTTAAAAGAGAGTACGCTCTTTTCGAAGGTCGTATTGGTTCGGAAATACCGCCGGTGACAGTTCATTCCACAGTTTAGTTGTGCGAGGCAGAAAGTTTCTCGAGAAACGCACAGTTGTGGACCGCCAGCTGTCCAGATGGTGAGTGTGGAACTGCTGTCGCGTGGAACGACGGCGGAAAGATGCGGCGGGGATAAATCCGAACAATTCCTCGGAGCACTCCCCATAGTATAGGCGATAGAAGGACCCCTATACACTCAATAGTTGGTAAAATAAAGAGACACTTTGTGGACCGCGGTCCCGGTCCACAAAGCCTCCCGACCCATATAAGAGCCACAGAGTCCACGGCTGGACACAGGTCCCTCCCAATGTTGGGAGGCTTTAGCCTACAGTTTCCACGCTGGCTAGACGGGTTGGTACAGGGTTTTATTTCGAGTTTTCCTTCTCTCGCAGTGATATCGTCTGCGTATGTTTTCGTTAGTCGCCTCTTACGACACTCCTCGAATGAAATGGTTATACTTGTATTATTTTTCCATCAACTACATGGACATAGCATGTCCGAATGGCACACAAGATGTACTTAATAACCAAGGATAAAATTGTATTGTCAAAAAATCAGTTATTGAACCTAGCAAAGTAGGTTGTGTACCAAAAGGTTTTAAGTAGGTACGTAGTAAATAAAATACATTAAAATTTTCCTTTGGCATTTTAAGGCATTTTAATCTATAATTGTTACCAAACTAGATAACAATTAAGTACCAACCCATAATACCTACTAAAGAAAACAAATTAACTAATCTATGGCAATCTATGCAATGACGCAACTACACTCCATGAATTCCATGAGAACATTGCAATTGATAACGAATAACAACTTCACACTATAAATCATTCCTAACATCCATTAACGATTTAGTACGACAAGTTCTGTAAATATCCATTCAAAATAAGCAATGGAACAATAACATAGCGACAAACTTGATCAAAACGAAGAATAACTTAAGAACGCAGTGCGTATTCGAAATTCGAACATTTTCAAATCAGTTGAGCGCACGCTGCGCAAAGCGAATGACGTTGGTGAGTCACGCGTTTTCGCGCCAAAACGTGTATACTTCCCGGCTGTCAAAATAATTCGAAAACAGTTCTTTTGGGCTTTTTTTTTCTTAAAAATGGCAGTGTTTAAAAAGAGGTTTTTTTCTGAAGTGTTGTGTGAGTGTTAGTGTTTTTTTTTCTACGGTGTTATGGCGCAGTACGAATGAGACACAGCGATAACTCATAGGTAATAGTTTGAAACATTGGCTACTAATGTTAATATTGTTAGTGATTAAGATAAGTGAGGTGCACGGTGACCTGCATAACTCAGTCTACCCTACGATAGAGAATGTTAAGTATTGTTTTTTGAGGTTTTTATGAGGACCTTCATGGATGGAATATTTAGTGCGGATTTTATTCGTGATAGGAATCGAGATCAATTAAACTAAGTTGTGTTACGTTACGTAAAATATGATAACCCAATTTAGTTGAACTTGAACGCAACTTTTGACTGGTAAAATCCACCATCAGTTAAAATTTGATTTCATAGATGAATATTCGACAAAACGCGTTCAAATTGATTACACTGCGCTAACAAATACCTACATAAGTAAGAATTTAACTGGCTAAAAACAAAACACAGCTTTTTGTTAAATGGCTTCTTTTCTAGAAATTGAATTTAAAGTTAGACATCAGCAGGCTGTTCAGCTGCTAATCTAATTAATTATATTTCGACCAAGTGCTTATTGGACTCTTCGTTTTAAAGGTTTATACCACATCTAACAATGGATGATGTCATAACAAATAGTAATAAATCACTTAAAACTACTTAAAGAACTTCCTGACATTATTTAAACTACCTGCCACTCAATTAATAGACAGCTGTATACTTGTTTGCTTTCCTAGTAGTTCAAAATAGCTAGAACTTGAATATTTTGAACATAGCACTAGTGCCTTTTTTTATCGTGGGGAAAATCCCCACGGAGCCGGTGGAGGTGGCTATGTCAGACTCGAACCGACAAAAACGCACGCCGTCTTGGGTCTTTGGTTGCCGGAGGTGAGATTGCCGAGAGCATAAGTAGGTATCTCTCGCACCTCGGCAGATGAAGTGTCTGATTGAATCCTAATCCATCAGTAAGTGCCAACTGCATGCAAGTACAACCACCTGTAAGCATAGCCCTACTAGCAAGCCGGTAACTAGAATTTTCACTAGGTATTAGAATACTTAAGGACTAGGGCACTGAAGATCTTTATGGGCTTCATTTCACATGCAATTTGATAATACAGTTGTATTTTATATTACCATGTCTTCAGTGCTAAGTCGCCCCACAAACCAATCGAACCAACTTATGGAAATGAAGAGTGGTAGAATGAACCCTCGCTCTAAAGAACAAGCTTTGGATCCAACTGGGATCAACACTCCGAAAACGAATTGAATATTTCGAATTTTTTAAATATTCGATTATCAATTTCACTGAGTTTCTTGCTGGTATCTTTTCAGTAGAACCAACCAACTGATCCAGCGAAAGAACCAAATTACAAATTTTATTTATTATTTTTGACATTCCATTCATCAATGTAAAATTACGACGTTCTGTGCTCTATAAGCTTCTTTATGCTCTAAACTGAATAAATGAAATTGATTCTTTGAATATGATTCATAGTTTTTATATGTTACTAGCTGTTGCCCGCGGCTCCGCCCGGGCTGATATCTGAATTTTCTTTGCTATAAACCTCACGGAGCCCGAGACCTTTCCAACGAATGCAAAACCGTGGAAATCGGTTCGTGCGTTCTGGAGTTATATCGTCAGGAAGGAAAACCCGACTTATTTTTATATAGCAGATATTAATTCGAGATTTAACGTCATTACATTTTTAGAAAACTTTGCCGACTTATCGACTACGTATTCGTATGACCTCAACACTTTGGATCTCGTCTCAATTCATCCTCCTGCCTTTATCCCATATTAATTTGTGGTCGGCGCAACATTCAACATTTCTGGTTGAAGTCATCTCAACACTCTCTTCATAACCATATCGTCTTTCACACAATCCATCCATTTCCTTTCAGGTCTGTCTCTTCCTTTGTAGCCATCCACTTCCATAGTTAACTACCTTCCTTACGACATTATTTTCATCCCTACTATCCTTACTTTTATAGCGCAATTCATATATCTTGGACGTATTCTTGGATGTATTTTGACGATGGCACGGGGTGTTTTTCTGCGGTGGACGAACTCAAATTCACCAAGTATAGATTATTATTAAACAATCTGCGCTCTCCATATCTTGTGATTTAGGTCCAAGATATAGGAATCGGGCTATATCTCCTGCAATCTGATGTTTGTGTACAATAAAGAGTTGTCTATCTATTTATCTATCTATCTTTTTTGTACAATTGCACCTTTTAACTCGGATTTATTGTATATGTTTTACTGCCTATCAAACATCGTTGTCCGTTGGACCTCAAACATCGTGTTTCTCAGCATTTATACATCGATTACTAACATCATAATAATTCGTAGTGCCATTCCAACATGGTGATTAATCCAAACGAACATTATTTAACAATTAATTACCAAATCGATTGATGAATCACCTCGATCAATCGCGCGTTATTACCTATTGTATAGTAATAGTTTTGCGATTACTCGATGTTGTATAATGATTTACCCTTCGTGTGTGGGGCCGAAGGTTTTTGGTGTACAACAATTTTATTATTATTTACCTACTCAAATTCTTGTCCCCGGGATGTGTACAATATGGGGTTCTTCATGAAGGGCATCCACATGTTATTAAGGGGTTGACAGCACGAGTATGACGCCACTGGTGATGCACGCGTCTATAGGCCACGGTAATCTATTAGCATCAGGTGGACCGTATGCTGGTCTACTGCCTAAGTTGTATAAAAAAGGAATACCCGTTAAATTCAAAATAGCCAAACAAAGTTTACTTTTTTAACTTTAGACTAAGGGGTTCATTTTGCAAAAGTTGTTATTACGAGAATTTATATAAATATTCTACAACATCCTACACAACAGCTATCTAGACTCATGGTAAGCTTAACTAGCTTGTGTTATGGAATCTAGAATGCGTATAAACATACTTTTAATACTTTATTTTGTAAATACATACACATAGAAACACCCAGACCAATGCAAATAGCCATATTCATGCATACAAATATTTGCACTGAGCGGTGATCGAACCCGCGCCATCTACGCAGCAGTCACATTCACTACCACCACGCCACAGAGGCTGTCAATATCTTTTCAATCGAGATTGTTTTTGACATTTGAGATTAGATCGAAGCTGAATTTTGAACATTAATGACGAGAATTGGACTTCCGATCAAAAACAGACTCCATTTTGACAGGCATATAACATCTGGCTGCACTATTACAAACCAGTTCACAAGACCAGGAAATGAGCCGTGAAAAATGGCTGAAATTTTTATAACTACTCGGAACAGAGCTGGGCACTCATAACTGTGCTTTCAATCACGCGATATAACAATTTAGTTTCGTATCTATTGGCCTGTATTATTAGACTTCTACATATTCGCGTTATTGGTCGAATGTCCGAGAATACGATGTTCCAAAAGTTTAATACTTCCTATGCACGATGATTTCTAAGAATAGGAACTAATTACTACTCTTTCGTTTGTCGTTATACTTAAAACTTATAACCCACGTGGTGACGGAGAAAGAATACAAGTATCACCACCCCATCTCATCCGAAGGGTGTCGTAACTGACGGAAAAATACGCAGACGATATCACAGCGAGAGCAGGGAAACTCCAAATAAAACCCTGTACCCGACTGGACAGCGTAGAAACAGTGCCAAAGCCTCCCAGTATTGTGAGAGGCCTGTGTCAAGCAGTGGTGTAAGATATACCCAAAATTTACCATAATCCTAACGTGAAAACAACACTAGTAAATACAGCTAAAAACCATGAGATCTAGGTTTATTTCATCGTACAGTAAACAGAATTATCATTCTCTAATCCTTTCCCAACTCAGACAGACAGCACTCAACAAAGTTTTTGTTGGGGTCAGCTTTCAAGTCTAACTGTGACGCGACAACCCGTAACGAATACCATAGATCATCATTCATCATCATTTCGTATGGCCCCTGCTCGAGCCCTCATAATTATGTCGACGTCCAGTCCACTACCATAGATGTCCGTATTTCAACTGGGACCGATTAAACTTGCTCTCCAAATACACTTTGTTATTTTCGTAACTCAGGTGCGGTTGGAAATTGATATTTGTGTTTTGACAAATTACATCGTAGCGCTGTCTATTAACACAAAGTAGAATTAGTCTTAGATTTTGCTCCATGTTGACGGCGTTTGAGCGTATTTTTGACATGACAACGTCTTATAATTCGATGGAGCCGGCTGCACGCACGAAAAAACATGACGTCATGCGGCGTTACCCCGCTCTGAGGCGTTCCATCATTGTAAAAAAAAATAATTGACATAATTGTATTTATGCCTACAAATAAATGTAACATGATCAGTTCAATTGTGATTTCCATTTACCCCTTTCTCTATATCCATACAAAATATCTATCAAACCAATAAAATTAAAAAAAATCTTTTGATAAATGAAACCATTCCATCAGTATTTTCTTATGACGTTGTCACGTTCAACTATCGTCAGTAAACCGAGCGACGTTACAGACAACCAATTATTTAAAACGATTAACGCCAATCGAGGTCCATACAGTAAGTGCCTGGAAAACTACTTCACTTGGTTATAGGAGGTTTTATGTCCAAAATTTGCCAATCCTGGTTGCACTTATACCTTACATTATGGAGCCATTTTTTTATCTAGGACACGTCAATTTGACTTCACCTCGTCTGATGTTAAGCTAGCGGCAAAGTCTCGGAGAGAGGGTCACCATCGCAAACATGTATCATGTTAACAGTGGTGGCACTCAGCTTGACGGCCTCATTAGATGCCTTTTCACGCCCCGCTTAAAGGACCCGGGACTGTAGGAAGAAGGAAACGCCTGGGTTCCACTCTCTTGCCATCTTATGGATCCTTACCTTGGAGCCTGGTTCCGCTCTCTTGCGATCTCCACCAATGGATCCTGTATCCATCGCTTCATTGAAATTATACGGACACGGAAATATTTATTGTTAAAGAATCCAGTCTTTATAGAGCAAAGCAAAATACTTAACCATTTACTTAGCTATGGAATTATTTGCATGACATTATAGACAATCAATTTACGTGTTGTGCATAAAACGTGAGTAATTTATTATTATCTACATGACAGCCTCTGTGGCGTGGCGGTAGTGAACGCGACTGCCACGCAGGAGGCGCGGGTTCGATCCCCGCTCAGTGCAAATATTTGTATGCATGAATATGGCTATTGGCATTGGTCTGGGTGTTTCTATGTATAATATGTATGTATTTACTACAAAAAAAGTATCTAAGTATGTTTATCCGCATTCTAGATTCCATAACACAAGCCAGTTAAGTTAAGCTTAACATGGGTCTTGATAGGCTCGCCCCTTATTAAGTCTTGGGATCGAATATAATAATTGGCGAAACGTGGGTGCTAATACACCTCTGCCTGCCCCTTCGATTTACAGACGCTTTTAAACTGGCTTAAGTGTTGCGGTTAAAAAACAAAATAAAAACACATCTTTTGCATTAATTATAAATCCTTTCATCTTTTTTATTGACCTGAGTAAAAACATAGGTACTTAGTTTACCTACCTATTGATCATAATTTTAGTTCTTTACACAGAAAGTACGTACGTAAGAGTTTTTTTTTAATTATTAGGTACTTTTTTATTAGACACTCCCAACTTGTTTTTGTTTTTCTATCTCAAAAAATAATACAAGCTTTAGTTTCTAAAAACGCCCGAATGACGAATATTTGAATTTGTCTGGTCGGGGTCCGGTAGCTCAGTGATCAAAGCATTCTCCCTGTAAGTGAAGAACCGCGGGTGCGAATCCCACCAGGACCGGTAAAAAAACCTATTTTATTGAATTAGTTCCTACTGTTTCTAGTTTTTTAATTTAATATAGTATTGGTTTTCATTTATCTACACAAATATAGCAATAGTTGATATGATTGAACCCACAATAGTTTCTTTCTAAGAATATACTCTGCCAACTGAGCTACTTGGGCCTCTCACGATATAAAATCTCCAAGGTACCGCCATATATTGGTACTAAATGGTACCACTTTCTCTCTACTAAGAGGTCTCATAAGAGCACTCAATAGGAACATGAAGAAGTTCCCAATTCGCACTATCTTATCAATAGTTATGGGAAAAAATGGGTTGTATACATAACCCAGTTGTTATCAAAGTTTTAGATAAAATCCCTTTGAAAAATAATGTTACCGACGTATCTGCGCTAAAATATATTTATGAGTGTACAGTCAGACACAAAAATAGATAAACACATTGAAATTTACAAATGAGTTTAGCAATCCTACTAATATTATAAACGCGAAAGTTTGTGAATATGGGTGGATGTTTGTTACTCTTTCACGTAAAAACTACAGAATGGATTTTCATGAATCTTTACAATAGTATAGCTTATACATCAGAATAACACATAGGCAAAAGCTAGTATTACATAAACTTATTTTTGTAGGAAATATTAGAATATTAGTTACCAAAATTAGGAATTCTTTGGAATAGGTTCTTTTGGGTTGCGGGAGCAGGACCAGAATTCCACACGGCTAGGCCGAGCCGTGGGCATCGGCTAGTCCATGAGGATATTTTTTTATGAAATAAATTAAATACCAATAGAATACCCATCAACTGTAAATTCTCAAAAATATAAGCCATGAAAATAAAGATAGCCATATTGAAGGAGTTGTGAAAAAATATGCCATGTGCCATTTGTGGTAGTTGCTATTTTGGACGGATTTTCATCCAACATAGCTAAGAACACTCACGACTAATTCACTTTTCAATCAAAAAAAGGCTAAATCAAATTCGAATCACCTGTTTAGGAGTTACGATGCCACAGACAAAAACACATGGCAAAGGCTGGAGTGTGCGTGTATATTAGGGCGGATGTTTGCTGTCGCCGCTTACGCTGCCTGGAGGACCCTTCTCTTTCTGTTCTCTGGCTACACGTGGACCACGGCACGTCTAGCCGAGTCTACGCCTGCGTGTACCGTCCCTTTAAGGGAAGACCTTCAGAAACGGCTCATCTCTTCGACCATCTGAGTCGGGCGGCAGATGCAGCGCAGGAGCGGTTTCCGTCCGCAGAACTGGTGTTTCTGGGGGATTTTAACGCCCACCACGCACGACTTGGCCCAGTTGGTACCCGAAACCACCCGGGTACCAGATATCAGCCCTCTTTGCTGGACCTTCTGCTGACGACCCATCCAGCCCAGTACAGTGTCTCTGTTCATGCCACTTTGGGTACCTCCGACCACAAGTTGATCTGCGCCAAGGTGCCTATCGCTACCCCCCCAAGACCAGTGGAGATCAAAAGACGGTTATGGCACTATTCGTCAGCAGATTGGGATGGACTACGAGATTACTTTGCATCCGTCCCGTGGACTCAGCGCTGCTTTAATGGTGGGGACCCATCAGATTGCGCATCTGCCATCGCTGGTGAAATCAGTTTGGGCATGGAATATTATATTCCATACACTGAGGTCACCAGTGCCCGCAGAACTCGACCCTGGTTCGGTCGTGAGTGCGCTGCTGCTGTTCAGCAAAAACAGTTAGCGTACCGCGCTTGGACCAGGGCACATGCAATGCGCGATCCAAGTGAGGGCCATCTCAGGACGGCGTATAACAGAGCCACCAAGGACTGCAAAAGGGCTTACATCAGAGCGGATGCCCAGCGCGTGGCACGGCTTGGCGAGCAACTCATGTCGCACCCTGCGGGTAATCGTGGATACTGGCGACTGGCCAAAGCCGTACAAGCTAACTTTTGCCAGCCCTCGTTGCCCCCGCTGCGATGCCCAGACGGATCACTGGCCCATGAGCCGCAGGAGCAAGCGGATATGCTGGTAGACCTCTTCGCGGCTAATTCCCGGGTTGACAACTGTAGTGTGCAGGCGCCCACATTGCCAAGTTGCGGTCACTCAATGCCTGATAACCGTATCAGGCACTGCGACGTCCGCAAAACCCTGCAATCACTCGACATCCGGAAAGCCAGTGGCCCCGATGGTATTCCGCCGGTAGTCCTGAAAAAATGCGCAGCGGAGTTGACGCCGGCGCTCACACGAATGTACCGATTGTCGTATGCTTCGGGAGTAGTGCCGCGGGCTTGGAAGGAGGCGAACATACAGCCGGTCCCCAAAAGGGGGGATCGCTCGGACCCGGCGAACTACCGACCCATAGCTGTCACCTCAATCCTCTGTAAAGTGTTTGAGCATATCATTAACGCACAGCTCACGCGTTACCTAGAAGATCACTCCCTAATTAATGACCGACAGTACGGGTTCAGACCGAAACGGTCAACGGGTGATCTTTTGGCTTACATCACTCACCTCTGGGGTGAGGCTATGGACAGGCATGGCGAATCATTGGCTATCAGTCTTGATATCGCCAAAGCCTTTGATAGAGTCTGGCACAGTTCGCTACTTTCCAAGCTTTCGGCCTATGGTCTGCCTGTTCGACTGTGCGACTGGGTTGCCAGCTTCCTGCATGAGCGTAGTATCCGAGTTCTCTGTGACGGCCGGGCCTCAGAGTTCATGCAGGTTAATGCTGGCGTGCCCCAGGGGTCCGTCTTATCGCCCACTCTCTTTCTTCTGCATATAAATGATATGCTAGCAGTAGGCAGTATCCATTGCTATGCAGATGATAGCACTTTACATGGGCGATACTTCGGGCACCCCGCGGCCAAGCGGGCTGACACTGACGCAAAGAGACAGCGGCTTGTCGTTGAGCTCGACCGTGTCCTGACGTGCATCTCCCAATGGGGATCAGAGAATCTGGTCGAGTTCAATGCCAAAAAAACACAAGCGTGCGCGTTCACAGCCAAGACCTCCCCCTTCCTTCCTCTCCCTACTCTCCAGAATACACCGCTGGCTCTACAGGATCACATTGACATGCTCGGAATAGATGTTCGCTGCAACCTGAACAACAAGAATTACATCGAGAGCGTCATCAAAACAGCGTCGCGCAAACTCGGGATCTTGAACAGGGCGAAGCGGTTTTTCACGCCGGAGCAGCGGTGTCTTCTGTACAAGACACAGATTCGCTCTTGTGTGGAATACTGTTCTCATCTCTGGGATGGTTCCGCGCAATACCTGTTAGACGCTCTTGACAGAATGCAGCGACGTGCAGTTCGTATCATAGGTGATCCTGAGGTTACCAACACCTTGGAACCTCTGCAGTTGCGTAGAGACGTTGCCTCTCTGGCCGTTTTCTACCGCCTCTACCACGGCGAGTGTTCTGAGGAGTTATTTCAACTGATCCCACCCTCTCCCTTCCTATCCAGAACAACACGTGCTGGTCTGCGGTGCCATCCACACACGGTGGAATCCATACCATCTCGCACTAAACGGTTTGGGGGCTCTTTCCTCTGCCGCACGATAAAGAGCTGGAATGCTCTGCCCGCATACGTGTTTCCCTCTTCTTACAGTCCCGGGTTCTTCAAGCGGGGCGTGAAAAGGCATCTATCAAGGCCGTCAAGTTAGGGACCACCATTTTACGTCCAATGGCACCGGGAATGGTGGTCTGTATCTTCTGGACTGCACTTCAGCTTTGTTGCCATCTAGCGGAGTGCAGTCAATTGACGGACCAAATATAAAAAAAAAAAAAAAACACACACAGAGAGAGACACGTCAAACTTATAACACCGTCATTTTGAAACAGTCTTTGCAAAATCACTGTGCTCAACTCAGCCAATTTTAAAATAACAAAATGATCATCCACTTCTGACGCTGACCGTACCTTAATATAAACGAGGCACAACACACGCAAGTCACAATAAGTCGTTTTTAAAACAAGTTTCTTATTATATCCACATTCCATTATATATTTTAGATTAATATACTCATTCAATATATTTAATTGCGATTAAATATTTCAACTGCTTGTAAATTATGCCTGATTAATTCTGTTTATTTAAGGCTCATGTTCGAACAGCATTTTTAGTAGGCACGGCTTTTGATTGTATACATCTCACGTTGTCGGGAAGAAGAGTGAGCTCTACGCTATGGTCAACGGATTATGCCATCGCGGATGTTCCGGATCCGATGCATGTGCCAATGCATGCAAAAAACAGTAATATGACGACGCGATATACTTATCGGTCGATCATCCGCGCGTGTGTTTTATCTGATAATATTATATTGTAGTACCTATTCCGAAATCCGCGACAGCATTTCGCGTATAGTGTAGTGTTCAGCTTAAATATTAAACTTAATTTACTCCGGCGGCTCCGCCCGTGTGGATGTCGGTTATCGCGATCAAATATAGCCTATGTCCTTTTTCATGCTCTAACATAGCCCTATACCAAATTTCATCTAAATCGGTTCTGCGAAGGTAGGCGTGAAAGTGTAACATTACAGACAGGCAGAGTTACTTTCGCATTTATAATATTAGTGTTGATTTAGATAAAAAAACGTGGGACGTCTAGCAGTACTTATCCGATACGGCAACACATACATACAAACAGATTCATTCTTAGAATATTAGATTACCCATTGAGCCAGCGTTCTAGCTAGAACATACCTACTTACTCTTAAGTGGCGCCAAGTCTATGCCAAGGCCGACGGGTAGACATCTTCATTGTTGTGAGATCGCTAAGAACGAATCATACCAGATAGTATTATAAATGTGAAAGTTTTTCATCATCATCATCATTAGCTGTCGCTGGTCCCGGTTACATTTCCACTTAGAGTCCGGGTTTTAATACTCCTCCTTTTATGGTTTATACCACTTAGGTGGCAGACAAGCACACGGCCCACCTGTTGGAAAATGGTTACCGTGGCTTATAGATATGTGTATGTGCAATGCCACTGAAGTCACACTCGTGCTGCCGACCCTGTGAGAACAGAGAGTTTCTGTGCCGTCAGTGAAGAAGACAAAGCAAGGCAAGCCTTTGGGTCTTCCCACTGATAGCACAAAAACTCTCCAGTGAGTTCTGGTTACCCTACGCACCACCGGGAAAATGACACAAGGTTATTATGGCCGCGGTTTACCTGAGAATAAGTTGATTCAAAAATATGTCATTTTACAGTAATTATATTATAAATAAACCATGTCACCTTAATACTAAATAAATAATACAATTTCAGCATGAATCGAATAACCCGCCCCTGATCGCTCCCGGTGCATAGGTCACCATCATACTAGCAGTGTTACCACACTGGATTGCAACGGCCTTCCTCTGCTACAGGAACGACCCGGAACGGGAGTCACCAGTAGCCTCTATGAGCCTCTGCCCAATCGCCTTTACAAGGCTTTTGGCGTTTCTGCCCCAGCTCCCTAGGGTCTTCACCGCTATTGGCACGAAGTAGTTCTGCGGCTCCAACTTAGCGTACTTGATTCTCTTTCTCGAGCTGGTAGCACCGACGGGGAGTGGATGGACTTACCTATATCATCCGCTGCTCTAGATTACTTTACAGCTCCATGTCTGGAGCCCACTTAATCCTTCTACTAGGCTGGTTTGATTAATACGACTTAAATAGGAGCTGCAGTCTGATATTCAAACTTCGAGAGTGAAGCCTGCACCACAGTCTTTTCCCCGCGAGCGGCGGCAACTCTGGCGTCGGAGATCGCTGAATGACCTCCGTCCCCCATAAGTACGTGCCTGAAGGTGACGGGTGGAGCCGCCTGTCAAACGAACAGAAGCTGACTGAGGAGGCGGCGTGCTTTACAAGCCTCCCTGTCTCTGGAGACGAGCTAGGGACTCTGTGGTCCCCCTTACGAAGAGGGCCAGACTGATAAGGATAGCCCTGGGTCGGCCGAGGAGCGAGGGATATGTTCAACAACCTCATCTTCGGCTTTGCACTTCGACCCATAGACGGCGTGCGTTTTAGTCGGTTCGAGTCCAATATAACCTCCCCCATCGGCTCAGGCGGGGGAGGGGTATCTGAAGATGCTCCGCACATAAAAAAAGAAGAGTCTTTTCTGTCAATTTGTATTGGTACTGGTTTGCAGGAGAGGTTTATAAGGTCTAAAGGTCTACGTGGGGCCTCATTTGTAAATTTGTTGATATCCAGCAACTTTTGTCGTCCAAACCGGCCTATACAATTTGTCCTTGAAGATATTATAGTTCTAACATCTATAAAATCTTACAAAGTATACCTGCACGTGTCTTATTAACATGTTAATGTTATAAAGAATATGTAATGTTTAACATACGCGTGTCAAAGATATATAATATACATACTTTATATATAGCTCGACTATGAGACCAAGATGTGCCCAAAATGTGCTTTATACGCGTAGTACATATTTCTTGGATGAATTTTGAATATAACACGTCAAATTCACCAACGTCTTGCGATTTAGGTCCAAGATGAATGAATGATGATATGTGAATCCAGCTATAACTAGGGCAATAATTAAAGTCGTGTGTCTCTATAGAACTCAATTTTTATTTTTAAAGAATATTAGCACCGAAGTTACTAATATTCCCTCTAACCCCTCCAACTAAGCTAAATTGCTTGTGCTAGGAGTGGGTTCACGTCGGTAGTGTAATGGCCAGGATCGAACCCGGGACCTCTCGATTGTAAGGCCGACTCCTTAACCACTAAGCTACCGACGCTTATATGCATGTTATATATGCATATTATATTGAGTAATTATTTAGGTTTTTACAAGTTTTTCCCGTTCTAACTTTAAAATTCGAATACATCGGGACAAATGAAATGCTCAAGTGGTTCTTACAGGGGGAATGCTCAGGTGTGGCTCAATAGCTTAATTCGAAGAGCATAATATCTATAATATAAAAATGAATCGCTAAATGTGTTGGTATTGGCTAATTCTTTTTTTGAAATGTTCGTTGAAGTTCATGGATGGTTTTTACGGCGAGAAAAAAATCGAATAATTTCCGGGGACCGACATCCCCGCGGGTGGAACCGTGGGCAAAAGCTAATAATATAATATAATAATCATTCAAGACATAGGTCTTAAAACAAGCTACAAAACATAACCGCATCTCCAATCTCGAAGTAGGTTTATTCGAGAAACTTCACGCCCCACTTGATAACAATAGGTCGATAGCAGTAACCATGGGAACAGGTTGTCTGTCGCGTGTGTGGTGTGCCAGAATATATAGCTAGAACCTCATTAGATAAAACCGTCATACCTGTGAGTAATTACGTCACAACAATGACGTGGTTGATTTTGAAAAGGGTCGGTGAAAATATTTATGTCTTTGGCGAGGCCCATATCGCCAAATTGCAATACAGTAGAATCCGCTTATAATGACATTGAAGATAAGTGACATGGAATTTCAAACCCCATAGGGGGGAGGGGGGGTTCTTACTTACTTACTTCCAGCGGGGGACGCCGTCGACCGGACGGGTGATCTGTCCTTGTTTTTAGGCCATTTCACCCAAATTCCCTATTCCTCCCCTGGGGAGGCCAAGGGGGTGTCCGGCAATCACGGTGTCGAACCTACCTGTTTCTTTGCAGAATCTTACGATCTGTTCCTCCTTCAGATCCTCGAGGTCTGGTGTTTCTAATGTGTCCCATATTTTCCCATCTTATTCTTGAGTACATGGGACATTTGGCTGGTGGAGGCTGGTTTCCTCGGCCTCCATGCACCCTGGGCATTTGGGGTCGGTTTTCACGCCTATAAGTGTCAGGTGCCTGTTTAGTCGACATTGTCCTGTTATCACTTCTATAACCAGCCTCATGTTTCTCCTGGAGAGTTGTGTTGTTGTCTCCATGAGGGTTCAGGAAATACTAATTTTCATATTAATGAACTTTGAGTTCATTTCATCCAACTAATATTAGTAAATGCGAAAGTAACAGAGAGGCAGACATGTCTGTTTGTTTTCGCTTTCACACCTAAACCACTGAACCGATTTTGATGAAATTTGTTATAGGGGTAGCTTAGACTATGAGAAAGGACATAGGCTATGTTTGGTCGCGATAACCGACATCCACGTGAGCGGAGCCGCGGGCAATAGCTAGTCTTACTATAAGTTCTATATTGCCAGTTTACAAGATTATACACTGATCCAAACTTATAATATAAAACTATCTAACCCGGTGAACTTCGAACCACCAATTTTTTTGCGCCCGTGTGGCATCCAATCTCTTTCCCGCTGCACCCTCTACTATATCAAGCATGTATTATACATATAAACCTTTTTCTTGAATTACTCTATCTATTAAAAGAAACCGCATCAAAATCCGTAACGTCGTTTTGAAGATATAAGCATACATAAGGACGGACAAATGCGGAAAGTGACTTTATACTATGTGATATTATAAGTTCCATGTTGCCAGTTTATAAAATGATACACTGATCCAAACTTAATTACATAAAATTAATACTCAGTGTTGCCAAAACAATGTGTAGCTATTATGTAAGATATAATTGTTTTAATGATGGTGTTTACGCTCCTAACAATGGCAGAAACGGGGTGGGCAGATGTGTTCCAAATGTGTTATCTAACTTGTAGACGAAAGTTCATAGTCATAAAGAAATTTTACTTCGAAATGTGTGAAGCCTTCCATTGTAAAATGTGTACGTACAGACAGACACGCCTATTTCTCATTAAGGTAGGCAGTGACCAGATGTTTCTATCCTTTCCTTTCATTTGTGTGTGCTAATTGAATATATGCTCGCCGGTTATAGGAAGTTTTGAAATGGCCTTGCCTCAAAATATTGAATACTAGCTTTTGCCCGCGGCTCCGCCCGCGTGAATGTCAGTTAGCGCGACCAAACATAGCCTATGTCCTTTCTCAAGGTATAATCTACTGCTATACCTACTTAAAATCGGTTCAGTTGTTTAGGCGTAAGAGCGTAACATACAGACAGACAGACAGACAGAGTTACTTTCGCATTTATAATACTAGCTTTTCCCCGCGGCTCAGCCCGCGTAGATGTCGGTTATCGCGACTAAACATAGCCTATGCCCTTGGTCTACCCTTATACCAAATTTCATCAAAATCGGTTCAGTGGTTTAGGCGTGAAAGCGTAACATACAGACAGACAGAGTTACTTTCGCATTTATAATATTAGTATGGAGTATGGATATTAGTATGGATGTATGAAGTTGTAATTTGCCGCCTGGTTCCCGGTAGAGTAGAATTTGGGCCACCCCATCTCTTCCCATGCGGTGTCGTACAAGGCGACTAAGGGATAGGGCTGTTTAACATCAGACAGATATATACAGCCCAGACTCAGCCTCAGATGCACGGTTCGAGCCAATAATAGTAGGCAATAGGCTCACCCCCTATTACGTGGGATCTAATACAATGATTGGTGAAATGTGGGTGTTAATTCACCTCTACCTAACCCTCTGGGGATAAAGGCTTGATGGTATGGTATGTATGTAATTTTCATTGCATCGATTATTACTTTATTGTTGCACAATAAAGAACTGGCAGATATGCTTTCTTGCTTAGTCCAAAATCATACCATAAAATATCAGCTACGTGCAGTAAAAAAAACTGACAAAATCGGAATAAACACTTTAGAGATTTCCGGAACAAACAGATAGATAGAAAAATTAAAGAAAAAAAAAGGTTTTTTGTTATAAGTCCTATCTTCCGTAGGTACCTATAAATCCACGCGACAGCAGTTCCACACTCACCATCTGGACAGCTGGCGGTCCACAACTGTGCCTTTCTTGAGAAACTTTCTGCCTCGCACAACTAAACTGTGGAATGAACTGTCACCAGCGGTGTTTCTGAACCAATACGACCTTCAAACCTTCAAGAAAAGAGCGTACTCTCTTTTAAAAAGAAGGCAACGTTGTGACTCCTCTGGTGTTATGGGTGTCCATGGGCGGCGGTGATCGTTTACCATCAGGCGATTCGTCTGCTTTTTCGCCTCTCTTTTCCTTAAAAAAACAGTAACTATGTATCGAAAGTGTTAAATCAAATTCTATACAATTTACCTTAGCACATGATTGTACTCATACAAGTTGATGGCGGCGACATTTCTGCGTGTCTCGGCCTGGAACAGTCGATTAGCCCATTATAACTGCCTTCCAATGTCTTCCGCGTTCCTATTCAATGCTGCGCTTAACTGTGCCTACCGCGGAAAATCAACTATGCATTTATGAAAGTAGTACATGAAAAAGCACAGACGTTTTCACCCGACTGCCAGGTAAGTAATTTTAGGGTTTCATGTCTGAAATGGAAAAAAGCAGAACCCATAGGATCACTTCATTGTCTGTCGAAACTTCTTTTCACAAAGTTTTTTTTTTTGGTAGCGCTCTGGCGCGTCTCTGATTGGTAGTACGTTGGCCAGTGTGACACTTATCTGGGGTAATTTATGATGCCGGTAGGGAGAAAAAAAAACTGAATCACCAGGACGTCGCGTTTATTTTCTCCCTATGCCCCAGGTAGTGGACACAAAATTATTAAAAGATAGGTCATAAGGCCCTCTGACTGATTCCTTCGAAGTGCCCGTACTTCTCTGGTGGTAGGAACTCGTAGTTGGTGCGTGGCTCCCGCCCTCTTAATCCGTCGGCATCGTGATGGTTGTGGGTTTCTGTGTCTCGGTTCGGACGCGTCAGCAGCGTAGGTTAAGGGGCCTTTATTCAAGGCACAAAGGTAAACCAAAAATGATCACCATTTTGGTCACCATTTCTTTGATGACATTTTTGAGCATGAACAAGCCATCTATAGTTTGTAATATCAACACACGTATATCCGTCTTCCTACAGTCCCAGATCCTTTAAGTGGAGGGTTGCCATTGCAACATTGTTTGTGTCTGTCTACCTTCTCTCTCTGCCTTCAGCTTACCATCAGGCGAGGAAAAGTCATATTGACGGGTCATATGAAAAAAACATGCTCGCTATTCGCGTGTCTTGTACTATTGACCTGACCTTTCCTTAGAAACTCCTCGATTTGATAGATATAGTCTTATAATATAATTATTATTATTGTAACATCTTTCTCGTGAGAGATGATATATGTCTTATTTAACGCTTGTCAAAATGGGGAGCGTTGCCAGAGGGCAAGCTGTGAGTGAAGTCTGATGTCTGATGAGTGAAGGCTACTATTATGGCTTCCAACAAAGTTTTTAAATGGTGCTTGCAGTCTTGCTTGAGTTCGATCACCTTCAGAGGTTTTCCAATATAATGGTTTGTGCTCAGATGAATTATTTGACATGATGGCCACAGCTACATTCTATCATCGCACCGCTCGCCATAGACAGGGAATTCATCCCCACACATTGCATCCGAAAACGGTGCGCACCGTGCGGTATGAAAGGAATTTCATCCCACACACGCTCAAGCTGTGGAATGAACTCCCAGTTTTCCCAAGCGATTACAATATGGGGTTCTTCAAGAGGGGCATTAGAAGGTTTCTTCAGGGTAGACAGCACGAATGTAACGCCCCTGGTGTAGCACATGCCCATAGGCCGCGGAAACCACTTTCCATCAGGTGGGCCGTGGGCTTGTCTGCCACTTAAGTGGTATAAAAACCGTACGTGGTTTAAATAATATTTAGTGTTGCCTGCAGCTCCTGCAACCTATGGGAACTTATTTCAGTGATAATGAATAGTCTATGTGTTATTTCAGACCGTAATGTATCCTTTTACCTAAATTCACGAAGTCCAAAAAGTGCACCTTTCAAACGACTAACGGCCATTCCTAAGAAAAAGATTTCCGAAGATTTTCCTCAGAAATTAATCACACTTTTAATAAAAAGGCGAAAGTTTGTGTGTGTTCGTTGCTTTTTCACGTGTAAACGGCTTTAGCTATTATAATAAAATTTGGTATGGAGTTAGCTGACACCCTGGATTAACACATAGGCTATGTTTAGTTGCGATAACCGACGCGGGCGCCCCCGAGGAGGGCCACACCGTAAGGGATGGCCCTGGGTCAGCCGGGGTGCGAGGGATATGTGGAAGACAACCTCACCTCCAGCATAGCACCACGACTTTCAGTCGGCGTGCGGTTTTTATCGCTTCGAGTGCTACATGACCTCTCCTTCCGGCTCCAGCACGGGAGGTACCTATCCGTAGGAATTTCCGCACGAAAAAAAAAAGACTTTGACACGAGCGGAGCCGCGGGCAAAATCAAGTATATACATAATAAAGAGGCTCTTAATATGTTGAGCAGTAAGAACAGAGTCAAGAATCCTTGAACCATTATCTTTAAAAAACAATACAAAAAGCAACACTGAAGATGTATTTGTTTAAACGAAGCCTCACCCGGATACTCGTCAGTTTTTGCGACGTATTTATTACCATTTGTAATGTATAATTTTGCACTTAAGCATGTTTTTAAGTATTTAAATTAACTGAATTCAAGATGGCGGACTTGTATTTTGACGTATTTCTTAAACTTGGTACAGTCGTACACGAAAGTAAGTTAACTCCAACTAATGATCGATTAAACCTTTCATAACATAATAAATAAAACTACCTATATCTGTAAGGCTAAGACTAATAACACTAGTATTCTACATACGCAAAGAAATTCAATAATTATGCTAATAATATATATGACGTGCTATGCGTCATAGGCAAAGTACACTGTAACTAGGAAATAATATTATATAAACAACACGTATCAATAAACAATAATGTCAGCACTAAACTTATATGAGTAAAACCCCACTCTAAACCTCAGTAAAATCATGTAGAATAATTAGTATATAAGAGTGTGTAAATAGCAAATAAATTAATCTTGTTCCAACTGGTAAAACATCTTTTACTTACTCCGCAACATTGGTGACCCCGACGTGATTTCCTAGTGCTGATATAATTGCAGGCCAACTGCAGCCCTGAAAAGGTTTTCAGCAGCAAACCTAGGAACTATCACAGATCACGGTGGAGCCATATAAGGAAAAATTTACCCAACAGCCCACCAGCTTACCGACCACCACCATCAGCGAAATAGCACATTTCAGTTGGCTTCCCACAAGCGGGTCTAACCAGCTGAAATTTCAAGAGGCTAAACGCAATCATGGCACCGATAATTCCAGCCGGAACACCGTCAAAAAACCCCGGCACATCAGCTGAATCAATCAGCGACAGCCAGGTGGTGGCTGCAATTAGCATTACGGAGAAAATACCATCGTTTTGGACAGATTCACCGCGCTTATGGTTCGCGCAATTCGAGGCCATCGTAGCCTCCCAAAAACAAGGTGACGAATATAAATATAATATCGTCATCGCAAAATTACCAAAAGAGGTCATACATCAGGTTAGCGACATCCTGACGTCACCGCCAAACGCAGACAAGTACCTTAAAATCAAGGAAAGATTAATTGCGTGCTATGAGGAAAGCGAACAACGACGCTTCCACAAATTGCTATCGGAGATGGACCTAGGTGACTCAACACCATCACAGCTGTTGAGAAAAATGAAAGAAGCCAGCTGCGACAAAATGACCGAAGATACCATCAGATTATTATGGTTCAGACAGCTTCCGGTATCAATCACCTCCATATTGGCAGTCTCCGAAGACCTCGACCTCACAAAATTATGCGAAATGGCGGACCGAATTTATGAAAATATGCGCTATAAAACCAAAACAAACAACTCGTCACAGGAATCCGCTGACTTAATAACAATGCTGACGTCACAAATTGCAGCTATGCGAGTTAAAATAAACGAGCTCCGCGGTATGAGTAATCGCCGACCGATGCAACGCAGCAAATTCCGAGCAAGGTCGCAATCACGCTCACGGTCACGTACACGGCTATGTTATTATCACAGACGATTCAAAACAAAAGCATATAAATGCGATCAGCCGTGCTCGTGGATAAATAAAACCGATAAAAATTCGGGAAACGAGAACTAGCGCAGAACACGACGGGACTCTGTGCCATACAACCCGCCAACCGTCTAACTATAACCGACTCAAACAGTGGTTATAGGTTTTTAGTAGACACGGGAGCAAATATTTCTGTATTACAAAACGCACAGGGTAAGAAAAACGCGAGCAACTACAAACTGTATGCCGCAAACGGGTCAATTATAGAAACTTATGGCGAAAGCACATTAACGCTAAATCTGGGGTTACGCAGACCTTTTACTTGGACGTTCGTAATCGCCGATGTAAAAATGCCTATCTTAGGAGCTGATTTCCTAGAGCACCACAAATTATTAGTGGATCTATACGGCAAAAGGCTGATCGACCAAGAAACAAAATTAACGACGCCTGCGAAAATTGCAAGAGAAACACACATGCCTTCAATTAGATCCATCGACGCGAAATTACCCGAACATATAAAGCGCCTGTTAGAGAAATACGTAAACGTCACTAGACCAAGACCATTTAAAAAACCCACAGAGCATGGAATACAGCATCACATCATAACAAAAGGTCCTCCAGTTTATGCCCGCGCACGCCCACTACCACCCGACAAATATAAGGCAGCAAAAAAGGAATTCCAAGAGCTAATAAACTTAGGAATATTAGAACCTTCCAGTAGTCCTTGGGCATCGCCTCTCCACATGGTAAAGAAAAAGAATGGGGAATGGAGACCGTGCGGAGACTACCGCGCGTTAAATAAAATAACAGTTCCCGACAGATATCCCTTGCCAAGACTGTTAGACTTTACATACATCGCAAGTGGAAAAACAATATTCAGCAAAATTGATATAAAGAAGGCGTTCCACCAAATCCCTGTTGCGGAACCAGAGAAGACCGCAATAATCACGCAAATGGGTTTATTTCACTGGAATTTCATGCCATTTGGCCTCAGAAATTCAGCTCAAACGTTCCAGAGGTTTATGGACTCCCTGTTCAGAGACCTGGACTATATATATGTCTTCGTGGACGACATACTCATAGCAAGTCAAAATACCGAACAACATTACGTTCAATTAGAGGAAGTATTCAATCGCCTAAGTAAAAACGGCATCTCAATCAATACGAGCAAATGCGAATTCGAAAAGACAGAGATAGATTTCTTAGGTTATCATATAACGAGCCAAGGAATCACCCCCACGTCTGAGAAAGTACGAGCAATAAACGAATACCCAAAACCAAAGGTGGTAAAGGAGCTACGTCGATTTTTGGGAATGATGAATTTCTACAGAAGTAGCATCCCACACGCCGCCAGACACCAAGCTCCGCTCAACAAATACTTAATAAACTCCAAAAAGAATGACAATACGCCAATCGAGTGGAATACGGAAGCTAACCAAGCATTCGAACACTGCAAACAGGACTTAAGAGATGTCACAACACTCGCATTCCCGGAAACAGACACACCACTAGCCATTATGACAGATGCTAGTTTAAAATGTGTAGGCGCCGTACTTCAACAAAAAGTTCAAGGAAAATGGAAACCCGTATCATTTTTTTCAAAAGGGTTAAGCGAGACACAAACAAAATATTCCACATACGATCGAGAACTACTCGGTATTTACATGGCAATAAAAAACTTTAGACGACTAATAGAAGGTCGCACATTTACAATATACACGGATCATAAGCCACTGATTCATGCATTCGACAAGAAGCAATCAGTGGATGAATCCCCTAGAAGAATAAGGTACCTAGAATATATTGCACAATTCTGCACAGACATAAGGCACGTCACGGGCAGCGAAAACGTGGTAGCCGACGCACTATCACGGGTAATAGAAACAATAGAACTACCGCAAATTCTCAACTGGCAAGAGGTAAAAAAATACCAAGACAGTGACCCGGAGTTAACAAAACTAAAACAAAATAGGTCACTAAAAATGGCACTGGTACAAATACAAAACAATAATATCAAAATTTATTGTGATATATCCACCGGTACAACAAGGCCATACCTACCACAAAAGTTCAGAAAAACAATTTTTGATAGTTTTCACAACATGAGCCACCCAGGGAAAAACACAACAAAAAAGTTGATAACCGCAAAATACGTCTGGAATAGCATGCACAAAGACATTTACGAAATGTGCAAAACATGTTTACAATGCCAGCAATCAAAAGTTCAGCGGCACACAGTATCACCCCTGGGCAAATTTATGCCAGCAGAACGATTTAGCCACATACACATAGACATTGTGGGCCCCCTAACGACATCACAAAACAAAAGATACATCGTCACTATGATCGATCGTTGTACGTCATGGCCAGAAGCATATCCTATTTCGGACATCACAGCAGAAACTGTAGCCAAAACCCTATACGATGGCTGGATCACACGTTTTGGATGCCCCAATTATATAACAACGGATCAAGGACGACAATTCGAGTCTGAGCTACTCAGAAGCCTAACCAAATTCCTGGGAATACAAAAAATCCGTACTACACCATATCACCCTCAATCAAACTCCAAAGTAGAAAGACTGCACAGAACCATGAAAGCAGCTTTGATGGCAAGAGGAAATACCGAAAATTGGACGAAAGAATTACCATCGGTATTATTCGGGATACGTACCAGCATTCGACAAGACACTGGATACTCAGCAGCCGAATTGGTCTACGGAACAACAATAAAATTACCAGCAGCATATTTTGGCGACTGTCCTAAAAACACAACATACGCAGAGTTTGTGGAAAAAATTAAAGATAACATAACGCACATGACGTCAGTTCCACAACGACAAAGCTCAAACAAAAACATATTCGTACACCCACGCTTAGCCGACTGTACACACGTATTTCTACGATGCGATAAGCTACGTCCTACGCTCACACCGCCTTACGACGGACCATTTCTCGTAGTCAAACGTGACAACAAAATAGTCACGATCAAGCGAAACGGCAGGGAAGTGAACGTGTCGATTGACAGGCTAAAGCCAGCATTCACGACGAGCGACGACAAGAAAGAAGCTCAAAATCAAGAGCAAGATAAGGCAGAGCCAATTCAAAACATAAAAAGAACACGTTCGGGAAGAATATCACGACCCACCGTCCGTTTCAAACAATGATATAAAAAGGGCAAAATGAAAATAAAAGTCACTCCACAGCAAGCCACAAGAAACAACACACAAGATGGGAAGCAGTCAAACCCACGAAAAGGAACAAATAAACATGGTGCAGAACAATAACCTGGCAGCAAAGGCAGAAAAGAACACACACATGGCAGCAGAAATTGAAAAAATAAAAATCTGGATCGGAGTACTCATCGCTATAATTATACTAGCAGCAATAATAATAACAATCACCAGACTCGTACAGAAAACTAACAAAGTCATGGACAAAAAGATAAACAAAATAATCAAGGAAATGCAACAAGTGTAACCAACTGCAGAAAAAGTACAACATCAGCAAACATTTTTATAAAGGGGGGAGTACTATGACGTGCTATGCGTCATAGGCAAAGTACACTGTAACTAGGAAATAATATTATATAAACAACACGTATCAATAAACAATAATGTCAGCACTAAACTTATATGAGTAAAACCCCACTCTAAACCTCAGTAAAATCATGTAGAATAATTAGTATATAAGAGTGTGTAAATAGCAAATAAATTAATCTTGTTCCAACTGGTAAAACATCTTTTACTTACTCCTTTCATATTTTTAAAATAAAACTAAAACTAAATAAAGTAAACCTAAAATACATATTTACAAATAATTCTAAAATATTATTAAAATGCGTCATGAAATTCCTCCGCATCGCATGCCTCTTGCGGTAGCGTTCCCAGAAGGCTGGCAGCATTGCCACGTTGTATGGCAATGCTTAATCTCTGACCTAAAAAGAGGCCAGCCTTCTGGTCACGAGAAGCATCGACCATACGCTTCGCAATCTCCCTGAAGAGATTGCGGGCGCTCGGACCCCATGACCCCAACGTTTCGACTCCAAACGGCACAAATTCGTAATCTCCGATAAGATTAGAGTATTTGCGCCGCTTGAGAGCCTCCGCAGAAGCTGCGGCAGCACCAGCACAGCCAGCCGAAAATGAAAATGCTAACCAAAATGCTAACTACAATATTTATATATATAAAAATTAAAAAAGAAATTAAAATAAAAAAGAAGAGAGGAATAATCTACATATCAAGAAACTCGTTTCATTATGATATTAACTTTGACTTAGGAGGTGATTATATAACATTAAGGTAACCTAAACTATACATCTAATATCTAAATCTTTAATTTTTCAGGCATATCACTTGTTACTTAAGTACTTACTTCCTGCCATCTGCCCTTTTTATGTGGGACATTTTACCCAAATCCCCTATTCCTCCCCTGGGGAAGCCAAGGAGTGTCCGGCAATCACGGCGTTCCGTAGAACCTAAATGTATCTTTACAGAATCTTACAATCTGTTCCACCTTTAGATCTTCGAGGTCTGGTGTTTCTAGTGTGTCTGCCCCCCATGTCACTAGTTTTTTTTTAACGTGCGTAAAATCCCCACGGGTACCACCCCCACGGAGCCGGTGGAGGCGGTTATGTCGGACTCGAACCAACCAAAACGCACGCCTTCTTGGGTCCTTGTTTGCCGGAGGTGAGATTGCCGAAAGCATATCTCTCGCACCCCGGCAGACCCAGGACCGTCTCTTTCGAGATGGTCCCCTTCAGGTTGTGGGGACCTCGGTGTCCCCATCTAGGCACGGGGAGGCGCACTTCGCGCCGCCGCCGCGGCCTCCCATGTCATTAGTTAGTGTGTATAACTTTTGTCATTGATTGTACACAAACAGCACGTGCACTGAGTCGTGAGGTAGAATATTCTTATAATAGGTTTTTTTATTTAGTTATTATTTTCTGTCAAAGTTCATTGGTAAAGTAGGTACTAAATCTGTTTTATCAACATTTCTTTTGAATAATTTTCCTGTCTGTGAATAAGTTCTAGCGAAGTAAAACCCCGCTTGAAGGTAAGCCTAAGACAAAGGCATTAAAAAGAAGGTCGCCATCACAAACACCTACCATGCTAACCATGGTGGCACTCAGCTTGACGGCCTCATCAGATGCTTTTTAACACCCGCTTGAAGGACCTGGAACTGTAGGAAGAAGGAAACACGTGAGCTGGTAAGGAATTCCAAGAAATTATAGTGCGGCTAAGACAAGAACCAACCTTAGTGGCCCTTTCCGATTCTTACGTTGAACCTTTTCATTTTGAATATTATGCCGCACAATTAAGACCTGGAACTCCCTGCCGGCTCACGTGTTTCTTTCTACCTACAGTCCCGCGTCCTTTAAGCGGGGCACGAAAAGGCATCTGATGAGGCCATCAAGCTGAGTGCTACCGCTGTTAACATGGTACATGTTAACGATGGTGATTGGTGACCCTCTCACCGAGACTTTGCTTTCAGCTTACCATCACGCGAGGTGAAGTCAAATTGACGTGTCCTTTATAATAAAAAGAATAACTAAATCCTAAGCTAACAATATATTCGCATGTTTACAATATTGATAAAAAGTATATGTTTACGCGAATTTTGCCCCACGAATGACCCCTAAATAATTACATTATTACCGGACACAGTTAAGGATAATCATCAAGTATTATTAATAGAATGATTGCAGAATCCAAGTGCCATAACATCGTCACGCTCGGCTGCGCCGCCGCATGACTGCATGACTCGACCTTGCGATCATCAGTAGCACGAAGTGTTTTTATGATGACTTCGGATACGCGATTATTTTTATTGTACAATGATGTTCGTGGCAAGTTTATATGGGAGAGTCGAGTATATGCTACCGCCTTTTAAATACAAAATACTCGACTCTCCCCTATTATCCTGCCGCTCTTAGACAATTGATATTTGGTTGGCCAGCTTATTGTAGAATAAAATGATGGAAGTATGGGTTTGACACATTTATTTGAGTTTGACAGTTATTTTGACGTTTATTGCATACGTTGACGATTGCCATAAATATAAAATAAGTGTTCTATACGACAGTACAAAAACCGGCCAAGTGCGAGTCAGACTCGCCCATGAAGGGTTCCGTAGCAGAAAGTAACATAATATAAAAAAATTAATGAAAGGCGAACATTGCGGTTTAAGGCCAATTATAAAAAACTCCTTACTAGATCTCGTTCAAAACAGTTTTCGGTGGAAGTTTGCATGGTAATGTACATTATATACTTTTTTAGATTTATCATTCTTCATTTTAGAAGTTAGAGGAGAGGGACACACATTTTTCCACTTTGGAAGTGTCTCTCGCATAAACTATTCAGTTTTGAAAAAAATATGTTAGAAACATCAATAGCATTTTTGAAGACCTATCTATAGACGTATGGATTTGATGAAAAAAAAATAAAAGGCGGTACCCATTTGCCAATAATAAACCGAAACAAAATTAATGGGTACCGCCTAGCGCCTGCTATCAAATCTATTTCGATCTTTTCAGTGGCAGTCAGGATTTTTTATTTTTAAATAATTTTGTTTCTATACCTCCTTCTGCATACCCTGTTTGAAAGAAAAGAGGTGAACTTAAGCTTGATTTTTTAATTGACATCTCGTAAAAAATAATTACGGGCCCGCAAGTAAAACCTCGGGACGAACTATTCAATTACTCACTAGCTACACCACTTACCGTCAGTAAGGCACCACTTTCTTAACCCACCAACCGTGCAGTCTCAATAAACTTGCTACTCATAGTAGGTATAATTACCGCCATATATCTTAGATCCAAAATGTGTATGTTTTTTACCTACAGACGCAAAGAGAGAGGTGTGATAAGTTTGACGTGTCTGTCTGTGGCCACATAGCTCCCGAACGAATGAAGCGATTTCAATCTATTTTCTTTTGTGTTGAAGATGACTTATGTGTTATGTGCGAGTGTTCTTAGACATGTTTGATAAAAATCGGTTGAGTAGTTTTTTTTACCTGACTGCCGAAGGAAGGAGGGTAATGTTTTTAGACCTAGAACTCTCTGTCAGCTCACGTGTTTCCTTCTTCCTACAGTCCCGGGTCCTTTAAGCGGGGCGTGAAAAGGCATCTGATGAGGCCGTCAAGCTGAGTGCCACCATTGTTAACATGGTACATGCTTACGATGGTGTCCCTCTTTCCGAGACTTTGCCTTTAGCTCATCATCAGACGAGGTGAAGTAAAAATGACGTGTCCTTTAAAAAATAGTAGCCCAAATTGACCAAGCATAGATTATTAGAAAACTATCCGCGCGCGCCATAACCTTGTTTATCTCGCGACTATGGTCCAAGATATGTGGCACGGACTATAGCAAAGTCATGTGCGCAGGCGCAAGTGCCACGCGACGGTCCACGGCACGCAGTCACGGTCTGATGGCGACCTCACTCTGACCTTGCCACCGTTGGAGTGCACAGAAAACTTTCTGTACGACAGTTAGAGAATAATTAGTTTATTGACTATAGATTAAAATCTATCTACAGCGTCGGTAGCTTAGTGGTTAAGGATTCGACCTTACGATCGAGAGGTCCCGGGTTCGATCCTGGCCATTACACTACCGACGTGAACCCACTCCTAACACAAGCAATTTAGCTTAGCTGCAGGGGTTAGAGGGAATATTAGTAACTACGGTTCTAATATTCTTTAAAAAAAAAAAAATAAAGCCGTCGCTTTCCGCATCCCTACGTATGCTTATATCTTCAAAAGTACGCCACAGATTTTGATGCGGTTTCTTTTAATATATAGAGTAATTCAAGAAGAAGGTTTATATGTATAATACATGCTTAATATAGCAGAGAGTGCAGCGGGAACGGAGTCAGACGCCACGAAGGCGGAAAAAAATTGGCGATACGAAGTTCGCCGGGTCCGCTAGTCTATAGCCAATATTCCTTCGTAATTTACTTCTTCCTGCAGTCCCGGGTCCTTTAGGGCGTGAAATAGCATCTGATGAGGCCGTCAAGCTGAGGGATCCATCACTGCAACGGTGTTAGTGTATGTAATGCTGGCCCTTAAAATAATGACACAAACGGATTTTATATACAGGACACGTCAATTTGACTTCACCTCGCCTGATGATAAGCTACAGGCGAAGTCTCGGAAAGAGGGTCACCATCGTAAACATGTACCATGTTATCAAAGGCGGCAATTACTTACAACTTGTCTTTTTATAGAAATCGTGATCGGTATAATTAATTTAATTTTTTACCAGTTAAAGGTATAAAATCATGAGATTTGGTCTTCATATGATGGGCATATTGTATTATATAAAAAGGTAACGGAAAATGTAAATTTTGAAACCAAACCCAGAGCGAAAAGCATAGAGCTTCGTATGTCATTAAGGTTAACTTGGCGATGAACCCACTGTTACCCTAAAAGTTGTACCCTGTGCCCACTCGTACCCTCAAATATTTGAAACTCCCACTCGTCCCCTGATACATACATAAATAGCCACGTGACTTCATTGCAATTACGTAATACATAATTGTATTCTTCGATAGACGGTCGTGTGCAGAATTTTAATTCTTCGATTGAAAGAAAAGATTCTGATCACGATTACAAACTTAGATACTTAGTTACAAGTCAAATTATGTAAAGTACCATAAAAAAATATATTACGTTAGTAAATTGTAATGTTTACATTACTGTGTAAGGTTAAACTTGCTAAGTGCGAGTTGAACTCTTGAACCAAGGGTTCTGTACAAACATTTATACAGTTCGTTTTGTAATTCTTTTCTCGAACGAATAGCTGCATATAATTTTGATAACCAAATAACATAACATAAACTCACGCCTATATTCCCCGAAGGGGTAGGCAGGGGTGCTAGCACCCACATTTCGCCAGTTTATGTTTAGGTCCCAATGTAATAGGTGGCGAGCCTATTGCCATTAACCGGGCACTTATAAACCTGCGATAAATACACACATAACTTTGAAAAGCATCGAAAAGTCATTGGTGTGTGCCATGGTAAACCTGGGATCGAACCCGAGACCTCGTCTCAGCAGTCCATTACCCATACCACTAGGCTACCGCAGATAACCAAATAGCAATATTTTGAAAACGTATATCATCATCACCTTTGTCACAGTGTTAGTCCCGGTTACATCCAATGCTTATACTTCGGAATCTGGGGTCCGCTGTCCTACTCTGTCTAAGCGTACTATTGATTTGGCTTTTATGAGAGCAATGGCTGTATGACCTGAACCCTGAGAGCTGTTCCAGCTGATGTACCAACCTGTTAACGAGGTTGACTTCATTAATCAATCAAGTAGCCCACCAAAGTGCACTGCTGGACATAGCCTTTCACAATGTGCGCCATTTCACAAGATCCTTCGCCTTCCGCATCCGCGTCGGAGGTCGCAGAACGACTCCGTCCTCCGGCCATGAGCGCTGGCCTGGGGGTGACCGGTGGAGCCGCCGTCACCCTAGCAGAAGCAAGCCGCGGCGGCGGCGCAGAGTGCGCCTCCCCGTAACCGGGGCTAGATGGGGACCCTGAGATCCCCACAACCCGAAGGGGGCCATCTCGAAAGAGATGGTCCTGGGTCTGCCGGGATGCGAGAGATATGCTTTTGGCAATCTCACCTCCGACAACCAAGGACCCAAGACGGCGTGCGTTTTAGTCGGTTCGAGTCCGACATAACCACCTCCACCGGCTCCGTGGGGGTGGTATCCGTAGGGATTTATCGCACGATAAAAAAAGCCACATTTTTCAGGTCGTCAGGAGCCTTCTCGCGGTCTCCACTCAAAGAAACTGCACCAACGGCTATCAGTACTTCGACGGACGTGCCCAACGCATTGCTAGTGAAGTTGACTTAACTCAGAAGAACTTGTTGGAGTCACTGTACAGCCTAATTAAAATTTCTAACGTTATTTAATTATAACGCAACATGCAAATCTTGGTTTAATAATCGTTATAAATATCGCATATCTCAAACATAACGTTAACTTTATCACTGGCGATGATAACGTTACTGTATATTTACCGGTATTTAAACCCTGATCAGTGACCATTTCTGTTTACGTAGAGGGGGAGTTCAGTAGACCGTGGACACTGGCGCTTTGCAAGGAGTAGTTACTCCCTAAATCTACGTCTGAGTTTTAAAAAGATTAAACAAATATTGAACAAGGCCAATTTGTAGAAAATATCCAGGATGGCAAAGCGTGGTATTTCCACGCTCGCCTCTTTATAGAGTGTCGGTGCCCAAGACAGCCTGTAGCCTCAGGCGTGGGTTCGATTCCCGCTCAGTGCAAATATTTGTTTGCATGAATATGGTTATTTGCATTGGTCTGGGTGTTTCTATGTATAATATGTATGTATTTACAAAAAATAGTATCTAATTAAGTTTATCCGCATTCTAGATTCCAAAACACAACCTAGTTAAGCTTACCATGGGTCTAGATAGCGTTGTGTAGAATGTTGTGGAATATTTAAGAAAAAGACAGGTCGCGGTATTTGTATTATTTCATCTAAAGTACACCAAATTTTCCAGTTACCAGCCACACAGGTTAATTTGACGAAACACCGAGAGATTTTAGGCATTACACGATGGTAAGTACTCCACCAACAAAGGATGAAGGTTTTTAATTCCTTTTAAGGAAAGGTACCCTAAAAATCAAACACATAATATTAAAACGAATCTAACAATAAATTTACACAACATCGCATACGCTATTTCACCGGTCAAGGCGAATTATGCTCACGATCATTTGTGCTATAACTTTATGCGATAACGTCGACTGTGGCTTGAAATGTAAAACTTTTATACACTTGGGAGATGTATCTTGGACCTAAGTCGCGAGACTAACGAAGCACTGGTGCGCGCGCGGATGGTATGGTATCTATGCTTGGTGAATTTGAGAGCGTCCACCGCAGTAGCACCCCGTGATATCCTCAAAAAACGCCCAAGAAACATGCATAGAGCACATTTCGTACCAAAATAAAGGAAAATAAAGGCCTAACGTGTAAAAGATAACTTTACAGGAAAGCAAAAACTTTGTTTTTTTAACCAGGTGTATCTACTTTGACGAAACGAAAGTTCTTTTTGTATAGATCCTTCAAATTACACCGGAATATTACGAAAAATATTGACCGTATGTAAGATACATACTGTCTTGTATCTTGTAGTGGTACTTACCTACTTGATCTATTTAAAACTTCAAGAAAAAACTTACGTACATAAGTGTTTTTTAAAGAATATTAGCAACCGCAAGAAAATTCCTCATTAATTCTCCCTTACCGTTCAACTCAGCTGAATTGCTTATACTAGGAGTGGGTTAACATTGGTAGTGTACCTAATAGCCATGATTCGAACCTGGGACTTCTCGATCTTAAGGCCGACTCTTTAACCACTATGCTATCGACGCTTCCCTGGGAGTGTGATTTTAGGTCCAAGATATATGCCCCAAGGTATACCACCTGCCAATATTTACTGTTAAACATCACATGTACGAGAGAAAGTACGGACTGCAAGTTAGTAAGCCGTTATTCGAAATAAAGGAGTTTGGTATGCAACCTGTTAATTTAAGTATGTCCTTTATGAAATGCTGATGGTGTACGGTGCTTTGGTACTTTTGCTGATATTATCTGTAAGGTACACCTGCTGGTAAATGAGCTTGTTTTATCGTGCGTAAAATCCCCGCGGATACCACCCCCACGGAGCCTGTGGAGGTGGTTATGTCGGACTCGAACCGACTGAAACGCACGCTGTCTTGGATCTTTGGTTGCCGGAGGTTAGATTGCCGAAAGCATATCTCTCGCACCCCAGCAGACCCAGGACCATGGCCCCCTTCGGGTTGTGGGGAACTCAGTGTCCTCATCTAGCCCCGGGTACGGGGAGGCGCACTATGCGCCGCTGCCCCGGAGTTGGTTAATGGGCTAACTGAATTGTGGTCCATGTTATCTGGAATTTATCCTAATGTCTTACCATTCAGAGGGGTGTAGTCAATTGATTGGCTAAATTCTTTAAGCCTTTGTGGCGTGGTAGTAGTGAACGCGACTGCTACGCAGGAGGCGCGGTTTAAATCCGGACTTCGTGCAAATATTTGTATGCATGAGTATGGCTACTTGCATAGGTCTGGGTGTTTCTATGTATAATATGTATATATATTTTCAAAAAAAAGTATCTAACTATGTTGATCCGCATTCTAGATTCCATAACACAAGCTAGTTAAGCTTACTATGGGTCTAGATAGCGTTGTGTAGAATGTTGTGGAATATTTATTTATTATTATTAAATTTAAAGCCGAGACGGCATGCGGTTTTAGCCAGTTTGAGTCTGACACGCCGCTCACGAGGCAGAGGTGCTAGCACCCACGTTCCGCCAGTTTATGTTTAGGTCCCAAAGTAATAGGTGGCGAGCCTATTGCCATTAACCGGGCACTTATAAACCTGCGATAAATACACACAACTTCGAAAGGCATCGAAAAGTCATTGGTGTGTGCCATGGTAAATCTGGGATCGAACCCGAGACCTCGTCTCAGCAGTCCATTACCCATACCACTAGGCTACCTAGAGTGGTGGTAGTACCTAACTTATATTAGAGGGTTAGATTAGTTATCAATTATTCTTGACTTTGACTCTTGCACCTGTCATCCCATTCAGCGATACTATCACACGCCACCAAGCCATTATTCATACCACACTCGTGTAATATCGCACGCTCGCGGTAAGTATATCGTAATGACATTACTGCAGGCGATACGCCGGTCATTGTTGTGGGAACCGATCAGCATTGTTTCTGTGGAAAGTGTACTGGTGTTGCCACGTAGCTTTCATTGTGAACCGATGTTGCCATGTCGCGCTGTCGATGTACAGTCGGCGACAAATTTTTATAGATTCGCACTCTATAATCAATACTAATATTATAGATATGAAAGTAACTCTGTCTGTCTGTATGTTACGCTTTCACGCCTAAACCACTGAACGGATTTTGATGAAATTTGGTATAGGGGTAGATTAGATCTTGAAAAAGGACATAGACTATGTTTGGTCGTGATAACCGACATCCACGCGGGTGGAGCCACGGGCAAAAGCTACTTTAACTATATATTGTCGACTATTAAGTATAATCAGGGGCCCCATTCACTGAAATTACGTTTTCAAAACATTTCAACAACAAAAGCGTCGGTAGCTTAGTGGTTAAGTCTGCCTTACAATCGAGAGGTCCCAGGTTTGAATCCTAGCCATTACACTTTTTTTTTATCGTGCGATAAATCCCCACGGATACCACCTCCACAGAGCCGGTGGAGGTGATTATGTCGGACTCGAACCGACTAAAACGCACGCCATCTTGGGTCCTTGGTTGTCGGAGGTGAGATTGCCAAAAGCATATCTCTCGCACCCCGACAGACCCAGGACCATCTCTTTCGAGATGGCCCCCTTCCCCACAGGGACCAAAATGTGAACCCATTCCTAACACACTCATGATCTAGAGGTCCTGGGTTCAATCCTGGCCATTACACTACTGACGTGAACTCACTCCTAGCACAAGCTATTTAGCTTAGTTGGAGGGGTTAACGGGAATATTAGTTATTTCGGTTGCTAATACTCTTTAAAAAGAAACTCAACATTCACTCCCTTCCTAACCATGTCTGAATGAAAGTCCATACATCTCCTCTTAAATTTCCCCACCCCTTGTAGCCGTCTGAAACCATAGTTATATCTTAATTCACGCAGTTTAAACGAAACTAAATGTGATTTAGACCAATGAAATTCTATCTAAACTTATTTCGAGGTCGCGGCGGCGCGGCGGTGCAAAGTGCGCCTTCCCGTACCCGGGGCTAGATGGTCCCCACAACCCGAAGGTCGAAGAGATGGTCCTGGGTCTGCCGGGGTGCGAGAGATATGCTTTCGGCAATCTCACCTCTGGCAACCAAGAACCCAAGACGGCGTGCGTTTTAATCGGTTCGAGTCCGACATAACCACCTCCACCGGCTCCGTGGGGGTGGTATCCGTGGGGAATTTTCGCACGATAAAAAAATCTAAACACCTTATGCCACTGACTGTACTACTTTGCTTTGAGATTCGTGTGGCTAAACGGACACGTTGTTGGTTAATTTTTTGTTGTTATTGTATATTTCCCGGTGATTGTACCTCATGAAGTGTCGCTCGCTTGTTTGGGTAAACAAGGAAGAAGCAGTAGCCTAGGGAAGTAGGTTCTTCAATGTAACATTCTTTATTATGTATACAGCTAAAGAGTAGAACTTCTGCCTGAATTTGTGTTCCATAAAGACCTGGGAGTGAGATAGTGCTGTGTTGGTTTCCGATAGCCTAGTGGTATGGGTAATGGACTGATGAGACGAGGTCTCGGGTTCGATCCCAGGTTTACCATGGCACACACCAATGACTTTTCGATGCTTTTCGAAGTATAGTTATAGCGTTGCTATCCAGACCCATGGTAAGCTTATAGCTTGTGTTATGGGATCTAGAATGCGGATTAACATACTTAAATATCTTTTTTTTATGTAAATACATACATATTATACATAGAAACTCCCAGACCAATGCAAATACCCATATTCATGCACACAAATATTTGCAGTGAGCGGGGATCGAACCCGTGCCTCCTGCGTGGCAGTCGCGTACACTACCGCCACACCACAGAGGCTGTCGCTTCGCGGAAACAGCGCTATTCTTTTGTGGCCATCTACGACAACCACGGGAAGATGTGGAGAATCCCTATTTTACTCCACCGGTAATCAATACAGTCTTTAAATTCATAACAAGCTGTTGCCCGCGGCCCCGCCCGCGTGGATGTCGGTTATCGCTTAGTGTTGAGTCAACGCTATTGAGCATAAAGCCTGCATCTCAAAATCCTTTCTTAGGGGATGCCTACGTCCATCATGCGCGTGAGGACTCTGGCGGAGGATGCGGTCGCCCGGGGCGAGGTGACGTTGGCGGTGTCCTTGGACATCTCCAACGCGTTCAACACCTTGCCCTGGAGTTGCATCAGGGAGGCGCTCGTGTACCACGATGTGCCTCTCTACCTCCGCCGCATAGTCGGGGCGTACCTGACGGAGAGGGCCGTCATCTACCCAAGTGCGACCGGCGTCGGTAGGCGTGAGATGTCGTGCGGTGTCCCACAGGGATCGGTCCTGGGGCCGCTCCTGTGGAACATCGGATACGACTGGGTGCTTCGCGGTGAGCTCGCGTTCGGTGCCACCGTCACGTGCTACGTGGACGACACGCTAGTGACGGTGAGTGGCGCTACTCACCGCGAGGCGACCCAGAGGGCCACGACCGCTGTTGCTCAAGTCGTGGATCGGATCCGGCGGCTGGGTCTCGAGGTGGCTCTGCACAAATCCGAGGCCTTGTTCTTTCATGGTCCTCGGCGCAGGCCACCCCCGGGATCCAGCTTGATAGTAGGAGGTACTCCCATCGACATCAAGCCCCGGCTGAAATACCTGGGGCTCGTACTCGACGGTCGGTGGGACTTCGGAGAGCACTTCCGAAGTCTGCGCCCCAAACTGTTGGTGTCAGCTAACGCGCTGATGCGGCTGCTGCCCAACTTGAGGGGCCCAGAGGACTCCTGCAGGAGACTCTACGCGGGTGTCGTGCGGTCCATGGCCCTGTACGGGTGCCCCGTGTGGGCGGACGCCCTGCAGGCCAGGTTCGTGCAACTGCTGCATGCTCCGCAGCAGACGATGGCCTGCAGGGCCATTAGGGGGTACCGCACGATATCCTTTGAAGCGGCGAGTCTCCTAGCCGGATCGCCACCGTGGATCCTGGAAGCGAGATCCCTTGCGGCACTGTATCGGTTCCGTAAGGAGGCGCGGGAGCGGGGATTCGATCCCGAGCCCGAAGACATTCGGGCCGAGAGGTCCCGGCTCCACGGGATCATGGTGGCGGAGTGGGAGCGACGACTTGAGCAACGACGCGCAGGGCATGCCGTCATAGAGGCGGTAAGGCCCATCATGGGGGAATGGCTCGAGAGGCCACATGGCAGCCTCTCGTATCGACTGACGCAGATTATCACCGGGCACGGGTGCTTCGGGAGATATCTGTGTCGGATCGAAAAGGAGCCAACGTCCGAGTGCCATCACTGCGACGCGAGCGAGGACACGGGGCTGCACACGCTCACCGAGTGCCCGGCATAGGCTGAACCGAGGCGGGAGCTAGTGGCGGCCCTGGGAGTGAGAGTTCTCACCCTCGCCACCCTGCTCACAGCAATGGTCCGCTGCGCGGACGCGTGGGCGGCCGGCGTCTCCTTCAGCGAGCAGGTAATGGTCGTGAAGGAGACGGCGGAGCGGAAGAGGCGGCGCGAGCGAGGAAGACTCGCGGATCGCGCCGCCCGCGCGCGCAGGCAACTCGGGCGTCGGAGGGCACTGACTGACCTCCGTCCCCCATGAGCGCGGGCCTGGGGGTGACGGGTGGAGCCGCCTGTCACCCCAGCAGAAGCAGGCCACGGCGGCGGCGCGCTGAACAGCGCGTCTCCCCATTCCGGGGGCGAGTTGGGGACACCGTTGTCCCCCCTCCTGAGGACGGCCAGACCGTAAGGGATGGCCCTGGGTCAGCCGGGGTGCGAGGGATATGTCTTTGACAACCTCACCTCCGGCCTAGCACCAAGACCCACAGTCGGCGTGCGGTTTTAGTCGGTTCGAGTCCGACATAACCTCCCCTTCCGGCTCCGGCAGGGGGGGTATCCGAGGGGATTTCCGCACGAAAAAAAAAAAAAAAAAAAAAAGGGGATGCCTACGTCATATTAGCTTTTATGCATGCAAAGTCTCAGCCCGATCGGTTTAAAATTGACAAAGTTTCATACAAACTTTCATCGCCTATTTTATCCCCTTGGGGGAAGAATTAATCAAAATCCTTTCTTAGCGGATGCCTACGTCATAACATCTACCTGCATGCCAAATTTCAGCACGAGATAGATCACTATGTCAGTCAGTCACCTTTGGGTTATATATATTTAGATTCCTATTTCTAAAACAGAGTTAAGTTATATTATATCGTATAGGTACTTCTTTACCTTCCAATCAAAACGCCGAAAGAGAAAACCTTAAAGTATAAAGAAACCCCATGTCTTGTCCATTGAGAGTCATAAAGGACTGCCTACGTACCATAGCCCATAAGGGGACATGAATATACAGGAAGTGGCGAGCATGTGTATGTGTGTGACGTGTGTGTGAGTGCGATGCGTCATGCACGATCAAGTTTAACTTAGGGTTGGCACTTCACATTGATTTCATTTACAAACTTACCTAAAGTTGAAAACATAACATAACATAAACTCACGTCTGTATTCCCCGAAGGGGTAGGCCGAGGCGCTAACACCCACATTTTGCCAGTTTATGTTTAGGTCCCAATGTAATAGGTGGCGAGCCTATTGCCATTAACCCAGCACTTATAAACCTGCGATAAATACACACATAACTTCGAAAAGCATCGAAAAGTCATTGGTATGTGTCAAGTGTGCCATGATAAACCTGGGATCGAACCCGAGACCTCGTCTCAGCAGTCCATTATCCATACCACTAGGCTAGCGCAGATGTAGCAAAGTTGAATAGGTACATAGGGAAAAATGAAACACCTCGGGCGGGAATCGAACCCGTGATCTTTCCCTTTCAGGGGGAATACCTTGACCAACTCGGCTACCGAGACATGCCCGATGTGATTCATTTTTCCCTATGTATTTGATTTGTATAGGGGTGAATTTCTCAAACGTAAAATTTTCGCGGCGTGACTGAAAATCATACCTTAAAGTTAACATATAGTAATGATTCTTTTTTGTAAGAAAGATATCGTTTTTCTCTATATGCACGTATAAATTATATTATTGAAACTATTTTTGTGAATGTGTAAAAAATGTCTTTTCACCTAAATTCTAAGCTTGGTGGCCCGTCCATAACCTGTTTTCTTGGGAATGATCACAGTTTAATCAAAACTACATTAGTTTACTGAGTATACTTAATAATAATTCGATTCGGCATTATTTTAGCTACTATACTTTATCTTAAAAATAATTTATAAGATGCGTCCGCGGCAAATGTAAAATTTTGGTGGGATTTATAAAATCGTCGAAGGAGTCGTATTGAAAGTACCTATAAGGACGACACTATCGTCATTGGAAACGTTCAGTTGGGTGTTAATGAGCACCAGTGCCAGTTGTCCCCAGTCCCGTTTCGTTTTCCTGCCGAACACGTAAGTAGGTCGTTTCATAAGCCTCGGACAAAAATATTGTAATTTTTGTGTTGATTATTTAACACGGTTTATTCTCATTGTATGTTTTAATATTTAAGTATAGTGTACAGGTTCAGTATGTGTATTAAATTTTGGTAATGTAACCACTATATTCTAAATAGTATTTTTATAAATAATTTTTTTAGACGTGAAACTAATTTTGGTGGAGCAATTTTGGTGAATTTGGTGGGGTTTTACTAATCATCAAAATTGTATATTTACACCAAAATTTGTTTTCATAGTTATTTGATTAAGCTCCTACGTAGTCCGACGGGCTACTAGGTAAGGTGGCCTCTACGTGGTATACCCTGGGCAATGGAGAAAGCACCGCCTCTCTTCCTAGGTGGGAAAGAGGCTGTTGAGGGTTGTTCGGAAGCTTTCCTAATTTTCTCTCAGATTAACCATTAGCATATGAACTCCCCATACAAAAGACAGGCGAGTAGTTGGGTGAATTCAGCTGATGCAGCAGTAGGGACAGGCCGGTGTGGTGGAGCATCGTGCGCTCTTTCCGTCACCTGCTTCTACTGGCGTGAAAGGCGGCCTCACTCTTTACTACCAAGCCTACGCCGTTAAAACCTGCCCCCTCATTCTTCCCTCCTCTCCACTGTCAACATCATTTGGCTATTCTTCCTCTGCTTTCTCACTTACATGAAAGCTACCGTGGATGCAAGAGTGCTTCATGCAATCTTTTGCACGTGACTCCACAAAGTGATGAAGTCGAAGATGTAGGTGACACGCAACTCCTGCTTATATTGCTCCAGCAGCTAGCACTTTGCTATCGTGTAAAAGGTACTCAATCTTCTCCACAGAAGGCTTCTAACCTCTACCGTCCTCAAGCCCCTACATCCACATCCTCACATGTTGCACCAATATATCGGCGTCCACCACCGATATTAACAGCATACATGGGCAGTTATGGAGTGATTGTCTGATGCTATCCGACCAAAATACCACGCTGATTGGGAATGGACTAAGGACAGATCCTAGATGTACCCCGACAGTGATAAGGAAGATTCTCATATTGCCAACAGCGGTTCGACCAATGGAATCAGAATCGTGGTACATGTCTCGGATGGTGTAAACCTCTGGAACCCTTTTGAACCGCAATGCCCATCAGCACACCGCGTGAGAAACTTAGTTGAAGGACTCTTGTAAGTTCAGAAATAGACATCACACTACCAACTTGTCTTGCCACTACCAAGTGTCCATGGCATATCTTCCGTCCACCCTTAGGCATACCGAGTACCACCTCTCCCACTTTGAGAATAACTGCCTAAATCTTTTCCCAACAATCTTGAATAAGTTCGTCGATAATATTGGCGCCATTAGAGTAAAATATAATCCTTGCTTCTAAACAATCAAATGTTTTGCTTTTATACTGATACTACTAACAACTAAAGTGGTTTGGCCATATAAAAATGAAGTTGGTGATAAAAGGGTGAAAATTAAGGGTTATATGTAACTATTAAGTGCCAAATTCTAAAAAAAAAACAAAGAAATAGTATAAGTAATAATAAATAAAAAATAAAAATAAGACACCAATTTCGGTGTATTTGCAATTCAGGTGTATAAAATAAACAAGTAATTCCCAGGGCTAATGAGACCATTCAAGCATAATAGGCATCTAAATATGTATTTCTAGCTAAATATTGTAAGAGATTACCTAAATAACTAGAAATAAAAAAAATCACCAAAATTAGCTAAAAATTCATAGATGTTGAAATTCACCCATAGTTAGCATACTTAATACTGTAAAATTCATCACATAAATACACACATTGCCGTGTTGGTTCCCTTTAGAGTAGAATAGGACCACCCCAGCTCTTCCTGTGGGTGTCGTAAAAGGCGACTAAGGGATAGGGCTGTTCTCCATCCGACAGTAAACATACAGCTCAAGATAAAGATCCCGCTAGATGCCTATAGGCTTGCCCACTATTACGTCATGGAACCGAAAATCATAATTGGGGAAACGTGGGTGCTAATACACCTCTGCCTACCCCTTCGGGGATTTAAAGATGTAGTAGTAGAGTAGTGTAGTAGAGTATATGGATGGATAAGTTACCTATACATACATACATAAAATCACGTCTGTTTCCCATAGAGGGTAGAGATCACATACTACTATCGCTTCATGCAGTGAACGTTTCTTGGATGTATTTTGAACATAGCACGGGGTGTTACTGTGGTGGACGAGATCAAGTTCACCAAGTATAGATTACTAGCTTTTGTCCGCGGTTCCGCCCGCGTGGATATCGGTTATCGCGTACAAACATAGCCTATGTCCTTTCTCATGGTCTAATCTACCCCTATGCTAAATTTGATCAAAATCGGTTCAGTGGTTTAGGCGTGAAAGCGTAACATATAGACAGACAGACAGAGTTACTTTCGCATTTATAATATTAGTATGGATTACAAATTAATCCGAAGGCGTCAGGGCTTCATTTGTTTCGCAATTTAGGTCCAAGATAGATACGTATTCTAAGATATACAATAGTGAAAACCAAGATGGTGGCGTACGTTTTTGGATGGTTGAAGTCTGGTATTGCAAAATACAATTAGTCATTAATTTAAGTTCATTAACTTATGACTGTAATGTTATTTTTATGAGCGGAAATCGTGAATATAGATAGTAAGTACTATTTATTGACTGTATTATACTTTATGTGAAGTCAAAATGTATTTCAAATATATTTCATACCTAGATCAAGGTGTAAAATATAAATAGGTACATTTCTGCGTAGGTATACGTATTAGGTATCATATTGCACTGAACTAAATTTTTGGAATAAAAGAATATTAGTAGAAGCTGAAGTGAAATCACTATAGTCTCCCTAACTCCTCCAGCTAAACTAAATGGCAACATATATGAGTGGGTTCACGTCGTCGGTAGCCTAACCAGGATTCGAACTTGGGACCTTTCGATCGTAAAGCCTACTCTTTAGTAACTCTTAAATTCCCCAAAACTACTTAAAAAAATCAGATATATTAAATGACAACTTCAAAAAAAAGACTCCCACGTACCAACCCTACAAAAACTTCACACTCCACTTGCGCATGCACAAATTGATCGCTCATCCTCCATCCCTTTCACTCTCAACACTTTCCCCTATCGCCGTCCCCCTCGCACCTAACTGTGGACTGAACAGTTAGGCGCCGTGATCGAAGCTCGTGAGCCTCGCTTTTAAATGCCTTTCGGGGGTGATTAAAAATAATAGGAGGTATTAATACTACGATTTGTATGGAGGATGGGATTTTTGAAGTGTCGGGTTCGATACCCGGGTCGAATACCTCTATGACCTATAAGTTATGATAGCATAGCTGTTACGTCAGAGAGCACTAGTTCAAGTTCCGTTTAATGCAAATATTTATGCACTAGCTTTTGCCCGCGACTCCGCCCGCGTGTGTATCGGTTCTCGCGACCAAACACAGCCTATGTCCTTTCTCAAGGTCTAATCTACCCTTATACCAAATTTCATCAAAATCGGTTCAGTGGTATAGGCGCGAAAGCGTAACATACAGACAGACAGACAGAGCTACTTTCGTATTTAAAAATTAAGTATGGATGACTTGCATTGGTTTGGAGGTTTCTATGTTTTTCTTGCGTTGGTTTCAGTTGCATTCATCTCTCATGTTGGAGCTTGGGGTCTGTTTAATCCTATTGGTTTGGTTTATACGGCTTTTATGGGAGTGCATGCCTTCCTCGAGGAACTAAGAATCTCATCTGTCAACAACAGACACACAGGCTTGAAGGTGATGGTTTTGCAATGAACGCCATATTGGGACCCTTATCCCGATTTTCTTACATAATTAGTAGAACTATTATTATCTTACTGGCGTATAAAAACCGTTGTGTGGTTCCCGGCAGAGTAGAATTTGGGTGCCGGGTGCGAGGGATATGTTGATGACAACCTCACCTCCGGCCTAGCACCGCGACCCACAGTCGGCGTGTGGTTTTAGCCGGTTCGAGTCCGACATAACCTCCCCTTCCGGCTCCGGCAGGGGAGGTATCCAAGGGGATTTCCGCACACAAAAAAAAATAGGCAGAGTAGAATTTGGGCCACCCCATCTCTCCCCATGCGGTGTCATACAAGGCGACTAATGGATAGGACTGTTTAACATCAGACAGATATACCTATACAGCCCAGATTCAGCTTCAGATGCACGGCTTGAGTCAATAATAGTACCCGGAATACGACAATAGGCTCACCCCCTATTACGTGGGACCGAATAAAATTATTGGTAAAATGTAGGCTTTAATTCACCTCTGCCGGGGATAAAGGCGCGATTATTATGTATGTATGTATGTATTTAAATGAAGGCTTTTACTTTCTAGGGCTTCAGACTACCATTTTAGATAGAAAACCGACTATAATTGAATAAAACTGTTTACCTAGTGTCAAGAAACCTTTTAAATACGGCATTGAACTACATACTAATCAATGATTACTCATTACAAACTACTTACAATATAATACTTGTTTGTTAACCGAATTATGTTAATACTAGCTTTTGCCCGCGGCTCCACCCGCGTGGATGTCAGTTATAGAAACCAAACATAGCCTATGTCCTTTCTCAAGGTCTAATCTACCCCTATACCGAATTTTATCAAAAACGGTTCCGTGGTTTTGGCGTGAAAACGTAAAAAAAATGCAGACAGACAGACAGAGTTACTTTCGTATTTATAATTTTTTACTTACTTATTTATTTGTTTGTTCCACATACTACCATTATTACAGGTTGCTACCCAATGCAATGGCAGTAGACTATTAAAATTAACATGATTAGAATACAATTAATCAATATAGGTAGGTACAATATAAAACATTAATAAATTAGACCACACCCATTAAAATTAAAATTAAAAATTGACAAAATTTGCATAAATTTAAAAAAATAAATTATTATTAAGTATGCGGGAGCATGGATTATATTTATTTCCTATTTTTGAAAATTAGTTACAGCATAATACATTTCAAGTGACACCCTTGATGTTATAGGCTTTCATAGGCTGTGGTGTCACCTTGCCATCGATTAGGGAGCAAGGATTGTGTATATTCACATTAGTGCATAGTGTTATTAAAACTAATGCTTCCGTAAATCATCATCACTATTACTACATAGTATAAAACAAAGTCGCTTTAGCTGTCTGTCAGTATGTATGCTTAAATCTTTAAAACTACGCAACGGATTTTGAAACGGTTTTTTTATTAGATAGAATGATTCAAGAGGAAAGTTTATATGGATAATACATGCATAAAGGGCAGCGGGAACGGAAGCGGTACGAAGTTCGCCCTGTCAGCTAGTAGGTACTTCATAAAACAAAATGGTCATGAAATATACGAACGCTTCTTTTTTTTTTACACCGTCGCCCTTATAGACGGATATAAAGAGAAGGAATGAAGGAAGGAGGAAGGATTCTTATAGAAATAAGCAGTACCAATGTACCAACCTTACAAAATCCATTGTATGTTCTGAAATTGTTTTGTGTGTGCATGAATCCATACTAATATTATAAATGCGAAAGTAACTCTGTCTGTCTGTCTGTCTGTCTGTATGTTACGCTTTCACGCCTGAACCACTGAACCGATTTTGATGAAATTTGGAATAGGGGTAGATTAGACCATGAGAAAGGACATAGGCTATGTTTGATCGCGATAACCGACATCCACGCGGGCGGAGCCGCGGGCAAAAGCTAGTGTTAAATAAAAAAAATAAAAATAAGGAAAATTTGGAATGATTCAAGTGTGGCTCAATAGCTCAGTTGGAAGAGCAGTCCCCCTGTAAGGGAATGGTCGTGAGTTCCGAGTCTCACTTGTGTGTATTTATCGCAGGTTTATCAGTGCCCGGTTAATGGCAATAGGCTCGCCACCTATTACATTGGGACCTAAACATAAACTGGCGAAATGTGGGTGCCAGCACCTCTGCCTACCCCTTCGGGGAATACAGGCGTGAATTTATGTATGTATGTATGTATGTACTTATAATGTTCTGTTGTTGTAAAGTTTGAAGTTCGTTTGCCGTTTAAATATTCTTTAACTCTAACTGACTTGTGGCAGGATGATTTTATTTATGGCTATAAATTAGATTCAACCGTGTAGAGAATTGGATACTCTACTGACTAGTCTAGACTAGAAAGTAAACGTCAAAATGATAAGTTATAACTTATAAGGTAACTTGTATGGAAAAGTTTTAGTGACGTCATTAAATTTAATAGTCAAATCAATTACTATTAAAGGTTGGGTGGATGATTAAAAATAAATAAAAATTATAAAATAAGAACCGACGCAATTTTACCGCTCTTTTACCATTCTTAATTTAAAAAGCTAGGTTAGATAATCACGCCAAGGCGGGTCCTAGTGGCGGCTCTGGGGGTGGGCGTCCTCACACTCGCCACATTGCTCACAGCGATGGTACGATGCGCGAACGCTTGGGGTGCGGCCGCCTCCTTCTGCGAGCAAGTAATGCTCGAGAAGGAGGCGGCCGGTCGGGTCCGAACTAGACTCCGGGCCCGGGAAGCCCGCGAAGAGCGAAGGCGAACCGGACGTCGGAGGTCGCGGAACGACCTCCGTCCTCCATGAGCGCTGGTCTGGGGGTGACCGGTGGAGCCGCCTGTCACCCTAGCAGAAGCCGGCCGCGGCGGTGCAAAGTGCGCCTCCCCGCACCCGGGGCTAGTTGGGGACACGGAAGTCCCCACAACACGAAGGGGACCATTTCGAAAGAGATGGTCCTGGGTCTGCCGGGGTGCGAGAGATATGCTTTCGGCAATCTCACCTCCGGCTACCAAGGACCCAAGACGACGGCTCCGTGCGGGTGGTATCCTTGGGGTTTTGCGCACGATAAAAAAAAATAAAAAAGAAACCCAATCTGTTGAGTTGCGAATCTGTACAATCTAGAATCTATCGGACGCCGTATAATCCCCTAGGATTATTAAAATTTTATGATTAAGTACGCGTAAAGTAAAGCCACACGAGAGAAAAATGTAAACAAAGCGACCATTACTGAGTTACGTTGCTATAACTAGCGATTATTGTCACTGTCCTTGTCGCACATATCATACATACGCGACAATGGCCGAGCGACAGCACTGTCGTTGTGTGTTTCGTAGTACAGGAAAGCTGTCAGCACAGCGGTTCTAAACTGTCAGATCCGCCATCTTATGCACAATTTCATTCCTGTCTGGAACGTGCTTGAAGTGATACGTAATCATTTTCAAATAAAAATGTTTGGAACCGCTGAAACATTGTTTACCTTTTTTATCTCGCTTCATTGGCTTTACTTTATATAAACACACGCTAAAATTCTAACCTGCAAAAGTCAATGTTCACTCTAGTACTTGCACGATTCGTCCTCAGCCAAACACCTCGCAAGGCCGCCATACCCAAACATAATCAACCTTGCGAAGCCTTATCGGTGACGTCATCGCCTTCTACAGCCATGGAGGTGATAACAGCAGAATTTTAAACGTTCATTATACTCGGTACTCGCGCATGGCATTGTTAGAATTATGTATGGTACGTGTTTATCACGGAATTTGGTCTGTATAGACATCAGAAAGATGTTGACGAACAAAGAATAGGTAGTTTTACTCAAAATAAATAAATATAAAACATAAATATTCCAAAACATTTAACACAACGTTGTAATGCGGATAAACATACTTATATACTTTTTTTTGTAAATACATACATATTATACATAGAAACACCCAGACCAATGTTAATAGCCATATTCATGCATACAAATATTTACAGTGAGTGGGGATCGAACCCGCGCCTCCTGCGTGGCAGTCGCGTGCACTGCCGTCACGCCACAGAGGCTGATCTTATTTTAGTTTTTGACCCCATTCCAGTTGACCAATTGTTCTGATATTTGGTATACGCCTTTAATTTGGAGAATAATACCATATAAATCAATAAAACAGTTTGATTTGCTCTTAATACGAAAGTTATAAGACATTTTTGAGACTTCGTCGTCATCAAGATATTTATGACCCTGACTGTAACTATTTATTTTTACATCAGTGTCCATAATTGAGTCTGCAACGATTATAAAACGTGTGTTTTCAATTCGCGTAGTAAGAAATACTATTTTTTTTGGTATTCCGTATGATAGTAAAACATTCGCCGGGATATTTACCATGTTTCTTATAGTTACCGAGGTTATTTCGGTGCTGTTTCAATCGCCATGATCACGGATGCACTGGTGACCGCCGAGTTAGTTGTTTTGCCGTTACTGGGCTTGAAATAGTACCGAAATATCGGATTCTCGATAACTATAAGCCTGACTGCATCAGAGGCCAAGATGCCCTCGGAGCTCAGGGTCCGCTTTCCGGCTCTTCCTCCTCCATTTCACACTATCTTAATATGTTGACCACAGGGACGTCACAAATGTACTCTATTAGGCACAGTACGCGTTTTTGGATATCCTTTGAGGATAGCTCAAATCCATTAATCATAGATAATTCGCGTACCCAGGGTCTAGGTTTTCTTGCGATTTGGGGTCTAGAATATATACCGGCAACTAATCTACCTTGCTTGTTCGTATGGCTGAGTGGCAGTGCGTACAAATTGGCAGTTGTAGCAGTGATTATAGCCTTGAACTAGCAGTCAACAGCACGTAGAAATGTGGCCAAACAGAGCGTGGCATGTAGCTGTCAATTGGCAATATTGACGATTTGTCAAATGCCTGGATTTTATTGCCACTTCTTAGGCAAATCCTAACCATGATCGCGTGAATTCCCATTTTAATTATTGCATAAAAGGGCCTAAGATTTCTGGAGAGCCTGCTAGAGACATTTTCGCGTGGAATGCGGGATGGAGACTCGAACCAACTGAAAACCAACTAATAAAACCGCACGCCATATTAGGTCTCAGATAATCGGGTATAAGATTCGCACCTTGGCTGACCCAGGGCCATTTTCCGTTTGGAGAAGGCCCTCTCGAGTGTGTCAACTCAACTTGCTACTGAAAGGGTGAGGAGGCCATCGCATAACCTATCCAGTCTACGTCTTATAATCCCTCATGAATATGACCAAAAAATAAAAGCTTTCAGTGGTCTTGTTTAAATTTCTAAGCTACTTATACCAAAATTTAACAAAATCAGTTTAGCCGTCTAGACGTAAAGATAACAGACAGACAGTGTAGTACTTTCACATGTACAATATTAATATAAATTTAAATATATCTAACGTGTCCGACTTCGCAACTCATAACGACTTAATGAATATGTTTCTCCGACACGAGCCAGCGTAACTGAACACTACTGCTTACCTCCTTAACAATAAGACGTTAATGTATGGATCGAATAATTAATTGACCATATCGGACAGTGTTACAGTTAAATGTACCACTTGTAATGTAAGTACGTGTGTTACATTTCTTGTAAACCATAGCATCTTATATCACCATTTTTGTTTATTGAGTTATGCCATGGGGTACGAACCCAAAAAATCAAGTCATTTAATCAAGTAAATTAGTTAGTTAGTTTTATATAATAGGAAAAATTAGAAAAGTTTGCCAAAGCATTTTCGCCATCTAGTAACAGCGCTTAACAATAAATGGTGCACCCTCTACTAAGCATGTATTATACATATAAACTTTCATCTTGAATTAAGAAACCGCATCAAAATCAGTATCGTAGTTTTGAAGATATAAGCATACATAGGGACATAGGGACTCGGTAAGCGACTTTGCTTTAAAGGTACTATGTAGTGAAGAAATATCAGTAAAAAATGAAGTCATCATATAGAATCATTTGTTTCTCGCGAGTCTCTGGACTATTCGACACGCCACTAACAATATAGAAAATTTATTACCGACCACACGGAATCCACCAATTAAAAAGAGCCATCATATCAATTTGGACACTAGCGGTGCCACGGCCACAGCCACTGAGAAACAATTATGTTCAATCAATGGGCATCATAACACTATAGTTGGATTTAATTGGAATTTCAAATGGTTAGAAGACTGGTAGCATTTTATGTAATATTTATTTTTAACTCTCGAAGCAAAGAGGGTAGTGTTATAATTTTGACGTCTGTCTGTAACATCATAGTTCCCGAATAGATAGAGCGATTTCAATTTACTTTTTTTTGTGTTAAGAGGAAAGCCCAGCTAGCGAATAATCCTATTGCCGTCGCCCCTGTCCCCGTAGAGTGCGATATGGATAGCCGCCAAAATCCGGCAAAATCGAGGTTTCGTATTTCCCGTATTTTTCAGCGAAAACTACACCGATTTCAATATTTTTGACACCGTTTTATTAGAAAATAGCGTATCCATGTTCCCGTTGTTTTTTATAACGTTATTACCTTTCGAATTTGTCTGGTAGTCCTCCAAACATTAGAAGCCGGTAAGGATTAGTGATTTTTCATCATCTTTAGACGATCATATTTTCTTATTTTATTGACTGCCGACAAAAATAAAATAACAGGGACATGCGTACAGAAGATCTTGATTTTACGAAAACAAAAATATTTTTTCTAGAAGCAATATTCAGGGAGGAAAAAGGGGAGAACGGTACTATGGAGAAACAGGTGCTAGGAAGTCCTCTTAAAGGTAAGTCACCTTTAAGAGGACTTGCGACTTGCGAGTGGGGCCCAGTGGAAAGTGGTTACCGTGGCCTATGGACGGGTGCAATACCAGGGGAGTCACGCTTGTGCTGCCGTCCCTGTAATAACAGAGAGTTTTTGTGCCGTCAGTGCAGAAGACAAAGCAGGATAAGCATTTGATTGAACCAATGCCAATGATTGAACTTCGATTTTTTCCGAGAAGTAACTACCATCTGACTTTCCCTGCAGGCCAGGTTCGTGCAACTGCTGCATGCGCCGCAGCAGAAGATGGCCTGCAGGGCCATTAGGGGGTACCGCACGATATCCTTTGAAGCGGCGAGTCTCCTAGCCGGATCGCCACCGTGGATCCTGGAAGCGAGATCCCTTGCACTGTATCGGTTCCGTAAGGAGGCGCGGGAGCGGGGATACGATCCCGAGCCCGAAGACATTCGGGCCGAGAGGTCCCGGCTCCACGGGATCATGGTGGCGGAGTGGGAGCGACGACTTGAGCAACGACGCGCAGGGCATGCCGTCATAGAGGTGGTAAGGCCCATCATGGGGGAATGGCTCGAGAGGCCACATGGCAGCCTCTCGTATCGACTGACGCAGATTATCACCGGGCACGGGTGCTTCGGGAGATATCTGTGTCGGATCGAAAAGGAGCCAACGTCCGAGTGCGACACGAGCGAGGACACGGGGATGCACACGCTCACCGAGTGTCCGGCATGGGCCGGACCGAGGCGGGAGCTAGTGGCGGCCCTGGGAGTGAGAGTTCTCACCCTCGCCACCCTGCTCACAGCAATGGTCCGCTGCGCGGACGCGTGGGCGGCCGGCGTCTCCTTCAGTGAGCAGGTAATGGTCGTGAAGGAGACGGCGGAGCGGGAGAGGCGGCGCGAGCGAGAAAGACTCGCGGATCGCGCCGCCCGCGCGCGTAGGCAACTCGGGCGTCGGAGGGCACTGACTGACCTCCGTCCCCCATGAGCGCGGGCCTGGGGGTGACGGGTGGAGCCGCCTGTCACCCCAGCAGAAGCAGGCCACGGCGGCGGCGCGCTAAATAGCGCGCCTCCCCATTCTGGGGGCGAGTCGGGGACACCGTTGTCCCCCCTCCTGAGGAGGGCCAGACCGTAAGGGATGGCCCTGGGTCAGCCGGGGCACGAGGGATATGTCTATGACAACCTCACCTCCGGCCTAGCACCAAGACCCACAGTCGGAGTGCGGCGGGATCTTCAAGGCACAGAGGGGTCTTAACGTCTTACGAAAAACCTCTGTGGCGCATGGCGTGGCGGTAGTGAACGCGATTTTGAAATCTTTATTTATTTATTTAATGTTCATTGATCCTAATAGCGCCCTAGCTAGGTTTGCTTGGCGGGTTGTTCGTGTGTCGTGTCGAAATTTGAACTCGATTGAGGCAGAACTTTTAGAGTTTTGAGCATACATAAATCAACTTAATATTTTTACTATATGTGTGTACTAAAATTCAGGGTTATAAAATAAATAGAATGATTATAACATACAAATTATATTATATACATAATTAGACACCTACATCAAGCATTAAACGAGTGATTTTTTTTTTTTGAATACACTCAATATATCATTTGCTTGTGCGCCGAACTACAGCCGAAATTTCATATTAATTGTTAAGTGTAGGTTCAACTTTACATAACATAACATAAACTCACGCCAGTATTCCCCGAAGGGGTAGCAGAGGTGCTAGCACCCACATTTTGCCAGTTTATGTTTAGGTCCCAATGTAATAGGTGGCGAGCCTATTGCCATTAACCGGGCACTTATAAACCTGTCAACCTGAAAAAACAAGTCATTGGTGTGTGCCATGGTAAACCTGGGATCGAACCCGAGACTTCGTCTCAGCAGTCCATTACCCATACCACTAGGCTAACTTTAATAAATGTTATATAAATAATAATTCAATTTAAATATATTACATACGTGTGTCCACAACCTTCAAATGTTAGTTAATGTCCTACAGACATAATATTCTCTTTCAAATTTACATAAGACACTTTTATAATCAAATCTTCATTAAGTTATCTTTTAATATTATAATCGTTATTATAAAATTATAATAAGTTATTTTTTATCTATTGTTTGCTCGTTGTTATTTATGGGTTTATGAATTATTTATAATATTATTTATTGTTCGGTTTGGGATATTTTATTCTGCGTGGAAACCTTCCCTTTTAAGGCCACGAGGAAGTATTCCTTTAATTTTTTTACGAAAAAATTGTATAATGTTGTTTAAACGACACTTAATACATGCGTATTTTTTTGTAATTCTTGTTTGTTTGTCCGCGATGTTTGCAAAATCTACTCAACGGTTTTTTTGTGAAAATTATCAGATTAAAATCTTACTTATTAACCCCCGACGCAAAAACGACGGGGTGTTATAAGTTTAACGTGTCTGTGTGTGTGTGTGTGTGTTTGTGTCTGTCTGTGGCATCGTAGCACCCAAACGGATGAACCGATTTGGATGTAGTTTTTTTGTTTGAAAGGTATAGAAGTCGGGAGTGTTCTTAGCTATGTTTGGAAAAAATCGGTCCAAGATGGCCGCCACCACAACATATCGGAATACGAATTTCTTCATAACTCCCTCAATATGGGTATCAAATGAAAGAGCTTAGATCACTTTAAAAAGTATAAAATAAAAATTAAATTAAATATTTAAAAAACCCCCGTCACAAAAAACACTTCCAATAAGTTGAAAATAAATAGAGTTTGCCTTTTAACTTTAACGGTTGCCATGTCGGGGGACCTTGACTTGTTCCGATAATATAACGGAGTGCTTAACCAATTAGGGTCCCCGACATGGCAACCGTTAAAGTTAAAAGGCAAACTCTATTTATTTTCAACTTTTTGGAAGTGTTTTTTGTGACGGGGGTTTTTTAAATATTTATTATTTGCTTGCAATCGGTTGAGAACTCACAATTTCTAGTGACGAGGTCCGTATTCTCTTTGAAGCGAGCCGTCTCCTAAGGGTCTCCTACCTGCACTAATGACATCAGTCAAAACTCACATAAACCCTTCGGCATATTTTGAACATGAGTTGCAAATTATTGTGCACTTTTAATACACAGATATGATACAGAAGTTCAAATCTGTATTTATTCTGTTTTATTATTTATTAATTAGCTTTTTTAGGCCATCCATCCTTAAACTCACGTCTGTAAATCGCCGAACAGGTAGGCAGAGGTGTATTAGCACCCACTGTTCGCCGATTATGATTTTCGGTCCCACGACGTAATAGGGGGCGAGCCTATTGCCGTCGGATCCTTTATCTTGGGCTGTATGTTTACTGTTAGATGGAGAACAGTCCTTAGTCGCCTTTTACGACACCCACAGAAATAGCTGAGATGGTTCTATTCTACTCCACCGGGAACCAATAAAAAAAAAATTACGAGTAGCTTTTTAAGTGTAGGTACGCATTTAAAACCACGTAAAATTAACATAAGAATCAATTAACCCTACAATGTGACATAATTATATTTTTGATAAAATTTCGCATTAGTCATAGTCATAGTCATTTATTTTTCAATATAGAACAATAAAATTGTTTCTTATTGACATCAATTTTAATTCTACTTAATCTAAGTTTACCACCGCTTCCAAGGCGCTGGTGGAGAAGAAACGGCGCAACAAACTCCACTGCGGCATTTTTAGACGTCAATTTACAATATTTATTTTCTTATAGCTAAATGTGGACGAATATACATTTCGCGTCCGGTTAAACAATCACAACAAGTATATAAAACACTTTATACGTAAGAATTAAAACAAAGTCACATAATGTAACAAATAAGTCACGTAACTAATACAGTACCATGCTGTAATTATAGCATTTTACGAGGGGCCTGCACCATGCTCAAGCCAGACATTTTTATCTTTCAAGTAATCATCTATCCTATAGATTATTTGGTGTTATGTATTTTATTATTTACACTAAGCACTTCGCAGCTATTTCATATGGCAGAAGAAGTGGTACAAAAACCTGTGTAATATTTATGCCATTACCGATAAGTATCTAAGTACGAGTATAGTACTTCGTAATTGTCAAACATTTCACTATTATAGGCTGGGTTGGATGATTAAAACTATATAAAAACGACGAATAAACTCAACTTTTACCGCTCTTTTGACATTTTAATTACAGGAATGTAGGTAAGAAGAAAGAAAATTAAGAAAACTCGTTTAATTGAGAATATACTCAAAATGGCACACAAAATACACAAAAAAAACTATTTACGACAGAGAAATAAAAAGACTAAAAGGACTAAGTAACGTATGCTGACAAGAAGTCTGCCAAGTTATCTAAATGTCAGTGTCACTCGGGCTGTCAGCCATACGTCACAGGTCACGACGTGGCATACACTATAGGTAAGTGGCTAGAGAGGCCACACGGCAGCCTCTCGTACCGGCTGACGCAGGTGATTACCAGACACGGGTGTTTCGGGAGTTACCTGTGTCGGATCCGGAACGAGCCAACGTCCGAGTGCCATCACTGTGATGCAAGCGAGGACACAGAGCTGAACACGCTGACCGAGTGTACTAGCGAGGCGGGTCCTAGAGGCGGCTCTGAGGGTGGGAGTCCTCATACTCGCCACGTTGCTCACAGCGATGGTAAGATGCGCGAACGCTTGGGGCGCGGCTGCCTCCTTCTGCGAGCAAGTAATGCTCGAGAAGGAGGCTGGCGGTCGGGTCCGGACTAGACACCGGGCCCGGGAAGCCCGCGCAAAGCCGGACACTGTGGTCCCCACAACCCGAAGGGGGCCATCTCGAAAGAGATGGTCCTGGGTCTGCTGGGGTGCGAGAGATATGCTTTTGGCAATCTCACCTCTGGCAACTAAGGACCCAAGACGGCGTGCGTTTTAGTCGGTTCGAGTCCGACATAACCGCCTCCACCGGCTCCGTGGGGGTGGTATCCGTCGAGTCCGACATAATAACGACGGAGCTGGCAGAGTAACAGTGGGGATGTTTCGCACGATAAAAAAAAAGGCACGTGAATTTTCTTCTATGCCTTACACAAACCATTAAAACAAAATACTACGAATCCTTAACTTCTGGTAATAACTTGCACAATAACGTACAGGATAACCCAAGCTTGCAACCATATAATTCAACCAGTCACGCGGTCAAAGACTCTAATTTGTTTTGTTAAATTTTTCGAGAATGGTATACTTACTTTCGCAAAATTCCCACTGTTACTCCGCCAGCTCCGTCGTTATGTTATGTCGGACTCGAACCGACTAAAAGCATTTGCATACGTGACGAGACGGACACGAGGTTGAATGTGGTGTTATTGCCGTGATAATGATTCGGATCTAACAATAATGCTCGGAAAACTGCAATAGGCTCAACCCCTATTACGTTGTACCGAATAAAATCACTCATCAATCTCAATCATATTAAGTCAGATCGGCGTAACCCTCCGGGGATAAAGGCGTGATTATATGTATTTTTTTATTTATTTTATATAGGACACGTCAATTTGACTTCACCTCGCCTGATGTTAAGCAAAGGCAAAGTCTCGGAAAGAGGGTCACCATCGGAAACATGTACCATGTTAACAATGGTGGCACTCAGCTTGACGGCCTCATTAGATGCCTTTTCACGCCCCGCCTAAAGGACCCGGGACTGTGGCAAGAAGGAAACACGTGAGCTGGCAGGGAGTTCCAGGTCTTAATGGTGCGGCATAGGAATGAGTCACTGAAACGCTTGGTTCTAGCAGGTATACTCTGCACCGTATATGGATGGCATCTTAGCCCTGCACGTGTCGTCCTGTGTAGGAAAGGAGAGGGTGGGACTAATTGGATGAGCTCGTCAGTATGTATGTATGTATGTGTATGTATCTAACGTTGTAAAGTAATCTTGTGAACAAGGAAATATTATTTTTCATTCCAAGACTTATCTTTAAGCTTATAGTATTGCTGCTGCGCTTGTACCTGTAGGAATGAGATTTTCATAGATATTTATCTCTCACACCCCGGCCGACGTAGGGCTATCTCTTTCAAGCTGTCCATGGGAACGTGGAGTTCTCATTCATCCCCCGGATAAGGGGAGACTGACTTCTGCTAGGGTGGCAGGTTGATCAACAAATTCTGTGAATCTGGCAGATCTCTCCTTACACCCAGGGATCTCATCTTCCGTGAATGACATCTCAAGGTTGCCTAGCAACGACAAACACAAAAATTACCAACTTACGTCAATCAAATTGTTTTTGTCACCATTGTGTGTAACGAGACAAATGTAACGTGCCTTTGTGAACAGGTCCACTGGTTTAGGAGATAATTACACACATATTATCACACAGAAAAAAATATGTGACTGAGGTATTAACTATCTTCTTTGTGGAAACGGAAAATTTTTGACGAATAAACTTTGTTTCATTTAAAAATTATTTTCGGAAGATATAGGTATTATAAGCGTGAAGGATGGAGCCTCTTGGTTGAATGAAGACTGCCTGAATACGTTATTTAACATAGAAATAAAATATGTTATGGTTTGTTTTCAAAGGCAAATCGAATTAGATTATATTTCGGTTATTTTCCATACACCAATAGACTTTAGGTACAGTCGACGTCAGATTATTGACTAGAAAGTAGGTACCTAGGTACTCAAAATGATCAAAATTCCATATCTATATGTATAAAACTACTTGTTTCGACTGACTGATTGACTGATTCATCAACGCAGAGCCTAAACCGCTGGACCTATAAACTTGAAATTTTGACAGTAGATGCATTTTATGATGTAAGCATCCATTAAGAAAGGATTTTTGGAAATTCTTGTACTAAAGGGGTAAAATACGGGATGGAAGTTTATATCAAAGTCCTTATTTTTCAGAGCTAGATGCACTAAATTTCATAAACCTGTCTTTTAAGAAATAAATGAACCCGTATAACAGCGTTTTTCAGAATTTAACTACTAAGAGGGTAAAATAGGTGATAAACGAGTATGGAAAGTTCGTCATTTTCAAAGTTAGAAGTACTCCAAGTTTTTGAGAAATGTTTTGTCGCGATAACCGACATCAACGCGGGCGAAGCCACAGGCAACAGCTAGTATTTTATATTCGCTATTACCGACTCAAATAATCGTAAGCATTCAAAGCCGGTTGATGGTAAATAGGTATCTAAGCAAGTGTGTTTATTTTGTAGTAATAGGTACGCAATACATTTGTATCCTTTTCTTACTTGTATAGCCATCTCTTTCATTTCTTGCGTGACGTTATGAAAATAATGACGTGTCGTAAAAGCACTTTTTGAGTAATTTACTATACAATAACATTCGAATGCTAACTTGCGTCGGTAGCTTAGTGGTTAAGGAGTCGGCCTTACGATCGAAAGGTCCCGGGTTCGAATCCTGGCCATTACACTACCGACGTGAACCCACTCCTAGCACAGCAATTTAGCTTAGTTGGAGGGGTTAGAGGGAATATTAGTAACTTCGGTTCTAATATTCTTTAAAAAAAAAAATGCTACCCGGTTGTCGTTGAACATCTTCGATCTATAAGTACTTCTCTGTAGTTTGCGTGCAGAGTCCTACCAACATACCTGGCAAAATGTAGGAAAAAGTACTGTTTCTGGTGCCTTTAAACACTATGTCGCAATTCTCGTATCTTGTTCTTAGCACTACAGACAGTGCTCACTCCAGTAATTACTCGCCCTGATAACGTTATCTGGACAAACAAACTGAAAAGTGAGCAATGACATCAATATTTATTGTTACTCATCGTGCACACACAGAAATTTGTAATTAATTCAGTATTTTTTTCACTCTTTACAGGTGCGCAGAGAAGTGAAACCGTGTAAAAATTCCAACCAAAAAAAAAACCAAGTGATACTGTGTTCCAAAAATTCCAAAATTAAAATGTTAAAATAAAAATTCCAATGCCGAATTTTAAACAAGTTAACGAATGAAAACTTAATTCTAAATTCGAAAATATCGACTTTGTGCATTCCAAATTGGTGATTTAAAAATTCCAAATTTGGAATTTGGAAGTTTTAGTGGTTGTGTCACACTGGAGTGGTGCAAAGTGTGTTGTGTATATTGTGTATGATGAGTGGCGAGTATGGGTGAGCCCCAGACCATACACAAGACCTGCGTGAGGGTCAACTCCGCGGATGACGACGAGTCGAGGGACGAAGTGGACCATGAGTTACCAAAGAAAAATCCATTTGTGCGGGTAAGTTGTTTTTTTAGTTTCATTTTTAACCGACTTCTAAGTAAGGAGGAGGTGTTAATTCGAATGTGTATTTTTTTCCAAACATGTTTCTTTGATTGAGGAATTGGTAGAGGTAAGACTTCCATCAATCTCATCTAGCGATCTCGGAGTGAGTGGTGTCGTATTCCGCGTACAATAACCGATATTCCTACTTGACGACACTACTTAAATCATAATCATAATCATTTTCAAATGATTTACATATTTTATTTATTATTCTTGACATTCCATACATCAATGTAAAATTATGACGTCACTAAGTGCTCTTTATGTGCCTAATCTGAATAAATGAAATTGATTCTTTGATTCTTTGACAGATCTACTATTCCAATTTAGACACAGATATAGTTACGATTTTGAGTCAACCAATCAATCAATTAAGGTATCGCAGTCCACTGCTGGACATAAGCTTCTCCCAATATTGAAAGGCTTTGGCCTATTGTTCCAAGCTGGCCAAACGGGTTGGTATAGGATTTTATTTAGAAAGAAAAGAAAGAAAGAAAATACATTTATTTACAAACGCAACGCACACCCTAAACATTACATAATATTATATAAAAGAACACAGGAATAACACAGGAATAACACTTAATACCTATATATATATATAGTTTTTTTTTATCTGTGGTCGCTTAATGTCACTTATGTCAGCCGCTTTTTTTACCCTCTATGGCATTGATATCGTTTGCGTATATTTCCGTTAGTAGTAGCAAAGCGCAAAAGCGAGTAGCAAAAATATTCGAAATACATCGGGAAAAAGAAGCGCTCAAGTAGGACTTGAACCCACGACCTTTCCCTTACAAGGGGATTGCTTTTCCAACTGAGCTATTGAGTCACACCTGAATTACTTCAAATTTCCCTTCTCTTCATATCCGTCTTTACAGGCGACGGTGGACCCATCTATCAACTTTCTTCCGAACTATCGCTTCTTTTTCCCGCTGTATTTCGAATTTAAAAAGTCAGCATAATAAATGCCAAATGCTATACATAAATTTCATTCAAGTACCAAAACAGTACATATTTCCTTTTTCTTATCGCGGTAACAGCTTATCATCAGATGGATCGTGTACGCATTTCCTTATTACTCAGTACAAAAATACATTTTCCTTTCCAGCATCAGAATGGTCAGAAAACCATCATTATTATCAATGAATATATCCATACATCAATCATTCTACCATGAATATCTCGCGGCAATCCACACAATATTACTTTACTACGTTTCTTAGTAGTATAACTGGGCCATCAATTGTCTGTGGTTCGACAAAAAGTGACCCAAGTAGGCCAACGACCGCAGTGCGCGAGTATCGGACTCACTGTTACTGCAGAATACTTATTATTATCTGCGCTCTTTACTTGCAAATTACTTTGAGAATATTCATCAGGTATGTACTTTTATTATAGGCAATTGGAAGTAATATAGAAAACAGTGTGAGGAGGTGCTACCACTGTATTTTGTTAGTGCGGGAGCCGGTGGAGGACTTTTGAGTTGTCAGACTCGAACCGACTAAAACCCATGTCGTCTGTAGGTTGAAGTGCAAAACCGAAGGTGAAGTTGTCGGGCATAGCACTGGCTTTCCGGCTTTGGTAGCAGAATTTCCAAAAATCCTTTCTTAGCGGATGCCAACGTTATAACATCTACCTGCATGCCAAATTTCAGCCCGATCCGTCCAGTGGTTTGGGCTGTGCGTTGATAGATCACTATGTCAGTCAGTCAGTCACCTTTGAGTTATATATATTTAGATGAAGATGATGTTGGTATTCAAATTAGTAAATCTGCTCTCAAATATGGTGAATCTGCCGCCAAATATATAAATCTCTGCTGCTAAATATAATTATGGACTATTGTTCATAGTAATATAGACATTACTTTTGTGATAATGCACGAAGAAATAGACTTCACATCACGGAGCCCCGTTGAGATCGCTTGAGACCCAATTTTGACGACAGATCGTTTTACTAATTTGCTGAAAATCTTCATTTACTATGGTCGCAGGACAAACTCTATTATTTTGAGCGATAGATAAGTAAATCACACCTAAATTTTAACAAGTTCAGTGGCCTAGCCTTGAAATATTTAAAACAGGAACTTTCACAATATTTTAATAAGCATGTATTATACTATAAATTGTAATGTACAAATTTTATAATGTTTAATATTAAACAAAATACATGTAATAACTTTCTGTTCTTAACATGCAAAGTTAAATAATACAATGTTTTAATTTTAATGTATTTTTTTTACTTTGACTATAGCAAAAATAGAAAGCAGATTACCTCGGTGGCTTGGCGGTAGTGAACGCAACTCTGGTCGTGCCTCGGAGAGCACGTTAAGCCATTGGTCCTGGTTGCCATACGAACATCTATAGCAGTCGTTACGGGTAGTTGGAATCCTGAAAAGTCCAAGAACTGGTCTAATTGCAATACATCGATATCGCCAATGAGTTTTGGAGGTCAGATGATAGTTGCTTCACGGAAACATAACATAACATAAACTCACGCCTGTATTCCCCGAAGGTGTAGGCAGAGGTGCAAGCACCCACATTTCGCTAGTTTATGTTTAGGTCCCAATGTAATAGGTGGCGAGCCTATTGCCATTAACCGGGCACTTATACACTTGCGATAAATACACACATAAGTTCGACAAGCATCGAAAAGTCATTGGTGTGTGCCATTTTAAACCTGGGATCGAACCGAGTCTCAGCAGTCCATTACCCATACCACTAGGCTACCGCAGATAACTTCACGGAACTTCATGGAAAATATCTAAGCTGTGATGCAGTTAGTTATGGATGTATATAGTGGTTGCTTATTGTAGATGCATGGTATGGATGGAAAGTGGTTACCGTGACCTATCGACGTGTGCAACAGAGAATCACACTCATGCTGCCAACCCTGTAGGAACAGAGAGTTCAGAAGACAAAATAGGGTAAGGCTTTGGGCTTGGCACTGACAGCACAAAACTCTCCAGTGAGCTCTGGCTACCCTACTCACCGCTGGGAACACAACACGAGGTTATTATGGCCGCGGTATTCTGTAGGGCGGAGGTACTTCCCCAGTCGGACTGCTCAAACAACGTGATTGATTTATCTCAACTCGAGATGCGCATCTTCACAGCACATATTACTCACTACGTTACATAGCATAGAACAGGACCCGGTCACATCCTACTAATATTATAAACGCGAAAGTTTGTTATATGGATGGTAGGATGTTTGTTACTCTTTTACGTCTAAACGGCTGGAGCGATTTTAATAAAATTTGGTAAGGAGTTAGCTGGTACCCTTTTTTGTTTTTTTTTTAACCGTGGGGGAAAATCCTTCATGGATGTTATGCCGGACTACTACCGATAAAAAACCCCCACGGTAACGCCCAGCAGCCTATGGTTGGGAGCCCCGGGTAAGCCCTCGGAAGGATGTCCCAGGACTCCCATCAGACCTACGGCTACAATTGCGGCCTCGCCTCGGGGGTGGTTCGGGTGCTATCCCGCCGTATCCGACCCACGACTTGAGCAACCCCTGCCGTGGCCTTTAGTGCTGCGTCTCGGTGTGCTGCTCCCCGCGCCGTAACGAGGGTGTCATCGGCGTAACACGTTACGGTGACCCCTCTGAGCAACAGACCACGCAGCACCCAATCGTAGCCGATGTTCCACAGGAACGGCCCTAATACCAATACCCTGTATTAACACATGGGTATGTGTGGTCGCGATAACTGACATCCACGCGGGTGGAGCCGCGGGCAAAAGCTAGTTGTTTCATAGCTTAGCTTTTACATCCTCGTAGCATAACTGCATAGCACATCTCCGGTAGGATCCTCCTCCATCGCAAGGATGATGATAATAGCAATAAAAGAAAGCTGTTTATAGGGTATCTGCGGTAGCCTAGTGGTATGGGTAATGGACTGCTGAGACGAGGTCTCGGGTTCGATCCCAGGTTTACCATGGCACACACCTTTTTTTTTTTTTTTTTTTTCGTGCGGAAATCCCCTCGGATACCCCCCCTGCCGGAGCCGGAAGGGGAGGTTATGTCGGACTCGAACCGACTAAAACCGCACGCCGACTGTGGGTCTTGGTGCTAGGCCGGAGGTGAGGTTGTCAAAGACATATCCCTCGCACCCCGGCTGACCCAGGGCCATCCCTTACGGTCTGGCCCTCCTCAGGAGGGGGGACAACGGTGTCCCCAACTCGCCCCCGGAATGGGGAGGCGCGCTATCTAGCGCGCCGCCGCCGTGGCCTGCTTCTGCTGGGGTGACAGGCGGCTCCACCCGTCACCCCCAGGCCCGCGCTCATGGGGGACGGAGGTCAGTCAGTGCCCTCCGACGCCCGAGTTGCCTGCGCGCGCGGGCGGCGCGATCCGCGAGTCTTTCTCGCTCGCGCCGCCTCTCCCGCTCCGCCGTCTCCTTCACGACCATTACCTGCTCGCTGAAGGAGACGCCGGCCGCCCACGCGTCCGCGCAGCGGACCATTGCTGTGAGCAGGGTGGCGAGGGTGAGAACTCTCACTCCCAGGGCCGCCACTAGCTCCCGCCTCGGTTCGGCCCATGCCGGGCACTCGGTGAGCGTGTGCAGCCCCGTGTCCTCGCTCGCGTCGCAGTGATGGCACTCGGACGTTGGCTCCTTTTCGATCCGACACAGATATCTCCCGAAGCACCCGTGCCCGGTGATGATCTGCGTCAGTCGATACGAGAGGCTGCCATGTGGCCTCTCGAGCCATTCCCCCATGATGGGCCTTACCGCCTCTATGACGGCATGCCCTGCGCGTCGTTGCTCAAGTCGTCGCTCCCACTCCGCCACCATGATCCCGTGGAGCCGGGACCTCTCGGCCCGAATGTCTTCGGGCTCGGGATCGTATCCCCGCTCCCGCGCCTCCTTACGGAACCGATACAGTGCCGCAAGGGATCTCGCTTCCAGGATCCACGGTGGCGATCCGGCTAGGAAACTCGCCGCTTCAAAGGATATCGTGCGGTACCCCCTAATGGCCCTGCAGGCCATCGTCTGCTGCGGCGCATGCAGCAGTTGCACGAACCTGGCCTGCAGGGCGTCCGCCCACACGGGGCACCCGTACAGGGCCATGGACCGCACGACACCCGCGTAGAGTCTCCTGCAGGAGTCCTCTGGGCCCCTCAAGTTGGGCAGCAGCCGCATCAGCGCGTTAGCTGACACCAACAGTTTGGGGCGCAGACTTCGGAAGTGCTCTCCGAAGTCCCACCGACCGTCGAGTACGAGCCCCAGGTATTTCAACCGGGACTTGATGTCGATGGGAGTACCTCCTACTGTCAAGCTGGATCCCGGGGGTGGCCCGCGCCGAGGACCATGAAAGAACAAGGCCTCGGATTTGTGCAGAGCCACCTCGAGACCCAGCCGCCGGATCCGATCCACGACTTGAGCAACAGCGGTCGTGGCCCTCTGGGTCGCCTCGCGGTGCGTAGCGCCACTCACCGTCACTAGCGTGTCGTCCGCGTAGCACGTGACGGTGGCCCCGAACGCGAGCTCACCGCGAAGCACCCAGTCGTATCCGATGTTCCACAGGAGCGGCCCCAGGACCGATCCCTGTGGGACACCGCACGACATCTCACGCCTACCGACGCCGGTCGCACTTGGGTAGATGACGGCCCTCTCCGTCAGGTACGCCCCGACTATGCGGCGGAGGTAGAGAGGCACATCGTGGTACACGAGCGCCTCCCTGATGCAACTCCAGGGTAAGGTGTTGAACGCGTTGGAGATGTCCAAGGACACCGCCAACATCACCTCGCCCCGGGCAACCGCATCCTCCGCCAGAGTCCTCACGCGCATGATGGCATCCACAGTGGAACGCCACCGGCGGAAGCCGTACTGAGTGTCCGCTAGGTCCGGCCCCACTCTAGAGAGGTGCTCGACGAGGCGCTTGGCAATCACTCTTTCGAAGAGCTTGCCCACCTCGTCGAGCAACACTATGGGCCGGTACCCGGACGGCTCGTCCGCCGGGCGTCCGTCCTTGCGGATGAGGACCAGTTTCCCCGTCTTCCACATCTTCGGACCAATGACTTATCGATGCTTTTCGAAGTTATGTGTGTATTTATCGCAGGTTTATAAGTGCCCGGTTAATGGCAATAGGATCGCCCTGTTTGTCTGTCCGTCTGTCCGTGAAGATTCATACCATATACTCAGGTCTATAACATTTCGAAGCTGTGCAAAAATCAAAATTCTAAGTGAACGCTGTCAAAATATATTGTGCTTATGTAGCGTAAGTTAAGGAACTCTCTGTGCGCGAGTCCGACACCCACTTGGCCGGACTGAACGGTCTTTACAGTGTTATCTGTATTAACAATAAAACACCGGTGTGGATATTAAACTACCTTATAATTTATTCAATACGGTATTTGGTCATGGTTTATGGTTTTCGAGAAATTACATGAAGTACGGTTAGAAAGAGAGCCCTCGGTACACTTTACGGTACTCAGTATACCCATAGGTATCGTGAACATCAGACCCACTTGATAGCAATGGGGTGGACCGATACAGCCCAATGTAGACTCATGTATAGGTCATGATTTTTTAATTGATTTAGGTTTAAATAGCGAATCTTCTTCTTCTATCGTGGCGATGGCGCCTCGGCCCTCAAATTATCTTCTCCCAGTGTGCTGCCACCTGTATGGCGTTCTCGGAGGCGCACATGAGGTCGTGCGGTGTACATGTGTATGGGCATTTAGTACATGTCAACAGATGGGCCATTGTCTGTGGAGTAACTCCACATTCACATCGCAGGTCCGCCCCCTCCGAGAACCCCCATCTGGCCCGGCATTCTTTACTTCGGCCAACCTGAGTCCGGAGTCTGTTTAAAGATTTCCATCTGGTCCAGGGCAGATCATGTCCAGGCGGGAGTTCCTCCGAAAGCGGGACGAAAGGGGTTGGTAGTGGACCCTGTGCTCTCCAGTGTTCGGTTCTGGCTTGAGAGGGGTCACCGACAATTGGGCAATAGGCAAATAGTGAATGATCAAGACCGAAATTGAACCGCACCTCGTCTGATGTCAAGCTAAAGGCAAAGTCTCGGAAAGAGTCGTAAACATGTACCATGTTAACAGTAGTGGCACTCAGCTTGAGGGCGTAATTAGATACCTTTTCACGCCCCGCTTAAAGGACCCGGGACTGTAGGAAGAAGGAAACACGTGAGCTGGCAGGGAGTTCCGGGTCTTAGTGGTGCTGCATAGGAATGAGTCCCTGAAACGCTTAGTTCTAGCATATGAGCACGTCTTGAGGATTTTTGAACTTTTGTCTATGTGTTTTTCTACCTTATTGATTTGGTTAATCTTTGACGTTAACCGTGTGGTGACGAAGAAAGAATACTGGTGATACCATCCCATCTCATCTGAAGGGTGTCGTAAGAGGCGACTAACGGAAACATACGCAGACGATATCACTGCGAGAGAAGGGAAACTCGAAATAAAACCCTGTAATAACCGTCTGGCCAGCGTGGAAACTGTAGGCCAAAGACTCCCAATGACAGCCAGCTCCAGCTGTGAACTGCGATGAAATTGAAAATCTCTGAAACCGCTGGATCTTTTTTATGGGATTATTACTAGCACATGTTGAAGCTAAAACTTTTTTTTCTATTCACTCAGTCAAATGATTGCTCCCCGCTCGATGGTGTAAAAAATATTGTCAACGATCACCATGTCAATGTTCCATCTTCAAAATTGTAGGCCGTTTGACAACCGTCTGGTTGTACTACCACTAAATAGCCGCAGTAGTCCGGTCAACTGGACTAGCAACCTGACTACTGAGACTAGTTCGTATTGTGAGAATACCTTTTTTGCATTTGGAAGATTAAAAAGAAGAAACTTCTTCTTTTCGTGTCAACGATTCACTTATAAATGACTACACTATACGAGAATAAAATTCTGCCATCTTAATCGCACTGTCAGTGGCTTTATTCAAGTCGTCTTCAGAAGAAACTGAATTTTGTACAGACTTTTATTACGATATGCTGTGTTGGTTCCCGGTGGAGTAGAATAGGACCAGCTCTTCCTGTTGGTGTCGTAAAAGACGTCAAAGGATAGGGCTGTTCTCCATCAGACAGTAATCATACAGCCCAAGACAAAGAGCCTGCTCGACTCGCCCCTATTACGTCTTGGGACGCAAAATCACCTCGGGGATTTCCAGACAAGAGTACAGACATCCAGAGTTCCAGACATGTATGTAAGTTTTATTACGAAAACTTACCTTCTGGTAAATAAGTATTCGGATGATCTGAGGACACCGTCAAACAGAGGGCCACCAATGCAACATTGTTGGTTTCTGCAATGGTGACCCTCTGAGACTTTGCCTTAAGTTTACCATCAACGACGTGTCCTTTATAAAAAAAAATATGGTAACAAGTGTGTACTCACTCTTACATAGTTTCCTGGTTTAGGTATACTTTCTTCAACAAAACCAGTCTTTCCATCAGGTCCAAAAATAGCCTGTGATTAACTAGTAAGTACGCCAGGTGAGGCATTAAGTTTCCCTCATTAGGAGGCAGTGAGGAAATCCTGTGACAGGGTACCTCGGAATGTGGTTGTAAAAGTGCCTGCTCGCTCGCAGGAGACAGGGATTGGACAGGCAAGATATATAATGGCGATCTTTGCGATTCTGTCGATATTGACTTAAACTTGCCGCCTGCGACTTTTTCCAACTTATTTTCCTTTCCTTTGTAATTTTTTCGTATCTATATTGTAGGAAATAAAGGCTATTTTTATATTTTTATTTATTTTATTTTTTATTTTTTTTATTGTAGGCTCCATGGACTCTGTTAGGCTCTATGTCCCGCTGACTACAGAAAGTTGCGTCACTGAACAAGTTTGTTCCAAAATGAGCTCAGTGACTGATCTCCGGTGTTACTGAATCGATTGTAACCAAACAAATGTAAGATTTAAAGTCTGCCGAAGACCTTTCAAACAAAAAAAAATCACATCAAATTCCTATTGGTAGTTTTGCGTCTATCGCGGACAAACAGACACACGGACAAAAATTGTGTTGGGTTAATACCGTTAGTATAACATATGCCAAGATTTTTTTTTTGATATCTTATGTAAACGCTGATAGACATGTCTAATTAATGTGTAATGATCGAGAGATTGCAGCTTCAATTCACGTTGAGTTTAATTATTTGTAAACTACAATTATGCTTATTTTTTTCCGGGTGGACAGATTCACGTCTGTAAATCCCCGAAGAGGCAGGCAGAGGTATATTTATCTCCAAATATCGCCAACTATGATTTTCGATATCACGTAACGAGAGAGTATTGGCATCAAGTGGGTATTTTATCATGGGCTGTATATGAGCGCTGGCCTGGGAGTGATCGGTGGAGCCGCCTATCACCCTAGCAGATACAGGCCGCGGCGGCGGCGCAAAGTGCGCCTCCCCGTGCCCGGGGCTAGAAAGAAAGAAAGAAAGAAAGAAATCATTTATTGCTCGAAACACGGTATGTTACAATGGTGTCAATTTAATTAATCAAAGTCCGACATGTTTCGCGGATTCTCTGCATGCAACGTTAGTTATTTAATAATGGACTAATGTCAGATAGGTATAATATTTGAGAATTGTAATGTTCCCCACAACCCGAAGGGGGCCATCTCGAAAGAGATGGTCCTGGGTCTGCCGGGTGCGAGAGATATGCTTCCGGAAATCTCACCTCTGGCAACCAAAGACGGCGTGCGTTTTAGTCTGTTCGAGTCCGACATCACCACCTCCATCGGCTCCGTGGGGATATTTCGTACGATAAAAAAACATAAACATAAACATACATAACATAAACTCACGCCTGTATTCCCCGAAGGGGTAGGCAGAGGTGCTAGCACCCACATTTCGCCAGTTTATGTTTAGGTCCCAATGTAATAGGTGGCGAGCCTATTGCCATTAACCGGGCACTTATATACCTGCGATAAATACACACATAACTTCGAAAAGTATCGAAAAGTCAATGGTGTGTGCCATGGTAAACCTGGGATCGAACTCGAGACCTCGTCTCAGCAGTCCATTACCCATACCACTAGGCTACCGCAGATCTTTGGCTTTAAATATTTTCGAGAGAAAGTGTAAAAACAAAAGGTCCGGTCGTGTTTAGTGAAAATATCGCCATGTTTAGTGACCCATTGTGTTGGGACACCATGGGAAGTAAACACCTGGTAATAATAACTTTCTAGTTGACACAAATTTATGGTTTTTTTTAAGAATTTATTACTTCGGTGGCTAATATGTGTAGAAAGTACCACTAATTAGACTGGTGGTCCATTTTTTCACTAGTGGTTAATCCATACTAATATTATAAATGCGAAAGTAACTCTGTCTGCCTGTCTGTCTGTCTATCTGTCTGTCTGTCTGTCTGTCTATCTGTCTGTCTGTCTGTCTGTCTGTCTGTCTGCCTGTCTGTCTGTCTGTCTGTCTGTCTGTCTGTCTGTCTGTCTGTCTGTCTGTCTGTCTATATGTTACGCTTTCACGCCTAAACCTCTGAACCAATTTTGATGAAATTTGGTATAGGGGTAGAAAGACCTTGAGAAAGGACATAGGTTATGTTTGGTCGCGATAACCGACATCCACGCGGGCGGAGCCGTGGGCAAAAGCTAGTTGGAAATAAGTTTTTCCCAGTTGACCACCAGTGGTAAAATGGAGCGGTTTCCGTCTCAATTGACAACCGGTGGCAAGTTCATAGTGGTCAGATGGTACGGAGGGTTTTTTGGAACACTCAAACTCAAACTGAAACTCAAGGTATTTATTCGAAATTGTGTAGCACTACTACAGCTTTTTGACGTCAAATTCTGCTTAAAACTAAGTTTACCACCGCTTCCTAGGCACCAGTGGAGAAGAAACGGCGCAACAAACTCCACTGTAGCATTTTATGGACGTCAATTTACAAAAAAGTAAGTTCTTAAGACTAAATATGGACGAATGTACATATGTCTCGTGTCAAGATAATTAAAGTATATAAAAAAAACCTTATAATAAAATAATTAACCTAAGTTAACAAAAATAAATAATAAAGAAGTTCGCGTTCCTATTTAAACATTTAGGAGGGGCCTGCACCATGCTCAATCCAGACATTTTTGTCTTTAAGGTAATCATCTGTCCTATAGTTGTTCCACTTGTTTTATAACCACTAAGCTACCGACGCTACTTGAAGACTTGTTTTTTTTATATTTGGTCCGGCAATTGACTGCACCCCGCTAGATGGTAATAAAGCTGAGGTGCAGTCCAGTAGCAGTAGGATAGGAATAGTAGGAAGTGGAATCATCTCTAAACTGCGCAATCGGGCCCTTCCATCTTCGTTTACATAATAACATAAGGTTCCTGACTCTTATGGGGTATACCCCACCCATGTTAGGCAATAAACACGTTTGGCGGCTGAGTGCGTGACAGGGGCCACTTTCCTGCGCTTGGGCAACTCGGCTAAAGATGGCTATTGGCGAAGTGAGGTGTTCTCGGAAGTGGCGGCTTGGAGTATTGCGGCATACTTGAAGTAAAGGGTTTGGTTACACATACAGTAATCTTTAAGAGAGGTTTAGGGTCATATTTTTTTTACGGTGGTGACCCTCTTTCCGAGACTTTGCCTATAGATTAACATCAGGCGAAGTGAAGTCAAATTAACGTGTCCTTTATAAAAAAAAAAATCGATCAGAAGGAATAATTTTTGAATAGTTTTTAATTATTTATTGGTTGAATAGTTATATTATACTAGCTTTTGTACACGGCTATCGCGACCAAACATAGCCTATGTCCTTTCTTATGATCTAATCTACCCCTTTACCAAATTTCATCATAATTCGTTCAGTGGTTTAGGCGTGAAAGCGAAACATATAGACATATAGACAGACAAAGAGACAGAGTTACTTTCGCATTTATAATATTAGTATGGATCAACGATGGGTTGGTAGATAGGTACTAAACACAAAAATCTCTTTGTTTTTTCGCGATGGAGGCAAAAATAACTGAACGGATTTTGATGTGATTTTTAGTGAGAAAGTTCTTGGTATGACCAAGGCCCGTATTCCAGAACATCGTTCAATTGGCTCAATTTTACATCGACTGTCTTCCGATCTAGTTATGAATCGACTAGCTTTTGCCCGTGGCTCAACCCGCGTAGATGTCGGTTAATCCGACCAAACATAGCCTATGTGTTAATCCAGGGTAACAGCTAACTTCATACTAAATTTTATTAAAATCGCTCCAGCCGGGTAGACGTGAAATAGTAACAAACATTCATCCATCCATACTTACAAACTTCGCGTTTATATTAGTAGGATATTCAGGACTATATCGTACTGGAATGCAGGCCTTTTTTTTAATACTAGCACCTCCCACTATGTGCCAGGGAACTTCATGAAAGCCTATTCTTTTGCTGTACTTACGTTTTCTAACTGACTAGACTGTCTACATTAAAAAAAACCACTCAGGGTACTTGCTTTCTAGCTTATTAACTACTAGCTTTTGCCCGCGGCTCCGCCCGCGTGGATGTCGGTTATCGCGACCAAACATAGCCTATGTCCTTTCTCAAGGTCTAATCTACCCTCATACCAAATTTCATCAAAATCGGTTCAGTGGTTTAGGCGTGAAAGCGTAACATACAGACAGACAGAGTTACTTTCGCATTTATATATTAGTATGGATTTTATTATTAACATTTATTTTAACTCTCGCATTCATTCTTGTCCTCTAGTACTATACTATTTCTTGCATTTATCCCTCTCGTACTTTCATACCATGCCTTTCATACTTATGGGGGAAGAGAACCTGGGAATATAATCTCGGTGCTTTTATTTATTGAATACAGGCCTTTAAATCATAGGTAGTTTGATCGCAATCGGTTAAGTACCACTAGAGATTTAACCAAAAGTCGGAATAACCAATATTAACGCGGATAGAGCCACTGACAACAGCTCTTAATCTAACAAAAAGCATAAACTCACGCCTGTATTCCCCGAAGATTCCACTTTTCGCCAGTTTATGTTTAGGTCCCAATGTCGCAAGCCTATTGCCATTAACCGGGCACTTATAATCCTGCGATAAATACACACATAACTTCGAAAAGCATCGAAAAGTCATTGGTGTGTGCCATGGCAAACCTGGGATCGAACCCGAGACCTCGTCTCACAGTCCATTACCGATACCACTAGGCTACCGCAGATATCTAACAAAAAGATTATAACGAAATACTTCATAAGACGAAGTCGCGGCCTTAAACTAGTATTCTTACATCATGAAATCTCTTATGACGTCACTCACGTCTACAGAGCTACCATACCAAGATACATTGCGATCAATAATGACAGCTGAATGGAAAGATTAAATCCTCCATTGTTCTGTGACTCATAGAAGCTTAGACGCAATGTGTGGACCGCGATCTGATTACCATTAATATGTAGTTCCGGGTTCGACGACTGAAATGGACCATGGACCACCCTCTCTAACTTAATATCGATATTAAATGATACCACATTTCTTTGTCATTAAGACCTGGAACTCTCTGTCAGCTCACGTGTTTCCTTCTTCCTACAGTCCCGGGTCCTTTAAGCGGAGCGTGAAAAGGCACCTAAAGAAGCCGTCAAGCTGAGTGCCACTACCGTTATCATGGTATATGTTTACGAAGGTGACCCTACTTCCGAGACTTTGCGTTTAGCTTACCATTAAGAGAGGTGAAGTAAAATTGACGTGTCCTTTTATAAAAAAAGGCTCTATCTGAAGGCTACGCAAAATTCAAATGACCTCCATTTCAAAATTCGGGGTAAACAACTGCATTCAACGCACCAATTCTGAATCGCACTAAAAATACTTGATCTATCTCTTCGAATGTTGGAAGCCTTTGGTCTCCTGTTTCGTTTCGATGCTCAAACGATGCTCAAACGTGGGTTTTCAATTTTCTTTCCCTATACGATGGTGACCCTCTTTCTGAGACTTCGCCTTTTACTTACCATCAGGCGAGGTGACGTCAAATTGACGTGACCTTAATTATAAAAAGAAACCTGATAGTGGGTAGGTATAGAGGGTCCTTTTATTTTCTTGCTAAACTCTCTTGGGCCCTTCCTGATAGGGACTGATGATGAGATGAGTATGTGGGACTCGAATTACCTTCGACTTGAGCCGATATGACGTAACCGTACGGTGTTTCGTCATATCAACCGGTTTTCGAGGAATTTGTTGAGCCCAAAAAGAATATCCTGGACCAAGACCAGTTGTTGGACTTTTTACCCGACTACGGCGAAGCCAAAAGGAGGGTTATGATTTTGACAGGCTATGTATGTATGTATGTATGTAAGTATGTATATATGTATGTATGTATGTTCATTTGTTCCCTCATAGCTCCTCAACTACTTATTAGAACTGGACAAATGAGGCATCATTACAAGCGGCTTTCTCGTCCGATGGTTATAGGCTATATGATGTGTCACTCAATCTTGTGTGGCGCCCTCTAGCGCTCATAAGGTACTGTGTTAAAAAATAAATTTGAGATAAATATGTCGTGTTTGGTATCAAATGAAAGGGCTTAAGAAGCACATTTCAAATATGTATAAATTATCAACTTTACCTTGCCCCAAAATAATATAAATAAAAAATAAAGTTCAAAACTAAAACCCGACTACCGAAAAATCACGCTTTAAAAAGTAGCAAACAAGAAAATATCAAGGATAGCCGTGGTCGTATGCCACTTACTCTGACAAAACAATATATTCTAGGCAAAAGTACAGTTGTTACGTAGTAGTGTATTTTGTATGGCAACCTCCATTTATAATAAAATACCTGCGAGGATCCGCTTGGAAAATGTTAAAGTATTTAAGGGTAAACTCAAAAAAATTTTGACAAATAAGGCTTACTATTCCATTGACGAATTCTTAAACGATGATTCTCTCGCATGACATTATTATAGTATTTCATTCATTATTATTTGATTATGTGTGTTTGACATTGTTTAAAGTATTTAATATTTATTTGATTATGTTTATTTGACATTGTTAAAGTGTTCACTATTATTTAATTTTTATTTTTGGTATGTTAATTTAATTTGTACACCATATTCCATGGTAGGACATAGCGCACTGAAATGTAACTTAGAATAAGAACTGTACACAAACCTATGATCCACAAATAAACAATTGAATTGAATTGAAAAGTGGCATACGACCACGGCTATCCTTGATATTTTCTTGTTTGTTACTTTTTAAAGCGTGATTTTTCGGTAGTCGGGTTTTAGTTTTGAACTTTATTTTTTTTTTAAACTACAACTACCCGTACCTAGAGATGGGCGCTAACCCGGTAAAAATGGGTGTTTTGGGAAAATTCCCATTTTTACCCATTTTTACCCACCCACTTGCCATTTATACCCGGTAAAAATGAAAAATGTAATTATATCATACTTACACACAAAATTATGACTTTTAATATAAATATATGTGTTCTGTCAATTACAATGATACTATTTATTATATTACTAGCTTTTGCCCGTGGCTCCGCCCGCGTGGATGTCGGTTATCGCGACCAAACATAGCCTATCTCCTTTCTTATGGTCTAATCTACCCCTATACCAATTTTATCAAAATCGGTTCAGTGGTTTAGACGTGAAAGCGTAACATACAGACAGACAGACAGACAGAGTTACTTTCGCATTTATAATATTAGCACAGTCTAACGATTCATACTACATACAGTCTGTCAACGAGCCGTCTAGACAGAGCAATCGTGCAGGGGAGTGATGGATGACGGGGTATTACTCGGTACGCCCATACATTTTACTCGGTACTAAGGATTCAGGGCTGTCTCATTTGTAATCACACTAATCACGTGTTTAATTTTTTTTCATGAATCGTTTTGTTTGTTAAAATGTTTTTTTTTCGTTTTCTATATTTAGCGATCCAAGATGGCGGACATGACATTTTCACAAAAATCGATATGGGTATCGTTTTCAGGGTTTTAGGGATTGCCGATTACGAAAGTATCATCCATTTAGCGATCCAAGATGGCGGACTCGAATTTTGCACCAAAATTGATATGGGATCGCTTTCAGGGTTTTTGGGGTCGCTGATTGTGAATTTATCATCCATTTCGCGATCCAAGATGGCGGACTCAAAATTTTCACTAAAATCGATATGGGTATCGTTTTCAGGGTTTGTGGGGTTGCTAATTACGAATATATCATCAATTTAGCAATCCAAGATGGCGGACTTGAAATTTTCACTAAAATCGATATGGGTATCGTTTTCAAGGTACTCGGGTTGCTGATTACGAATATATTAATCATGTAGCGATCCAAGATGACTGGATGGATGATATATTCGTAATTAGCAATCCCGAAAACCTCGTAAACGATACCCATATTGACTTTTTTGGGAAATTTCAAGTCTGCAATCTTGGATCACTAAATGGATTTTATTATTAGTCACCAAGAAAACTTAGACTTTTTTAATTTCAAGTCCAACATCTTTGATCGTCGTTAAAATGGTCGTCAATTCCGATATCAGACAATCGTCGGAAGGCAATCATTCGATGGGAAACTGTCGACTTCCAACTGATCGTGTGTAACCGCAAAACTGACAGCAGGGAATGGCCGGCAGGCCAAAATCGCTTTCGTGTGTGGGCGCTTTCAATTTAGGACTGCAGGCCGCCCGATATGCTCTGAAACTGCAGGCGAACTGATCGTGGATAGGCTCCTTAAGAATATATCGTCAATTTAGCGATCCCGGCGATTAGCGAAATTTCATCGAAATTAGAACCCGAACCCGAACCTGAACCCGAATCAAAAATTGAAATTGAAATTGAAATCGAAATTGAAATCGAAATTGAAATCGAAACCGAAACCGAAACCGAAATCGAAATCCAAAAAACTCACGAGTCAAAATATTACATTTGCTTGATCATAATCGGTTGAGTAGAACCAGAGATTTAAGCAAAAGTCGCAATAGCCGACATCCATGCGAGCGGAGCCGCGGGCATCAGCTAGCAATTTATATTAGCGTGAGTTGATGTGCTTTGACAGACAAAGAGATCAAAATAGGGGTTATATATAAAATGTTACAGAAAAAATAATTATAGGTAAATAAAAACTGAAGTGACAACTCTGACAAAACTGCAAAAGGCGGCATTTACGCAAACATCAAACGCGATGAACTACTGTAAGATCCGCCTGCAGTTTCGGATCGTATCGGGCGGCCTGCAGTCCTAAGTTGACAGCGCTCACACACGAAAGCGTCAGAAAAAAATCGTCACGAATAGTCGACACTTTCCCATCGTATGATTGCCTGCCGGCAATTATCTGATATCGGGATTGACGACCATTTTACCGACGATCAAAGATAGCGGGAATTTAATAATTACGAATATATCATCCATACAGTCATCTTGGATTGCTACATGAATAATATATTCGTAATCAGCAACCTCGAAAACTTTGAAAACGATACCCATATCGATTTTAGTGAAAATTTCGAGTCCACCATCTTGGAGCACCAAATGGATGTTATATTCGCAATCAGCGACCCCAAAAACCCTGTAAGCGATACCCATATCGATTTTGGTGAAAATTTCGAGTCCGCCATCTTAATCGCGAAATGGATGTCATATTCGCAATCAGCGACCCCAAAAACCCTGAAAGCGATACCCATATTGATTTTGGCGAAAATTTCGAGTCCGCCATCTTGGATCGCGAAATGGATGTTATATTCGCAATCAGCGACCCCAAAAACCCTGAAAGCGATACCCATATCGATTTTAGTGAAACTTTTGAGGCCGCCATCTTGGATCACCAAATGGATGTCATATTCGCAATCAGCGACCTCAAAAACCCCGAAACCGATACCCATATCGATTTTGGTGAAAATTTTGAGTCCGCCATCTTGGATCACCAAATTGATGTTATATTCGCAATCAGCGACCCCAAAACCCTGACAGCGATACCCATATTGATTTAGGTGAAAATTTCGAGTCCACCATCTTGGATCGCGAAATGGATGTCATATTCGCAATCAACGACCCCAAAAACCCCGAAACCTGAAACCCAAATCGATTTTTGTGAAAATTTCGTGTCCGCCATCTTGGATAGCTAAATATAGAAAACGAAAAAAAAAACAATTTCAACAAACAAAACGAGTCATGAAAAAAAATATCCCGTGATTAGTGTGATTACAAAATGAGACAGCCCTGAATCCTTAGTACCGAGTAAAATGTATGGGCGTACCGAGTAATACCCCGTCACCCATCACTCCCCTGCACGATTGCTCTGTCTAGACGGCTTCGTTGACAGACTGTATGTAGTATGAATCGTTAGACTGTGCTAATACTATACATATACCTACGTATGTTTTAGACTGGTGAATCTAAAAAATTTGAATGGGACTGCAAGTAAAGTGAAATTCTACATGAATAATCGCACCGAATTAACTCCTGAACATTTTTACCCGGGAAGAAATGAAAATACCCGGTAAAAATGGGTAAAAATGGGAAAAAACCCATTTTTACCTTCCCGACCCATTCTTACCCAGGGAAGGGAAGGGAAGACGCCCATCTCTACCCGTACCTAACAACTGTTATTATACACACTTCACTACCTACACACACAACACCCCCTCTAATACACATACACACACACACTAAATTCTGAATTTAATTTTAAGATTAGGTTATGTTTCTCTAAGCTTCTTCTTACCAATATTGAATAAGTACTTTCATGTTTGTCATGGAACTCTGGTGCCCAGTTCGGCCTGGAGGTGGCGTTAGTGTCTGCGACACAGTTCTAAACTAATGCAGACACTATCACACTGTTGTGTTATTACTCCTGTGTTTTATGGTTCCAATAAAGATTTTATTTTATTTTATTTATTATAGTTGTATCGTAGTATAGCAGATCTAGTGTGTTCGAGTAGTTAATTTTTTGCAGTGGCTGTGGTACGGTAGTGTTTTAACTTTAGAAGAATCTAGGGCCTGATAGGGCCTCATCGCATATCCTATCTAATAAAATCGGTAGGAAACTTATTATTACGGCTACAATACGGCGTTCTTCAAGAAGGGTATCAGAGGGTATTTACAGGGTCAGCAGCACGTATGTGTCATCCCTGATGTTGCACAGGTCCTTAGGCCACGGTAGCCACTTTATATCAGGTGTGCCGTGTACTCATCTGCCACTTAAGTAGCTTAAAAAACTCGAAGATATACAATAATGATAACGGGAATCAACGCGATCATGTTATAGGTACATTGTCCCGAGGAGGGCCAGACCGTAAGGGATGGCCCTGGTTCAGCCTGGGTGCGAGGGATATGTCGATGACAACCTCACCTCCGGCCTAGTCGGCGTGCGGTTTTAATCGGTTCGAGTCCGACATAACCTCCCCTTCCGGCTCCGGCGGGCGGCTCATACGAGCGGATTCCGCACGAAAAAAAAAGGTTTAGGTACAGTCGACAAAGGAGATAGGGTTCTACTTTTTCATATAAAGTTGTATGTCAAGGTGGAACCATATCTCCTTTGTTGACCGTACATTTGATCACCTTTGATTTGCCTGACGTTTCGACCAGGTTACACGGGTCGTGGTCACAGGCTGACTTGCTAATTAAAATCGAAGATCATATCTAAATAGTTTTCATCGAATATTCAATAATAATGCCAGTAAAAAAATAAGAGATAAACATATCTAAGCCATTAACAGCTAATACAAAAGTGCGTCTAAACCTGCGCCTGCGCTCCCACAGCGGTTACGTGGATGTAGATCAGTAATTCACCCAGTGTTGCCAGTGTGACGACACAATCGCAGCGGCCCGTTTCCCACGCAATTGGCAAGACACAGCTGTGAAATATACGCATTAGATGCCATTTTATTATGCTGTCTTTATCCTATGTAAATCCTTTTCTTTGAAGGTGAAAAGTCTGTGGAATAAATTCATTGAGGGAATTTGTCTAAGGATTTCCCAAGCGACTACAAAATGCAATAGAAGGTCCAAAGGCAACGGTAGGTAACGATATAACATCAGATGGGCCATGTGCAGAAGACAGCAGGACAAGCCTTTGGTCTTCCCAGTGCACAAAACTCTCCAGTGAGCTCTGGCTACCCTACTCACCGCCGGGAACACAACACGAGGTTATTATGGCCGCGGTATTTTGTAGGACGGAGGTACTTCCCCAGCCGGACTGCTCGATTGGGACGGAAATACCGTCGTGTTCTACCTCCGATCCGGTATTCTGGCACTTCTACAAATCGTAATACATCTTAGGTATAGATACAAAATCAAATCATACATGAGTTCTTCACCAACGTTTACTACATTTACTTTTAACTTCCCATCAGATGAAGTAGTGGTGTACAGGTTGTGGGGGAGTTCTAGCAGCATGTTGAAGGTGTTCGTAGGCAGGGTGCAAGGAAATGTGATGGGTAGGTTCATCAAGATAGACGTGGAACATGGGACTTGGTGAACTTATCTACAGAATCTAATTATTTAAAATGTGTATCTATTTTTACCCCACTGCCGAAGGAAGGAGGGTAATGTTTTTCGAGACTGTATCACGGAGGACAGAATATGATTAAGTAACGGAGATGCCCCATTGATATTTCTCCTAATAAAAACGCGCGCCGAATGTGGGTGGGAAGAGAGACGCGCGGGGTGTCAAAAGTCAAAGGACTTCATAGGTATAACGTTCCTACCGAATGAGTCCATTTGACGTTTGGATGGCACGCGACTCGATGCGTTGCAACAACTCCGCTATCATTTCCTTCTCCATGCTATGTATGTACGTATGTATGTCCATTTATTTGGCACGGCCCACTCAAACTTATCGAGTAGGGTATCAAAATGAAGGAAATTAGAAGGAGATTACAAAAAGATATACATGTCATATCATAACTAAAAGTATAAAATAAAACAAAATGATTAAATATTATTAAGAAACCCGACTGCCACTGAAAAGATCGAAATAAGTTTGATAGCGGGCGGTACCCATTAATTTTCTTTCAGTTTATGATTGGCAAATGGGTACCACCTGCTATCAAACTTATTGCGATCTTTTCAATGGCAGACGGGTTTTTTTATTTTTAATCATTTGTTACTATTATTATATATTTTACCATTACTTCATCTCATATGTGTGCGGATTAAAGTAGTCTGTATAAATAAATGTATTGAATTCAATTTATTAACGTGACCTATGTAAGAAAATATATCTAAAGTTTAAATTTTTATGTCACGCAATCTCACATGCGCGAGCGCAAACACCTTTGCTGTTTATACGGTGACCCGAATTCTGGCCAAGCCTATCTTGTTTACCTTTGTAAGGTCTGATTTGAACCTTATTTTATGACAATGAAGGTACATTTTTAAATGTTAGTATTTAGAAGGTGATCCACGGCTATTAGCCGATACCTTCTAAGTTTTCATCTAGGGCCAAATTATGTCAACGTTTGAAATGCCACAGGTATTAAGTAACTTCGGGCTTTCACAGAAAAATGCTCTTAAAAGCGCTTGTCAGTAGAGTGATTTTTCTTTAAACTATCGTTGGCGCTTGTATTCTTTTTGGTTTAGAAGTTTTCGGTATGCAGGAATTTCTTGTAGGTTATAATTACGTAGTACTTAAAGTATAAGTACTACTACTACAGCCAGAGGGGACGCCGTTGGACTGGACGAGTGATCAGCCCTTCTATGTGGGGCCATTTCCCAATTCCCCTATAACCAATGTCATACCTGTTCGTATGGCAACCGGAACGATGGCTTAACGTGCTCTCCGAGTCTCCGAGGCACGGTAAGAAACCAAGAAAATAGATATATTCATTACTAGCTTTTGCCCGCGGCTCCGCCCGCGTGGATGTCGGTTATCGCGACCAAACATAGCCTATGTCCTTTCTCAAGGTCTAATCTACCCCTATACCAAATTTCATCAAAATCGGTTCAGTGGTTTAGGCGTGAAAGCGTAACATACAGACAGACAGACAGACAGACAGACAGACAGACAGAGTTACTTTCGCATTTATAATATTAGTATAGATATACAAATACTAGCTTTTGCCCGCGGCTCCGCCCGCGTGGAAGTCGGTTATCGCGACCAAACATAGCCTATGTCCTTTCTCATGGTCTAATGTACCCCTATACCAAATTTCATCAAAATCAGTTCAGTGGTTAGGGCGTGAAAGCGTAACATACAGACAGACAGACAGACAGACAGACAGACAGAGTTACTTTCGCATTTATAATATTAGTATGGATATGGATTTGCACTGAGCGGGAATCGAACCCACGCCCCTTTCGTAGCGGTCGATTATATTACCACCATGGTACAGAGACTTTCTGACCAATAGGTACTTAAGATTACTTGTTAGAGTTGTGTTAAGGTTTAAGACTGAGATAATATAACTCATAAACTCACGCCTGTATTCTCCGAAGGGGTAGGCAGAGGTGCTAGCACCCACATTTCGCCAGTTTATGTTTAGGTCCCAATGTGGCGAGCCTATTGCCATTAACCAGGCACTTATCAACCTTTGATAAATACACACATAACATAACAAAGCATCGAAAAGTCATTGGTGTGTGCCATGGTAAACCTGAGATCGAACCCGAGACCTCGTCTCAGCTGTCCATTACCCATACACTAGGCAATGATTGTTCACTATACCGCGTCTCATTTGGACAAAAGAGTTTAAATTCTGGGTTAACGACGCCCACTTGCCGGCCAATGGCGACTCCAGTCTTCACAGTTATCATAACGACTGTGTATATGGAGCTTGGCAGTAAACACGCCACTCACTTTTCTTTGATATTAATGTGACGAGTATCTTTATAGTAAGAATGGCGTAGCGGTTAATGTGTGACTTGCGATCTAGGTTCGACGCGTTTGACCCCTGCTGTTATAATCAGTAGATTTCATTTGAAGCTTCATTAATTGAAATTGGTGATGCTGTTAGGCCTATAGAATAAAACGGAACTATACTACTAAGATTCCAATGTCCGTTTCGTCTGTCACCAGGCTGTAACATCATAAACCGTGATAGTTAGACAGTTGAAATGTCACTGATTTTGTAGGTGTTATAGCGACGAATATTTACTAATGAATTAAATAAATATTTAAGGGGGATTTTTTTTATAAAGGACACGTCAATTTGACTTCACCTCGCCTGATGGTAAGCTAAAGGCAAAGTCTCGGAAAGAGAGTCGCCATCGTACACATGTACCATGTTAACAGTAGTGGCAATCAGCTTGACGGCCTCATCAGATGTCTTTGTGGTGGCTTTTTTTTAAATAAATCCCATCGGATACCAACCCCACAGAGCCGGTGGAGGTGGTCATGTCGGACTTGAACTGACTAAAACGCACGCCGTCTTGGGTCCTTGGTTGCCGGAGGTGAGATTGCCAAAAGCATATCTCTCGCACCCCGGCAGACCCAAGACCATCTCTTTCGAGATGGCCCCCTTCGGGTTGTGGGGACCGCAGTGTCCCCATCTAGCCCCGGTTACGGGGAGGTGCACTTTGCGCTGCCGCCGCGGCCTGCTTCTGCTAGGGTTTGTGGTGGATAGATAATGGTATGGATGTTTTCTAAACATCTTGTCTAGTGGTTTTTCTTTTACGTGCAAATCCCCGCGTCTGTGGGTGGAAGTGCAAAGCCGAAGGTGAAGAAGCAGGGCATATTCCTCGCACCTTGGTGGACCCAGGGTTATTAGTTTTGCTGTCAGTTTTATGACAGTCACGGTCGTGGTTGATAAATAACGATAAATAATGGTTGAAAGAAGTATTTTTGATCAAATCTGTTCTGTGGTTCTAACCATCATTCAAACGTAGGTAATTCATGACTGATGGCTTTATGGCGGATACCTCCCCCGCCGGAGCCGTGTTGGACTCGAACCGACTAAAACCACACGCCGACTCAGGGTCGTGGTGCTAGGCAGGAGGTGAGGTTGTCTTCGACATATTCCTTGCACCCCGGCTGACCCAGGGCCATCCTTACAGTCTGGCCCTCCTCGGGCATGAATGATGCTTGCATGAGCGTGTAATGGATGCCAATCGGTCTGGCAGTTCGTCTAGTAATTGTAGTAGACATAAGAAATCGTTAGATAGCCCTTATTTTCCATATCTGCGCGTGCGCATGTGTGTGAAAGATTTATTGCTAGCGCTAGATAGACTAAGCACGTCTATTCATAAAGATGTTGACTCCGGCATTTTGATTTAGGACAAAGACAAGGCTAAGAAAAGCGCCCAAATGAATTTATGAGCAAGATAGGTTGTAAGCAGAAATGATAAGACATCTGAGTCTTCATTACAAATATATGTAGGTATAGTAGCTCTCATATAAAATTACGAGGGATTCTATTACCAGGGTATACAGCAATGGCGAAGGATGGATTTCAAAATGGACCCCAGTAGAAAAACAGTTTTAAATTAAAACATCTCTACCATTTATGCAAAGGGAAGCCGGCAGGAATCGGGTTATAGGGACCTGCCGCCACTGTATACAGGACCCCTACCAACACCTTTCGGGCACAAGCCAACCACAACTGCTAGTTGTCCCTGGTAGTCTTTCCTCTCGGGATTGGAAGGTCAGGTGGCAGTCGCTCATGGAAAAGTCGACATACTAATAAAAACAATACGTTGACTTTGGCCTCCAAGGTGCTAAATTTAGAACCAAGCGGGTCGGTGAATCATTCCTATGCCGCACCATTAAGACCTGGAACTTCCTGCCAGCTCACGTGTTTCCTTCTTCCTTGGGAACCACGTGTTGGGTAGATGATTAAAAATAAATAAAAACTATAGAATAAGAACCGACGCAATTTTTACCGCTCTTTTACTATTCTTAATTTAATAATCTCGGTTAGATAATTTATTTTAACTATAGGATAATACCCAGCATTAACTTTTTCTAACTATTTACAAGAAAGAGTTAGAATAGTAAGTACAAAAATACATTCATAGTTCTTCCTTCCGGGACATTTACTTTTGAATTCACACAAGGTTCCCGGCAGTATTAGGCTCATTAATATAAAAAAGTATTCCTCAAGGCTCTTCTGGTAAAAGGCCTGGCAAATCTCTAAATATATTATTCAATGGAGGTACGTCAATATGGCCTTCGCGAGATGCAGATGTCATAAAGATGAATGACGATGGTTATTTAGTCTTTTTTTTTTTCTATTTGTCCGACAATTAACTGCACTCCGCTAGATGGTAAAAGGTGCTATCCAGAGGATACGGGTCACAATACTGGCACTCAGCTTGACGGCCTCATCAGATGCCTTTTCACGCCACTCTTAAAGGACCCGGGACTGTAGGAAGAAGGAAACACGTCAGGGAGTTCCAGGTCTTGGTGACGGTAGAAATGATTCATCAATCCGCTTGGTTCTAGAAGGTATATTCTACACCGTATGCAGGTAACATCTAAGTCCTGCACGTGTTGTCCTGTGTAGGAAAGGAGAGGGTGGGATCAGAACATTCACTATGGTAGAGACGGTAAAATACTGCCAAAGACGCAACCAGTTCGAAATTCGAGATTCAAGATGCTGTTCATCTTAAAATAGTGATCCCTGACTTGTACACCAGGGTGAGAACCTCGGCTGTGATAATGATAAGCATGAAGAAGATTATGATGCTCGCACTGTGCGGTATGAAAGGAACTTCATCCCACACACACTTAAGCTGTGGAACGGACTCCTTGCTATGGTTTTTTCTAGTGACTACAATATAGGGTTCTTCAATAAGGAAATTAGGAGGCTCTTACAGGGTCGGCAGCGGGAGTGTGACAGTCCTGAAGTTCCATTCGAGGGGTATAAAGAGAAGGGTTTGAAGTGATTCAAGTGTGGCTCAATAGCTCAGTTGGAAGCTGGAAGTTGGAAGAGAGAGAGGTTGGATCTGAAAAACAGTACTGTGGTGGATCGCATTCATCACAGTGTATACTGAGTATCCACACCTATTTGGGAATACAGCGTACATGTTATCACGTAAACCTTATAAAACCGTTAGCTTATTATGCTTTGCCAATCTTGCCACTTGCACCACACACTAATAAGAACATAGATTATTAATAAGAAAATACTTGCCACGTTTTGTGACACGTCAACAGTCGGTGAAGACGTCATACGTCACACCAGTATATGTCAGTGTCATGTCATGTCACTGTCAGAATTGGCGGGGAGGCTATAGTGTGTTATGTCTGTGGTCAGAAAAAAAAAAAAAAGTATAATTTAACAATCTTTTTTATTTATTTTGTATTATTTTGTTCTTAAGTTTATTCTGTATACCATAACCAAATATGTAAAAATTGTGCGCTGTGTTTTTAAAATAAAACATTTTTTCTTTCTTTCTTTCTTTCATTCCCCCTGTAAGGGAAATGTCATAGGTTCAACTCTCACTTGAGCGTTTCTTTTTCCCCGATTGATTTCGAATTTTAAAGTTAGCATAATAAATGCTATAAATAATCCTGATGTTGCATACCTACGTCCATAGGCCATGGTAACCACGTTCCATCAGGTGGGTCCGTGTTTATCTGCCACCTAAGTGGTACCTAAGTAATTCTTTCTAAACACTTTCGTAACCAGCTGAACGTAATTAAAAATGTATCCGTTCAGGAATTACAGTAACCAATTCGTTTTGTTGAATATTATTGTACAAAATTAACCAAAGTAGTCATAGATAGCTTCTTTATTTAATTAATTATGTACTCGTAAAATAACTACAAATATACAATTAAATAACGATCTTACCGGTGTGTTTTTGAGTGTTTTGTATATATTGTAACGGCAGTATAAATAATTATTACTCTACGCCACGGTGACAGAAAATGTCGCCACTTTCGATGCTTTAATTCTAAGAAGAAAGAAAAAGGTTAATGGGTGGGCCACTGTACTTCACGTTACTGGTGACATCGACCACGACGTCAAGGCACGTATTGCCGCCGCGTGGGCTAAGTGGCGGGAAATGACTGGCGTCACTTGTGACACTAAAATGCCAGTCAGGCTGAAGGGGCAGGTCTATAAAACAATCATTAGACCTGTCCTCTTAAACGGCTGTGAGGCGTGGCCGCTGTTGGAGCGACACAAGCAGATGATGCGTGTCACGGAGATGAAAATGCTGCGGTGGATGTATGGAGTCACGCGTAAAGATCGCGTGAGGAACTCGCGCATCCGCGGCAGCCTTCATGTCCGTGACATCGCAGATAAAATGCAAGAGAGCCGCCTCCGCTGGTGCGGCCACGTCTTGCGGAAACCGCCCAGCTACGTGGGTAACAAATGCCTGGCAATAGCGCCCCCACCCGGTCCAGGTAGAAGGGGTAGGCCCAATAAGTGCTGGCTTGGCGTCGTGGAGGGTGACATGCGTGAAAACGGTCTCACTACCTTGGACGCCCAAGATCGTGCGAAGTGGAGGAGGAAGAGCCGGAAGGCGGACCCTGAGCTCCGAGGGCACCGTGGCCTCGGATGCAATCAGGACTAACGTCTCTATGTGGATGATGATGATGATGGGTGGGCCACGTAGGGCACCCCCAGAGCCAATGGCCTTCGTTATCATCCAATGGCCTTCGTTGGCTCTTTCTGGGGAAAGATGGGGACGCCAAAGTCCCATTCCCGAAAATTCTATGGCACTGGGTCAGCCGGAGTGTGCGAGGGATATAGGTACCTTTTTTTCGTGCGGAAATCCCCACAGATAACTCCCCCGCCGGAGCTGGAAGGGGAGGTTATGTCGGACTCGAACCGTTTAAAACCCCACGCGGACTGAGGGTCGTAGTGCTAGGCCGGTGGTGAGGTTGTTTTCGATATATCCCTCGCACCTCGGCTGCCACAGGGCCATCCCTTGCGGTCTGGCCCTCCTCGGGGTGAGGGATATACCAGAGGATACCTCAGTCGTGCGGTTTTGGTCGGTTTAAATCCGAAATAATTGCCACACGTAAAGAAATATGGTGTTAAGGCTCTCTGTGCAAATGCTATGCGTTTATGCACGAATTTCGCTACGAAAGGCAGGTTTAATTCAATTCATAGTATCAAAGACCTTACTATGTACTTACATCACTGACCAGACCTTATCAGATGATAATTTCAAATAGCAATACTAAAATCAATACAGTACACCTCGATTTGCCACGGTCAAACAAATCATTGACACAGAAAACAAAAGAATCTGAACTCTATTCACAGAAACTAAGGTTGAAATTCACATGACTTGGATATTATATAACCTTCCAAGTTGATAGAAACGAAGGAATATAGAACTTATTTTTTGAGTAGCAGGGTTGAAATTTGGTAGAGGTTTGAGCTATGTGGGTGGCATAGTTTGCATACAATAAGATTTTTAATAATTAATTTCTGTTTTGAGCCCAAAGCTTATGTTGTATGGGTGTCAGATAAACATGAAGAATGTCTCCTACCTAAGTTAGGGTGTATGGTATGGGGTCACGGAGCAAGAAACTCAAACGTCGGAGGTGGTTCAACGACCTCCGTCCTCCATGAGCGCAGGGCTGAGGGGAGATGGAGCCACCTGTAACCCTAGCAGAAACAAGTCGGAAGTAAAGAGAGTCCGCAACATTTACTGGGGTATAAAAGTATATAGAATTAAATCCATACTAATATTATAAATGCGAAAATAACTCTGTCTGTCTGTCTGTATGTTACGCTTTCACGCCTAAACCATAGAACCGATTTTGATGAATTTTGGTATTGGGGTAAATTAGACCATGAGAAAGGATATAGGCTATGTTTGGGCGCGATAATCGATATCCATGCGGGCAGAGCCGCGGGTAAAAGCTAGTAAAGAATAAAGTTGCCGTGTTGGTTCCCGGTAGACTAGAATAGGACCACCCCAGTTCTTCCCGTGGGTGTCGTAAAAGGCGACTAAGGGATAGGGCTGTTATCCATCCGACAGTAAACATACAGCTCAAGACAAAGGGCCCGCTAGACGGCAATAGGCTCGCCCCCTATTACGTCATGGGATCGAAAATCTTAATTGGCGAAACGTGGGTGCTAGTACACCTCTGCCTACGCTTTCAAGGATTTACAGATGTGAGTATATGGATGGATGGAATAAATAAATATATATTTTACGATATTCTGCACAGCGCTATCTAGTTTAACCGAACGTAAGCATAGCTTGACAAACTTGTTATGGAATCTCGAATGTAAATAAATTTCTTTCTTTGTATATTAGCAACCGATATTACACTCCAACTAAGCTAAATTGCTTGTGCTAGTGATGGACACACGTCGCTAGTGTAATGGCCAGGACTCGAACCCGTGACCTCTACAAACGTTACAAATTTTATAACATACATACATACATAACATAAACTCACACCTGTATTCCCCGAAAGGGTAGGCAGAGGTGCTAGCACCCACATTTCGCCAGTTTATGTTTAGGTCCCAATGTAATAGGTGGCGAGCCTATTGCCATTAACCGGGCACTTATAAACCTGCGATAAATACACACATAACTTCGAAAAGTCATTGGTGTGTGCCATGGTAAACCTGGGATCGAACCCGAGACCTCGTCTCAGCAGTCCATTACCCATACCACTAGGCTATCACTAGGCTAAATAAATGCATAGAAAGACCTAGACCAATGTAAATTTACAAATACATAAATACACATTCACGCATACAAATATTTGCACTGAGCGGGAATCAAACTCATGCCCCCTACATAACAGTCAAATGCTCTACTGCTACTCCAAAGAGACCGTATATCACTGCATAGTATAAAGCAGTCACTTTCCACGTCTGTTCGTCCCTATGTATGCTTATATCTTCAAAACTACACTACGGTTTTCGAAGCGGTTTTTTCAAAAAATAAATTAATTCAAGAGGAAGCTATATTCGAAAAACATTGGAAAAAATGCAGTCGCCCTGTAAGCGAAAGGTCGTGAGTTCGAGTCTCACTTGAGCATTTCATTTTTTCCAATGTTTTTCGAACTTAACAGTTAGCATAATAAATGCTATAAAAAAAAATTCATTCAAAAAAAAAAAAAAAAATTAAGTGCTCAAGTGAGACTCGAACTCACGACCTTTCGCTTACAGGGCGACTGCTCTGCCAACTGAGCTATTGAGCATTGATTCAAGTGGTGCTCAATAGCTCAGTTGGCAGAGCAGTCGCCCTGTAAGCGAAAGGTCGTGAGTTCGAGTCTCACTTGAGCATTTCATTTTTTCCAATGTTTTTCGAACTTAACAGTTAGCATAATAAATGCTATAAAAAATTCATTCAAAAAAAAAAACGGAAGCTATATTATTGTATGTATATGCTTAATATAAAGGGTGCAGCGGGAACGGGATCAGACGACACGCGGGCGGAAAAATTTGGCGGAGCGAAGTTCGCCGGTACAAAAGTAGTAGGTATCTCACGTAACAAATGGAATATCTACCCCATAACAAAACTGAAGTGACTGTAATTAATGGTTTATGGTAGTATGAACGCTCTTGAGCGTAGAGGTCTAAAGTTGTATGGGTCCCATAGGTATATAGGCTCCGTAGGTGCCCCGGTGACCTATTAGTGTCGGGAGGTCACGGTTCTCAAAATAATTAGGAGAATTTGATACTTTTTTTTTTTTTTTTATATTCAGTCCGTCAATTGACTGCACCCCGCTAGATGGCAACAAAGCTGAAGTGCAGTCCAGAAGATACAGACCACCATTCCCGGTGCCATTGGACGTAAAATGGTGGTCCCTAACTTGACGGCCTTGATAGATGCCTTTTCACGCCCCGCTTGAAGAACCCGGGACTGTAAGAGGAGGGAAACACGTATGCGGGCAGAGCATTCCAGCTCTTTATCGTGCGGCAGAGGAAAGAGCCCCCAAACCGTTTAGTGCGAGATGGTATGGATTCCACCGTGATACAGCTAATTGATTCTTTCTAAGGCGAAACGAAGTTTGCCGGGACAGCTAGTTTCATAATAAATTTTCATTATCATTTTTCCAAAATTACTACACTCGATCGAACCCGCGACCTTTCACTCTTGACTCTTTCACCACACGATACACCAAGATGTCACAATCGGAATTCCATAAAGTACTTGCACTCGTCGGCTTGTACAAATGACTCGAGTCAAACCTGCCCTGCCCATCCCACATTCCCGGCCCCAAACGCCGAGTGCTAAGCGAGGTCGCCTCGAGGCCGCGCGTTCGAACTCTCGGCGAGAACTTAACGACTGTAGACTAATTGAATGACTTAGTTATATTACCTTTGGTCGTAGGATATGTTACCGGCATATTATATTGACTCAAATCACCGGGTTTATCCCGGCAGAGAAGAATTTGGACCATCTCTTCCCATACGGTGTCGTACAACGCGAAAGGATAGAGCTGTTTAACATCAGACAAATATGTACAGCCCAGACTCAGCCTCAGATATAGGCTCTAGTCAACAATAGTGCCCGGAATATTATGGCAATAGGCTCACCCCCTATTAGATGGGACAATTATTGGTGAAATGTGGGTGTTAATTCACTTCTGGGGATAAAAGCGTGATTATATATAGGAAACGACTGAAACGAGGCCTTGGCGCGCGTGCACTGGTATGGTATAATATTTGAATGGTGCTATCCTCTTATGACAGTCAAGAAACACCTAATATACCTTCCAGAACCAAACGTTTCAGTAACTCATTCCTATGCCGCACCATTAAGACCTGGAACTCCCTGCCAGCTCACGTGCTTCCTTCTTCCTACAGTCCCGGGTCCTTTAAACGGGGCGTGAAAAGGCATCTGATGAGGCCGTCAAGCTGAGTACCACCATTGTTAACATGGTACATGTTCACGATGGTGACCCTCTTTCTGAGACTTTGCCTTTAGTTTACCATCAGGCGAGGTGAAGTCAAATTGACGTGTCCTTTTATAGAAAAAAATACTGCAGAAAGCCTCTGGCGCAACTGAGAACCATGCCGAGATGTTTATGATGAGAGTTACATAATAAATTTCGGCTTACCTAAAACATCGTAATAAATAAAGCGAATTATGTATCTAAATATAAAACATGGCCGTCGCTATTTCCAGTTTTAATACTATATTTATGACCTCCGGTTGTAGTGACCGAATATCTGGTTAATCTTCAATTTATGGCCTACTATTGACTGGCTACCCGTGGCTTCAACGATACAGGTTTGTTTTTTCACTATATAGGACTTAAAACCCACGTGTTTTACTAATAAAGCAACTACATAAATATACAAAATATTTATAATTACAATTTAATATTTATTTCATAAATGTCTATGTGTGTTTTCGACAAAAAAAACCGTCCAAAAGTCCAAGTGCATGTCAGACTCGCGATTGAAGTGTTCCGTACCATTATCTGTTATGTATTTTTTACCAGACTACGGCGAAGCCAAAAAGAGGCTTATGATTTTGACAGGCTATTTATGTATGTATGTATGTTCATTTGTACCCTCAATTATTTATTAGAACTGGACAAATGAGGTATCGTTACAAGCGGCTTCATCGTCCGATGGTTATAGGCTATATGACGTGTCACTCAATCTTGTGTCGCGCCCTCTAGCGCTCATAAAGTACTGTGTTAAAAAAAATTGTGATAAATATACCGTGTTTGGTATCAAATGAAAGTGCTTAATGAGCACATTTCTAATATATATAAATTATTAGCTTTACCTTGTCCCAAAATAAATTAAATAAAAAATAAAGTTTACAAAACTAAAACCTGACTACTTACCGAAAAATCACGTTCTAAAAAGTGACAAACAAGAAAATATCAAGGATAGCCGTATGCCCTTACTCTAACAAAACAATATATTCTAGGGAAAAGTGGTATACGACCACGGCTATCCTTGATATTTTCTTGTTTGTCACTTTTTAGAACGTGATTTTTCGGTAGTCGGGTTTTTTTACTGTTTTCTACCATCATAACTCATCCAAAAGGTGGCAACAGGCGACTAACGGAAAAATACGGAGAAGATTATCAGTACGAGAGATTTAAAACCCTGTAACAACCAGTCTGGCCAACATGGAAACTGTAAGCCAAAGCCTCCCAATATTAGGATAGGCTTATGTCCATCAGTGGACTTCTTTTTCTTCATTTTATTAGCATTAATCCCAGTCACATTCGAAGCTTTTTTTTAACTTGGAGTCCTAGGTCCGCTCTACTTCGATATTTTCTGTGAAGCGATTGCCATCTGACCCCCACAACCCAAAGGCAATATCGAAGCATTGCAGCTAGACCAGTTGTTGGACTTTTGAAGGCTCCAACTACCCGCAATGACTGCCATAGATGTTCGTATGGCAAGCGGGACCGACGGCTTAACGTGCTCTCCGAGGCACGACCAGACCAATGCAAATACCCATATTCATGCATACAAATATTTGCATTGAGCGAGGATCAAACCCGCGCCTTCTGCGTAGCGGCCGCTAACTACCGCTGTCTCCATCATTGGACTACGATAGATTGATTGATGTTACCATAGCGGTAACAGAAATGCATTACCTATCTACCTATCTACGGTCTGCCTATCACGATTCATGAGGTAATTACAGCCTGGTGAGACAGACACGTGTTCCCTTCTTCCTACAGTCCCGGGTCCTTTAAGCGGGGCGCGAAAAGGCATCTGATGAGGCCGTCAAGCTAAGTGCCACCACTGTTAACATGGTACAAGTTTACGATGGTGACCTCTTTCCGAGACTTTGCCTTTAGCTTAACATCAGGTGAGGAGAAGAAGAAGAATTAACGTGTCCTTTATAAAAAAAAAGACAGGCAGTCGAGACTTAGTAGTATGGTTCCGTTTTTATTAACATTTGGGTACGCAACCCTAATAAGGAATCAATAGGTACATTTTATTCTCCGTACTAAGACTTATTATCAATTTTATCGGATTCTGTCCAAACATGGACGCCCTGAAGTGGGTCGGTGACACTTATTGGAGCTATTTACATTTTAATTAGATCATTTACATTTAATAACAATTTATTAATTTACCATTTTGTTTGTAATAGATTTTTAAAATGTCCAATCTACATTACAGGTATAAATATAAATATTATTACTTATAAAATTTGAAATTGCTTATACATTGAAGATATTATTCGTGTTTAACATAATTGCGCGCGGAACTTTTTTTAATTTTTTGTCTTTTTTCGCCATGGACGCAAGCACTAGTTAAGTACTGAGCGAATTTTGATACATTTTTTATTTAGTAAAACTTCGATTGATTTTGGAGGCCAATTGGTTTTGGAGGTCAGATGGCATTTTCTTCACGGAAAGTATCGAAGTTCAGCTGCATCACAGTCAGGCTGGCAAGCCAACCTGAACTTTTTTTTTTTTTTTTTTTTTATACAGGACTCGTCAATTTGACTTCACCTCGCCTGATGTTAAGCTAAAGGCAAAGTCTCGGAAAGAGGGTCACCATCGTAAACATTTACCATGTTAACAGTGGTGGCACTCAGCTTGACGGCCTCATTAGATGCCTTTTCACGCCCCGCTTAAAGGACCCAGGACTGTAGGAAGAAGGAAACACGTGAACTGGCAGGGAATTCCAGGCCTTAGTGGTGCGGCATAGGAATGAATCACTGAAACGCTTGGTTCTAGCAGGTATACTCTGCACCGTAAATGGATGACATCTTAGCCCTGCACGTGTCGTCCTGTGAAGGAAAGGGGAGGGTGGGACTAATTGGAAGAGCTCGTCAGAACATTCACCATGGTAGAGACGGTAGAAAACTGCCAAAGACGCAACATCTCTACGCATCTGCAAAGGCTCGAGGGTGTTCGTGACCTCAGGATCCCCAATAATGCGGACCGCACGTCGCTGCAACCTGTCGAGAGCATCTAATAAGTACTTTGCGGAGCCGTCCCAGAGATGTGAGCAGTATTCCACGCAGGAACGAATTTGGGTCTTATATAGAAGACACCGCTGCTCCGGCGTGAAAAAACGTCTCACTCTGTTCAGGACTCCGAGTTTACGCGAGGCTGATTTGATGATACTCTCGATATAGTTTTTGTTATTCAGTTTGCAGCGAACATCCATACCGAGGATAGTGAGGTGATCCTGCAGTGGCAGTGGTGTGCTCTGAAGAGTGGGAAGGGGAAGGAAAGGAGATACCTTTGCTGTAAACGCACACGCCTGGGTCTTCTTGGCATTGAACTCGACCAGGTTCCTAGCGCCCCATTGAGAAATGTGGTCCAGGATCCGGTCCAGGTCAGTGACAAGAAGCTGCCTTTTTTCCGCGATATCAGACTGCTTGGCCGCAGGATGTGCGTAATAACTCCCGTGTAAGGTGCTGTCGTCTGCATAGCAGTGAATGTTTCCGTTACAGAGCATGTCATTGATATGCAGAAGAAAGAGAGTGGGAGATAAGACGGAACCCTGCGGCACGCCAGCATTTACCTGCAAGAACTCCGAAGCTCGTCCATCACAAAGGACGCGAATACGGCGCCCCTGCAGGAAGCTTGCAACCCAGTTACACAGTCTAGGAGGCAGGCCGAAGGCTGGTAGCTTGGAAAGAAGCGATTTGTGCCATACCCTATCGAAAGCTTTGGGGGGTATCCGAGGGGATTTCCGCACGAAAAAAAAAAAAAAGGTAGCTTGGAAAGAAGCGATTTGTGCCATACCCTATCGAAAGCTTTGGCGATGTCAAGACTAATTGCCAGTGACTCACCGTGCTTCTCCATAGCCTCACCCCAAAGGTGGGTCATGTACGCCAGAAGATCACCCGTTGACCGTTTCGGTCTGAAACCGTATTGCCGGTCACTAAGCAAGGAGTGATCCTCTAGGTGGCGCATGAGCTGTGTGTTAATTATGTGCTCGAACACCTTGCACAGCACTGAGGTGACGGCTATGGGTCGATAGTTGGCTGGGTCCGAGCGATCCCCCTTCTTGGGGATCGGCTGGACATTCGCCTCCTTCCAAGCCGAAGGCACTGTACCCGAACTGTAGGACAGTCGGTACAGTCGCGTTAGCATAGGAGATGACTCCGCTGCACATTTTTTAAGTACGACCGCTGGAATACCATCAGGACCACTGGCTTTCCGGACATCGAGTGATTGCAGTACTGCACGGACATCGCGTTGCCTGATACGTATATCAGGCATTGCGTGGTCACCAGTGGGCATTGTCCGTGGTTGCATACCACAATCATCGACTCGGGAGTTAGCCGCGAAGAGATTGACCAGCAAATTTGCTTTCTCTTGCGGCTCATGGGCCAGAGATCCATCGGGATTGCTCAGCGGGGGCAGCGAGGGCTGGCAGAAGTTGGCTTGCACGGCTTTGGCCAGTTGCCAGTAGCCACGGCTACCCGTGGGATGCGCCACTAGCTCTTGGCCCAGCCGTGCTATGCGCTGGGCATCCGCTCTAACGCATGCCCTCTTGCAGACCTTTGTGGCTCTGTTGTACGCCGCCTTGAAGTGACCCACGTTGGGATCGCGCGTGGCGCGCGCCCGCACCCAGGCGCGGTACGCAAACTGTTTATGCTCAACAGCCTCCGCGCACTCGCACCCGAACCACGGACGCGCTCCGCGGACTCCGGTGACATCGGTGTATGGGATATAGTATTCCATACCTAGACCGATCTCACCGGCGACGGCAGTAGCGCTCTCAGATGGGTTCTTACCCTCAAAGCAGCGTTCAACCCACGGGATGGACGCATAATAGTCGCGCAATCCATCCCAGTCCGCTGACGAGTAGTGCCATAGACGCCTCTTCCCCTGCACGGGTCGTGGGGGCGCTACAATGGGCACGGTGGAGCGGACCAGACAGTGGTCGGAGTTACCTAAAGCAGCACTCACCGAGACACTGTACTGGTCCGGGCGACTCGTCAACAGAAGGTCTAGCAGAGAGGGCTCTAGGCCGGACTCTCTTGGTATCCTCGTGACCTTGTGCACCAATTGAGTCAAGTCATGCGCCAGGGCAAATGCGTGAGTGGCTCTTCCCGCATGGTTTGTTATGGCGGAGCCCAACCAGATCTTGTGGTGGGCGTTAAAGTCCCCCAAAAACACCAATTCGGCGTTCGGAAACCGCTCCTGCGCATCATCTGCCGCCTGACTCAGGTATTCAAAGAGTCGAGTTACCTCTGCATCTCCCGTATGGGAGCGGTAAAGGCACACATAGATCTGACTCGCGGAGCCATGGTCTACGTGTACCCACAGGATGGAGAAGGATGGGTCCTCTAGACAGCGCAAACGGCGACAGCAAATATCCGCCCTAACAAACACGCACACCCCGGCTTTTGCTCGGAAATTTTCCTCGATAACATAGCCGGGGTAAAGCAGGTAGGTCGTGTCGTCAGGGCGGCGTATTTGTGTCTCCGTCAGAAACAGCATTGCTGGTTTCGCCGTCTCCAGGTGATGGTGGACGGCGTTGAGGTTTGTATGGAGCCCACAGATGTTCGTGGACTCCACCTCAAATAGTCGTGTTGTGGGAGACTCCTTAGCCGCTGTTCTGACTCTATCTTTTTGGTGCGCTGTCATGGTAAATGGAAAGGAATGGATGGGAAGGCGTGAAAAAGAGGTGATTGTCGCATGAATACATGGGACATTAGTTTTGTCTATGATTGTGACGGCATGACGAGAGCCGACGCGCCGAACGGAAGGGCCCCCGTACCCCCCCGAATATGGTCGCCGGGCTCCCTTCCGGTCGCCAACCGGCACGACGAGCCATATCGGGATTATGCGCGACCTGGTGGGGCAGCCTTCCAGGGTGGTTAGTCCCAGTTGGGCCCCTGTACTATGCCGCGGGCGGCCAGCGGCACCACCGTTTCTACAGGTCTCCCTATTCGGCGCGGCGCCCCGCGTCACACCCCACTAGACTACGCCAAAACCCACCGGTCCCACTAGTGCTGCGACTACCATCACCTCGGCCCGGCTATGCACTTGCTGATCCCTGAACGCAATCCAACCGAAATTGGATTACTATGGAGGGTTTTTCGCACTTGTGCACGGTGGTACCAACCCGGTCGAAATTAGTGACAAATTTGTGCCATCAAATTTCTACCACCAGTAAGAACTTGGTTGGGAAAAGACTCAGAAAATGTTGTTGGAGGACTCAGAAAATGAGAATACCTATAGAGTAATGCGATAACCCTGCTCAATTTTTATCGTATAAGTGTCCAACACTTGCAAAAATAATGCATACGACTATTAACAACACGTTCTACAATAAAAGAAATAACTACATACAATAAAAGAAATAACACAAGTTGTAACAAAACAAAAATAGTCACCGTGATCTCCAACCATTCTAATAGGTAACATAAAGAAATAACGAAAACTAAATTAATCTTTTACATTTCCTTCCTATATATTTAGTAGAGCATATCATATTGCAAAAAGCGTATCATTACATTTGAAAGTTATCATAGCGCCTGATAAAAAAGTTGCAGCAATGTCGCTGTTACACATGTTGTGACATTGCTATTATATATTTCGCAGGCGCTAGTGACATTTCACGCACAGTTTTTCTGTAGGCGTTTCAATACTCTTTTTATTTTAATTTATAGAGTTGTAAATTACAGTGGCGTAATAATGAGTTAATTGATTACTTGATTAGTTAACTACTTTCTTAGTTAGAATTCAATCAATGTAGTTTTTTTAGCAACTACAAAAAAATAACGCAGTTTGCAATCACTCAGGAGCTTTTTGTATTGTGGTAGGAAATGTAATCTAATCAATTACTTTTGGAAAAAAATGGTTGCTTAGACGATTTGAACATGTAGAGAGGATGGATGAAAGTTGAACAGATACTTATAAATATAAGGCTAGGATGAATGGGCAACCCGGTAGGTAAGGATCGGACTAAGTATACATACTTCTATCCCGTATCCTGGTTACGTGTAAAGTTTACCTATACTTTGGAGCCCGGGCTTACTCTTCCTTTCCATAATTTTGGTTTGGTATAGTTTTTAAGGGCGTTTTTACCCTCTAAACCCCAAGAAAAATCCTCATTGCCTTGCAGATAAGGTTTACTTGGTCCTTATGGTTAGAACTAAGTAATAATAACTAATAAGAGTAACTCCATCCATCCATATACTCACGTCTGTAAATCCCCGAAGGGGTAGGCAGAGGTGTATTAGCACCCACGTTTCGCCAATTATGATTTTCCGTCCTATGATGTAATAGGGTGCGAGCTTATTGCCGTCTAGCGGGCCCTTTGTCTTGAGCTGTATGTTTACTGTCGGATGGAGAGCAGCCCTATCCCTTAGTCGCCTTTTACGACACTCACAGGAAGAGCTGGGGTGGTCCTATTCTACTCTAAAGGGAACCTAAACGGCATTATTTGTAATTTGCTCTGTGAACTTCATACGGACTCATACAACCTACCTACTGCGGCGGCGCGGCGGCGCAAAGTGCACCTCCCCGTACCCTACTAGATGGGGACACCGAGGACCCCACAACCCGAAGGGGACCATCACGAAAGAGATGGTCCTGGGTCTGCCGGGGTGCGAGAGATATGCTTTCGGCAATCTCACCTCCGGCAACCAAGGACCCAAGACTGCGTGCGTTTTAGTCGGTGCGAGTCCGATATAACCGCTTCCACCAGCTCCGTTTTGGTGGGGATTTTGCGCACGATAAAAAAAATACAACCTACCTACATTGTACCTACACATAAACTTAAAAAAAAACACTTCCAAAAAGTTGAAAATAAATGGAGTTTGCCTTTTAACTTTAACGGTTGCCATGTCGGGGGACCCTAATTGGTTAAGCACTCCGTTACATTATCGGAACAATTCAAGGTCCCCCGACATGGCAACCGTTAAAGTTAAAAGGCAAACTCCATTTATTTTCAACTTTTTGGAAGTGTTTTTTGTGCCGGGGGTTTTTTAAATTTTTAATTTAATTTTTATTTTATACTTTTTAAAGTGATCTACTAGTCAAGCTCTTTCATTTGATACCCATATTGAGGGAGTTATGAAGAAATTCGTATTCCGATATGTTGTGGCGGCGGCCATCTTGGACCGATTTTTTCCAAACATAGCTAAGAACACTCCCGACTAATATACCTTTCAAACAAAAAAAACTACATCCAAATCGGTTCATCCGTTTGGGTGCTACGATGCCACAGACAGACACACACACACACACACACACACACACACACACACACACACACACACACACACACACACACAGACACGTCAAACTTATAACACCCCGTCGTTTTTGCGTCGGGGGTTAATAAAAATAAACTTGCCAAGTAATAAGTTGTCTACATAATATTTCATACAGTAAGAACTCGACTAATTAAAATTACTCGTCCAAAAAGGTTGTCTAGATGCTATCTCCATTACCTGTTAATTATTATTTTAATAACAAGCGTGTGCCCGATACTCGTTACGTAAATACCTACACACATAAGATGTCGGAGTATTGATCAATATCTGTAATACATACATTACATGATCATTATTAATTTATTTTGAGTTCATTTTTTATTGCCCGACTAGCCACAAAAGGAGTGTAATGGTTTTATGGTTCATGTAAGTATGTATGTTAGTATGTTTATTAAGCCAGTTGGGGTCGGCTTTGCAGTGTAACTGTGCCACTGAACTTCGATATTTTCCGTGAACGACTGCCATTTGACCTCCAGAACGGCTACTGAGGCCATTCATTCCTATGCCGCACCATTAAGACCTGGAACTCCCTGCCAGCTCACGTGTTTCCTTCTTCCTACAGTCCCGGGTCCTTTAAGCGGGGCGTGAAAAGGCTTTCAATGAGGCCGTCAAGCTGAGTGCCAACATTGTTAACATGGTACATGTTTACGATGGTGACCCTCTTTCCCAAACTTTGCGTTTAGCTTACCATCAGGCGAGGTGAAATCAAATTGAAGTGTCCTTTATAAGAAAAGACTAGATCTTACAGCCATGTAAAGCAATTCAAATAACCTCCATTTCAAATGCGGTAGCCTAGTGGTATGGGTAATGAACTGCTGAGACGAGGTCTCGGGTTCGATCCCAGGTTTACCATGGCACACACCAATGACTTTTCGATGCTTTTCGAAGTTATGTCTGTATTTATCGCAGGTTTATAAGTGCCCGGTTAATGGCAATAGGCTCGCCACCTATTACATTGGGACCTAAACATAAACTGGCGAAATGTGGGTGCTAGCACCTCTGCCTACCCCTTCGGGGAATACAGGCATGAATTTTATGTTATGTTTATGTCCATTTCAAAATTCGGGGGTAAGTAAACAACTGCATTCAGCGCACCAACTCTGAATCGTAAAAATACTCGATCTATTTCTTCCAATGTTGGAATGCTTTGGTCTCCTCTGTTTCCACGATGCTCAAACGTGGGTTTTCAGTTTTCTTTCCCTCACAGTGATATAATCTTGCGAGGGAAATGCTTTCGGCAATCTCACCTCCGGCAACCAAGGACCCAAGACGGCGAGCGTTTTAGTCGGTTCGAGTCCGACATAACCGCCTCCACCGGCTCCGTGGGGGTGGTATCCGTGGGGATTTTGCGCACTATAAAAAAAACAGTGATATAATCTGCGTATGTTTCCGTTAGTAGCCTCTTACGACACCCTTCAGATGAAATGGGATGATTCTTTCTTCGTCTCCACACGAAATTTAACTTGACAGCCTCTGTGGCGTGGCGTTAGTGAACGCGATTGCCACGAAGGAGGCGCGGGTTCGATCCCCGCACAATGCAAATATTTGTATGCATGAATATGGCTTTTTGCATTAGTCTGGGTGTTTCTATTTATAATATTTATGTATTTACAAAAAAAAAGTATCTAATTATGTTTAGCCGCATTCTAGATTCCATAACACAAGCTAGTTAAGCTTACCATGGGTCTAGAGGGTCATTCATCAACTCGCGGGCAATAAACTTGCGGGAAACCGCGGGTTGGCATTTTTGAATTTTATTTTATTTTGCAGTCGTCAACTCGCGTGAATATTAAAGTACAGTCAGAAAAATGGATCGAAACCAAAAATTTAATGTAGAATCAACTTTAATACTCGCGCATTTATACACCCGCATTGGTTAAAGTAACTGTTTACTTTTTTTACATTAATTTATCTTAGATTTCGATATAGACGTGCAAAATGAGGTGAGGGGGAGACGGCCATTGATGCATAAAACACGCTATTTATTATGGTTATGATGTTGTATGATGTATGATGTGTTATGGTTATATGAATGAAACGTCGTAGGAATATCGTCTTTTTCTTGTGGGGATTAAATTTTATTGTAGGATAAGACAAAGTAGATTTTAAGCTAATGAAAAATAAGCTTAAATATTGATAAGACCAAAATAGGATAAAACTAGGGGTAAAAAGTAATAGTGCAGTTAATTTTTAAGATTTCGTGTAGTAAAAATGTGGAAGTTTTTTTGTGTTTTTATGTATTGTGAAGATAAGTTTATATTTATTATATCACAGTGGCAGACAAGCGCAGGGCCTTTTTTTATCGTGCGAAAAATCCCCACGGAGCCGGTGGAGGCGGTTATGTCGGACTCGAACTGACCAAAACGCACGCCGTCTTGGGTCCTTGGTTGCTGGAGGTGAGATTGCTGAAAGCATATCTTTCGCACCCCGGCAGACCCAAGACCATCTCATTCAAGATGGCCCCCTTCGGGTTGTGGGGACCTTAGTGTCCCCATCTAGCCCCGGGTACGGGGAGGCGCACTTTGCGCCGCTGCCGCGGCCTGCTTCTGCTAGGGCGACAGGCGGCTCCACCGGTCACCCCCAGGCCAGCGCTCATGGAGGACGGAAATCGTTATGCGACCTCCGACGTCCGGTTCGCCTTCGCTCTTCGCGGGCTTCCCGGGCCCAGAGTCTAGTCCGGACCCGACCGACCGCCTCCTTCTCAAGCATTACTTGCTCGCAGAAGGAGGCGGCCGCATCGCAAGCGTTCGCACATCGTACCATCGCTGTGAGCAATGTGGCGAGTGTGAGGAGTCCCACCCCCAGAGCTGCCACTAGGACCCGCCTCGGCGTGTCCCACGCCGAGCATTCGGTCAGCGTGTGCAGCTCTGTGTCCTCGCTCGCATCACTGTGATGGCACTCGGAGGTCGGCTCCTTCCGGATCCGACACAGGTAACTCCGTTAATCACCTGCGTCAGCCGGTACGAGAAGCTGCCGTGTGGCCTCTCTTGCTATTCCTCTATGATGGGTCTTATCGCCGATATTACGGCATGCCCTGCGCTTGGTCATCTAAGTCGTAGCTCCCACTCAGCTACCATATCCCGGTGGAGCTGGGACCTCACGGCCTGAGTTTTTTCAGGCTCGGGTTCCCGTCCCTGCTCCCGCGCCTCCTTTCGATACCGATATAGCACCGAAAGGGCTCTCGCAGCCGGGTTCCACGGTAGGGATCCGGCAAGGAGATTCGCCGCCTCCAAGGATATCGTGCGGTACCCCCTAATGGCCCTGTTGGCCATTGCACGCTGCGGCCCAGCCAGCAGACGCGCATTGTAGACTGACCGCACAACTCCCGCATATAGTCTCCTGTGGGAGTCATCCGGCCCCGTCATGTTGGGCGGCAGCCGCCCCAAAGCGGCAGCTGTGTTGTTCAATTTGGGGGCCAGTCGTCGGAAATGCTCGCCGAAGTTCCACCGGCCGTCGAGCACGAGCCAGGCTATTTCATCTGTCTCCCACTATGAGGCTGGAATCCTCCGGTGGCATGCTTCGAAGCCCATGAAAGAACATGGCTTCGGTTTTATGCAGAACCACCTCAAGACCCAGCCGCCGTATCCGCTCCACGACTTGGGCACCGTGGCCGTGGCCTTCAGGGTCACTTCACCGTATGAAGCCCCGCATGCCGTCACCAGCGTGTCGTCCGCATAACACGTGACGGCGGCACCGTCCGCGAGCTCACCGCAAAGCACCCAGGCGTAACCGATGTTCCACAATAGCGGTCCCAGGACCGATCCCTGCGGAACACCACACGACATCTCTCGCCGACCAAGCCCGGTCGAAGCGCAGGGCCTGCCTGATAGAACATGTTTATAATTATTTTACATTTTGCTTAGTTATAATACCTATACAAATAAATAAAATTGGAGTGTCTGTTTATAACGTTAAAATAATAGCTTTTTAACTGGAAGTGTAAAGCCGCCTGTCGGATAGACAGAGTTACTTTCGGATTTATAATACCTATAAATCACTACGGATACAAGATAAAATAACAATTCAGGGTCGCTTTTTGGAAATTGACAATCTGTCGGTCTGATATTCTATTTGTTTGCTAAGTAAAGTAACATAGTCGATTTTGAGAGGATTTTTATTGTGATTAGTTGAAAGGTAATTCTTGTAACAAAAATCTGTTCAAAATCCCGATCTAATCTCCCAAATGTCTACAATGGTATTCTCGTTACACACTTTTAAAGATCGAACGTTGACTGTAATGTTATTATATTGAACTAACATTTGAAAATGTGCAAATCGATAAAAAAATGGAACCTTTGTAACTGATCTATTAAATAATATAATCGATTACATAATATTTAAAGATGGATTTTTCTGATTCGAACGTGCGGGGTGAGGAAATGAAATGTGCGCGGGGGTTTGAGCTTCCATTCTGTACGCTAGTACTATTACCTATTCTGTGATATTACTTTGATCCTTTTTCGCAGTATGTGCATACCACGACAGTCACTCGCTTTTCTTTTTCATTCCTTGATACCACTTACAAACTTCTTCTATTATACTATATTCTATAACATAACCTAAAATATCTTATAAAGTATCTACCTTTTAAATAGGTACCAAACTATATTAAATTTATTACAAAGTTTTCGTAACTGACTGTACACAAATACGTCAATTTTGTCAATCGCGCGAGTTGACGACAGGAAAATAATCAAAAATTGAAAGTTGCCAACTCGCGGTTTCCCGCAAGTTTATTGCCCGCGAGTTGATGAATGACTCGGTCTAGATAGCGTTGTGTATAAAGTTGTGGAATATTTATTTATTTATTTAGATTTATTTATATATTGGTAAAGACGGGTATAAAGAGAAGGAAAATTTGAAATGAATCAAGTGTGGCTCAATAGCTCAGTTGGAAGAGCATTCCCCCTGTAAGGGAAAGGTCGTGAATTCGAGTCTCACTTGAGCGTTTCATTTTTTCCGATGTTTTTCGAACTTACAGTTAGCATTAAAAATGCTACAAAAAATTCAGTCAAATATTTATTTTGAGGTACATAACCCCAATTTTTCGACAGTTGTACTACCAGAAGTAATAACCACGATACTCCCACCACTGACCGTAGCCGGCACTCTCATTAGGCGCGAGCACAATGCGCGCGCGCAGTCCCGTTACGGTTGATAGATCGTCTGTACTCCGCAGTGTTCGCCAACCAGTCTCTGATCGCTTCCGTATACAAGCGCATCCTGTTAAGGCGAAGATCTACTTGCATAACCTTTGTACAGCCTTAAACAAATATTCAACACTAGCTTTTGCCCGCGGCTCCACCCGCGTGGATGTCGGTTATCGCGACCAAACATAGCCTATGTCCTTTCTCAAGGTCTAATCTACCCCTATACCAGACATTTCCATCGCCATCAAGCCCCAGATGAAATATCTGGGACTCGTTCTCGACGGCCGGTGGAACTTCGGGGAGCATCTCCGAAGACTGGCCCCTACATTGAAGGACACAGCTGCCGCCTTGGGGCGCCTGCTGCCCAACATGAGGGGGCCGGATGACTCCTGCAGGAGACTCTACGCGGGAGTCGTGCGGTCTATGGCCCTATATAGGTGCCCAATATGGGCGGACACCCTGACGGTCCACAATGCGCGTCTGCTGCGTGGGCCGCAGCTTGCAATGGCCAGCAGGGCCATTAGGGGGTACCGCACGATATCTCTGGAGGCGGCGAGTCTCCTTGCCGGATCCCTACCGTGGAACCTGGATGCGAGAGCCCTTTCGATGCTATATCGGTATCGAAAGGAGGCGCGGGAGCAGGGATGGGAACCCGAGCCTGATGAAATTCGGGCCGTGAGGTCTCAGCTCCACAGGGACATGGTAGCGGAATGGGAGCTACGATTTGGGCGACCAAGCGCAGGGCACGCCGTAATAGCGGCGGTAAGACCCATCATGGAGGAGTGGCTAGAGAGGCCACACGGCAGCCTCTCGTACCGGCTGACGCAGGTGATCACCGGACACGGGTGTTTCGGGAGTTACCTGTGTCGGATCCGGAAGGAGCCAACGTCCGAGTGCCATCACTGTGATGCGAGCGAGGACACGGAGCTGCACACGCTGACCGAGTGCCCGGCGTGGCACACCGAGGCGGGTCCTAGTGGCGGCTCTGGGGGTGGGAGTCCTCACACTCGCCACGTTGCTCACAGCGATGGTAAGATGCGCGAACGCTTGGGGTGCGGCTGTCTCCTTCTGCGAGCAAGTAATGCTCGAGAAGGAGGCGGCTGGTCGGGTCCGGACCAGACTTCGGGCCCGGGAAGCCCGCGCAGAGCGAAGACGAACCGGACGTCGGAGGTCGCAGAACGACCTCCGTCCTCCATGAGCGCTGGCCTGGGGGTGACCGGTGGAGCCGCCTGTCACCCTAGCAGAAGCAGGCCGCGGTGGCGGCGCAAAATGCGCCTCCCCGTAACCGGGGCTAGATGGGGACACTGTGGTCCCCACAACCCGAAGGGGTCCTGGGTCTGCCGGGGTGCGAGAGATATGCTTTTGGCAATCTCACCTCCGACAACCAAGGACCCAAGACGGCGTGCGTTTTAGTCGGTTCGAGTCCGACATAACCGCCTCCACCGGCTCCGTGGGGTGGTATCCGTGGGGATTTTTCGCACGATAAAAAAAAAACCCCTATACCAAATTTCATTAAAATCGGTTCAGTGGTTTAGGCGTGAAAGCGTAACATACAGACAGACAGACAGACAAACAGACAGACAGACAGAGTTGCTTTCGCATTTATAATATTAGTATGGATTTACAAAAACTCGAAATACATCGAAACTAAGATGAACTCTAGTGGCATTTGAACAGGTGATTCAGGTGTGACTCAATAGCTCAGTTGGAGGAGCATTCCCCTTGTAAGGGAAAGGTCGTGGGTTCAAGTCCTACTTGAGTTCTTCTTTTTTCCGATGTATTTCTAATTTAAAAGCATAATCAATGCTATAAAAATTTCATTCAAATATTTGGGCGGAGTCATCAAAAATCAATGTTTAAAATGGTTGATAAATCATTCACTGGTTCCAATAGTTCCTTAGAAAGTTGGTAGATGGCTCCACCGTTGCTCTTAAAGACGGATATAATGAGAAGGGAAATTTGAAGTGATTCAAGTGTGACTCAATAGCTCAGTTGGAAGAGCATTCCCCCTGTAAGGGAAAGGTCGTGGGTTCAAGTCCCACTTGTGTTCTTCTTTTTCTGGATATATTTCGAACTAGCTTTTGCCCGCGGCTCCGCGGGCGTGAATGTCGGTTATCGCGACAAAACAGAGCCTATGTCCTTTCTCAAGGTCTAATCTACCCCTATACAAAATTTCATCAAAATCGGTTCAGTGGTTTAGGCGTGAAAGCGTAACATACAGACAGACAGACAGAGTTACTTTCGCATTTATAATATATGTATGGATATGGATTTAAAAGTTAGCATAATAAATGCTATAAAAATTTCATTCAAATTAACAAAAACCTTTTAAAAATACAAAACCCGACTGTTGCTAAAAATATTGAAACAAGATTGATAGGGCAGCAGACGGAACTGATTAATTTTCATTCGGTTTATGTTTCGCAAAGTGTACAGGCTATAAAACATACTTAAAACATTACCCTCGCTAGTGCTGTCGGGTAAAAATGATATCAAACTATACCATCCTTCATTCCTGAGACTTTGCCTTCAGCTTACCATGAGGCGAGGTGACATGACGTGCCCCATATAAAACTACATTCAAATTAACATACGCCATAATGATCTATTGATGAAAACTATTATTTTTATTATTTCTTGCATTAGTCCGGCCGGCTGCCTGCTCTGTTCATTTGCCTCGTGGCCATAGACTGTCCGGCCAAAATCTGCCGGCACTGACCGGAATCGGCCACACACTATTTTTTTTTTTCTAAGAAACGACTATACAATCTGAGTGTATAATCAATTTTAGAGATTTTTTATATGTTTTAGTAAGTTTTGACACAACATAGTTAGCATCAATCATCATCATCATCCACATAAAGACGTTAGTCCTGATTGCATCCGAGGCCACGGTGCCCTCGGAGCTCAGGGTCCGCCTTCCGGCTCTTCTTCCTCCACTTCGCACGATCTTTTTTGAATTTTTTATAGCATTTACTATGCTAACTTTTAAGTTCGAAAAACATCGGAAAAAATTAAACGCTCAAGTGAGACTTGAACTCACGACCTATCCCTTTTTTGACGACTCTTTTGTTTTTGTTTCAGGTATGTATCAAAGTCAACTTTAAGCTTTACTGCCTGCTAGCAGGGGACGCCGCGGCCGGACGGGTGATCTGCCCTCTAGCGTATAGCCATTTCACCCATAACTTTAAGCCTCACGTAAGTGTATAAGTGTAGAATTAAGCACATGAAGACCACCAACCCTAAAAGGCTTTTTTTCTTAGGGTTTGGGGTTAGACCGCAAATCATAACACGATAGAATTCATTAACTTTTAATTATGTACATCTGATGTACAAAGTGGAAAGATACTGTTTGGTGTACCTTCCAAAAAATTGTATATTATTTAACTGTAATCTAGAACTCATAACATTTACAAGCTATGGCACATACGCAGCACATAATATGGCACTGTATAAATCCATACTTCCATACTAATATTATAAATGCGAAAGTAACTCTGTCTGTCTGTCTGGTTATCGCGACCAAACATAGCCTATGTCCTTCCTCAAGGTATAATTTACTTCCATACCAAATTTAATCAAAATCAATTCAGTGGTTTAGGGCGTGAAAGCGTAACATACAGACAGACAGACAGACAAACAGAGTTACTTTCGCATGTATAACATTAGTATGGATATCTCTGTCATTCCACCTATCCACCTTTTGAACAATCTGTCACGCTAAAGAAAGTAATTGAACTTAATTGACTTAAGAAATGTATATAATGAATGTTGCCAAAGATATTAAATACACCTATTAACTAATTTCGCAAATAAATCCCGAATAGGTAAATACGTTTCCACATTTGCCAATAAATTTCCAAATATTGCAATTGCACAATAAAATTGATCAGAAACTCAAACTGTGCCTTAACGATCGGCGCAAGCGCATACCAGCGATCTAGCCGCGCGCATTCTCTCGTTGGACGCGCTACGGTGTACACGTGCCGGCGACTAATTCGAAAATCGAAATAAAAGTGTAGTGCAGTGAGTGATGTGTGAAAAAATGTGGTTTTCGATTTTGTTTTTCAATTAGTGATTTTATGCATCACTGACATGAAGACTATCGATATTTTGGAGGTATTTAATATTGACATATTTTATTATAATTTAATTTCACGCCTAGTTGATTCAGTTAAGCTGAGTGTTCCGCTGTTAAATTATGCAGGCAGTAGTTACGGGTTCGATTCCTGGCCATTATAATCCTAAAGTGAATCTACTAATACAAAATATTTAACTTAGCTTTAGAGGTTAAGAAAATGTGAAGCCCTAGGGTCGCTTGACTCATAGATCTAATAGGCACTACAAAAGAGGTCCAATAGAGTATTTTTTATTTCATTTAATTTTGAAGGTCCAGTGGGCACTGAAAAAGAGGTCGAGTGGGCACATTAATTATTATATTTTGAAGGAGGTCCAGTGGGACTTAAAAGTGAGGTCCAGTGGGTACTTTTGTAAGAGGGTAGGATCTTGGAGGTCGAGCGGGTACGTAGCCTATCCGATAGCTAACCGTAGAGCCTGAAATTGAAAAATTTTGAATGAATTTTACAGCACTAAGTCTGCTACTATAAACTAACACCGATTTTCTTACGAACTATCGGAACCAATGAATTATGTTACAATCATTTTGAATACTCCACCGTCACCTTACAGATGGATAGAAATAGCAGGGAAATTTTAATCACATCGGGCGTGTCTCGGTAGCCGAGCTGGTCAAGGCATTTCCCCTGTAAGGGAACAATCGCGGGTTCGAGTCCCCCCCCCTCCCCCCCGAGAAGTTTCATTTTTCCCTATGTATTCGAATTGTGAAGTTTTCTGAAATATTCCTATTTTCTTTCTTTTATTTTTCACTGTTGTGGTTATTCCAAGCGACTATAATTTTGGGGTTCTATAAGAAGGGCATTTTATGGTTCTTTCGCGGTCGACAGTGTGACGTCTCTGTTGTTACACACGTCGGTAGGCCACGGTAACTGCTTTCTATAAAGTGGTTCGTGTGTTTGTCTGCCACCTAAGTGATGAAGTCCGTAGCTTAGTGGTTAAAGAGTCGGCCTTACGATCGAGAGGTCCCGGGTTCGAATTCTGGCTGGCACTACCGACGTGAACCCACTCATAGCACAAGCCATTTAGCTTAGCTGGAGGAGTTAGGGGGAAAATTATTAATTTCGGTTCTAAACTACATACTTGGTATTAGAAATGTCATAAAAAGATCTACCCGCGTGGATGTCGGTTATTGCGACCAAACATAGTCCTTTGTCAAGATCTAATCTATATCTATACTAAATTTCATGAACTCAGTTCAGTAGTTTGAAAGGGTAACAAAGAGACAGACAGAGTTACTTTCGCATTTATAATATTAGTAGGTATAGTAGTGTGGATAAAAACATGCCCGAAGTTTCTCTTAAATAGATGTACCGACTTGTTTTTACTTTACAATCTATGTGACTGATTTTTTTAAAGCATTTTCAATGCTTACTTTAAAGTTCGAAAAACATCGGAAAAAATGAAACGCTCAAGTGAGACTTGAACTCGCGACCTTTCCCTTACAGGAGGAATGCTCTTCCAACAGAGCTATTGAGCCACACCTGATTCATTTCAAATTTTCCTTCTCTTTGTATCCGTCTTAAAGGGCGACGGTGGTACCATCTACCAACATTCTTACGAACTGTTGGAAACAATGAATGATTTTTCAACCATTTTTAAACATTGAAATTTGATGATTCCGCCCGAATATTTGACTGATTTTTTATAGCATTTTTAACGCCAACTTTAAAGTTCGAAAAACTACGGAAAAAATTAAACGCTTAAGTGAAACTTGAACTCACGACCTTTACAATCTAATTATGTTTTATCTACTAACTTATCAACCATACATCACTGCTAGATGGGCATCTCAAGAAATAGTGTTGATCTTGAGATATATCTCAAAACCACGTTTCACGTTATCATTTTAACTTGAAATTAGTGGATTTATAATTAAACTAGCTTTTGCCCGCGGCTCCGCCCGCGTGGATGTCGGTTATCGCGACCAAACATAGCCTATGTCCTTTCTCAAGGTCTAATCTACCCCTATACCAAATTTCATCAAAATCGGTTCAGTGGTTTAGGCGTGAAAGCGTAACATACAGACAGACAGACAGACAGAGTTACTTTCGCATTTATAATATTCTTTGAAGAATAGCAACAGCCTCCGTGGCTATTACGCAGGAAGCGCGGGTTCGATCCCCACTCAATGCAAATATTTGTATGCATGAATATGGTTTATTATTTGCATTGGTGTGGTCGTGCCTCGGAGAGCACGTTAAGCCGTCGGTCCCGGTTGCCATACGAACATCTATGGCAGTCGTTACGGGTAGTTGGAGCCCTCAAAATTCCAACAACTGGTCTAGCTGCAATGCTTCGATATCGCCTTTGGGTTGTGGAGCTCAGATGGCAATCGCTTCACAGAAAATATCGTAGTTTATCCAAATCAGCAGTTAGACTGGTAAAGCGGTCCCCAGACTCCAAGCTGAAAGCTTCGGATGCGACTGGGATTAACGATAAGATGAATAAAAACATGTTCTTTAGAGAATAGAGGGATGTAAGTTGTGTTCAAAATTCAAAATCAAAAATAGTTTTATTCTGCATAGACCATTAAATCGGCACTTAATCGAAACGTTAACATAAAGTAAATACGTTTTGTGACACGTCAACGGTCGGTGGAGACGTCATACGTCACACCATTATGTCAGTGTCATGTCACTGTCAGGATTGGCGGGGAGGCTATAGTGTGTTATGTCTGTGGTCAGAAAAAAAAAAAGTATAATTTAACGATCTTTTTATATATTTTGTATTATTTTATTCTTAAGTTTATTCTGTATACCTAACCAAATATGTAAAAATTGTGCGCTGTGTTTTTAAAATAAAACATTTTTTCTTTCTTTCTTTCTTTTTCTATATTAAATACTAACTAATACTAGTAAATGGACCACCGCCGGTTCGAAACGCGGCCCAGACCTGAGAAGACTCCGGCAGGAAACTCAGCGGGATTTTTTTTTTTTACAAAACATTTACTTACTTAGCCTAAAACTTATGGTCTAGATACAATGTTTTGCTTGAGTAGCATAGCTGAGCGAACAGCTCATTTCCAAGCTTGTTTATCGTTTAAATATTCTTGGATTTTATAATAGCCTTTCTGGCACAGTTTGCTCTTTACTGTATTTTTAAATTTATTAACAGGTAAATCTCTGATTTCATTAGGAAGCTGTTAAAAAAGCGTATACAGTTGCCCTGGAAAGAATTACTCATTTTAAAACTGTGTAATGTACGATACATCCTCTATGGCGTAGTAGTAGAGCTTTTGACTGCATAGTGAGAGTTCGTAGGTTCGGTCCTACGAACACACGAACACGACCCGAGGTTATTAAGGGCCGAGTCCTACCTCACGTCCATATCGTGTAATAACATAAAACTCATTGGTTAAAAAAGAAAAACTAATTGTCAGCACGTTTGTGCCGTGGAAAGTGCAAAACATAAACACGTAACATAGCTACGCTTTCAGCAGTTAATGTCAATTTTCTTTTATTGGCGACTTTGTGAAAGTCTACGTCTCGACGAATGGGAGGTTATTGCTGGAACCTGGTGGTATGAAAGAAAGTCTATAAATGTATCGGTTTTGTCATCCATATACTAATATTGTAATTGTATAAGATTAATTATTGTGGTCTATCATCATTGTATTGGGTGATGACCTGTAAGGACGGTAGTATGATGAATAAATAAATAAATAAATAAAAAATGCGAAAGTAACTCTCTGTCTATCTGTCTGCCTGTATGTTACGCTTTCACACCTAAACCACTAAACCAATTTTGGATGAAATTTGGTATAGGGGAAGATTAGACCTTAAGAAAGGACATAGGTTATGTTTGGTCGCGATAACCGACATCCACGCGGGCGGAGCCGCGGGCAAAAGCAAGTGATTTTATATATTTGGGTCATGAAAGTAATACTTATGAATTATAATAAAATTAAAATAATAAAAAAGCTGTTTATCATCAGATAGATACCTATATGGTATGGGTCGAGTCAACAATAGTACCCGGAATACGGCAATAGGCTCACCCCATATTACGTGGGACCGAATACTATGATTGGTGAAATGTGGGTGTTAATTCACCTCTGTATAACCCGCCGGGGATAAAGGCGTGATTATAATTATGTATTGAAATAGTTGTATAGTAGGCTAGGTAGGATAGGCATTCGCTAGGCATATTGTATGTAAATAATTTCATAAAAACATTACCCTCCTTCCTTCGGGTAAAAATATGGTTAAAATTCAATTTCGATCTCATCACGGTCTCTTAAAAGGTATTCTCGAAGCATAGTTTTCCCTTCGGCCGCCATCGCAACCATGTTTCGCAATCAAGATAAAATATTCTTCATTCACAACTGGTTGCCTACAAAGGAGTAAAATTCCACTTTTGCAACTGGTTGCGATGGCGGCCGAAGGGAAAACTTTGCTTCGAGAATACCTTTTAGGTAACAGCTGATGGAAGTTTTCAGCATTCAACATTGACTGAAATAAGTGTCTACTAATACTACTAATTTTCTTAAGAAATTCAGCTTATTATTTTATTTTTTTGTAAAAAGAATATAATACTAATATTCCCTCTAACCCCTCCTAAGCTAAATTGCTTGTGCTAGGAGTGGGTTCACGACGGTAGTGTAAAGGCCAGGACTCCTTAACCATTAAGCTACCGACGACGCTTATTTTGTTGTTATTTCTTTACTGACAACCAAATAACACCTTCACAGAGTCCACATTTATCACAGGTACGCATAAAAGGCATTAAAATTAACTCCGTCTCAACCAAACGGAGTTAAAACAAAAAGCGGAGTTAAAACGTGCGACCAGTAATTTCTTAAACGTAAGATAATGAAAGACTTTGGCAAAACTGTCATGGCGTCTCTGTTATTATCGAATTAAATAAGTTACTTGATTTTTGTTGCAGAAAGTAAATATATAAATGTTACAGTAATATTTCACTAGCCTGTGTACGGAGGAGCTGCCTATAATTACGTGAGGTGTTTATTGCGTATGAGGTGGCCGACCTAATCTCAAAAAATCTATCGTAGGGGAGAATGATACTTTCGGCAATTAACGCATTTTTCTAGGCGTTATAAAATCTAAAATTACAAAGTTACTCAAGGAATCCTTGTTTCGCAACCAAAATAGAGCTAAATTAAATACAATATTTTGTAAACACAGCTAGAAAAATGCCAAAAATTAATAAATCAAGCACATGTTAACGTATTACCTACACTAAGTACGCATTTAGAAAAACATCTCGTGAAATTTGGAGCGTATATCGAGTTAATCTCATGACAAGACATTTCAACAAAGAATAGGGGTTGAAAAATCTCCAAAATCACCTCGCGTAGTTAATAGAGGGTTCCTAAAGCCATCGCTGTGGTTAACTTTCGAAGTATGTATATTACATATACGTGTGACATGCTATGTGATGGTTGGTGACATAGCAATGAGAATAGCGCAAAATGGCATAACTGATAACACTTCCTAAATGAACAATGAACACTTATTTACCTGCGTTATATCAAGAACAAGCTGATTTAGCAAATTTTAATCCGCCCGCGTGGCGTCTGATCCCGTTCCCGCTGCAACCTCTACTATATTAATTAAGCGTGTATTATACATATAAACCTCCCTCTTGAATCACTTTATCTATGGAAAAAAAACGGCTCCAAAATCCGTTGCGTAGTTTTAAAGATTTAAGCATACATAGGGACGGCCAGACAGCGATAACGCCCTTGTTTTATACTAAGTAGTGATGATTGTATTGGATTCATATATCTTGAACCTAAAAAGTCATTTAATTTTGAACTTTGTTGACAGCGTTTTAAAGTCTATTATTTAATGCCGTTTTTTGCAGTCGCTGCAGCACGACTATGGCTTTAGTAGAATCGAGGTACAGGTCATCCTTCACTATCATTCAAATTATTTAAAGAGCAATCATAGTTCAAATAACTGAAAAGTAATTTCCTAACTTCAATAAAATCAGTTAAGTGTTTAAGCGTGAAGAAAAGGTAAAAGACGTACAGACAAAACTACTTTTGCATTTTAAATATTAGTATCTGTTACGTGTTTTTCCATAACCACAATAATATCGACTGTAAAAACCCAAAAGCTTGTAAGTAACAGCACTTGAAAGCAAACTTACGATTTGATATAAAGTTACTATGATATCACTAAGGTTATTTTTCCCTTGTATCGCCGATGTCACTTGCGACCTTTTACAATTGCTGCTGTCGATATTGAATGGATGCTTACCGACACTCGCGTCAAATTCGCTGAAGTGAGGTACTTACTTGAATCGGGTATTTGTTGACGGATGTAGCGGTAGTTATAGGAATGTCTGGAATATTTTCATGTTTTAGGAATAAGGTGGTAAAGAATCAGGTGTTTTGCCTGATGGTAAGTTGGTTACCACAGTCTAAGAACGAGTGATAAATCAAAAACAAAATTTTGAAAGGAATACACGCGTAAAGCCATCGAGAGAAAAAAGGTAAACGAAGTCAACCATTTTCATTTGAAAATTATTAGGTACGTATCACTTCAAGCGCATTCCAGAGAGGAATCAAATCGCTCATAAGATGGCGGAGCTGACAGTTTAGAATCGCTGCGCTGTGTACTGCACGCAACGACAATCGGCAATTGTAGCGTACGTGTGACATGTGTGACAAGTACAGAAAAAATAATCGCTAGTTATCGCAACGTAACTCAGTAATGGTCGCTTTGTTTACCTTTTTTCTCTGTCTCGTTGGCTTTAAACATAGCGCACTCGTGGCCAGTTGCGCTCACTGTTGAATAAATGCTGAATCTGAGTTACAATATATCTGAAAAAAAAAACCAAGTCACGTCATATTTAAGCAGACCCCATACTCTGAGGTGATGGCCTGGGATGTCATTCATTGTTTGGCCAGTCATTTGTTGTTCCAAATCGAACATAACGTACCTATTGGTACTCGTAAAAATTTCCGTGGTACTACGGGTAATGTGAGGTGCCCATGGTCCTACTGCTAGAATTAGAGGCAAAAAGAATGGCCCGTGGTCCTACTAGTAGAACTAGAGGCAAAAAGAATGGCCCGTGGTCCTACTGATAGAACTAGGGGCAAAAAGGATGGCCCGTGGTCCTACTGATAGAACTAGGGGCAAAAAGAATGGCCCGTGGTCCTACTGATAGAACTAGGGGCAAAAAGAATGGCCCGTGGTCCTACTGATAGAACTAGGGGCAAAAAGAATGGCCCGTGGTCCTACTGATAGAACTAGGGGCAAAAAGAATGGCCCGTGGTCCTACTGATAGAACTAGGGGCAAAAAGAATGGCCCGTGGTCCTACTAGTAGAACTAGAGGCAAAAAGAATGGCCCGTGGTCCTACTGATAGAACTAGGGGCAAAAAGAATGGCCCGTGGTCCTACTAGTAGAACTAGAGGCAAAAAGAATGGCCCGTGGTCCTACTGATAGAACTAGGGGCAAAAAGAATGGCCCGTGGTCCTACTGATAGAACTAGGGGCAAAAAGAATGGCCCGTGGTCCTACTGATAGAACTAGGGGCAAAAAGAATGGCCCGTGGTCCTACTGATAGAACTAGGGGCAAAAAGAATGGCCCGTGGTCCTACTGATAGAACTAGGGGCAAAAAGAATGGCCCGTGGTCCTACTAGTAGAACTTGAGGCAAAAAGAATGGCCCGTGGTCCTACTGATAGAACTAGGGGCAAAAAGAAAGGCCCGTTTTCCTACTAGTAGGACCAGGTAGTTGGACCATGGACAACAAATCGTGTGTATGGTATATGGGACCACTCAGATATGGTTATGGTAGGTATATGGGACGGGGACCAGTCGGTTGCGTTTTCTATCGAAGTGAAGTCGAAAATAGATACATAGTTCTGTATCTAAGCTTATTCAGTGTGTTGTAATAAGCAAACTGCCATCACTATTTCTAAACACCGACTAGTTTGGTGTTTGTCAATATTATTGATATCCGCTCACACTCGCACAACATTCTAGCGGATATCGTCTAGAAGGCCGCAGATTCCGTATATTAGTAAACTATTGGTACATACTTGTGAATAATGAAGTTTAGAAATCAAAAAAATCAAAATCAAAAATAATTTATTTTGCATAGACCATTAAATCGGCACTTACAAAACGTCAACATAAAGTAAATATTAAATACTAACTAATACTAGTAAATGGACCACCGGTTCGAAACGCGGCCCAGACCTGAGAAGACTCCGGCAAGAAACTCAGCGGGCTTTTTTTTTTTGGTCTATTTACAAAACATTTACTTAGCCTAAAACTTATGGTCTAGATACAATGTTTTGCTTGAGTAGCACAGCAGAGCGAACAGCTCATTTCCAAGCTTGTTTATCATTTAAATATTCTTGGATTTTATAATAGCCTTTCTGGCACAGTTTGCTCTTTACTGTATTTTTAAATTTATTAACAGGTAAATCTCTGATTTCATTAGGAAGCTTGTTAAAAAAGCGAATACAGTTGCCCTGGAAAGAATTACTTATTTTATGGAGTCTGCTATGACAAACTACAAGATTGCTTTTATTTCTAGTATTTATATTGTGCCTGTCACAAAGTCTTGGAAATTTTGCAATATTTTTCCTGACATACATTAAGTTTTCGAAAATGTATTGTGACACTACGGTTAGAATATTCATCTCTTTAAACTTATCTCGGAGGGAGACTCTTGGGCCCAAATTATAAATAGCTCGCACAGCCCGCTTTTGCAAGACAAATATCGTGTTTAAATCTGCGGAATTACCCCAAAGGAGAATTCCGTAGCTCATAATACTATGAAAATAGCTGAAATAAACTATTCTAGCCGTATCCACATCTGTTAAAGTCCTAATCTTTTTTACAGCATAGGAAGCTGAGCTTAATCTACTAGCTATTTTTTCTATATGTGAACCCCACTGAAGTTTAGCGTCAATACTCAAACCTAAGAACACTGTCGATTCCGCAAGGCTCAACAATTGTCCATTGAGTTGTACATTGGTTTCTACCTGTGCAACATTAGGCAGAGTAAATTTAATACATTTAGTTTTATTCTCATTAAGGCAAAGATTATTTATATTAAACCAATGGACCACTCTTTTGATTGCACCATTCACTTCGTCATAATTATCGTGTTGCCTTTTAATTTTGAAAATTAACGAAGTATCGTCAGCAAATAAAATAATACTATTATTGTCCCTTACATAGTAGGGAAGGTCATTTATGTAAATTAGAAATAAAAATGGTCCAAGTATCGAACCCTGCGGAACGCCCAACGAAACCACAGATCCTGCTGAACATGTACCGTTAACATCGACCCTCTGAATTCTATTGTTCAAATATGAAGTCAGAAGCTCGAGAGCCTTGTTCCTTATTCCGTAATGTTCTAATTTCCTGATTAATGTGTCATGGTGAACGCAATCGAAGGCCTTGGATAGATCACAGAAGACACCTAGAGCATCATGCTTATCCTCCCAGGCTTCGTAAATACAATTTAACAGTTCTACACCAGCATCCGTAGTCGAACGTCCCTTAGTAAACCCAAACTGTTTATCATGAAACAATTTGTTTTCACCAAAATGGGTCAGCAACTGTCCTAGAATTAGTTTCTCAAATACTTTACTCAAGGTCGGCAACAAAGAAACGGGTCGGAAATTCGAAGGATCTGTGGCGCTGCCGGCCTTGAACAAAGGTATGACTTTGCTATATTTCATTAAATCAGGAAATGTACCACTGTTGACACAGTCATTAAACACAGTTGCTAGATGGGGAGCAATGACATCAATTATACTTGCCACAGTTTTGACTGATAATCCCCATAGATCCGCGGTCTTTTTAACATCAATTGTTTTAAACGCTTTAACGATGTCCTTGCTATTAACAACCGTGAATACGAACGTGTTCTGACACCTGTTTGTTGATTCTACAAGCAATGCCTCAGCGGAAATGGAAGACGACTGAAGAGTTTTGGTTGTAGTGGAAGCTATATTTGCGAAGAAATGTTCAAACTCTGTCGCAACCTCCAAATCCTCCGTGACATGGCGATCTTCTATTTTTAAATGGAAATCTCTTACAGTTGATGAAGATTTCCCACATTCGGAATTTATTATATTCCAAGTAGTCTTAATTTTATTAACAGAATTGGTTATTTTCTTCCTAATGAAGTTTGATTTCGCAAAGGAACAGGCTCGCTTAAATACTTTTGAGTAATTTTTAACATAGTTCTGAAAAGCAGGGTTGAAATTGTATGACTTTTCAGAATACAGCTCATACAATCTCCTCCTGCTCCTATAAATCCCCGATGTTGCCCAGTCACTGAATACAGGGCGGCCGCCAACCGATAATGTTTTTGAGGTAAAAATTCTCCCAAACTCAGTAACGATCAGGTTGGTTAGTTCTGCGTAAGATTCTTCTACACAAGTGTACAAGGGCAAATCAGGTATTTTACTCACAATACTTTCCCTGAAAGCGTCTAAACGGTACTGGTTAATCGGTACAAATTTAATTTCTTTTTTAACATTTTTACAATTATTTCTTTCAATGGTTATTAATTGGCCACGGTGATCCGAGTGTACAGCATCCACAAGACATTTGTTGATTGGATTAATATTCGTGTAAATATTATCAATACCAGTGGCACTATGTGCAGTTATTCGAGTAGCTTCTGAAAACATATTAATAAGATTAAAGGACTTGAACAGATTTAACATTTTTTTTCTCTCTGCTGGCACTTTAGTGTTTTCTAAAATATTTACATTGAAATCTCCACAAACTATTATTGCCTTATTGGAGGAACGGCATTTAAAAAGCGCTTCTTCCATCGTTTCTTCAAATCTTGCAAAGGGCGCAGCCGGGGGACTGTATACGCTTAATACAATGAACTGCTCAAACTCAATACTAGCTATCTATCTATCTAAGAAGCAATGATTAGTTCAAAATACATTGGGAAAAAGAAGCGCTCAAGTAGAACTTGAACCCACGACCTTTCCATTGCTCTTCCAACTGAGCTATTGAGCTCATTTTGCTCTGCTCATATTGGGCTGCTGCTGCATATTTGGACTTAATAGCTCAGTTAGAAGAGCATTCACCCTGTAAGGGAAAGGTCGTCGGTTCAAGTTCCACTTGAGCGCTTCCTTTTCCCGATGTATTTAGAACTTAAAAAGTTAGCATAATAAATGCTATAAAAATTTAATTCCAAAATTATATATATAAAAAAAATTAAACGCCCGCGACTCCACCTGCGTTGATGTTGATTTTCTTTTGGTCATATCTTCAGTTTTGGGCGGCCCGGTCGGAGTTGACTGACATTTTATAGAAAGGAAATGTCAAGAGTACCCAAAACCGATGAGCGTGTATGTAAACAATTATGAAAGTAGCAAAGCGAAAGATCTATGCCAGGATCGTAGCAAGTGGAAAACTGTAGTCTCTGCCTACCCCGCTGGGAAAAGGAGTGTCTGCATGTATGTATTTATGTATGCATCTTCAGTTCTACACAGCCAATTGCGATCAAACATTTGCATGAAAACATCTTAAATAAAAAACGAATCAAAAACTATTTACGGCCGTTCCCAATAACATACTTACAGTTAAAGATAGATCGCAACAGTCAAATTTGACGTATCGGCTGTTTAAATTCAAAACATGGTAACTGATTTTTCGCAGTATAATCTTATTTTCCGAAATTGGTGTGTAATAGGAGTTACTATGTTTTGAATTTAAACAGCCGAGCACCTTATCCGTAGATGCGATCTATCTTTAACAGTCAGTATGTTATTGGGAACGGCGGTTATTAATTTTTCCGTTCATTGCGGACAAACAAACAAAAAAAAAATTTATTGTGTTCTCTATTAATTGTTAACATAAGAGAACGTGTACTGGTAAAGATTTCCCAGACTTGATAGTGTGGTATAGAAAAAAGAAGACACTGGGTTAAGACCCTCGAGTCTTACACACTTGTTTCCTTCTTCCTACAGTCCCGGGACCTTTAAGTGGGGCGTGAAAAGGCATCTGATGAGGCCGTCAAGCTGATAACAATTTTGGTTTCTGTAACTAACGTCATATTGACATGACATTTTTTGTAACATATCGGAATGAGAGCCACGTCATTCGACGCAATATTTTTTTCTGATTCTAATGGTATTTTAAACTCACTTACGCCATGATATTTTGTAAAGTTTACGCGAATGTCACTCATTGAAATAAAACCACTTTTTACGGATTCTATCGCGATATATTCGTTATTATTTACTTTTTAAACCGACGACGTTTCGGCCGCTTTACAGCAGCCATGATCGCGGTGTGACTCATGATGGTAGTTGTCACATAGTTTGAAGTATAAGTTATCTCAAAACATTTTTTTATTATTATTGCGCCATACGCCAATTATTAATATATATATATATATATATAATAATAATAATAATAGCGGTAGCCTAGTGGTATGGGTAATGGACTGCTGAGACGAGGTCTCGGGTTCGATCCCAGGTTTACCATGGCACACACCAATGACGTTTCGATGCTTTTCGAAGTTATGTGTGTATTTATCGCAGGTTTATAAGTGCCCGGTTAATGGCAATAGGCTCGCCACCTATTACATTGGGACCTAAACATAAACTGGCGAAACGTGGGTGCTAGCACCTCTGCCTACCCCTTCGGGGAATACGGGCGTGAGTTTATGTTATGTTATGTTATGTTATGTTATTACGCCATTTTGGCCACTTACAGCAATTACGTTTTCTGCCTTCGTCCATACTAATATTATACCTAAATGCGAAAGTAACTCTGTCTGTATGTTACGCTTGCCCGCTTAAACCACTGAACTGATTTTGACGAAATTTGGTATAAGGAAAGATTTGACCTGGAGAAAGGACATAGGCTATGTTTGGTCGCGATAACCGAGATCCACATGGGCGGAGCCGCGGGCAAAAGCTAGTAGGTAATATATCGGACATACTAAATAGTACCACACAAGTCTAACTAAAACCTAACCCTCTTTGACTCCGCAGCCGGTTTAAAAGTACCATTATATGACACCTGTTTCAATTCTATATCCTTGTGCATTGCGAACACGTAATGTATGGCACTATGGCACTAAAGTACCACGTGCATCAGATGACCATATCTTTTATTGGTACTTTTTGCCCTTGAGCGAAGTGCTAAGGCTTTTCATCCGGGTAGGGGCCTACATCAATTGAGATGAGGAAGAAAAAGTGTTTTATTGGATAGCCAATGTGAAATACCTTAAACTGGATTGTATATTGAAGCCTACTGGGTGATTTTATAGTCGTTTTGGATAAAAAAAGTTGGGGCACAGTTTCGATAGTAAAATAATCCGGGAGTATTAATTATGCGTAAGAAAAAAACATTAAAACCTTAGTAACCCAAGAATATTTAAATGATAAACAAGCTTGGAAATGAGCTGTTCGCTCAGCTATGCTACTCAAGCAAAACATTGTATCTAGACCATAGAGATCCGGTTCTTAGCATTCCATGGATTCACCGTGCGGTCGCCGGGTCCATGGCGTGGTACAGAGAGTAACACTGTGACAGCGCCTGGGACTTGCGACCCAGGTGTAGGTTTAGGGTGGCCACCTTCAAGAAAAGAGCGTACTCTCTTTTAAAAGGAAGGCAACGCACTTGTGACTCCTCTGGTGTTGCGGGTGTCCATGGGCGGCGGTAATCGCTTACCATCAGGCGATCCGTCTACTCGTTTGCCTCCCTAATCCATAAAAAAAAAAAAAAAAAAAACCTCCACCGTCAGTCGTGTTCCCCCCTCTACCTATCCAAATTTGGTAAGATCCTATCAACGCCGTTTTAGATATTCGTTTGAGTTTACTCAAACGAAAAAAGAGCTTCAGTAAGCTCTTTAGAGCTTACTGAAGCTCTTGGCAATCCGAGGTCTTTAAATAAGTTATACAGGGATTTAGCTGGAATTCCCCTTGCTCCTACTTCCACGGCGTAGAGTTTAACCACATAGCCATTTTTGGTTAACTCGTTGGTCAGGTCAAAGTATTTGTTTATTTTTATAGCGTTGAGTTTCTTGCCGGAGTCTTCTCAGGTCTGGGCCGCGTTTCGAACCGGTGGTCCATTTGCTAGGTAGTATTAGTTAGTATTTAATATTTACTTAATGTTGACGTTTTGTAAGTTCCGATTTAATGGTCTATGCCGAATAAACTATTTTTGATTTTGATTTTGATACATTATCAAAAAAAAAATTTTCTTTGTTGCTCCACATATAACGAAAATTATATTTGGCTATAATGTGGGTGTTATTACTCCTATCCTGTCTACCCCTTCGGAGATCTTCAGGCTTGAATATATTATGTATATTATTGTTGAATCCGCCTCAACGCGTCAGTCTTAACACAGATCTAATGTATAAAATTCTTGTGTCTCAGTGTTTGTAGTTAAACTTTCGTTCTTCCTACAGTCCCGGGTCCTTTAAGCGGGGCGTGAAAAGGCATCTAATGAGGCCGTCAAGCTGAGTGCCACCACTGTTAACATGGTACATGTTTACGATGGTGACCCTCATTCTGAGACTTTGCCTTTGCTTAACATCAGGCGAGGTTAAGTCAAATTGACGTGTCCTATAAAAAAAAAACTCCTCCGAAACGGCTTGACCGATTCTCATGAAATTTTGTGTGCATATTGGGTAGGTCTGAGAATCGGACAACATCTTTTTTTCATCCCCCTGAATCTGCGGTAGCCTAGTGGTATGGGTAATGGACTGCTGAGACGAGGTCTCGGGTTCGATCCCAGGTTTACCATGGCACACACCAATGACTTTTCGATGCTTTTCGAAGTTATGTATGTACTAGCTTTTGCCCGCGGCTCCGCCCGCGTGGATGTCGGTTATCGCGACCAAACATAGCCTATGTCCTTTCTCAAGGTCTATCCTATCCCTATACCAAATTTCATCAAAATCGGTTCAGTGGTTTAGGCGTGAAAGCGAACATACAGACAGACATACAGACAGTTACTTTCGAATTTATAATATTAGTATGGATTTTATAAGTTTATAGGTCCCCGGTTAATGGCAATAGGCTAGCCACCTATGAAAGTGAATGGCTCGCCACCTATTACATTGGGACCTAAACATAAACTGTCGAAATGTGGGTGCTAGCACCTCTGCCTACCCCTTCGGGGAATACAGGCGTGAGTTTATGTTATGTATGTTAAGTAAATGTTAAGGTGCAACAGGAACGGGGTCTGAAGCCACGAGGGCAAAAATTTGGCTGTACGAAGTTCGCCGGATCAGCTAGTTTTATAATACTTGAATGAAGAGAAGGATAATTTGAAATGATTCAGGTATGGCTCAATAGCTCAGTTGGAAGAGTATTCCCCCTGTAAGGGAAAGGTCGTGAGTTCAAGTCTCACTTGAGCATTTCATTTTTTCCGATGTTTTTTGAACTTATAATATACTTCTATTATGTGGCCTCAACGGACACTTTTTACATAACCAGCAAATGGTTGATAAAGAAGCATTATACATTCAAAGTATTTCCAATGTAAACAGTGCAAGAAGTGTTACGAAGCACCTAATACATACTATTAACTACAATTTATAATAACTACTTACATATCATTATATCTAATTAAATGTATCACTTAAACAGCATTAAGAGATTATGCCATACAGCTTTTGCCCGCGGCTCCGCCCGCGTGGATGTCGGTTATTGCGATCAAACATAGCCTATGTCCGGGGTCATCAAAATTCAATGTTTAAAAATGGTTGAAAAATCATTCATTGTTTCCAACAGTTCGTAAGAATGTTGGTAGATGGCACCACCGTCGCCCTTAAAGACGGATATAAAGAGAAGGAAAATTTGAAATGATTCAGGTGTGGCTCAATAGCTCCGTTGTAAGAGCATTCCCCCTGTAAGGGAAAGGTCGTGAGTTCAAGTCTCACTTGAGCATTTCATTTTTTCCGATGTTTTTCGATAGCCTGTGTCCTTTCTCATGGTCTAATCTACCCCTATACCAAATTTCATCAAAATCTGTTCAGTGGCTTAGGCGTGAAAGCGTAACATACAGACAGACAGACAGAGTTCCTTTCGCATTTATAATATTAGTATGGATACCTATCTATAACAACACGAAGCTGACTTTTTAAGCAGTATGTTTATCTTGTATGAGTGTCCGTAGAGCTATATCATACAACATTTATGCTATAATGTCGCGGCTTGCCGTGAAGGTGGGCATTTCCTGTCCGATATAAATAGGTAAAAACGGAGAACAACAATCTATGGAGTCGCCAACGCTGTGACACTTTTGAAAACACCTTTTGAATAATCGGCATTTATACTGTGTAGTCACTATCAAAATATTACCATGGTAAAAATCCCGTTGATGCTAAAATTTTGTAAGAAATTTTCAAATTTCTTCTTTACACGACTACCTACTCAAAATAGGTGTTAAAATTCATGTATGAAAGTGAATGGCTTTATCCATACTTATATTTACTAATATTATAAATGCGAAAGTAACTCTGTCTGTCTGTATGTTACGCTTTCACGCCTAAACCACTGAACCGATTTTGATGAAATTTGATAAAGAGGTAGATTAGACCTTGAGAAAGGACATAGGCTATGCTTGGTCGCGATAACCATCATCCACGCAGGTGGAGCTGCGGGCAAAAGCTATTGGTTTATAATAGTTCGGACTTTACGCGATAAATTTTGAAAAACTTACTTTTGCCGACGTTTCGGGTGCGTTATAGCACCCTTGGTCACGACTTGACTGGCTTTATTCTACATTATCATCTTAGCGCAGTTCCTAGTTTCATCTGAGTTTAACCTCGGAACTCAAGGTCCCCTTTCTTCATCTCTTCCTTTTGGCTTGATTTACACATCTTTTTATGGGAGAACACATAAAAATGAGTAACTTAGTGTCAGTTTCTAGACATTGTTGTAACCGAAGCTTTTACCTCAAATCCCAAGAAGCTACTTACAATAACCGGAATTCAAGATTTAACAACTTGAAACACAATACATACAGTTATCGTTAAATTCAAAAAGGAAATGCCATAAAATCTTATAGTATACACACAGTACAAAATTGGCAATGAATTAAAACGTACATATATTATCCATACTTAAAATTATAAATGCGAAAGTAACTCTGTCTGTCTGTCTATATGTTACGCTTTCACGCCTAAACCACTGAACCAAATTTGATGAAATTTGGTACAGGTTGCCGACCCCTTAACCACTAAGCTACCGACGCTTATTTATACGGGGAATACACCCGGTATCTTGCCGGATTACAAGAAAGGAAGAAATACGTCTATAATTCCATATATGATCTATCTTTTTTTTACTTTTATCTACCCCTGTACCAAATTTCATCAAATTTGGTACAGGGGTAGATTAGACTTTGAGGAAGGACATAGGCTATGTTTTATCGTGATAACCGACATCCACGCGGGTGGAGCCGCGGGCAAAAGCTAGTAAATAATAATGAACAACTGAATACACATACAATATCATTGATAATATAGTTTATTATCAATAATTATTACATGCACCTTAAACTGCATTATAACGATCCATTAATAACACTCTTCATTTATTTCTACTTCTCTCCTTGTCTCACAAACATCTAAATAACATAAATCACTTCAACTAACAAATAAATCACTCATCATTACCATATAAGCACAACACCTTAACAATATCACGCTTACATAATAACAATATTAAAACTTAACAAGTGAAGGTAGTCTCCATGTATTTCCTTGTGCGTTCAGGTCGTTGCTCGGTCATCGTCTGTTGCATAATAACGTCCCTAGGGCTGCCGTGGAGTAGGATTACTTGACTTATGTCATGCATTAACAATGTAGGGGTACATCGTAACTTGTATAGCAAGAATGGAATCAGCTGATTTCATTCGTGAGAATGCAGTCTTAGTCATTTGAATTACGGTTTAATCTAACTTTTTAAGTTCGAAATACATCGGGAAAAAGAAGCGCTCAAGTGGGACTTGAACCCACGATTTTTCCCTTCCAGGGGGAATACTCTTCCAACTGAACAATTGAGCCACACCTGAATCACTTCAAATTTCCCTTCTTCTTCCTTCCTCGTAAAGGAAAGGTCGTGGGTTCAAGTCCCACTTGAGCGCTTCTTTTTCCCGATGTATTTCGGAATAATCATCGGTGAATTCTTACGTACAGACAATTGAAATTACAGATTTTCCCCCTAACTCTTTCAGCTAAGCTAAATTGCTTGTGTTAGGAGTGGGTTCATGTCGTTGGTGTAATGGCCAAGATTCGAACCCGGGACCTTTCGATCGTAAGGCCGACTCCTTAACCACAAAGCCACCGACGCTTATTTATACGGGGAATACACCCGGTATCTTGCCGGATTACAAGAAACGAAGAAATACGTCGATAATTCCATATATGATCTATCTTTTTTTTTCGTGCGGAAATCCCCTCGGATGCCGCCCCCACCGGAGCCGGAACGGAAGGTTATGTCGGACTCAAAACGACCAAAACCGCACGCCGACTGAGGGTACGACCAAAACCGCACGACGTAGTGCTAGGCCGGAGGTGAGGTTGTCTTCGACATATCCCTCGCACCCCGGTTGACCCACGGCCATCGGCCATCCCTTACGGTCTGTCCCGACTCGCCCCCGGAGTGGGGAGGCGCACTTCTCAGCGCGCCGCCACCGTGGCCTTCTTCAGCTGGGTTGACAGGCGGTTCGTCCCTCGCCCGTCACCTTTAGGCCATCTATGAAAACCTATCATCATTTTCGTTAAAACAGTCGGGTATTGCATATCTGTACTTCAATCAATTAACCTCTATTAGCCTATTGCATCACTACTGGACATAGGGATCTCCCAAACGTGAAGATAATTTATTTTAACTATAGAATAACATAACATAACATAAACTCACGCCTGTATTCCCCGAAGGGGTAGACAGAGGTGCTAGCACCCACTTTTCGCCAGTTTTTGTTTAGGTCCCAATGTAATATGTGGCGAGCCTATTGCCATTAACCGGGCACTTATAAACCTGCGATAAATACACACATAACTTCGAAAAGCATCGAAAAGTCATCGGTGTGTGCCATGGTAAACCTGGGATTGCACTCGAGACCTCGTCTCAGCAGTCCATTACCCATACCACTAGGCTACCGCAGATTTCTCAGTTAGGTAATTTATTTTAACTATAGAATAATACCCAATTAAACGACTCCGCTACAGGCACCTCAGTCAACCGATAATGTTGTCTAATGCTACACTCGACTACTGTTAGGAGTATGTAGGCCAGCAGTTATTTGGTGAATGGGCACTCGTTTGAAGCGCTCCAAGCTCTCCGGGCACTCCGACCGCTTTTATGTATCTATTTATTTAGTTTCAATACTTCGAATTCTTCTTTGTTCAACAATGAAAAATACACTTTATTTACTTTTTTACCATTTCTTCCCGTGCGTGCGGTTTCGTACAAGGTGACTTTTTTTTTTTTTTTTATACTGGACACCTCAATTTGACTTCACCTCGCCTTATGTTAGATATAGAGATAGAGATAGAGACTAAGGGATAGGGCGGTTTAACATCAGACAGGTGCCCGAAATACGGCAATGGCCTTCAGGGATCCGGCGAGCGATGAAGTTTCATACCGCAATTTTATTTCCGCCCGCGCGGCATCTGACCCCCCACTGCCCCCTTTACTATATTAAGCATGTATTATACATTATACAGTATTTTAAAAATGGTTGAAAAATCATTCATTGTTTCCAACAGTTCGTAAGAATGTTGGTAGATGGCTGCACCGTCGCCCTTATAGACGTATATAAAGAGAAGGAAAAGGAGAACATTCACTCGTCATACTTATTTGGGCTAATTTTGAAAGTGCCGGCCAACGGAAAAAAAGTTAGTATTGTTATTGAATATAACAAAATAAACATTTTTTATTACTAGACCAAAACTCTGCGTCAGCTCTGAGAGATAATATGTAACTTCAAAAGTTTGTGAAAAAATCGTAATTACTGCAATATTTTGTCGTAATAGCGAGCCAGAATGTAAAAAAAAGGTCTCAGGTACCTCACGGGCGGTCAGCGGGTGCGCCTGCGCCACATGCCATCTCGCTCGCACTTACGGTGTAGCGTACTCCGCCTGGCGGATGGGGCCAGGCGGGGGGCGGGCGCCGCTGTACCGGCCGGCATTGTTTTGTTTAGTCACGAACTTAGTTATCCATGCAACTTCTGTTACATCGGACGCCTACCAATCGAGTTTTCTCACTTGTTTCTTTTGAGTTATCGTGTTTTGACATAATGTCACAAATGTTTTGTATACAATGTCGTCAACCGTGTGAGGGTCGAAGGACATATACGTGGACTTCACGAGAGGAGCAACATAGTGACATGGCGCAGATAGTTATTGAAGGACTGATTGAGAGACAGGTAATTATGTTATTCATTTTTTAATAGATCTTATCCTAAATAATGGGCAGCTTCACCTAAACGATTAACAACGCATAATTAAAGCATATTGTTAGATTCGTCTTGGCAACACAATGGTTCTCATGGCGGCTATACACACTCGTCGACACAGGCCGAGTGTGTACAGGGAGCACTCGTCTCATCTCGGTCGCTCTCGGTAGCGTGTCGGTATTTTTATTTAGTCGCCCACAGAAAGTTTTTAATAAACAGACGTTTCACTATGGGGGGTCTGTCTAATGAACGCGAATTACAGTTTTTGGGGTGCTATCAGACAGCAGCCGTTTTTTGGAATTCTAAGAATGTGAAACACGAAGATAAGCAATGTATTCATGATGCTTGGGCGCGAATAAGTTTTCTTTGTATATTAAATGTTTAAAAGGTTATAATGAAAGCTTATGGCGCAAAGATAAACAGCAGCAACAATTCTACGTCCATTGTCAAGGGAGTTATACGAGACTCTGTGCTAACGAGTGTGTACAGGCATGTTCTCGAAGAGCCTTCTCGGTCGAGGCTCTCGATGAGTGTGTAGAGGTCGCTCGCATCATAACTTTGCGTCAGCGAAGTTACCAACAAGTCTTATTGGAGGATCGCTAATCATTTTATTTTTTATTGTTTTCAGGAAAAACCGACAGATCACATTTGTCGACCATGTTGGCAAAGAGTTGAAAGGGCTTATGAACGAAGAATTAGTGACGCAAATCAAGTTGTCAATGCTCCTGCACCAGATGAACCTGCTGCGCAGGTAAATCGTCTCCATCCAACACTAACATTAACTGGATATCTTCGTACTCCAAACACAACTGCGAATTGTGTTTTTCAACATTGTCAGAATGGGACTCGCCTTAGAGTTCCGAATAATGTTGTAATTCGTCAGATCGTACGCTATAACCTCATTGTACCAGAAAATGCTCGAGTATGTCAAGAACATTTGGAGGGAAACCTCTGGCATACACTTCCTCTTCAAGATAATCTCAGAGAAGATTTTACGGCCTCGGAGATAGTTAATGCTCTTAATATTATGCGTAATCATATTACAGAAGATATTCTCGACTTTGAGCAATATGAGCTAATAAATCCTAACGAATTCCATACTTGGATTGGGCTTACACATGAACAATTTTTGAATTTAATTAATCATACGCCCAGCCTAAATGATAACAGGTTTAAAAAAACTATACTGGCTGCAACTTTAGCAAAACTGCGTACAGGGGATTCCAACGCTAGGCTGGCATTAATTTTCAGAACAAGCGAATCTCGTTTTCGAAGATTATTAATTTTAGGTCGAGAAGCCCTATTGCAAGACTTTGTTCCTACCCATTTAGGGTTTGATCACATGAATCGACAAGATGTGGCACAAAGGAACTTGTTAATACCCGAATCATTATTTGGAAATCCTGAGAGCTCTATCGAGCATAGAAATGCTATCGTCATTTGTGATGGTACATATATATATAATCAAAAAAGTTCAAACTATCTTTTTCAAAGACTCACGTACAGTCACCATAAATATCGGAACCTAACGAAACCTTTTTTATTTGTGTGCTGCGATGGTCATATTATTGAGGTATCTGGTCCACATGCTGCGACGACTTCCGATGCTCACATAATGAACTCAATTCTTCAGGATGAAGAAAGCGTATTTCACTGGTTCCATAGACCAGGGGACGTGTTTATTTTGGATCGTGGTTTTAGAGATGCAGAGTTGACTCTACGGTCACATGGATACTCAGTGCATATGCCCCAGACAAAGGATGCTAACGAAACACAACTGTCTACAGTACAAGCCAACAAGACCCGCCTTGTCACCTTATGCCGCTGGGTGGTAGAAATAGTTAACGGACGATTTAAAAGAGATTTTAGACTGCTAAGAATAGTCCATAGCAATCTTGCCTTACCGGATATGATCGACTATTTTAGGATTGCTGCAGCATTATTAAATGCATATCATCGGCTGATTACGGACAATGTCAGAGCCCCAGCGTTTTTAGAAATAGTAAGAGAAAGGATGGGTATTCCAAATATACTAGGCGATATAGTAAATACTTACAATTATAACCGAAGACGGGCACAGTTTGTGCGAATCGACACGCCGTCTGAAATTCCATTCCCTATGTTAACGGAGGAAGACCTTATTTTATTCGCAGTCGGTATTTACCAAATAAAACAGGCCCGAAGTTATTATGCAGAGCACATCCAGGGCACTGGTAGATTTACCATTGAACTTGGGGGAGAAATACCCGCTGAACATCTACGTGAGGTTGAAGAAAGAGAATTTTGCCTACTTCGAGCCCGAATTCAATCACGGCATGTTCGTTTAAGAACATATAATGTATATATATGTGTTGATACAACTCTCACGGGCAGGCAAGCCATAGCGCATTATTATTGCACCTGCCTTAATGGCAAAAGAACTGTCGGTTGCTGCTCCCATGTGATGTGTATTGTGTGGTACTTGGGGTATGCAAGGCACCTTCCTGTGATAAACATTCCTGCTGAAGGCTTAGAGGATATGTTTGTAAGAGCTGGCGAACTTTAAATAATAAATACAAAATTGCATTTTAACAGTTAGTGTTTTTGTTTTCACCTATTTTTTTTCGGATTAATCGCATTTCGTCAGAACCAGAACTGCGGGACAGACACAGTTTCCATACGAGACCGTAAAGCCATTTTAGACTACCATAACAGAAGCAATATAGTAGTTATTAGACAATACTTAGACAATACTAGCTTGTTTTATGTACACTTTACACTAAATATTTAACCCTAAATAAAATCTCAAGGAATCTATTTAGAACTTTGGTGTAGTAATAAAAAATGCTTACAATGTTGTGTTCTATCAAAGTCAAGCATTTTTTTTTAGTGGCCGCATAAATAAAAATTAGCCCAATCTGAATGATCGCCTTTGGAATGATTCAAGTGGTGCTCAATGGCTCAGTTGGCAGAGCAGTCGCCCTGTAAGCGAAAGTTCGTGAGTTCGAGTCTCACTTGAGCATTTCATTTTTTCCAATGTTTTTCGAACTTAACAGTTAGCATAATAAATGCTATAAAAAAATTCATTCAAATGTATTATACATATAAACCTTCTCCTTGAATTACTCTATATATTAAAAGAAACCGCATCAAAATCTGTAGCGTAGTTTTGATGATATAAGCATACATAGGGACGGACATACGCAGAAAGCGACTTTGCTTTATACTATGCAGTGATATGCAAAAAGCCCTTTTTCTCCAAAACTATTACCACATATCTCAGCTTTCGTCCAAGTAGCGGCTTCTCACAAAAGTCGTACAACTCATAAATATTTAAATTCCAATCTGTATATTTCCGATTGGTATCATTAATAACTAACTTATCATCCATTGGACAGAATTCGTTTATAACTCATTGCTCTCAAGTGAAGATTTATTATACATGAATAAATTATGTAATACTAGCTTTTGCCCGCGGCTCCGCCCGCGTAGATGTCGGTTATCGCGACCAAACATAGCCTATGTCCTTTCTCATGGTCTAATCTACCCCAATACCAAATTTCATCAAAATCGGTTCAGTGGTTTAGGCGTGAAAGCGTAACATACAGACAGACAGAGTTACTTTCGCATTTATAATATTAGTATGGATTTATAAACATAGCTGGTTGGTCCCGTTTTGTGGAATGTCTGGTACAGACGACATCAGAACGGTCTGGACGATCAAAGTACTGAAATGATCTTAATTCCCCCCCCCCCCCCCCTCCTGTAGACTGATTGTTCTGATATTTGGTACACACCTTTAGTTAGGACAATAATACCATTTAAATTAATAAAACAGTTGGATTTGCTCTTAATAAATTAGTGGACTGGATTCCCGTGGGTTTGGTTCCCGTTCAGGGCATATATTGGCATTCTGGGTGTTTCTATGTATAATATGTATGTATTTACAAAAAAAAAAGTATTTAAGTATGTTTGTCCGTATTCTAGATTCCATAACACAAGCTATAAAAGCTTACCTTGAGTCTAAATAGCGTTTTCCGATTGTTGTGGAATATTTAAAATGCATGTATGTATGAATGATTTTTTTTTATAACATTTATTACGCTAACTTTTAAGTTCGATGCATGTATGTATTTTAAGAAGGTATGTATGTAGAACCAATAACACAAGCTAGCTACTTTGGATCTAGATAGCGCTGTGTAGAACTCTAGAATATAGATGTAGCCGGGGTCAACACTAAGATGATAAATAAATAAATATTCCACAACATTCCACACAAAGCTACCTAGACCCATGGTAAGCTTAACCTGCTTAATTAGCTTGTGTTATGGAATCTAGAATGTGGATAAACATAGGTACTTAGATACTTTTTTTTGTAAATACTCGTACATACATACTATACGTAGGAAACACACGTTAATTAATATTTCGATCGGTATGAGAAATTAAATTTATTACACCTTGTAAAAAAGAAAGTTCATTTGGCATACCAGTCTAAAAAATGTGAAGGTATTTCCAATATGAAATGTTACATTTTTAGCTTAGCGTGCATTTTCCAGAGAACGAAATTTTATTTTATTAAATATCGACTAACCTAGCTTAAATTTAAATCAAAGTTTGTGGAGTTATAACCCTTGTCCTAGGACCGCCGTCTTTTAAGAAAGGGTTCAAATTGGTGTGTCTGGCCCCAGATGCATGGCTTGAGTCAATAATAGTGCCCGGATTACGGCAACAGGCTCACCTCCTATTACGCGGGACTGAATACAATGATTGTTGAAATTGATATGTAAAATATTGTTTTAAATTGAATTTAAAATTGTGCCACGATTCCTATGTAAGGCAGAAATGAATTTTGAATTTGGAACAGGGCGCAGTGACTGAATGAATGATTAATTTAGATTTTTAGCTATAATAAAAAACATAGACCTACATTCCATATGCCATCGTATCTATACATACATATATTGACGCCTGTCTCTTTAAGGGTAGGCAGAGGTTTATCCTATGCTATCCATGCTGTGTTATTTTTTTCTTCATTTATAATTTCGTACATCGAGGCCGTCCCCTTACGACCTGGATAAGCACAATTACCAAGGATATGAGAAGAATGGCGCAAGCCTTGAAATGACGCAAAACAGGTAGGAAGGGCGCCAGTTGATACGGAGAGCCGACCCCAAATGAAATGGGAGAAAGGCTAGGAAGAAGAAAGAGAATTTCGTATATTGGCTTAATTTGTACCGTTGGCCATATCTTAATGTTATCACATTTATCACTCGTAATTATGCACAATAAACAATACCCTATACTTACTAAAAATAAACAACAATGGCGTGTAATATACGTCGTTAAAAACAAATAATTTAAAAAGGAAATGTTTTAGTCGATTACCTAATCTATCATATCTACCATAGTACAAAAACGCACTAAACTATGTATCTATTTATTTATATTTAACCCTTAACTACCTACCACCTATTTTTGGAACATAACCACCTACGTGCGGTCCCCGAGACCGCTCATGAATAACCACCGTAAATTCGGGTTCTATTAGTATGAAAAGAATTAATATCAGTAAAATACTTGTTTATACTTTAATCTTTTATTTTAGACTGTCAATCATCATAAACTATGATAAAATATTGTGATATGTTACTATATTTCCAGAATAGTAATTTTAACATAAAAAAATCCTCTGCTTACATAATGAGATCTGATTAATAGGGAACTTAAAAAATCAATTTCTTTTCATTTATTTCTTTTAACTAAGGACTCTAACTATTAAATTAAATAAAAAAACTAAACATTAATAGTAAAAATCAACAAAATTGCAACCCCTAAACATTCACAATATTTCGCAGCAGTTGCAGTATATTTTTTTCGCACACTCTAGACAAATGGGCACCTGGCACATAATACATAAGTAAACAGACGGTTTTGAATCACATGTGGAACATGTTTTGCGAATTTCAAGTTTCTCCACTTCAGATGTGTTCGGTAGATCTTCACTTATTGTAGAATACAACGAATAGAATCCCCAAATATCCAATGGCGTAGCAGAATTATTGAGCATATTTCGAAAAGCTGGTCTTATACCCAGCGTGATATTATGCTGTGGTGTTCTTCCTCGAGCGGTGTTCGGCACAGATGCCCAGCGGAAACCGAAATAATCTGAAGGTAGGTCAAAAAATTGTTTTTTTTTGACCTACCTTCAGATTCCAAGCTGGACAGCGGATATCGATTGATATCTTCATCTGAAGACTTAGTTTTATTCGAGGCCCTAGATGAAGATCTTGGTCTTGAAGTGACTGTACCTATTGGTTCAGGCTGAGATAAAGTGTCTTGCTCTGAAATTACATCATCATCACCCTCCAATCTCTGATTCGGATTCACAGTCTTCAACCTGAACAGCATACTCGACCGCATCGGATTCCACGTCACTGCAATCTTCGTCTGGCATAACCTCGTCGTTTGACATCTCCTGTTTCAACCATCTTTCAATTCTTTCGTTGTTTTACTTCATTTTTCATTAAAACAAAAAAATCGTGTGAGCGAAAAAAAATCACGTAACCACCTACGAGCGGTCACAGAGACCGCTGACGAAATATTTTTACTTACCCTGGTCAAACACGCGCAAGTCTGCACTCGCCGAGCGCTAGCGCGATACTGTTGGATGTGTCGAAAAGGTATATAGATGCGCACAGTCCTACGACACATGCAGATCGAAATATTTGAATTTAAAAATACGTTGCGGTCTCAGAGACCGGTGGTAGGTGGTTAAGGGTTAAAAAAAAGCCGTGTTTTATTGAACTTGTAAACTGCAAAGCATAACTGCTCGACCAATCCAGCAATATTTTTTGACCGAGTTCCATAAGGAGAAAGGATCTCCATTCGTTGTATCTACATATAATTATGTATATAAAAATCAATGCCACTTTTCGTTGTAATGTTATATGTTCATACCTCAACAACGCCTTTACCGATTTGGCTAATTTTGGTCTTGAGGAAGTCTCGTGGAAGTCCAGGGAAGGTTTGTACGTAGAGAAAAATTCGAATAATTGCCGGGAACCGACATCCACGCGGGCGGAGCCGCGGGCAAAAGCTAGTTATTTCGACTATTTGCATTATGATACTATTAAGGTTGTATCTACAGGATTAGCAGTAAAATACTATACCGATATCCTAAATCATCATCAAAAAATAGTAAGTATATTAAATAACAAGTAATAAAATTCGTAATAAAACGACTCATTTCATTTCATTAAATTTTAATGTGTAGACATATTTCAATATTAATTATTAACATGATAAGCGATTATTATTAACAAGTCATATTAATTTATTATAATTAAACATTGCTTCATAATAAACAAAAAATACAAATGTTGTAATTTGTCGTTTAAACATGAATACAAATTACAAAAAATGACATTCATAAAATATGTCATCACAAATTAATTTTAATTTTTATTATGACATGCAGTATGCAACGCATTTCATAATAAAAATTAAAATTAATTTGTGCTGCAGTATTCATGTCATCGTAAAAATTTTAATATTTAATAAGAACGCAAAATTAAGGCCTGTAGTCTAAAATAACACTCAGCCTGAATCTCGATTTTTCTGAGGACAGATTGTACAGGCCCCATGTCAAACTATCAACTGTCTATAGGTACAATCTGTCCTCAGATAAATTGTGATTCAGGCTGAGTGCCATTCTAGGATACAGGCCTAAATGTCAAGAAATATTTTTTAGCTTTTTCTAAATAATCATTATCATCATCCTGGTAGATTAGAATAGGACTCCAGCTCTTCCTGTGGGTGTTGTAAAAGGCGGCTAAGGGATAAGTGGGTGGCGGCATTCCGGGGACACCGTTTTCCCCCCTCCTGAGGAGGGCCAGACCGTAAGGGATGGCCCTGGGTCAGCCGGGTTGCGAGGGATATGTCGATGACAACCTCACCTCCGGCCTAGCACCATGACCCACAGTCGGCGTGCGGTTTTAGTCGGTTCGAGTCCGACATAACCTCCCCTTCCGGCTCCGGTAGGGGAGGTATCCGAGGGGATTCCCGCAAGGAAAAAAAAGGGATAAGTGTGTGATCTTTCCTCTTTATAATATTAGTGTAGATTGACAACCTCTACAGATAATATTATATGTATACTAAGTGAAGAGATAAAACGCGGAAACTATGTAAATTGACTATTATACTTAGATTAGAAGTTATTTAACATTCTTCCGTCTTAAGTATCTGAGTCAGTAAGTCACTTTGTTGTTGTTGTCTCTTGTGAGGCATTTTATAAAAATAAAAATGTAAATTATAAGCAGGGCAAGAGCATCATACGTTTACAGATTTTTATTTGTTTTTTATTTATTTTTTGGTTTAATTTTGTGTAGTTCGTGGTTCCCTTTGCAGTAGAATAGGACCACTCCATTTCTTCCTGTGGGTGTCGTAAAAGGCGACTCAGGGATAGGGTTGTTCTCCATCTGAAAGTAAACATACAGCCCAAGACAAAGAGCCTACTAGACGGCAATAGACTCGCTAAATTACGTCGTTGGGACCGAATATAATAATTGGCGAAACGCATCCACGTTTCGCCAATTATTTTATTCAGTACACCTCTGCCTGCCAGAATTCACATGCGTGAGTATAATGTATGTATGTTTTATTGATTCAAAATTGTATTATCTTCAAAACCAAAGACTAGTACCAAGTATCAGAACAATCAGTCAACAGGAAGGGGCTTTGCTAGTCGCCGAAGACCATCGGCCTCCATAACCGAGGCGCTGAGGTCGGTGAGTGGGCTGCTCGCCGTCCTTATGATGGCAACGGGACGTGAGAATCCCCCTAAGAAGCGGGATGATACCCAAAAACCCCCCATAGACGCGGGATAGCACCCGAACCACAACTAAGGTGAGGCCGCAGTAGTAGCCGTAGGTCTGATGGCAGTCCTGGGACATCCTCCCGGCTTACCCGGGGCTCCCAACCATAGGCTGTTGGGCGGTACGTGCGGGATTTTTACCGGAGTACGGCGAAGCCAAAAGGAGGGTTTGATAGGCTATGTATGTATGTATGTATGTTTGTTCATTTGTTTCCTCATAGTTCCTCAACTACTAATTAGAACTGGACAAATGAGGTATCGTTACAAGCGTCTTGATCGTCCGATGGTTATAGGCTATATGACGTGTCACTCAATCTTGTGTGGCCTCTAGCGCTCATAACTTACTCTAACAAAGCAATATATTCTAGGGAAAAGTGGCATACGACCGGCTATCCTTGATATTTTCTTGTTTGTCATTTTTTAAAGCGTGATATTTTGGTAGTCGGGTTTCAGTTTTAAACTTTATTTTTTTAGTCAGTAAGAGTCCGGCATAGCATCCATGAAGGATTTTCCGTCACGTTAAAAAAAGGGGCTTTGCTATTCAAGATCGATTTGGTGATGATTGTACATAGAAATCATTGTAAATATAAGTCGCAAGCGCACTCTACTAGCATAATACTTTAGCATCAATAAGTTTTAGAACGATGAGCGTAGATCGTCTGCGGAAAGAGAAAGGTGATCGCTGGCTACCAGAGCGTGACAGCGTAACCGACATTCAAGGGTTACCCGTCTCGGCTGCCCTACTGGCCAATCATGGCGTGATATTTCTGCTTTTTTATTTTTATAAAGGACACATCAATTTGATTTCACCTCGCCTGATGTTAAGCTAAAGGTAAAGTCTCAGAAAGGGGTGAGTGGCGTTTCCACCCGTTCCCGTTTCCACCCGTTGCGATTCAACCCGTTACCGTCTCCACCTGAATCTTTTTTGCCAGTAGGTACAGTCAGGAACATAAATTATCAGTAGTGGCACTCAACTTGACGGCCTCATCAGATGCCTTTTCACGCATCGCTTAAAGGCCGCCTTGCTTTCTTGTTTGTCTGTTTGATTATAGTCAAGTTGTACTTGTTAGTCCGAAAAACTATACAAAGAACTACAGGCATCCATATTAATATTATAAATGCTAAATTAACTCTGTATGTTACGCTTTCACGCCTAAACCACTGAACCGATTGTGATGAAATTTGGTATAGGGGTAGATTTGACCTTGAGAAAGGGCATAGGTTATGTTTGGTCGCGATAACTGACATACACACGAATGGAGCTACGGGCAAAAGCTAGTGACTACATAGTATAAAACAAAGACTCTGTCGCTGTCTGTCCGTGCCTTTGTATGCTTAAATATTTAAAACTACGTAACGGATTTTGAAGCGGTTTTTTTTAATAGATAGAGTGATTCAAGAGGAAGGTTTATATGTATAATACATGCTTAATATAGTAGAGGGTGCAACGGGAATGGGATCAGAAGGCACGCGAGCGGAAAAAAATTGGCCATACGAAGTTCGCCGAATCAGCTAGTACTTCATAAAACAAAAATGATCATGAAATATACAAACGTTTTTTACTTTTTAATCACATACATTTGTCATGCCGCATGCCGAAATGCCACTTGTCTAGAGAGGCAGAGCCTTGTAACTTACATCGACGCGAGCGGAGTCTAGGTCATCCACTTGGCGCCTCCCCGTACCCGGGGCTAGAGATGGGGACACTGACGTCCCCACAACCCGAAGGGGGCTATCTCGAAGGAGATGGTCCTGGGTCTGCCGGGGTGCGAGAGATATGCGTTCGGCAATCTAACTTCCGGCAACCAAAGACCAAGACGGCGTGCGTTTTAGTCGGTTCGAGTCCGACCTATACCTTCACCGGCTCCGTGGGGGTGGTATCCGTGGGGATATTTCGCACGATAAAAAAAAGGTCATCCACTTGTATATTTTCATAACCACAGTTTCAATGAACACGTAATATTATAAAATTTTAATAATTGCTGTTCAAACTTCAAATATTTGCTAAACAATCATTCCTTTTGTTTCCAACCGAATTATCAAATATTCGTATTCAATTTCGTTTATTTCAATACGACGGCATACGATTGTTATAATTAATAGAATCTCCATAAAAGACGAATTATTATAATTTTGTAAAGGTACAGTCAATTCCTAGTCAGCGTCATAAATATCTTGACGACGAAGTCTCAAAATTATCTTAAAACTCTCGTATTAAGAGCAAATCAAACTGTTTTATTGATTTATGTGGTATTGTTGTCCGCACTAAAGGTGTGTTCCAAATATCAGAACAATCGGTTAACTGGAAGGGGGTCAAAATCGAAATTAAGATCATTTTCGAGTACTTTGTTCGTCAACATCTTTCTGATGCTGGACTGTAAAAAACTCCTCAATTCGTATACACTATACGCTATACTCGACAAAGGTCACATGTTTGGCATGTTATGTGGCCAGCTTACCCCAAAATGTCTACTGTTTATAGTTTATCGGTTTATCGGACTAGCTTCTGCCCGCGGCTCCGCCCGCGTGGATTTCGGTTATCGCGACCAAACGTTTCTCAAAAGACGTAGGTATACGAAGTTTCATGCTTTTCTAACTTTGAAAATGACGAACTATCCATACACAAACGTTTATCACCTATTTTACCCTCTTAGTAGTAAAATTTTGAAAAACGCTGATACACGTGTGTAGTTATTTCTTAAAAGACAGGTTTATGAAATTTATAAAAGTTTTTAAATGATGGACTTTCATACAAACTTCCATCCCTTATTTTACCCCTTTAGTAGCAGAATTTCCAAAAATCCTTTCTTAGTGGATGCTTATATCATAAAATGCATCTACTGTCAAAATTTCAAGTTTGTACGTCCAGACTGACAGACTGATTGATTCGTCAAAGCAGAGTCTACCCTGCTTTGACGAATCAATCAGTCTGTCAGTAGAGACAAGTAATGCGTATAGTAATATTTATAGATAGATAGTAAGTAATATGTATAGATAATAATAAAATGTATTTTCTTTCTTTCTTTTCGATGTGTCCCAAGCAATACCGATACAACATCCATAGACACTCTTCTACTCATACACCATAACGAACGGTGTCATATCAAGCTAACAATACTTTCTCGTAGAGAGTAGGCTGTAACCTTTTCTATAATTTACGTATTATCGCGTCACACGTGACGTAACCAATTAACGCATGACATAATAATTGACACCAACGTATTGTTACACGGTGTGGTGGTTAAACGTTCATTACTACAAAGGTCGGGGTTCGATTATCTTTTAATGACAATATTTTTATGAAGGATTATATCTATTTGCATTTGTCTGGGTCATTTAGTCACGTTTGCTCCAATACGCGTTTGGTTCACTTGTCAAAAACTGGATAAAATCGTGGACTTTCTATCCTGTGTCTGGGTAGTTATAAAAAAAATAACCACGAAGGTAGTTCTTCGTGGTTATTTTTTTTATCCTTCTAACCTAACCTATCCAAGTCGTTTCTTGACAATTGTACCAAACGCGACTAAGATTTTCTTTGTTTTAAGTCCTTGTAACTGAAATTACTGGTAGGTATATAATTATGTATCCTTAACAGAGCTGCCTGCTACGTGGGTGACAAATGCCTGGCAATGGCGCCCCCACCGGGTCTAGGTAGAAGGGGTAGGCCCAAAGGTTGGATGGCAATGCCAATCCGTTGTGCAAAAAAGAAGCCATCCCTTTGGTCGCGCGAAGCATCGAGCAGTCGCTTTGCTATATTTTTTTTTAACCAAGGAATTAAGACCATTTTGAGCAGTTAGTTCATCAAGATAGATCTGATGCTTACTGCACCTCGGTGGATGGCAAATAAACGGACTGATTAACTTCCTATATGGCGTCACATTACAGTAATTGCCTCATTCTCAAATAATAGAACCTACATGACGTCACGACTATTACAATAACGGTATTAGAAACATACCGAATATGCTATTAGAATCGATTACAGCATTCCTGTACGAAATTGCTCCAAACAAGGTTTCGTAACTGAACGGTTTTCTAATCACTTGCAAAATATACACTTGAAACTAATTGTTTTCTTGCAACAATCAACCTTATTTTTATAGAAATAGGAGTAATAGTGTATTCGGGTGAGTGATCTGGCACAGAGCTAGTTGGAATCGGTCGATGCACGCAAATGCAGTAAATATGAAATTTTATTGCGGTGTACTGTGATAGACCGTTTTTCGTGTTGTTTCTGCAAAATATTGCGATTACAATATGACATACTTGTTATGTTCCGCTTTGGCAGTATTTTATCCGCGTCTATCATAACGAACGCTCTGATTTGCTCAACCAATGAGAGCGCACCCTTTCCTTCCTAAACAGATCATCACCTGCAGGGTTGAGGTCCTATCCTCATACAATCCAACCAGTTCCATCCAAGGCCAAGCGGTTCCTTTAGCATAGGTTATTTTATTTGCGGTAACTACAATTAGTATTCTTTATAAACACGCATCTTTTCTTTTTCCTGCTTTTTTTATTAGCTTGCTTTTATTAGCTTCACTTATAACTATGTATGTAAGAAAATCTTGGAATCTTAATTTTACCCACTTCCCGGTCTTCGATTAGGGTGAAATTTTGCACACGCTCTTGAATTCTGATGACAATACATGACTAGCTAAGAAATATCATTACAAATCCAATATGGCGGCCCCCAAGGTGGCGAACTGGCTGTTTGAAATCCACCTCCATGATTTTGAGTGCGTGCTAAAAGCGTGTTTTTGTTTAACTAATTTATAAGTCTGTGTTTCTTGATATCGACGCACGTACTTTATTATCAAAGAGATACCTAATGAAGCTATTTTCAACATTTACAATTTCTTCAATAACTTTGTGTTTTTTTTTCAGGTATGTACCAGCATCTATTAAAATTTTAACGAAGAACGAAGTGAAATGCTTCACAACAGCCGGTAAGTTCATGCAGATGATGAAAAATTATTAGGACAAAGTTCTGCAGTTGTCGTAATTTTGAGGCCTCTAATTAGCGTAACGATTTTTTTTGTTTGAATGTTACTAGAAACAGGAGGGCCAGACCGTAAGGGATGGCCCATGGTCAGCCAGGGTGCGAGGGATATGCCGAGGACAACACCTCCGGCCTAGCTACACGACCTAGCTCAGCGTGCTGTTTTAGTCGGTTCGAGTCCGAGATAACGTCCCCTTTCGGCTCCGGCGGGGTAGGTGTCCGAGGGGATTTACGCACAGCTCTCTGAGACACGAAGCCCTTATACTGCGGTAAAGGCGCTGTGACTTTTGATCCTCGATAAAATAAAATATTGTGAAACAGACTAGTGCTTTTACCTCGCTAACACGCAGTAAGCGAAGTAAAAACACACATGTGTATGTATTACTCAAATAATGATATAATTACTTACTTTCTTTTGATTATCTCGTTCATTCATCTTTCTGTTGGATTCATTTGTTGTTTTAAATTGAATCCAAGACTGGGTCATGAGAGTGTGTGGTATGACTGTATGAGTTTCTTTTCCAACGTGGCCATTGTTTGCCATTTTTTTTGAGTTATTATTTCAGTTTTTTAATTTTTCATGAAATAAAATCAACTGCTGTTCTGCCGTGGCAACTCGCTAGCCGGCGTATTTTTTTAAAGGACACGCTCACCTGATGGCAAGCAAAAGCCAAAGTCTCGGAAAAGGGTCACCATCGTAAACATGTACCATGTTAACAGTGGTGACACTCAGCTGGACGACCTCATCAGATGCCTTTTCACGCCCCGCTTAAAGGACCCGGGACTGTACGAAAGAAACATGAATGATTTAGAATTATAGAATGACAAATATATGGGATTTGACGTTTATGACATTCGTTGACAAATGTCATGTACATCAAATCCCATTCATTTTGTCATTCTATTCCACGATACAGCGTCCAGCGAATTGCCACTTATCTAAAGGGACTGGAATTCTTTATAGTAGAATCTAAAATTTACATCTCTTCCCTCTTTCTGTCAAGGTGACTAAGAAATAGGGCTATTGTCCTCATAAGACTCTTCCAATAATTCCTAATTCCTACTATTTCCACGCTGGCCAGACGGGTCGGTACAGGGTTTTATTTTCAGTTTTCCCTCTCCCGCAGTGATATCATCTGCGTATTTTTCCATAGTGTCGACACGGCACCCTTCGGATTTAATAGGTCGGTGACACTTGTAGTCTTTCTCCAAATAGATATTGTTCACGTAAAACGACAAGTTACATAATAACTCACGCCTGTATTCCCCGAATGGGTAGGCAAAGGTGCTAGCACCCACATTTCGCCAGTTTATGTTTAGGTCCCAATGTAATAGGTGGCGAGGTGGCGAGGGGATAGATAGTTACGTGACTATATTTATGTATATTCATATATAGTACTACTCGCTTTTGCATAATACATATTAGAAAATCCTAAAAACGCGACTTAATAGAAAACCTGTGCAATTTTCCCTGCCTATCTGAGTCCCTACATCTCTGCGGTACTAAAAGGTGTTAGAAAGTGCCGTCTCGGTGATAATTACTATAAATACCACTTGACCATACGTACTTTCACTTTATATGTACTTATGTTGAGGTAATACACTCATTATGACTTACAACTGTTAGTGCAGGTGTTAGCGAGATTTTGAACTTATTAGCTTGGTTTGTAGTCAGTAGAATACTCAAGTTTTGGGATTTGACGTTTATGACATGACAGGTATCGGAATCTCTTTTATAGAATTTGCAAGTTTTCTTTGTCTACTTAAAGTAAAGCCAACGAGACGAAAGAAAAAAGGTAAACAAAGCGACCATTACTATGTTACGTTGCGATAACTGGCGATTATTTTCTCTGTCCTTGTCGCACATGTCACACGTTCGCAACAATGGCCGAGCGACAGCTGTCGTTGCATGTTTTTAGTACAGGAAAGCTGTCAGCACAGCGGTTCTAAACTGTCAATTCCGCCATCTTATGACCAATTTCATTCCTGTCTGGAATGCGCTTGAAGTGATAAATGTTTGAACGCTGAAACTTTGTTTACCTTTTTTCTCTCACTTCGTTGGCTTTACTTTACTCATTATTAAATTATATATCTCAATTTGTTAATTAGCACTTTATCGTACGTTATCCTATGGTGTGAACTGTACATGCCTCTAATTGTTGTACATATCAGAACAATACCTTGTATTTCACGATGATAATGATTTATATGTATACTGGTATTAGTATTATATAAATAAATAAATGACAGTTGTTAAATTATGTCATAAACGTCAAATCACAAAATTGAGTGTTCTACTGACTAGTCGAATTACTTTTTAAACATAACATAACATAACATAAACTCACGCCTGTATTCCCCGAAGGGGTAGGCAGAGGTGCTAGCACCCACATTTCGCCAGTTTATGTTTAGGTCCCAATGTAATAGGTGGCGACCCTATTGCCATTAACCGGGCACTTATAAACCTGCGATAAATACACACATAGCTTCGAAAAGCATCGAAGAGTCATTGGTGTATGCCATGGTAAACCTGGGATCGAACCCGAGACCTCGTCTCAGCAGTCCATTACCCATACCACTAGGCTACCGCAGATTACAGTTACTTTTTACTAAACGTCAAAACGATAAGTTATTAAATAAAGTAAATTAATAGTAAAATCAGTTACTATTATAGGTTGGGTGGATGATTAAAAATAAATAAAAACTATAAAATAAGAACCGACGCCAATTTACCGTTCTTTTACCATTCTTAATAAGCTCGGTTAATAATAAAAAAAAGATATTTACACTATTTTTATATTTTTTTTATATTTCTGCAATGAGTTCCTCATATATTTCACTAGTATATAATAGGTTAACTACTGTTTAATATAAAAGTAACATATAAAGTAGGGAACTCATTGCAGAAATATAAAAAATATATAAAAATAGTGTAAATATTGTTTTTTTACATACCGCCTATGTAGGGTTTAAATATTAACGTTTTAATAGTGCAATATATTCTACATACCATTATCACTATGCTCCATATTAGACATAATTAATTCGTTTGGCGATCCACTATAAATAAATTATTGTAAGTATTTGCAATATTCTAAAGTCAAGTTTATCATTACATCATTAGTTTTATCAAAATACCACTCTTCCAAATTGAATTTATATCATGTCCCTATATGACGCTGCCCCAGTGTGCGTCGGATAGACGTATGAATGTCGTATCAGTAATAATAGTGAGGCTACCTTCATGCAAGCACAAGCTATAATTTGACGAAAGTTTTTTCACAATTGGTTGAACGGTACCGCAGCGCAATACGAACAAACAAACTTTGATTTTTGTATATTAGATAAAGGATGACCTTCAATTGTGCTCGATCCTTAACAATAGTGAAGGCTTTTATATGGCCAGTGTATCGAGCTGTGGTTATCTAAACGACTGGTCTAGGAAATGTACCGTTCACAAATATAAGGGCCCGCCATAGGAAGTACCGCTACAAATGTCCAGAGTAATATGGTACTGCTTTGCTCATGATGGTGAGAAAAATCGCTAGAAGAAGCCTTTTTAATGATAGTTCTTCAGTGAAGGAATTTAGTGAGATGTACGTTCATCACAAAAGGGTTCTTCTTCAGACTCTTCAGTGAAGGAATTTAGTGAGATGTGATGTGGTTTCCTTCTGAAATAAAAATCTATGTACTAGAGTGTTTCTAACAGCTTCAAAACAAACTGTACTTGCGTCTTCTTACAGTCTCAAGTGTGAAAAACATCTCCAGAGATATTTGAATCTTGTTTTTTTTTCGTGCGGAAATCCCCACGGCTACCTCCCCCGCCAGAGCCGGAAGGGGAGGTTATGTCGGACTCGAACCGACTAAAATCGCACGCCGACTGATGTTCGAGGTGCTAGGCCGGAGGTGAGGTTGTCTTCAACGTTATCCCTCGCACCCTGGCTGACCCAGGGCTATACCTTACGGTCTGGCCCTCCTCGGGAGAGGGGATAACGGTGTTCTCGACTCGCCGTCGCCGTGGCCTGCTTCTGTTGGAGTGAAAGGAACATTTGTATCTGCAATGGTATATCTCATTCATAAGACTTTTAACTTACTATCAGACGAGGTGTAGTCATATTGCTATCAGTTCTGCGAAAACGGATAGATAAATTTGAATTAAATAGGTACTTTCCGTGTCTGAATATAGGATATATCACTTTTGGAGTACCTTTTTTACCTCGTGTAGAATAAATTTGCCCCCAAATTTGACCAATTGTTAACCCAAAATCTGGAAAAATACTACTGAAGAAATCTATAAGTACATAGTACAGTCAGCATCAGAAAGATGTTGACGAGCGAAGTACTCAAAATTATCTTAATTTAATTTTTTTACCCCCTCCAGTTCCATCTCGAAAGATATGGATATGGCATACTTACCTGCGAGAGATATGTTTTCTGCAATCTCACCTCCGGCAACCAAAGACCCAAAGACGGCGCGCGTTTTAGTCGGTTCGCGACGGACATAACCACCTCCACCGGCTCCGACGGGTGGACGTGGAGATTATTCGCACGAAAAAAAAAAGTTTGATTTGCTCTACAGGAGGGTTTTAAGATCTTGAAGTGACTTCGTCGTCAACATATATGTGCTAGCTGTTACCCACGGCTCCGCCCGCGTGGATGTCGGTTATCGCGACCAAACATAACCTATGTCCTTTCTCATGGTCTAATCTACCCCTATACCAAATTTCATCAAAATCGGTTCAGTGGTTTAGGCGTGAAAGCGTACAGTACAGTTACTTTCGCATTTATAATATTAGTATGGAAGACGCTGACTGTAATTTTTTTATATAACTTGGAAAGAATGCCCCGTCGATCAGTACAGTCTTTCGTTCATTTGTCGTGAGGACCCGATATTACGTATGGTACCCCATGGTAGCCACCCAGTTCCATCTGGGTGAACACATACATAGGCTAGTAATCCAATAAAATTGGCCATTTCTCAACCACGTTTCATTTGCAGACAGTACACAAGATGGTGTCCATTGTGCAAACGTGGCGAGCTATTGTTCTTGACAAATTGCTCGTCTCGGGATTAGGCGTTCAGTTGGGTAATTTGGACGGTCTTTGCTAATGGTGTTACAAAGATATATGCACTATTGAATTGGATGTTTTCTGAAGCGTATACGCATTTAAATTAAAGCCAACGAAGCGAGAGAAAAAAGGGAAACAAAGTTTCAGAGGTTCGAAACTATTATCACTTAGAGCGCATTCCAGACAGGAATGAAATTGCTCATAAGATGGCGGATCTGACAGTTTAGAACCGCTGTGCTGACAGCTTTCCTGTACTACGAAACACGCAACGACAGCTGTCGCTGGGCCAATGTCACGTACGTGTGATATGTGCGGCAAGGACAGAGAAAACAATCTCTAGTTATCGCAACGTAACTCAGTAATGGTCGCATTGTTTACCTTTTTTCTCTCGTCTCGTTGGCTTTACTTTAGTAGGGAGAGCACGGAGGGCAGAATATGATTAAGTAACGTAGATGCCCCAAATAACTATGGGGCATTCATTTCTCTTGAGTCCATTTGACATTTGGAAAGCTCACGACTCAATTGCCTTGCAACAACGCCTATATCATTTCCTTTACATGAGGGAGAGTGAAACGGTGGTAGTTCAGTGGATAAGGCGTTAAACTTTGCGATAGAGCGGATGTAGGTTCGAGGCCAGGCAATGCAAACTATTGAATCAATAACTTTTAAACTTTCGCATTTCATGATATAAAATGGTGTTTGAAAGAATTTTACATTATAATGTATGCTGAGGCCTCATGCCCAAGAGACGGTTTTAACACGGCCCGGTTTTTTGCCGACGCCGCCGGGTAGAAACCCTCCGACCATGCACACTAGACGTGTTGTACACGACCCGGTTTCAAGGGGTTGCCACCTTCATTCGCTCGTTTCATTTCGTGAATTGAACGTTCAAAATGTTGAGTGTTAAAAAAAAATGTATTATTGCGTGGCACATGTTGTATAAAGACAAAAAAAAGACGATAAAAAAATGCAAAGACAATCCCGTCTTTGCATTTTTTATAGTCTTTTTTAGTACATCCTATGCTAACAGAAAGAGAAGATCATGGTGCATTTCATACACTCGTTCAGATGCAACTAATGGAAGATGATAAGAAATTCTTGGTTGATTAATGAATTTGGTAGAAGAGAGGCCAGTGTTGTGGGACAAGACTGCGGAAATTTATAAAAATAAACGTCCCACATACGAAGCGTAGAAAGAAGTGTCTTTCGGTTAGCATAGGATTTTTTTTTTTTTTATGGATTAGGGAGACAAACGAGCAGACGGATCGCCTGATGGTAAGCGATTACCGCCGCCCATGGACACCCGCAACACCAGAGGAGTCACAAGTGCGTTGCCTTCCTTTTAAAAGAGAGTACGCTCTTTTCTTGAAGGTTTGAAGGTCGTAATGGTTCGGAAATACCGCTGGTGGCAGTTCATTCCACAGTTTAGTTGTGCGAGGCAGAAAGTTTCTCGAGAAACGCACAGTTGTGGACCGCCAGCTGTCCAGATGGTGAGTGTGGAACTGCTGTCGCGTGGAACGATGGCGGAAAGAGGCGGCGGGGATCAATCCGAACAATTCCTCGGAGCACTCCCCATAGTATAGGCGATAGAAGATGCAAAGCGAAGCCACATCTCTACGCAGTGCCAAAGAGTCTAGCCGATTTGAAACATCCCGGCAGTTGACGATTCGAGTCGCTCTCCGTTGGATGCGGTCCAGAGGGAGAAGTTGGCACTGAGGTGCTCCTGCCCAGAGATGAGAACAGTATTCCATATGTGGCCGTACTTGCGCCTTATAAAGTTGTTGGCGGTGAGCCGGAGTGAAATACTGTCTCGATCTATTGAGTACACCCAGCTTCTTCGAGGCCAATTTAGCTTTACCCTCTAAATGACCGCGAAACTGGACTTCGCTCGATATGTCAACACCAAGTATTCCAATATCAACTGAGACAGTTAAGGGGGTGCTCTCAAAACGAGGGACTACGACCAACGGCTGTTTTTTTGCGGTGAACGCACAAACTTGTGTCTTTGTGGGGTTGAAACGGACCAAATTAAGTCTTTGCATTTTTTAATCGTCTTTTTTTAGCTTTTTATACAACATGTGCCACGCAATAATACATTTTCTTTTTTAACACGCAACATTTTGTACATTCAATTCACGAAATGAAACGAGCGAATGAAGGTGGCAACCCCGGGTCGTGTACAAACCGTCTAGTGTGCATGGTCGGACGGTTTCTACCCGGCGCTAACTATACCGTTGCCTTAAAGACGGATAAAAATACGAGTAGAAGGGAAATATTTAAATTAGAGTTCTAATTCTATTCTTCAGCAGCTGCACCAGCTCGCCTGATGGTAAGCTAAAGGCAAAGTCTCGGAAAGAGGGTCACCTTCGTAACCACGTACCATGTTAACAGTGGTGGCACTCAGCTTGACGGCCTCATCAGGTGCCTTTTCACGCCCCGCTTAAAGGACCTTTGAATTTGAAGGACCGTTGAAGTGAATTTCAACTTGACGCACTCCACGCATTCCTGAGAAAAGACAGAACGACAATGAAGTGATCCTTTATGGGACCATCACACCTGGGGGCAAGATAGTTTGTAATTGTTTTGGGTTTCAGGTTTATATCCGGTCTTTTTGCATACAACGTATAGCGCCTGCATCATCTTGTTCGCTCGTTCGTAATGAATTTTCCACGGCGCAGCCGGCGTTTGTCACAGCACAATGTCGCTCCCACGTTATATTTAAGACAATTCATTCATAATAATATATCATTATTTCCGCATCGACCAACTTTAGTTTCACACCGGGTAGCACAAGAATTGTCTCAAGTTCGGAGCCTTACTGAGTTATAATTAAAACCAATGCAAGATAGTTGATTTGCGGCTACCGATGTGGCCAATTTTTGGGTATTAGGGCCACATTGGGGTCAGCCGGGGTGCGAGGGATATGTCGAAGACAACCTCACCTCCGGCCTAGCACCACGACCCACAGTCGGCGTGTGGTTTAAGTCGGTTCGAGTCCGACATATCCTCCCCTTCCGGCTCCGGTAGGGGTGGTATCCGAGGGCATTTCCGCACGAAAACAAAAAGGTATTATGGCCACATCGGTAGCTGCAAACAAGCATATAACATAACAACAACATGAGCAATGTTGGGCCATTTTTTAAGTATAACATTTAGGTAACAGACAAGCATACGTCCCACCTGATGAAAAGTGGTTATTGTGGCCTATGGACGTTAGCAACACCAGTGGCATCACACTCGCACTGCCGACCCTGTAGGAAGCTGCAACGCCTTTCTTAATGAACCCCATTTTGTAGTCTCTTGGAAAAACTTAACTGTGCACGCAGTCTCCGTGTTGAGGTTGAACTCCAAAACACAGAGAACAAATGATACGGGACCAATTGAGCGCGATTTTTTTTTTTTAGTTTGGTTAATATTGTAATCTGAGATTGCGATAGCCTAGTGGTATGGGTAATGGACTGCTGAGACGAGGTCTCGGGTTCGATCCCAGGTTTACCATGGCACACACCAATGACTATTCGATGCTTTTCGAAGTTATGTGTGTATTTATCGCAGGTTTATAAGTGCCCGGTTAATGGCAATAGGCTCGCCACCTATTACATTGGCGAAATGTGGGTGCTAGCACCTCTGCCTACCCCTTCGGGGAATACAGGCGTGAGTTTATGTTATGTTATGTAATATTGTAAATGGGGTCTAAGGACATGTGTTTATTCAATTACCAGCCATATAATGTCTTCTCCTTCTTCATCTTAGCGTTAATCCCTGTCACATCCAAAGCTTTCAGCTTGGAGTCTGGGGTTCGCTTTACCAGTCTAACTGCGAATTTAGCTAAACTTCGATATTTTCTGTGAAGCGATTGCCATCTGACCTCCACAACCCAAAGGCGATATCGAAGCATTGCAGCTAGACCAGTTGTCGGACTTTTGAGGGCTCCAACTACCCGTAACGACTGCCGTAGATGTTCGTATGGCTCTCCAAGGCAAGGCCAGACCAATGCAAATACTATTCATGCATGCAAATATTAGCACTAAGCGGGGATCAAACTCGCGCCTCCGTGACGTAGCGGTACGTCACGGAGGCTGTCTATCAGCCATATAATGTATGTTAAGTATATCTTATCTTATAACATACGAGATAACTTGTTCTCCACTACAGATACTAAACTAATAATAATCCATACTAATATTATAAATGCGAAAGTAACTCTGTCTGTCTGTCTATCTGTCTGTCTGTCTGTCTGTATGTTACGCTTTCACGCTTAAACCACTGACCTGATTTTGATGAAATTTGGTATAGGGATAGGTTAGGCCTTGATAAGGAACATAGGCTTTGTTTGGTCGCGATAACCGACATCCACGCGGGCGGAGCCGCGGGCAAAAGCTAGTATACCCATATTCATACATTGCATTGAGTGGGGATCGAACCCGCGCCTCCTGCGTAGCGGCTGCGTTTACTACTGCTACGTCACGGAGGTCTATCAGCCATATAATGTATGTTTATAACATATTTGCTCGTAAAGTGGTTGTAATTACACCAATTTCAATATCGTAATGTATCTCATTACGTACTTGTGCGATAATGTAATGTAAAAGGCATGTGTTTTTTTTTAAATAAAATTTTAAGATACTCCGTGAACGATACTTTTAAAAACCTTAGCAAAGAGGTTTTATGTCAAGAAAGTGGTCAATATTTTATGAATAAAATTAACTTTGGGAAATAAAATATAACAAATAAACATTTAATTCTTTAATTTCATTAATTTTAACAATAAATTACAACCATTTATCTGTAACAAAAACACAAAAATATTAATTTACTTTATTAGTAATACTGGCTGTTTTTGTACCTTTGCCTAAAAAAAAAAAGTTGATGCGCGCGCATCGCTTATTTGTGGACAAATAAAAATAATTCCGCGCGCTTTTTCTTTTCGCTGTATTAATTATTAATTTCCTCGTAAATATGTTATAAAACGTCGTATGACATACGTGCGCTTTGAAAATTACAGCCTCTGCTTCCTTATAGCCCTCGCCGATGGCTCGGGCTAGTAATATCGCCTCGGCTGTAATTTTCAACTTACCGCACTTATATCATAATGTACTATTGTATATCTAATAACTTGTTCTCCTACAGATACTAAACTAATAATTATATTAGTATATAATCTATGCAAATGGTCTTAAGAATTTTGAAAAGTGTGACATTCTCGTATTCTTGACTATTAAACTGAATTTGAATGCCAGTAGATTGTCAAAGAGTGCAATAATTTAAATTTTTAATGATAAGATTCATATTTAAATTCCGTTTTATTATACAGTGTGAAGATTACTATGGTTTCGACATTTACGAACGAATACCACTATCGGTCTGACAGTTTATTTAATTTTAATGCTAATGCGATTGAACTTTGCTCTGGATTTTTATTAACGCCATCTAGTTGAGTTTTGAGATGTATAGGATTTAATTGAACCCTATTAACAAAGTATTCAGGGTTAATCGAAACTCGCGGACACCGTTGTCCCCTCGGAGGGCCAGACCGTAAGGGATGGCCCTGGGTCAGCCGGGGTGAGGGATATGTCGATGACAACCTCACTTCCGGCCTAGCACCACGACCCACAGACGGCGTGCAGTTTTAGTCGGTTCGAGTCTGACATAACCTTCCCTTCCGGCTCCGGCAGGGGGGACATCCGAGGGGAATTCCGCACGAAAAAAAAAGCTACAGATTTTAAAACGATTTATTTTAATAGATATAGTAATTCAAGGAGAAGGTTTATATGTATAAAATAGTAGAATGTGCAGTGGGAACGAGATGGACGCCAGGCAGGCGAAAAAAAATTGGCGGTACGAAGTACACCGGGTCAGCTATTATTACATAAATAAAGGAAAAATGAAGTAGAAGATTGCATTGTCACAAAATAGATATGGCATATTCGAAAATGCAAGCCTTCATTCCAAGAAGTTCCTTTCCTACCTGACTGCGTACCGTTCCCAGTTGCAAGGATGTGAGGATGAATTCCTTACGTGTGGTGATTGGTACGAATAGAATTATGATGATAAATTCACTGACTGATAGGTAGATAGACTGACGACCTGACAACCTCTGTGGCGTGGCGGTAGTGAACGCAGCCGCTACGCAGGAGGCGCGGGTTCGATTCCCGCTCAGTGCAAATATTTGTGTGCATGAATATGGGTATTTGCAATGGTCTGGGTGTTTCTATGTATAATATGTATGTATTTACAAAAAAAACTATCTAAGTATGTTTATCCGCATTCTAGATTCCAAAATTCATAATTAAGCTTACCATGGGTCTAGATAGCGTTGTGTAGAATGTTGTGGAATATTTATTTATTTATTATTTAACATAACATAAAAACATAACATAAACTCACGCTTGTATTCCCCGAAGGGGTAGGCAGAGGTGCCCACACTTTATTATTTGTATGCATGAATATGAATATTTGCATTGGTCTGGTCGTGCCTCGGAGAGCATGTTAAGCCGTCGGTCCCAGTTGCCATACGAACATGTATGGCAGTCGTTATAGGGGAATTGGGTGAATGGCCCTACATAGAAGGGCTGATCACCCGTCCGGTCCAACGGCGTCCCCTCTGGCTGTAGTTACATAAAATAAAATTAAAATTCATTTATTCTCAGACCATCGATCCATAGTGTTAGTAACAATGTAACTTAAGAACTAATATTAGTAATAAATTCAATAAACAACACTCCACTATCCACACCGATGACACTACACTCGAGTGGATGACACTCCACTCGAGTGTAGCGCCGCCATCCAGTGCCGCAACAAGGGAGAGTCCCACCGGTCCTTGAACACACTCAGGAGACTGTTGGAGCTGCAGCGGAGTCGTGCCAAGGCAGAGGCCGAACGCTTTCTAATGATAGCATAGAAATCGTCCGTGCGGGCCTCTGCGAACTTTCCTGACGCACTGCACCTCCGCGACATCCTACAACAGCATCCTGAATGCGTTGTTATACTGAATGCGCAGGTCGCTGTAGTAGACAACCTGAAAAAGGTGGCTGGGACAGTCTGGATGTGGAAGGCAGAGAATCGGATGAAATGGCACACATTGGGAGATGCCTTTATCCAGCAGTGGACTGGAGTGGGCTATTATATTGATTGATCGTATCTAACAGCTGTAAAGAGGTTTCTAGATCCTATTATGTTTGGCTATATGTGACCACTGGCTACTCTACTAGCCAACTTCATTCAAACCATTCCGCAGAACTTGATTCATTTAGTCCTTAATCGCTCACAATCGGATATAATCGATTCAAAGGTCACTCGATACCGAGTCCAATCGGAAACCGTCACGGCTGACCGGCTCCGAATCATTCCGCTTATTTACGTAATGTTGATTATATTTTATGTAATGTTGAACGGATACCGATTTGTAGTCGATTATCGGTTGTTGGGATTTATGTAATTAGGTTGGTATTGGATATTGATTCTGTTGATGGTCGTGTACAGTGTGTAACAATAGCCCTAGCTAGTCAATAACATAGGTAATCCATACCACAGATAACATAATACTAAATCCATACTAATATTATAAATGCGAAAGTAATTCTGTCTGTCTGTATGTTACGCTTTCACGCCTAAACTTTCCAGGAATTCTTCATATTTCTTAAATAGGGAATGGTATTTTTTGTAATTTATCAGATTGGATTGCAATCCAATGTAAAGTTAGCTTGTAAATTTTAAGTTTTGCTTGATTCCTGAAAGTCTCTCTCGATTTAGTAAAAGTTAAACTTTGCAACGCCATTGTTCAAATGTCAAAATCTTTTCTATCTTATCTTATACCTATATAAAACAAAATTGATTGGAATTCTGTTAGTCTCGTTCAAACTCGAGAACGGCTGAACCGATTTGGCCAATTTTGGTCTTAAAATATTCATAGAAGTCCAGGGAAGGTTTAAAAGGTGAGAAAATATGGAAAAATTGCGAGTAAAATACTAAAACACAGGACGACATGTGCAAGGCTAAGATGCCATCCATTTACGGTGCGGAGTATACCTGCTAGAACCAAGCGTTTCAGTTATTCATTCCTATGCCGCACCACTAAGACCTGGAATTCCCTGCCAGCTCACGTGTTTCCTTCTTCCTACAGTCCCGGGTCCTTTAAGCGGGGCGTGAAAAGGCATCTAATGAGGCCGTCAAGCTGAGTGCCACCACTGTTAACATGGTAAATGTTTACGATGGTGACCCTCTTTCCGAGACTTTGCCTTTAGCTTAACATCAGGCGAGGTGAAGACAAATTGACGTGTCCTGTATAAAAAAAAACGATAATTTTAGTTTCTCTACATTTTTATTATGGGGGATAAAATATTGTTGGTACGAAGTTCGCGGAGTCAGCTAGTCGTTAATAAACATTGACAAGCTTGACTGAACTTTGTAAAACATCGCCTTTATGTATATTTCGCAACATCCCGCCAAAAGTCTCAACTCTCGACCTTGCAGTCGTGCAGTCGTGCTCAAATGGCTGTTTAACCGCACATTAGATGCGGTTCTTATTGTAATACGTGTAGTACCGGCGCGAAAGGGCTTCGTATGTGGAAACCATTGCTTATGTAGCAAGTATAGTACTATCATCAATTGTGTGACCTTCGAAGGCTGTGGTTAAATTTATACTAAAACACTCGCCGAGATATTTACTACTAGCTTTTGCCCGCGGCTCCGCCCGCCCATACTTAATATTATGAATGCGAAAGTAACTCTGTCTGTCTGTCTGTATGTTACCCTTTCACGCCTAAACCACTGAATCGATTTTGATGTAATTTGGTGTAGAGATTAGACCATGAGAAAGGACATAGGCTATGTTTTTTGGGATAACCGACATCCACGCGGGTGGGGCCGTAGGTAAAAGCTAGTACATCTAAAATCGTGGTAAATATTCTTTGGACTAATCCCTAGTTTACCTTCAGCCTGGGTGCAGGACTTAAATTTTAATAAAGTGGTTCTAATTCAGTAAGATTTTGACCTTAAACCAACATCACAAGTTAAATAATCACTTGTAACAAAGAGTGTTCAGCTTTATTTTGCAACAGTCTGCGAGTGCATTTACGAAATACCGCTACTGTTAATGCATTCATAATAAATCATAGGCCAGAACAAGGAAGCCAGGCCCGGCCGTAATGTTTAATTGCTTTGCTATCCGAGTGTGAACTAGTGGTGGGAAAAGAGATCGGTTTGTGGTTATCGACTGTCAGGAAATACTGCACAAAAGAGTTTGTTAAAATAAGTTTATTTTCACATAAATGCATCTCAGGGTACCATTTGGTATTTGAGTGATCGTCATACATTTTAGTGTTTTATTTTTGAAAGTGTATCACCTTTGTGCGTGATTGTATTTTAACTTTTTCAAATGAAGATGTACAAATGAGGTCGAATGGAACTCGTTGTTTGACAGAGGGTCTAATGGACACTAAAGTAAAAATGAAATCCAAGATTGATGGTCCAATTCTAACATGGAGGTCCAATGGATCATATTTATAGATGAGGTCGAATTTTGAGGGTCCAGTGGGTACGTAGCCTACATAATGTCTGAATATAAACAGATTCATATTAGGTACGTAAATAGGCCTTTGATATCTTTCTTTTTATGTTTGAAAAAAATAAAGAAAAGTTGTTTTTTTACGGACTAATCGCACACAATACAAAATTCAAATAACAATTTATAAAAACAATAAAGCAAATCTGTAGGTACCTAATACATAAAGAATCTCAAAAAAAAAATCTTGGTACGGGTAGTATTTATGGAAACTAAAAAAGAAAAAAAAACGGAAACTTCTTCACCGGAGCTAATGATAAGGTGGGTATTTCGGATTTGAACCGACAAAAATGTATGGTCACATGGTTTGGAGAATCAGATGTACCCAGTGGGTGTAACGCGTTTGGTTGAAAAATGTTGCGTTGACCACTCTGGTCCTGAAAGAATTTTAGGACGTGTGACCGATGACACGTATACCGAGAACAGATATCATTTGGGAAACTTACAAACAGATTGGTAAATCAAAGCTTACAAAAATTTTCATGAACAAGATGTGTTGGATGTGATTCGAGTGTCCAATATTTCGGCGCTGTTGCAAGCACCATGATCTCGAAGGAACTCTCGACACTCGAAACAATAGATGGTAAATATCGCAATATCTCTAATAGTAACTAACAACCCGAAGGGGGACATCTCGAAAGAGATGGTCCTGGGTCTGTCGGGGTGCGAGAGATATGCTTTTGGCAATCTCACCTCCGGCAATTGGACCCAAGACGGCGTGCGTTTTAGTCGGTTCGAATTCGACATAACCACCTCCACCGGCTCCGTGGGGGTGGTATTCGTGGGGATTGATCGCACGATAAAAAAAAGTGTAACTTTGGATGCAACCAGGCGTATGTCAAATTTTATCCAGATCTGTTCTGACTTCTGACGTAATTGAACAATAAATATCAAACACCCACCCATTCAAACGTTCCTTATAAAACTTCTCCCAGTTTCTATTAAGATTTTACACAAGGAAAAGATTCAACTATCGAATTATACACATCACTAGTTAACACAATCCTATGCGCAGTCGCGGGCAGTGCTAGGGCAACATAACGGGGCTTCGCTTCCCGATGCCGGTTATTTTAAAGTCAGTAACTATTATAGGCATTTAGCCTGCAATGCTTGCTTGCAATATCAGGCTTGTTCGAGATGTTCCCATTAGTTTTGGGTCTTTGTTTAGCTAGGACATAGAATTTGGAAGTTTATCTTCAAGTTAGATAGGGTAGTTTTAGGCAAGGGTGGTTCATAAGACGAAAATACCATCACATAGTGACCAGCAAATGTCTTATTAATGTGCTCTAGTTGAAATAGGTTTTAACAGACTTTATGACGATTTATTTGGTCGAATACATAGGGAAAAGATCAGAAGAATCTTCTCGGGCGGGACTCGAACCCACGATCTTTCCCTTACAGGGGGAATGCCTTGACGAACTCGGTGGCGATCTTCTAGGTAGAAGATTCCTTTTCCCTATGTATTCGATTTGTATAGTTAGCATACTTAATGCTGTAAAATTCATTCGATGTATTTGGTACTAGGTATTTACGTTTTAGCCCAATGTTTTGGCTGCTTTTCAACTGCCATGATCGCGGGATGACTAAAGATGGTGCTTTTGGAAAGATGTTTTGCAAAATAAAATAGGTTTATTAAACTACTTATGTGACAACTAGCATCCATGGAAAGTGATGACTGTTTCCTATGACTATAATATATAATAACCCTTCCAAGAGAAGCAGATATCTGAATGAATTTTATAGCATTTATTATGCTAACTATACATTTCGATTACTTCAGGAAAAATTAATTGCTCAGGTGGGTTTTGACCAGCAGGTAGGCACCTTTCCCTTATAGGGAGAATGCTCTTACCAACTGAGCTACTGAGCCACACACAAACTAATTCAATTCCCTTCTCTATATACGCGTTTTTAAGGCGACAGCGATCTCCAATGAAATAATTTTTCAATAATTTTTAAACATAGATTTTGGATAACTCCGCCCAAATATTCCCCCTGTAAAGGAAAGGTCATGGCTTCAAGCCCCACCTGAGCAATTCACTTTTCCTGATGTAATCGACAAGATATCATTATGTAGGCACGCATGTTTTGCTACGACGCCTAGCCACTTGAAAGTAGCTAATTAAATGACTTATACTTTCTGTCACTGCATGTAAATACCTATTCGAGTCGTACCAAGTGTACAGACAGCCTATGAATTACCCATAGAGGGTAACAAGTAACAGGGTAACAGTATTCATTAAACATCAGTTTTAAACATGCCATGCACAGCTTTCCACTTATGAAAGTAAGGAAAATGGCCGACAATGAATTCAAAATGGCCGAACATATTCATGTATTGACAGGAACAGAATATTGATACGTTTCCTCGGGTTATATAAGTTTGGGTAAGTAATAGTTTAGTTATTTAGGCGTGGAATGGTACGGCTTGTATTTTTTAGTAGGTATGGCGCGAGCCCGAACTTGTATGCAAGTAATTTTTACCCGACTACGGCGAAGCCAAAAGGAGGGTTATGATTTTGACAGGCTATGTATGTATGTATGTATGTTCATTTGTTCCCTCACAGCTCCTCAACTACTTATTAGAACTAGACAAATGAGGTATCGTTACAAGCGGCTTTATTGCCCGATGGTTATAGGCTATATGACGTGTCCCTCAATCTTGTGTGGCGCCCTCTAGCGCTCATAATGTACTGTATTAAAAAATAAATTTGAGATAAATATGTCGTGTTTGGTATCAAATGAAAGGGCTTAATAAGCACATTTCAAATATGTGTAAATTATTAGCTTTACCTTGCCCCAAAATAATATAAATAAAAAATTCAGTTTGAAACTAAAACCCGACTATCGAAAAATCATGCTCTAAAAATAGTAACAAACAAGAAAATATCAGGGATAGCCGTGGTACAACTTACTCTAACTAAACAATACATTCTAGGGAAAAGTGGCATACGACCACGGCCATCCTTGAAATTTTGTTGTTTGTTACTTTTTACAGCATGATTTTTCGATAGTCGGATTTATAGTAGGTATGGCGAGAGCCCGAACTTGTATGTAAGTAATTTTTAATAACATGAACATGAACACGCATTTATCCCCGGAGGGTTAGGAAGAGGTGAATTAACACCCACATTTCACCAATCATGGTAGGTTTTCGGTCTTACGTAATAGGGGGTAAGCCACAGAAATATATTAGGATAGAATAACCATAAACAATGATCAACTATATATAATAAGTATAATAAGTATGTATTTACAAAAAAAAGTATCTAAGTATGTTTATCCGCATTCTAGTTTCCATAACACAAGCTAATTAAACTTACCAATGGGTCGAGATAGCGCGTGTAGAATGTTGTAGAATATTTATTTATTTTATCATGCAGATTCGGATCACTTGTGGAACTACACTAAACCTGCGGTACCCAGGGTTCTTTGAGTCTCCAACATAAACAGCGGTCAATGACATCTCCGATATTGACACTCATTCAAAGTCTGAGAACCAAAACAATTCTACATCGTACAGTAAACTATTTGCAGTATACCTACTAAGAAAACATTACCTCAATGCGTAAAGAACGTATTCAAGTGTACCGAACTGTGTGAGAGTCAAGCGATGACTAAGCAATATCGTTCTTTATTTGAACACATCAGTGGCGCGTGTCGGCCAATACCGTTAGAGTATTCTACGCATGCGCTTTGGCATCTTGTAGACCGTTGTACATTGCTTTTTAATTTGTATTTAGATGAGGTTGTAATTAATTGAGTTACTTTAATTATTTACCTAACTGCGAGGATGCTAAAGGAGTGTTATGTGTTTGACCTGTATATTTAGCCGATTGCCGAGAGATCATAAAAGTTTTTATTTTACCATATAATGTTGCGTCTTTGGCAGTATTCTACCGTCTCTACCATGGTGAATGTTCTGAAGAGCTCTTCCAATTAGTCCCACCCTCTCCTTTCCTACACAGGACGACACGTGCAGGGCTAAGATGCCATCCATATACGGTGCAGAGTATACCAGCTAGAACCAAGCGTTTCAGTGACTCATTCCTATGCCGCACCACTAAGACCTGGAACTCCCTGCCAGCTCACGTGTTTCCTTCTTCCTACAGTCCCGGGTCCTTTAAGCGGGGCGCGAAAAAGCATCTGATGAGGCCGTCAAGCTGAGTGCCTGTTAACATGGTTTCAATGTACAAACGTTAGATGCAACTGTGGTGATAAAGAAGAAATTTAAAATCTTTTGCTATAACGTACCACTCCTCAGCTTCGGCCCTTAGGGCACAGTTAGGGTGCGGTTCTCAAAACAAGTCTACTCCGCGCGTGCCAGCTTCATAATTACTGTAATCACACAATAACTGACCTTATTTTTGACAGCTGCAAGATGAATATAGTCTATAGTTTTAACCTACTACCGTAATCATAGATTACTCTGTAATACTAGATCTGTGGCCGTAATCATAGACCGTCAGTTTTTTACTTTTAAACCGGTTTTATTGATGGCCAGACATATTACGTTACACTAAGTGAGATGTTTGTTCCTATTTTGAAATTCACTTTTTAATTAAAACAAATGAAACTGGTTCTGTTCCGATAGGTTAGTATCTAATAAGTTTATGGTTCCGATTTATTTTTAACCCTCGACGCAAAAGGACAGGGTGTTATAACATAAGTTTGACGTGTCTGTAGATATGTGAATGTGTGTGTCTTTCTGTGGTATCGTAATTCCCGAACGGGTGAAGGTGTTCACAGCGATACACCATTTTATATTGTTTTATCTATCCATCCATATACTCACGTCTGTAAATCCTCGATGGGGTAGGCACAGGTGTTTTCATGCGGAAATCCCCTCGGATACCCCCCCTGCCGGAGCTGGAAGGGGAGGTTATGTCGGACTCGAACCAACTAAAACCGCACGCCGACTATGGGTCGTGGTGCTAGGCCGGAGGTGAGGTTGTCATCGACATATCCCTCGTACCCCGGCTAACCCAGGGCCATCTCTTACGGTTTGGCCCTCCTCAGGAGGGGGGACAACGGTGTCCCCGACTCGTCCCCTGAGTCCCTCCGCCACCGTAGCCTATTGGCATCATTGTCTTGGGCTGTATGTTTACTGTCAGATGGAGAACAGCCCTATCCCTCAGTCACCTTTTACTACACCCACAGGAAGAACTGGGGTGGTCCTATTCTACTCCACCGGGAACCAAATTAGAATGATCTTATTAGCTATCCCTGACCAGTTTTGGCTCAGTAAGTACTTGACTAAAGATAAAAAAAAATCTTGATTCACAAACGCTGCGTATTTTGTTTGTATTCAGTGCGAAGTTTCGGAGGTACATTTCATGGTACCCCTAATCCCACGGCCATTATACCCATAGATAATTTCTTCGTCAAAGAGAGTTATTTACGGCAATAAGTTCATTAGCCTCTCTATTGAATGGTGTAATATATAAAGTATATAACTGTACATAGCCATTGTTATAATGCCTTCAAGTTTTGTTTAAGAGACTCTTTCATTAACTTTGTGCTAAGGAAATCAACAGAATACCTAAGTCATTAGTGCTTAGTGAGTATCCATACTTCCATACTTAATTTATTATAAATGCAAAAGTAACTCTGTCTGTCTGTCTGTATTGATTTCACGCCTAAACCACTGAACCGATTTTGATGAACTTTAGTAGATTAGACCTTGAGAGAGGACATAGGCTATGTTTGGACACGATAACCGACATCCACACGGGCGGAGCCGCGGGAAAAAGCTAGCTTTTCTATTGAACCCACTCCTAGCACAAGCAATTTAGCTTAGTTGGAGGGGTTAGAGGTAATGTTAGTAATTTCGGTTCTAATATTCTTTTTAAAATATTAAAATTAAAAAAAAATATCCAAAAATATAATCAATATGTCACTTTTATTTCTCTCTGTCTTTTTTTCGGTACAAGAATGAACTCACGAACAATTCTTTCATTCAATTTGATTCATGTCATCAATTTAATACGCCTGACGTAAAGATATTTCTACTGTTTAAGAATTGTTTGAAATACTAAACCTATTGTTTGCTGCAAAAAATAGTTTGTCATTAAAAACATTCCTATAATCAGTATTCATTGGAAGAATCTAAAGATAGTTGTGAGGTTTTGAATATACCTATTGTCAAACGAAATCCATTCATAACATATCTTTTAACAATTTTTTCTTAAGACTTGCGAGATTGTGGCTATTCCTTTGATAATTGAATGAAAAGAAGAATCACTAAGTATAAAGCAAGGTCGCTTTCCGCGTCTGTCCGTCCCTATGTATGCTTATGTCTTCAAAACTACGCTACAGATTTTGATGCGGTTTCTTTTAATATATAGAGTAATTCAAGAGGAATGTTTATATGTATAATACATGCTTAAATCTGCGGTGTACAATAAAGGGTAAATGTGGTATGGGTAATGGACTGCTGAGACGAGGTCTCGGGTTCGATCCCAGGTTTACCATGGCACACACCAATGACTTTTCGATGCTATTCGAAGTTATGTGTGTATTAATCACAGGTTTATAAGTGCCCGGTTAATGGCAATAGGCTCACCTATTACATTGGGACCCAAACATAAACTGGTGAAATATGGGTGCTAGCACCTCTGCCTACCCCTTCGGTGAATACAGGCGTGAGTTTATGTTATGTTATGTTACATGCTTAAATAGTAGAGGGTGCAGCGGGAACGGAATCGGATACCACGCGGGCGAAAGACATTGGCGGTACGAAGTTGGTCGGATGCTAGTATATTTTAAAGCAATAAAAAAATTATCACTCATTGTAATGAGGAAGGGTGTTGCTTATGTACAATGAATAAGAGGTTTGATATTTGGATAAATAAAGTAATACAACATTTCAAATATTTGGACGGAGTCATCAAAATTCAATGTTTAAAAATGGTTGAAAAATCATTCATTGTTTTTCATTTTGTTTGGTTTCACCGTCGCCCTTAAAGACGGATATAAAGAAAACGAAAATTTGAAATGATCCAGGTGTGACTCAATAGCTCAGTTGGAAGAGCGTTAGAGCCTGTAAGGGAAAAGTCGTGAGTTCAAGTCTCACTTGAGCATCTAATAATTTCCGATGTTTTAATACAAAATTTGTTTTGCCTGAATGAAAAAATACCTAAATAACATTAATTATTTGTGGGTTCGAAATTAGAAAATACCTATATTAAAACATTGGTTCCTTTTGGTCATGTACAAAATTGTGATTTATACATATCGGCTAACAATCTACTTATTTGAAAGTTAATCTATCTAAATAAAAATCAATTGCTGTTCGTTAGTCTCGCTAAAACTCGAGAACAGCTGAACGGATTTATCTTATCTTGGTCTTGAAATGTTCGTGGAGGTCCAGGAAAGGTTTAAAAGGTGAGAAAAATTCGAATAATTGCCGGGAAAACTTTAAAAACAGCCCTTTTCTTTTGCCCTTGAAAACATTTTCAGCGTTTCTGTTACCCTGGTACATTTACATGAAGTACCAGGCTCACAGAAATTTTGAGGAACTTTATCTGGGTCGCGGGAGCAGTGTGTTCTAAAACTTTCTTTTCCGAACTTAACGCAGACGAAGTCGCGGGCACAAGCTAGTTTACTAATAAGTATGTACTTAAAGCAGCATAATAAACAGTTTAATGAAATGATCAGCTAGGTAGATTGAATCGTAGGTAATTACTATAGGAGTAATTACCTACGATTCAATTTCAGTGACAAACCTTCTTTGTACGAATGCTGCCAACGAAAGTTGTAAACTTGCAACACTGACTATACACCGAAATAACGGAGTTGATACTATGATCAAAAAATTCCCATTAGGTTGCATAAATTAGCCTATTGGAACTTGGCCAGTTTTTTTTATAATAATTTTATGACAATGGTAGCTAGACCTTTACGAGTATGTCAAGTTTTATTTTGTGCGTATTACTTATTTAAAATGATTGATGATGATGATGATAATGACGATGAATGAGATCGAATACATAGGGAAAAATAAGTCTTCTCGGGCGGGACTCGAATCTCAGTCTTTCCCTTACAGAGGGAATGCCTTGACCAATTCGGCTACCGAGACACGCCCGATGTTATTCAAATTTCCCTTCTATTTATCCGTTCTTACGGCGACGGTGGAGTCATCTACCGATCTTCTTACGAACTATCGGAACCAATGAATGATGTTACAATCATTTTTAAACATTGATTTTTGATAACTCCGCCCAAATACTTGAATGAATTTTACAGCACAAGGGAAAGACTGCGGGTTCGAGTCCCGCCCGAGAAGATTTATTTTTCCCTATGTATTCGATTTGTATAGTTAGTATACTTAATGCTGTAAAATTCATTCAAGATGAATGAGATGATTGCTGCCTCAGTATATTGTGGGGACTTTACTAAAAGCTCACTAGGTAGGGTTGGAAGTAACACAAAGAGTCACAATTCACTGTAATATGCCACTTTCTTACACTTGTGTGTGTTGTCCAAGACGTTATGTCTAAAATCCACCATTTTTATACCTAAAGACTCGAATTCACACCAATTTTGGAAAATAAATGTGTTCTCTCCAACGTTTCCCGCCAACCGCACTTGGCCAGAGTCTAGCCAGTGTTGCAACTTGTTCGTTTTTCAAATTTGGCGCCACTTTTTTGCGCCAGCTTTCGTTGTCCAAACCAGTCTTGCCAGAAGGTTACTTTTGTAACCTTTTAGGTAATTTTTGAACTGCATTGGTTACTTTTAGGTTACCCTAATGAAAAGGTTACTTTTAGGTGATTTTTCGGGATTAATTAACTTTTAATTTTTCGATAAAATTAAGCAACGTGAAACAGAACGCTCGTTTTATATTTTTTAATGTTGGTAAATTTCGTTAGCAGTAGTAGAACTATAAACACTGACTTATTACCTTCTCCCTAGGATTGATCCTAAGCCTTCTCCACACGGCGACGCGCGGCGGTTCGACAAAGGACGTCGTGTGGATAGCATATTCGTCATGGCGCGAATGTTGCCGCGTCAAGATGAACCCACGACCTTTCCCTTACAGGGGGAATGCTCTTCCAACTGAGCTATTGAGTCACACCTGAATCACTTCGAATTTCCCTTTTTTTAATTATATCCGTCTTTAAGAGCGACGGCCACTTGAGTTCTTCTTTTTCCCGATGTATTTCGAACCCGTTATTAGTTAAATATATATTTATGATGCAGTCAGACATACTCAGTAAAAAATATTTATAGTATCGATTTTATTTACAAATTTTAATATAGGTAGAAATCTTGAATTGTGGGTACACTTACTTACTTAAAAAAAACTTATGAGTATGTACTTCTTAATTAAATATTATCACTACATAGATGATTGAATAAAATCAACATTTTGTAATTATGACAACTAATAAAGAAATTGAAATTCATATTTTGTGTGTCAAGATGTACTAGAATTCATATTACGCGCGAATTTAAAAATACCTTTTCAGTAAAAAAAAAAATATGAAAGGTTATTTTTTATACAAAAAGGTTACTTTTTAGGTAATTTCTGACATGACCCGACTGGCAACACTGGTCCAAACTCTAGAAAGAAACACAATTTCCACGACCATATATATAATCAGAAAATAAAAAGCATTTTAATTATGTTTTCCCGCGCTAAATGTGTGTGTTTTGAGGTTAACGTTGAACAGTAAGAAATAATATACTGTTGTTTTATTCTATACTAGCTTTTGCCCGCGGCTCCGCCCGCGTGGATGTCGGTTATCGCGACCAAACATAGCCTATGTCCTTTCTCATTGTCTAATCTACCCCTATACCAAATTTCATCAAAATCGGTTCAGTGGTTGAGGCGTTAAAGCGTAACATACAGACAGACAGACAGACAGACAGACAGACAGACAGACAGACAGAGTTACTTTCGCATTTATAATATTAGTATGGATTCCAATTATTTAATATAACTCATTACGGTACATTACGATTCAATACGGTAAAATTGCAATGAAAATCAATTGCTATTTTACCTTCATTACTAAAGTGGAGATAGTTAACCGTCGTTTTGCCGTCGTAAAGAGAACAAGAATTTCACTGGCCTTCGATTCTACAAAAGCTAAACCTTGGTGGCGCAGTCACTACCAAAAATTACATTAAAATCGACTAAAGTTTAAAACTAAAACCCGACTACCGAAAAATCTCGCTCTAAAAAGAAAATATCAAGAAAAAACAAACAACAAAATATCAAGGATTGCCGTGGTCGTATACTTTTCCCTAGAATATATTGTTTTGTTAGAGTAAGTGGCATCCGACCACGGCTATCCTTGACATTTTCTTGTTTGTTACTTTTTAGAGCGTGATTTTTCGGTAGTCGGGTTTTAGTTTTAAACTTTATTTTTTTGGAGCCACACAAGATTGGGCGACACGTCATATAGCCTATAACGATCGGACGATCAAGCCGCTTGTAACGATACCTCATTTGTCCAGTTCTAATAAGTAATTGAAGAGCTATGAGGAACAAAAAAAAATGACTTCTATTTTTTCTATATTTATGATCCCGGTTGCATCAGAGGCGTTCATACCAAAGCTCGGAGTTAGTTTTCATTTTATGTTTGGCTTTTTTATTATTAAGGGAGTCAAAATGCCCATCTGACCTTCCAATCCTATAAAACCGTCTCACGTCGTAATACTTGATTTGTTGTAATCCAGGATATTAATTAATACAAAACGACTAAAACCTATAAAATGAAAATACTATTCTTGCACTGCATTGCAAATATTTATTACGTTTTGCAATAGACGATGTCTAGACTATAAATGCTTTTGTAAAGAAATCCATATTCATAGGCATGCGCTTTAATATTTTACTATAATATTTGATTGCCTCTTCCTTTATGGCTTTTTGTATCGAAAAGCACTCATAAATATAAATTTATTGTGCTTATTTTAATAAAAAATACGCAATTTCGATAGCTACTTGCAAAATTTGAAAATGAAGAAACAAAGTAGGTAGTATGCAAAATGCCAAAAACCCATGGCGGGTTTTTCGATATCGAGAGTCGTAAAATATTCTGAAAAAGACAGTTTTTATTGCTACATATTTTGACCTAACCTAACCTCCATTTTACAGAAAGTAACTAAGGGTGGATTTCACCAACGAATATAAACACATTTAATTCAATTTCACGTGATTATTAAGAAGTTTTACTGGAGAAATTCGGCCTTAAAAATCTGTAAGTTGCAGTGGCGAAGGGGGAAAACTTTCAAAAGGCAAGCCGATGTAAATTAAATTGAAGTGTAGATGTAAAATCGGGCGGCGCGAACCGCGAGTCTTTCTCGCTCGCGCCGCCTCTATGCTATGATTTATGTGCCAGGATCGTAACCAATGAAAAACTATAGTCTCTGCCTACCTCTCTGGGAATAAGGCTTGATGGTATGTATGTATGATTTCCATAATATACATAGTAGCTTGAAGGGAGTGGAGTGGAGGGTGACATGCGTGAAAACGGTCTCACTACCTTGGACGCCCAAGATCGTGCGAAGTGGAGGAGGAAGAGCCGGAAGGCGGACCCTGAGCTCCGAGGGCACCGTGGCCTCGGATGCAATCAGGACTAACGTCTTTATGTGGATGATGATGACATAGTAGCTTGAACAGTCAAGCTATTTAGAAAAAAATATCTCCTAATTTTCCCCTATTCCGGAATAGGGAAGAGATATGGGACACAGAAATCATATTATTACAAATGATAGCCACAAAAAAGGCATAAGAAATTATTCACTTAGTTATCAACAACTGATCTCGATTGCTATCCTATCTATATATTTTTTAGGATATAAATATATCTATATATTTATATCCTAAAAAAAACATAAGTACATACATACAATACGACTAAGACCTGGATCTCCCTGCCAGCTCACGTGTTTACTTCTTCCTACAGTCCCGGGTCCTTTAAGCGGCGCGTGAAAAGGCATCAGGCAAAGGCATGAGGCCGTCAAGCTGAGTGCCACCACTGTTAACATGGTACATGTTTGCGATGGTGACCCTCTCTCCAAGACTTTGCTTTTAGCTTAACATCAGGCGAGGTGAAGTCAAATTGACGTGTCCTAGATTAAAAAAAAACATACCTATAGTCACTTCTGTAAACCGTAAACGGTAGCACCCACGTTTCGCCAGTTATGATTTTGGGTCCCACGACGTAATAGGGGCGAACCTATTGCCGTCTACTGGGCCCTTTGTCTCGGGCAGTATGTTTACTGTCGTGGAGAACAGCCCTATCCCTTAGTCGCCTTTTACGACACCCTCCGAAAATTAAAATGGCAAAAAATTGTGCCGTAGTATTTCTGATTCTAAAACCTATTAAAAGCGATTTACGAGTTATGTCCTTTGGGTCTAGGCAGCGCTGTATAATGGTGGTAGAATAATATTGTAAATTCATCTAATAGAGATAGCCCCTCATTTTCTTTAATCATAAAACCGTGCTTTAATAGCGCAAAATATGTTACATAATTTATCGTTTATTGCCGCACTGGACCGGCCCTTAATGTGGACGTGCAATCAAATATGGCGGTTGACTGTTTTTTTTTACTCAAGTCACCAGTGTTACGCAATTGCATACGGCCTAGGTTACAACATAATTAATTATAATTGCACTAAAGGTATCTATTCTATGACTTAGGGCATGAATGCACTTACTATAAATTCTAACTAAAATTTATTTCCAGTATAAAAGCTGACGCCCTGAAATTTTGACATAACAGCAGACTATTTCTTTTTTGTCATGATAAATGTACAAGTCTATGAGCATGTTTGGATGTCTGTTATTTAATCACGCTCTTAACGGTTCTGGTTGAAATTTGAAAAAAGGAATAACATTGTTACTTAATGATAAAGTTTCGAATAAGTAATTTGTGTGTACTAATTATACCTACAGAAGGGCAGAAATTTTGGTTTTCTTGTTTTTAAAATGGCTCGTTTTATTTCGATAATAGTATTTTTCCTATTACCTGTTTCTATACGGTCAGTAAAATATCTACTTCGATTGTACATGTAGATATAATACTGAACCTCATTAATTAGTACGATTTAAATATATTGAATAACTAATTGGAATAGGATTGATATTTTAGATTTTTATCTCCTTTGATAATAGACTTACTTTATAGTGGCAAGTTTTTTTAACTATAAAGTCGTTTAGTGTTTTTATTTTATTTCATATATTATGTTGTGCGCTCAAAAATGGACAACAAGTAAAGATATAACAAAACTAACTTATAGATATATTTATTATTATTTTCAAAAGCATTTTACATTTTATGAACTAAGTGTTTTTTTTTTGTTGTGACATATTTTCTAAAACACACTTTATTGGGACAGATAATGGCTCACTGACATATTCTATAATTACAAATCTTTAGTTAGGCTATGCGTAATAATAGTAATAATAATAAAATGTTAATAGCCGTATAATATTGTAATAAAACAATAATTAAGTTGTCATCCAACTCATAAAAATGTATAGCATAAACTATACCCATTAAGAATTCTTCAATTAGTGTGGTCGTAACACATCTAACATCATGAAAGTGATCTGAGGGTCGCAGAAAGTAACTACCTACAATACAAATATAAAAAAAATATAATTGGGTATTCTACTGACTAGACAAATTAGTTACCTACCTTATTACTAAACGTCAAAACGATAAGTTTTAGGGTAACTTGTTTGAAAAAAGGATTTAGTGACGTCATAAAATTTAATAGTCAAATCAGTTACTATTATGCGTTGGGTGGATGATTAAAAATAAATTAAAACTATAAAATAAGAACTGACGCAATTTTTTCCGCTCTTTTACCATTCTTAATTTAATAAGCTCGGTTAGATAATTTATTTTAACTATAGGATAATACCCAATTCCAAAGCTTACAACTTACGAGTATGATGTTTTAATAAGACAAATTTTCATTTTTTGCTCTTCTTCTTCGTGTCAATGGCTCATAAAATCTATTTGTACGTTGTCCTACACAGGTCTACGATAGTACAGGTGGAAGACTACAGTGGGCAAGAGAGCAAGTGTGGCATGGATGGGGCCTCGCAGTTTTGCTAAATTTGCCTTACAGCGGCCAACTTGGGTCCGTAGGCTATTTAATGATTTCCAAGTTGGCAACGGGAGACACGGTGTCCAGGCGGCAGGTTTTCTTTAGGTGTAATGAAACCTGCCAGAGCAAGATGTATGTTTGTCCATATTTTCTTATTGATTTTAGTTCCTCCTGAGTTACATGCATAATTTGCATATAGGTACATCATAGTTCTGTTATAAAATTAACTTAGTCAAATCTGTGCAGTAGTTGTGTCGCGACTCCGATCTTATTTGAAAAAAAAAGGTACCTTCTAGATGTTTTGGAGGTCAGAATTCGGACTTCGCCTTAAGAATTTATTATTTTCAAATGTTACATTTTTCTCATCGCTTATATTAATAATAAATTATTACAAAAATTTGTAATTAATTATATCAACTATCTAATATGACTTTTGAAGCTAGACTTTAGTAATATTTTAATGGCGTCTTGGCGGGAAATGTCATCTTTTAATGTCAATGACAAGGCTGTAGGAAATGTGAAATAAAATGCAAGCATAATTTACGATTGATTTATACAGTAACTTTGATTAACCAGGGAGGAATAACAAATGATGACCATTCGTTTAGATGAGATTATACATGCTTCTTTAGCATTGACGATGGTTATCCATAATCCATAATCCATAACAATATTATAAATGCGAAAGTAACTATGTCTGTCTGTCTGTATGTTACGCTTTCACGCCTAAACCACAGAACCGATTTTGATGAAAATTGGTATAGGGGTAGATTAGACCATGAGAAAGGACATAGGCTATGTTTGGTCGCGATAACCGACATCCACGCAGGCGGAGCCACGGGCAAAAGCTACTAATTTATAATACTTATATGAGTTAGATTATTTACATCAAAACGCCGTTAAATAGATAGTCGGGAGCGAAGGAGACTCGCGACACAGAATAAATAATTCACGGCCTGCGCTGCCCGCGACCTGAAGTAACACGAGCGTCGGAGGTCGCAGAATAACCTCCGCTCCGCATGAACGCGGGCCTAGGAATGATAAGTGCAGCCTCTTGTCCGCGGCTGCTGGTCCCCACATCCGAAGAGGACCAGATCTAGAGAGATGGCCATGCATCGGCAACCTCCCCTCCGGCACTACGAAACCACAGACAGCGTGCGTTCTAATCGGTTCAAGTCCGACATAAACTCTTCCTCGGCGGGAGGTATCCGTAGGGATTTTGTACCCGTGAAAAAAAAAATAGATAATTATTTATTGCACACCAATCAGTAAGCTCTGACTCATTATCTAGGTACCCATTCCCATATCGTCCCATTCCCAATTTGGCCTATTCCTAGATCGTCCCATTCCCAATTTTTCCTATTCCCAGATCGTCCCATTCCCAGATAGTCCCAGGGATGGTAACGCATTACGCAGTTTTATTGATAGGGGTATAATGGTTCTCTGTTCTTTGGTACCTAAGTAAAAACTGGTTCTTATACTACGAGCGTTATATGATGATCCCTATGACGTTTCAACTGACAGTTGTATTAGTGATGCGAAACAATTTCGATAAAATACTGTTTTTTCAGGCAAATGTCATGTCATTCAGCCAGGTCAACATAATAAGCAATATTTATTTATTTTGAAAAAAAGACTACGCGAATTGATGGACATAAAACACTAGATAAAAAAGTAACAGCCTTATTATATTTTTATTTTACTATACTTTATTTTTATTCAAATTGCATAATTTAAAGAATTTAAAATTCTTTTTGAATTGAATTTTAAAGAATTCATAATTAGCTGGCAATTGGGGAGTCGTCCATGGAGGACAATAAACTATTAACACCAAAGAAAAAGAAAAGGTTATGTCATATAACAGAACCTGATGAATTTGATTTAGATGCTATACGCAATCATATTTATGGTTACTACCTACGAGGTGAACTACCGACCTGCCAGAAGTTATTATCTTCATTAAAAGCTGCAGAACTCTTCAAAGGCGGTGCTACTTCTCTTAGAATTGTTTTGAAAAAATGTGGATTCCGCTATAAAAAATGTGACAAGAGAAAAATATTAATGGAGCGTACTGACATAGCTTTACTACGATGCGATTTTCTTCGCAAAATCAAACAAATTGATAACTGGGAGAAGGTAGTATACCTTGATGAGACATGGCTGAACGCCAATCATACTGTAGGTAAGGCATGGACGGATGACACAGCGAAATCCAGCACAAAAACTCCTGAAGGAAAGGGCCAGCGCAAACAACAGTGAAAACAACGGAGTACCACGAGGAAATGAATTTCGAAAACTTTAAGACATGGTTTATAAAACTATTAGAAAATTTGAATGAGCCTCACTATATTTTAATGGACAATGCTTCATATCACTCAGTTCAAATTAACAAACCCCCCAGCAGCAATAACAAAAAAGCTGAAATTATAGAGTGGTTACACGGCAATGGTGTGGAAACTGACAGTCAGATGTTAAAAAAAGAGTTGGTTAGACTGTTGAACTTTCACAAACAACAGACGCACCCATCATATTTTTTGGATGAATTGGCCAAATCAAATGGACACACGGTAATTCGGTTACCGCCCTATCACTGCCAATATAATGCAATCGAGTTGATATGGGCGCAGATCAAAGGTATCTATATTTTTTATTTATATAATATTATGTATATGCATATATTTCTAAAAATAATTACTGAATGTACAAATATTTTCAGGTCATGCAGCTAGGCATAACACAACTCCGCCATTCACGGCAAATAAAATGATGGTTTTATTGGAAGAAGCTTGCGCTCAAGTGACAGCTGACGATTGGCGAAAAGTGGTCGAAAGAACGAAGAAAATTTGCTTACAAGACTGGGATCGAGATGTACAATACGACAATATCATTGACCAACCGTTAATAATAAACGTCACGGATAGCTGCAGTTCAGACTCAGATTTTGAAGATCCGATTGACCCTGTATCAGATTCAGATTGATATAAATAAAATACAAACTCAAAGCATTTGTTTTATATTTCCAACAAATTATCGATATTTTGTTTATCGATGTGTCCCTTCTTAGTCGATAACAGCTTGACGACGTAACTTTTGCAGCACGTACCATGTACATTTGCATTGAGTTTTTTTTCTTTTATTTCCGAACATTACGTAATAATTTCTTAATATTCATTTTTATAATTTACAATTGTACACAATTATGATTTTTTCGTCTTTTTAATGGACCTCTAAAGGATTTGATGTGATAGGACGTCAGTACAATGTTAAGCGCTAACGAACTGTCATAGGGATCATCATTCACCGAGCTTATTATAGTCAAGACAGAATTACAAACAATACAAACAAATGCATTTCATTCACTTAATGCATCCATTTTTATTTATGGCCTAATAATTTTCTTAATAATGTTGCCAAATTCCAAAAAACATTTTACTTCTTTACTGGCCAATAATTTAGACATAAACAAGGTCATTTGGTATCTTAATAATGTCGTGATATAAATATTTAACATATAATTAATTTGTTGCATAATCCATACTAATATAATATCACTAATATTATAAATACGAAAGTAACTGTCTGTCTGTTACGCCTTCATGTCTAAAGTACTAAACCGATCTTGATGAAATTTGGTACAGAGATGAACTATATAGAGCTTGGGGCAGGATATAGGCTCTCTTTTATCGTGAGAACGGGATAGAGGTATCCAAATTCAGGGGTTTAAATATGTTTATCCGTTTTCTAGATTCCATAACACAAGCTAGTTAAGCTATGTCTAGATATCATTACATAGAATATTGTAGAATATTTATTTATTTACTATGTATTATAAAAATAGGGATGAAAGTATGCACAAAAGTTTGTAAACTTGATGAAATTTTATTCACAGATAGCTTAGTTCTTGAGAAAGGACATAGGCTCAATAAAAGAAACAATTTCATTTATTCAGTTTAGGCCCTTAAAGACCACATATGAACGTCAAAATTTTACAATTAGTGTCAGAAATCTCAAGAGTAATTAATTAAAATAAATCATTTGAAAATGATTCTTTCGCTGGTTCAGTAGGTTGGTTCTACTGAGAAGATACCAGCAAGAAACTCAGTGAACTCGATTATCCTTCTTTTTTAACCCCCGACGCAAAAACTTATAAGTTTGAAGTGTCTGTGTGTGTGTGTGTCTGTCTGTCTGTGGCATCGTAGCTACTAAACGGATTTTTAGATTTAGTTTTTTTTTACATATTTGGTTGCGATAACCGACATCCACGCGGGCCAAGCCGCGGGCAACCGCGAGTATTAAATAAAAAAAAATAATCTCGACTAATCGGAATTGTCATAACAAGTTTCTCATATTATGTATTTATTCCTATTAGTCGGATGGAAGTTGTTAATCTAGATTACAAAATGGCCCACTTTTGTAATCGGCCGTTTAATAAATCCGATTCCAGTTCCTTATTTTAGAAAATGTATTAGTTGTTTTCGGCGTTTAAAGTAAATAAATATAGGCATATTACATCACAAATAAACTGTGGAATGAACTGTCACCAGCGGTATTTCTGAACCAATACGAACCGCCAAGAAAAGAGCGTACATACTATCTTTTAAAAGGAAGGCAACGCACTTGTGACTCCTCTGGTGTTGCGAGTGTCCATGGGCGGCGGTGATCGCTTACCATCAGGCAATCCGTCTGCTTGTTTGCCTCACTAATCCATAAAAAAAATGAAAATAAAAAAATAAGCAGAAGCAAGCAAGCTTGCAATATGTATTCTAGCGCTTCATCCAGCATCAATCCCAGCTGTTGCTATGGAGCCTGGGGTTATCTCTCTTACAAAGTATTAAGAGATTGGATCCCGGTTTTTGCGCCATCAACTTTATCTAGTTCCATTATGGAACAAATTGGGTCTTTTTCCCAGTAGCTCCATGGAACTGGCTATATGCCAGTACGTAATACCATTCTCTAATTCCATCATGAAACAACTGGGGTCTTTTTCTCCTAGTAGTTCCTAGGGAGATTATGAGTAAGGTTGGAAACTTAAAACTTATTGTATATATACATACAGCATTTCTAACAAAATTCATAACCAAAAAGGCTTGAAATGCTCGTTGTACGATTAAGCTAATGTCAATATTGTTATTTAAAGTGTCTATATGTCATGGAATAGTATGTATATATTACATAGTAGCTTTTGCCCGCGGCTCCACACGCGTGGATCTCGGTTATCTAGACCAAACATAGCCTATGTGTTAATCCAGGGTCTCAGCTAACTCCATACCAAAATTGAAGGAATTTTTACAGCATTAAGTATGCTAACTATACAAATCGAATACTTCCGATAGTTCGTAAGAAAATCGGTAGATGACGCCACGTCGCCTTTAAGACGTATAAGATGGGAAATTTGAATCATATCGGGCGTGTCTCGGTAGCCGAATTGGTCAGGCATTCCCCCTGTAAGGGAAAGACTGCGGGTTCGAGTCCCGCCCGAGAAGATTCTTTTTCCCTATGTATTCGATCCATACCAAAAATCAATAAAATCCATTCAGTAGTTTTTACGTGAAAGAGTGACACACATCCATCCATGCTATAATTAGTAGGATGTCCACTTCTTCCAGTAGTTAGTAGATCTTTTTTACGCCGCGTCGTAGTATTTATACACTTTGTATACGTCTATATATTTACCTACTATCAACCGTTTCAGTGGCTCATCCTATGCCGCACCATAAAGACCTGGAACTCCCTGCCAGCTCACGTGCTTCCTTCTTCCTAGAATCCCGGGTCCATTAAGCGGGGCGTGAAAAGGCATTTAATGAGGCCGTCAAGCTGAGTGCCACCATTGTTTTTAGTGACCCTCTTTCCGAGACTTTGCGTTTAGCTTAACATCAGGCGAGGTTAATACAAATTGACGTGCTTTTTATAAAAAAAATATAAAAAATGGGTTCTAGCGCTTCATCCACAGCCTCCACAGCCTCCGTGGCGTGGTGGTAGTGAACGCGACTGCCACGCAAGAGGCGCGGGTTCGATTCCCGCTCAGTGCAAATATTTGTATGCATGAATATGGCTATTTGCATTGGTCTGGGTGTTTCTATGTATAATATGTAGGTATTTACAAAAAAAAAATTACATAAGTATGTTTATCCGCATTCTAGATACCATAACACAAGCTATAAAAACTTACCATGGGTCTAGATAGCGTTGTGTAGAATGTTGTGGAATATTTATTTATCCATACTTACAAACTTTCTCGTTTGTAATATTATTAGGATCTCCACTTCTACCAGTAGTTGGTAGATCTTTTTTACGTCGTGTCGTAGTGTTTATAGACTTTGTATAGCTATGATGTATAGTGTAAGGTTGCAAAATTCTCTTTAGTCTATAGGTACATTACATATTTACAGTCAGTAGAAGCAGTTATGCAGAAATACTTGGCCATTGCTTCACCCGTCAGCGTGCGTCGTGATTGCGTAGCGGCTGTTCCGACCCGCAGCTCTAGGAAATGCAAATGTCTTTGAACAAACATTGCGTTTCTAACGCGTGTAGGGATGGAATGAACTTACATATCGATGTTTTTGTCGACAGTTAAATATCGATGTAGGGTAAACTTGCCTAATTCGTACCCCTTAAAGGAAAACAGTCATATTTTCAAAATTAGTAAAGAAAAACTGTATTTTCTTAGAAAAAATGTTTATTTAGTTTAACCTTTTGTTATAATCATAATCAACTTTATCATAAATCTTATAAACTTATTGAAAATTATCAATTTTTAAAACATTAAAAAAAGTACGATTTACGAATATTCATCTTAAATCGTACTTATATATTCTTAAATCGTACTATGAGATCTAATCATTGGTTTAGAGAGTTATGATTTTAATATTTCTATAAGGATAAAGTGGATAATAATGTTAAAACCTAATATCAAGTGTTAGGCATTAACACTTAACAAATACTAGGTACAAATGGTCTTCGCCTATTTTTTACATTAATGTAATCTGTGGTTTTTTATAGATACCCGCGCACTTCACGTACCCATTCCTCACATTGAGTAAATTTAATCATACTTTCTTTAGTATCCAGAGGTGCTTAGGGGTCCCACCAAGATCATCGGGACCCAAGCCAACCTCACCTGCAAGCCGGTGCACCTGCTGAAAAACGGACGAGGCTCTGGCGCTGGCTTTCCCTTCAGGGTTGGGGGGTCAGACGGCAGTCGCCCCCGGAAAGGCCAAAACTTAGCCAAATCTTATGATAGGCAATGTAAGGGATCGCGCGAGGGATAGGGCGCCGCCGCAAAACGGCGCGCAGGAGTGTCGCCCGCCTCTTGTGACAAGTGGACGAGGGCTACCGTGCCTGAGCCGGGCACGGCTAAAGAAGATAGGCCAAAATCGCGATCCCCGTAAACTCCGCTTCGCAACGTGGAACATCGGCACGTTAACTGGTCGCGCGAGGGAGTTGGCCGCCGTACTCTCCAGGCGGAGGGTGGCCGTGGCGTTCCTGCAGGAGACTCGGTGGGAGGGCAGTAGCTCCAAGCTCATTGGAGACGGCTACCAGCTGATGTACACAGGTGCTCCTGATGGGCAAGCCGGGGTGGGCGTGGTGCTCTCCCGGGGGCTTCAGGATGACGTCTTGGAGGTGAAACGCCATAGCGCCCGACTTATGGTTGTGAGGGTGCTTGTCGATGGGACTGTAACCCACCTGATAAGTGCCTACGCTCCACAGTCTGGGTGTGGCGAAGCCGAAAAGATCTCGTTCTGGAACCAACTCGGGGGAGTGCTCCGTGACATTCCGCTGTCGCAGGAGATTGTTCTGGGTGGTGACCTGAACGGTCATGTGGGTGGTGGGTGTGAGGAGTTTGGGCGTGTCCACGGTGGTTATGGATACGGTAGCCGTAACCCAGAGGGTGAGCATATCCTCAGAACGTGTGCGGCTGCTGATCTTGCCATCGTGAACACGTACTTCAAAAAGAAGCCCGAACATCTTATCACCTACAAGAGTGGTGGGCGCGCTACTCAGATCGATTTCCTGCTCACTAGGAGGCACAGCATCAGTAGGGTAGCCAACTGCAAGGTTATACCCGGGGAGAGTCTCACTACGCAACACCGTCTCCTTGTCATGGACCTCCGCGTAAAACCCAAAGGCAAACGAGTTGAGTGCGGCCAACGCAGAATCAAGTGGTGGCTGCTTGATGAAGCCAAGTCCCAGAGTTTCGTCTCAGCTATCGGTGATAAGTGCACTAATGCTGTAGACGAACCAGTGCAAGATTGCTGGGACAAGATTCAGGCAGCTATCCTTGAGGCGGGGAAGGCAGTGCTCGGCACGTCTAAGGGTGGACGCAAGTGTGACAAGGACACCTGGTGGTGGAACGACACAGTCCAGAAGGAGATCAGGGTGAAGAAAGCCCTCTTTAAAAAGTGGCAAGCGTCCAAATCTCCCGAAGACCACGACGAGTACAAAGAGGCTAAACGCGCCACTAGGAGAGCCGTAGCCAGGGCCAGACGAGACCACTTGCAACCGCTATACAACAAGTTGGAATCGTCTGAGGGGCAAAAGCTCATCTACAAGTTGGCGCGCTCCAGGGCCAAAGCGGTGCAGGCTATAACCAAGTGCCGCTGCATCAAACACCCTGGAGGAAACCTGTTGTACGATGAAGTCGCGGTGAAGGAGAGATGGCGCTCATACTTCCACGATCTGCTGAATAAGCAGCATAAAGAGGTGCAGCCACCAGATCTCCCTCCAAATCTAGGACTAGTGCCACCGATAACGCCTGCTGAAGTTCAGACTGCCATTCGTCGCATGAAGAACCGGAAAGCTGTCGGACCCGACGAAGTCCCCATCGAGGCTTGGAAGGCAATGGGTGCCCGTGGTGTGGGCATCCTCGCAAATCTTTATAACCGTATCCTCCTCACCGGTAAAATCCCAAACCAGTGGAGGCTGAGTGTTATTACGCCAGTCTTCAAGGGCAAGGGATCGGTGCAGGAGTGTGGTAGTTACCGAGGTATAAAGATAATGTCCCACACCATGAAGCTTTACGAGCGGATAATCGATTCCCGGATCCGACAGGAGAGTACCCTCTCGGAGTGTCAGTATGGGTTCCGCCCCGGACACGGGACTATGGATCCGGCGTTCGCCCTAAGGATCGTCGCGGAGAGATACAGGGCGAGAAACACGCCCCTGTTCTGTCTATTCCTAGACATGCAGAAGGCCTTCGACTGTGTGCCTCGCGCGATGATCTGGTGGGCACTGCGGTCCAAAGGTGTCCCAGAGGCTTACATCGACACCATCCGAGACATGTACCAAGATTCCGGTTCCGTGGTTCGGACCGCTGTTGGCGACACGAAAACCTTCCCCATCACCGTCGGGGTACACCAAGGATCCGTACTCAGTCCCTACCTGTTCAGCCTAGTGTTAGACGTTTTGTCGGACAGTATCAGAGACTCACATGAGCAGCCTCCATGGTTGCTTATGTATGCTGATGACATTGCGCTGATGGACGCAGACAGGAACAGATTGGTGCGACGTGTGAAAGTGTGGAAGGAGGCGCTTGAGAACGGCGGTCTGAAGCTAAATGTGGCGAAGACAGAGTACTTGGCGTTAAACTCAACAGATCCCACACCCGTTCGCATAGGCGATGACTTGGTCGAGCGCACGGATCAGGTTAAGTACCTGGGGTCTGTACTTCACGCTTCTGGTGACATCGACTACGAAGTCAAGGCACGTATTGCCGCCGCGTGGGCTAAGTGGCGGGAAATGACTGGCGTCACTTGCGACTCCAAAATGCCAGTCAGGCTGAAGGGGCAGGTCTATAAAACGATCATTAGACCTGTCCTCTTACACGGCTGTGAGGCGTGGCCGCTGTTGGAGCGGCACAAGCAGATGCTGCGTGTCACGGAGATGAAAATGCTGCGGTGGATGTGTGGAGTCACGCGTAAAGATCGCGTGAGGAACTCACGCATCCGCGGCAGCCTTCATGTCCGTGACATCGCAGATAAAATGCAAGAGAGCCGCCTCCGCTGGTGCGGCCACGTCTTGCGGCAACCGCCCAGCTACGTGGGCAACAAATGCCTGGCAATGGCGCCCCCACCCGGTCCAGGTAGAAGGGGTAGGCCCAAGAAGTGCTGGCTTGGCGTCGTGGAGGGTGACATGCGTGAAAACGGTCTCACTACCTTGGACGCCCAAGATCGTGCGAAGTGGAGGAGGAAGAGCCGGAAGGCGGACCCTGAGCTCCGAGGGCACCGTGGCCTCGGATGCAATCAGGACTAACGTCTTTATGTGGATGATGATGATGATGACTTTCTTTAGTATCCTCTTCGCATATTTTACAATATTAGCTATAATTTCCATCTTTTTTTTTGTTTATTTTTTTTATTTTCTTTTTGTGCCGTTTTGATAGTTTTATTCATCTTTGCACTAAGGTTCTTCGTTACGGTATTTTTCTTTGATTCTTCTATTTAGACTTTCAGTGATGATGAGAGCACCCGTAGTTTTACTTTTTATGCCTTTTGCATTTAAATTATAATATAATTTAAATGCAAATTGATGCATATTATGCATCAATTTATAGTCAACGTATTCTTTGGAAACTTTTATTCCTAATTCGTACCAGTACGATTTAAGACTTTGTATCGAGTACGCATTCGAGGCGCATGAGTCGAAGAAACTTTAAAATTACCGCCAAAAATAATGTCATCAAATACGTGTTTAGGTTTACGTCTATCGAAATCGTAAATATATGCATAAATACAAAATAAATACTTAGATAAACTAAACATGATAGAATTTGAAGTATGCTCTTACGAATTATGTAAAAATAATAGAAAAATAGTAGATAAAAACTTATTTTTTCGATATTTCTGATTTTAACAGCGCGCCGGCGTATATCTTTCAGATGGTAATATGGCCGAGTAATGTTTACATTTTTTGTCACTAGAGACACTGATGTCTATTACCGATGTTGAGATATAAGCAAGGTACGATTTAAGCGCAAGTACGATTTAGGCAAGTTTACCCTATGTATTGACACAGACCTACCAACTATTGTCGGTATTATAGATTGTATGTTTTTGTCCCAAATAGTCTCTTACGTACTTTCTTTTTAGACATCATCTACGTAGATAAAGAAAGGAAAAAGGAAAAAATATGTCCAGGCGGGATTTGAACCCGCGATCCTTCTCGTACAGGGAGAGTGCTTTGGCCACTAAGCTACCAGACCCACGCCCGAACTAATCCAAATCTTTCTTCTCATGATACAATCTTTGATTTTGAGAGATCTGAATAATTGGCATACTAAAAGCTGTACAATTACATAAAAATGCCGAAAAATATTTTTTATTCTTCAAAAAATATATAAACTAAATAAAGAACTTAAAAAAACATTACCCTCCTTCCTTCGGCAGTCGGGTAATAAAGTTAAAGCGACAAACAGAACTATGAAACAGTTCGCATGTACCTACTGGCAAAAACGATTTAGGTGGAGACGGTAACGGGTCGAATCGCAACGGGTGGAAACGGGAACGGGTGGAAACGCCACTCACCCTATTCATCCGCGCATAATAACTCCATTGGTTCCATGCAACATTTTTTTCTAGAGTCTAGTTTATAAATCTATCTATATTTACTTAAGTGGCAGACAAGTGCACGGCCTACCTGATGGAAAGTGGTTACCGTGGCCTATGGACGTGGGCAACACCAGAGGAGTCGCACTCGTGCTGCCGACACTGTAAGAACATAGTTTATGTGCCGTTAGTGCAGAAGACTCAACAAAAACAAAAAACGAATACGGTGCGCACCGTGCGGTATGAAAGGAACTTCATCCCACGTACGCTCAAGCTGTGGAATGAACTCCCTGACTTGGTTTTCCCAAGCGACTACAATATGGGGTTCTTCAAGAGGGGCATTAGAAGGTTTCTTCAGGGTAGGCAGCGCGAGTGTAACGCCCCTGGTGTTGCATACGTCTATAGGCCGCGGTAACCACTTTCCATCAGGTGGGCCGTGTGCTTGTCTGCCACCTTATAAAAAAAAAATATATTAATTGTAAAGCTTTTAACACTGTTTCTGGTATTTTTTACTTTACCAATTGTGGTAATTACCGTCGATATGAATATATCGATAACTACCCTTTGCCCCCATTCATTTCAAAAATGTATTTGTAGTAAGATTGAACATCGATATACATAGGGAAAAAGATTTAAAAATGATTGAAAAATGATTCAGTTGTTCCAACAGTTCGTAAGAAAGTTGTTAGATGGCTCTACCATAACATAACATATAACATAAAAACATAACATCGCCTTTAAAGCCGGATATAAAGAGAAGAGAAATTTGAAGGTGTGGCTCAATAGCTCAGTTGGAAGAGCATTCTCCCTGTAAGGGAAAGGTCGTGGGTTCAAGTCCCACTTGAGCGCTTCTTTTTCCCTATGTATTTCGAATTGGAAAAAGTTAGCCTAATAAATGCTATAAAAATTTCATTCAAAAATGTAACATCGATATTTTTTATTAATTTATCGATATATTCGTGAATCCCTACTCGTGTTTGCACACGTGTATTGAAAGCACTTACCTGTTTTTTCCAATATAAATAGAAATGGTCATTAGGTTATCGCATTGCGAAGTGCTAGGTTGCAATCGAGTCTGTATAAAGACGTTCATTTATGATGAATTATCCTTTAACGTTGTTCTCTGTTCATCCCAAATTTTTAACACGCTTTTATTAGCTCCGCTTGTAACTACGAGTATGAATGTAAGAAAATCTTGGAATCATAATTTAACCAACTTCCCGGTCTTCGATTAGGATGAAATTTTGCACACGCTCTGAATTCTGATGACAATACATGACTAGCTAAGAAACGTCATTACAAATCCAATATGGCGGCCTTCCCAAGATGGCGGACTGGCTGTTTGAAATCCACCCCCATGATATGAGTACCAAATGAAAGGGTTTGCTGTCAGGAATATGAAAAAAATAGTCACGTGACTTAAATCTAATATGGTGGACGTCCAAGATGAAGGCCAATTTGTATTTTTAGTGCGTGCTAAAAGCGTGGTTTTTAGTTTTTTAAACTATATAATTATTGATTTACCTCGAAGCGACGGTATACCCGTGTTTTTGTGTACTATCTGTATTTCTCTTTTTATTTGACCTGTAAAGTAAACCGTATATGTTTATATAGGAGCGATTACCGTCTGACAAATTCGATACATCGATGAACGAGGAAAAGCTACGCCAAAGCCTTGTCCGGTAATAATACATTCATCATTCTATTCTAAGAATTGCCGCTTGTCTAGGGTGACAGGTATGCATGTTTGTAAGTCATAACTCATTTATTTGTAAGAATATTACATACAACAATATTACAGTGTTTAAAAAACATCATTTGTCAATTCAGTAAATCGTGCTTCCTCAGATGGGATACTTAGTGTCCGTTACATCACAATTTTTTTCAAAGAATAATAAGCAATCGAAATTACTAATATTCTCGCTAACCCCTCCAACTAAGCTAAATTGCTTGTGCTTGGAGTGGGCTCACGATCGAACCCGGGATCTCTCTATCGTAAGGCCGACTCCTTAACCACTTAGCTACCAACGATTTAATAATTTATAATTATCATTCAAATAGTCTAAGTAAAAGCAGTATTTGGTATTTGATTGAGTTGATAGGACTCAGCCCTAAAAATCTTGATAGTGCATTATACGCGTCATATTTTAAAATATATGACACACCTATATAGGGGGCTTCTGTATTTTAAATAAATAGTCCGTGTCGAGTCGAGTGTGGATGGTATCGTCGGTAGGGGAAGACCTAGGCGCACATATCTGGACCAAATCGGGGAACTGTTAGAAAAGGGGCAGGTCAGGAGTACCCTAAACCGACGAGCATGTATGAAGAATGTAATGAGAGTGAATGAAGCGACAGTAGTATGTCAGGACCGTAGCAATGCCTACCCCTATGGGAAACAGGCGTGATTTTATGTATGTATGTATGTATGTAAATAAATAGTCTTGCTTTCGGTCTCAAAGCGTCATCAAAATACGTTTGTTTACACAACAAAAATGTCAAAGTTTCACACGTTACCACTCAGCCGATGATAGAATAACAAACTGTTTACAACAACTGCATACGAATGTCTTATTTTATATGCACGGTCACAGAATAAAAAATAACATTACAATATGGAAGATAACCGTCGGACGTGAGAGGAAGTTCATATGCATAATGACTGCAGTGGTTCTTACGGTCGTCGGTACGGTAAAAAATCAACGACCTAGTTTTGTATACTTTTGTGGTTCCCGGTAGAGTAGAAATTGGTCCACCCCACACCTTCTCTTCCCATACGGTAGCGTACAAGGCGAAAGAATTATAATATTATATTTTATTAACAACTTTTTTCTCTTTTCGTGCGGAATTCCCCTCGTATGCCTCCCCCGCCGGAGCCGGAAGGGGAGGTTATGTCGGACTCGAACCGACTAAAACCGCATGCCAACTGAAGGTCGTGGTACTAGGCCGGAGATGAGGTTGTCTTCGACATATCCCTCGCACCCCGGCTGACCCAGGGCCAGCCCGTAAGGAATGGTCCTCCTCGAGGGCTATTTAACATCAGATAGATATATATGTATACAGCCCAGACCCCCATCACCCCCTATTACGTAGGACGGAATACAATGATTGGTGAATCTCATATCTTATATCAACGTCCACATAGATGAAGTCACAGACACGAATAAATAAGCCAAATAAAAAAGCCCAAACAAAATAAATCACTACATAGTAGAAAGCAAAGTCGCTTTCCGCGTCTGTCCGTCCCTATGTATGCTTATATCATCAAAACTACACTACAGATTTCGATGCGGTTTCTTTTAATATATAACGTAATTCAAGAAGAAGGTGTATATGCTTAACATAGTAGAGGGTGCAGCGGGAACAGTATCTGACGCCACGCGGACGGGAAAAATTAGCAGTACGAAGTTCGCCGGGTCAACTAGTTTATAATAATATAATAAAATCAAAATAAAGCCAACGAAGCGAGAGAAAAAAGGTAAACAATGTTTCAGCGATTCCAAACTTCTTTATTTGAAAATGATTACGTATCACCTCAAGCGCGTTCAGACAGGAAGATGGCGGATCTGACAGTTTAGAACCGCTGTGCTGACAGTTTTCCTGTACTACGAAACACGCAACGACAGCTGTCGCTCGACCGTTGTCGCGTACGTGTGGTATGTGCGACAAGGACAGAGAAAGTAATCGCTAGTTATCGCAACGTAACTCAGTAATGGTCGCTTCGTTTACCTATTTTATCAGCAGGCCTAAAATGGCCGTATTGGATGTTTCATCTAAAATGACATTCATTTGCAGATTAGTAGATGACATATTTCAAAGACCGTAAAATGGTCGCGTTTTATAATATGTCATCTCAAATATGAAGGAAATTATGATCATATTCTAGTGACAATGTTACTATGAAGAAAAATATATAGACACACCGAATCGTACTTGTGCGGTTTTTCCTAGATTAAGATTTTGCCATTAATACAGCGTAAAACGGTAGTAATTATGATCTATATACCAATAGATAATGATTTCCCATCTAATAAACATTAATTGAAGTAACAATAAAGCAAATACTACAAATATGATTTCTATTTATATTTTTATTTTTAGTGTGGCAATTTTTGCCTGACATAACTTTAAAAAAAATGTTGTCTTGTCAATTATCATTGTTTGTTATTTGTTGTCAATAATAATTTATCAAGTTTGTTAGCTGCAAAAAACATTGAATGGGCAGCGCGAAAGCTGAGTGACGGCGATATAAATGAAAAGATAGCACATTATAGCATTAGCGACGGGTACGAAACAGGTGAAAAGCGGAATGGGACAATGAAATTATCCACGAGCAGTGGTGGAGCGGCAGCGATGAGAACAATCTACTAATTGGTGTGAAACAGACGGATCTAGAAATAACACACGAATCTATACAGGACATACACACCAGGAGGAGCCTGTAGTTCACATTCAGAGGATTTCTGTGACACTTTCAAGTAATGAGCTAGAAAATCTTAGATCTGAGAGTAACTAATCAAGAGATGTGAACCAAGAGAATCGTGTGAAAGCCACCAGACATTTGTGAAGAAAATCTTACTTATGAATGGTACAGAGTGAGAAGAATGGCGATAATAGGAAGAAGAGTTAGACATAGTTATAATAGGGACATAGTGAACAAACCTCACTCTCATGCTCACACCAACATTCCTTGACTGCTTGCCTCTCTCTACAAAACTGTGTTGTGCAACTATGGAATAAATTACCCGAGGAAGTAGTGTCAGCTGCGATGCTAACCACCTTCAAGTGTTGGTTACATAAATAACTAGTGAACAGTAAACAATAGTAGTGACATGTATGGACTGAACTATACTCCAACACCATGAAATCAACAATCAGCAAATTACTGCTCCTCCATTATTTAATTGTAATAGTAATATAACCCTAACCACTGGTAGCTTGGTCCCTGTAAGCAATACCGGTCGGTCGGATACTGTTTTTTATATTTCTAAATTATAAATAAATTTGAAAACAATGCATGTCATTCTTGGCTACATTTTACTTTTTTATTACATTCTATTTTTGGGAACTTGAAATTTTTTATATTGACATGAATGACATTTAAATAATTTTTGTGACTAATTGTAATGTTTTTAATTGTGACATAGCATGGCTCATAATTTAATGTAATGTTTTTTTTTTCTAACAATAAATTTTGTACGCCTCTCTGGGCAAAACATGTTGGCACCGTAACAAGCAATGACCATGTAACAACTTCCATGTAACCAATGTATATGCAAATAAATGAATCTGAATCTGAATAGATCTTTCTTATGTAATTTGTATAGAAAAATATAATTTGTAAGGTTTTTTAATTGTATAAAGAGTTTTTTTTTAATTCTCCAACATAATAATAAACCTATACTCCGTTAAGATAGGCTAAACATAAACAATCTTGATTGTGTTTTCATGTTTTATTTAAAAAACCAGTATATGCATATTTTTTTGTTCTTTGTTTTGTGTTTTAAATAAATGACTATCTATTTAACATACTGCGTTTTAATACTTTTCACCGTCAAGGGAGTCATCGCCACGACCCTGTCCTCAAAGTTTGTACTTGGCTCTTGCAGAAGCAACTCTGACCTAACCTGTGATAAAACTTAGCGCCAAAACCTCGGCCGTTAATCAGCAGGTGTATGGACTGACATGGTGAGGTTGGCCGCACTTACTCACGTATGGCAGTTGTTATTTTAGTGTGGTTAGAGCCCAACCGCGGCTTCCCCGAGCCCGCGGAATGTACATTTTTTCTTGCCTAAATAAAACAAAGGGTCCTAAATATCTCAGTGAGGTTTAATAATATAACCATGATTAATGAAAACACCAAAATGAAGAATAAATGTTAGTCCATAGTAACATCTAATCTAATACGTCACGAATTTGACATTTTGAATGGCTCATATATTTCGACCATTTTACTCATTTTCATACAAAACTGTCAAATAAGATGATGTTCATAATATGAAACATAAATGAGCAACATTTATGATTCATCAAAAGTGGGCATTTTACCATAAGTGAATTTTGACAGGTGATCGTCATATTATGATCATTTAATGAAACATCCACTACGGCCTTTTTAGCCCTGCTGGTCTCGTTGGCTTTACTTTAATATTAACCGCCATGCAGGACCATGGTTACATAACTGAGGTTATTATAACCACACGTAGTACGGTTGACGCTTCGAATGAATAAACATAATTTCGTAATACATCCTAATTAGTAAAGGAATGTCGCCGCCTATGGTGTTATGAGTAGTTATGACTTACCTACGTTGAATATTTATTAATATATAATGACTGTGTTATCTCAAGTTCTTCGGTGTTCATAGCGTCTCATCTGCAAGTCGAAATAAACCGATTAAAAAGTGGATAGTTTGAATCTCAGAGTCCTTAAATTTTCCGCGCCTCCTGCGTAGCAGTAGCGTTCACTACCACCACGCCACAGAGGCTGTCGTGCGTATATCCAAATAATTTTCTGTATCTTATAAGATTGATTTTTTTCTCAGCCTCAAGGAGCGGCAGACTTGAGTAGAGAATTTGATATAAGTAAACATCCCGGGTCCTTTAAGCGGGGCGTGAAAAGGCATCTAATGATGCCGTCAAGCCGAGTGCCACCACTGTTAACATGGTACACGTTTACGATGGTGACCCTCTTTCTGAGACTTTGCCTTTAGCTTAACATCAGGCGAGGTGAAGTCAAATCGACGTGTCCGGTATAAAAAATAATAACGTACTTAATCGTATTCCTATCAAACATCTTACCAAACGGGTTGTAGTCAACTGACAGGTTGCATGCATTTTTGTGTATATGTTCAATATGCACAAAAATGCATAACAATCACAATATTACTTACATCAAAGAAACATTAAGTGAAAGCCCAGTACATCACGTTATCGCATGCACCTCGACGTCTAGCCTGCGCGTGCGCAGCATAACAATATATCTCTCTCGCTTATGGTATACCTTGGGAAACATACCTTGGACTTAGTCGTGAGACAAACGAGGATCTGGCGCACGCTGTTGGATTTTTTAGGGTGATTTACATCAGACGAGCGAAAGAGAGAAAGCTTATTCTAGCCCCTCTCCCTAAAATTATTATATTAGTGTAAACAGCGATGCAGTAAACAGTTTTAAGCGTCGGTAGCTTAAAGGTTAAGGAGTAGGCCTTACGATCGAGAGGTTCCGAGTTCGAATCCTGGCCATTACACTCCCACTCCTAGCACAAGCAATTTAGCTTAGTTGGAGGGGTTAGAGGGAATATTAGTAACTTCAGTTCTAACATTCTTAAAAAAAAATCGCATAGATTCTTCACGTGTTTCTTCTTCCTATAAACCCGGGTCCTTTAAGTGGTGGCCCGCGCGCGCAGGCAACTCGGGCGTCGGAGGGCACTGACTGACCTCCGTCCCCCATGAGCACGGACCTGGGAGTGACGGGTGGAGCCACATGTCACCCCAACAGATGCAGGCCATGGCGACGGCGCGCTGAGAAGCGGGGGGGGGGGGACACCCGAGGAGGGCTAGACCGTAAGGGATAGCCCTGGGTCAGGCGGGGTGCGAGGGATATGTCGATGACAACCTCGCCTCCAGCCTAGCACCACGACCCACAGTCGGCGTGCGGTTTTAGTCGGTTCGAGTCCGACATAACCTCCCCTTCCGGCTCCGGCAGGGGGGTATCAGAGGGGATTTCCGCACGAAAAAATAAAGATCCTTTAAGCGATTCGTGAGACACCCAAGAAACGTGCACTATCTGTATAGGTCCAAGATATACTTCCCGAGGTACACGAGACAGTATGTACTCGTGAGAATGTATACTGATTATCTACAGACTTATCTACTGAGTGTCATCTTGGAGTTAGTATGGCGGTCAGTAGGGTACGTCTTTGTCAGAAAGTTCGACGACCTTGGCTTCTGAATTACTGTAAACCTATGAGAATGGTTTTAAAAGTATTTGTTACAGTTTATATTACGTTAACATTCTATTCTTTGTGGAAATTGTTGACAGCACGAGGATGAAGCGAATAAGTAGGTACTATTATAATCATGTTCGTAAGAAATATAATATCACAATCTGGGACTCTGGCGCAGTTTTTCATTCAGAGTTGGGCAAGGTGGCAATTTCGGTAAAAAAACAATTCTTCGAAAATAGGACAACGTTTTAAGGAATAAATGTATTTATTTTTAATAGTATTTCTGTGGTAGCCTAGTGGCATGGGTAATGGACTGCTGAGACGAGGTCTCGGGTTCGATCCCAGGTTTACCATGGCACACACCAATGACTTTTCGATGCTTTTCGAAGTTATGTGTGTATTTATCGCAGGTTTATAAGTACCCGGTTAATGGCAATAGGCTCGCCACCTATTACATTGGGACCTAAAACATAAACTGGCGAAATGTGGGTGCTAGCACCTCTGCCTACCCCTTCGGGGAATACAGGCGTGAGTTTATGTTATGTTATGTTCGTAAGTATAAAATTATCACCCTCTTTTTTTTTCGTGCGGAAATCTCCTCGGATACCTCCCCCGCCGGAGCCGGGAGGGGTGGTTATGTCGGACTCGAACCGACTAAAACCGCACGTCGACTGTGGGTCGTGGTGCAAGGCCGGAGGTGAGGTTGTCATCGACATATCCCTCGCACCCCGGCTGACCCAGGGCCATCCCTTACGGTCTGGCCCTCCTCGGGAAATTATCACCCTCAGGCCTCACCCAATTACTGGCAATTTCCGTAAAAAAAAACAATTCTTCGAAAACAGGACAATATTTCAATGCATAAATGTATTTATGTCTAAGAATATGGTATTTAAATAGAGATCTTAAGTGAATTTGTTATCATAGAACTTAGAAGAACATTGGGCTACGAGGTGAATATTTCGTACTAGCGTTTGCCTGCGTGGATGTCGGTTATCTTGACTAAACATAGCCTATGTCCTTACTCAAGGTCTAATCTACCCTAATACCAAATTTCATCAAAATCGGTTCAGTGGTTTACGCGTGAAAGCGTAACATACAGACAGATAGACAGACAGAGTACTTTCGCATTTATAATATTAGTATGGATGCTACCGGAACGATGCGTACCGATGGAAGATGAAGAAGAAGTCATGTACTTAATTTTTCGCATTCATAATATTCATACTAGTTCCCTTCCAGCTAATATAAATTGCCTGTGATTTCATATTGGTATTTTGATGACCGCGATTCGGACCCGAAACCTTTCCTTACCACTTCTTATGGCCTAAACGACTGGCGCTTGATATTGTCATGTCTCTGACCTCTGCTTCTTCTTGTTCCAGGGATCGGACCCTCGAGTGGCGACATGTCGTGGGAGACTGCAAACGCGCCGGTGTCAGCTCAACCAGGAGATCAACAAGGAACTACGGCTGCGGGCCGGCGCTGAGAACTTGTTCAAGGTAAGCTTACACCACTAGCCAGAGGGGACAGATGACGGGACAGATTGGATGCGGGAGGCAGAGGATCGGGAGCAATAGTGCACATTGGGAGAGGCCTATGTGCAGCAGTGGACACTATCACCAAAACCCCGTACGATCTCATTTAAAGACATTTTTAAGACGTGTGTCCGCGGTGAAGAGACCGCTCCATTAAATTGAAACAAGTCGTTCTTAGTTGCATATCACTTTTCTTCCCGAATTCACGCACCAATCTAAACCTTGGAACGCAATCTAGGACCTAATTCACTTGACAAACGAAACCCTGGTACACATGGATTGTATTGTAATAACTAACAGACCCTCTTAGTAGTTACATTTTGAAAAACGCTGATACACGTGTTCATTTATTTCATATAAGACACAGGTTCATGAAATTTAGTGCATCTAGCTCTAAAAATGACGGGCGTTCATACAAACTTCCATCCCTAATTTTACCCCTTTAGTAGCAGAATTTCCAAAAGTCCTTTCTTTGTGTATGCTTACATCATAAAATGCATCTACTGTCAAAATTTCAAGTTAGTAGGTTCAGCGGTTTAGGATCTGCGTTGATGAATCAGTTAGTCAGTCGGGACAAGTAAGTTTACATAATATAAAGATCTATGCTTGGTGAATTTGAGCTCGTTCACCACCATAGCACCCCATGCTATGCGGCCGGCGTCTCCTTCAGCGAGCAGGTAATGGTCGTGAAGGAGACGGCGGAACGGGAGAGGCGGCGCGAGCGAGAGAGACTCGCGGATCGCGCCGCCCGCGCGCGCAGGCAACTCGGGCGTCGGGGGCACTGTCCCCCATGAGCGCGGGCCTGGGGGTGACGGGTGGAGCCGCCTGTCAACCCGGCAGAAGCAGGCCCCATTTCGGGGGCGAGTTGGGGACACCGTTGTCCCCCCTCCTGAGGAGGTCCAGACCGTAAGGGATGGCCCTGGGTCAGCCGGGGTGCGAGGGATATGTCGATGACAACCTCACCTCCGGCCTAGCACCAAGACCCACAGTCGGCGTGCGGTTTTAGTCGGTTCGAGTCCAACATAACCTCCCCTTCCGGCTCCGGCAGGGGGGTATCCGAGGGGATTTCCGCACGAAAAAAAAAACTTTTTTTTTTTATATTTATAGCTCTTCAAAAGACACAAAAACTTCAAGCACATTTTGGGTCCAAGATACGTACACTATATTTAAGTCGAAGTAAGGAAGCGAAAAAATAGTGAGTTAAGTCGTAATACTTGTCCTGTCCTATGTCCCTCTTGTAAACAAAGACACAGTACATCGACCCTCCATTGTGAGGTTGAGGTGCGCGTGCGACCGAAACCTCCTACTCCTAAGGTTTGCGACCTCTGACCTTGAACTTTTAGTGTTACTTACTAACGGGTTTAATGGGTTGAACCTTAGTCTTGAATATGAACATAATTTTGTAATGTTCACGGTTGTATATCAATGGAGAGGTAGGCAGAAGTATATAAACATCCAAATTTCGATAGCTGATTTTGAATCTCATGTAAAAAGGAATGAGAGCTTCCCTTTTAAGAATGTTCACCCTTTGTGTCTGCACTCACTGTCTACATTCAGGCAAGTGCTCTTCGGCTGGGTGCTCTCTTTTCCAGGCGTGAGTAGCATTTTCAATCAAGGTATTTCAGTTTTTCCAATTGTAATCAAATGCACTCTGAATCAATTATGTATTATTTTATAGATACGTCATTCAGAAACATTATATTATTATTTATATTAATAATAATATTCTTATTGCTTATTTATTATTAAAGACGTATTTTATTTATTTTTACCTGTCGCGTTAGGTATTGGAGGAAAAAATTATGACCGTCATCAATTTTTTGTGGACATTTTAGAGTGTGAACAACCTATCTAGAGCTTATAATATATTATTGCTCTGAATACGAAATTTTAATGTCCACAGGCAACAACAAACAGGAAGCTTCGGGAGACGGTGGCCTTGGAGCTGAGCTTCGTGAATTCAAACCTGCAGCTGCTAAAGGAACAGCTCGCGGAGCTCAACTCCTCAGTGGAACTGTACCAGAGCGACAAGTAAGTACCTAACAGTACTACACGTTCAAAGACTATGCCCCGTGTTCCAGAACAACGCTCAGTTGTGAATCTACTCTCACAGTGACATTAGAACTGTTATTAAGGATACAATCGGTCCTCAGATCTAGTTATGAATCGAGGTTTGGACTAAGTACAGTCCACCAGACTACTTTTTGGTTATCTACCCGGAATAAGAGCCTATACGTGGGGCGTGAGAATGGATCTCATCGTATCGTACGTATATTGTGTGTATAGTTCGTTCGTGTTTAAAATGCAGTGAATCATAAATTGTCCGTTGGTCTAGCGCCGCCCCCTAACCAATCAAACCTTTTCAAATTAAAACGTCCAGTTCACAGTTGAAGACATTGTTTCGAACGAAATGGTTGTATCCTATCATTTGGTTAAATTCTTAAAGCAAATTCACTGCATTCTTAACGTGAACGAACTATAATACTCTTCTAAGCAAAAACAGCTTAACGAATCTGGATCACATTATCGTTATGTGAAAGAAAATTCTTCATAAGAAGGGAATTCAAATTACATATTACACTCGCGTAAAACCAGGGCGTATCACTAGTCTTACTTTCTACAATGCGGTTGCCCGGGGCGAGGTGATGTTGGCGGTGTCCTTGGACATCTCCAACGCGTTCAACACCTTGCCCTGGAGTTGCATCAGGGAGGCGCTCGTGTACCACGATGTGCCTCTCTACCTCCGCCGCATAGTCGGGGCGTACCTGACGGAGAGGGCCGTCATCTACCCAAGTGCGACCGGCGTCGGTAGGCGTGAGATGTCGTGCGGTGTCCCACAGGGATCGGTCCTGGGGCCGCTCCTGTGGAACATCGGATACGACTGGGTGCTTCGCGGTGAGCTCGCGCGCGGTGCCACCGTCACGTGCTACGCGGACGACACGCTAGTGACGGTGAGTGGCGCTACACACCGCGAGGCGACCCAGAGGGCCACGACCGCTGTTGCTCAAGTCGTGGATCGGATCCGGCGGCTGGGTCTCGAGGTGGCTCTGCACAAATCCGAGGCCTTGTTCTTTCATGGTCCTCGGCGCAGGCCACCCCCGGGATCCAGCTTGACAGTAGGAGGTACTCCCATCGACATCAAGCCCCGGTTGAAATACCTGGGGCTCGTACTCGACGGTCGGTGGGACTTCGGAGAGCACTTCCGAAGTCTGCGCCCCAAACTGTTGGTGTCAGCTAACGCGCTGATGCGGCTGCTGCCCAACTTGGGGGGCCCAGAGGACTCCTGCAGGAGACTCTACGCGGGTGTCGTGCGGTCCATGGCCCTGTACGGGTGCCCCGTGTGGGCGGACGCCCTGCAGGCCAGGTTCGT